>SZVJ01000005.1:0-1482088 GCA_029467805.1 Pleurotus eryngii var. eryngii | reverse complement strand
TTGAAAGGTGTCATCGAATAGAGGTGCCTATTCCGTTCATATATAGATAGGCTACTCGTTGATCTACCTCGTGATCGTACGGTAACACCCAACTTTGATAGGGATGCGGGGGCCCCCCCCCCCCCCCACAATGGAGCCGCAAGGTTATCGAGATATGAGCCTCTTGCCGAATGTGACTTTTTGTACTAGACTTCCAAAAGGCCATCCCAATTTCCGTGTTTCTCGGGGATTCGGATAAGTTTAGTCCATTCGTCGTGACGTGCTTCGTGATATATACATTCGTATTGTGCATGTACATGCCCCCCGAATGACATCCTACAGCCAAACATGCAAACCAGGATAACTTCCTCTCCCATTCGGGGTGAGATACAATAACCGCTCTGTCCGTGAAGATCCTCCACATCGAACCGTCCTTAGCCTGACGACCCTCTGCACAAGATGATCTAGCCATGGGTCAGGGGAAAAGAGCGATAAAGAAAGATCCACGAACAAAATACACAAGGGATGCGAAGATTATGATGCGGCACAGATTTACTTACCCATGGCCAACGACAGCCTACTTACCCCCCCCTCGGGGAGTGAAAAGTACGGACCATTGACACTAGTGACGCTCTATCATACAGCACCATATGATCGAAGTCTAGTTGGGAATATGATGAGAAACATATACGTACCAGCGCGAATACGTAGGGCTAACAGCCATGGCAGCATGCACATTCCGTTTCCACAAGGCCGCGCTAAGGGAGTATGTTGTCGTATTTGCCATCTTTTTGTTTTTTTTTTCTATCTCCTCTAACGGCGTCGTCGATGGTGTTGACCGACATAAAACTGTACTAATAAACGTCACGTCTCCTTAGTTCTGAAGACCTCAACATGAACGGGAATCGGAACCTGGTCCAAAGATCCTCCTTCCATAACCTACCTCATTCCAACGTCCACGTCCACAAGTAAATTCGGCTGCCGACCGAAACCTTCGTGCTTCAATCTCCCGCACAAGCCTCGCACCTCCCCCATCCACCGCTTCCTCTGCATCATACTCCCAACATTCCGCGCAGACTTCTTTCGGAGAACACACCCCCAATTTCACCCACTGATCACTTGAATTTTGACGGATCGCCGCCTTAATAAACCCTCGCAAAAGGCGTTTGACCTCCCCCCGCCAACTGTGGTGCGGTCGGTGGCTACTTCCTGGTTAACTATTCGTCGTTTTGCTTCATCTATACTTTACCTTCTTTTTCCATTGCTGCCAAAGACAATGATCGAGCGGCTTCTTCTCGGATGTTTGGTGTCGCTGAGGCCCTGGATAGAATGCTCATGAATTGAGATCAATGATAAGATAGGCATCATTAGAAAGACTGCACA
The DNA here is from genome assembly GCA_029467805.1 of Pleurotus eryngii var. eryngii. Lineage (NCBI taxonomy): Eukaryota > Fungi > Basidiomycota > Agaricomycetes > Agaricales > Pleurotaceae > Pleurotus > Pleurotus eryngii. Next base: position 1,480,726 of record SZVJ01000005.1, on the reverse strand, counting down.
CAAACGGGTTCACGTTGCCTTGCCCCCAAGCCCCAAGAAAATCATGGTTTACAGGAATTTTGGCGGCCGATCCATGGCGTAAATATCGGCGACAACACGTTCGCTCCCTTTAAACTGACAATCCTCCCTCGTTAGATGGTTACAATTTCAAGACCGAAGCATACGTACGGGACTTTGCGAACACATCGGATTGGGCAATGATCTCTGCCGTTAGCTCCGGCGCCGTTCGCGCGAAAATCGAGATGATGTTGAGGACGCCTTGTGGTAGACCGGCCTGGCCATCCAAGTAGATCCATGAGAGAGTCCCATTTTATGATAGTCATAACGGCACTACCCCTCCGCAAAGAGGTCTGCGACGATGGCTTGTCTTGCTTGGGCTCAGCTCAGAGGATTTGAAGACGATGGTGTGTTCCCGCAGCATAAGGGACGGCGATGTCCTAGAGTTCAAAAGTGAGGGCACGCAATTCCAAGGTGCCGATGCAAGGCTAGTGATTTTTATCAGCAGTGCATACGAACCGCTAGCATTGGCGATTTCACTCACATAAACACCCCAATGCCCTCCTCTGCGTGACCAACCTGCGCGCCCAAGCTACGCTTCCGCTCACTAACGGATCACCCTGAGTTCGTTCGCCTGATGCCGCGTTGCCAGGAAGTTCCTGCGCTACCACGGGGGGACCCACTGCCCCGAGGGGTTACCCCTCCATCCGGTTGCAGCCGTTTCCTCCTCGCTGCTGGCCAGTAGTCAATGCTCCTTGTACTTTTTCAAGTGGAGATGAGGTCGGCTTGTCTTGAGGAGTATATCGGCGGCGCTTCCATGAGTTGTAATTCTCCCATGAGGCAAGTGCTTTATTGGCGCTCGATAAGCGTCCGTGTGCAGTCCTGACGGAATCGGTGGGGAACCAGGCCGACGACTTGATGCGAAACGGATTGAGACCGCAAAGTTGTGGGTTCCGGATTGAAGGAAGATCTATATGTTCTCCATTAATAAAGGGAGTTTGGTGAGCGGGGGGGTACTCATTTCTGGGATTTTCTTCGTCAATAATATCTTTTAGTCCTGAGTACCGCTGCTCAGGTCATATTAAAACTTGCTCCATACCGACGTTACGGATCGGCGATTGAAGCACGATCACTTGTGCATGTTCACCAAGAAATCCCATCACGACCCTCTTTTGCATTCTTGTATGGCTCGATTTCAACGACGAACAAGAGATGAGATCCGTTGATGCATAGACGCGAATCAAGGGAACGTCCTGATTGCTGTCCACATGTGACGGGTATACGTTCCACTTCCACGAACTTCAACGTCTTTCGCTTCGTGCGAGTCAGTCGTGTCTCTCTGCTCAAAGTCGAAGCTACTGATTGGCACAATTTTCTACGTTGCAAAGACTCCTTGTATGGATGCCACTCGAAGACAACGTAGTACCCTTGCTTTTTGCGTTTCGTGTTCCGGGCTAAGATATCCAGACGGTGGTGCACACCTACTCGGTGCGCTGCGGTCTCTACGCGTTGATTATGGAATGGAAGCTCGTGATTCGTCTCCAATGTGGGGTGGGCAAGAGCTTACACTTGCAGTGTTTGACCAAAGGTAGGACGCCTTTGAGCTTTGGCCCTCCATTGCTTCGATTTTCATCTTCTGGACTTCAAATTAATCTTTCCATTCGACTACGCGTACATGTTATGGCTAATGGCGTGGCGTTCAGACCCTGCAAATCGCTTCCCCACATTCTCCGCAGACCGTCCAGAAGAGCCTTGTGACTTTGGCATATGCTCTTATAAACGGCTCTTCACTGGACAGTGCAGCTTCGAGTCTTTGCTCTTGCCGGGCATGACCATACATTCGCTGAAAAGCAACTGGCAGCAATGACTTGCGGACCACTTGAAGGAGCTCGAGATCGTAGGACTCTCGTCTGCCATCTCATCGCATTCCCTACTACGTTCTGTGCGGAGTCTACGCATCATTTGGAGTTCTCTTCCAGCGTTTCAAGCAAATCACACAAGATCCCCCAGCCCACGGGGAAGCAACCCACCCGCTCTGAAGTCTTGGAATGCCTCAAAGTCGTATTTGCGCAACCAACCTTCTTTCCCTTCTTTTCTCCAACTCTGCTTCGTATAAACCCTTACGTCGGTGACACGCAGCCATCCTTTCCGCCTCGACGCCAAGCTCCCTGCCTGGGTGAAGTAGCGTTCCAATTCGTCGTGTGTAATCCTCTTGCGCGAGGTGTCTTTCTACTACGGGGTGGGGAGGGCGGTGTGGTGTAACGGCCACCGCCTCTCCCACATCCCCGCTCTCTATCCAAAGATCCACAAATTCCATCACCGATTCATCACACCGCTCCGGTGGCCCTCGCTTTACAGTACGCGCCCCCTCGACACGTATTCGCAAACATCGTGCCGATATCCCCCCCGCCTCAGCTCTTCCTTGAACATTCGTGACGTTCTGGGTGGTTCATGACTTCGTGCTGTTCGGAAAAAGCGACGTTTCAACTCGGAGTAATGGAGTTTCTTTTCTTCGGAGAGGCAGCGGGAGCACTACCTTTCATCAACGACGAGAAGTTCATTGTATATTTTGGGACCATCGGGCTATTGGATTGGTGGCATGAAACAGATAAGTTTTAAGATTCGGGGCTGATCAATGGTGGTTGTGGATTCGCCTTCTATGGGAGCACAAGCTCAGTTACACTTTCGATTGTCCATACTTGTGATTGAGAGTGAACATAGCGTTTTGGTAGCACTCTTCGCGGCGAGTGAACGATATTAGGCTTTGATAAAATATTATTACTCTATTATGCGCTATTGCTATCTCCGAGTCCCCCCTCATCTGCATCCGATGCAAAGGTCAGAGTAGCGAGTTCGGTTCTGATTTTTGACATTCACACGTTAATGAATCGAACTAGAAAGGCTCAAAGTTCAACTTCATCGTTCGACGGTGTTTTTCTCCGAAAGGAAGGAACACGCGTCGACGCGCGAAGCAAGATTGAAGAAGATGGGCCGACTGCCGACTGGCGCCATATCTCAGAGTTCCCATGGTCTGAACTTTGTAATTCTGCTATAAGTTAGATTTCTTACAGTGAACGTTGAAATGTTTAACGGACCACCACATGGGTGTCCTGATGCATCGCACTCTGTCGGTTCCTTGGCCCTCTCCTTCCGGGTGTCGCATACGGTTTTCGCATATGGAGGGGCCGCTTTTATTAACGCTCGTCGCCGAGGCCTTCGTAGCGGAGCACGATGGCCAAGCCAGCGCCGTGCAGGGCACATGTAGCTATCACTCTCTTAGCTGTCAGTCTAGTCCATCCCCGCTCCGAAGGGCAACCGAACCGAGCTTCATCCGCAAGAACACTTGATATCCCAGTTTCCAAGTTCGATGTCGTAAGTATTGAATAATCGTTGTGACGCTCTAACGCCCAGACAGCATAGTCCTCGTGCTCAGCGAGGCCTGCCGGTACGGGCGCTACGCGAAAACAACCCTTCCTCCGCGACTCCCATGTGTCAGAGTGGTGTCCGACTAACAGGCAGCCAAGTTTTTGGGGCCAGTACGACAGCTTCGCTCGTTTGCTTTCGGGGTTTGATCGTTGAATCTTGAGAGTGCTAACGTCCTCCCTCCTCCTTCAACTGGTGTCTGCGGTGGTGGTGACGGACCTCTATGCTGCGAGCGCATCCCGATGGAACTCGAAGCCCACGGGCCGTGGATCTCATGCTGAAGAGTTTTTCCGCACCTGGGATGAATGGATGACTTGCCAGAGCGCGCATTACAGTGCCGCCGCCAGACAAATTCGACGAGATATGGCTGTATCGAGGCGCGTCGCATTCTTCACAAGCGCATCGCGTATGTTGACGCGTTAATGCGTAAGGACTCAGCTTCTCAGAATATCCTTGTCGACAACACCGCTCAATATCGGCGTTATCAGAGACTTCTGGCGGGAGGTGGCAACATGGATGCCGGAATACTGCTCGGAAAATAAAATCGATATCCTGTTCGATTCTCTTTCTCTGGAGGATACCACCGACCGCTTAATCCTTAAACGCAAGCCCCATGCTCCTTCCTTCGGACAAAGAAGGGTGGTGGTACAAGTAACAAAATATGCAAATGTGTTCCCCTCAGATATGAATCGGCGTCAGGGCGTGAGCTCTGTATATGGAAGCATCGGACTTCTGCCAGGTGTATATCGGGAGGTGAAAAAAAGGTATTGGAGCGCGATAATTCTTTCGTAGTTCTCCTTGTAGTTCTTCTCAATCAATTGTGCATCGCAATAGGCATTAAAATTACGCATCGCCTCTAAATCGCCTTGTAAAAGCCCCTCGTGTATTCTAACTAGCAGTCGCTGTTATACCTGCATTAAATCCTTATTCGCCAATGCACGCTTACCTGATCGTGAAGCATGCGTCCTGGTGGTGTGAATGAGGCATTGTCCCATCGTCGCTCTTGCAGTCCATAGCTTTATTGTGGGTGCAATCATTCAGCTCTCTTTGCAATTGTTAGTATCTAACCACGACACTCGCCTCCATGCTATTTATGAGATGCGTAGGTAGAGTCTACCTGTAAAACCGATTTCGTCGCGGTTGAAAACCCATCCTACTTGCGTCGCTTTCCGTGTAACACAATGGCTCAAAGAAAAGCACTCTCGACCCCATGCCCATCCATACTGATTATCATTCTCGCCCTCCACTATCTAGGTAGCGATCCACTTCGATTTCATTGGACTTTATTCGTCCAAAGCTGTAACACTCTGCCACACTTCTGCCGGAACCAAGTTCCACGGCGGTTTTAGACGCGTCAAACGAGACAGGGTGGCCATACGACAGTCCCGCGTTCACCCGCCGTACTTCCCAGTCAGTTGCAGCCGCGGTTCACGCCATCCTACTGCACGACGTTCGCCTCCTTCCGACTCCGTACGCATTAATCCACCTCTGCTTCGCCTCAAGGAAACTTCGGCTAGCGGTCTCTCATTCTGTGTGGTATCGCTGCTCTTCAAGACTTCGAACATCCCCATACCCTGCTCATCAAGTTCATCGTCGCATTCTGTCGGGTTCTGTCGGGTTCTGGATCGGCGTGGTACAGCTCATTCGAGGCTAGCTTGACCAGAATTCCACGCACGCGTCGCGGAGATGGTATAAAGGCAAGTTATTCTTCGCGTATGCAGGCTTCTCATTGCATATTCTTGGGATCGCATCATGGCCTCAGCGTAGTAAGGATATATTCTCGCCGGGCCGGTCTCGAGCGCCTAAAATAATTTGAAGTGGGGTGCCGACCCACGGTCACACTCATATGATCGCAGTCCTCTGAGATTGCAGCCACTACTGTTTGCGCAGTAAGCATCCTTGATCCCGGTTATATGTGTCGCTGACCTGTACTTTTACCTGCAGCCCATGATCATCGAAAAGGCCCCCCTACCCCAGGATCCCACTCCGACTGACGCGCCCCCATCCTACGACGATGTCGGCACAAGTGCCGGAGCGACTCGTCTATTCCACACAGACGCCAAATTGCCACCCATTCCCGATGAGCCCCACTACGCCAGTACCAAGGTCTCCGTTATCCAAAATCACTAGCACCGTCAGGATCGTCGTACAGGGGCAAAGGACCGGCCCCATGGTTCAGTTTTGGCTTCCCATCTCGCTCAGGTCGGGAAGTACGAACTACAGTTCTTGGCTTGGTCCGGGACTTGGTCCGGCACCACAATGCGGACGCTACGTCGGCACTTGGCATACTGCGGAGCTGCGCCGAAGCATGCGCAGCATACGAACTTTCCTTGTCAACGATTCTCCAGGAGCGTCCGTTGAAGACCACACGCCGTTTATACTGGGGCAGTCATCAAACGCCAACCAGACGAGTCCATGGACGACGACACCCAAATATCTGATCTATTGACGACGCTTCTAAGTTTTCTCAGCTCCTCTGACGCCGGAGACGATTTCAGAGATACGGCTGGCATGTCTTATCACGTCTGACCAACAGCTATTCCAACGTCTTCGTCTTTCCCCCCAATTCTCTCGTCTATCGGGGACGGATGAGATCATCCTCGGGGGTCCCATTCCACCAGACGAGATAACGGTCGAAGACACCCGTGGGCGACGAGGGTGCATTCGCTGTGAACATGGCTATCGTGCAGTTCCAAAAGCGTATGCAAGTATCGAGAGAGGTTATAGTCGAATTTATCGCGAGATGTGAGCCGTTTCGACCTGCACACATATCCGCCAGTTGACGATAGCAGCACGGATGTGGCGGCTTTGCTTTCAGAGTGATGCCGAGTCAGGAGCCTGCAGAAAAGTACCATACGCGGTTGTTACGGCCGGGGGACCTGGTGCGTCACGCTCGCGCTGCTGGAGCACAGCCCGCCGACGTGGATCGATTCGCGTCTTCTTATCGCTGACTCTAGAGAACCGTTTGACGATTCCCTCTTCGACTCGACGCCTCCAACGACGCCTTCGGGCTCTCCCTCGCTCACCTCATTCCCTTTCTCCGCTTCGCCGTCGTCTCCGCCCCGTAAACCCAAGCCTACGATTAGCCTTCGGCTGAAATGTTTCTGAGCAGCTCATCCCCGCCGACGGAGCTCGCCGCCATCCACGCAACGCACAGCCAGTCATAGTAGCGCCCCTCGAGGATAGCCCTGATGGGCGCGAGCTTGCAGTATGCGTGAGTAGCGTTGTTCGTTGAGGGCGAAACTCGGCAATCGGCGCCTTTTCTGACTCTTGCCTCTTACCTTTTACCAGAGGCACGTCGTACATTGCGAAGAATGCCGTGTTGAGGGGCGCGCTTGGAAGCGCGGCTGCGCAAACCCGAAGCAGAGTGTGTCATCTGCTGACTCCCGCGCTGAATTTCATTGCGTTACATTTGTATCGTTATTCGCTCTCGCTTGTCATGCATGTACGAACAATCTCACGATTTCGGCTGTGGTCTCATTGTACTCTCCCTGGCGAAGCAGCTAAGGAGCGGCGGGCTCGTCACCGTCATCCTGATCCAACTTCGCAGCTCAACGGACAACTCCAGAGGCATTTTTGATTCAACGTTGGCCAGCGTCAAGGGGACATCTTCCGCTCCCTTCAAATCTCCTGAATGATATCGTCTCCGTCTAATGATACTGTCCCTAGGATCTCCAGGTCTTAGCTTCTAAACATCACAGGCGGTCCTAAACTTCTCAAGCAGATACCTTGACTATGCTGAGCCGATCCACGAGGTTTGTCAATGGGGGGAAGGCAATTACTTGGAGGAGAAAAGTGCTGAATACTATGATGTGAAGATGAGGAGGGGGCGAAGTGAGGGTGCGATCCCTGAGGAATGTCTGAGAGGTTGAGTAGGTATGTGCCGTCGATCCCGGTCCTGCAATGACAACGGGTGAATATGTAATCAGAAGCCTGTGTACTGGAAGAAGAACTGTGAGTACTTACCGTTACCAAAGCACTACTTTTTCTACCGCCTCCGTGACCGTGTGCGTGGAATCGGGGTCAATATGGCTTCTAATGGGCATTATTTCGCTGGAATCTGACTCGCGGTCCACTCACTGTCTAGTTCTTTGATCCCGTGGACTCTGCCAGTCTTTCGGCTGTATCAATGCGCTGTGATACACGGGAGGCAAACGTTAATCAACTCTGAGAGCATGCATCGGGTACCGACATTGGCGAGCTCTCAGACGTGCGTACCCACTTCTCGCCGCCGATGCAGACAATAACTAAAGAACTTCCAGGGATTATGTGAGGGCACGGCTTGCCACGATTATCGGTCTGGAATGTTGCCTGGCGTCATGGTCCGGCTCAGCTTCCCCCATCCTTCGTACCGCGCTGGTCCAATGTCTAAACTAATGCGAATCTTAATGCTATTTCGCGTGTTCTTACCTTTTCGCGTACCATTCCCCAGCCATCAAGAGGTGTCCATGTAGCCATATTATAATACCTAGTACATTATCCTGCGACTCCAATTGTAATGCATGTGCTTGTAAGTGCCATGTAGGGGGCATTATAATGTGAGGAAGGGCGGCATTAAAATTCGGTAGGGGATATTATAATGCGTGTACCGTCGTCGCAGTGATATTATTATGCGTCCAATAGCATAGCATTATAATCCACACGCGCCCCGCCTTTGCCATTATAATGCCGCCTTTGCCATTATAATGCAGGTGTACCCATTGACCTATTTTAATGGGGCCTGGCCGCTGTCTCACCACAATTCGGATGGTCCAAATCCCCCTATTATAATGCCACTGTTTGAAGCTGCATTGTAATGGGAACTCAACCTCAGTACGCAGCGGCGCTTGATTCGCGCATTATAATGTTCGCTTGCTGCAGGCACATTATTGACATTGCGGGCTTGCCTCAGAGTACATTATAATGCAGGCTTCACTCGGAGCATATTATAATGACATAGAATAGAAGCGCCCTTCTTGCGTTCACATAATAATGACAACAGAGCCTCGGCGTTCTATAATGCTCGGGTTGCCACGGCGAGTAGGGCCTCGATGGACATAGATAATTTCAAGCTAGAGTCCCAAGTATGATGACACAAAAGTTGGACACCCCTTTCCCCCCTATTTCAAGTGTCTTACTGTTTGACGTGAGTTACCTCGATCGCGATGCTTTATTTGGCGGAGTCGATGGTCAGTTTCGTCACTTCAGTGTAAATCAGCACTGTCAACTATATATTGTCAACTACAAACACAATAAGAACGTAACTACTTGATCACTCGGAACAGCAGCAAAACTTAAACACAAAGATAATGGCGACAACATATGAGGGGATAATGGCGAGGACAACATACAGACAACATACGAGCGGTAAACATGACATAGCTAAACGATCACGCGGAATGGCAACACAGCGAATAACGACAACATAACATAAGTTACCGATCTCTCATTATTGCAACACAACAAACAATATTAAAAAAGGATAAGGGGGGAAGAGGAAGGGGTATCATATTGATTTACACGAGGTAGGCGGCTACTTCTTCTTCGAGGCTCTCTTGGTGGGCATCGGTTTTGCAGCAGGTTTCACCGTTGATTTCCGCTTTCCCTTGGATGGCGCAACATAACCGGCGTCTTCTAAGTGGGAAGGGAGCTTTGATTGTCGGCGCGTACGTTTCGATGAATCTTCAGGCTCTTGATCAAGGGGGTGTTTCTCCCCCGTACCTGGAGGTGTCAGATTCTCCTTATCGTTCTGAGTCGGCTGCACCAATGACGAGTCTGGCAGCGGCGGGGAGGGGGGGATCCACTGGCTGGTAATGATGGTGACATTGTGGTTGCCGTGGATGCGACCCCAGGGGAAGGGGTTGATAAGGGCAATGGCAGTGGCATTGTAATGTCGCCTGAGAGAGTCGCTCCAAAGGGCCTGAAGAAGGGCGGCGGAGTTGGCATCGTAAAGACGGATTGGATAGCGACAGGTTGGGGAACGGCAGTGGCAGTGGCAGCCCCCCCAGTCGGTGGAAGTTGGCTTGTTGGCGTAGCGTGATGAGCCTGAGGCGGCGAAAGCGCATGGGAGGCGGCCGCTACTGGCATCGTGGGCGTTACGTGAGCCTGAGGTGGCGAAAACGCATGGGAGGCTGCCGCTAACTGGCGTCATGGGCGTAACGTGAGCCTGAGGTGGCGAAAGCGCATGGGAGGCGGCCGCTACTGGCATCGTGGGCGTTACGTGAGCCTGAGGTGGCGAAAGCGCATGGGAGGCAGCGAGAGGGGAAGTGTTGAACGGGGGTAATCCGGCCTGCACCTCAGGATCGAAGACGTTGGGGGCATTGTTCCAGAACTGCATGTCCTGCGTCCAGTCCCCATCCATCAGCCCAGTGAACCCCGTTTTCGGCATATGAGCCTGCATAGCCCCCATATTGAAGAAGCCTGAAGCAAGGTTTGCTCGGCGTCGATACCCCGGTTGTCGGTTAGGGTGAACGTATCAGGATCCGGCTCATTGGAAGGCTGATAAGGCCCATCCATTAGCTGCATGGGATCCGTAGCATTGGGCTCATCGTCGAGCCCAAGGCGTCGTCTACATTCTTCCGGGGCTAATGTTGATTGATTGGACGAAGCTTGAGCATAGAAAAGAGGGAACTCACAGAAAACGGCTTCTCCATATTGAATCAAGGATTCCTGCGTGCTTGTGAAGCCACTATTGTCGTATTCGGGCCACATGACCGGGTCAATCGCCCCTACATTGTGAGAGTGAACACTATAATAGAGAAGTGAGACACGAAGGCGTTAATTTGCCATGTTACGCACCTCTGCATGGCGATATTCCCCTCTTCGGCCGCTAGGGGTCCCACTAATAGGAGCGATACACTCATGCCGAATTTTTTGGCGACTGCATCGACGAAGACAGGCAAGAAGTTTTTCCGCCTCGTTCCAAGCACTGTTATCAAAAGGTTAGTGTTCCTTCTGTGTGCGAGATAAAATAATTGGACTTACTGAGCATAAGCTTCTGGGGAGCCATTGAGAGCATCGCGCTTATTGTACTCGTCCAAAGCTTGAGTATACTCAGTATTGGCCCGCACTTCCAGCGCTTTCCTGAATTCTTCGGTTTCGTCCTCGTACTTCGCCCGCACAAAATCGGCACACATTGACATGCGAAGCTCGGCGGGAACTGTGTTCTTCACCTTTTTTCCAGTGGGCGTCGAATAACTTTTTGATGGATGACGCGTAATTCTCTGCCCAGTAGATGTTCATCGCATTACGGCGTCGAGGACGGACAGCGGCTAAGCGGCTCATGGTGTTCAGCAATTCGGACACCATGTCTTGATCCGTCTGCTTTCGTTTGTACTTGTGACGCAACCAGTTACCGATTTTCTGGTAAGATCAGAGATTAGTCTCAGATCGGACCCTTTAGTGTGGGTCACTTACGAGCCGTAGAGAGTCATAAATTTCATCACGACGTTCTTGTTCCGTTTCTTGCTCATCATATGGCAAACTCGCGAGGTTAACGATGATAGGAGGTGTATCCGAAGCATCTTCATCATGCGGTAGGTCCGTAGCCATACTTGTCAATGAACTGAGTAGTGATTTTGGTGTAGAGGCCTCTCATGTCTGCCGTCGCGAGATACTCTTCCTTGAAGGATTCCAGAAATTCGAGCTTACTCCCTTTAGCCCAGCTCTTTCGCCCACGAGCCTTCTTCTGTTTTCCCGTCTTGGGTTTTGCCGATGTCGCTGATTTCGCCATTAGGTGGGGACTCGGATGCTGTAATGGTGAGTATTTTTTACTCAAGCATGCGTCAGGCAACTTAATAATGGCCGGGTGATACCGAGCAACTGTGTAGTTTATTGCACAAGCTTTGCTTGCGAAGCAGCGTCTGGGTGTATATAGACTTTGAAATCCTTCATACGTCCCCACAGCACCTACAAACTATCGCTCGTCTTCACTATGGTTCACCTACCTCTTGCCTCTCTCTGCCTCTTGGATGCAACATTGCCATCCCGCTCACCGCCGGTAATCAAGAGCGTGTCATGGAGTTCCTTGCGACCCCTGCGCCAGGACATTGATCAGAACCCTGGTGGGCGTCATAATTAACACATGGACCAAATATAACTAACAAATGGCTCGGCAGGAATGATCACATGGTCTCTGCCTGACAACGAGGCAAACAAGCGCTACTTGGTGCCGACTAATGACGCTGACCTGTCCATCACTGAGGCTCCCACCGAGCCCGATATGTCCTCAGCGACCAACATTCTCTGTAGCTCCTGTGGAGCACTGAACTACACCAAGGACAAGAAACAGTACTACGCTGTCACTGCGGGTACTCAAGTCGGAGTCGTCAAGGGCGCGTGAGTAGTAGATGCCCTGTGTACCCTGTCTCTGTGAGCTGACCATCCCTCGTAGTGATGTTGCACGTGCATTGATTGACGGTGTGAGCGGAGGGGTGTGCGTTGGCTACAGGACTGAAGCGGAGGCGGTGGAGCAGTTTCAGGCTGGTGTGAAGGTTGGAAGTGTCCGCATCATTCCGACCCCCCGCATGTAGTATATTTTTCTCGTTAGTGATATTGTTGTGCAATGTGAATGAATGTGATTACTGCTGGGACATCGTGTCTAAACGCTATTGGCAAGCGAGTTGGCCATTACGAAAGGATCTTTGTATGTCCTCAGAGCCACACATGGCCTCACATAGAATATTGTCTAAGTAACGGATTGTCAATCCCGCCATCTCACAGGCGTTATTGACGTTGTGCCACTGTTCCCCCACTCCTTCCTCCTGCAGAATGAAATCGGCATGTTCGATGAGACAGTTCCGCCATTGAGTGATCCGCGAAGCGGGTGATTCAATGATGTTCATGTTGTCGTGTCCGGTGTTCAGCGTTTCGATGTATTGTGTACAGACGGAGAGTGCAAAGCTTGAGGGTGACGGCTTGATTAAGTATCTGAGCTTGTCGCCTATCCGACGGGCATTGCGGAGATGATGTTCAACATCTGTTCTATATTTATTTGAGTGGGTCAAACGAACATTGATTTTTAAGCATGGCCATCATCTACGCACTCTTTCGCTGTTGGCGTCATGTCAGGAGCCTGGGGAATACTAGAGCTAAACAGTATGAGTACGGCACAGCAATCAATTGGTTATATCTGATTCCATAAGTGCGAACATTCAGCACTCAGCAACCTACCTAGAACGCCGTCGGGCAAGGATTTCGTCCTTATTCCTGTTTCAATTAGTGTGCAGACCAGTGGAGAGCACTTAGTACATACTTGGAGTAGTGCCGATTACTTTTGGCACGATTGGCTGCTTGTCGCTCAGCCTTGGTATAATAAATACGTGGGCGAACCATTGTTGGTAAGTGTAAAGTTGAACTCGAAGCTGTTTTAATGATTCATCAGTCTGACCTTTTGAACCAAGTTAAGTAGGCCACGATCGGACACAAATTGAATATATATTTGAAGCTACAAGTGCCAGCTCTCCGAATCAGCTCTCCGATTGAATGCCACAAGATAGGAACCGCTAACATGACAAGATCATGTTTCCTGTCTTTGGCGCTCACTCGTTTGGCGCTCACAAGTCTGTTAATACTCACGAGTCACGAGTCACGCCCTGGTATGTTTTCTGTTAACGCAACCACACAACAACCAATGTTCAAACGTTCAACGTAACACCCAAACCCTCGGTGACCTCGCTAGACTCGCTCGCCTTTATCACAATATGACAGAGCCGTGGTGGAGTGATTCACCCAGATTCAGGGAGTATTTTGGGAAGACCAAATCTGGGAAGACGAAGCCTAACTGCTCTGGTGTGCCGCCGCCTTCCTTCCTTTCCTGCCGCCTTCCTTCCTTTCCTGCCGCCTTCCTGCCTTTCCCCCGAGCAGTCTCCCAGTACTCTACACACCACGGTACGTTGTCCTCCACAAGAGCTAGCACCGTTATAAAGCTGGAATCACCAGGGCATCGAATTCACCATGGAAAAGAACGCTTTCATCGAGGAGCATTGGGCTGCATACGGCAAATCAAATCGTCTCGGGACAAGAGAGAGATTCCTGGACAGCTTCTTCGCTGCCTGGCTTACCCACTTTCACGAGACAGAGTACCTGGAGGCAGATGCAAGCGTTCAAGTGTTCGTTAAGCGTCGCATGATCACGGTGAGTAGTTATGCCATGTCAATTATTTATCAACTCTTCCATCTCGTCTAGGCGCTACAAGAAAAGTTCAAGGCCATTCTGGAGGAGAAAACCACTCCTGAGGATTGGGCGAAGCTGACGGCCCCTTGGCGTGGTATCAAGCTCGAGATACGAAAAGCAACTGTGAAGGTAGAAAAGGGCCCATGCCGCTTCAATCCATTCCGTGCATCCATGGACCCAGGCGCGCTAGGCATGAAGATCGCAGAGGAACAGATGTTCAAAATACGCACCAAGAACACTATGCCGCCGAGCGTATTAGACTCAATGCCATCAAGTATCAGTGCTCCAAGGGCCCGAAGACTTCCTGTACGTGCATCAGAGGTTTGTCGTCATCTAATATTGATGTACTTGTAGGCTGAAAACCACAAACCACGGTAAGTCATTCCCTGATACCGTTGGATGGACACTCAAGATATTGCAGCACCAGCGTGTAGAGTGCCGCTGCAGGGGCTGCGATGTTCGTCTCTGTTCCGTCCCGATGTCTGTTCCGTCCCGATGTTTGATATTGTTTGTACATATATCTAACAAGTGTTTATTGCATCTTCACTTACTTGACACCACAACACGACAATGGCAAAATCAAGAAAGAAGCCTCGACTCCATGTTCATGAGCCCGAAAAAACGGACGTTTGTCGCAACCACCACCACTGCAACCCGTCTCCGCCATTCCTACATTAACGCACCACTTCCATCAGCTGCTGTCACCGAAGATGCCATATCGCAACCATCAACTTCCTTTGAGTTCGCTCTTGGAAATCCCATCGAAGCGTTCACCGACCCCAACCCACAGCCTATAGATGTCATCAATGTGATGCCAACCGATGGCTCTGGATTGGTCGTAAAGACTAAGGCAAAGAGATACGTCAACTCGGTGAGCATATTACCTGAGCTGAGCGCAGGCTGCTTAGCCCGATGATGCGGTGGTTGTAGGACGCACCTCTCCTCACCTGGAAGTTGCAATATCGTCAACATTACCTTGATGCCGCCTTGCTATTGGACGGCCGTGGCAGGCACAACTTGCAAGGATGTACGTCTTGCCAGGATCCCGACCCAATCTATCGCTGCCTGGATTGTCACGGCTATTGGATGTATTGTCAAAAGTGTATTGTTGAGATTCACCGCAGCGAGCCTTTGCATTTGCTTGAAGTAAGTCGCATATGTCCTTACATGTACACCTGCTGATTACTCATTGCCTAGAAATGGACAGACGACGACTTTTTCGAGAAGTGTACACTACGCGACCTTGGACTTCAGATCCAGTTAGGGCACCCTAAGACGGTATCATGCCCTATGGTCAAACGAGGCCACATTGACTTCGTATTGATTCACACGAATGGAATCCACCTGGTGGCCGTGGACTTCTGTGGTTGTCCGGACAAACGAGAGCACTACGATCAAATTCTTGATGTCGGGTGGTGGCCTTCTTCCCCGCTTGATCCACAAACAGCAACGACGTTCCAACTTTTACGCCTGTTTCATTCTCTCAACCTCCAAGGATGCATTCCCGCGACCGACTTCTACCGCGGTCTCGAGCAGCTCAATCACGGCGACGGCCTTGTTTGCCTTCCGGTATGATTAGACTAACAATTGATCTAGATACACTCGCTAAGTTATACTCACAGGACCGACTTCAGCAGTTTATGTTGACAGTGCGTGAATGGCGACACATCCGAATGGCCAAGCGAGGTGGTCGTGGAAACGATCCCACCGGACTGAACGCTACGAAGCAAGGCGAATTAGCTGTGCCATGTCGATCATGCCCCCATCCTGGTATCAACTTGCCACAGGGATGGGAAAGAGAGCCACCTGATACACGTTGGCTGTATGGTCTTCTTCTCCAAGAAGATGCCAACTTTAAACAGAAGAGCCGCCTTCGTTCCACTGATGGTCGGGATCCGGCACTTGGACCAGGCTGGGCCATATTTGTTGGAGGCGACGCCTACTTCGCACACCTGTCAAATTACGTTGATCAAGAAGAGGTATTTCAAACTTGAATCCTTTAATTACTCTGACACTACATTACCTACAGATCAACCATTGCGTCGGCTTTGCGGCCTTGTGGTCAGCAAATAATCGGCGCTCGAAAGGCCTGCGGGCAACTGGGGTTGGCTCCGTCAGTTGCGCGCGTAACGATTCGTTCCGACCGAATGGCCTCGGTGATTTGCAGAAAGGAGAACGTTATGTTAATATGGACTACATCTTCCTGTCGAGCATCATGGCGACCTCGCTTCTTTTGGTAACGATTTCATATGACATCGCCTGTCAATGGTTCAGGAACTTCTTCACCCGCATGGATCAACTTCCGGTACATCTCCAACTGTCACCCGCGATTAATCTTCGATTTCAGATACCGAAGTTCCATCTTGCGGCGCACAAAGAAATTTGTCATGCACCGTTCTCTCTAAATTATACGAAATGGGTGGGCCGCACCGACGGGGAGGGTGTCGAGCGTATGTGGTCATGGTTGAACAAGGTAGCCCACTCAACATCTATGATGGGGTATGGTGGGCGTCAGGACACGCTCGATGATTTTTTGCAACTTCTGGAACTGGCGGAAGACGGTCAATCTAGGTAAGCCTTGCGTTAAGTATCGAAGTATCATATGCTATTCATAATAATTATGAACTAGGGAGCTCGTTGCTGCAGAGGATGACACTTGCGATCCCCCAAGCTACGGTCCACCGCCAGGCGTTTCGAGCCTTTACTGATGGCCTTCGCGAACACCACACAGCAGAACTATTGGAATGGGAAAGCCAAGTTCGAGCTTGGGAGTTAGATCAATCTAAGCCCTGCCCGTTTGATCTTCCCCACGACGGTGAGTCTGATTTCAATCCTGATGTCTCCTGTTTGAACAAGCACCATTTCTCACAGATCTCCGAATGGCCGACGTCAAAAAAGCAATGGCTGAGGAAGATCATCTGCGTGAGGAACGCGGCGATGGAACCTACTCTGATACGAGTCCCAGCGCTTTCCTTATTTCAGGGATGGATATTGAAGAGACGCAGTAAGTGGTCTACAAACAGGGGATCGTGTTACTGATTGTAGTAAAGACAAGAACTTCGGGTCGCAGCTAGTAAACGGGACCTGACCACAGTGGAGGCGACCCAACTCCAAACAAGTCGAACCAACCTGCTGAAGCGAATAAAGAGGTTCCGAGAGACGCAGCCCATGTACATGTCGGGACTCAGCGATTATTTGAAACAGTTTCCCAGTGACGAGACGACATCAACGCCAGAACTCATGCCCTTATATCTTCCTTCTTTTTTCCCTGCAGCTCAACAGCATCTCATATGCCAACCGAATCTAAATGAACTCGAAGATCGGCTTAGATTTGCCCAAACCACGGAGGCGTTGTCGAATTTACGCCGTCAATTACGAACACGCTCGTTTGCCAATAGCTACAAGACACGGAACGCCCACTCCCAAGGGGCCTATACACGGAGCCGGCTTCTCCAAAATCAGATCGAAGTACGAATCCGGGCGATCCGTGGTCAATACGACAATGCCAGGGCGGCACTACTGTCTCTCCGTGGCCCAGGTGACTGGGAAACTTCTTTGCGCCCGCTGCACGCCGAAGACATCCGCGGTATCAACGAGCGTGCTCTCACTGCGGGAAGAGCAAGAAGAGTACAGACATGCTCGGCTTCTGGCTGGGGTATCTCCGGAATCTGTACAGAACGAGCTAGATGGTCGTGGTGTCACAAGTGGCCAGGAAAATGCACCAACGGTGGCGTTTAATCGCAGCCTGGCATTGGGGGAAGGACGACGAACATTATCGTGGATTTGGTACACCGTCACGGATGAGGAAATCCTGGGGGCAGGCGAAGTGCAAGCTTGTCAGTTGTAAATAAAATACCACCTCGCACCTTCACTAACGTCTGTCCAGGTCTTCGAGTCGAATGGGTGAAAGCACGCGCACGCGCTGATAGATGGCAAGAAGAGGTGTTGTTACTCGAAGAGGAGATGCGCCGGGCTATTGCATTTTGCAAATGGAAGGCCGAATACTGGGACAACGCCGCGACAACCAGATGCCCGGATGATATCGATCTGAGAGAGGGAATAAGGGCATACGCGTACCGCCAGGCAGCAAACGAACGACGTCGAGCATCGCAATGGAAGGACAAGTGGCAGGCAATCTGAGAACACGCCAGACTTGTTATGAATGAACAACATGGCCAGATAGATGATGGACTTACTGTGCCCCCCGCATTGATTGTGGAGTTAGACCTCGAAGATGACGTTGAGACGGACGAGGGGGACGAGATATAGGCGATTCAGACGGCGACGCGAGACAGATGGGTGGGGACTTGGACTTTTTGATTCATTCGACTTGACTTAGTATATAAACCGTGGCCCGGCGTAGTATTATAATGGAACAAACACTGCGACGACATTGTAATGTGAGGAAAATAGCGGACAGATAGAACAGGTGAGGTACTACACAGACAGATTTTACGAGAGAGGGTATTATAATACAGGTAATGTGTACGGGCTCCCAGGAATTATAATTGGGGGGTGTAGGTCAGATTATAATGTCAATGAAATGCGGGTAGTGCTTGGGGGAATTATAAAGTGGTAAGGCTAGGTGGTATTGGACAGATTATAATGTAAACCAAGTGCAATAATACAGGTAATGCGTACGGGCTCCCGGGAATATAGTATAATGGGGGTGTAGGACGGATTATAATGCCAATGAAGTGCGGGTAGGCCCACGCATGCTTGGGGGAATTATAAAGTGGTCAGGCTAGGAGGTATTGGTCGGATTGTAATGTAAACCAGTACAGTAGCTACGCTATTGTAATGTCCACTATGGGGGTATAGTATAGTGGGGAATTATAATCTGAGTCGCAGGATAATGTACTAGGTATTATAATATGGCTACATGGACTGTTGCCATCAAGGCTCGGCGCTATCTTCGTCGGTGAGAGTGTAGGTAAGTGCACAACCCATAACCGTCTCAGGTCTATTGTATATGTTTTGTCAAGACCCTCCCGACAAAGTCCAGAAATACATCGGCTTCCAATGCTGCCTGTATAGTATGATTGATACAACAAAACGTCAACAATCCTCACAATAATGAGGACCCGGTCACTCCGGGTGTGGCGGACCGCATTCTGACGACACAACGAAGTGCCCGAGGCATCAATAGGAACGATCAGGCTCGTATTGTCTATGGTCTGGACAGCATGTGCTGCAGCTACTGCCTGCTGCCTGACTGTGGACCGCAGCCACCGCCTGTGCGCTCGTAGCGAGGTATTTTTTGTCAACTTGAACCCGACTTGCGCTTTCTGTGTCGCAGCTACAACGGGCCGATACCCGTTCTGACGACCGAGCAATGTTCGGTATTCCATCGCATTCCGCCCTTCGAAGGTCGTGTAGTTGGTGGTCGCTTGTTCGACAGGCGAGACATAAGTGGCGTTCAAACTGAGCAGGTAGGTTTTGAAATTGAACCCGTGTACTGCTGAGCCGGGCGAACCCGTCATGTCGATATAATCTTGGCATTTTCGCCGGGGTACCTAGGGCGTTCAATTGCGCGAGGATTGCGCCCGGCACAAACCAAGATGAAAGTACAGTGGCCATAGGTGTTGTGCGCAGGAGAATAGAAAGACTTGATTGTTATACTACCTACAGGCTAGCTACAGCAGCCTTAAATACATGAGTGAATAATTACTAGAATATTCTACTAACTACCAGTGTCTGTGCTAAGTCAAGTAACTACTGATCGTGAGATTCTCCAACATTCTCTGCTATTCTGCTATGTGCCGGCTTGCCCTAGAGCTCCACTTGCAACAATAGGACTCACCGTTAGGACATTGATTACTTTGGATGGTTCCATTGACATATGGTCTTCGTGTAGGGCAAGGCTACTGCCTCTCGCAGTTCCCCAGCAGCCTACCCCACAAATCAGGCCCTCGAATTGTGTGCTCTGCGCGCAAATATAGCATTTGACACGCAAATGAAGCACGGGTTGTCGACGAGTGACCATTGGAAGTAGCATTGCGAACGAACTCATGAACTGACGCCAAGGAAAATGCTGGAGTTGGGATATATTCGATACGGAAAACATGTCTACACATGTACGAGAAGAGTACAAAAAGTAGATGCTAATCTGTCGGGTGGCATTGGTAATGAAGTCGAGATTGATTTGGATTTACTCGCGATTATCAAGTGATTCTGAACACCTCTTCGCCCAGGCCCATTCCCAAAGCCTCCCCATCCATTATTCCATCGCAATAACACTCTCCAATCAGGGTGTACTGATTTCCCTCACCATCATTAATGGGCCGTAACACAAACGGCACCATAGCACCATACAACACACACACTACATCCCCACTTTCCATCTCTAGAAGGCCGACGCCAACGAAACCCCCCTTCCCCACAAACGGCCTATGATGCCATATCGCGCTCATCAACCCAAAGTAGGACTGAGCCATCGTCGTCTGTCCAAATTGCGCAATCAGGCATTCAAACACTGAGATTGTCCATCGCCGTAATTTCCTACATCGAACAGATGCTAGTAACGACGAAAAAATACTGATGCCTACATATGATTCGTTGCGCACATCCTGATACTGTCGAAAGCTTCCTTCAAAAAGCACAAAGTGTTAAAATAAGCTGCTGAGGGTCGTGCGGTATTCGAGGAATCAAGTACTGTATTGCGTTTGACTGGGACTCCAGCAAACGCATGAAGAAAAAGAATACTACATGCGCGAAACCTATCTACGTGGTCACGTGTCCCTAACCCCTGTACCGCCTAGATTGCCATAATCTAACACAAAGATCATTAGAAAAGACTACTTCATCGTAATGAGAGTCTGCGCACCATTTTGCCAATGTGCATGCATACGCGGTAAGGGTTCTCATTCGCTCTTGCCCTGCTCCGCGTCAGACTGAGGCGTCTTGATACCATTTCCAAACAAGCGGCTCCAGACTCGATGCAGAAATCCAAGGCGGCGCTGCAGCTGGCCACTTGACTGGTCTCCACTTGGCAGCTCCTTCGAGGGGGTCGTTGTAGTTGGTTCTGCTGCAGCCAGTTGTGTTTGTCCCTGGGTCCCCTAATGAGAAAGTCAGTCACGCTGCGTGGATGAAGAGGCAAGAGCAAGGACCTGGCAGGTTTCAAGGCGTTCATCGATGAGCCTGAAGACATCTCGAATGTCGTCATGCATGGATTTCGGAGCAAGTGGTGATTCAGCATCAACATATCTGTGCAAATAATCTATGCGCTCTGCCCATGAGGGATGTCGAGGATCCAGGCTGACGAGAGACCGAACGATGGTCCGTCGGGATCCAAAACAATCAGAAAAGAAGCTGGTTGCATAGCACAAGCCGGCACAGGCAGTGAATAAGTGTTCCGACTGGAAAAGATATTTGCGGCATTCATCACTGTGTGACGAGGAAAGGTGGAAGATGCCTCTAACGAAGGCAGGAAGGACACTCCAGAGTCGACAGTCAAGTTTGTAGGACTGAGAAGATAGATATGATAATATATCCAGCTTGATGAACCACATGTATGCTGGCTCCCTATTCTCGCGTAAAACAAATTGCCAAAGGTGGGCGGCGTTGTGCGGCAAGTTCTCAAAGTCTCGAAAGAGCTCCTGATAAGTCAGAAACTCAAACTCGTAGTTGAGTTTCCGGACGGCTTTGAGTAGTTTTCCTGGATCTGAGTGTAGCTGGGGATCTGAAAGGATCGATGCAGCATCCTTTGATAGTGATTCTGACAGGTCCGGAGGGACGGTTATGGTTCTGTCAGTGCCGACAATGCCGACACACCTTGAGACAGTGAAGTCCCAGGCCTCGAGCATGTGGTCCGAATAGTCAGGCGAAGTCATACCAGACATCTGAAGATCCTTTCTGATGAAAAAGAGGGCCTTGAGGTTTGCCTCGACGGTCCATTCCCTGACCTCATCCTTTTCGTGAAATCTGAACAGAGCAAAAGAATAAGATTCGAGGGGAACGAAGACAGATTCGCAAAGACACCTGCCGATACGCAAAAAGCATTGCAAGTTCTCGCATAAAATCACGAGGAGCCGAAGTGCGTTCAACTACAAATTTACCATCTCGTTTCACGGACGAAGCTGATCCTGATTTAAATGCCTTGCGATAAAGTTTCACAAGCATCTGTAGAGATACTTCCGGGAAATATAAAGATCCTGAAATTTCCTGCAGGGCACTCCACAGATCCTGCGGCAAAAGGGTACCGCGATGTGGTTCAACAATTCCGGAGAAGATGCCCTCTTTCAGCGGGAGGTTCCCCGTAGTCCGTTTCATGCTGTCGATGTACACGATCAAACCAGCCTTCGCATTGAGAGATATGTGGGACGAAACTATGCTGCTTATCAAAGGCATATCACTGCCAAACGAATACGTCGCCCAAAAGAGTTGATGACGTAGAAGAGCGTCATAATAATGGCTCATTCTTGGACTTGAATAGATGGAGGCGAGTGACCGAAAAAGTCGTTCTAGGCGACGAGTCTCGGATGAGGTCTCCTGATGAGGGTCTGATTTTAAAATCTGCGAAATAGCTGTGTCGAGGGCTTCGTCGGTTTCGAGAGGTAACGTCAGACCTAGAAGCATCTTGGTCATTGCTGGCGAGGATCCCCCCAAAGACTGCAGCGCGATGCTGGTTGTCGGAGGGTTAGACGTTGATTTGAGGAGCCACGCAATCGCGCGAGCACCGACGTCCTCCGTATTCGCCGTCTGTCGTTCAATTTCCTTCACTGGCTGCCATCGTGATCGAGCGCCCGGTGTGGACGAGGACTGCTCTGACTGCTCAGAAGAGAGAGATTCAGATGTGGATATGCAGCCCGAAGCCGCCCGGTGGACAATACGATCTAGAAGGCCGAACAGAGTCGCGAGCCGGCGAGTAACCTGTGAGGGATGAAGGATGGAGGACCAAAGCGTAGTTAAGAGGGAGGGTATGAGGCGTCGTGAAATCACATGAAGGATATCGGAGAACGGTGTTCGATAAGGACACTGCGGATCCACGACCGGAAGAATGTTGGAGATCATGTAAATGAGGTACACCAGGAAAGTGATGACAGCAACGGTCCATGCAATCGCGGGATTGAGGGGCATGAGGAAAACGATGAGGCCCACCAGGAATAAACCCAAAGCGATGTGGAGGAGGACCGGAAGGAGGCTGATGAGGACCTGCACACGCCACTTCGTTAATCCGTCATAGCGGTATTGTCAGATGAGAGACCGGTCCCGAGGTGTTCCGGAGGTAATCGCAGTATACTGGTGAAGCCATTGTCTGGCGAGCACAGCGAGCAACGCGGTGCTCAAGCTCAGTGTCAGGCTAATGAACCACAGTCCATTGACCCAAACGTCGCTTCGAGACGGGCTTGATGTGGTCTCGGCGGGGGGAATGCTTTCAATCGACGTGCCGTTCGCCATCGCACGTTGGATCATAACAAGCTCCGATAGCAGTGATACGGATACCGCAGCATCATCGTTGGAAAGGGACTGGGATGTCTGAACCACGAATGTCGTCAACACGGCAGAGAAGAGACCGGCCTAAGAGTTCGTATGTTATCAACTCAGTAAAATAATGGGGAATGTGGAACGCACGAATACGAGGAGAAGGTCAAGCCCATCCGACGCTTTATTGACCATGTCTGCATCAAATTCGGTAGCTTCGTCTAGGTAGACCCGCCAGATGCGCGCGTTTTCAGACAGTTCCTCGAATATGGTATCCTCGGGGTATTTCTTCTCGTAATCATCTGAACCAAGTCAGTTGTACCTCTTGAACGCAGCACATTTATTCAAACAACCTACGCGGATCTATGTATCCAGCTTTCTCCCCGATAAGAGTCCTTTAGATTCTAGTCGATTCAATACGCAAATGGCAACTCACGTTGGGATGGATTTTGTGGCTTTGCGAGTGAATGCTTAGTCTTCAAACCGAGGACGGAATGCCCGGAGGGATTGGAGTGTGGATTAGCTGCGGAGACTGGCGCTGGGATTTCGGGCACCTCATCCTCGCGCGGACGCGATTCGGCGGGTGCATCGTTCGGATTGGATGAGGGAGAGGTTTCTTCATTAGCCGCAATGTGACCTTCAGCTGTCGCTGGCACCACAGGTTGAATGGGAGAAGACCCGGGAGGTTCGTGGACGGCGTGGCCGCACCTGTAGCAGTAGAGGTCATACATCATATATGGTAACCACAGGGCAAGCGTGATGTATCAAACCCACTGATTACAGCGGAGTACCAATATTGTATCAGTGATGTATCACTTATCAGTAACGGTTCTTGCCACGTGCCATACCATGTGACCTTCGTTCAGCCCCGCGGGCCTTCGAGCATCATCGTCGCCGTTGGGCGCGATGCCGCCTCATTCCTATATATACTCATAGTGTGCCTTTGTCCCAGTATGGGAGAGATCAGTTACTGAGTATGACACTATCTGTCAACCTGTATTCCCTTAATATTGCCCCCAATCAGTTTGCAAAAGTTCACTCATATTCTATTCTAAGTCATCAGGGAACGGCGGCCACCTGTCTCAACCGATAGCTCATCACCTATGTGGGCACTTGCCTCAACCAATGGCTCGCCTGCTGCCACCACTCCCTCTCCCATTTCCATCCATTCTTGAATATGCCTCCAGGTGTACGTGCAAGTCGCGGTCAGTTGTTCTCGTGAGTGCATCTGTCGCAAAGCATAGGCGCGGGCGCCACTTGGGACTTCTCCTTCATCTGCACGTGTCTTCCATACCTGTGCCTGCCAAGTATGAAACTCCGTTATTCAGCGCATTTCTTCTTTGAGAAGTATGCATTCCTCTTGCCACCTATGTGCTCGTGCCCTTGATTTGCACCATTCTATACGAAGCACTGACAAACATACAAATCCGTCAAACATATATTTTATAGACATAAAAACAGACATACCTTCGCCCATCGTATCCGTCATCTCACTTGCATTTGTTCGTTGAGCCATCCATATCCATGAAAGTGTTCGCCGGCCTTCAGAGCTACTAGCATCGTCACCGCCTCGAAGACTACGGATATCAGAGTCCTCCAGTGGTAATAGAGTTGCTGCCCATCCTGTCTTGCCAAGGATCTCGCTCAGCACAAGAAGCGCTGTACGGTTGGCCCGGTAGCGGTTGCTAATGAATTTGATCCGTGACTGAATGTTGTTGATAAGGGTCGCGCTCCTAGTATTATGCTGCTGACCGCGAATCAGTCGGTCCTTGGACTGGTACATCGTGCTGACAATGAGTAGTTGGCGCCACAGTTCACTGAGGTTGTCATGGGCTTGTCCAGTCTGCAGGCGCCATTCGTAGTCGTAAAATGTGGTGTCGATTCGATCCAACTGAGTATCAGAAGGAAGACCAGAAGGAAGCATCAGATCGATGTCCTCCGGCAATGTATTGGCTGCAGGATTGGCACGGCGCCTATGTAGGCCGACGCCAGGAATAAGAAGCTCCTGAGCAGCTTGCCAGGCTGTGATACGTCTAGTTAGGCGCGTCCGTTGTTCAGTTATCCGTGTGGTTTGAGTTTCGGATGGGGTTGCCGAGAGGTTCTTGACATCCGTCCAAAGTCATGCTTGATGATCCTCAAGATCGAGGCCTTGTGCGAGCAGAGCACTAGGAGTCATCGTGTCGTCAGACAGTGATCCTTCAATTGTACTTGCCGCGGCGTCTTCTTGGGCTAGCTGGAGCCTAACTTTAGCAGTAGAGAGGGCTGTAATGGTGATGTATCAGAAGAAGCGATATATCATGTTGAAAGCATAACATGCAAGGCAAAAGATATAAATAAGTAGAAGTGATATATCAGTAACGGTGGTATGAAAGCCAAATAGAAGCAGTGATATATCACCAACAGTGGTATTGGAATGAGCCCGAAGGCTAAACACTCAAGAGAACGTAAGATGAAAGGACCAAACGTGGAGAGTGATATTCGTGAAGATGGGGGGAGGGATACAAGCGGGAAGTAAGTACGTTCTATCAGGGTCGCAGGTATATATATGGGTCAACACGTGATCAGGGGCTCGTTAGGGGAGTCGTCGTAAGCGTAGGCTTACAGGTATATCATGAGAACCGGCCACTTTACCCCCAATCGTTGCTTGATATGGATTGTCCTTTGACGGATCTGCCTCCCAGGCCTGTACGATGGCGGTAAAAGTGGCCACCGTCATTGCTGGCAGAGAGTCGCTGAGCGCGAGAAAGTGGCCCACATGCTCTGATTGCATATTCACGGCTTCTTGCGCCTTCTTGAGCATCGTGCTGTCTATGTAAGCATCACCATGGCAGAATTGAAGCCTTTCAACACCCATAGAAACATACATACGAAGTGATGTTATTTTTCGCCAGTTGTAGTCTCCAAAATGATCATCAAGCGTATCTCGACGCGATCCTGGTCCCATCTCCTTCGTACTGCTAGCCACTGGGTTCATGGCGGCCCAGCCTCGCTCTGGCGATTCTCCATCAGTACGTCCAACACCGGGTGTGAGATTGAATGAATAGTTAATCTGACAGTGTGTGCGATGGGCGTAGAGATGGAACTTAGGGACGAGGTACCGAGTACTAAGTTCGTCCACATGTGAAGCTGCAAGGTCGGCGGGATAGGAATCCAATCGGCGTTGAAGATTCCTTGACCACTGACATGCGATGTCATAAGAGACCACTAACGCCGTGGGGGAATGGTTTTTGATACTCGAGAAGTAGAGATAATCCATATTTACGTACCTGAGCTATTTGTCAGTTCGAGGGCTCACAGAGACCAGAGATCGACGTACTGTTCACCCTGCTGTAGATCACCGACTGAAACAGGGCGCTTCATGTAATGTCGGCTGCACTCAATCGTCCCGACACCACTCGCTGTGGTTCCTTTGCCCCCTCGGATACTTGCTGATTTGACAGCGTCGTAATTGTTGCACGTGCTTGTTTCTTCATTGTTGTTGCGACGGTGTTGATGAAGAAATTCTTTGTATCGTCCTTCTTCGACAAAATAAGCGCTCCCCTGATTCAAACTTGGGTCATGGGCATCACTTGACGCTGACAGCCGCTTAAGACGGAAGTTGGCGTCGATCGCCAAGAAGAGGGCATATATCCACCTATTAGATTAGGAACACGCCTTTCCATGCAGTAAATAAAACATACTGTTTCAACTTATTGGCCTGCTTCCAATCCAGGGGGAGATTTTTCTCAGGGTGAGGGCATGCTGGACAAAGGACGGCACATTCACCATCACCTGCACCCGATATGCCCAGGGGTGTGTGGCCATGGCTGGAACGCTTCATGAGGCGTACATGACGCCATTCTCGTACGATCTGCATGAAGGCACTATATCGGTCCTGTGATATACAATGTCTCAGTAACTTAAATTGACATTCATGCGTCTTACCGTCACCGGCTTGCCAAGATTATTGGTGAGTCTGGCCAGAGTTTGGTAAAACTCGTATCCCGATACCTTAGAGCTGAATGTGAGCAGCTGGAAGAGCTGCAGTACTTCGAAGGTTGCAGCGGTGCGTGGATTCAGGACTGTAGCTGGGAACAGCTGGAATCGCAGAAGTTGGACATCGTGGGCAACGGCTGCAGCACAATCACAGAAATCCATGCTAACAGGCATGAGGCCATGGGAGGTAATCACGATGAATGTATCAGCGTAAGCTGGCGACGGCCTGATGCATCGTTGACCGAACAGGTGGCCTAGCTGTATTTGAAGACCCAGTGACTGCAGGGTACGTTGTTCGAAGAATGACATGTTCCAGTACTGGGGCAACTGTTAGTGACATGGGCTCGGTGCATGGCTGATTGTTTTACCTTGACATGGTGGAAGGGATTAGCTTTGTGCCGCGTGATGATGCAACGTCTGCAGAATATACGATCATCGTAACATTGCGGGCATCGATACAGTTTCAAGTCGTCTGGTCCTTCTTCACACTCGTGTTTGGGACAGTCATCGCAGCGTGTTCCAATATGCTCCTGACAGCAAGCACAAGAGGGATTCTGAGAGGGTGCTTCAAGGCGTAAGAATTCTTGAACATATGTGTCTCTCTCTCGCATCCAAGTCAATAACGGGGCATCCTAGTAAAGGTAGGTAAGCTGTGCATATTACAACTGATAAAACGTATATGCACTCCGGCTAATCGCCTCCGTATCGAGTCAGCCGTTGACATGTCCATCACAACATCAGGATCGGGAGGATCGGGAGGATCTGCGGTCGAAACAGGTGAGTCATCGAGTCTGTGGACAGCGCTATCCTGCCCCAGAGGTCTTGGGGTGGAATGGTACACCGAACGACTCGTTTCCAGACCATTGGGCCTGATACAAATGTCGACATGCTGGTGAATAGATGTCGCCATTAGTGGGAGATTGTCCTGCTCCCATTCTGCATAGGATTCCACAGTGATTCTTGAGCGTTTGGGACGGCGCATAGGAGTGAATGCTCACCAACTCGTCCCCCTCCTCTCTTTATAATGGTAGGCATACATAGAGCAGAGGCCATATCGAAGGAATCCAGTGTGGTGTCGAGTTCGATCACTAGTTGTAGCTCATTCTCACGGTTAGAAATGCATTGACAGCTTTCATTGCACATTTCCCAAGGTAAGAAATATACTACTATTCTATATCTATGAATGATCAAAAGGACGTGTTTACAACTGCCCCTGCGACTGATCTGGAGAAAACGCGACCATATACTGATGGTGGCGGGGGACACAGCCAATAGTAGCCCATTCCCGTTGCTTAATGTTGTCAATAAAGCTGATTTACATGTATAAACCATGAAAAGGCTCACCCGTCGCTGCCTATCTGCTGATATGGTCATGTAACTTTTCCAAGGTTGATCCCAATAGATTGGAGTGTGTCCTGAGTTAAATAACGCGGCCATACGAAGCTGCTTGTTTAAGCTCTGCTGGTAGAGTCAAGTTAAGGTGAAGGTAGCGGGAGAACAAGGGAACACACCCTTTTGGCCCTGTGGTTCATTGAACGAAAGACACGAGGGGTGACTCCTTTCTGCAAGATGGGGAAGCGGTCAAAGAGGAGTCGGTGTGCAGCCTTGAGGAACAGTGCTTCGTGGTTGTAATGCACTGACTGTAGGTAATACGGAAGGACAGACTGTGCGAATGCAACTTCTTGATAGCAATAGTCCCCATTTGCATTAACACTCATGATGACGGAATTGTCGGTGTCTTATCGGTAATCTAATAAAAGTTAGCCGACTTCCGTTGCCATTAGGGTTATGTTTACTCACCGAGTGACAGAACAAAAAGTGGTGTTTGCAGCCCTGAGATCGAGCACTTGAAGGATGAACTTCAGTCATGTGACACTGCAAGCACAGGAGAGCCAACCTTGAAGTCGCTATGTGGGCACTCGTGTGCCGCTTTCCGTTGATTTAAATGCTTGGTGAGGGTGTTGAACATGTATACTAATGTATTCTTCTGTTGAATTGCAGGTATTGCGGCTCCTTTTCCTGCAGGGGAATAAAGGTCAGAGGCTGATTAAAGGTCAAAGGATGTTCTTCAAAAGCTCACGTCTCACGCCAAATCTCAGCCACCTACCACAGTCATGGGTCGCAGCAGGCCTTGTATCTACAAAACTCCAGAGGAGAAGGCTGATGCCAACCGTGCCAAGAGCAGGCGCAGCTATTATAAGTGAGTTTAGACCCATTT
This sequence comes from Pleurotus eryngii var. eryngii, assembly GCA_029467805.1. Lineage (NCBI taxonomy): Eukaryota > Fungi > Basidiomycota > Agaricomycetes > Agaricales > Pleurotaceae > Pleurotus > Pleurotus eryngii. The sequence continues at coordinate 1,451,538 of SZVJ01000005.1, read as the reverse complement.
CCTTGTTGTCTGTACCCGCAATGAATGTTCCAATTAATTTTGGTCAGAAAGAAAGCAGCTCTTGCCCTCAGTCATAAACGCAGCACACGATTCCGAGCGGATCAAACAAAGTACAGTATACTCATTTAGTCTACCTAATCTTGTTATTAACGAACACCAGGTCGACTTTACTCGATGGGGCCGTTGAAGATGAGCCAGAGATCTCTCGGTTAGTAGTACCCCATTGGGCTCGCTTGATAACACTGACTGTCTGGACTCAGCAACGACCCTACTGATCTTAAGGGATGGAACACTCTTGTCGTTCGTTCGGCCAAACAATTCCATTCCATTACGAAAAACAACATCTGAGTCTACTTAGATTCCATCTATAACCGGTATATGAAGGACTACCGAGTAGATACATTCACAGACACCATCCTCGACATCTGTGCACTCCATACCACCCTAGAGCAATGCCACGCTGCAATTCTGAACATGGCCAGTGTTGGGAAGGAGCTTGGGGTTGCGGAGACCGCTGGTAGGGAGGTCCTCGAAACCCTGAAGTGCCTGGAGGAGCTCGAATGCTATGCCTCAATAGGAAAAGTGGAGGTAATTGAGATGCAGACGACCAATCAGCTTATGTTTCAATCAATCAATTATTAGACCGTTGTTGTCTCAATTTATGCACTTAATTGGTTTCCGGGCAGAAGAGGACACATGAGATTGCCAACAATGGGCGACAATATATTGCAAAGATGGGCAACGATAATGTAAGCTAGTCTACATAAATTCCCGCCAAGCCGGCATCAACATGGGCATTGAAATGAGTCGTGGTGGCAGCCAACGTGGCGAAGGCCTTGCACTTCCAGCCCGGAACACCGCTGACAAGAGGCTCAACGATACCGAACCTATCATGTCAAGTCAGTAGTGTTAACTTTGAGAGGGTATCCGACCTACCAATCTTGAAAAACACCAATCTGATGGCCATAGGTAACAGAGTACCAGCAGCTGTTAGGACTGCTAGGGCCAGGGGGCTGGGTGAGACTGTTGGTTGCATCGGCGGCTGAGGTAGATGCACTGCATGAGGTAGCAGCCCGAGTCAAAGCTGCGTTCGTAGGCGCGACAGGCCGAGTCGAAGGAGCGCTTGGGGGGAAGGAGGGGGGGTGACCACCAACTGGAGTAAGAAAATGAACTGAGTCGCAGTTAGGGCAGCGAAACACGGCTGCGAACGCTAGATATAATACAATAAGTGATATATCAGAGTAGTAAAGCATGATTATGCTTACCAGCAAGTGGATCGAGCGCGGCAGCTGCAGGCATCGTTATGGCTGGCTGAATAGCTGGCGCAGCAGCAGCCGGAGCTGGCTGGGGAACGGCAGTTGCAGCAGGCGCTGGCTGAGCAGCAGCGAGACCGGACAGACTTGGTGGCAAGGCCGTAACAAGAGAGGCGTCAAGCTGCGAGAGCAAGGCGATAAGTTCAGCGACCGTGGTCTGCGGTGTCTGGGACATCTGTAAAGTTGGGGTGGCTAGGAAAGGGAGGAGCCAAGCCTGCTTTTGAGGACGAAGACTGATGGTGATGCACAGTTGTACGGTGCTTGCCCTTGCTTGCGGTAGTTGGGCTGCAAAGCTTAAAAAATTGAGATGAGTAAGAGGTGATACATCACACGCGAAAGAAGCACTCAACCAACATTCTACTTTCAACCTCAAGCTACTGGCCTAAACTCGACCGTCTTCAATATGCAATGGCTCCACCCGAGAAAGTAACAGCAGAACAAAAAGATTACCTTGTTTCCCTTGTGGATGGCTATCTCGAGGTCAAGAAGAGCGGAGGGTTGGCGAAGTATTGGACAAGTACCTTTCAAGGATGGTTCTCGCGTTGGCCAGAGGTTGAGGACCAGAGCATCCTCAATGAGGAAATGCGAAAAGCTAACCATGTGTCTGCTATCGACACGAAGCAGCAGGTGAGTGAAGTGGTTTAAGTTCGTCAAGGCGACTCTGACTTTGATCCTAGTACATTAAGACTTGGTTCTGGAACCATGCAGTCCGAAAGTCGAACAAGCAAATCGAGCCCAAGGCGGAAAAAATTCCCAGAAAGACACGTGGCCCTCAACTGCTTGAACTCTACTCCGACCAATTCTACGAAAATCGAGTGTCCTCCAATGTAGCCACCACATTCGGTGCTACCAAGCCTGACGAGAAATCACGATTGAAGGTTATCCGTGGTGAGGTCAAGAAGGCTTTCGATTTAGAATCAAAGGAGTTCCAGGCGGCGATGGTGGTGAAGCACAAAAAGATTCTTGCAGATAGAGCTGTGAAGAAGAAGTAGGGGGAAGTCAAAGAGGTCCCTACGCCAGAAAGCTATGACGTGTATGTACCTCGTTTCTCTCATCTGCATGCTCACCTGACGGTCTTCATAGTGGGATTGACACCATTTCGACTCATTTCAACAAGTTCACCAAAGAAGTTCAATCGAGCGGTTGGTCATTCGTATTGCTATGCGGGGGGCCAGACCCTCGGAACAGTGGGCGTATCAACACTGCAGCGTGAGTTTGACCATTATTGTTCATCATTGATAACCAATAATTAACAACTTGAAAGGCTGCATTGCGGGGAGAACTTGTTGGGGCTCTCCATTGCCCGATATGATCCTGATTTCAGAGCACGCCATATGCCCGCCTTCGCTAACTTCCTCAATACATGCTACAGTAAGTAATGTAAAGCAGCATCTCATTTGAGTTCTCCTAATGGAGCCTACTAGCTCCTGAGGATTGTGATGCATGAGGAATCACTTCACCCAATGCAACGGTCGTGAACTGCGCAGATTTGCGGTTCGCATCCAGATTCTCGTCTTCACCCATGGCTCCCGTCGTCCAGCAAGCCCCCACGGCCACCATCATCCAGCGAGTCCCTGCGGCCAACGTTGTCCAGCAAGCCCCCACAGCCAATGTTGTCCAGCAAGCCCCCACGGCCACCGTTGTCCAGCAAGCCCCTGTCAATGAACAAACCCTGGGTAAGAGCCGAGCCGCCGAGATGATGGGTGCCAACATGGATATGGACTATGCGTGGGAGGGCTTCAACTTCAACATATTCAACATGCCCAACTTCGGCGATGCAACCTCAGCGACGAATGGGGGAATGGACGGTGGCTCTCAGGCCATCAGTACGGCTTACCCCTCATTGATGCAGGAGCTTACCACACCTTTCCCCAACATCGTCCCTAACTTTACCACTGACAATCACCCCTTGCTTGAGGTGCCGTATTTGTTCAGTATGGAGGAGCCCACAATTATCAACCACACGCCCTTCACCCCGGCAATCGAGTCTGTTGCTCCAGGTACTTCAACCATCGCGGCATTGGAGTCTGCAGCATTGAGTGCCCCGTTAATGGACCCCGCCCTTCCTGTCCTTCCCATTGAACCTCCCTCTGGAGCCATAGTAACTGCTCCAGCTACGCAAGCAAGCCCAGTCCCCGAAGCTCCAGCACTGCAAGCGCATGAGGACGTCATCCCTACCAACCCTGCTGATGCCTCCCTTGCCAGCAACGGACTCCTCCTCCCCGTCAACGGATCTCAAGTGAAGCGAAAGCGGTGCCGTGATGAAGCTGACCCGAAGTTCATTGTCACTACCAAGCGCGTTTGCAAGTCCTTCAAGCGTACCAAGATTGTGGCGATCACTGAAGGGGATAAGGTCCCAAAGGGCAAAGAGAACCAGTATGTGCCCACAATGTCTGCCGTAACACTAAACTAATGTCCTATTGTTTGTAGTCATCCGTGTCGCAAAACATCTACGTGACTTATCCCATTTGTTGTATATACCTCGTATGTTTGACATATATATTATTTGATATTTAGATATTTAGATATTTAAATATATAGGTAATATGTATGTTCCTGCGTGTCCCACATGGGACGAAAATGTTTATTGAAGTTCCTCGAGCTACCACAATAGCCCCTTTGGTGCCCCTGTGTGAATTACTGACTTCCCCAACTCAGTGCAGACAGAGTGCTTAGCGCTTAGCGCTCAGCGCCCATACTTGATTGTAATACTTAATTGTAATATGTTCCTGAGCTTATATTCCCAATGTTCATGCTTCTTGCAAATCGTCATTAAGTCAGCGGACATACGGTGCCGCCCCAGGTAGAATACTCTCTACAGTATATGTTTTGCTCATATGTTTCTCCAACTGTCATCATTCATGTTTTCCGGATTTCGCACTGATGACATATTCGCCTCGAAGACCAAGGCAAACAAGAACAAGAACGTAAACACACATATGGACTATGTACTCGAGCCTTTCTGGGCCCAAACCCATTCTCCCTGCCCGTCATATGTTATGTCTTTCTTATGTTTCTCCGCTTTTCTGCCTTTCGCACCTAGGGAATATTCAGGCCCAAAGGCTACCACAAACGGTGCCTAACTCATCGGGGCCACAGCGCTACATTGCGGAGCTTTATAGGGGCAAAAATGCTCTCCACAGCATATGTCTTTTCTTGCATGTTTCTCCGGATAATGGGATGTTGTACCTAGATGAATCTATGCTTTCAAGAAGCCGCCTGTCAAGAAGTCTAAGTTGAGAGAATCTAAGATGGCCCCACCAATCCATAATTCGCCAAGGGAAGCCAAGGGAGCGTGATTTTCAAAGCCGACGCCCCGCCATGAGCGGCGGCACTGCGCTCCTCACGTGTGCCCCATGTGTCAAGGGGGGTGATGTATCACTTCACGTGCACCCTTCGCCATATTATCACTGGCTCACTAGTGGGTTTGATACATCACAGTGACCCGGTTATTACCAGGGATGATAGATCAACTAAGCCTCTACGCCTGGTGGCCGACATCCTTGGCAACTAATGACTGGCGTGGGGTTTCTTCTCCGATAGGACGCGGAACAGAGGATACGTCGTGCGAGCCACGATCAGCAACGATGGACATTTGTGGTGACGACGCCTGAAAGCCCAGTGGAGGCCGAGGAGGATTATCCTCAGGGGAATGGGAGTGTGACGACATACGTGAGCGGATTTGCAAATCGTTGCAGTGGATGTTGAGGTTGCTAGATGTTGAAAAAGGCGAGAGAGGGGAGACGACGGTGGAAGCGATAGAGTACCCTCGTGCTTCTACTCGCTTCTCACACAATGCCATTCACGCCACACAACGCCACAGGTATTTTTATCCATGAATCCTGAGGCGCATTACGGCACGAGATGACACGCTGGATGACAGGTATTCCAAGCAGATGACAATGAATGAATGGGGGCAGTATGCGGTGACAGGGGTAGTGAGACCGGGTGAGCGCCGTCGTGTTCACCGCCAATAATCCAGAATGCGGCGACATCCGTGATCCCGTCGGTTAACTTCGCATCGAAGTCATGGTCGACGGGGAAGACCACACCGTATGGACCCCGCCCACCGATTATCGCACAGTCGTAAAGCCTGGACATGTTCCCTCTCACCCTCGGCGTACTCTCCCCTTGGCCTCAGACTATCCACGCCGTGGTGCTCCACCAACCTCCGGCGTATGATTTTTGCAACGAGAAGGTCTTTTAGCCGTGGTATGCGGAGCAGTCGTGTCTCGGAAGCTACACAAGTACGGCGCCTCTAGAAGCGAGACGATCAGCAAGAGGCGTCGAAGTCGACGCTAACTTCGGGGCCGAACGTCCGATATCCACAGCGTTCGCGAGGAATGAAACCCAACTCTAACCAAGGAAGGGAAGGGGACGGGTCAGCCTCCGAGGTAAGCATCCCTCGACACCGCCAGCCCTTCCTCTTTACTAACTCAACGTAGATTCGGCTAGGTGCATCTTCTCCTCCCGTACCTCATCCACCCCCTCTCGCCCTCTGCTCGCCCTCCGCTCTGGCGCCGTTATAAAGAATTCCTACGATCGTCGTCTCGAATACCGGAAGAGAACCTTCGGGTGGCCGAATGCGTGGCTAGCTATGTGTTATGAGGTACGTGCTCACACGATTAATTGTTAAAAATTCTGACGACGAATCTGAAGCAAGACCACGTTCGCCACTGCCATCCCCGAGAGTTCGCAACCAAGGTCGCAACCAAGGAACTCTCACGCGGGGTCATGTCGTGGCTGCAGAGCTCCTTGAAGTCGTATTGGTCGGCCGGTCTTGAGCATATGTTAGGCAGGACACCGTAGGTAGCGGGGAAATGGCGACGGATACAATGTCGGCGCTGGACAGTAGAGCGCGCTGGACATTACTACAGCTACGATGTCGTAAAGGGAATCAGTGTGAATGACGTTGGTCCTACACTTTCACGAACTCCCTCCGCCCCTCAGTCATACCATTCGACCGCGAACGAGACTCGTCTCAGGGCCCGTTTCGCCATCATTCCCGTTGTACCACCACCCACGGACGTGCTCCGCTCTCATCACTCCCGATGGGTACATTTCGACGAAGAGGGCCTAGGATATGCATGACGACAGGGTGGACACTCTTGATATGAATAAAGGCAACTTGGGGGATGCCCCCTACGCGACGGATGACGAGCGTCACTACACTATGCAAGGCAGATGGATATTGGTAGCTACGCGAGCTCTCCAACGAAGGCTGTTTCAGACGCTCGCCGTCCGGATATTACCACCCACCGTGCCCTCTTCAGCCCGCAAACGTGGACCTTCCGATGTCCCCTCGTGCGCTCGTGCTTCAAAGCTTCGCCACCGACTCTTCCTTCACACCATTTCCCACTACTCTTCGATATTCGGTTCCGCGTCGCGCCAAGGATCTCTTGGGCGTGCGAGCAGGGCTTGACACCACCTGAATCACAAATAACACTCATCTACGTGCGGCTCCCCTCCCCTCGCTTCTCTTTGTCGCTGCGTCGTGTCCCCCGCTTCCCTTGCACCTCTGCGTCATTTCACGGAACACGGAGGTTCTCCCACTCAAGCCTGGAATACGGTATCGATAACACCAGGCATCTCAGCCTCTCCGTGTATGCCCCTCATACTCACGTGTAACCCAGCCGTCGCCTTCAACCAACTTACCTCCCTCGGCGAATCGGGGATCCCAACTCCCGACTTGTTCTCCCTGCCCTCGTGATACATCTGTTTGCTCGTCACCAGCTTTGATCTCCCTCATCCCGTCACCATCGTCGTGGCTCTCGCCTCGCAGCGCTAGCTCGTTCGCACTATACTATATACGAAACGTGGCTTGCCACCAGCGCACATAAGGACGGGGAACCGACAGCGACCGCCCTTCATCTCGTCTCGCGTCGACTCCACCGCCACCTGCGCCGTTCCTTGTCGTAGCTGATTCATACGAAGGCATCTATTCAAGGACGCGCTCCCAGAAACGCGCGCACACCGTCGCGCATGGCTTGATGTCCTGGGATCTGGGGTTCCGAGCCTCGATTTCGGGCGTTTGGGCGTTTGGGGACTTGGAAGGTGGTAGGGCGGGACCCGGGGGATCATAGTCAGTTCGATGCCGGCGATCGGCAGGCTGGCGGTCAGATCATATAGGGCCAAACGCCGCTCCGGATGTGTATATCGAGTTTCAGGCCGTGCAGGCAGGTGTCTCGCTATGCACCAGGGGAGTCCTTATGGCGCGCATCCCTGCCTTCGTGGTGATTGGGATATTCTAATATGAACTCAGCATACAAGATGACCCCGTTCGATGGCCGTTTGGAATTGCACTCGAGATGGATATCGGGTCCATACCGTTACGGCGTTTGAAAGCCAGAGGGAGCACCTTGTAGGCGGTGTGTCTGAGATCATCGGCAACAACGCTCCTAATCTTTTTGAACGGCGTTTTCGGCGTTCACGAAATGTCGAGTTTATTCCCTTTCCATACGCATCGGATACATTCCGCAATATACTCTTCACTCTACGTTGGCATGAGCAAACCAGAGAGGTAGACCACGAATGAAACTCACCTCTGCAAGGCTGTGTTGAAATTGCAGAAGACAATTGTAGTCGTCTCGATCGATACGTTCAACCATGACACTCACTTTCAAACCTTCAGCCAAGAATAAATCTTTGCCGCCCATTCGGTACTCACCCAATTCCTGTTTCATGATTGAGCCAAAATGACATGGTTGAGGACCGAAGATGTCGCGCGGCGGAGTAACAAATGATTAAAAAGCACTTAGCATGTGTGGTTGGAGGCGGGAGATGGTAGTACGAAAGCAAGACCTGGTAAGGCTGGTTGGTTGATCAAGATATCGATGAGCCATGGGCGCTTGAGCGTGGGACCATAGTCGCCGCTTCTGAACATTCAACCATGCTCGCAATCATTAGCCCCATGGCTACAACCTACTGCATCGTAGTCGATGATAGCAACGGTGCTCCCTTGAACATCGCCGCCATTTTATCTGACGCTGAGACCACTGTTAGCGCCATCCTCGAGCACGTTGCCAGTGTCCAACAAGGCAGGAAATTTGTGGTACCGAAGCCCCCGGTCAAGAGCGTGAATATATTTATTCACACTTGTTGTTCTTCCAACTTAATCCCACCATAGATTGATATAGCATCCGCCCCGAAACTCAAGCGGGCCAACACTGTCGCCAAGCTCCGGGGGATCAGATCGGACTGGCGAGACGTCCTTGACCAGTGCCTCGACTGCCCCGACAACGCGCTAATTTCTACGATCTCGGCACGATATGAAGACCCTGATGATATGATTTACTTCATCGTATTCTGTGGTCAGTAGCCCTTGACCTTTTAGTTGTGTTTTCCTCCATTGTTTCAGACTTGCGCGAGGAAACAAGCCTACCGCCGGCTGTTGTTTGCTGTGAAATGGCTGATTTCAGGAATAGACCAGCCTTCGATTGCTTCAATCATCCAGGCGCACATGAAGCCGCCTTCAACGAGTGCCAGTAACGAGCATCTAGCATCTAATGCGTACGGAACATCCAGGTGTACCCGAAGCTGTCTACAATGGGCGCCCTGCTGAGCTCAGTGGTCCCAGTATTACGATTTACCACCCGATATTCGCCGAGTTCAAGGAAAAACTGAGCCAACCTCCCCCCATAGGCAGCGTGCTTCTCGAAGACCTGCAGATGGCCTCGTCGCTGATGGATGTGAGTGCAATGTACTTCCCCAGCGAGCTCCATCGTCAGGTTGCTTTACAGCCTGCGATAGAACATTTTCTTAAGGGGAGCTTTCGCGAGACGACCTTTCAGTACGGCAAGGCATCGATCAAGCCGGATGGGCACAGGATAGCCGAGTGCGGCTTGTTCAAGAAATCCGATAATGGGCGGAAATCGATGCTCTCCAACTACCGAGAACTCAAGAACGGCATTGGTCAAGGTGAAAATGATCCAATGGAGCAGGCGGAGAAGGGTTTTGTGCTGGTTTGTACCGTACCACAGGTTTGCTTTGTACCTTTCTCAGTCTCGCTCCAAACCGACACTTTCACAGCTAGCGAAACTTCGAGAAGCATCTTGTATGCCTGCATTCCTGCTCGGAATATCAGGTCCTTATGTTATGGTTTCTGGAGCCATATATCTTGATGGGGTCGTCTCCCAGCGACTTACGAACATGATTTCCCTCATCCCGGAATCATCATCTTCGGAGTCCCTCCAAGGCTTCATTTCCGAGCGTGAAAAACTTGTATACGAGGTCGCTCACCTGTTCAATACCCTTGATGCTTGTCTAGATAAGCTCGACCAGGAATATCTCGAGATATCTCCTGAAAACATCGCCTCCCCGGGCCAAAATATCTTGGTGCCGGCACCGCACTTTACCTCCTTTCACTCAGACTCACGCAAGTTCACGCTCACTTACCAGCGTCGAATGTTTGACAGCCGCAGCAATCGTGCCGTCTTCCTTGCCAATGCGCAGTCTGGCGCCGAGTCCGTGGCATGTATTATTAAGTTTACGTCGCGCTATTGCAAAGATGCACACAAGCTCATGGAAACCGCCGGAGCAGCCCCAAGGCTGCTTTACTGCGAGTTCGATAAAAGTGTTGGGAAGTATTGCGTCGTCATGGAGTACATCAAAGAGTCCGTTGAAGGCCCTGCAGAGGATATCGTCGAACCATTAAGGACCGCACTCGCAAACCTGCATGCGCAATCGTATGTCTTTGGGGATTTGCGCAGCGCCAATGTTCTCGTTGATACAAAGCGCCGCCCATACCTGATTGACTTTGACTGGAGTGGGATAGATGGCATGGTTTATTATCCGTGTAATCTGAACGTGGAGGGTATCAAATGGGCGAATGGAGTAGAGGGGGGAGCCCCGATTCGTCGACAACATGACGAGGAGATGCTGCAGATAATGATCGACGATCTTCGCAACACTTAGCTTATTTTATTTACTTCACTCGTTGTGGCACCATGTAACCTTAGCCTCAGCGCTCGACTTCAGCATTGGAATATACCAGCATCGGATGTATACATATCCTCAGACTCGTAGCGGGATCCATTTGGGACCTTCACGTCTTTTGTGCCAGAGGCGACATTTCCGTGGAGTCAGCTGTAAGTTGAGCGCACGCAAGACGCGAACCAAACGTCGGACAACGGCAGTACCATCGTGATGTCGGGCTTGTCTTCATTTTTAGGTGTCACCTTTCGGGTTATTTACAGCGTCTTTGAAGTGGAGGCGCCCGTATACCAAACAAAGGGATAGAGGCACAAAACACTCCGATCCATGACTACCACAACGCCAAAGGCTTCACCTCGAATGCATAACGAACCACATACACATCAGGTGAGTTGTGTGTTTAACCACTCACCAGCACCGCTAAAAGGCTTAGAACAGGCTCGCATACACCAACTCCTGGCCCATAAAGTCCCGAAAGCAGCGTATTCATGCAAATTCTCCATCAACCCCCGCCCTCGCTGACTCTCTTCCACTCCCGTGCCAACTCGGAACCCTTCCTTCCCTGGTTTTCAGTGTCGTGCAGCCGGCTGGAAGGGTGAAAATCGGCGGAGGTTAGCAGGATATTCGCTTAGAGGAGCATACTTGCCAGCGAATATACGCGTGTGATGGAGAGGTGGGAAGGACGGAAGCGGCCTGCCGAACGAGTATGATACTGCATACGCGATTACCATTCAACGCTAATGCCATCCCATTACCACAGTCCTGTGCACCCATTCCGAGCACCAGCCCAGCCCCTCGAACTCCCGGGAGAAGATGGCGGGAGAACTATATGGGTGGAAGTGGGGAAGAGCGGATGCGAAGAGGAAGGAGAGAATGGGACGGTCGGTATGTGCAAAGAGGTGATGGGAAGAGGCGGCGAGAGGAGGAGGGATGCACAACCGAAGCACAACCATCAACCAGATCACGCTCCAAGCTAATCACCCGCCACCCTTCAACGTTCTTCAACACTGGCGCGGGCGGCAGAAGAAGAAATCCAGCGCAAGGCCCGCCGCCAGACGCGTCTATCCGCAAGGCTCTCGCCAGGGCCGGTATGAACATCGACAAACACGAATGACACGCCCACGACGACGAAGGGAACGATGGCGACCACAATAGGCGTAGTACTGTCCCAGCTTCCGAATCCTTACCTGAACGTTCGAGCGCTGCATTACCTCGGAAGCGGGCGTTGTGTACGAAGCGGCTAGCACGGAACGAGCGGAGGGAAGCGCACAACTTGCCGTCAACGAGCTTAGGTGTGGACGGTCGGGATCAGTGTCGAAGACCGCATGCCGCACACTCCGTTCATTACGCCCAAAAGGACCGAGCACTCTCAGAATCTACGGCACGAGGCCTCGGCGCAATAGAACCTCATCAACATCCTGCGTATCTCACTCTCTCGGAGTCCTCATCCTCCCTCCACTCAGGCCTCGAGGAAACTCGCGGTTTCTCTTTCAGCCCAACTTTGCCAATACCGAGGCACACACTCGGTATTTCTCTCCGCCATCTCGCTAACGCCCTCTTCGCAGGGTTCATGCTTCGATTGGAGCTGAATTCAGCACGCACATCTGGGCGGTGCTCTGGTATCTTGCTGTTGAAGAACGGGGCGTAGGTGCGACCTGTGAAATCACCAATAAGAAAGGGCAGACATGGCGACGGGGGGCGAGGGTTACGGCAGGCGGCGCCGACGTGCTTATCACGGCAGGTTATCGCCGGATATCCAGGGCGTTCCGCGAACGACGACGGCGGGCCGAACCAGTGCAAATGTCTGCTTCTCATCCCCATCTTCCGCCGCCAGTCATGGCAGGCACCTCTCTCTTCCTTCTAACGGGACATCCGCGAGACTGCGGGCGAGAAAAGGGCGAGAAAGAGGTGATGCAGAGCTGATGAATGCCGGCCTCGATGCTCCTGCGCCGCTCCGCTCCACTTCCCCGTAAATGTGAATGTGTTAGGGTATCCCACCGGTCCCGATCGCCGCATAGCAAATACTGTCGTCGTTGTGGCCTAGGCGGTTTTCGCATTGCACCTATTCGAAGCGATCGGCATCGATCAAGTACCAAGTCCCATGTTTTACCACAACAGGGCAGTACCCATTGCTTGTCCGTTCGCATGGGTCTCGTTCTACCTCTTGTGAACGCGCACGATATCTTGTACATACGCTCCCTTGTATATGGTCCCGCGAAGGCTTCTCTCCTCTCGAAGTAACTACGTCGACGTCTATCTACCAAGCAATATTGCTTGCATACTCGCCAGACGAACCACTTTATCTACGATGTCGGGAACCAGAGTTCTGAGAGTTTTTACTGTGCATTCGCGACCAACCGTAGCTCATTGATGAAGCAGCGCCGGTCCTCGTAGCCCCAGTCAGGCCTCAAGGGTGGACGACTTTTGATAACAAGGTTCGGTACGAAACTCGTCCAGATATGATGTAGCCGTCGTAGCGAATAAGTAATAACGGTTGTTGTGCACTCCAGTCCATCTCCAAGGGAAAGCTATCGGTCTTGATGAACATCGATCAGTCAATCCAAGGACAAATCGATCGCATCAAGTGACCCACATATCGCCTTCATCGCGGTGAGGAACCCTTGCCATATTCGAATCGCTCCTCACAATGTCTCCGCGGAATCGGGGCTATGGCCTGCACTTTGACTTCTTCTGCTTGTGCTTCGTGAGTTCAATATCGATCCTAACGGTCAGCCCAACCACTCGAAGCAAGGCTCTCTCGTCTGGTTTGCACGTTCCGCGGCTTCTCTTCTTCAATGTTCTAGAATTTGACGAACATGCGGCAGACACTTATGATACAATACAGCTGTGTGTGCGTCGTGGGTGTACCGAATGTGATACAGGTTATTTGGAGTAGAGCAACATGTCAGCTATCCTAAATTTTTCCCAATCGAGGGGCGGTAGCAAGATCATCGCAGAAAGTCACTGCTAGTCTGCCTCAAAGGCGTCCTTCAGCCGATAAAGCTAGATAAAGCTGCGAATCAAGTACTGTGCGGTTCACGATGTCTAAGATAAGTTCTAGTAATTATTCCACGTCTTCTTCTTCCAGTTGAATGAAGAGAAGACTCTGCGCCCAGCTGGAAATCGTGTTCAGAACTGGGGCAATGATGGTATAGAGCGGTTCTTACCTCTTGTTTGTTATTCATACGTCTTGCGTTTCTGGGTACCACTTCCCCCAAGGTGGCTCCTCCGGTGCATTTTCCGATTCCACATACTCGACATGGCTAGGAACGTCGTCGGAATCGCTTTTCCTTTCGAACGTAGAGACTCGGAGGTTCTCCTCCACTCCAACAACTTCAACCAGTATACGTCATTCGAAAGTAATAAAGGATGAGAAGTTAAAGGCTTACTGAAGATTAGATCGGTGATCTTCAACTCTGTTTCATCCGTAGAGAACGCTTGACATATCGGTTTCGCTCGGGCAATGAGGTGGCTCCATGTGTCCCAAGTATTCCATATCTCTGATGTTCTGGAACGCCGTATTGACGCAAAGTGAGTCTTCCCGAATTGATGGCTGCATCGAACATGATTCTTCCCATCCGTACTCAGAGTGATGTTATCACGTACCGTATCACTCCAGTCCCGTTGGAAGAGCCCTTGACAGTCTCATTGCTGTCCGATTTCAACGAGACCAAAGCGTCTTCATACACACTGAGCACTACCGGGTCCGATTCATTGGTCAAGACGACAAACTTCCCATCGTCACACATGTATCCGACGTCCCCTAGAGCACATTCGATGGCGGTGGCGGGTCGATAAACATATGCGCTGGTCCATATCTGAATCGCTGAAGATCGGATGGTCTGGAAGGTGAGTTCACGACGCTGATATATTGGCTCGAGGCAAGCAAGGAGTGATTCGAAGTATTTAGCCGCTTCAGAAAAGCTCGGAATGGCATGGGAAGTAAAGTGTTCGAGCAGGCGTAAGTGACTAGCTCGTCGTCCTTGTTTACGAGCCATAAGCACTACCACAGACACGGATCAGCCAGACAAATGAGCCATAAAATAGTGGAAGCGCTTACGATCCCAGTCGGAGAGATCCAATTTTCTATATGTAAACTAGTGCCAGTTGGCTTACTTTTCGTCGGATGGAGTGGGCTCTGTTACGGGTCCGAAATGTAATGTAGGACTCGTTTTTATCCTGGTTCGAATCCGAGCGCCTAATTAAACGGGTGGGGATTTGTTTATTCGCCGGCGCTTCTTTGATTGATTTCTCATGCCTGTCAACTCGTCGGGCTTCTTCGGAAGAATGCTTCCTTTCTTCCTTTCTTCCTTTCTTCCTTTGCTTCTATCTATTCTTGTTGTTCCGTGTCTCTTCCTCCAGTTACAACTGCCATGCCGGAGTACGTCGAGCTGCTGTCGTCCCACCTTGTGGTCAAGCATTGGCTTGATGACATGCAAAAGCTCTCTGGCAAGACTCCAATCTGGAGAACCTTGCATGTGGATACAACGATCCCTGAGGATGACAGAAAGTTCTCTGCTCCAGATGTACGTACCCAGGATTCTTTCCAAATCCCTCTGGAAGCGCCTGCGGCTCTCGTTCTGAAGGTAGAACCATCCTTCAAACTCCGTCGAGGCAAAACTGACACTCAAACCCTCATTTATCCACCAGTGCCAACACTGCGAGAAAGTCGCCCCAGACTTCTGGAGGTCCAGTTCCACCCTAGAAACATTATCTTACGCTTTATGATTGAGCTACCAGTCCCCCGGGAGTTGTGGATGCGTGTGAGTACTCTTTAGAAATGTTCATCACCCAGATCCTAATCTTTTCTGTATCGCTATTTGATTAGGTACAAATGCTTACCCATATGGTATGTCAAATTTATATGGGTGATGAGTTCGACTGTATTTGCACCGTTCCAAAAGACGTAAGCTCCTTATTGAATGTTTCCTTGTATTAATGGTTGATCATTTGCATCTATTTGATCAGCTCCGGTCCAAACTTGCCCTTGGACTAGGCTTCACTGTGCGCATGCCAGGGGATGGAATTCGGGCCACGAGATATGTTCTTGCATTTCAGTCTCTAGACTTGCTGTTTTCTGTAAGTGTTCTGCTGATCTGATCTCGACACAAAAAGTGTTCATCCATCCAGGTCACATATCGGTCTACACGGGATGGTCTTGGAATCCTCCCTTATAACATTTACTCCGACTTCGAGAAGGAGCTTGAGCGAGTTGCTTGGTGGGCCACCCAGCGCCGAGGCATGAGATGTGTTGACCGGTACTCCACTGCCAATCTTGCGATGAAGGTAATTTGTGCAGTGAACACCATATTTTCTGGTGTTGGGGTGTATACAGTCAGTGAGCTGTTCTACATGGCTGGTAAGTTCTCTTGCATATTCTGTTCCTGTTTCTCATGCTAGAGCAGGATTGGCACCAGATCTGACTGAGGGAGAGGTATTCGACAACCCTTCAAGATTTGCTAGGCTCATGGAGGCCTACTATTCTTATGCTGCGAAGGCACATATGGATATCTGGTGAGATACTGCAATTTTATCCGCTTTTATTCTGTTTGTGCTGATTCTTGCATGAAAGGAAATACATTCATCCTTACCTTGGTGGGGGCTACTCATTGGCTATCAAAAACGAGCACCGTGCACGGTATGCTCGCAGGCTCCATGTCTATGCCAAGTCCAGGACATGCATGCCTGTCCGGCTGAGAGACCAGTATATCGAACTAAATGTATGTCACACACTTGGTACCCAAAGAAAGATGATACTTACACCACTCACCAGGATTTGATCGCCTCTACTGATCACTTGAATTGTAGACGTTACACTGGGTACTTTGACCCATTCGAACCAACCTATCTTAGGCTGGGTCTGTCGAAACCTCACAATCTTGGAGCATTGATTTTCTCCAAGGGTGTATGGGAGCAGATGGGTGGTAAAGTGTGGCTTGACGATGACAATGCGCTATGGGCTTATTTCAAGTCTCACCTTCCTGTGAGGGTCCGACCCAAGAGCCCCAGTGGTGAACTCTTGCCTCGCAATCTCCTTCTAGATGTCACCTTCGCTCCATGGACCACCTATCTCCATGCTAACATGGTGTCAGACAGCAAAGTGGTGGCAGAGCACTATGCAATATCTGGTGCATATCTGAATGGTGGTGTCTTCATCGACAGCTTGGTGGAACTTGTGGTGGCGTGGAGGAATACATGGGTTTATGTGGGTGGCAAGAACAAGAAGGATGTCTGGTCTGTTGTAAGGATTGACTCATGTCTGACATTCCATGAAAGGTGAGTATCACTCTGTGCCTATTTCTTGCTTCCACATGTTGGTCTTTGCTGTTTTGTTCTAGAACACCATTGGGGAAATGAACCTACTTCAGGAGGATTCCAGATTCAGCCAAGAAAGTCAAAACCTTTGACTACATTGTCAACTACACAAATCAGTATGCTGTTGGTCCTTTGGACTTTGACGGCATCGGGTACATCTACCATCACAAGTATGTCACATCAGTTCTTGTCTTGCTACTGACTGTATTCTAATGACCACCTATCCACTGAGTCACTGAGTCCCAGCCTAATGCTGGGTTAGGTCAGCCCAAAACCAATACTTTTGGGCTACCCTCTCTGCTTTTTTTACCTTATTGCCCAGAAACCAGTTTTGAATCTTACAAGTATGTATATTTCCCTATCAAACTACTAGGTTAGAGAACTAGACTGCTTAGCATTAGAGGGTTAGAGCTTGTGAACACAAGCTCTAACACAATCCCACCCTTTCTTATGCATGCAATCCTATCTTATTCACCTGAAATTGAACAACTTCTACAAATTAAGGCCTTCAGAGATAGAAACTTAGGAGGCTTGAGCTTCGGATTCACATATATTTCCAATGGAGCTCAGTTACAAGTGACCATCTTGGTGATGACATTAGCTGAGTACATGATTTTCGGACTAAGGACCGTCGAAGAACAATAAGCGTTAGAGCTTGTTTATGAGCTTTAACATAGACTCACCATCAAACGAAAGCCAATGAATTAGGGCCTTATGGTGTTAGGTTATTAGGGGGTTGACGTTTCGGGTTTCGGTTTATTATATCTGGAGCTCGTTTACGAGCGACTGTCTCGGTTGGTTAGGTTAGGTGAGTGCATCGATAGTAGGACTTACCATTGCGTACCTAGTAGTAGTGTTAGAGCTCTGGACTCAGCAGGGAAGTAGCGGGGACGCGAGACTTGTAAGACCGGCGCGCGCAGGGTTAGGGAACCACGCTGAAGGAGGCCGCGTCCAGAAGTCGAGCAGTGATCGCGGCGAACGGAGGCAAAGGGAAGACAGGAGCACAGGGTAATCCCCAGCGAGGGGGTGGTTATGGGCATCACACCCCAGGGGAGACAAGGCATCGCAGCCAAGGGGAGACATGTGAACAAGCACATGAACGGGCATCACGCCCGAGGGGAGAGACGGCATCGCGGCCAAGGGAGACACAGCGTCACGGGCGAGGAGAGAGGTGTGAACACGCACATGGGAGACAGGGGCTCCCCCGGCGAGGGGGTGGTTACGGGCATCGCTGCCAAGGGGAGAGATGGCATCACTGCTGAGGGAAGATGTGTGAACAAGCATATGAACGGGCATCGAGCCTGAGGGGAGACACTGAGCACGCACATGTGAGACAGGAGCCCCCCCAGCGAGGGGGTGGTTATGGGCATCTCGGCGAAGGGGGGTGTGTGCCAGCGAGATAGCGGCCTCACAATGAGTGGCGAACCATCCAAGGCATTCTAGCCAGCCGTGCAGTCAGGCTCATCTGCATGCCGCGTGTGAGTACTTATATGCGCAAAAATCTCCAACGACATACCATTGTTGTGCCACCCATCGTAGTGTTGTCGCCCCCGGCCCTCCCATTCAACCCTCCTGCTCTGACTTTACACTTGCTAACCGATACCTGCGCACTGCTGCTGTAGTGTTTGATGTCCCTGTATGCGCGCGTGTCATTCCGCCTCCGAGCTTTCTCTCTGAACCACAACTGTGGGCGAGGGCACTGAGGGGGGATGTAACGCGGTCGCAAATTTGAAGGTGGCGGTGCAGCGAGAGCTCTGGAGGCGTCAGTCGTGGATGGATTGCGCGAGGCGCAAGGCTGGGGGAAGTGGGGTGTTCAACGACGGCCGATGGAACACAATGGTGGGTATTGGCCTACGCCAGCTAGCCATGAAATCGCAGGGCTGGTTGCTTGTGTCATTCGCAATCCTGCAGCCGTTGCGCACGTTCGCTAATGGCGACGTGAACCAAAAACCTATCCCAGGGGATTGGAGACTCACCTGGCGGCTTCAGCAGGGTATGTCACCATATCCACGGCACCGTTCCTTCCTACCCCGGCATTCTAAGCCTTTTATCACTGCCTCGAAAGTTGTTCGTCTTGGGAGCTGTCCGTCGGTCGAGACGCACCATCATTTCAGGGATATAAAGAGGAGGGGGGATTAGACGGAGAATGGGCACGCCGTGGCCTTCCATTGTTGTCGTCGACGTCCTTGGCATTCGCGCCGTTGTCGTGGTGTGCGTTTGAGAGCCTGGTGGAGTTGAAGTCCGAAGTCAGCTCACGGAATGGAGCGGAGTTCGATCGAGCACATGGCGCTGGTTCGAGCGCCAATAATGCGGAGTAGCCCTCACCCGGCGGTGTTGATGACATTTGACCAAACATTTGAGGGGAGGCTAAATGTTTGGTCAAACATTGGAAAAAAACAAACCTTTGAGGCGTGGTAAAATGTTTTGCCAAAGTTGGAGTTTGACGCAAGGTCAAATTATGTATTTTTGCTGAACGTTTCGCTGGAATACAATGTATAGTCAAATATCATGTATGGACGTTGGTTAAACAACTTGTAAATATATACATTTCGACAGAGGGAAAACTGCTAGTGAAAGAAGAACTTTACACTAGGTCAAATGTCTGGTAATTTTAAGGATTTCGCTAGGCAAATGAACATGGTCAAAATTTGTAATTTCGTGCTGGGTGAAACGACAAGCGGAAACTTGAAGTTCGAGCCGCAGCCAAACTCGTTACCCGCTTCGGTGCCCGCTCCGTCGCCCGATGATCGCCCAGGAGAGTGCCAAAGGACGCGAGTGACAGCGTGACAAGAATGTGAAGCATCAGCACCGTCGGCATTGTTGAGCAGTGCATGCGTTTCAAGACAAAATTGTGCAAAATATGGCGTTATCTGGCAAGGAAGGAAAGTGAAAGTATATTGTGTGTACCTTTTAGTGTGCCGACATCAAGAGGTGCTGTGGATCAAGAGAATCGACAGGTTTCTATGTCAGATATGGGGAAGTTAGCTCTGAAATGAATATAAAAGCATATTGCATACCGTCTGCGCTGGGAGAGGGTAGAGGACCCGGCAGACCCAGCGACCAATGCACATCGCCAGCTTGCGCGTGCGGCTAGGCTTGGGCTTAAGGAACAGGAAACAGGACTTAGTGAAGACGAACACCGAAAGAGGACACTTACTGTGGTCCTTGCGCCGAGCAGCGTGCGCCGATTGTGCTGCAGTCTCTGTGACGATGTGCGTAGCCCCGAAGTCTTTCACTCCAACACAAGTCTTGGAGCCTTCTGTGATAATTTGCGGGTTAAGTTCGCGTATGCTGTTATAGGGCAAAAAGTGACCATTTATCGTGGTTGGGTGCTTCAGTCCAAGTGCGACGGCGCAGTGACCAGTTGTGACGATGGCAGGATGGGTGCCTAGCGAAACACGATGAGATGTAATGTAGCTGGACTACTTCCGCCCCAAAATGCCCTCGGCTTCCCAGCCGTCTATTCGAGAACGCAACGAAGAGCGGAAATTCGGGGCAGAGCAGCACATTGGGTTAATTGCGATATGAAATAGGCTACAAATTTTACGAATCTAATCCTAGAAACTCGATTAGACATCCCGACATTTGTAATACAGATTATGCATGCTTACCCTGCGATGCACCTTAATGATAGCGACCAACTCAGGAGAGTACGGATAACGACCCACATGCCCAATCACCCAGTCCAACTCGACGATCTCAAGTTCCGGCTCCATGGCGGCCGAATATAAAGTGATCGGCACATGCAGCCAGTGCCGGAATGGATCAGCAACAGAGGCCGGTAAAGACCTCTGGTGACGAATTGCAAGTCGGCAGTGGCTTTCTCCCTCGAAGATATACTGAATGCTACCAGGAACAGGAGGAACACTTGTGTCGCCTCCTGGGTAAAAGGAAACTAGACTGCTTCCGACATGAGTTGAAGCCCTGGCCAGAATTGTGCCTTTATGACGGGCGTATGCACATAGAACCACGCGAGGCGCCCCGACAATGGCACGCAGATTGGTGGGGGTTTTGCATGACGTCATTTGTTTTCTGGAGCCGACGCCTATGCCTTTTTCCTCCACCTCGTTCCGTCGGCGTGGTGTAAATACTCGATCAAAGAGAGCTTTGAACTTCTGAATAGGTTTCGGGCAATCGTCTCGGCCTAACCAATGGCGAAGAATTCCTGCTTGAATAAAAGAATTGACCAATGTCGACTCCATTTCACCTGAAGGCACAATCAATCAACAGTACAGTGAATAGAATAGAATGTGCACCCTGCTTGTGATTGCTCTTTGTTCTCTGGATCACTCCGATCAAGCTTTCGAAAGGAAAGGTCCACCAGGAGTAAGCGGGGCCAAATAATAACAAAAATTCGTAGATATGAAAAGCCATGTGGAGATTTGTGCGAAGCGTCGCGGTAGGGAAGACTTCGTAAAATTGTTTTGTCCAGTCTGAGATACATTGGTTTTAGACTTTGGCGGTTTGCATGGTAGTTGTACACCTGGATACGAGGAACATGGCCGATGCCAAGAGCATAGAGAGATTGAGAACCTGCCGGTAATATTCACGATCCGGATGCGAGTCCATTTGAGAACCCTCGCCCCATAAACTGACCAGCGCCAGTGGGAGATAAATGGAAGACATGCTTCGCCACTCGTCTGCTTTCAATTTACCTGTAGCGGCCTCGCCGAAAGCTTGGGGAGGTTTATCGAACCACGAGGGCATCGCTGTGTTCTTGATGACACTTTGTATGTGCGCCATTGTCTCTGGTGTAGACAACCTCTTCTCGAAAAGAGATAAATTGGGAGCAAGAATCTGTCTCATACGCTGGGAATAATGAGTAAACTGTGTCACGAGCGTAGAACGTGGATGTACACACCCAATCTAGCATTAGCGAGATACACTCTGGCTTGCTCTTTGGGACCTCTGTGGTGTGCAAGACACAATAAGTCGCGAAACGAAGAGCGGGCAACTTGTAGTTGTCCAATCTTGCTGCAAGGCCGTCTGGCCGGATAAAAAGTTTGCCTTTATCCCCCAGCGATAACCTGTAAAGGAAATCGGGGTATGGGGAAGAATCGAGGACAAATGGAATCGTAAGGGCATTGCTAATGAGCTTGAGCTGACCACAAGACGCGTCGTCGATGCCGAAATTTTCAGTTTGTCTCTGTGTCGGGGCCGGGAAAGCGAGTTTGAACGCGGGAATGCACTTCAGCGGTGCATTCGCCGACTTTGCGGTAAGCTTGAGTGTGTCGCGATAAAAGAACTCCGGCCAGTTTTCATAAACAGCATGCATAACATCGACAACAAGCTGGCGGATGGGGTCGTAGTATGGCAGGCGCCATAGTTCACTCCAGCGAACTTTGAACTGGTTGAAGATCTTCAAGCGTTTAGCAGTCGTCGGTGCATCGCGATAGGAACGGGCGATTTCACGCATTGCGTTGGGATCGCGAAGGACCCAATTTTGGAAATCATATCTTCCGTGCGTGGTTATGTTAAAGCACGTACAGACACTGCAGTATGCATGGCTGTTGGGACTTGCAAGGCCAGCGGCTTTGCGGGCACCCAAAAGATCACAGACAACACATGCTACTGCATCACGAGCCATACGCCCCTCAGGATGAAGCGCGGTGCGAGTATAGTAGACACCCTGTTCCCAGCTTGCGTGCATCTCGTCGATGAATGGCCGTATGAAGTGGTTGAGCTGATCGACATTAGGCTCGTGGGGCCCAGGGATGATGTTGACATACATCTTTTCGGGCTTGAACATTTCGGAGTCGGAGAGGTTCAGGCATGCTGAGCTGAAAAGCCCCCAGGACGCTGAAGCACCCTGTACAGTCAATCCTTCTGCATCGAAGAAATCAATGTTGAGAGAATGGACATAGTGTCCTTCCGTCCCGCGGTCAATGAAAAGTTTTCCGTCCGGGCCAAGAAAGGAACGTAAGAAGGAGCCCTGGAAGATGTTAGATATCCGCTCCGGTGGAGGTTCATGAACAGAGGCAAAAGCGTCATCACATGCCCTGTCCATGGACTCCTCATCCTTCTTCGACGACAAAAGACCCGCCATGTAGTCGGAGAAATGATGATAGACAAATGGTTTGATCGGCTTGCTGAGACCACTATTGACACGCCCTGTGAGAAGAGGTTCTTCACAGACGTCACTCTCTGAAGTTTCCTTATGCGTGCAGGTAGACGGGTAGGTGGCGATGGTGGAATTATGATGATATTTGGGATGATGAGTGAAGCAACACCTCGGGCATACAGCGTAGATCGTTGTGTGGGATTCAATATTTAACTGAGCGAGCGCGTGGGTAATGGTTGCCGGGATCTGATTCAAAACAGTCTGGGGAGGAGACCGGCCAGCTGCTTCATATACGGTAGCTACCAATAACGATAGGCTCTTCATAATGAAATCCCCAGCTCGTCGACTAGTGCCCATGAAGAGGCTACAGACGAGCCCGATAAGGATTGACATCTGCGCTATATTATCAAGCTTCTCGATTGGGTGGTTGTATTGGCGATCTAATCCAGATATCAGTGCCATTCTCGTGAGCTTTCGTTAACAACATACCTGTACAGACGACTGTTGGACCAAGTGCCCCGCCCGTATGAGCATTGCGAAGATCCATGGCACGCGCCTCGACATTGTGTAGTTTGTCTGCGACTGCCAGTCGCTGCCGTTTGACCTCCGGATCTGTGTGCTTCAACTTGTCAAGGTTGGTGACAAGCTGACTGCAACGTGCCTCCACGTCTGACAAGACTGAAAGGGAAATATTCCCCGATATTGGCAGGCTTTTCCACAAATCCTTAGCCAGCTTCTCGATATTGCGGATGTACCGAAGTTGACGGGTGACGAGATGATTTACTCGGGTGGCTGTCTGTGGGGTCCGTGGTGAAGATGTCGATGTCGAGGTTGGTGTCTGCTCAGCAGACGGAGAAGGAGTAGGCGTGGATAGCGCATGGGTCGAAGCAGGCGAAGGGCTAGGCGATTGTGACAAGGTGGACTCAATATTGAGCTGAGAGAACGACGAGACCAATGATGCAATGTCTTGATCATTGGCTTCAAGGAATTGAGAGGATTGATTTATCTGGCGGCAGTGTAGTGGTGCTGGCCAGACTTTGTTGTCTCTCATTCCAATTGTTGGGGATCGCAAGGTCTCTACAAAGATGCGTGCTGACATCTTGGCGAGAGATGAATCGTCCGTCGATTGCACGAGATCGGAAGGATCATCTGCTCGCTCAACTTGTCCCTTGGGGGTAGATGGGTCAAGCATTGAGGGGGCAAGGTCGGGGTTTGGTACCAGTACATCTCCAGTTATGTGCGACAGAGCCGAGGATAGCACTAAGGGTCTACGTAGGGGCGTGGCCGCCAGTACATCACTAGACAAGCGCGATGAAGCTGGGGACCGCGCCAAAAGATGCTCAAGAAGGGTTGCTTGTTGATTTTGAGGACGTTCGGGGGCAGCGGCCAAAGTCGCCGTCGTCGTAGAGTTGCGATGCTTGGCGCTTGCTAAATGGGCATTGCGTGTTGAGGCAGAAGGCCATATGTGGCCCTTCGGGTCGAGAGCTGTGCACTGAGGGCAATCACATCGAACCGGCTTCAAATATGCAGGCATTACGAAAGACAGATAGTGACTGCCCGTTCACAGTGTAACTGTATAACGAGGTAGGGTGGGGTATTGAACCGAAGAACCCGACTACGCCCTTTAATAAGGAGATGACCAGATATGGATCTGCAGTGGTTATCTAAAATACGAGGGACATTAATACAAAGAATATTTGAGAATAAGGAGAGATAGTGACCTTGTCCTAGGATTAAGTATGACTGGAAACAAGTATTGTATTCCGGCAAAGAGCGTCGGGATGACGATGAGCCGTTGAGTGGCGCTGGCGGAAGCGCGAACAAGAGAAGGTGTGAACGACGAGAAAGAAGGGACCATTAGAGTGTAGCGATGTGAGAGCCAGAATATGGAGAGGGAGTGGGAGATCAGCCTTCGGTGGCTGGCGACCGCGGATGGGCGGGGGTGACGCGAGACGACGAACAGAGGGACTGGCACTGTGTAACGGTATTCAATCGCTGCGAAGTGAGCCAGCACAGTATAACTGTGTCCAACTCAGGCTGGAGTCTGTCGATACGGCGTTGACGCGCCCAAAGCGACGGGATGGGTCGAAGGCGATGGAAGGAGCAGGTTCAGGCAGGGACCGGCACCGTGTAACGGTATCCAATTGAAGCGAGCTAGCACAGTATAACTGTGTCTAGCTCGGGTTGGAGTCCATCGGTATGGCGTTGATGCAGCCAAAGCGCAGCGAAGGGGAGGTGGGATGGGTTGAAGGCAACGGTAAAGAGCAGTCAGTGCCCCCAATCATCCTCAATGGACCATGGAACGACTCACTGGACCGTGGAAGTCCAGCATTGCCTTCCGCCCACTCCTCCAACTCCATCGCCCGCTCCCTCCTCCTCTGCGGCGCCTCAGTTACACTGAGTGCGGCATTCAAGCTCCATCGAACCTGACCCTTGGCTGGCGATACAGTTATACTGTGCGCTGCCCACAAGCTCGAACACATCAGCGACACAGTTATCCTGCGTGTTTCTTCCCTCAAGCTCACCTCAAGCACAAACGCATCAGCAACACAGTTATACTGCGCGCTTCCCTCAAGCTCGAACGCATTGGCGACACAGTTATACTGTGCGCTGTCAATGCATCCGCTTCATTCGTCTCATAAATACAAGCCGGTACTCTACCAATTATCCCATATTTGTAACTTCTGTGCCCGCCCAATAGCTTTTAATCCCTTCAGCTCACCTGAATCCCGATGCCCAGCTGGCTTGAGAGCCTTCGATTTATGGACCCTCTCTACATCCCGCTGCTGCTTAAGCAGCTCGATACCTTCGTCGCGCTCCCTGACACACTCACTGCTTCCGCTTACATCTTCCAGTCTCGTCATCGCGACGACACACTTTAGATGACCATAAGTGCTTGCCCAAAGGTCATCACCGAGCCGATTGGCCCTAATCGGCCGCCACTCTTTGAGTAGTCGGGTCAGGCACTGTCATGGATAATAGGTATCATTCGACGCTTAATGCCCATGTGAACAAATGCTGACCTTCTCTTCGTAAGAGCACATCACACCAATGGTTACCAGAAGGGCAATAGCGAACATTGTTATCAATGCAACAGGGAACCATCGTGACGAACGTTGACTGTTTGGTATTCTTGACCAAACCTTGATGACACCCGCATGGTTCTGGCAACTCGACGCGCTGACAATGAGATCGCCCCCCTCTTGCTCATCGTGGTGAGTCTATTCCGACTTGTAAACATTTAATAATACTTTATTTTCAATGCACGTACCGCGACAGTGCCCACGAGCGCTATCCCATCCCTATTCCTGGAATGCCGAAGAAGATCTAAAGGCGAGCCAGTCCTCCTGTCGAAGACATAGACCACGCCGTTTTCGCTTCCTCCGACGAGGACACGCCCATTTTCACCGAACATGACTTGGCGGGGGAACATCCACTTCGGTGTTCCCGTCGGATACTGTCGAACTGGCCGACTGTTGCCTAGCGCATGAAGGGAGTAGCCTTCAATGCTGTTGTCAAATGCTATCAAACCACGGGACGTATCGAAGGCGGCGGCTCCCCTACACGCAACCATAAATTGAAGTTTCTTTGTATTTAAAGAAGGGCTTACACAACCGAACCAAGGTCACAGCTGGCCAGGATATCTCGTCCGTCATCGCCTTTCAATAAATGCCTGGCTGAAGGTTATTCAACGCATCCACTCACATTGTTAGCTCAAGGACTTACCCTCCATTATAGACTCCGATGACCCAGACGTCCCGCGCAGGATTGTCGATGACATGGAGTGCAACAGGCATGGTGTGATCCATGTGTCTGGAGAAGATTTGGTGGAGCTTGCTTCCGTCGAAGGTAAAGGCATAAATGTTGTTGTCAATAGTCCCGACGGCGATCCTGACGTCACCGTCGCCCCGCTCGTTACAAGCCAGTGCAGTGACTTCGCGAGCATTGCCAATGGTTTTGTGGAGAATCTCGTCAAAACCGCCCTAAAAGGTTGTGTGTCAGCAAAGGAGTACATCGCTTCAACCAGGCCTCATACATCACCGATTCTCTGCCAGATAGCAAGTTCGCCTTGGCCTGTCCCAAAGCACAGTAATTCCGGGATGTTGGTGGTGTCAGTATCTGTATGTGTGATCCACATGATGGCGCTGACAGCGCTGGCCCAACGCGGAGGCCCGTCGAGGGCCTGGCCATTGGTGACTTGCCATATCTTAGTGCCGTCGTTCGCTATGCAATGCGTTGTCAGATCATGCTACACATGTCAACCATCATCTCTCACCGCCACTTGTGACAAGACTTCCGTCACGCGAAATAGCTACACAGGAAATGCCGCCTCTATGTGCGTTAATGGTACACATCAAGCAATACCGCCCAGAAGAGGATATAGTCAGATTTCAGCAGAAGAAGCGCATGTTTCAATTGGAAAGAGTTTGGTGATGATGGATGGAGTGGATGCGGATGGCGATGACAGATAGGCGGACAGGCTATGGATGTTGGGCTTTTACAGGTTCTATATGCTATCCTATATATTCACCATGACTTGAACTTTCTCGTGTTCCACCCCGTCTTGCCTACCGCCACTAGCGGTATTGTGATTTTTGTTTCTTGGTCGAGATGTGGACTTGCCATTCTTTGTGATCGCTGTTTTGGCCAGCAGCGGACAATCTGCCTGACGCCTCAATTTTTGCGTTTCACGTTGTCTGCCTAATTCTAGTTGCCAATGTGTGATTGTCCCTTTTGTTTCTTGGTCGGGATGTGGACTTGCAACGCTTGTGGCATCAGCGGGCGATCTAGCTGACGTCAGGCACCGATGCGCCATATTTATTGTTATCTATGTTACATGACATCGTGTCACCTGAACAAGATCGCAACGCTTCTATGAGACCAAATGCCGGACTCAGCCTCATTGTATCCAATTGTGATGATCCTCTCGATGGGCTCCTTCAATTTTCTGACCCTTCTCTCGCGCCTTAAATTCACAACTTACTTAAGTAGCCATCGCCGGAATCATCCTCCTCACACCGACTGATTCCATTATGGTTAACTCAAGACTCTATATTTGCCCTGCATCCCGAGTATGTCCTCGCTGTCCAGTCTTTGTACATCATGTTTACGATGGTTACAGGCTCACGAGATGAAACTCCGCTGCCATTTCTACGCATCTCATGGCTCAAAACCCATATTCACCTCTCTCAGCGCCCGCTGCGACCGCGGCGGCTCTAGATATGCATATCTGGAAAGCTTGCTTGACGATGCTGCCTTGCAGCCATATGTCCACGACTGTCTGCTGACTGTCAAGGAGCGGAATCGCCTGCACCGCTTCCATATCTTCTTCAAGCGCCATGTGCTCCTCCCTCTCAACGGCGCCGTCCAGTCCTTAGGCACTGCAGCATTCAAAGGTGATGTCATCATTGCCTGTGTTGCTGTCCGTGACAAGGTGTCTCTCGTCAACATGCGAGCCCAAGATGGCATCCTGGCAGACTTTGCCATGAGAAAGTAAGCTCCTCGAGACTATCTGATTGATTTTCCTACTTACTTTTTATGTGGTTCAGATTTGTTCGATATGCTAAGGCTATCCGAGCACAGCAAATTCCACGTTGTCTTACATTTGCATTCTGATATTTGATTGTATTGTACTGTATTTCTTTCGTGACCTGGTGTCCTCTATGTTACCAGTCTGAATAGATTTCTCTAATTTCTTCCACCCCGCCTTTTGCGAATTGCCTTTCTGGCTTGTCCTGATGTATACTTGAGGTGGGTGATGATCAAATCATTGATGGGCCACCCATCTCGGTAACGGCTGAAAATGTTCGGGAACCGAGTGGATGCCTAGGGAACGTTGGGTTCAGAGCTCGAGAATGAGCGGAGATAAGGCTAACCTCAATCATGACAGCTTGTTTCTTGACCGCAGCTTGATTGTTATAGCTAGTGGCAATCTCCAGACGTTCGTCGCAGCAGGAATGAACATACTCCTAAAGAAAGCCTGTGAAAGGAGATTTCGGAGTAAGTAAGGAAAACATGCCTTCACAGCTGCAAGGGTTTTCGAATCCCAGCCCAATGTTTTCTCTAGATTGTACCCCCCCCTTCCAGGCCGTCCAGCCTCACCGGGCGGTTTCTCTATCATTGGTGTCGCAACCGGCGCTAGCTCCCTCAACAATAGTCCCTGACACATCGGGCGCTGCTGCTGCTGCGGACCCTGCTTCGGATAAGGGGAATGCCTAGGTTGCCGGGGCAGCTGTCGGTGGTGCATAAGCTGTACAGGGGCTAGCAAATGTGTTGCTATTTCGGTTTGTGACAATAGTATAGCAGGGGGCGATGGCAGGACTGAATGCTCGTAGAATGACATGTTTGCAATATGGCAAAGTGGTGAATATCCTCAACATTATATACAGATTTCTTGCGCCACAGATGTCTTGTAGTCGGTCACACATAGAGACCTTGAACTGTTCGCCACTATAGTTACCTTGTGCAACTCGCCATTGTAGATACCTTGTTCGGCACCGCTGAGCCTGACATGGGGGTCTAAATAAATCGCCACGACCGCTGGCATCGATCAAGCTCGGAACATACACGCGCTCGGAACAATGAGCATACATCGGGAGTAGCAGCTTGCCGAGCCCTGTATTGTTGTAGCTAGCCTCATATGTACAGTGGTCATGATGATCTAATGGTTATTGAGAAACAACAGAGGGGTCATTTCGACAGGATTATTCAGACCCTTTGAGATCATTAAACAATTGACATTATACATCTTAAGCCGATGTCGTATGAGTTCGAGGGAAACAAACACCTCTACACCTCTTCTATCATGGCAAATGAATACACTTTCCCTTTCTCCCTGCCTGCATGGTTAACCCATGGCTCAAGCTCGACAACGACGCAGTTACACTGTGCGCTGCCCTCAAGCTCGAACAACACGGAAACCGGCGACACCTCCGATCCCAACCAGACCACCTTGTGTATTACACATACCCAACAGCATCTGGCGTTCATGGCCAGCACGTTCACCGTCGCATCCTCTGCCGGCAACTGGATTACCCGCCAAGCACCCAGCGCGCTGTACACCTTTCCCAGCGACCTAGCATCGCAATTGCGCATGGAGATGCCGATGGAAGGCGTCGAACGTCTGCCCGGCGGTCTCATCGAAGATGTCTCCGAAGACGCTGTGGCCTTGATTGCAGCGCCGCAGGGAGACACTAAGATGAATGATGACCCAGAATCAGATGGCACTACGCCACGAAAGCGCCTCAAAGCCATCTCTGGCGCAGATATGGACTGCGGCTCGATGGCATGCACTGTAACACACGTCGTGGAGGCAAAACAACGCGAACGGCCGGCTCACACTCAGCAAGCATCCAGGAGGCGGCTTCAGAAGAAGAAGGAGGAGTTACAAGTGAGAGGCTTGTCATCTTAGAAGCCTCCCAAGCTAATTTGTCTGTAAAGTTCACCAGCGCCCAACTGCTCGCCAGAGCGCAAGACATCAATTCGAGGGAAGAGCTGGTGGAGAGGCTGTGGGCACAGACTCAGCGGAACCAGCTGGAGATGCAAGCGCTAGCTTTACAGCTCGACCAGGAGCGGGCTGGCTACCTCAACCAGTTGGCGAACAAGGAAGATGAGGTGCAGGTGAGTATCTTGATCGTTTAGTCCGCCGACGTCAGAACTGATATCACGACAGGCACTTCGTCAGGACCAAGTTAGGCTCCAACAACATTTACAGAGCGCCGAACTGAGAGCAGCAAGCGTAGTGAGTAAACTTAATGTATTGTGTCGGATATGTTCATTGATGGGAAAAGGAACCTGTTGTCATACTGGCAAAGGATGTGGAAGAAGAAATTACAAGGTTGAAGAGACATGTACTGGTAAGTGGAATATGATTGTGCAAGAGTTGTCCTAACTGTGCTCTTATAGATGCAAGAACAACAAATCTCGAAATTTGAGAGGATTCTAGAGAGAGTGGTAGGAAACAAAAGCGAATCGTCCCAAGGTCCATCAGACAGTCGCTCATCGAAGGCGAGAGGTTCCTCGTCGTCGGCACCGTCAACCTCTGGGAAATCCTTCTTGCGCCAGCGATCGACATTGGGAAGACGTTCCTCAACCACAAAACAGTCTAAACAGGACAAAAAACAGCGAACCCCGCCACTCACGTTCACCGCGCAAAGAAATGTCCTCGCAAAGCAGTGTTAAATCGACGCATTCCAAACGAGACTGGCGTACTCGTTCGCGAAGCAGGCTTTCGACCTCCCATACATCCTCCCATTCAGCCACGCGCTCCGTAACCCTGCAGGCAGACGACACAGGCAGTCGTTCGCGGTACAGGGGTAGGCGTTCGACCTCAGCCTCGCGTTCCTCTTCGTGTTCTTCCGTGCAGCCGGATGACACTGAAAGTGACTCCGAATATTCTTCGCAGGGAAGTACAAGATCAGTGCATTCCAGACAAGACTGTCACAGCCGTTCGGTGCGCAGGCTTTCGGATTCACGTTCCTCACGTCACTCAACAGCACGGGAGCGCCGGGATGAAGCCCACGATTCGGCGCAACAACCAGACGGGTCATATTCAGCATCAGGGGGATCGTCGGCAAGAGCGTCAACGCGTGGGAGGCCTCGCGTTCGCTCACGTTCTCATTCGCGCACTCGTGGATCTTGAACACCAACCCACAGCTGCCATTCACAATCACGCAACTCTCGAGCACCAACTGTATCGTCCGCGTCAAGCTCTCGACATGCATTAATGCCTAAACAGAATCATCGCAATCGGCAGGACCGCGGTTCAGATAATCGCAGCGCACGACATGGAGGTTCAGCGCACGGCCGTTCTCACTTGCGTTCCCGTAAAGGTCAGCGGGCTGACTCTAAAACCCCAACTCGAGGCCAACAGGCAGCGACACCTGCTCCCTCGGGTTCTCATCAACCCACCCCTTCGACTTCTCAACGATCGCAACCCTCAGCCACGAACCCTAGTGAGCTGACCGTCGAGGATTTACATGAATCACAGCCACCTGGGGGATGGGATTTCCCTGAAACTCATTGGCCCGCTCCCTCAGCTTCTTGTCAACCCACCCCTCTGACTTCTCACCAATCACGACCTCCTTCAGCCACAAATCCCTCTGATCCACCCGCGCCTTGTCAACCCACCCCTTCGACTTCTCAACAATCGCAACCTTCAGCCACGAATCCTAGTGAGCCGACCTCCGAGGATTTACGTGCATCACAGCCACCAGGGGGATGGGATTTCCCTGAGCATTCTAGGGAGAGCTGCTCTCATTGTGGCAGAGGCTCGCGGGATGTATGTTGATCTGACAATGAAAAGGTGTTGTCTCCGGCTAAATCTGTGATAGGCCGATTCCGACAACGAGATCCCTGAGAATGATCAGTGGAGCTATCACAGCGATGAAGAACTGGACGATGAAGACGAAGAGGTACATGTAAGTTGTAGTGGTAGTGTGCGAATTCAGATTAATGAACCTCACTCTGAACCAGAACGCACAGTCGAATTGTCGAACATGCGGAGGCGAAAGACGACGCTGCAAAACGACTGCGGCCATACGAAGGGATGTGCTATTGAAGCAGAAGAGGAGCGAGTCCTCAACGGTGCGGAAGGAGTTCCTGGTGCGTGTCTTAGCGATCGCTGGGTCATACGAGTCTCGATGTTGACGATAACGTAGGATGAGTGCCAACGGCTTTTCAAGAAAACACTCAAGGTGAAGAATGATGTGGACTATGCCTATTACGAGGGGGCGACGGCCGAGGAAATCAATTCCTGGGTGGCCAACCAGGGTCCAGGACCCAGCGAGGAGAACCTGAAGCTCGATATGGAAGGCAGCGTTGGTTCCGAATGGAATGCGGAAGTCATGCACATCCTCATGGACAAACTGAGAAAGTACTGCCTTGCCAATAAAGTTCTCAAAAAAAATCCTAGGGAAGACGGGTACATGAGGGACTTACTCGAAGAGAAGTTCAAGCGCATCAGGAAACAATGGCAGGCAGGGCAGCTGAAGGCCGGCGAGACAGCTGATGCGCTTGAAGACCGCCTGAGGCAGAAAAGCGACTCTAAATTGAAGGAAGCGCGCCAGAATGGCCGGCGTTCATCTGTAAGCTTCCAGCGATATTGATAAAATAACCTTGACTCACATGTGCTCTTAGAAATTTCTCATGCGGCAGAGAATTTTGAGAGCCAAGATCGAGACTCAGACAGGCCGCAGTCGCGCGATGTGGCAGTGGGCATCAGAGGTAGTCGAGACACTAGGTGTAGGTGGTATGAGCTCCGAAGAAAGCGATACGGACAGTGAGGACAAGGCGGAATGTACCTTGAAGGTCAAGAAAATGGCCTGGTGACGAAACATCGACAAAATGCTTCAGGAAATCGACGATTGTAGGATTGGGGCTAAAGCGACGACAGGCGTGTTTGGTAAACAGGGTTCGAAACCGATGAAGAGGACAAGGCTAGCCGAGCTTGTGTCGCGAAGGCAGGCAACAGCAGGACTCCCAGAGGTCCTGTACGACCAGGAGTGGCTAGGAAAGAGAAAGAGGTGGGCCAACGAAAACACTGTGACGGGACGCCTGAGGTGGAGGGATGATTGGGACTAAGACATAGGTGCGCAGGGAACGGAAGTACAGCACTACTTGTACATGCAGAAACGAGTAAGTTGGCAATATCATTATTTTTGCTACAGCCGGCCAATGGCGCCACCAGTGCAAGCTTGAGGTCAGCGCGCAGTGCAACTGTGTTGCCGATTTGTTCGAGCTTGAAATCAGCGCACAGTGTAACTGTGTTGCCGATTCGTTCGAGCTTGAAATCAGCGCACAGTGTAACTGTGTTGCCGATGCGCCCAAGCTTTAGGTCAACGCGCAGTGTAACTGTGTCGCTGATGCATTTGAGCTTGTGGGCAAGCACCTAGCAGGGTGTGTGTTCGTCGGTGTGTCGGTTTCTTGATTGCCGCACTCAGTGTAACTGAGTCGCGGCAGAGGAGGAAGGAAGAGGGCGGGAGATGATTGCCGCACTCAGTGTAACTGAGTCGCAGCAGAGGAGGATGGAAGAGGGCGGGAGATGATTGCCGCACTCAGTGTAACTGAGTCGCAGCAGAGGAGGATGGAAAAGGGCAGGAGTGAGTGGCAGGAGTGGGCGACGATGGCGTAGGAATGGACCAGAACAGTAGCGGGACTTCACATGAGTATTGTCGCGATCTCCTGGGCTTGATCGCTACAGACTCAACTCTATCTCCTGACCACCACCACCCTTCCTACTGTGTCGAACCCCGCCTCGCCTTGCAATGCCGTACGACGGACAGAATCGGACACAGTTATACTGTGCCGACTCGTTCTGCAGAGATTGGACATAGTTATACTGTGCCGACTCGTTCTGCAGAGATTGGACTCAGTTATACTGTGCCAGTCGTTGCCCTTTCGTCGTCTCGCGTCCTCGCCGCACCCGCTCGCTACACCCGCTCAACTGCAGTTGCCCTCTCTCTCCTACCTCTTTTTGCGTCCCCTGCCCACTTCTAGGACTACAACCGCGCCAACGCCACACAGCGGCTCACCATTGTACCGCACGCGACTATACCCCCCGTCGTTGCCTTCTTATCAGCCCAATCCTGCCGTTCACATAATCATTTTGCCTGTAAGTTCGTGTTAATAAGATGTGCTGGTGTTGTCCTCACAATTCTACTCCAGTTCATGTCGTCATCTTCGTCTTTCCCTTTCAGTATCTGCGTTCAAAACGGCAACGTATTCACCGCTGTCAACACTGACCAATTTCCGGATTTCCCGCCATTGGAATACCTGATCCGTCCATCTGATCTTTCTTTGGGCCCTGAAGATACCCAGCAATTGAGTTGGGCGACCAACGAATATCCCCAGTTGATATGCATCCCGAAAGGACCCATGGTGTATCAAGGCCCGCTGTTAGAGCGGCTCAACTACACCTCCCAATCTGTTCCTATTGTTGAGACATGGCGCGGTCATTTCCAACTTGAAGAAGGCCTCCAGAAGTCATGGTATGAGCTCCAGCAGATGTTCGTTGACATCTCTTCAAAACTGTATCAGGCAACCCCATATCCATTGGGCCAAGAATATTACCCTTTTCCGGAGACCTTCGGATTCTTAAGGGGACATACTTCTTGTGGGCGTGCCGTTGCATGCGCCCTTCGTTCATGGGACGCCTTCGTTCCCTTGATTGCAACGATGAAGCTGTTCTACCATTCAATGCCGCATCATGGTGCCGAAACGCACCCCATAGAAGTGGTAGACTGGCTCATTGGTCAAGGAACTCACCCTGAAGTTGTGAATCGCGTCTCTGAAGTTTTGTGGCAGTTTGGTAGCCCCAGCCGTGGCGCGCTGATCGACCCCACAAAAGTCAGATTTTTGAACTACATATACAAATTCTGCTCCAAACCCGCCCCTCAGGCATCACGCCAAACCTATCCCAGTATGGTTTTACTAGGGTCCATTGCCCGACCAGATGTCAGCATGGCGTCCCCCTCGGACCGATGTCTCTATGTATTGTCCCACAGCGCAGCAGCTCCAGCAGTATCTACATCGCGCCCCCACGTCTTTACCACCTCCCCCTCCTATCAGTGACGTCTCTACTGCCCCAGTGCCGGACCAGCTCAGCAGACAGCATCAAGGAGAGACTATGCAAGCCTTTTTCGAGCGGGAGGCGCAATGGGCCAAGAAGAAAGAGAGGCATGAATTGGACGCCGAACGCTTAAAGCGGATGGACAGGGTCAAGGCTGCGTCTAAGGGTTTGGACCCAGGCAAAAAGGGAGCCTGGGTCTTCATATGGGAGAAAGACAGCGGTTACGATATTCGGAGGCACGTTGGCAGACGTGAAGTCGGTGATATCTGGTCATCCTTTTCAGAGTCGCAAAGACGATACAATTCGTTCCGAAACGAGTGGGATCTGTGTGTTGACTTCGACCCCGCCGCCATCCCAGACGAAGATATGGATGACGATTCCTTTGACGACAACGACACCACTTATGCAGCCGACCCTCCCTCGTTCCCAAGCAGGCTGTCTGAAGTCCCCGCTTCATCACATCTCGCCTCATCGTACGAGCACTTGCTAGAAGATCCTGAGCACTCCGTAGCAGAAGCTAGCGGGTCGCTGGCCGTCCCATTTGATACTTTCCTTAGATCATTCCTTGGTCTCTTGGGTGCTTCGCCTCCAGTGTCACTCAGCGCAGCAACCCCGCTGATACCAGCCAAGAATGTCAAGGGGATTCTTGGTTACTCTCAGGTGAACATCATGGACAATGTTCAACAGAGTCTCGTTCCCTTTGTCTCTGCCCTGCTTGCAAAACCCCCATTTTTGCCCAAATCCTGTGATCTCCACCCTCAGTCGATTTCTCCTGTCGATCTCCCTCTTCTCCGGCCCCATGTTCATCGTTTCAGCCTGGGCAAGGACATTCGCTGCCGACAATTCTTCAAGATTGGATGCATCACTGTCGAGGAGAAGACTGGCGAGGATATGAATCCTCCTTGGCATGTTGTTGTAGAGCATGCGGCAATAGCGCTGTTCTGCGCATGCTTCTTCCCCTCAAGTTGCCAGAACGTCAACGCATACACAGTCGTCCGTTATTTTGTCAATCATGGCATCGCGTTCAAGACACCGGTGCTACACTCCGTCGATCGCATTGTTCCTATACAAAGTGTAGTTCAGTACAACTATCGTAGGCAAGGATACCAGCCAACCCGCACCGACTACGCGCACTACGAGGCTTGCTGAGATGTGTTCTTGCGCACGCTGCGTGGCCGTGCTGCTATCGCCATGGGGGGCATCATATGGCACCTTTCTCGCGATGTTGTAGATATCGCAGACGTCTTGGCAGGACCTACTGAACAAGCAACGATCTGGACACGGACAAATTGTTCAGATGATGAAGCTTACGTGGATAATGCCCTCACCGAGTACGAACTCGATCTCATCATCGGCAACTACAAAGTTTCCGTCGGTGAGTTTATTCTCTGCATTCAAAAGGCTGCGAACTGATTGTGAGCGCAAGATCCCAATTTCGAAGCAGAACTTTCGTGGTGGCCCAAACATTGGAACTTCACGAACACCTCCCTCGACATGCACATCTGGACGCAGAATGCCGAAGATTGGTTCCAGCACCGCTTGGAGAGGATTCGGGATGGCACTGCCCCCTTACGCACCTCTCGCGAATGGAAAAAATCAATGATACTTCTCAAGAAGGCTGGTCAACTGACAAAGAATTTTGAAAGCCTCTCGCAGGATGTGTTTTCCAC
This sequence comes from Pleurotus eryngii var. eryngii, assembly GCA_029467805.1. Taxonomy (NCBI): domain Eukaryota; kingdom Fungi; phylum Basidiomycota; class Agaricomycetes; order Agaricales; family Pleurotaceae; genus Pleurotus; species Pleurotus eryngii. The sequence continues at coordinate 1,414,680 of SZVJ01000005.1, read as the reverse complement.
CGGCTCCCCCGTAGCACCCCATCGTTTTTTCTGGACGTTCAATACCAATCATCGCATCTAATACTCGTTTTTTTCACTTGTTTTTTTTCGCGTTTTCATGTACCTACACCGTAATCTGAAATTTACAGCACTTATCATCCGAGTTTTGCGCTACGACCACACATCAGAGCCCAAGAGACAAGCATTTGCTTCAGGTATGTACCCGCCTAATATGGTGTGATGCGACTCGCTAACTGCGGCTTATACAGATCCCTACTGATTTTCTCGATCCTCGAGCGCCTCTCGACGTCGACACTCTCAACGGTGCACACAGCGCGCGTTCAACGTTTCTGATACTAACTATGCCATATTCCACATAGAGCTTTCCTTTTTCTTGCAACGCGCATACCGCTCGACGCTCCCGACGCTCCGCATTTTTGTCACGCTGTCACACACGGTGTTTGGCGCTCCTCCAGGCGATCGTCGGGCGACGGAGCGGGCACCGAAGCGGGTAACGAGTTTGGCTGCGGCTCGAACTTCAAGTTTCCGCTTGTCGTTTCACCCAGCGCGAAATTACAAATTTTGACCATGTCCGTTTGCCTAGCGAAATCCTTAAAATTACCAGACATTTGACCTAGTGTAAAGTTCTTCTTTCACTAGCAGTTTTCCCTCTGTCGAAATGTATATATTTACAAGTTGTTTAACCAACGTCCATACATGATATTTGACTATACATTGTATTCCAGCGAAACGTTCAGCAAAAATACATAATTTGACCTTGCGTCAAACTCCAACTTTGGCAAAACATTTTACCACGCCTCAAAGGTTTGTTTTTTTTCCAATGTTTGACCAAACATTTAGCCTCCCCTCAAATGTTTGGTCAAATGTCATCAACACCGCCGGGTCAATCGCACCTCCCTCAATACCGCCGCCAGCATTCACAAGGGAAAGAACTTGGGCACTAACGCAGGCAATCAACGCACAAGGTGTGCTAGAATTTGCCTTGTACTTACCCTCCTAACACAAGAGTCTTAGCACCCACCCTGTCCCTCACCAGTGCAACACACAACAAACAACTGAACGAAGCAACCCCACGTCAGACGATGCTACGCTGCTCGATTTGTGCAGAATCAACACTGCCAGAAGACTTTTTATAATCAAGCTAGTTGTGGGAAACGGACAGGATGGGCACAAGCGAGTGAACGATGCGCAAGCTCATAAGTGGCTGCTGTATGCATAAAGACGACAGCGATGGCGACTAACCTGTTACTAGACTAGTTCTGTCAATGCTTCGAACCCAGGGACCTCAAAGACAGGGACGCGCAGACGCATTGCCGCAAACAGCGTTCTGGGACAGAAAAAGATGTTAACGGGTGCAGCGGGCGGGGGATACGACTGCGACAACAAGTTACGCGAATCCATGTCTACGGCCGTGGGGCACACCAGTGGGAGATGCCTCTGTGAAACAACAAAACATAACCAAAACGCCAGCACCAGAATGTAAGCGAGAACTCAGACGGCGAGGGCAAGAACAAAGAAGATCGTACAGAAGGACAAATACATGGCCCGTGAAGGTGCAGACGTAGACGAACGGACACGGCGGTGACGGGGAGCAGACACACCACCCAGCAGCAGATGGAGCAGCAGGCAGTGGGACGGTCAGCAGAACCTGAGGTACGTTTTCGCTTCGACTGTCTGTATCGTGCGACCCCTAACGTTCCCGCAGGCTGAATCTATGGAGGATAAGACAGCGAACGCGTGCGACAGTAACTCTCAGGTCACTGTCTCGACCAGGGACGTCAGAATCCCAATCAAACTGCGATACCAACACATCAATGGATATGCACGTGAATACGACCCCTCTCGGTTCTACGACACCCACAACGGCAGCTCTCCTCACAGGAAGAGAATGAGCGGCACCGCCATCAGAAGAAGAGTGTGCGACGACATGCCAGCGCGACCCACCCCTCCCGACCAAGTTGTCCTCCCCATCCTTCCTCCACACTCCGTGCAACCCTCGAACGCCGTAGCCCCGAACACTGTTCCCAATGTCCACACATCCGCAGGCCTACGAATGAAGACTACAACTCACAGTCAGTATCGACACATCGAACGACCTCCAATATGAACGCAAACGTAAATACCAACACGAGGAAGCATAAACGCAACGCGACTCACCTACGCAAGACCGTTCCTGTCCCCATTCTGTACCTACACACGAACCAGCGAACATCATGAACCCATGGATGCAGGAGCAAACGATCTAAACGGTATAGGTGATAGATAGACGTAGGAGGGGGGAAGTGGGAAGGAAAGTCAGTAAGTAACACGTCGAACGTGTTAACGAAACTCACGCAGACTCTAGCATGACTGAACGCGCAAACACAGCCCCGATGCCCAAACGATGAACCCGAACGAATAAGTGGGATCGTCGTTGGATGAGAGACTCCCAAGATCTCGTGTGTCCACGACCGACGACCGACGACACTTCTCGTCTCGTCTCGTACGCCTCACTGGCAGCGCATGTCGACTCGCGGATCTGAAGGATATGTGAGTGTCGGTGTACATATTCGATGGAAGGGAAGGGAATAGAACACGAACGCAAGGGGAGGGTAAACGAAAGAGTGGAGAGGAGGAGAAAAGGAAGGAGACCGGGGGACGAGGAGACAGACGATTGTACGAGAACAGACAAAGAGTGCGAGCGCGAAGATGCTTGCCGCGTCGACGGCTGCTCCCGCCTTCTTCTCGATTCTTCACGTCGCGCATCTCCAACGCCCTCAAGGTCAGCTGCATCGAACACGATGGACACACACAATATACACAGCATACGCATATGCCGTGCGTCATGTTTCTTCAGACATCGGAACACCAGCACTGTTGAGTCATCGATGCATTAACGAGCTGTGAGGGAGACTCACCGTGGACACACTGTGGATGTTGATTACATGCTGGATGGCCGTGACAGGACAACTGGGTTCCAAACGGTGGCGAGGACGGCCAGACGACGGCGAGGACGGCGATGAACACGAGACCCGTTGAGACTCGCCCTTCGGTGCCCATGCATTCTCCTGTGCAATCTCCAGAATCGCCCACTCACGCAGACGGTGAGTATTGGCCTTCTTTCTATTGCTTGCTCTGAGCACTCAGCGTCGAAATCAGCGCGAATTGACCGCATACCACGCCCAACGCATGATCAACCAAACACATACAAATGCCGACAACGAAGACCACCTCATCCCCACCGCCTCTCTTCTACTCAACACACCTAATCGTAAGCGCTGTTCCCCGTTGTATCTATGTGAAGATGTCAGTGCGATTTGGGAAGATGCAAAGCGACGACTACGTACTTAATGACAAGCAGGCCGCCATTTCGAAAACGGCGCTTCCTTTCTACCTGCGCCACATCGCCGTCGCCACCCGACCCGGCATTTCAACTCCCGCGCCTTTGTCATCTGAGAAGCCTGCGAACTGGCAGGAGAGTTAGTAGGGCTCGCGAAAAGCAGGGGAGGAAGCGAACCATCGAAAGGACGAACGAGCAAGATGACGAAGCCAAGGGAAGAAGACCAAGGGGACGGGGAAGAGGAAGAGAACGAAAGGAGTGTAAAACGAAACGAAGGCTTACGAACGCGACCACGGCCGTCATCTCAACACTAATGCCACCTCCATTCCGCCAACTCGTCGTATAGCGTTCGTCTACTCGCTGACGATTTGCACGATGAGGAGAATGTGCTTGCGTCGTCCAGTATGCAGCGGAGAAGCTGGAGGCGCGATTATGAGGGGGTCCTGCTGCTTGCCCCCAGCGCATCCAAACGAAACCCAACTCCAACTCCCTCGCAGCCTGTCCCATCTCAATACCACAGCGCGCATTACACCAACGACGCCACTCTCCCTTCGGCTTCGATCTTCACATTAATCACCCACCGTCCACACCCCACCCCCTCCCTTACCAGCGCAACACACAAAAAACAACTGAACAAAGTAACGCCGCATCGGACGATGCTACGCTGCTTGATTCGCGCAGAATCAACACCGCCAGAAGACTTTTTCGAATCAAGTCAGCTGTGGGGAACGGACAGGATACGCAAGAGCCAGAGTACGATGTGCAAGTGAGTAAGCGGCTGCTGCATGCATAAAGACGACGGTGACGGACGGCGACTAACCTACTACCAGACTGTTCCGTCGATGCTTCGAACCCAGCGGCCTCGAAGACAGGGACGCGCAGACGCAGTGCTGTGAACGGCGTTCTGAGACAAAAAAAAAATGAGGCAAAAAAAGATGTAAGCAGGCCCATCAGGCGATGGATACGACGGCGACGACGGGACAGGGAGCGAGCGACAATGAAACAGGTAGCGGAGTTACAATGTACCAATAAACACATCAAAGCGGAGTTATACATTGTATTGATAGGAACAGTCCGCGCGGAGCCCAGCGGAAATTGCCCAATATGGTAAGTCTACAATGTATGCAATAACAACCATCCGCGCGGAGCAGCTCGCACATCGGAAGGGCCGAGGGATTGACCGGCAATGCAGCAGAATGCTGTGGAACGGTTAGTGAGGTGGCTAGGTTGTTTCCAATCATTCCTATACAGGCACAATGAGGCAGCAGGGATAAAATGTCAGCAAATCGGTCCAACATCGGGCTACCGATGTAGGCCAATTCTTTGCCATTGCGGCTGATGGTTTCAGCTAGCATGTAGCCGAGACCTACTGGGATTCTGTATATGATGCATCAGTAAAGAAGTCGGCCCAAATAAGCAAAGAATCGGTACATCCGACGTCCAGTGCAGGCCGATGTTTTGGGATACAGGCCGATGTTTTCAGGTAGTAGGTAGTGTGCATGTACTGTATTGTTATACATCATGATACCCAGACCAAAGCAGCAGCTCATGTAGGCAAAGCGTCGCCACATCGGCTGTACGACGCAGGCCGAGGATTTGCAAAACAGACCGACGTTCTCTACTGGTAGGTAGCTGGCACATTCTTTCACGTAGTACATGATGCCAAGACCAAAGCAGCGGCTCATGTAGGCAAAGCGTCGACACATTGGCTGTATGACGCAGGCCGAGGATTTGCAAAACAGACCGAAACTCTTAGCAGGTGAGTAGCTCGCATGTTCACGGATGAAGTGCATGATACTGAGACAAAAGCACCAGCCCACGTAGGCAAAGCGTCGACACATCGGCTGTACGACACAGGCCGAGGTTTTGCGAAACAGGCCGACAGTCTCAGCTGGTGGGTAGCAGGTATGTCCGAGTTTTGCAGTACCTGCCCATGTATTTTAGCCAATGAGTAGGGGGCATGTTCTACCATGTGGTATACAGTACCAAGTCTAAATAATTTCAACATCAGACCTCAGGCAGAGGCTGAAGGTTTGTGGGTTAGGCCGATTTGTCAGCAGGTGAGTAGTGGGTATGTATTGTAGTATGATATATTCAAAATCCGAACAAAGCATCATCATTATTTACATCAAGAATAATGGATAAGAAGCAATGTACGACGACTGTTCAATCACAAGACATCATCGGCAAACTCGGCATCCGGGATATGTTCAAAGTGGACATGTTGATAGCGCGCTTGGAGGGGCGGTGAGTTGACAATGTGAATGAAGAAACGAAGGAACGAACATACATTGAAATCCCGGAGTATGGGAGGTCTGTAGGTATGCCCAAACATCATCGGGAATGTCAACATCCCCGTCAGAGTCATCCGAGTATTCCGAGTACGCGTCATCCACTTCATCAACAGGTGAACCCATGCGACCAACCTCGGGAGATGAAGGAATATGGGAGATATTGGCTTGCATCTCCACCATGCTGAATGCGTGTAAGTTGTCGGCTTCATCGTCTGTATAGCCGCCAAGGGACATTGCATCATCCTCGTCATCTTCGGCCTCTTGCTTGGCAGGCGGTGTGTGCTGATGATGGCGGGATAAGTTGACGCCTGGGGTATTTTCCTCCATACTCTCATCATCAGCGATCTCGTCTTCAGAACTCGGGTCCTCAGTCAACTCACCACCCAAGCTCGCCTCATCATCAGAAGTTGCGAGCGACTTGTTAGGTTCATATTCCATGGCCGATTCACCACTGAGAGAGGCATCAGAGCCACTGGCTGAACCGGCTAACAGCTGGGCCGATGCTTGTCCGATGGCCAATTTCTTACCTACGACACTTGACGATGTGCCTCCAAGGCTCTGGAAAGAGTCATCGTCGCTTTCCCGAACGTCCGCGACAGGTATTATGGGAGGTTTCAGGGTATCGGAGCCAGATGGGACGTACTCCGGTGAATTGTGACGAGGAATAGTCGGCTCCGACCAGCGCAAGGATGACTGCGCACGGTCAAGGGCTGCAAAGCCGGTCATTTCTGCCTTAGCCTGGTGAGTAGTATATGAGTAGATATATGGAAAAGAGAAAAAGGAATCATACCAGTGGCTCTGAGAGTTTCGGTGTTCGGAACACCGACGCAAGCCGATCATGTGGACGATTCGCCGAGGTAATGTGAGGTATACTCCCATCATCTTTGGGTTCAATTGGCGTCAGTGGCTGGAGGTTGTAAATGAGGGGGAATTGGGCATTGCGAATCTTCGCTGCCTGGTCGAGTGTGTCACCTGAGCGTTCAGACCCAGATGGCAAGGTCCTGAAGTATCCGTCGTGTGTTTCCGAAGGGCCGACATCAGAGTCCAGGCGAAACTCGGTGAATACCTCTTCCAACGATAAGTCGGGGCCCTCGCTCCAAAACGCGTTCATCCGGTTGGGGATTGCCTTGAGCGACTGGTGAGCGACCTTGTTGATAAGGTCGATGAGGGCGTGATTTTTCCACCGAAGGTCCTCCATGGCCTTCGTCGCCTTCTTTCGGTTCGCGTGCTCGGGAGCCGGCTGGTTGTCGTTCAAAATTCGCTGGATCTCAGCATCCAGCTCAGTGGCGTTTTCTTGCGTCTCGGCCTCGTCTGCGTTCTCAGCTTCCTTGTAAATTACGGCTTCATAAATATCGAAGAGGGCGGCCGCCTCCTGCCTGTGAGCCGCAATGTCCATCATTCTGTCATTCATCACGACCTCCAGTGTGGACATCATCTGCATCATGATGTCAAGCCGCTCGATACATCGGTCACAAGGCAGCGAGGTAATCGCAATGCCAGCTTGTGCCGCATACCGAACGATCAGTAAGCTGAGCGGGCGGTGTACCGCATCTGCATCTTTGTACAAAGGGATATTTTCCTTGCCTTCACTTTCCGATAGCTGTTCTCCCCATGCCTCCAGACATTGAATGATCGTCGCTGCAAATAGAATGTGGGGCGAAGGTGAGCTTCAGTCGGCCTCGGCTGCTCGGCGTGATGCTGATGTTTCCCACCAAGCATGCCTATGAGCTAATGGTCAATTAGCTTGTTTCAGACGATTGATTCGCGCGAGATTCAGCGCCTTTCCGAGTTCGCGGGAATCTTGGAATGACGCGGGCGTGATCGAATCCTCCTCGAGGCCTTTGGCAAGCGCCCGAACAATTGGACCTGGCGTCACAATGTGTCCCAGTGCAACTGACGCACCGATTGTGCCGAGGACGTATTCCTAAGGGATCAAGGAATCAACGGTTTGTGAGCACTGACACCACGGCATCTTACAAGTTCTCTGCACAACAGCGCGACAGGGACCGTGTCCCAGCTGCGCCTCATAGCAAGCAAAATATCCAGGAACCGATGATCAGCATAATCAACAATTAATTGCGATGGAATTCGTTGATTTGATGCTGCGGCCTGGCGTCTCAGGGGTCCAGCATTGAGTTGATCGTATGAAAAAAGAGGGATTGCGTTCATCGGCATGGTGGTAGTGAAGATCAATCTGAAATTTGGGTAGCAATACAAGATTGTTGATTCGCAGATACACGAATGGCATGTGATGTTAATTAAATTATGTGACAAGGTGAAGCTGTGCTCGATTGTATTTGATGAATTCCCCTTCAGCGACCTGAGCCTGCCGCAAGTACTGGGCGGCCTTGCATCGGGCATAAGCTTTTGCCCCTGGACTACTGTCAGAGCTCCGATCCACCCATACGTCATGGTTGTGCTTGAAATATCTAACAGTCCACTCCATTTCGTACTTTACCAATAGAAGTTCTTCCCGCCAGCGGGAGGCGAGTGCACGCGATTTGAGATAAAGCACACGATTACCTAGTTCGATGATGTGGTCATTGACTACTGCCCATTGTCTTTAAAAATTACTCACTTTCTTGTAGGGCAGCCGGAGCCGATTCATCATCTCAGCCAACGTGCCAAATCCAGGACAGGTTCAAGGTTGTAGACCCAGGTTGGTTTGGGTTAACAACATATGTATTACTCTTGATGTCTGCTTTAGACAGCTCCTTGAACTTGCGGAGGATGGTATCATCGGCCTTCAGTGTCATCATCGCGTGCCGACATCGGGCATAAGCATACACAAGATCGCTTCGCTTCTTGTTCAGTGTGTTAATTCGATCGCGCGATCTCGTTTTTATGAGTTGCCGGCCAGCACCGCGCAATGTATGACTGTATAACATTGACTTCTCGGCAATGATCTCGCGAAGCGACTTGAGCAACGCATTGGCCTGACGCTCTCGTAGTCCCAACTCATGTGATCTGAGTTGCGCCGCACACTGGGAAACTGTTGATGGCAAAGGAATGATGACGTTTTCAGCATGCAGGTGTGCGCCGGTATGACTCGGTGATGCCGTCGTTGGATGCTCGGCCAGCAGAGGAGAACCGACGGCCGCAGTGAGAACCGTAGGAACATCGGCTTCATCAGAAGATTCCTCGTCATCAACATCAATGACATTTTCTGGTGGCTCAAAGTCATTCAGGTTTGAAAATAATGCGTCGCCAGGAAGCGGCTCGGTCCCCGTCAATGATGCCGGTGGGTCACTGTTGTGAATGTCAGACCCATCAATGCCCAACACATGACTCTGCAAGGCGATGTCGCTTATGCCCTTGGATATTTTCTCCCACAAGTTAGTGATTTGCCTCGCCTCATCTGCTTGGCCGTTCTTCAACACACGCTTAGCCCGGCATAGGACGTGCCATCTTGACAATTCGAATATGAGAGGGCAATATTAATGTAACAATCAGAACTGAACTTACTGCAACTCTTGGACCGCTATCGCTTCTCGTATCCACTGGTATTCGCCATTCAACGGCTCATCCTCGGCAGGAACCACCAGATGGTCTTCATAGCTCGCAGACATCCCATAGATATCCATCACTGATAAATCAATGTAACGAGTGTTCTCTGCTTCAACAACGGCATCAGTCCATGCCGCGATGTTTCTCGCGCCAACACGCTCTGCGATTTCATCCCTTGTATCTTCTGCATCGGCTGCCCGCTTGTTGGCGAGAACATATCGTTTACAAAGCATTCTGACTGAATCTGGAGTCAATCTGTTTATTCATAGGATACAGCAAATGGATCACACCGATGTTCAATGCTTTCTTGTGGTTCGAATCACAGATATGGTTGTCCAACATTTCCGCTCGGTGAGCGAGTGTGGCCGTCCTCATTGCCGGTGTCACTGCATTGAGATTTGCCCATAGCGATTCCAAAATCTCGCCTATGACGACCCCGGATTGTGGGATGAACATAGACGAGAAGCGAAACAGGCACTTTTCTTTGTGCCCATGGACGTGGAATTGGCCTATCGCAAAGTCTGTGTCAAGGCCGACGGGGAGCCGGTGGCCGATCCACCTCTGGAAATGGACACTGTATTGACAGGCAATGTCATAGAAGAATAGAAGCCCCTGCTCTGGATCCATGTTGGAGTACTTTAGTGACTGGAGTAACACCCAGTCGACATTTTTCTGCTGTTCGCCTCTGTAGAGGTCGGCGACACTGCCCAGGGCGAAGCATCCGTGCCGCGGGCAGGCGATCGCCACAATGCCATTGATATCACATGTTTTGGCGTACAGGAGAGTGTTCTCTATCGCTCGAAAGCTGTTCTCGCAAGGCGCTTTCTGTCTCTCGGTTAGTCACGGTTTCTGCCGCAGTCAAGCCGCTACACACCGTCTTGATATTCTCTGCTGCCTGCGAAAACTCGGTATACTCTTCACAATGTGGTAACATGCTTGACCCAGGTGATAGCCATACATCCTTGTCTCTGGTGGATTGTCGGATATGGTCAGCCTTGAAGTTTCCGTCGGCCATGAGCGTTCGGCGGTACACCCACCTATGCAACAATCTGAGCAATCAGGATTCTGAAACTAACCACATTACGCACTTGTTTTGATCTTCTTTCCAGTTGTCAGGCAGGTTCACACCTGGTTGCGGACAACATGGACAAAACGGCGCAAGCTCGGCTGTGCAAACTTCGCCGATGGTGTTGCCATCGCTCTCTCGCGTCTTGTTCCAACCACCCCATTTCAGTTTCTTCAGCCATCGCCAGCATCGAGACAAGCACCGGAGTTCCGCATATCGCTCAACGACTACCTGAGGTGCCAAGGGCTCAGTCTTTCGCCTTAGTAGCTGATAGTATTGGTATGCCGATGTCTTACACTCCAGATTGGCCAAGCGGAAGTCCTCCAGAACGTCAAAGGTGAACATAGTCTTGAATATGGTGAAGCTTGCCGGCATCAGTCGCATCCGTACGGCACCAGCGATCCTCTCTTGTGGGCCCCCACATCCACATTGTATGTATGGCAACGAGTGAAGACCATTCGTGTGCACGAATAAAACATATGGATTTTGGTCAGGATCCATACTGGGAGCGATCGGGTGGTCAATCGGCGCCTCAGGAAGACCGGCCTTCCCCTCGTCCTTCTCATCGGCACCATCCAGGTCCTCTTCTCCACCGTGTGCATGCCTGGCTTCCTCTTTCTCAAGCTCTTCAATGATTTCATCAATGTCAAAACGCTCCTCCACCCCACCATCGCACTGCTCGACGGTAATGTCGGCGTCCGCTCGCTGGTCTCGGTATGTATCTTCCACTTCTTCAACTTCATCCTCCCCTTCATCCTGACTATCGCATGTGGCTTGCAACCTTATTTGTTCGTCCGCTTTGTGCTTCAGCCATTCGCATCGCCGATCGGTGTTACCATGATCGACGATCACGCACACGCCGACCTCCCAGAGGCTACCTGGACGAAAGTATTGACCAGTCCATTTCTGGATCCAATGAAAGGGCATTTCTAGGTGTGCATTCCGCATACATTCGCGACAAAACATTGTTCTCTGGTGACATTCCTTGCATCGCCAACTTGCTCTTCTGTGCTCACATTCACAGTGCGTGCTAATCCAGGCAATACAGTGACTATGGTATACAACTCACTGGTAGTGGACCACGAGAGAGTGGTACACCACCGTGGTGAATCATCACTGGTCTGGTGGCGTGGGTATTACCCCGGTGAAATCCGTGCCACTTTGGGAAATTTTCGCCTTCCGCCGCTCCCAAAAAGTGGCATTTTGCTTCGTTGCTGCTTCCTCAACCGTGTCAAACAGTGACCAATCTCTAAGTCAGTAGTACTGTCCTTCCTTTACTGATACACGTCCACAACAAAGACTTATTTTTACGCGCTCGCTCTTTTCCCACATATCCCAAGTCCCAAGTTCCCGGCATTAGTCTAAGTCCCCACCGCAGTGTCGTACCGCAGTGTTGTGCCCGCTGTTAACCCAGTCCAGCACACGAATGTATTAATGGAGAGCTCGATTAATGGAGAATTCGAAGACCTTTGCAACCAAAGTTCTAAGTCCCAACGCTGCTGCTAATTTGTTTAAGTCCACCTTTCCCTGAAGTCTACATCCAACTTTTCTGAAGTCCCACAAACCTAAGTCCGCCTCCGCATGGCACACTAATTCATTGATTTGTAGTTCAGGTGCAGAGTCCCCAGCATTCTCAAGACAGAAAACATATCATCAAGACAGCAAGACATAATATATACATGGTGGGACTCTACAATAGCATCGACACGATAGCATGGAAGACAACTATAACGTTTTGAAACGGAACTAATTATTTACGACGACTGTGACCAGCAACAGCAGCCATGCTCCGGGTGGCTCTGCGAGGTGTTGACAACGGCAGTGGGACAGAGCGCTTCTTCTTGCGCACTCTCGTGTCCGAGTTCTCCTTGGTGGCTCTGGCTCGCTTAGACGAAGTTCTACACTAGTATTAGTATAATGCAAGTTATTTTTGTCAAACGGTGACTCACCCTGGTGCCAACAATGTTTCCCCTGCTTCGTGCATGCCCTGTAACGCCCCGCGCAGGTCCACCGTGGCAGTGAACCAAGAGGGAGTGGAGGGTTTGAGTTTAAGCGCCCTCCCCCACCAAGTGAACAGCATCATCACGAGAAGAAGCCCATTGGGCCCCGACAGCTGGAGTTTTGCCCAGTCTGAACCAGGTGGTGGGGAGTAGGTGGGAAGTGGAAGCGGTCTGCTCGAAGTACGCCACGTAGGTTGGAGGAAGGTCCACCAGGCTTGCACACTGGACTCGTATTCCTCCATGTCAGGGATTGGGGGATCAGTCGTGTACAAGCGTCCATAGGAGAACCATCTAGCGATTTGGGGTGGGCGTTTGTTGGTGCCAAATCGGGGTGGCTGTCGCATTCTGATGAGCCCGTTTCAAGACGATACAATGCAGTTTAGCTTACCTTGTCACCCCCAAAAGCCGCCTGACGCTCCATTGAAGCCCAAAGTTCAATTGCACCTTGCCACGCCTCTCCTTCAATACTCTTGAAAAGCTCAAGGGCACGTGGAAACCACTCTGGTTCAACGGAGCCGGCACTGGCATGGCGGAGGCGCAATATATTGCCGGAAAGAGTTGTAAGAGCCGGGGGTGGAGATGTTCCTCCACTGGGTGTGCTGGGTGCTGGGCTGCGACTGTCGCGTGTCTCTTCCAGAGACGTTCCTGCTGGGGGCGGAGACGTTCCTCCGCTGGGTGCGCTGGGTGCTGGGCTGCGACTGTTGCGTGTCTCTTCCGGAGACGTTCCAGCTGGGGGCGGAGACGTTCCTCCGCTGGGTGCGCTGGGTGCTGGGCTGCGACTGTCGCGTGTCTCTTCCAGAGACGTTCCAGCCGGGGGCGGAGACGTTCCTCCACTGGGTGCGCTGGGTGCTGGGCTGTGACTGTCGCATGTCTCTTCCAGAGCACTAGCCTGGGTTGTCTGGGAAGTATCGGATTGAGGGAGGTCAGGCAGTCCTTGGAACAAGGTCGATGTTCCGCTTGAACTCGCTTCAGGTTCACCCGCCGCTCTGACAGAAAGGTTACAGTCTTCGCCTGAGCGTCAATTTAATCAGGTGATTACTTTAGCGCCATTCAGCCAACTTACCAACGAGGTTGCGGACAAACATCATCCATGGCTTCATCACCGCCGTCTTGAAGTTGCCATAAGTCTGCTCGAAATTATTCCCATTCATTGTCTTTCCCAAATGGTAGCTATGTCAAGGTGGAGTATCGTCAGTCTGCTCCGTGATGATGAACCACCCTAACACTGATCTTGCCACCTGGGCTTTGCCATCTAGGTTGCGTCTGCCTGCAAGAATGGTGAAGTACCACCCTGAACACTCGTGCATATCCCTGGCGACCGTGTTCATCAGAAGTGGAAGACGCTTGATTCCTCTGCAGCAAGTATGCTCAGTACTCCCGCCACCTCGTCCAAAGAACCTAACTTACTGTTCCATATTACAAGGCTGTTCTATATCCTCCTCCTCTTCGTTCGTTGGCTCAGTGGCAGCCTTTTGCAAGGCCTCGTAGACCTCCTCCTTTTGCTCGTCCGTGGCATCCTTCCATGCTGCGTCGATTGTGGCTGTATATATCTTCATCCGTCGTGCTGCAATCTGCCTATTCATCTCTTTAACGGCATTACCGTTGACTTTGGGGGCACCCATGCGAATGCTTTCATTCACCGCCTGCTGGGTTAGCGATCCTTGGTAGAAATGACCAGAGAAGACTTCTACAGGCTTTTTCTGGCGGTGTCCCAGGGTCTTTTCCTCCTTACTTTTCAGCAGCTTGTTCAGGTAACCTACAGATTCCACGCAATCATCTCGATTATTATTCCTAAACCAGGCTTTAAGTTGCTAATGAAGGCATCGTGCTTTAGTTAAGTTTCTTTTTGTATTATTACACCACGCCAACTTACTGCTTTTCTCGCAATAATGCGCGCCTGCGCTGCCTCTCGTGCTTCCTGAGGCCATAATCTCGGGTCGATCCCCTCCAAGTTCTTTGGGGCAGGTTCACAAAACTCGGCATACCACTCGGCGGAGAGTTCGTCCCAGAACGCCGAATAGCTTTTCTGCTTGCTAGCCTGTCGATATCTCGAGTTCCTAGCTTGGAGGAATTCTTCCTGTGTCTTTGTAGTCCACTTTCGTCCCATCGAGATCCCAATTCCGGTGTCTTAAGCAGATGTCGGGGGCTTTTGTTTTTTTTAGACGGTTTTCAGGGTGGTCGAGGAGTTTGGCTTGGCTTGCCCAATCAGGCAGGCTCTCTTTCACTACGATGTGGACGTCACCGTGCGAACTAACCTTATGCCAGGGCCCTCATAAACCGAACAACACCCAACTCTCGCTTCATCCCCTCTTTTACAACCCTGACCCGTACCACTATGCAAACCAAAGATTCCGAGATTGCTCGCCTCTCTGACATCGTCGCTGGTCTTGCCCAGCAAATGGCCTCCTTGGGTATGTATTCTTGCTCTTCCTTTGTTATGCTGTGCTGACGGCTCTCGGTAGCTGTTAATCAAGCCAATAATAGCAGTGTTCAGGCCAATGCTCCGGCCCCCCCTGCCACCGGAGGTACGCAATCGAATATTGATCAATCTGATTGCTACTAATAGATGCCTCCGTCCCTGCCCTGTGCCTGTAGTGCCTGTTGCGGCCACCTCTGCGACACCCGCTGCCTCTGCACCCACTGAGTCCATCGCTGCGCCCGCTGCATCCACCTCTGCAACAGTCCCTGACAGCCAGCAAACCCTCATCAATCAAGGTCAGTAGTAGGCTTGACTTTGAGTCCCTGTAGCTCACGCGCAACTTAGAAATTCAAGACGAACAAGGCACTGGTGCCCATCGGCGTTGGTACGTTGTGGCCGTTGGCTTGCAAGTTGGTGTGTTCCGTGGGTGGTAAGTGCTACTTTATCATGGCTGCCGCGCTCTTCACCCCTCACTGACTATGGCAACAGGACCAATGTGGCACCCCTTGTTCTGGGGGTCACCGGCACGATCTTCAACCGCGAGCCGACCTGGGAGGCTGCCATCATCGCGTTCAACAACGCTGCCGCCAGCAGCCAGGTTCGCATCATTGGCTAAATGTACATACATACCCAGAGGTATTACATGTTGTACCACTCTTTCTTGGACTCTGTGATGTATTCTGCCTGCTGCCAATTTATCGTTGTCATGTCGTGCACTACCGTGGCAGAAAACTGAGTGGGGAGTCACGTTGTGTCTGGGAGTAGTGTGATTTCATAGGACTGCAGAGACTTGCCACCGTTGCGTTTGGTCGGGCTTTGAATCACAGTTGATGGTGGGATAGATTTTGTGACTGTGAGAGCATTATAAGCGCTCGTCAAGAACCACTTTCGTCGTTCAAACATAAAGAAAACATTCTGAACATTGGGATGCTGCTTCCCCATTGACCGTTGAGGTGGCCCTCTGTCACGACTTGGTTTATACAAATCATATTTACTCCAGGTTCTCCCACTTCTTCAAGAGGACTTATTATCTGCATGCCTTGGCAACTTGTTACATAGTACCCCTACCTAGGACGATCAACAACTTCGACTCTTTGCCTAACGGTGCTCCCCTCCACTCGCAAACAACCTGAATGCTGTTCTATTCAGCTCGCATAGGTCCAAGGTAAGCCTTGTCCTCATGCTTCTTCTTTATCTCCCCTTTAGCATTAGATTTCCGTCAATTATGGTATCGCGAACTCGCCACATCAGTCGCAAACTCGCCACATCAATCGCAAACTCGCCACATCGGTCGTGAACTTCCCACATCAAGTGAGAAGCCACAGTCCAGTTCTCCCTCCAGTAAAGCTTGTCGTACCCTTCCACACTCCCCAACCATATTGATGTCTCCCAAGGACAACAGGGCTCGGTCACTAGCAGGCTACTACCAGCGGTATGTTATATCACAGAAACGCAACCATTTCCGACCCACTCTATGCCTAGAAATCAGGACACATTGCGAGAGAAGGCACGCCTACGAATGGCTAAGCTACGCACCGCAAATACACTGAAAAGTGTGGAAATGCGCAACAACGCCACACGGCGCTCACGATCCTCTCAGGCCAAGTATCGTGAACGGTGAGACAATTTTATGTATATCTAGGCAACTCATGACTGACAAATGTTTGTAGTAATCGAGCAGGACTGCGAATCAAACAGTCTGAGAGACACGCACGGTAAGTTGTCACCATACCATACCTTCCCAGATACTCCTTTGACCCCCGTTGACATAAGGCAGGCGAAAGATAAGGACATCGGACTACGCAGCGAAGACCCTCCCAGCGAGGATGAAGAAGACCCTCCCAGCGACGGCGGCTACGCTGGCGATGAAGAGGCGCTGTCCAACCAATCTAACGACGAACCCGAGGATCAAGTGGATACAAGGGAGAAGGTGACGGTGACCCCAACGCCTAGACAATCCATACACGATCGAACACCCAAATTCCTTCTGACAAGGGAGTATCGCCAGTATTTGGAATGCGTTGAGGCCGCCTACAATTAGCTAGCTATGTCTATTGTCTATTGGTCTGCCGGCACGCCACTAGTGTGGAGGACAAAGACTGGGATACACTACCACTGAAAATACGCAAGGGAAGCTTGCCTTGAGGTATAAGCTTTCGGAATGATCCTCATCCGAAGCTGATGTCGACAAAAAATATAATTACCTGGAACGTGCACATGCCCATATAATCTTCAACCTCAGGCCTCGCTCTTCTCAGTTCGCCCCCATGCCTCCCCAAAGGGATTCCCCCGCTGCCACACATATCAAACGCCCCCTCAACTACAAGGGGGAATTGCCTGCTGCAAACCCTTCGCCTGGGGAATTCGCCAAATTTGCCATCCCCGATGAATACCCCCCTGGCCCCCATTTCTTTGTTGGTGCCATCATCACTGTTGTTTCTTCCTTATTAACCATTGAGTCCAGGAACACCGTCGCTGCACGAACCATAGATGCCGCCGCGACATCCCACGTAAACTTCTCAAGCGCTGTTCATGCTGCCATCACGTTACTTACTGTGTGAGTTATTTGGCGCTTGCCGCGGTTGGAAAAATCATAACAACTTACCCTACCACAGAGCGTGGATTGCCAAAAAGCCGACTGGCCCGTTCATAGAGTTGTTTGTGAGCCCATCCCTCCCAAACGATTCATTCGCAAGGCGATACGCTTCAACTATCACGCTGGCCGCTATATGCACGCCATTGGGTTGATGGTCCTCGGATACAATCGCCTTCCACACGACCCGAGCCAACACCGCATCCTTTGGTCACTCATCACCACACAGCACATCGCCGTCATCAACATTCGCCGCTGTAAAGGAACCAATCACTCGCATCTGTTCCGCGACTTCGAGTATGCGGACTCTCACAAATTACACATTGACCTCTTGGATATGGTGCGCCCAGGCTGCAAGGATCGCGCCAATGCTCTCCTTGCTCTACACCCATTTGAAATGACTTTTGTGGTCTGCCTCGTGTTGTACAATGCCGAGTCAGAGCCTCTTGGTGCTCAGTGCTTCTTGCACAAGATTTCCGAGTTCAAAGTCAATGAGTTCACGCGGATTACTACATATAACGGGCCCCAAATGTTGACTCGTATTCTGACAGTGAAAGCTCGAAAGCAAAAGCTGTAGACATCATTACTACTTGTTGTACATATGTGTAAGGTGTAGACACCTCGTCTCCCATCTAGCGATGAAAATTTCTTGACTTCTGCCCTGTGTGTGGCTTCTCCGCTGACGACGTCCCCTGAAACTCCTGAAGCATGTGACGGTAAAGCACGCGCACCTGATGATGATTGTCTCACGCAGTCTCACATTGCTCTTACAGACCATGGCCAGAAAGCGGACACGCCTAACACAAACACCGTCAACTTTCAGCTACTACGTTGACGACATTGACGCTGACGCTGCCGCTGATGTTTCGTACCAGCATGTCTCATATGAAAGCAATAATCGCAGACTCCACAGAGTCAGCAAGACCATTCAACTCCCTCCATCTCCACCACGGAAGCACCCTCGCCTTGAAGAAGAATATGTCGACAGCATGATCTGGCATGACGAATTGAATCCAGAGCGTGAAAATGCCGGTCCCTTTGAAGTACTGCCCGACCCCGGAAACTTTGGCGACCTTGACGTGGCTTACATTGAAGACTTGGCCCAGTTGGACTTGGATGAGCCAAAGAAACGGAATCGGACTGCCGCGGTCAGTAAAGACACTCGTTTGTAAGGTTCTACCACTTATCGTGTCCCGTTGCTAGGATGAGCCACTGCTCAGCTGGATTCCATTTCGCGAGCAATTTCTCCTGCAGCTACTCAGGCGCGAAGGTCGTGGTCGAAGTTTCATTAGCTGCCCAGGCTGTCTCTCCGACGCAGCTTCATATCGTTGCATGGACTGCTATGACGAGTCCCTTTACTGCAAGCAATGCATGGTTGACTCGCATGCACGGACACCATTTCACCGAATTGAGGTAAGCACTCTTCCTGATCTCGTCGAGCCAGTCTGATTTCATGATCAAACTGCCCTTAGCATTGGACAGAGGCAAGATTTTTTGCTAGAGTATCGCTCAAGGCACTTGGCCTTCGTATCCAGCTTGGCCACGATTTAGGCCGAACCTGCCTCAATCCTTCGAGGGCCAAAGGGGACGCCTTCGTCATCATCGATGCAACAGGGATCCATGAAGTTGGTCTCGACTTCTGTGACTGCCAAACGAAGCAACCCATGACAGTCCAGCTCCTCCAACGAGGCCTTTTCCCGTCAACCGTCACCAATCCGCAGACAGCGGCCACATTCCACTTACTGGATCTATTCCAGATGCTTTCCATGGAAGGCCAAGTCTCGGCGTTCGAGTTCTACAAGAGCATCACGCGGCTCACTGACAAAACTCAGTTGGACCCTCCCAGGGATCGCTACGCCCAATTCCTTCGGATGAGCCGTGAATGGCGACACCTTCTGCAATTAAAGCGCAGTGCCCGTGGGCATCATCCAGACGGGGCTGAGGGCACTCAACCTGGGGAGCTCGCAGTTCTCTGTCCAGCATGCCCGCAACCCGGGATCAATTTACCAAACGAAATCGACGGCCATGAGTACGTGTTATGGCTTCCTTCGTCTTTGCTGGACCTGACTCTGACGCCAAGCAGTTGGCGGCACGCGCTTTTCATAGGGATTGACGCCAACTTCTGTCTGAAAAGGAAAAACGTCTCCAATGATATCCTTGATCCCGGGCTTAGCCGTGGGTGGGGGTACTTCGTAGAGGACACAGCATATCAAGCGCACGTAACCAGCGATGAGACCCCGATTGAGAAGAGCTCATGTGTATCCCACAAGGCTGTCAACGACGCCGACAAACACCCAGCAAAGGGTCTAGTGGTGAATGGTGTAGGGACTGTTGAATGCACGAGGCACGACTTCAAACGCCCGCTGTCTGTTGGGGATCTCAGATATGGGGAAAGGTACATACTCTCCCAGTTTGTCGTGCCGTTTCTAAACCACACGACAGATATGTCAACATGGACTACATATTCTTTTCAAGTATCAAGACTGTCGCTTCAAAAATCCCTCGAATCGTTGCTTCATACGATATCGCCTGTCAATGGCACATCAACCTATGGCGCCGGATGGACTCGTTGCCCACTCACTTGCAATATATGGCTGCTCAGGATTCTATTACCACCCTTGTCCCTAAATTCCATCTTCCCGCCCATATCAGCACTTGCCAGTCCCGGTTTTCCTTCAACTACACACCGGGGGTCGGTCGGACAGACGGAGAGGTGCCAGAACAAGGATGGGACTACCTCAACCCTGCCGCCAACCAAACCAAAGAGATGGGTCCAGGCTCGTGTTGTGAACTTCTGGAGGACTTGATGGGGGACAGGAACTGGAAAAAGACCGTTGGAATGGGTGCGTTATGGTCAAAATCACTACAATATGAGTACAATATGAGCTAACTTTCGTTTCCAGGTAATACCCTCCTCCGTCGTATGAAGGAGGCTGTGCCAGAGTGCAGTACCCATACGGAGAACCATTGGGAACTGGAAGTGCAGATCGAGGAGGCTACGATTACGGAGTGGCGTACGATGGTGGAAATCTGGGAGTCCGATCACTCCAAGCCAAATCCCTATATGGTCGAAACCACTGGTACATTGCACGTTTAATCCACTGTTGCTAGGCCTGATCATCATGTAGCTCTATCTCAAGATGCTATCCGGCTGCGCCTGAGCGACCTTGAAGTGGCCGCTCTTGCGTCCGGTACCCTTGTCATGCTTCACGACGAAATGACACCCAGTATGTTTGTATCCACGGGGGTGGATCTCGAGCAGCAGCAGTAAGTGGATGTTTAACCCGGACTGGTTCCAACACTTACTATCGACAGGCACCAACTCCTGGTTTCACTTCGAGGGGCTCGGGCAACACGCGACGGACCGTCAACGCCTAGCGGTAGTCAACCGAGTCAACACTTTGCGGACAAGGATAACAAACTTCTATGACGTCCAAAAGCTTTACTGCCCCGCTGCGTTCGTACTCGTATTCCAAGCAAACTCCACAAATGAAGCATCCTCCAATGTCACTGAAGATGTTGCACGCCTAGCCCTCTGCCTTCCATCAAGCTTCAAGACTGCCTCGGGCTGCTCAACGGAGCTGCGAGAAATTGAGTGGCAATTGCGTTACGCCCAAGCTCATGATGCGCTTAATGACATTCGGGCTGGTCTGCACCTACGTGTTTCTGTTTTTCGCCACAAAGACCGCTTCGATCGAGGCCAGCGAGCATTGACACGTGCAATGGGTAATATTTCCCGTGTGCAGGCAAGAATAGACAAGGCGACACAACGTTATCGCACAGCGTACGCCGCTCTGCAAATCCTGTCGCGATTTGTTCAGCATGATGGTATCTGGCGCGGCGAGCTTGCAGAGCTCAAGTCAGAAGATATCCGAGGCCTTGGGGTAGCGGAGATGGACAACAGCGAAGGCCACCGTACGATATCTTGGATCTGGAGAACAGCGGGTGTTGCGGAGGCGGCAGGGACAGACGCAGATCTACACAGTTGTAAGTGAGGCCCTCGACGCAATATGAGTATGGAATTAAATCAATTCATAGCCCTTCATCTCGAGTGGTGCAAGAGTCGAGCACGCGCGTTATGGTGGTCAGAGGAAGTCAGCCTATTGAAAGAAGAGATGCGCCGCGTTCTGGCTTTTTTGACGTGGCAAGCTGCGTGGTGGGAGGGGCAGGTCGGCCAACGCGACTTGCCTGAGCTGATCACCGAAGGACTGGACGCATATGCGCGACGACAGGCGGACATGCGGATTAGGCTTGCAGCGAGTTTTGCGGCAAAGTGGGCCAGTGTCCCCGCTTTCTTGAGCTTGCACAACCTGTTGGACACAGCAGGATCTGATAGTCGTAGTACGGATGTATAGTGTACCAGCGGAAAAATCAATTGCGTGCTCGTTGTGGATAAAATATAAATGCAAAATGAAAAAGGACTTAACAATGAAAAATGACTTAACTTTTCCCTTGCCAGATAACCACAATGAAGGAATACAAAGCCCGCAGCACGGCGGAGCCCTGCATTATATAGGGCATGACCAGTGGCAATCAGCCACAATTGGTGTACCACGGGGGGCATGATACTGTCACGGGTTGGTGTACCACTGGCACAGTATCAAGTGGCTAATCAAGGCCTCATGCTCCATCAAAGCATTCATCACAATGCCGGCACGCGCGACAAATTCCTCCAAATAGTCTCGTTGGCTCTATTGCAATTCTCTTTGTCTAGCTTTGGCAATAGTGCATGAATTAATATGCTCACCTTTGTCTTCGACGCAGCAGATACTGCGATTTGTTCATCCTCCGTGTATTCCTGGTCAAGTACCATTGCTGTGGTCCTGTCGGGGACAACAGTTGGTGCATTTGTGGCAAACCGAATTCCACTATCCTGGTGTGGGACATGATCATAAGCGGTGTATTCATGCTCAGTGCCATCAACAGAATCAGTCTCGAATTGAGTTGTTGCCCAAGTGGACTGAGAAAGCCTCGGATGGTCGAGATCCAACACTCGTTGTCGCTTTCTGGGAGGCATACTGTTGTTGGGGAGCAAGCAACCTTCTTGTAACATTCACACGTGTAATAAGTGACAGCTGCGATGCATGGTGGCACACCTCGCGGTCAGGGCATGGTCCCATGATGTCCCTCACTTTGAACGCATGTATAAATATGGGAAGTGTGGGTATTCATCACCCCGACTTTCACCCACTTTCACAATGGCGACAGTCATGCAACTAGCGAAATACAATCAAGGGGAGAGAGCAGTTCTGAAATTGTGGAAGCCAGGCTACCTCGCTGCGAAGACAACCTCAGAGCGCAAGACAGCCTTTGCTGTTGCAGCTGCAGAACTGTTTAATTACTGGATTACACAAATGAAGACAGATGTGGAGAAGAAGAAGGGTTTCAGTCCAGAAGAGAAAAAACAGAGGGAGGGGGTGAATGTCATGGTTATTGTCAATCAGATGGGTATCTAAATCTCACCCCTTGCACACTAGGAACTCCTTGTATGGGTTAGAAACAACTGGCAGGCCAAAAGACATTGCAAAAAGGTCACCGAAGATGGCGGTCGGCTGCTCCGCATCGGCTACCGAATGGTACTACCAAGAATGGACGCTTACAAGGAGCGCATTGAAGAGTATGCTAATCAATACTTGGAGGCCGCCGTGCTTGGTGAATTAGAAAAGGCGAGATCAGCTTACGCGGGGGGTCGTTCGCTGACCGAAAACATTGGTGAGATGGCGCAAGGGGAGGAACCAGACTGGGTGGATGTTGAGGCCAGGATACGAACAGCGGCCACAAAGCGAAATTCGCTCGGATACCGAAGCATGGCAATGCGGCAGATTTACTTTGCCATGGAACCATTGGAATGCGATGCGGTGAAGGAAGAGATAGCAAAGCTCCAGGCGGAAAGGAATTCTGAGCCAGTGCGACGACAGTAAGCGACCGACGGCATTGACCGCGGAATGACCGGCATTGACTTTGAATAGATATGCGATGCTTGGAGCACTCAAGGCATTGGATGCAAATTGCCGCGACATGTTCAAGAGGTTTGGAATGCTCACATACAGTATCGCCGTGTTCTTGGACCCCGAAGGAAACCCGAAGTTCACTAGGTACTGTGTTTCAGATCCCATTGCTTCAACGCTAATCTAACCTTCAGCTAGTGCGGACGCAGGTCGGCTTATCTTTAAAGACAATTTAATCAAAGACAAGCGACTCGAGGACCAAGTCTGGTACCACTTTACACAACAAGTGGTGGCGCTGAACAAAAAGAGGTTTGGAAAGGCAGATGATCTGACTGCTGTGGACAACGATATTCCAGTCGACGCGTTGGACAGCCAAATCCAACTGTCCAAAAATGCCGACGGTACACCGATACTACCATCGTGTTTCGTCGGCAATGTGCCTGTACATTCAAAAATTGTCAAGCAAACACTGCAACTCTTTCTCAATGCCCATTACTGTGAGTAGGAACATCTTTAGCAATTCGCGGCTGACACCGATGCTGCTGATAGTCCTCGCTTCAGGCCAACATGACACGAAGGTGCCATGGACAGTGCTAAGTCAGCATTGTGAAGAAGCAGTCGCAGCTGACTATCTGCCGACTGCCCCGATGTTCAAGTTTGGGCAACCACATAACATGGTGGCAGAACTGGCAAACGAGTGGTACGACATACTGCTTGCTAAGCAGGAGACAGAACGACCGTTCAAGTTCAGGGCGTATTACAACATGAAGGAGAAGCAGATGATGCCAGCAAGGTACAGTGCCGACCGGTCGGTACGCACTCGACCAGTCACAACCCCGGCACCTATCCAATGGAAGCTCAAGGCAACGAAGATCATTACAAGTGATCAGTCAACGACGGTTGTAAACAGTAGTAGTCCAGCACAACCATCAATGGGTGGTCGGTCTGTCCGCGTGGGAAGCGAGGCGAGCGACATGCTACCCAATGTGCCACCACCTGGAAGGGCGCGATTATCTCGCACGTCCAGGCATGTAATTATCAGTGACAATGGGACTCGTTCAGGATCGCCCGCACCGAGCATCCCGATGCAAAGCGAATCTCCCCCACCCACACCCGCATCTCCTCCGAGGAAGATTAAGAAAGGAGGAAAGACAAAGCCTGGCAAAAAACGATTGAAGGGAGCAAAAGCTGATGTATCGGCATCACTCGCCTCTGAGCCGATTGCTATTCGACCGAAGCCTCGCAGACTTCAACGCCCAGCCACAGAAGAAACAAATAATCCAGAGCTACAATCTCCACCAGAACATTCAAACCCAGCCGGCCGAGTTACAGATTGGTCCGAGGCGCGTGCGATCAACACTGCGCAGCATACAAATACGCTTACGACCCAGCCGAGTGCAACCGCAAGGAAGAGAGTGACAGAGGAAGAGAGGCTTGCACACGATGCGGAGCGGTATCGGGCAGCCGAGGGCAGCAAGCGGCAGTCCAAGAAGTCGAGTCGCGCTCTTAATCAATAATCTCTCTCATGTGAATTCGAAGTCAACAAAATGTATTATATTACAATAACAAACTTATTATATTAAAACTAAGAAAAATGATATTAAAATAAAGTTTGTATTTTACTTCTTCAATCTCTTTGTCTTGGTCAAGGCACTTCCTGTAGCCTTTCGCTTCGCGGCCTTGCTATCATCAGGCGCGGGTGTCTGAGGTGTCGGGCGGGTTGACTGACGAAGGGTGTCTGTCGGTGTTGCTGACCGTGCTCTTGTCATCCGCGGGGGAGGTACTTGCAGCTGAGCAAGCGCGTGGCTTAGGTTTGCAAGGGCGGTGTTCCCATGTGGAGTCGGCTCTTGCACGGTGATAATCGGTGCCGCTGCAGCAGGCGACGAGGCGAGGTCCATGTTGACATCCTCGCTGGCGGCTCGTGCCTGCAAGGGAGCGGGAGGCAAAGGGGCGGTCGGCAAATCGTGCGCCAATGACGGTGAATGTGTCGGGGATGGTGAATGCGGTGGCGGCGTGGAAGGGGATGCGGGGGCTTGCGACGGGGATAATGGACGATGCAATGCCGGCGGAGGGGTGCAGGGAGGCGCAATGGTGGGTGGGGGTGGGGGCATGTCGGGGAGCGGCGGAGGAAGCGATGTGGGTGCTGGAGGGGCAGGCTCTGCGACAATGGGGGCGATGGGTGTATTGGAATGGCGTTGTGCCCATTCACCGACCAGTGTTCTCTTGTCTGTTGAGCCCGCTGCCCGATACGCCGGCTCGCTCCTTTGTTCGACCGAGCCTTCCGCGTCGGCCAAGCCATTTCGAGCGAGCATGTCGAGGACCAGCTTGAGTCCCCGATCCACACTGTCTAACTTGTTGGAGTTCGACTCCAACCTCTTGTTTACCTCTCGGCCCAACTCGCCTATTTGTCAGGCCATGTCGTCCATCCGCCGATTTGTCTCCTGCATGAACGCTTGCCACTCGGCCAGCACCGGTGCGACCTCCTCCCTCTGTCTGCGCATTTGCGAGATGAGGCTGTTGGGGTCGTCGAGCTCCCGCACTCATTCACACCGCACCTTCTTTTGTCGGCACCTTCGGCATGAGCCGACCGGGTTCCTCGCCAGACGCTGACATGGGATGTCCGCCTTCGTGCACCGGCGACATCCTGGTTCAAACTCACCATTAGTCGGCCCAAGCGATGGCAACCGAGTCGTTCCACACATGTTTCGCTCGACTATCTCGACCTTTGGCAGGGCCATCGAACCCTTTCTGGGTTTCGCCTGCCGACGAGGATTCCGTCGTTTGCCGGACTCGCTTTCTTCGTCGTCATTGCTCGGCTCCGGGAACTCCTCGCCCTCATCGCTCGAGGGCTCACGCCGTTGGCGGGGCTGCTGCTCAGTCAGCGTCATAGCCGGTTGGTTATATGTGCTCCACTTACCTTGCTTGGGCCGGCTACTGGTCGCCCAGCTTCGCCCGCCTCATCGGTCTCCGAACCGACCATCGACTTTGACTTGGCGGTGGCACGCTTCTTTGGTGCAACCATCTTACGCACCGTTATCTCATCTGTAGCCTTCCCCTTGCCCTTCTCCATCCGTCGCCTCATCGCCTCATCCAACGTCTCGATCCTTGGTCGGATGAGGGCGTCGAATTCCTCCTTTTTAATGATCTTCATCTCATCTTCATCGACTGTCGGCGATCGTCGCGGCCCCCTCAGCTTTGACTGCACCCCACCGTGTCCCCGAACCACTTTTCGCCCCTCATGATCCTCCACGTCGCGTCGCTTCGGAGCGGTCGGCGCTTTCTCCTTTGGCGCTGCTGCCTTCGGCACCCCCGATGGCCCTGTGCCATCCACCTCCATCGCGTCCTCGGCCTCAGCTACCCGCTCTCCTTCCTTTCTGCTATCCGCGCCGGACTGATCAGCCCGCCCACCTTCTGACTTCTGCCGCTTCTGTAGCTCCTGGGCGGCCTCGGCGACGGCGCAGGCCGTCTTCGTGCACGGGTTTTCAAAAAACTCCCTTACCAAGTCGTCCGTCTTCTCCTTCAACGCGCTTAGCATCCGCGTGATCAGCCACTTGGCTTCTATCTCCTGTTTGAATTTCCGGTTCGATGCCCTTTTCGCGAACGCGTACTGTAATGATGGTGGTCGCTCTGTCAGTCATGCAGGTGCCACAGAAAATACACTTACCATTTCCTTTCTGTTGTCCATGAACCATGTCAAACCCGTGCTGGCAGCGACCTGGGCAAGCAGCTGCTGCTGCAGCTTGGTGAATGTGGCGGTGACAGCCTGTTGTGAGGAGATATCGTATGCGATGGTGGCGGACATTGTTTGAGATTTAGATTGCTGAGGGGAGGAGTCGGCTGAGCGTGCTGGTGGTGCGAAGTGAAGTTGTTCAAGAAAAGTTGCTGACGTGACAGATGAACCATTTGTGGATCACAAGATCACTTCACTCACGGTCACATGATATTGATGATCAGCCGAATCCTTATCGGCCCTTCATCGACCACCACTACCACCAATATGCAGAACAACGACAGCACTGTCCGAGCCCAATCGACATTCGCCCTACAAGACGAAAGTACAAATGAAAGGATGGAGGTTCCATGGGCCCTCCTTGACCTTATCAAATATGAATATGAGAAGGAGAAGATCAAGGCTGCAATGGAAGTGGACACAACAAACGATGACGAGGTACGTGGTGTTAGCGGTGGATGGGAAAGACAGTTTGACTCAATTCATTGAGGTGTAGCTTCCCCTGGTTCACGGAGATACATCCTTCATTGGCGAACACGATATCCAGGTGCCAGCAAACCCGGTATGACATCGGTGTACCGACAGACAACAGCCACTAACAATGATTATTAGTTTCTCACAAAGGCACAAGTCACGGAGCTGCATGCATCAATCAAGGCAGCACAGGAGCGGTGGGGCATATCCTACAAGGATGCTGCCCACCGGCTCTATCTTCAAAAGATGGCGCAAGTTCAGGCAGAGATGGCTGAGGTCGAGCGACTCAAGGCGATGATGGCGCGATGTCATCGGTTAATCAATGAGACAATCCGACGGCACTCAGGTCAGGCCGGCAGTACTTGATGTAGTAGCTAATGTGCTCTATTGTATAATATATCATACTACATGCCTGCTACTCACTGGCTGACAATTTTGGACTTGCTATTGTGTACTTAACAATTGGACATACCTGATACTCACCGGCCCAGACTGTTGGCTTGTTTCGCAAAACGTCGGTCTGCACCCGACATCCGATGTGCAGACGTTCTGGCTAGATCCCCAGGTGCCTTCCCCTGGGTATTATTACATGTAGCAATCTGGCACATTCCCACTACCTACCGGCTGAGAGCGTCGGCCTGCACTGGACATCTGATGTGGCGACGTTTGTGACTTGGGATTGTATGCTATATCATAAAACATGTCGGCCACTTATTGGCTGAAAGCTTCGGCTTGTTTCGCAAGCCCTCGGCCTGCACCGAACGTCCAATGTGGCATTGCCTTCGTTAAATCTGCGTGTGCTTTGGTCTGAGCATCATGTAAAGCAATACAGTACACACCTGCTGCTCACCAGCTGAAAGCGTCGGCCCATCTCGGAAAATGTCGGCCTCTCCAGAAGTCAGAGGTGCCAAGGTTTTGGACTTCATATTATAACCTATGTCATGCTGGCTAACTTTTGTAGTAAATACTATGCAATTGGATGTGCCAGCTACTCACCGGCTGTAAGCCTCAGCTTATTTCGGCAAACATCGGCCTGTACCGCACATCTGAGGTGCTGAGGTTTTGGACTTTGTATTATCATAGAACATGCTAGCTACTCACCAGCTGAAAGTGTCAGCCTGTTTTACAGAATGTTGGCCTGCACCTAATATTGGATGTGCCAACATTTTCAAAACTCGGACATACCCGCTACCCACCAGCTGAGACCGTCGGCCTGTTTCGCAAATCCTCAGCCTACGTCGTACAGCCGATGTGGCGACGCTTTGCCTACGTGGGCTGGTGCTTTGGTCTCAGTATCATGCACTTCATCCGTGAACATGCGAGCTACTCACCTGCTAAGAGTTTCGGTCTGTTTTGCAAATCCTCGGCCTGCGTCATACAGCCGATGTGTCGATGCTTTGCCTACATGAGCCGCTGCTTTGGTTTTGGCATCATGTACTACGTGAAAGAATGTGCGAGCTACTCACCCGCTAAGAATTTCGGCCTGTTTCGCAAAACCTCGGCCTGCGTCGTACAGCTGATGTGGCGACGCTTTGCCTACATGGGCTGCTGCTTTTGTCTCAGTATCATGCACTTCATCCGTGAACATTCGAGCTACTCACCCGCTAACAATATCGGCTTATTTCGCAAAACCTCGGCCTCCGTCCTGCAGCCGATGTGTCGATGCTTTGCCTACGTGGGCTGGTGCTTTTGTCTCAGTATCATGCACTTCATCCGTGAACATGCGAGCTACTCACCCGCTAACAATATCAGCTTATTTCGCAAAACCTCGGCCTCCGTCCTGCAGCCGATGTGTCGACGCTTTGCCTACGTGGGCTGGTGCTTTGGTCTCAGTATCATGCACTTCATCCGTGAACATGCCAGCTACCTACCAGTAGAGAATGTCGGTCTGTTTTGCAAATCCTCGGCCTGCGTCATACAGCCGATGTGGCGACGCTTTGCCTACATGGGCTGCTGCTTTGGTCTGGGTATCATGATGTATAACAATACAGTACATGCACACTACCTACTACCCGAAAACATCGGCCTGTATCCCAAAACATCGGCCTGCACTGGACGTCGGATGTACCGATTCTTTGCTTATTTGGGCCGACTTCTTTACTGATGCATCATATACAGAATCCCAGTAGGTCTCGGCTACATGCTAGCTGAAACCATCAGCCGCAATGGCAAAGAATTGGCCTACATCGGTAGCCCGATGTTGGACCGATTTGCTGACATTTTATCCCTGCTGCCTCATTGTGCCTGTATAGGAATGATTGGAAACAACCTAGCCACCTCACTAACCGTTCCACAGCATTCTGCTGCATTGCCGGTCAATCCCTCGGCCCTTCCGATGTGCGAGCTGCTCCGCGCGGATGGTTGTTATTGCATACATTGTAGACTTACCATATTGGGCAATTTCCGCTGGGCTCTGCGCGGACTGTTCCTATCAATACAATGTATAACTCCGCTTTGATGTGTTTATTGGTACATTGTAACTCCGCTATGTGGAGGTGTAACCGCTTTCATCGATCAACGATTGAAGGGAAGTGGTGTCAATAGCTTCATGGCGGTATTGCAAGTAGTAAGTATGTCTTCCTCTTGTGAATGCTCAAACACTGATTCTGGCTGTTTTTAGTGTCAGGGCATTGCAGTACATACGATGTCAATCAAGGTGAACACCGTGTCATATTAATCGTACCGTTGACACTACTATAGTCGGGAATGCAATACCTGCGAACAGAATGCTCCGAGCTCCCCCAAAGCGAGATGGGGGCGTGTTTCCAAGTACGCAAAACTCTCATCTTTTGCCTTTATCTCTCACTCTGCGTGTCAACTTGAAGCTAGCCAATATCGTTTTGACTCCGAATGGACAGCCAATTATTGGGCACAACTTGATTCTCGATGCCCCGACACTAGCGCCCGAGAAGATGCCTCTGGATCTTGATGCATGGCTGAAGAACGAATTTTTGAATTTTATCAATTCCGTGAGTCATTGAGTGATCTCTGTGGTTGTGGAGAATGCGATTTGATGTGCATCAAATAACGACTAGATCACATACGGGACACTGGACCTTTCAGACTGGAATCGTACGTGCACTCACCCCTTTGGGATACAAAATTTGTCCCTAACAATACTGCATATCTAACAGTACTTATGGCGTGCAAAGAAGGTCGACGTGCCAGTCACCTTCGCCTACTCGAACACTTTACCTCTTATGCCGTTCCAAGCTTCACTCACTCAACTTACCTCTTCGACTCCCTTCTTGAGTCTCTCGAATCCGCATATCAACGCAACGAATTGTTGTTCCGGACTATACGGTCTGTGGCGGTTAACCTCTGGAGCGGCGCGTTTGTTTATCGACCCACAACCCCCGTCAACTGCGTTCTCGGTGATATCGGGTACATGCGTGAAGACGGACAATTTGTCATTCTAACAAACGCTTCAGATCTAGTGGAAAAGGGTGTTGCCAGGTTTTCTTCGCTTGATTTGAAGTCAACAAGTGGGAAAACCGACCAGGGCTCCCCCGATGGCTCCGGGGTAATGAGGTGCGCTACTCATCTCTTCTAACAGCGGCCACAGGAAACCATTATCGAGTAGACATCAATTCGGCAAGACACTCTACGCGTCAATCCGCCGTCGCAAAATATTAGAGATGTTTAACTCAACTAGGGCGGCGTGGAACTACTTCATCACCAAAGTAAAGACACTCTGCGAAGCGTTCTCGACCCTCGAGTTGCCATTAGCCATCACAGATCTGATCTTCAGTAAGTCTATAGCATTCAATTAGCTGCCGAAGACTTGTACTAACGCATGGGTGAAGTCGTTGGAGTAGAGGAAGATCTGCGGGTTTCTATTTTTGATAGGAAGAGTGATCCCGACGTAGTCCCACGCGAGGTCGAGTTCCTAGAAACGGAGGACTCGTTAGATGTATCGTGGGGCGAGTGGCAAACAGAAAACCGCGAAGGCGCAACTATAGTGAATACAAGGTGAGATTCACTTTACCCTGATCCCTTGCGGTTCTGAGATATATCTTGCAGATGCCCGCAGAGCCTTCTCTTTATTCAGCTAGAGGAAGAGGACGTCGAATGAATACAATGTTTAATTTGTACGAAAAGTGGGGTGTATATGTTGGAGCAATGAGATTCGATATTCTGAGGTCCGCGATGGCAAATTACATCAAATCAAAGTACGTAGAACGTTAGACAACGGCTTGAGGGCGCATTGTCATTTTACAATGATCTGCTAACAACCTGCGTTCTGAGTGCCCGTGTGGGCGTTCAGCTGATGTGGTCGGAATTGCGGAACGGCGAGGGCCCCGCAATCGCCCACTGATCTTCTCAATCACCGGAATGGGGTAGCTGAGCACTGGGGCATTCACTGGTATGAACGACATACATGTGGAAATGGTCTGCGAAAGGTACGGCGATCAGCGTGCCTCGCAGCATGCTTGTCAGGGCTCTTGCGTTGTTCGCGGAGATCTGGTCAGCGGGATTGGGGTGACAAATCCCCAGTGTTTTGCCTGAGAGCTGCCCACTTGTCGAAGTCTCTCTGAATTCATTTACATGGAATACGGCGAGCGAGGGTTCGATGCTGAGGGGACGCAGTCGCGCAAAGTCCTGATAGATATGGATAAATGAGGTAGAGTGTAGCGAGCGAGGGGGTGCCATAGTTTGCGACCAGGTTGGCGTGCTTGCTTGTTTGCCGTTTGACGTCGCCCTCCACGCTCCGCGCTTCTTCCTGTCCGTTCATACACATGTGGTGCGCTTGACCTTTCCAATCCTGTTTCGTCTCTGCGGCCTCTTCTCTCCCCACTCTAAGCCTCTCATTCTCCGGTCGCGATGCTTGCTGGGGTACTCGATGGTCCCCTTCTACCGTGCCGCCCCCGTAATCTACCCTTTCGCGAGGCTAGCATTCAGCGTACCCGAATCAGTTTGACTTGAAGCGATGCGAGGCTGATACGAGGGAGCGTGGAGGGAAGGGAAGATCGATGGGATGTTGCGCTGAGGGGTGACTTAGCAGAGATGAAGTCGACGTCTTGGCTTTGGGAGTTTACCGCAATCTCGCAGTGCAAGTATCCGATTCCGAGGTAAAGGTGGGGCATTGTCGTGGTCGCGCTATTCTGGGTACAGAACTAGAAGTGTGGCGGCGGGCTGCGATCGCGGCCCAAGACGACGGGGGAAACGGAAATGTCGTGGGGCAGAGAGGATAGTGTTTGGCCTAAGCTCTTCTATCGTGGCTCTTTCACCGTGCCGCCCGCTGGAGACGTCGTCGAAGGACTCGCCCAGATACCCAGTCGCAATGGGAGGTGGTCACGCAGACTCCCGCTCATAGCATCCCACGCAAAACCGCCCCATCTGGGGATCCGGTACGTGTTCACCGCGGCAGTTCTTCAAGCGAAGCTCCTCTGTCACTTGTGTTCCCGTTCGTAGATTGACGGCCTTCGTGGTTCGCACTATTGCAGACAAATTCTCAAACGACCGGAGAGTGGATAAAATTGTGAGGTGGTGTGTGCGCAGGATCTGCGAGGGTGATGTTGGTTAGATGGCGTAGAGAAAGGAACCAGGAGTAACGCACTAGCATAGCGCAAGTCCTCCGTCCTGAGGTCAAAGTTCAGAGAGTATCACAGTACACAGTGAGGGATCCTTACTGTCAATTCACAGGATGAACGCAATTTATTCGTGAAGAAAAAGATATCTATAGTCGCGGACAGAAGTCGAGAAGAAGAAATATGAAACTCCGTTGCTCATGGCCATCTAGTAGAACCCAAGTGATCAAGGAGTGCGTGAGTGCCCTGTGTACTGAGTCCTATATATCGTTAATGCGACTCACGTTGAAAGTGATCAGTACGTCGTGCTATATTCTAGATGCACAGGGGTGCTTGGATAGTTCGCCGAACGACGGTCTGGTAATGTGAGATGGAGATGTCCCTATAAATATAACATCGTTCGAAGCGGGTGCCCGGCAGTCCCAGCAGGCCGTAATTACCTTCGTATCGAACGGTGTCTGCAATACGCTGCGTCGTGCTGAGCGTCCCAAGGAACGCCGTAGGGACGGCGCCACACGAGTCAGCGGTGTATGACCCGGAATACATATCCAGATATCCAATCCCAGCGAGATCCTCGCAAAGGAACGAGCCTCGCAAGAATCCATTCCAACTCCGGTCGTGCACCCTGCCAGCTCCACGTTGCGGTATGTTCGAACTTCGAGCTTGTAAGTCCATAAACCCAGATCACTACCCGGTGTGCGAAGAAAGAGTCAGTTGTAAACCAGTAAGATATACTTGGAACGCAAACGGTGAAGAGCGCAAAGGAATATGTATGTGCATGTATATGAGGTCCATTCAAAATGGCTCAACCGTGCCATACAATATCCAAGCAAACAATATACTAGTAGACAAGGTTTGATGGACAACGTAGACACCTATAACGGGGCGAGACTTCAAAGGAGCGAAAAGGAGAATCACGAAAAAATGCCAGCCTGGGGAGGGAGTAAACAGGTAGGGAGACGAAGCCGTGGGGTATAACCACGCGGCAACTCGCAACGGGGCCTGCAGGGCGTTTGAAGGCGCTCTCTTCAACTCGGTTGAGAGTATAACCCTCTAGAAGGTGATACCTTCGCGCGTTGAATTACTATGATCTTCCAGCGATTGCGTGTATCATAGCAGTCTTGACGGCGGGAAACCAAAGACGCGGGGCCAAGCTTCAGCTTCAGCATGCCCAGGATTCCACATCATCGGGGTGTCGGTATCACGGGTCATAGTGGGTTAGAATACTGGGAGTTATTTGGTCGGCACTCCACGACGAAGGTCTTCTGGATAATGATCGACACCTGGGGCGACGACGAGAGCCCAGGGCTGACGGGGCACGGTGTCTCCTGGGTCAAGAAGCACCTGGAGGACAGCTGCATAGCAGTGCTACCACTAGGTGTATTCTTGCGAGGGTATATGCTTGATGGACACCATCTGACGGCGGCTTGATCTATACTCGGTTAGGAGGATAACGCAAGGCGGTACTACAAAGGAGACTCACAGAGGAACCCAAGGGAGCCGCAGAGCAGTTCCATGGTCACACTACTCGCGAAAGAAGGCATGAGGGGTTGAACTCAGAGAGTGAGAGCAGACGCACCTTGTCCTCTCGAATTGCCCAGGATACAATATCCCATACTTCAATGCCATCGGATGCGAGATCGAAATGGATGCTGTCCTTAGAGAGCGATCTAGTAAGCAGGACAGAAGTGGGGTGTGTGTCTTAGTGGTGGCGGAAGATAAGACAAAAATGTAGGCTTACCATGAATCTTTCGGTACCCAATGCATCACCTGCTGTCCTTCCACAAGTTCAACGATGTTTGAAGAGGTAATTGAGGATTCCCTCAACCAGGGCGGCGTGTATCGGATACTTCCGTGTGTGCGCAACAGCAATATGCGCAGCGTAAGAGCGGCTCCCATATGCGAAACCGAACCGGCAGCAGTGGGCAAAGGACGGACAGAGTGCGGTGAAGCAGACGCCGCGTTGTGGTGGTCGTTCAACGTGGCAGAATCACAAGCTCAGACTGCATTGATCGTGGGAACTCTGATATATGGCGCCAGTCGGGGTCGGCCCGTCTTCTTCCGTCTGGCTTCGTCGCGTCGATGCGCGTTCCTTCCTTTCGGCGACGCGTTGAACGTCTACGTTGAACTCCGAGCCTTTCTAGTTCCGATTCATAACGTGAATGTTATGCCAAGATATCAGAACGGAGCTCGCCACTTTGACCTTGCCTCGGATGCAGATGAGGGGGGACTCGAGGACTTCCAGCTCCGCGCTCATATTTCACAAGTAGGTCCCCCCAAGTGCAAACGCGTTCTTATAGATTCTATTCACATTCGCGGTTCGTAGAGCATTTAGAAACCGAGTTTGGAATCGTACGTAACGGCGACTGGCGGACTCTGCCGCTGGAGGTCAGTGTTCCGACGTCGCATTGAGGCCCCACGACGCGTATTGTGAACGAATACAGATGACTGGCTGCATTTGCGCATGCGGAATACAACATTAGCGCCGATACCGATGGAATACAGAGGCACCCGGTCTACGATCAGAGTAGTGGCGATGTTGACGTGGTGCCTCAAATTCCCTGGCGGCCCGAACGTACCCAGTGAGGGGTGTCATGGAGACGACGTGTGTGCTCGTGTGTGTGTACTACGCTATGTCAACGGAATATGTGAGGATATGAGGTACGACTTGGGCAGCTCAATATCTGTCAGCACTTATGTATAGCACTGTTCCTCGGATCGAAATGATAACCCTCTTTTCTGGTTCCCGGCACATCTCCGTTCCTTAATAACTAAACTGATTATTGATGATCTCTAGAGTCTCATTTCATCCTTGTATCCACCGGGACGAGTACGGCCATCATCGGCGCGCCTATATGTATCAATGATGACCGCTCTTGTCTGCATGTCATAGCGGGGGCGGCGGCTGGACGATCTCGACGACCGGCATTTGGTAGCCCTCCGAAATCTGAACGCCGGCGCCTTGCCTTCCCGAACCAATGTTCGCTCTTACACCTAGAGATACTATCCTGATCGGTACCGTGGCAGACAAGTCTTGGTCGTTCGCTCTTGGCGCTGCTCAAGCGGGCACTCGTGCATGAATCGCGTTACCATCATAAGCGCAGCGATCAGCTGGGCACTGGGGCGCCCACCCCATATGCATGCACGATCGAGCGATATGAAACCCGAAACGGGCTGATAAAGGCGCAGTGCGGGGAAGGCAAGTGGAACCCCACTGCATGGTTCGCAATTCATTCAGCTGAAAAGAAGAAAACAAACAGTGAACGTCGTAACGAGGCTCGAAGTCTTCTCAAACGCATGCACCGTGCATGTCAGACTTCTTTAATCATTACAGCAATCTGAACGACGAAAACAATTTTCTTGAGAGACCTGTGAAGTTTGCTAGCGTCTTACGGATATCAGGTGATTGTAGACGAAGTGAGTTGGCTTCTCGAAGCTTTACTTCCGAGATTTAACCGCTACTTCTACTTCTAGACTCTTACATCTCAAGCTCGAGTATCTGTACGCCAACGGAACTGCCTTGGAATGCCAGTTTGCTTCATTACTCTACCTACGCATTCGACGCTGAATTCGCCCGGTATGCTTGAATCGCATACAAGCACTTTTTCACTGACATGGCACATCGGTGATATTGATCCCATCTCTCGAAAATGCCATCACAGCCACAGGGCGGAAATCCGACGTCCACACGATTGACTGCCCCGGCTACTCATTCCGGGCAAGGGTCTGCGAGGGTCTAAGTTATCTCCTTGTACCTGGTGCCTCCGCACACCGATGTCTTGATGTTTTGATTCCGCAACCCGTCTTCTCTGCCGGAGGGCCAACGCAACAGTCGCGCAGGCGGAGGTGGCTTTTCCAATCAGAAGTAAATTGGCTTGCTCAACGTGCGCTTTGGGCCTGGGCTATCGCACTCACCAGATCACCAAATCACACGCGCCACACGAGATCATGATCGCTTATAAGGCAGCCATGTTGCCGTTGATCGAGTCCACATTCCCCGTCCCCCGCTTCGAGGTTTGAACGAGGCGTCATGGTACTCTCCCAACTTCGTTTGTCCGTCCTCCTACTCCCTTACTTCATTCTATGCGCCACCGCGTTCACAACCCGTACGTGTCTAGTAACTTCATGAATATATTCAGCGAGGGTGCTCACATAACGTTGACAGGCTCATGGGAAGCTGCTAGCCAATTAGCTGCGCAGAAGACGGCGGAGATGACTATAGATGAGAAGGTTGGCGTGTTAACCGGAGTGACAATGGCTGGCAGTACGTCCCTCGAAGTTGCTCCCATTCGGACCTATTCCTTACCTACAGCGCGCTAGGTCGATACAATGGTGATACGCACCCCGTAGCCCGCCTCGGTATTCCGGCATTATGTCTTATGGACGGCCCCGCTGGTGTTCGTCCCGGAAATGGGGTGACCGGGTGGCCGTCAGGCATCAACGCCGCTTCGACTTTCAGCCGTCGTCTGATTCGTGAGAGAGGCGCGGCGATCGGCGACGAACTACGCGGCAAGGGCATCCAGTAAGTATTTGTAGCGTCCGGATCGTACTCCCGTTTCTGAGCGATAACATAGCGTTTGGTTTGGCCCCGCCCAGGACCTCGTACGCAAGCTTTTTCGACGCGACGTTCTTAGCCACCTAATCTGTCTTTCTAGATGCGTAATCCCAAAGGAGGTCGTGGATGGGAGAGCTTCGGACCGGACCCTTACCTTAATGGCGAAGGCGGCTACGAGACGATTGTCGGGATTCAAAGCAAAGGCGTTCAAGCCTGCGCGAAGCATTTCACTGCTAACAACCAGGAGCACAATCGCTACAACGGGTCGTCGACAGTGGACGACCGCTCCTTGTGGGAGATGTACGGCTATCCCTTCCTTCGCAGCATTGAAGTAACGCTTCGACGCATCTGCTTGATCTTCTCTAAACTTATCAACCCGTTAGGCGGACGTTTCGGCAATTATGTGCTCTTTCAATCGCATCAACGGCACCTTTACATGTAGCTCACCGAAGCTCTTGGGCGATACCGGCTTCCTTCGATCCAATGGCTTCAAGGGCTATGTTATCACTGACTGGGGTGCTGATCACGGCTTTGCTGCGGAAAATGCTAACGCTGGTTTGGAAATGGAGCAACCTGGAGAGTATGATCCTCAACGTATGTGGTGTCGTTGACACCATCTACTCGAGACTGACAGCTCATCATCTCCTTCAGTCCAGGGCGGAGGTCTCTTCGCCAATGGCGGTCTCAAAGACTCGGTCCTGAATGGCACCGTGTCAACCGCTGTAAGTTCCCCGAGAGGATCGAACCCCCGAGAATCTGACACCTTCTATTTCTAGCGCCTCGACGAAATGGTCAAGCGGGTGTTAACTCCATTCTACCGCCTCGGCCAGGACTCGGTGCGTGTCTCAGCATAATCGTGGCGCTAGCGTTATGTCTGACCTTCCTAATAATCCGATAGGGCTTTCCCGAGACGAACTTCCACACGCAGCAGACTGGCGGCCCTTACAACCAGAACGTCGTTGTCCGTACACCTCAGCACGTTGCCCTCGCCAAGGAGATTGCTTCTGCCTCCGCCGTCCTTCTCAAGAATGTGCGACCAATAAGGCCTCCCGGGTATGCAAGCGGGGACCAAAACCAACGCGAATACGGTTTGCCCGTCACCAAGTCCAAGATCGCGAACATGGCTGTCATCGGTGAAGACGCCAAGCTCATGGACAGGTCCTTGTGCAACTCCTTGAACGAATGTACCCTGGGCACGATGTCTGTTGGGTATGTATTGTCGTTACGAGTGGCAGTCAATTGCTGACTTTCACTGGTAGATGGGGCTCGGGTGCCAATTCCCTGGAATTCCTCGTCGCGCCTGCAGACGCCATCTCCGCTTACGTCGGTACCTCCGCGACTATTGCCAGTTCGCTGTCGAACGATGCTGCCTCTGGTGCTGCCGCCGCCGCCGGCAAAGACGTGGCATTTGTCTTCGTCAACGCGTGAGTGCATCCAGAGCCCTTGTCAACGCAAATGACGTAGTGATCCCGAACCCTTACTTAGCATGAGCGGTGAATGGATTGTCGATATTGTCCACGATCAAGGAGGCGACAGGAACGATCTCGAATTGTACTATAACAGCAAAGAATTGGTATGTTGCTGCGCGTCTTCACTTCCGTTGACAATGTGCTAATTGGGCTCGACTTAGATTGAAAGCGTCGCGGCCGTTTGCAATAACACCATTGTCATCGTCCACTCCGTCGGCCCCGTCCTCATGCCATGGTCCACGAATCCCAATGTCACTGCTATCGTCTACGCTGGAGCTCCCGGAGAACA
The DNA here is from genome assembly GCA_029467805.1 of Pleurotus eryngii var. eryngii. Lineage (NCBI taxonomy): Eukaryota > Fungi > Basidiomycota > Agaricomycetes > Agaricales > Pleurotaceae > Pleurotus > Pleurotus eryngii. The sequence goes on along the minus strand of SZVJ01000005.1, from coordinate 1,375,486 downwards.
GACTGGCCCGTCAATCGTTGATGTCTTATACGGTCATTACAACCCGCGCGGCAGACTCCCCTTCAGCATCGCAGATGTGGGCATTACCCCATTTCCTGCTCTTTTTTGGTACTGATCTGCGCATCCATTAGAGCGAAGCCGCTTATGGCACCGAGATTGTCTACGATAAGACAATTGGACCTTTGACGGTACATTTCCCTGGTATACTATGTCGTTTCTTGTTCTAATCTTTTCGGTAGATCGACTATACCGAGGGATTGTTCCTCGACTACCGATACATGGAACAGAATAACATTACTCCCCGCTTCGAGTTCGGCTTTGGGCTCTCATATACCGCATTCTCTTACAGCAACCTCCGAATCTCGAATCAAGGTTCCTTCAAGGTCATCAAGTTCAAAGTTCGAAACGCCGGTAGCGTTGACGGGACAGAAATCCCCCAGCTGTACTTGGGTTTCCCCAACGGCTCTGGGGAGCCAAAGAAGATTCTTCGAGGCTTTTCAGATGTCGTTCTGACTGTGGGGAGCAGCAAAACCGTAGAGGTGAAACTAGCAGTGCGAGACAGAAGGTGGGCTATCTCTACTTACTGGTGCCATACTTATGACTGACCGATGTGTTCTTCAGTATCTGGGATGTAGTTACCCAGAAATGGGTTGTACCGTCAGGACAATTCAAAGTCTACATCGGAGCATCGATCAAGGACATTCGTTTGACAGGAACTTTCTGATTGCATGTTGGTTTAAATTTATTCTTATGTGGTGAATTTACAGCTTAACAATGTAATGCTATTCGTGTACATGCTAATTAATAACACCCTCGATTCGAATGGACTCGATGATCATGAACACCGATGGGAGGGGATTATTTGTAGGGGATCAACTACGCGCAATTCAGCAAAACGCTCGGGCGACATTCGAAGCCTCAATTCGCAGAATAAAATCCATATACATAAGCCCTGTGCACCACTACGACCGAGAAGCCGTTTCTCAATCCACTCCTCACATGGCAATTATACGGGCGTCGCGACGCTCACTCCCCAGCATTGAAACGAGTGAAAAGCATTCCGGCCGCCCAACGAAGTAGTTCGTGGAAGAACATCGTGACGGAACACTCCAAGTCGTCGATGGGTGCTGCTTTTCCGGGGGGGAGGCCCATTACATCAAAGGCAAAGTATCCTAGTGCATCGTGAGTGGAACTCTTTGTGAAATCTGAATGATACCGACAGTGACAAAGCGATTCAAAGGTCGCCCAGCGAAGCAGCTGCACCATCAATAAGGACAGTGGCACATTCTTAACTCTGCATCGATTATCAGCTCGTTTCCGGACTCTTCATAGCACTCGATCGTGCTCGATCGTCGTACATACTTGACTTCCCAGGCGATCGCCACGCTTGTGATGGTAACGCGATTCTTCCACGCCTGAGCGCTACCGAGGACGAGCAACCGAGACTTGCTTCCACAGGGATCTGGTGGTGATCTTCCAGCCCCCGCTCTCGCCAAGCCGTCAAGTAGACTCTCTAGAGACCATCACTATCGGTTCGGATTTTCGATAACGGTGGTACACCGTGAACTAGAAAAGAAGGTTGTCATTCGGACGCAAGGGATAGTGGTATAACGTGAGACGTACCTCATATCCACTGTGACGAACACTTCCGTGAAACCAGATGACACGCACTTTCAGCCCGCTAGGGAATTCGGGGTACCATGTCAACATCGCCACAGCTCTCACAACGTGCACTGAATGCTAACATTATCCTACTTGGCGCCAAAGTAGGATAGAGTTATTTAAACTAATTCTTCAATAATTTAATCTAAGTTAGCAAAGAAAGTATGCTTTCCATAGATTAGATAACACGGATATTAGTATATGTGAGTTAGCAATCAGTTATTAAACACAGATAACAATCAACTAACCTGAATGATACCTTTCAGTGAGTTATTAATCAGTTATTGACCGTCATAGGTATCATACTTCGAGGAATAGTATTTTATTTCTATCGAAATGTTATCAAACTGGGATCCCGTCCCCTCTGGTCCCCTTCCACTCACAGACTGTGAAACATATCCTCAAGATAATTTTCAGTGAAAGTATGGTAATATTATTTTTCGTCAGTGGCAATTCACTAACTTCTCGATCCTTTCAGCGATATTATTCAAGGAGTATTAATCACGGAAGGAACACATCTATACAGGCAAGTAAGTTCACATTTTCTCGACTTTACACCTTAAATTCAATGCCCCAAAATCCTCACATCCGTACGTCTATGTTCTATGTATCCACGCGTCCGGACATCCTTTCATCCTCACATCCTCTCATCCGCACGTGTCCGAACGTCCGCATGTCCGTATGTCCGGACATCCGTATGTCTGCACGCCCATACATCCGCACGTCCACACATCCGGACATCCGTATGTCTGCACGCCCATACATCCGCATGTCCGCACGTCCGGACATCTGCACGTCTGCACACCTGCACGTCTGCACGTCCGTATGTCTGCACGTCCGTACGTTCGCACATCCACATGTCTGCACACCCGTGCATCCGCACGTCCGCACACACGTCTGCATGCCTGTACGTCCGCATTTCTGCGCATGTCTCACATCCGCACGCCCAAATGTCCGGAGTTCTGTATGCGCGCACGTCCTTACGGCGTAGAGGTACGTCTCTCACTCCCATCAAAGTCATTCTTTCATTTATAGCTAGACAGACAGACTTGTGTACGTTCGAGTTCATCCCTCCATTTATGTCCCTCCCTCCCGCCTCCTGGAGCTCTCTATATCCCTCCCATGTCGCTTTCGCAATCTACGCGCGCGCCTTCGCCATTCCTTATTCGCTGTTTTCCCGTTTTCCCGCATGCATGTGAGCCTCTATCTCGATGCTGACCCCGATTTGCAGGTAACTCGGGACTGAGGGGCGCAACGGCGCCGCCTCTCCTGCTCCCGCTCGTTGTTGCTGCGTTGTTGCTGCTCTGACCTCTTGTGGTGCCGTGGCCGCATGGTCTTGCTGTCGGCATACTTGTGGTTGCGATTGTCGGCGTAGGCTTTGGTGTTCAAGCTAGCGCCATGTCTTCAAATCTACGTAACGGAGAAAACGAGAGGGCAGAGTAAAGAAACACGAGAGGAATGGCACACGCACGCTTTCGACTTGCGCAGTGCGTGCTCGATTGAGGGTTTTGGCGCCCACCCTTGTCTACATTCGACACATCTCCGGAGCAAGAACGGCGGGCTCGCGCGCACCATGACGCCAGGTTCCAAAGCATTCGCTAACGTCGAATGAACCCGTTCTTTGGTCTAGATGGGGATGGTGAGGCAGCCGCAACACTATAAGGGGTGATGAGAGGGCCGGGCGTGGCTAAACCTAAGCACCAAGTACATTTCAGTCGGGGAATCGGGGAATCGGTAGCTCAGGTATGCAACTGAGGTGGAGCGAATGCGGGATTTTACGTTATATTTGGCAAGTCCGAGAAATGAACGGCTATAGCAAAAGGGAGACACATTGGGTGAGAGCATCGGGTAATGTAGCTAGTTATCACTACTTGTAAGAACGAGAAGCAAAGGAGTGACAACGGCTTACCTTCTCGCCTTGAATGGAAGGAGAACGAAGACGACTAGCACGAGGAACACGACCACGGCTATGAAACCCAAACATTTCCATGACTGGAGGAACCTTGAATTCGCACCTGTGGAAGGTCAGTAAGAATCGGCAATGATCAATTCATTGAACGTACCTCCCCGGCAAATTTAAATCAATATGACAGCATATGTCATCTACACCCTGACTATGACCTCCGGCTGCCACAATGTTACTCGTAATGGGATCGGCTCGCGGAGCTGCATGAGTCCATCAGGGGGGCTGAGTGCCTTGGCCTGGATACTTACCACTCGGAATTGAGGTTGACAGAATATTAGAAGGCATTGTTTCGGTACATGAGACGTATATCGTTGCAGAGTGATAGATTGAGTGACGAAAATGTGGCTTGTAGAATGAGCGCAAATTTCCATTTCGAGGGAAAGCAAGCGCCCAAAGTCGTCGTCGCAGCCGTCATGACCGAACGCGCAGGTGGGGATCCTCAACATCCCTCGCCTTCTGCACTCCCTTCACTCCCTTCTTAGCCCGCAGGGCGAGTAGCACTTGGCGACCGCAGCTGGCGCATGCCCTCCAATCAGCGAAAGAGACGTAGGCATGATGGCCCTGCTCCTGACCTCGAGCGGGGAGCTTCACTTTGTTGTTGAACTCCTGGAAGCGCTGGTCAACTCCGCTGGTCAACAGTGCGCTGGATGAGAGGGGCGGCGAGTCGCGAGCGCGATAGCCACCGTCGTCAAAAGTATAAGTCGGGCCAGATGGCCATATATCGTGGAGCCTTGAATCCCTTCAAGCCCACGTCGCACGTTGTCGACGACCATCTCGTTCGTCGTTGTCCTTTATCATCCCCGTGGTACGTCTCATCCTCCCTCATTCCCCTTGTCGTCGTCTTCACCGTCCTTCATCTTCACCGTCTTTCGTCGGCCTTCCAGCTCGTCTTCGCGCCTGGCTGAGATATTCTTTGGTAGGTTCGTACGTGCGCGCTAACGAAGGCTGGGTTGTCATCGTCGGGAACCGGGAACGGTCCCTCGTTCTTGTTCTTCTACTTGCTGTAGCCCCGCCCTCGCTTACATGATTGCATTCGACCTGGCTAACGCATTCGCCCCTTCTAGGTGCCAAAGTAATCGTCTGCGTCATCGTCGTGGCCTGTTCCGTCGCCACCAGGATCACCTGCGCCTTCGCAGGTGGTTACTGTCACTGTAACATGAATCGCCTCGAGGCGGTTGTAGAACAGTGGGCCGCGCTCGCGGTCAAGCTCAGAATATCCTCCATCGCCACGCAGGTGTTCACGAAATCATCTGCGTAGCACCGACAGGTTCTTGATCGGCGACCCGACGAGGTTCGCCACGGTGTCGACGATGCTGACCATGGGAAAGAACAGCGAGCTTATAAAAGCTGGGCTGCAAACCCGAGACCCAGTAAAAACTTTGTACTTATCCCATGAGCGTATTGTACTTACCTTGGTATACGTCGTCAGCATCATACGCTCGTGCACATGCCCGTGATGGTCAGCCCCTTGCTCGTGCTTGATTCCGAGGTCAGTGGTAGTTGGATCCCTTCTACGCTTGTGCCCGTGCGTCCCTTCATCCTCGGTCACGATTCCCGTGATGAGTTCGCAGGTCTCAGCGCCAGCTTGCACCTTCAGGGACCCTTCTATGCTTGTACCTGTGCTGGAGCACCCATTCCTCGTCCACGGTTCCGCTGCCAGTGCCGGATGGTCTTCTATGCCCCTGCCCATGCGTCCCTTCTTCATCCTCGGTCACGATTCCCGTGATGAGTTCGCAGGTCTCAGCGCCAGCTTGCACCTTCAGGGACCCTTCTATGCTTGTACCCGTGCTGGAGCACCCATTCCTCGTCCACGGTTCCGCTGCCAGTGCCGGATGGTCTTCTATGCCCCTGCCCGTGCGTCCCTTCTTCATCCTCGGTCACGATTCCCGTGATGAGTTCGCAGGTCTCAGCGCCAGCTTGCACCTTCAGGGACCCTTCTATGCTTGTACCCGTGCTGGAGCACCCATTCCTCGTCCACGGTTCCGCTGCCAGTGCTGGATGGTCTTCTATGCCCGTGCCCGTGCGTCCCGCCATCCTCCTTCCTCGTCCTCGGCTCCGATCCAGCTGCTCCCAGCGATTTGAGTATGCGGGTATGCCGTGGACTTGAGCGTGGACCGTGGGATTGAACGAGGACCGTGGACTTGAATGAGGATCCGACCTTTCCCATGCGACTCTCAAGCCCACGCAACCAACACGCACTTACATGCCAATTGGTCTCATCGAGGATGTTGCTGAGCGTCCTGCTACTTACAACACATTCGTGGCGGGGGAGGCAAGTCAATATACGAACGACAGCGAACATGAAAGAGAAGGACGAGTTAGCCAGGCTCGATCGTGGACGGCCGATACTATAGGGTAAGCACATATAAACTACTATTTTCCGTGCTACCTACTGAGAAGCACATCCGTATTAGTATGCATCACTACCATATACTCTAGCAGGTCGCACGTGTGAATATCGACATCAGCGCGCGGAAGACGAGAACGCCATCAGCACTACGAAATGGGGACGCAGAATTGAACCAGAGGTATGTACTTGCTTGCTATATCCAATACACCTCTCCTTCGTGTTGGGAACTTCCTTTCTGACCCCCCGTGTAGTGTCGTCTAGCTGGATATGCCTCCCCGGATGCAATTGCCCTGGCGGCATCCAACACTCCAGCACCTCATACTTGGATGCCCCAACGTCAATGCCAGCCGTCGTGCACTAACGACTTAACCTAGACGCCATCGTGCACCGACTCTAACAGAGCTTCGGAAGCCCACCCCCACCCCCTCCCACCTCTCCTCCTCGCATTTTCGCTTCTATTCCATTCCGTTTGTGTTGCTTGGGTCGTTCGTTTTGTTCCCTTTCTCTATCGTCGCCGGCTCTTCCCCTTTCTCTACTCCCTCTCCTTTATGCGCACCGCCAACTCCCTTCTTCCTTGCAGCTCTCCTCCCACTCCCTCCCCCAATACGAATTGCTGTCCCTTCAACAGGCGAGACACGCGATGGCGGCAAAGCACCCAAACCGTCGTGTCTAAGTGATTGTGCGTAGGCTCGTAGGTAGGTCCCGGGTTGCCTGTAAACAGGGACACAGGCATGAGGGAAAATGCGGAACATGGAATGGCGAAGGCGGGCGTGCGTGTAGAGTGCGCATGCGATGAGGGAGATGTAGGTGGAGGGACGAACTCGAATGTATCTTGAAGACGAATTGTATTAGTACTGATGTCTGTGTCTGGTTGTAAATAAAAGAATGACCCGCCCTCAAGTTGTCACGGATGTACCTCTGCAATATAAGGTTGTGCGCGGGATATATGCGGACATGCAGACGTGCAGACGTACGGATCTGCAGGCACGCGGGCGTGCGGTTCTGCGGGCATACGGTGTACGGACGTGCAGATGTGCAGATGTGCAGATGTGCAGATGTGCAGACATGCAGACATGCGGACATGCGGACGTGCGGACGTGCAGATGTATGGGTGTGCAGATGTCTGCACATACGGATGTGCGGGCATACGGACGTTCGGACGTTCGGACGCGTGGATGGGTAGACGTGAGGATGTCCGGATGTCCGGATGTCCGGATGCGTGGATACATAGAACATAGACGTACAGATGTGAGGATTTCGGGGCATTGAATTGAAGCTGTAAACTTGAGAAACTGTGAACTTACTTGCCTGTATAGATGTGTTCCTTCCGTGATTAATACTCCTTGAATAATATCGCTGAAAGGATCGAGAAGTTAGTGAATTGCCACTGACGAAAAATAATATTACCATACTTTCACTGAAAATTATCTTGAGGATATGTTTCACAGTCTGTGAGTGGAAGGGGACCAGAGGGGACGGGATCCCAGTTTGATAACATTTCGATAGAAATAAAATACTATTCCTCGAAGTATGATACCTATGACGGTCAATAACTGATTAATAACTCACTGAAAGGTATCATTCAGGTTAGTTGATTGTTATCTGTGTTTAATAACTGATTGCTAACTCACATATACTAATATCCGTGTTATCTAATCTATGGAAAGCATACTTTCTTTGCTAACTTAGATTAAATTATTGAAGAATTAGTTTAAATAACTCTATCCTACTTTGGCGCCAAGTAGGATAATGTTAGCATTCAGTGCACGTTGTGTAGAGTAGTAAAGCATGATTATGCTTACCAGCAAGTGGATCGAGCGTGGCAGCTGCAGGCGTCGTTATAGCCGGCTGAATAGCTAGCGCAGCAGCAGCCGGAGCTGGCTGGGGAACGGCAGTTGCAGCAGGCGCTGGCTGAGCAGCAGCGAGACCGGACAGACTTGGTGGCAAGGCCGTAACAAGAGAGGCGTCAAGCTGCGAGAGCAAGGCGATAAGTTCAGCGACTGTGGTCTGCGGTGTCTGGGACATCTGTAAAGTTGGGGTGGCTAGAAAAGGGAGGAGCCAAGCCTGCTTTTGAGGATGAAGACTGATGGTGATGCACAGTTGTACGGTGCTTGCCCTTGCTTGCGGTAGTTGGGCTGCAAAGCTTAAAAAATTGAGATGAGTAAGAGGTGATACATCACACGCAAAAGAAGCACTCAACCAACGTTCTACTTTCAACCTCAAGCTACTGGCCTAAACTCGACCATCTTCAATACGCAATGGCTCCACCCGAGAAAGTAACAGCAGAACAAAAAGGTTACCTTGTTTCCCTTGTGGACGGCTATCTCGAGGTCAAGAAGAGCGGAGGGTTGGCGAAGTATTGGACAAGTACCCTTTCAAGGATGGTTCTCGCGTTGGCCAGAGGTTGAGGACCAGAGCATCCTCAATGAGGAAATGTGAAAAGCTAACCATGTGTCTGCTATCGACACGAAGCAGCAGGTGAGTGAAGTGGTTTAAGTTCGTCGAGGCGACCCTGACTTTGATCCTAGTACATTAAGACTTGGTTCTGGAACCATGTGGTCCGAAAGTTGAACAAGCAAATCGAGCCCAAGGCAGAAAAAATTCCCAGAAAGACACGTGGCCCTCAAACTGCTTGAACTCTACTTCGACCAATTCTACAAAAATCGAGTGTCCTCCAATGTAGCCACCACATTCGGCGCTACCAAGCCCGACGAGAAATCACGATTGAAGGTTATCCGTGGTGAGGTCAAGAAGGCTTTCAATTTAGAATCAAAGGAGTTCTAGGCGGCGATGGTGGCGAAGCACAAAAAGATTCTTGCAGATAGAGCTGCGAAGAAGAAGGAGGGGGAAGTCAAAGAGGTCCCTACACCAGAAAGCTATGACGTGTATGTACCTCGTTTCTCTCATCTGCATGCTCACCTGATGGTCTTCATAGTGGGATTGACACCATTTCGACTCATTTCAACAAGTTCACCAAAGAAGTTCAATCGAGCGGTTGGTCATTCGTATTGCTATGCGGGGGGCCAGACCCTCGGAACGGTGGGCGTATCAACACTGCAGTGTGAGTTTGACCATTATCGTTCATCATTGATAACCAATAATTAACAACTTGAAAGGCTGCATTGCGGGGAGAACTTGTTGGGGCTCTCCATTGCCCGATATGATCCTGATTTCAGAGCACGCCATATGCCTGCCTTCGCTAACTTCCTCAATACATGCTACAGTAAGTAATGTAAAGCAGCATCTCATTTGAGTTCTCCTAATGGAGCCTACTAGCTCCTGAGGATTGTGATGCACGAGGAATCACTTCACCCAATGCAACGGTTGTGAACTGCGCAGATTCGCGGTTCGCATCCAGATTCTCGTCTTCACCCACGGCCCCCGTCGTCCAGCAAGCCCCCACGGCCACCGTCATCCAGCGAGTCCCTGCGGCCAACGTCGTCCAGCAAGCCCCCATGGCCAACGTCGTCCAGCGAGTCCCTGCGGCCAACATCGTCCAGCAAGCCTCCACGGCCACCATTGTCCAGCAAGCCCCTGTCAATGAACAAACCCTGGGTAAGAGCTGAGCCGCCGAGATGATGGGTGCCAACATGGATATGGACTATGCGTGGGAGGGCTTCGACTTCAACATATTCAACATGCCCAACTTCGGCAATGCAACCTCAGCGACGAACGGGGGAATGGACGGTGGCTCTCAGGCCATCAGTACAGCTTACCCCTCATTGATGCAGGAGCTCACCACACCTTTCCCCAACATCGTCCCTAACTTTACCACTGACAATCACCCCTTGCTTGAGGTGCCGTATTTGTTCAGTATGGAGGAGCCCACAATTATCAACCACACGCCCTTCACCCCGGCAATCGAGTCTGTTGCTCCAGGTACTTCAACCATCGCGGCATTGGAGTCTGCAGCATTGAGTGCCCCGTTAATGGACCCCGCCCTTCCTGTCCTTCCCATTGAACCTCCCTCTGGAGCCATAGTAACTGCTCCGGCTACGCAAGCAAGCCCAGTCCCCGAAGCTCCAGCACTGCAAGCGCATGAGGACGTCATCCCTACCAACCCTGCTGATGCCTCCCTTGCCAGCAATGGACTCCTCCTCCCCGTCAACGGATCTCAAGTGAAGCGAAAGCGGTGCCGTGATGAAGCTGACCCGAAGTTCATTGTCACTACCAAGCGCGTTCGCAAGTCCTTCAAGCGTACTGAGATTGTGGCGATCACTGAAGGGGATAAGGTCCCAAAGGGCAAAGAGAACCAGTATGTGCCCACAATGTCTGCCGTAACACTAAACTAATGTCCTATTGTTTGTAGTCGTCCGTGTCGCAAAACATCTACATGACTTATCCCATTTGTTGTATATACCTCATATGTTTGACATATATATTATTTGATATTTAGATATTTAGATATTTAGATATATAGGTAATATGTATGTTCCTGCGTGTCCCACATGGGACGAAAATGTTTATTGAAGTTCCTCAAGCTACCACAATAGCCCCTTTGGTGCCCCTGTGTGAATTACTGACTTCCCCAACTCGGTGCAGACAGAGTGCTTAGCGCTTAGTGCTCAGCGCCCATACTTGATTGTAATACTTAATTGTAATATGTTCCTGAGCTTATATTCCCAATGTTCGTGCTCCTTGCAAATCGTCGTTAAGTCAGCGGACATACAGTGCCGCCCCAGGTAGAATACTCTCTACAGTATATGTTTTGCTCATATGTTTCTCCAACTGTCATCATTCATGTTTTCCGGATTTCGCACTGATGACATATTCGCCTCGAAGACCAAGGCAAACAAGAACAAGAACGTAAACACACATATGGACTATGTACTCAAGCCTTTCTGGGCCCAAACCCATTCTCCCTGCCCGTCATATGTTATGTCTTTCTTATGTTTCTCCGCTTTTCTGCCTTTCGCACCTAGGGAATATTCAGGCCCAAAGGCTATCACAAACGGTGCCTAACTCATCGGGGCCACAGCGCTACATTGCGGAGCTTTATAGGGGCAAAAACGCTCTCCACAGCATATGTCTTTTCTTGCATGTTTCTCCGGATAATGGGATGTTGTACCTAGATGAATCTATGCTTTCAAGAAGCCGCCTGTCAAGAAGTCTAAGTTGAGAGAATCTAAGATGGCCCCACCAATCCATAATTCGCCAAGGGAAGTCAAGGGAGCGTGATTTTCAAAGCCGACGCCCCGCCATGAGCAGCGGCACTGCACTCCTCACATGTGCCCCATGTGTCAAGGGGGGTGATGTATCACTTCACGTGCACCCTTCGCCATATTATATCACTGGCTCACTAGTGGGTTTGATACATCACAGTGACCTGGTTATTACCAGGAATGATAGATCAACTAAGCCTCTACGCCTGGCTTTGGTGTGGCGCTGTCGAAGGAAGTGTCACTAAGGATTACAAATTCGGTTTTCGCGAACAAGGCCACAGTCTATAAGAAAGGCTTTAAGTGTATGGACATCAGAGGAATAACAAGCGTACTCGGGACTTTCTTCGTAGAGTGCCAGCGCGACTCAACCCCTTCGACCACCTTGCATCGGGCGGCTGTTTCGCCAAATCCTCAGGTTGCCCGTCCGCCCACGATACGGTGTGGTGTTTGGGAGCGGTGTTCTTCGACTTGTTGCCATGACCGTCGACGCTGCCGATAATCCCTACATTGTATCATTTCTGCTCGCTGGAAGACGCTTTGGGCTGACCCCCTTTATTATGCAGCTGTTGCAAGAGTCTGATGCCCGCTCTTGGAACCTGCGCGATCCTGTAAGGGCAACCTCAAGATGGCCGCACAGCGCAGGCCTAGCAGAGGGAGAATCCAAAGATATGAATAAGTCTAACTACAATACATGAGAGAGCTGCTCACCTAGCAGAGGGAGAATCCAAAGAGAACAGGATAGGGATTCTCCATGCTAGGAAGCGAAGTATATACTGTAGTAGCGTGGGAGGAATGAAGGATAACTGTACAGTACACCAGCCACAAGTCCGAACGAATATCACAAGGTACGAGGGGGCATGTGATAATGAAGTGGAAGGGGAATGTACAGAAGTCGTGCCAGCGACCTGGGGGAGTAAGAGCAAAGAGTAATGAAGTGGGGAAAGAGGATAGGGGTAGCCCGGACGAGCCCCGAAGTGTATATACGAGTCCGAGCGAGTCCGAAGCGCGGGAAGACTTCGGAGTCACCGGACGTGACTCGGATGCAAAAGGAGTGGATGGAAAGGAAAAGGGGACGAAAGGGAATGAAGGGGATGTAGGTAAGAGTCCGTGGGATGAAGGAAAGGAGAAAGGAATGAGGAGGAAGGGACAGGGACAGGGGAATAGGAGAAAATAGGAGTGTCCCCTTACATCACCCCCCCTTTAAGGTTGCGGCGACCCGACGCGAAGATTCCTGCCTGCCACGCCATGAATTCACTAGACCCGAAACTCCGGATTGCTGCGAGAAGATGTCGAAGTACGATTGCGCAGAGCCCGGAGCCTTCCGACTGCGCCAGCGCTCCCAGGACTGGTCCAGTGCTGTAGGAGTCATCCGGAGTGGTAGAGGAGTCGTCGGGGTCATCGGACTCGTCCGGAGTAAGCGCACTGCGTCCAGATGACGATCATGGAAGTCCTTGACCTTCTGGGCAGCATGCTGGAGGTTGCTCGCGGGTTCCCAGGAGTCGTGCTCAATACCATAGCCTCGCCAGCGCACCAGATACTTCAGGGCCCGACCAAACCGTCTGCTATTCCAGACCTCTTCTACCTCGTGTTCCTCTTCTCCATCAACGAGCTGTGGAGGTGGCGGAGTGACAGGGCGTCTACCCGGAATGGGGTCCGGAACGAAGGGAGAGAGTTTTGACCACAGGGAAGACGGGATGGAGACGGGATAGGCCCGGAGGGAGCTGGAGTCGGTATGCTGCCTTGCCAACCTTCCGGACGACCTTGTAAGGACCAAGTCGTGCGTGTCCGAGTTTCCGGGAAGGTCGTGCAAGGTTGATGTCCGACGAGTCCAGCCAAACCTTGTCACCCGGTTGGTACTCCGGAGCAGGAGTCCGACGCTGATCGTAGTAGCGCTTCATGTCGTCCTGAGCTTTGACCAATGCGGACTGAGCTTCATCAACTGCGGACTTCATCCGGTCTACAAACTCGTTTGCGGACTCCATCCGAGACGGCGGCTGATGAGGTTCGAACCCGAGACGAGGGTGACGGCCGGTATCTAGGAGGAAGGGCGACTGCTGAGTGGACGCATGGACCCGGTTGTTGTACGCGAACTCTGCGATAGGTAGGAGTCGGGCCCAGTCATCCTGACGCTCTCCGACGAAGATCCGGAGATAAGACTCGAGTTCCTGGTTAGTCCGCTCTGTCTGTCCGTCGGACTGAGGGTGATATGCAGTGGAGGCAGCCAGCTTGATTCCGAGCATCCTGTAGACTTCTCGGGTGAACTCTGCGACGAATTGCGGACCCCGGTCGGACACTACGGACCAAGGGAGTCCGTGCAGCTTCCAGACGTTCTGCAGGTACAAGTTCGCGGATCCGAGGGCGGACACTGTGGTGTGAGTCGGAATGAAGTGGGCGCGTTTGCTTACGGAGTCGACCACATTCATGACAGCGTCAAATCCATCGGACTCCGGAAGCTCGACAATGAAGTCGACACTCAGACGATCCCAGCGTTCATCCGGAATAGGAAGCGGATGGAGTTCACCCATGGGTGGATGCCTCTGGGCCTTCGTCCGGAGACAGAGGTCGCAATGGCGGGTGTAGGATCCGACGTACCGGGACATGTTTGGCCACCAGTAGCTGCGCGAAATGAGCTCAAGGGTCTTCCATCTGCCGGCGTGTCCTGCGACCTTGGTGTCATGGTGCTGGGCTACAATAGTCCGACGCAAGTCCGGTGAGTCCGGAACGTAGATCTTACCCCGGAACATCAGGAGTCCGTCCGATTGAGACCATTCCGCACTCCGGACTGTCTTGCGACTGCCCTGGGCCTTCTTCAACTCCTCTGCCGCCTTTGCCACTGCGTCTTCGAACTTCGCATCTCGCACTCCAGTCCGGATAGCCGTGAGGATATCCTTCTCCTCCCTTTCAAGAGTGACACCCGTGGCACGGACGGCAAAGTAGGACGGCTTAAGTAAAACCACATCCTTGTTGTCGTCCTTACCGTCCGAGTGATCCGAGCGACGCGAGAGAGCATCCGGTTTACCCATAGTCCGACCCGGACGATGCAGGAGAGTGAAGTCGAAGCGGGAGAGGTATAGGGACCAGCGGGCCTGGCGACGGTTGAGTTTCTGGGCCTTGATGAAGTACTCCAGGTTCTTGTGGTCCGTCCAGATCTCGAATGGAGTCTCCGCGCCTTCAAGGTAGTGCCGCCATTCTTCAAGTGCCCGGATGATTGAAAGCATCTCCTTGTCGTGTATTTCGTAGTTCCGCTCTGCAGCCTGTAGACTTTTAGAGTAGAATGCGACAGGATGCCATTTACCATCATCCGGATCCAGCTGCGACAAGACTGCACCCGTAGCGTAGTCCGACAAGTCCGCTTCAACCCGGTACGGCCGATCCTCCTTCGGAAAGACCAGAACAGGTTCCGAAGTGATCAGCTCCTTGATCCGAAGAAATGCGGATTGAGCGGAGTCGTTCCATTGCCATTCTTTTGTGCAGGTGAGGTCGAAGAGAGGCCGAGCGATATGCGAGTAGTCCTTGATGAAGCGGCGGTAGAAGTTGACGAAGCCGAGGAAGGATTGGAGTTCAGTCCGAGTCCGAGGGGTCGGCCAGTCCACGACTCCGGAAACCTTTACGGGGTCCATCTCGATCTTACCCTCGGAGATGACGACTCCGAGATACTCCACCTTGGTCTGTTCGAAATCGCACTTGTCTGCTCGGAGGAAGAGCTTGTTCCGCTGGAGGATCTCTAGGACTCGCTTGAGAACCCGGCGATGCTCTTCACGTGTCTTGGTGTAGATCAGAATGTCATCCAGATAGATAATGACCACACCTTCCGTAATGAGCTCCCGGAAGAGGTCGTTCATCATGGTCTGGAAGGTAGATGGGCTGTTGGTCAGTCCGAAGAACATCACCAAGGGTTCGAAGAGTCCGCGCGTAGTCCGAAATGCGGCCTTCCACTCGTCACCCTCCTTGATCCGGACGTTGTTGAAACCCCATCGGACATCGAGCTTGGAGAAGTATCGAGCGTTCCGGAGTTTGTCCACCAAGTCCGAGATGAGTGGGAGCGGGTACCGATTCTTGACCGTCATGTTGTTGAGCTTCCGGTAGTCCTGGACCAAGCGGAGTGATCCGTCCTTTTTCTTGACAAAGAACACTGGGGCGGCCATAGGTGACTTGCTGGGGCGGATCCGACCAGTCCGAAGATTTTCTTCCAGAAATTCGTCCAGCTGTTTCTGCTCCGCAGGGGACAGCGGGTAGCACTTGGTAGAGGTCGGTTCCGCTCCGTCCAGTAGCTCAATGGCGTGGTCCCACGGACGCGGCATGGGCAGTTCATCAAAGGACTCCTTTGCGAAGACGTCCTCGAATTCCTGAAGGAAGTCCGGGACTGCGCTGTTCCGATGATCGTGGGGTTTGTTGCGCTGGAAAGCCAATGCGAGGCGCTGCGAGACCGTCTCCGAAGCCCGGATGTGTTCTTCCTGAAGACTCCGAAGGTACTCCGGAGTCGGAGGAGGAATGGCTGCAAAGATACGGTCACCCTTCTCAAGTCCGGAGTCGTCCGGAGTTGTAGTCTCATCATCATCGTTGTCGTCCTCGCAGTCCTGAAGCTGCGGGAGATCATCCGAGTGCAGTTCCTCGACCCTTGGCATCGGACCCGTACGACACTCCCAGAGTCGCACGGACTCCTTGCGTCGGGCCAGCTTGTCATGGCGGAACTCCTTGCGACAGGTGTCGCATCCGGATGGACAACGGCTCATGGTCACATCCTTCGTCTGCCAGTCGATCTCGGGGTTGTGCTTCCGAAGCCAGGTGTATCCGAGGATGATGTCCTGGCGTCCGATGTTAGTGACTGCGAAAAGCATCCGTTCCGTGTGATCCTTGAACCGGAGTACAAGGTCCACGACTTCAGAGATGGATCCGTTTTCGTTCGGTGATCCGTCGACATTGAAGACCGGAATTGGAGCGGACAGCTTGCGTCGGGTGAAACCATGGGCATCAGCGAAGCGCGGATGCATGAAGACTCCAGTGGCCCCGCAGTCCACCAGGGCCTGAAGGGTGCATCTGTGTTGTGTATCCGTGCTCTGCACTTCAACGGGTATATCTAAGGAAAGCTTGCCAGGCAGCGCGGAGATCTTATAGCTACTGGGTAGCCGCCGTTCCCACTGCGGGCGAAACCTTCGGAGTGTGCGGATTGTAATCGGAGTCGCTTGCTTAACGTCGGACGAATCATCGGATTGATCGGAGTCATCATCTCGTATTTCATCTACGCTAAGACAAGCAAATCGGTTATTTACCAACGAGGTCGCACTGATCACTCGTTGGTCCGGACAAAATCTGCCGTGCCCGATTCCTCAACCGGGGCCGTTCCCTCACCATCTATTCCTTCCGAAGTTTCCGCACTTTCTACAACATCGGCCACGGTCAAGAGATCTTCAATGGCGGACATCCGCTCCTCGGTGGTCATGAACCAGACATCGTACCGGAGTGGGCACTCGCAGGACATGTGGCCGGGCTTGCCGCATCGGTAACAGAGCTGTGAAGTGGCAGGTCGGGAGCGGGTGTGGTCGACGTCCATAGGGACGCCCGGTGAGAGAGCCTTCGGAGGAGGCGGGGGTTGGAAACGAGGTTGCAGAGGTGGGAGCAGAGTCCGAGGCGCGGGAAGTACACCCGCAGGAGTCCGAGCGACTCCGGAATTGGCTGCTGGTCGGACGAGGTGTCCGGGGTTACCGGAGTGCATGCCAAAGTGGAAGGACTGGTTAGCAGCACGATTGTCAGCAACCCGCTGCGCTGCTCTGTACCATTCCTCAAAGTCATCTTCGTCCGGACAGTCTGCGGACTCGGCAACGCGGCTCTGGATAATGGAGTCCAATCCGCGGCGGAACTTCATCGTGATGTTGGAGCCCTCGCTGTATCCGGATTGGTCTACAAGGTCCCGGAACTCGTCGAGGTACTCCTGGAAAGTCCGACGGCCTTGGTGGTACCGGGTGGACTCCAGTTTTAGCATGGCGGCTTCGCGTTCCCGATCCGGAAGGAAGCGAGTCCGGAACTCGGTTGCGAAGGCGGCCCAGGACTCGAAGTACGGATCCTTCGGACTCCGGAGCACCATGTCCGCATACTCCTTGGCGCGATCCTTCTGAAAGAAGGAGAGACACCAGAGGATTTTGGCCTGCTCGTTCGGAAAGTGGTCCGGACAGAGCTGGAAGTAGATGGAGCACGCATTGTAGAATGCACGGCCATCCTTGCGGTTTCCGTCGAAGATTGGGGGAGAGGCAGGCTTCAGACGGGAACGCTGAGTGTTTTCGGATCGACCCGGGGCGTGCTGGGAGGCTTCGGTGCCCCTCAGCTCGGAGTCCGGAGTCGTTTTCGGAGTAGTCGGACAGGGTGTTAGGAGGAGTTCTTCGATTCGGGCAAGTGTATCATGGATGGAACGGATTTGGGTTTGGTGTTCGTACGTCTGAGCCCACAAGGTCTGCAAAGTCTCGGAGTCCGGTCCTGAGTCGGCTGGCTCGGATGGCGGGATCTGGCTAGAACCGCCCGTCATTTCGGAGTCGTCAGGGGAGCGAGGGATGGAGTTCCTTGTGTCCTCAGAGGTGGGTGGGAGTAGCAGGAGAGCGTCCGGAATGTCCGCAAAACCAGAGAGACGTCGGGAACGAGTCCGGAGTGGCGCAGGACGTTTTCCGTAGGGCTCTGGTGCCAGGATGGGAGATCCTGTTCTGCTGTAAGGGCAACCTCAAGATGGCCGCACAGCGCAGGCCTAGCAGAGGGAGAATCCAAAGATATGAATAAGTCTAACTACAATACATGAGAGAGCTGCTCACCTAGCAGAGGGAGAATCCAAAGAGAACAGGATAGGGATTCTCCATGCTAGGAAGCGAAGTATATACTGTAGTAGCGTGGGAGGAATGAAGGATAACTGTACAGTACACCAGCCACAAGTCCGAACGAATATCACAAGGTACGAGGGGGCATGTGATAATGAAGTGGAAGGGGAATGTACAGAAGTCGTGCCAGCGACCTGGGGGAGTAAGAGCAAAGAGTAATGAAGTGGGGAAAGAGGATAGGGGTAGCCCGGACGAGCCCCGAAGTGTATATACGAGTCCGAGCGAGTCCGAAGCGCGGGAAGACTTCGGAGTCACCGGACGTGACTCGGATGCAAAAGGAGTGGATGGAAAGGAAAAGGGGACGAAAGGGAATGAAGGGGATGTAGGTAAGAGTCCGTGGGATGAAGGAAAGGAGAAAGGAATGAGGAGGAAGGGACAGGGACAGGGGAATAGGAGAAAATAGGAGTGTCCCCTTACAGATCCGTCGGCCCTTCTCGAATGCTTTTATTTCCTCCTCGCATTGGAGAAGACTGCGAACGCCAACTTGCCCACAAGGCAAAACACGTGTCCATCCTCAACTGGCGGTACGGCAGGGAGTATTATCTAGATGCACGGTACCTCAACCCGGACTCCATGAAGATCGCTTTCGACTCGCAGTGTATTGGTGAAGTCATTGGCTAGTCGCGACTTTGTTCCGTTTATTTGATGTTTGTGTGTTAGACCATTGTACGCTGTGATGAACTGTAATGCATTGTCTCAGAGCAGTTAACCGGGGAAGATAAAGTAACAACAATTAGAGAATATACAAGGTGAAGAGAGAAAATATGGTTGTAGACTCAGATGCAGCTATATGTTGTAGTAGTGAATATACATGTAGACCTGTAGATAGGTCTAATAAGAATGCGAGGGTCTGCCTCCGGCAGGACAAGTCCGTGTGACACCCGAGTGAACTAGTGTGAGAACGATGAGTCCGAGAGTGATAACAAAATGATAGAAACTTCGGATGCTTCAGATAGCTTCAGATCCACTCGCGCTCGGAACGGCTGACTTGGCTTTGGATAGTAAGACGAGGATGGCAGAAGAATGATAAAGGACGGCAGGAGAAAACTGGCTTCGGATCGGACTCAGACTCGGACAACAGCGAACTCTGACAACGGATGAGAGGAAAGCTTCAGACTTCTCAGATTCTGACTCTGACTCGATGTGGGGGGAAAAGCAAGCTGATTTTACTAACTACGAGTACAGGAGTATTTGTAGCTAAGTGATAATCAAATGTATAAAAGGTCCGAGACGACAAGGCACTAAGAACAAATAATGGGGATAAGAAAATTAGAGAATTAGAGTACGAAACAAAAGAGATACGAAGAGTCGGTCCGAAGTGTTTGATCTGTTATCACGTGTGTCTGATGCGGGTCTGTGACGTCTGAGTCATGTGCGAGCGAGTCCGAGGAGTTGGAGAGGAGTCGATAGGAGATAGGGGCAGCCGGAATACACAGAACGAAAGGGTTCCACCCTTACATCCCCCGGGGACTTTATGTGTTGACCCTCCGGGGCAACGTACACGGCAAGCAAGCATTGCGAAGTGGGAAGGTGGGTGGGTGAAGGAGAACAGGGGCGTGGGAGGAAGTATAGGCGCAGTCACATGACAGATGGTTAAAAATTATTTTTGAAGCCTACCGCATTCTCCCACTTCCCTTCTGCCATCCCGACGCAACCGACACCCAAGCATGCCAGCGCACATCCCAACACACACCATCGGAGAGCTCCGCGCCATCACGAGTTGGAAGGCTGTCATGAACGCATACGAGAAAGAGGTGGAATACTACGCGGACATGGGCACAGTAATGCCGGAGTTGGACAACGAGCACCGGGAAGACGTGGAGATCGCCGTGGCGGACATGGAGCGGCAGCAGGTAAGACGCATGGTTCCGGCGTCCGTGGACAACTAACCAAAGGTGCACAGGCCTGGTTGAAGGAGGCGGAAGAGCTCCTAGTCGAGCTGGTAGTCATAGGCACCATGGAGGACGACACTCGTGCGAAGATGGCACGTGCGACCGAAGAGCTGAGCGGGGCGCAAGCGAAGGTGGCCGAGTGGCGCGCGGAGGTGGAGCGATGTGAGAGGGAGGCACGGGAAGCGGACAAGGCGCGACAAAGGGAGGACGAGGTGGCCCGGGAGGAGCTGCGACTCAGAACGCAGACGGCGGAGGAGTGGCCTGAAGAGACGTCATCGGCAACACCAGGCAGGGACACACATGCGCCGGCCGTCGAAGTCCACGCAGACCCAGCTGCTACCATCACCGTGCAACGACAATCGACGACAACCCGGACGAAGGGCAAGCGAAAGGCCCCGGAGGCTGAGCCCGAGGAGCCAACATCAACGGCGGGGCCACAGCTACGAAAACGGCTGGCGACAGGCACGACGAGGGAACAAACGGAGGCGGAGGAGACAGCTCCAAAGAAGGACGTAACGGTGTATGGTGAGTACAACCCGGCAGGTAAGTCGATTCGTCAGACGATACAACACAGATTAACGGACCCTCAGACGCAGGCTCGAGCCCGAACAACGTCGAGTGGGGCTGTGGGTTCGGGGCTTCAAGAGAGTCCTGCCGGCATCCGGTTGTCGAATATACGGACACTCGACGGTGCCTGCACTGTCAGCAGGCCCATTTCACCTGTGTCGGTACCAGCTGCCATGCGTGCGAGGCGTGCACGGGATCGAAGGTCCGATGTTTGCATGCGAAGACGCGCGCTAGGTCGGCAAAGACAGCGGAAAGGGGAGGCGTCGGGTGGCAAGTCGGGTGGCAAGGGAAAACAGCGGGCAGGCACAGGGCGAGGGCAAGGCGACGGGCAGTAGAAGTCGGGGAGACGAGTCGCACCACGCGGGCAGCGTCGGGCGGCATCATGATGCCGGACCTCGTGGAGGCGTCCGCGGATCATGAGCTGCGGAGCCTCGTCCAGGTGATGTCGACAATGGACGCGTGGATCGCCACCCTCAAGCAGGCAACAGAGGAGGCCGAGAATACCTGGGGCGGCGGCAACACAGAGCTTGGCGGCCTTGATCCTGCGGAGGGAGCTCGAGGACGCGCAACGGGCGCATGCAGAGGCGTCAAAACTTGGTCTTTCGTCATATTTTGTAGTCCGGTGAAGTTCGCAGCAGGCTGAGGTTCCGGGAGCTCTTCAGAATCGTCGGAGCTGTCGGGGTCGGGAGAGTTGGGAACGGGAAGGAGATGGCGGTGTCGGGCGTAGTAAGGAATAACGCGGAATGCTGCGTAACGTAGAGTCGAGACGGAGCCATCCAGTTCGGAAAGGATGTAGGATCCACCAAGAGTGCGTCGGACGACAACCATAGGTCCCATGTAGCAAGGCAGATGCTTGAGAGAGTGGTCTCCTTCTATCTTTTTGTCATGAACAAGAACAAGCTGCCTGGGAAGAAAGTTGAAGTCCTTGATCGTCCAGGCAAACCAACGTTCGAATTCTTCAAGGGAGGCAATCTGACTCCGAATAACTTTCTTGCGCATACGTTCAATATCGTCTGGACGCTTTTGGAGTTGTCGGGCACGCATGGAGATGAGTTGTTCTGTGGTGAGAGTGGTATCAGGAGGAGGGGCGAGATAGGTAGCTTCGTGGAGGTCAAATGGAAAGAGAGGCTCGATGCCATGTACCATGTAGTAAGAAGACATTCCAGAGGTTTTGGAGATGGTGACACACTCGGCCCAGAAGACGGATGGTGCGACTTCAACCCACTTCTTCTTGTTGCCATCCGCAGTCTTCAGGAGTGAACCCCGAACGTCCCGGTGTCTGCGCTCGACGAGTCCGTTGGCTGGGGAGTTGTACGGAGAGATTCGGATGTGTCGGATGCCATACTTCCCTGCGAGATATTCGACTGCCTTCACAAAACGGGGTACCGTTATCCGTCACAAGTTCTTCGATGGCGCCCCAGCGGCATAGAATCTCCTGGAAAATAAACAAGCCAAGCGTCTTTGTGGTCTCCCGGCGAAGAGCGCGCCATTCCAGATAAGAAGTAAGAGCACACCGTGCGTGGACGATTTTGTTGAATTTGCTGGTGGAGGGCATAACCATGCAGTCGATGTGGACGCGGCGGAAAAGGGAAAGGGGGATAGTCGGACTCAGCGGAATATGCAGTTTGAAACTGGAGCGGATCTGACACTGATGACAAGTCTTAACGAACCAGCGGACGTCTTGGTCGAGGAAGGGCCACCAGAATTGTTCAAGGAGGCGAGTCCGGATGACGAAGATACCCTTGTGTCCGAGAGAGAGTCGTGAGCAGCTCGGATAAGATAGAGTCAGCGGCCCGGATGGATGTAGACCTTATGCTTCCTGTGGTTATCCTTGTGCCAGAGCTTGCCATCACAGTAGAAAAAGTTGAGCGCTTGGCGGACAAAGTTGCGCATGGCGGGTTCAGTGAGTCCGACGGGGGCCTTGCTAGTCCGAAGGAAAGTCTCTATTTCCAGCACCTGCGCGTCTTTATCCGTGGCCTTTGGAGTCCAGGGAATGTCGTCAGAGTCATCGGAGTCATGGAATCCGGCAGAGTCTTCGTCATAGATGAAGGTGCGCACGAGGGATCCGAGATGACCCCAGAGACGGTTTTGAGCAACCCGAGAGACGGAGGCGTCAGCGTCTGAAGGAACCTGTAAAGTAAAACCACAAGCTTCGTCTATCCAACTCTCAACATCTTCTACGAGTACCGGGTCTTCTTCGGCTCTTCTTCATTGTGAAAGGCCATCGGCTGGAGTGTGATCCTGAGTGGGAACATGTTTGAGTTTGAAGGAAAAGGTAAGGATGGCGGCGATCCAGCGGTTCATTGCAGCGTTCGGGACGATGTCGGGATTGTTGATCATGCCCTTTATATATTTTGCGTCGACTTCGACAGTGAGATTGCGAGCTTTGACGAGCCAAAGCTTCGTGGCCTGAAGCACCCGGAAGAGTCCGTAGAGCTCGATTTTGGATTGGGAATAGCGGGATTCGTGGTCGTTCCAAGTGATAGACCTGAAACGGGACGGATAGCGTTTGTTGTCAGCGCCCATCTGGGAGAGAATGAATCCGACGGCAACGGTGGAGGAGT
Organism: Pleurotus eryngii var. eryngii; assembly: GCA_029467805.1. Lineage (NCBI taxonomy): Eukaryota > Fungi > Basidiomycota > Agaricomycetes > Agaricales > Pleurotaceae > Pleurotus > Pleurotus eryngii. Next base: position 1,352,466 of record SZVJ01000005.1, on the reverse strand, counting down.
CGACGGCCAGTATGACTTCGTGATCAGATGAATGGTCAATAGCTCGGAGTGCGGGGGGGAAGTGATGGCGAGGTTCTTCAAAGTGTCGATGGCAGCAAGTTTGTCCAGACCCATGACAAAGTCAATGTCCTTCTTGGTTAACTGAACAAGTGGTTTAGCATGCTTCGCAAAGTCTCGGATGAAGATACGCATGACTCCGATGGTGCCCAGGAAACCCCGAACGTCAGTGACATTCTCAGGTACGGGCCAATCGCGAATCTTTTGGACCCTGTCATTGTCGGGTTCTCTACCCTCATAAGTGCACATGTGTCCGACAATAGATGCACGCTGAACACAGATACGTAGCTTGACTCCGGAGAACGTTCCACCAAACTTCTTCATCCGATGAGCAATCCGATGCATGTTTGCAATATGTTCATAGACGAAGCGCCGGATGTTCGGATTATCGGAGAGGGTTTCATAGGAACCGTCGGGTTGTTCGTATCAGGTACGCGGACCCTTGACAGGGCAATCGTCGATGTACGGATTGGTGACGTGGGGAATTTCGTCTCGCATAATGAAGGTAAGGTCCCCATGCTGAATCTGAACAGAGTTGGTGAATCCCATAGGAATGATGGTGAGACGCTTGGCTCCGAGAGGTGTCTGGAATGTTGTGAGATCGCGCGAGCTCTCCGAGAGCTTCCGTTGATCGAATCTGATGAACAAGTCGTAGATACCGTAGCAAGATCGGCCTCCGAAAGCTTCGGCATAAGTCTCAACCCGAGGCGGAATAGAGGTGTCCTTGATAGTAGCGGCATTGAGGGGCTGAAGATCATGGACCAGATGGAGAGACTTTCCATCCTTCTTGAGAACGCAGAACCAGCGAGACCGGTAAGAAGAACTGGACTCCTTGTAGACTCCGGACTTGATTTTGTCTCGGATGACACGGATGACTTCGTCATAGATGCCCGGAGGAATGGGAATGTTCCAGAGTGCCCAGGGAACATGCTCAATAGTAGGCATCACTACAGGATCAAACCATTGTCAGAGAACTTGCCTCATTCATCCTTGGACCATGCGAAGGTGTCCTCGTCAGTCCGGATGAACCAGTGCGCCAGTTTGATTTCTTCGGGAGAGAAAGCCAGTTATCCGGGTCGACAGCCTGCTTGTCGGCGCGTTCCTGTGTGTACCGGAGTCCCGGAGTGAAGTCTGGTGGTTGAGTAGGAAGAGGTAGAAGGTTGGCTAAGATGTCCAGTGGTTCACGTCGAACAATCCGATATTGTTCCGGAAGCGTAGTGGAGACAGGTACTGTGCGATTGGCGACCTTTCGATAGGGCTTCTTTCCGTATGTCGGCATCCGGGCAGTTGTTGCGAAGACTCCTGTGGTCAGAGTCGGAGCGGAGTCATCGGACGAGGGAGGAGGGGCGTTGGAGTCGGAAGGGTTAAACCAAGATGTAAAGGTAGAGTAGGACGTAATGGTGGGAAGGGGAATATCAAAATAAGAAGCACTCTGAGTAATGCCATCCTCGATGATATCAACAAGACCTGTAGAGATCCATTGTGTATCAGGCAAATCGTCATACATGCAAGAAGAATGAGTATTAGGTACGGGTGCATGGTCACAAGTATACACCGGAGTCATCGGATCGGGGACGGAGTCATGCGGAACATTATATGTACTTTTTCGGTTCATGGAAGGGGGGACGGACAGAAGAGGAAGTGATGGATCGGACACGGAAGGAGATGTATCATATAAAAGTGTCTTTGGATAAGTAAAGCAGCGGAACGGAACAGAGGGAGGAACGGAATCGGACAATGACATCATAAGGGAGGAATATAACGGGGGTATAAAGGATTCGTCTCGCCACGCGGGTTCCTCGACGGCATCTAAAAATGCTCCTTAGGCTCTCGGGAACGGTGAACTCTTTTGAAAGTGGGGATGAGGAAACGGCGGCTGGAGTTTGGATCGTGTATGGTCAAGTCCTGACGACCATCGGGGTAGTCGCAGGTGACTGTGGACATGAGACAGAAGAAGGGGCGTCCGAGGAGTACTTTGTAGGGCGCGTCGTTCACGATCTGAGCCTGGACGTAGAGATCGACGGGTCCGAGAGACATCTTCACGTTGTGCGCAAGTCCGATGGTCTGGTTCGAGGATAGGTTCGCGGATTCCATGGTGATGAACTTGTCGATGTCGATGAGCAGTCTGAGATTGTCGAAGACGTCACAGCGCATGGCGATAATCTGGGACCCGGTGTCCAGGATGCATTCGACCTCGTACCGATTGTTGAAAATGGGCCATATGATCCGGAGTGACTGGGTCGGAGCTGCGACAATGCATTCTTTGTTCGTATCGCGGGTTGCGGACATCAGAACTTCCACAACGTCTTCGGGGTCATCGTAGCACGCGGCCATGTTCACGGATGTGTAGTTAGATTCCGTAGAGACTCGTTTTGAAGAAATGAGATCCCGAAGTCCTTTCTGAGCATCGAACGAGAGTGCGAAGAGTTCCCATTGCGTGATAGTGACCGTGGTGTGAGGGTGCGTTCCAGGACATCGGAGGCTACCTTCGGATTCTCGATGTTCGACTGAACCCGATAGTTCGGACGGTATGTCGTGCGGCCGGTCTCGATGGCTTCCGCTAGCTGAGATCGGGCTGAGGAGGAAGGGAAGGGAACCGGAATTGGAGGAGGTAGGGGTGCTTCGGACGGGGACTTTGCTGGAGTGCTCGGAGTCGTTTCGAGCGGCTCGGAGAAAAACAGACGTCCTTCTTCTTCTGAGCTGAAGTGTACTTCTTCGCGACTTCAGGCATCCGCTGCATGAGGACCTGTAAGAAGATCTCCTCTTTTTCTTCTTCCTCCAGATCGAACGGGCTTGGAAGCTCCTCGATGAATGCCCGAGATTCGGACTCATCGGACTCAGTATAGTGGAAGGTGCTAACTTCAACCATGTTCACGGACGCTACTCCGGAACTCGTGGCAGTGGGAGTGACAGTCAGGTGAGGAGGCGCATCCTGATCCTGCGATCTATTATTGGCTCTCATCCAGTTGTCAACTTGATCCTTGAAGGAGTCTCCGGGGAAAGAACGATTAATGGTTTCCCTGCTCGGAAGGACCATCCATCGACCTTCTTCGTTCTGACCGATCCATCCGTTCCGTTCGTATCGGACAGCATCTGGACACGAACCCATCGTGTGGTAGAGGGAATGACAGAAGTGGCATTTTCAGGGAGGTCTCGGGTCCGTCCCTTGTGGCGCAGGAGGAGGAGGAGGACGCGATTGCTGAGTTTGGGAAGGCTGAGGTGGCTGAGACAGATACTGATAGTTTTGTTGGGGAGGGACGGGCTGATAAGTGTATGCTTGGGCGGTTGGAGGTGGAGGATACAGATAGAATGAGTTCGGATTATACGGATATTGCGGAGGAGGGGGAGGATACTGCGGATGCGATTGCTGAATCGTCATGAACTGCTGCATCATAGCTTGCAGGGCACGGATGTCAGCGGATTCGGTCTTGACTGGAGCCGTAGTCGTCGGACTCACAGTCGGAGATGTCGAAGACGTAGTGAGAGTTGCCGGAGTCGAAGTCCCAAGAATGAAGTTTGCTTCCGTATAGATCTCCGTGATCGTGTAAGGATTGTCCAGATGATGCTGCATGTGGACCATCGCCAATCTGTCCTTGATCTTTTGACGGGTGCTCAGATCGAATCCTGCGAGATAGTCGCGTCCGACATCCTGGGTGGAGACACTATTTTTGGAGAGAAGCCAGTTGGCGGGGACGAGGAACTTTCTGTGATAGACTCCGAGATCGTCCTTTGTGAGCATCGGGGTCTGAGACTGGAGAGCAGCGATAGTGGACAGATCGGACAAATGCCATCGTCGTTCGTTATCCGATCCGGGGTAAAGCTTCCCGATACATGTTTGAAAGCTTCCCAGTTGTCTCTGTCAGCTGCGTCGCCGCTGCTGCGCCAGATCTCCCAGTCGGAGTTGTCGAGATATCCGATTGTAGCTCAGATGAGATCCCAGCCTTCGACCTGAGCACGGGCAGCGAGGTACTCCACTTCGGAGAAGAAGCGATGGAGTCCTTTGGGCTTTCCGTTGAACTTCGGAGCGGTATGGTGACCGCGGACGGGCATAGTTGTGGCCATCGTAGGAGGAGGAGTAGGGGAAGGTGAAGAAGTGGGCAGAAGGTTTTCGGATGAGTCGGTGAGTGATGAGGGTGTCCCGGACGTAGTGTTGTTGACTCCGGAGTGGTTCGGTGAAAGGCTGTAGCAGGATTATAGAATAGGCTGTGTCAGAGTGACGGAGGATTAGGGCGTGACAGGATACTCAGATGTTCGGATTCTGGGCGTCCGGTAAGTGCGAACTGCCAAACAACAGTGTCCGGATCGGGGACCCAAGAGCGGACTATTTGAATGGGAAATATGCAGATGTCTTCTTGAAGAGGAAGTTGATAGCCCGCTGCGTCGGACCTTCCGGAAATATGTCGTGGAGAGGATCAGGAGGGAATTCGAATTCAATGATGGAAGAGATGGATTAGGTGACGGTGAAAACAGGGGGGGGGTCTTGAACTTTAAACCCTCGCGGTGGGCTCCAGAATGTAGTAGTGAATATATGTGTAGACCTGTAGATAGGTCTAATAAGAATGCGAGGGTCTGCCTCCGGCAGGACAAGTCCGTGTGACACCCGAGTGAACTAGTGTGAGAACGATGAGTCCGAGAGTGATAACAAAATGATAGAAACTTCGGATGCTTCAGATAGCTTCAGATCCACTTGCGCTCGGAACGGCTGACTTGGCTTTGGATAGTAAGACGAGGATGGCAGAAGAATGATAAAGGACGGCAGGAGAAACTGGCTTCGGATCGGACTCAGACTCGGACAACAGCGAACTCTGACAACGGATGAGAGGAAAGCTTCAGACTTCTCAGATTCTGACTCTGACTCGATGTGAGGGGAAAAGCAAGCTGATTTTACTAACTACGAGTACAGGAGTATTTGTAGCTAAGTGATAATCAAATGTATGAAAGGTCCGAGACGACAAGGCACTAAGAACAAATAATGGGGATAAGAAAATTAGAGAATTAGAGTACGAAACAAAAGAGATACGAAGAGTCGGTCCGAAGTGTTTGATCTGTTATCACGTGTGTCTGATGCGGGTCTGTGACGTCTGAGTCATGTGCGAGCGAGTCCGAGGAGTTGGAGAGGAGTCGATAGGAGATAGGGGCAGCCGGAATACACAGAACGAAAGGGTTCCACCCTTACAATGTGAAATACATACGGACAACGGCCAGATGCAGCAGCAGATGTCGCAACAGAGCAAAGGCTTTGACCACTGAGAAGACGCGTTAAACGAATAGCGCGCAGGACGAAAACCGAGGACGAACAGCGGTATACCCAACGCGAGGGTGTTTGGATAGAGCGTCGGTGCAGCTTGCTCTCACTCCATCTCACGCCAAGGCCTATTGACTCCTGCGTCAAGGGCCTCGGCATTCTCATCGTTCGCAGAGCCGGCCAAGGTCAACTCCTCCATCCTTTGCGTAAAGTCGTTCATATTGGCGATAGCAAGTTCTCTGACTTGCGCATCATACCCGCCGGCGCCGTCAACGGGAGCACTGGTATCCCATGACGGAGGTGCACCCTTCCAACCCCCATTGGTGTGGACGTAATTGAGAAACTCGCGCCAGAGTGGGTCGAGAGAGAGCACCTCAGGGTCCCCTACGACGACGAGGAGCGCTTTGGACCGTGTCACGGCAACTGATAAGAATAAGTTTTGTTAGTTGGTGCTTGCATTTTACTTCAGCTAAGCCCTGCGAACGCACCATTGAAACGGCGCGGGTTGGCAACAAACCCGAGTGTGTGTCGCAGATCGTACTCTACGAACTCTCTGCTACTTCTTACAGTCGAGATGATGATGACCTTCCGTTCCTATCGATCTTGTCAGTGAAGTAAAATTGGGAGAACACGGGCACACACCTGTCCTTGGAACTCCTCGACACTTCCAACCTTGACCCCATTGGTTGCCTGTAATGTTCTTCGTATTTGGAGTACTTGCGTGTGGTAGGGGGCAATGACACCAATGTCGTTATCGGCTTCAGAAGGAGATCAGCATAGACCTAGAGTGGAAACACGTCCTGTAGCTACTTACTTATACGGATTCGCTTGTCGGAACGAAGAGCTTCAACATATGTTTGGACTTGAACTGCTTCATGGACGTTGAAGAAGGAAGGTGAGGACGCCTCGCGATCGTCCTTCCCCGACATGGAATGGAATATAATCGGGAACTTGGAGGTCGGAAGGAGGGACGAAACCTATGTACGCGTTGATGACCTGAGGTGTACCACACTCTTCTAGCTCCCCACCGTAGAAATGTTCGTTGGGGAACTTCAAGATAGCTCGATGAGACCTGAAGTTCTTCGTCAACTTGACGACACTGAAAGACTCATCAGTGTCTTGAATGAAAGTGTCGATGGGATTGAAAACTCACGTCTGCTTGTTCTTATGCACTTGGTAAATATCTCCCCCCATCAAACGTTCCAAGTAGCTTGTATCCAGCTCGAACTCCCGAGCTATTCCGGACCTAATGATGGGTCCCAATTGCTTTGGGTCGCCGGACAGTATGATGTTCGTATCGTTATCGGCGATGGTCTTGATGGATATCATGGACTCAGGCTCTGTCGCCTGCCCAGCCTCGTCGATGAAGATATGGCTATAGTGTCCTCGGGGTATGCCTACTCCTTGGATGACCGACGCTGATACGCACGTCGTAATGATGACGCGGAATTCTTCAGGATGGGTATAGGCGGTACCGAGAAATGCTGATCATCGCGCATGTGGGTGAACGCAAGAAGTTCATCAGGCACCTGACTCTTGAATCTTGAAGGAGCGTAAAAGCGGAAGACTTTTTCAGCCCCGAGTTCTGTGAGGCGTAACGCGATCAAGTCCGCCGCAGAGTTGCTTGGGGCACACGCGAGGATACGGGCTTTCGGATCTCGAGCTACGATCTGGCGAATAGCCTCGATGATCGTGACTGTTTTGCCGGTTCCAGGGCTGTTGGAACAGAAGATCAGCCGCGGGGTTGACTGGATAAATGCGAGACACGTACGGCCCAAAAACTACAAACAGCGGGGATCCTGGAGGCTGACGGACGATTGAGGCGACAGCTTGCCTCTGTGCCGGGTTGTTACCAATTAGAGGATTCACGAAGACTAGGGAGGGATCTGGGAGTTGGGGGAGGAGGTGAGTATTTCCGGGGAAGAGAATTCGATCTGATGTAAAAGCAGTATCCATTGCGAGATGCTGACGACGGAGCGGGAATCTGTTCAGCTTGAAGTGGATATGGAATGTTTGGCCGGGGGTGTGCTTAAAGGATGCGTTGAAGCGAAGGGATACTTCGTCCCTCAACACTTTGTGGACGCCTCCTTCAAAACCAGCGGCCATTTTGCGCCCCCTGCTCCTGCACGAGAATGCGATCCCCTTTCAGTGGTCCATCAGGTTGAGTAAATAGATAGGAGGCGTGCTTGGACGTACCGACGAGGACACTGGGTCGCTTTTCCGCTAGCCCAGGCACATGAAGGCTGGAGAACGCTCAGGACTTCAGGGAGAGGACGATTTTAGGCACGACCTACTAGTAGAAAGGTGCGTGCGGGATGAGTGTCGCATTAGGGATATCGTAAATCTCGAGATCCTGCCTAGGGTACCTTGTTACCTTTGAACGAATAGGATGCGAAGAAAGCACATACTCCATACGGTGTTCTTCAATCCAGAGCAAGTTCTTGAAGAATCGTCCATAGGTCTCACTGTCAATGCGCCTCGGTAAAAAGACCTTTCAAACACGATCTACAATCTCTTGCTTGGAGCCGGAAGACAATGATGTCTTCAATTGTACTGGAATTTCCACGAGAGGCAGCTTCCCGATATATGGAATCGCCTTTAGAGCGGGTGGAAAGACACCTTCCACGATCTCCCGTTCGACGAGACGAGTTGTACGCTGGCGCGGGACATATGGCGCCACGGGCTTCAGACGTTCGAGTTCTTCCCTGTTCCCGATGACGGCTTTCAAACCGCCTGGAAACGATGAATTCTTTGTTCAGTTTGACATCCTTGAAACGAATCTCGAGACGATCGTCGCAGGTACCATGGTAAGCCTGGCGCAGGGCCACACTAATAGTGACCGGGCTACCAAACTTGATGGCGACCTGGGGCTGCGTCCTGGCTGTAAATCTAAGAGGCGTGGTCAGAAAGAACACATTGATAGGTATCCAATACTGACGGTGAATGATATTTCTTCCCTTTCTTGGACATCAATGTACTTCCTACTAAGATCATGTTGGAGAGCGGAATTGTATTGCGTACTGCGATCGATTTGGCAACCCCGGATGCTGCAGCGGATGGCTCGACGATGTCAAAGTCAAAGTCGCCTGCTATCTCGATACCGTGTTTATCCTTCTCGGACTTGGCTAGAACTGACTGATACGCAGCGAACTGGGATCGTCGTTGGTGCCACAAAGTACTAAGATGTACCAACCAGAGGCGGTCAGGTACTTGCTAGTAGCAGATAGTGCAGAGGGTTTGGCCTGGCAGCTTGTCGAGGACAGGCGCCTCTTTGGCGACCTCGCGAGAGATTCCTTGTTCTTCTGCATTCTTTGTGTGGCGCTTTCCTTGTGTATGCGATTTCCAGCTGTTTCCACTCACGTTCAACCCGCATACGGAGCAGTGATATACGGCATTGGAACCCTGAAGAGCGCTGCAGTGTTTCCGTCCAGAACAGTGTGCCTTGTACATCTTCTCATTGTGGAAGACTATCCGACAGGCGTCACATGCTGCCGTATAATGGCTATTCGCGCATCCAACGAGCAAGCAAGACCCGTTTGCGAGGAGTTGTGGACAGACTTTGACCATTGAGAAGTTGAGAAGGGGACTTTACTATTTCACTTGCCGGTCCCCTCCCGCGTTTATAAGCGGAGGGGACCCGCCGCGTGTCGATGGACCCACAAGGTTCACAGCTCTGTAGAATATGTTTTGTGTGTACAGCAGTGCTGCACAAGCACAAAGAAGGCCACGATGGGAATTTATTGTCTGCGTAGATGGTGCATCAAATCATCAATGATCTGCAATAAAGTAAGACACTGAGGCGTGGAAGCGAGGTGACTCACCTTTGGGTTCGGGTCGATAGGACATGCTAGACTTTGACAAATGGGGCATTGCCGTGTTAGCGCTGGAACCAGTGAACAGAGGACAAGTAAGCTTGGAAAGGGAAATCAACACCGGGCTATACAAAAGGCGTGAGTCATGATAATAACACTGCGATGGTTCCCCGTTGGAAAGAGGGTATTAAAACGATGATATTGAAGATACAGGATGTGGGCAAAGACTACGAGAAAAGCTTGTTGACGGACATGTTGCCCTCTTTAGTTCTTCTTTAGCACCTGAGAAAGCCCCATCAGCAACCCACAAAGCGTTTTCGGGACGACGACACTTACCTTCGCAACCGCAAACTCAAAGTCTTCTTGCGTTACATGCCCTCATCGCTCCCGCAGAGCGGACATGCCGGGTTCTGTGCATATACCGCGGACTTTGTCCTATATTCTCTGCCAGCGCGCGGAGATTTATGCCACGCTGCAAGGACATCTTGTGGGGTTGTCAGTGAAGGCGGTGAGGAACGAGCATGACATGCTCGACCTATAGAGCGGCATGCCCTTCGGTTGCGCGATGCCAAGGGCTTCAAAGAGCTCCAGGTGTTTCACAGATAGCTCAATAACCTACTTGATTTCTTTAATTTCTTTGTCCAGACCACTAACCATCTCGTACGTGCTGTTGGGCACCTTCCCGACCAACATAAGCAATACAAGTGGGTCGACTTTGTTCAGAAGGATTTTGTGAAGCATGTAGGAATCCGACCGCAGGGCGACCCGAAGCGTTGGTGAAAGGGTAGAGATATCAATGTCAACGACTATGTTCGCAGTTCACATCAGACGTCGCCAAAACTCAAAACAGAACGAAACATACTGTACTTGCCATCAGGCTGCACCTTGACCAAGACTTTGTTCTTTCCCGCGACCCCTACCACTTCGCCAACATAGCTTCCGGGCTCATGTAATAGTTGCAGCTCCTCTCGGATTAGCCTAACTATTGAGCTCATGAGCAGGGGTAGTCACTGTATTCCAGCCTGTTCACCTTGTGCATTTAGGGCACCTCTAACTACGGTAGGCTCTGGGTTTTCTGATTGATGGTGAGCTTGGCGACCTCAATTTTGGCCCGATAGTAAGACTTGACGCCGCCAAGGGGCACTGTTGTCCTCGTAGGGACAGGCATGGATTGTAGATGAGGAGTGAGCTTTACAAATTGGCACTGACACGTCACGCTCTGAGCGCCTCTTCCAGCGCCTAGGATGCCCCTATCTGATCATTGTTGAACATTCACTTGGTTGACTTCATATTGTTCTACGCTTCAGCTGACTTCACGCACTGGAGCGAGCACTTGCGAGCAAGATGTCATCATTGATGATATTCTAAACGGCACGTCCCTTACTAAACTTGAGTTGATGAGTGATAATAAGCGTGGATACCTCTTACCGCGGTGGTGCCAAATATTGACTGATCATCGCAGGAATCCGGGGTGCAATGAACGCTGTAAGGAGCGGGTGCAGAGTGAACGAGAAAGGGTGAAGGATGGTTGTTGGCCTTCAGAATGGAATATTGTAAAAAGAATGTTCTAAAAACCATTTGGCGCAACGTTGGCATACAAGTAGGAGCGGGTTAGCTGTCAAGAAGAAATGATTCAGAACTCTCAGTCAGTGTCAAGGAATAAAACGAACGGGAAAAAGGGATAAGGATAAAGAAAAACAGACAGGAGTTATGTTGAATACTGATATCTTGGTATCTTTATCTTGCACAGTATATAGTAACTCTCGTTACGCTGGCATGTCGTGATCAACTTCACCGCATCTATCTTTCATGATTGATTCTGTTTAAGAGCTACCAACACTACTTGTTAGCCATACATTCCTTCGTCGGGCGGAGGGGGCACGGCGCGAGGCCCTTCAAACATGCATAAATTCAACATCTGCTACCAAAGCAGTAGTACATTCGTCAGACGATGAGGACTGGGCTTCATCACGTCGATGAGTGGAGTCATGAGCCGTATCTAAAGACAGAGACACGATGAAGTCGTGTACTCACAAACTACATGTGCAGACTGTCAACAGTTTCTGGCCAGATTATCATCCGCCGTTCACTATCCAATCAGTGAGGAGGAGGGTGCGTGTGCTGCGTCGACGCTTCTTGAGGCCGGGACACTTTCCCTACAGCGATGGCCACCGTCTTTTCAAAGAGATGTGCATTTGGTGGCAGAGATGGATCGACTGTGCTGAAAGCGAGGTGAAGAATGTGGTCGTGGTGATGGAGGATGCTACATGTACTCTGCAGGGTACTCATTATCCTATTCAGCGTGTTGTGCTGGTTCATGACCGGTAATTCCATGGTAGATTTTGTAGTGACTTGAGGGCAAGCTTCTGTCGCCCGACCTATGCATCGGTTAAGTGACAAGCTCCAAGTCAAGTGCAGTCCCTAGGGGCCTGCAGCATCTCTACTGGTAGACTACTACGCGAAAGGGATGAGAACCTCACACCAATAACCGGTATACTCATCAATCGTCATCATCCAAATTGCGCGATCAGGCATCCAAACACTGACATTGCCCATCGCCGAAATTTCCTACATCTGTTAAGGACCGTATCGCGGGGCCTCCTGACTCGTCCGTATAGGGGGCGCGGGAATGCGCGGGAAGCGCGGAAGCGCGGACGCGCGGACGAGAGGAGCGTACGGGACTCGGCTTCAGCTTTGGTGCTGCGCCCTCCTAGCCCTGCGGTGTCCCGATTTCGGAGAGAGCATGGGGAGAGGCAGGCTCCGCGGAGGAGCCCGCAGCGAAGACAAGAGTTTAACAAGTGGCGAAGAAGGAACTAAGATTCAAAGTGTAGAATACATGTTGTACTAGTGCTACTATAAATACTAACTAACACATGTATGTAGTGAGGCTAGTATGTAAGTACACATGTTCATGAAACATGTAACAGAGTAATCGTAGTACTGCGCACCATGCATTAGCCTCGAGGGCGGAGCCCGAGGTATTCCGAAGGTCCGAGTATCCGAAAGGGGCGTAAGGGGGGACCCCTAAGGGGGTGAGGATCGGACTCTGACAACATCAAACGGATGCTAGTAATGACGAAAAAATACTGATGCCTACATATGATTTGTCGCGCACACCCTGATACTGTCGAAAGCTTCCTTCAAAAAGCACAAAGATCATTAGAAAAGACTGCTTCATCGTAATGAGAGTCTGCGCACTGTTTTGCAAATGTGCATGCATATGTGGTAAGGCTTCTCATTCGCTCTCGCCCTGCTCCACGTCAGACTGAGGCGTCTTGATACCATTTCCAAACAAGCGGCTCCAGACTCGATGCAGAAATACAAGGCGGCACTGTGGTTGGCCACTCGATTGGTTTCCACTTGGCAGCTCCTTCGAGGGGGTCGTCGTAGTCGGTTCTGCTGCAGCCAGTTGTGTTTGTCCCTGTGTTCCCTAATGAGAAAGTCAGTCACGCTGCGTGGACGAAGAGGCGAGATCAAGGACCTGGCGGGTTTCAAGGCATTCATCGACGAACCTGAAGACATCTCGAATTCTGTCATGCACAGATTCCGGAGCGAGTGGTGATTCGGCATCGACATATCTGTGCAAATAATCTATGCGCTCCGCCCATGAGGGGTGCCGAGGATCCAGGCTGACGAGAGACCGAATGAGGCTCCGTAGCAATGCACGATATATAGCATAGTCCCTGGTTGCATAGCACAAACCTACACAGGCAGTGAATAAGTGTTCCGACTGGAAAAGATATTTGTGGCATTCATCACTGTGTGACGAGGAAAGGTGGGAGATGCCTCCAATGAAGGCAGGAAGAACACTCCAGAGTCGACAGTCAAGTTTGTAGGACTGAGAAGATAGATATGATAATATATCCAGCTTGATGAACCACGTGTATGCTGGCTCCCTGTTCCCGCGTAAAACAAAATGCCAAACGTGGGCGGCGTTGTGCGGCAAGTTCTCAAAGTCTCGAAAGAGCTCTTGATAAGTCAGAAACTCAAACTCGTGGTTGAGTTTCCAGACAGCTTTGAGTAGTTTTCCTGGATCTGAGAGTAGCTGGGAATCTGAAAGGATCGATGCAGCATCCTTTGATAGTGATTCTGACAGGTCCGGAGGGACGGTTATGGTTCCGTCAGTGCCGACAATGTCGACACACCTTGAGACAGTGAAGTCCCATGCATCGACCCTGACCCTGGCGTCCGCAAGCATACTAGACGTCTGAAGATCATTTCTGATGAAAAGGAGGGCCTTGAGGTTTGCCTCGACGGTCCATTCCCTGACCTCATCCTTTTCGTGAAATCTGAACAGAGCAAAAGAATAAGATTCGAGGGGAACGAAGACAGATTCGCAAAGACACCTGCCGATACGCAAATTGAATTGCAAGTTCTCGCATAAAATCACGAGGAGCCGAAGTGGGTTCACCTAGAAATTTACCATCACGTTTCACGGACGAAGCTGATCCTGATTCAAATGCCTTGCGATAAAGTTTCACACGCATCAGTTGAGATACTTCCGGGAAATATAAAGATCCTGGAATTTCCTGCAGGACATTCCATAGATCCTGAGGCAAAAGAAGGGTACCGGGCTGTGGTTCAACAATTCCCGAGAAGATGGCCTCTTGCAGCGGGAAACTCGGACTGAAACCCATCTTGAGGATGCGTGCATAAGGTTTGACGATCAAACTAGCCTTCGCATTGAGAGATATGTCGGACGAAACTATGTTTCTTATCCAAGGCCTATCACTGTCCACCGAATGCATTTCCAAAAAGAATTGACGACTTAGAGGAGCGTCATAATGGTCCATTCCGAGACTTGGATAGATGGAGGTGAATGACCGCAAAAGTCGTTCTAGGCGACGAGTCTTAGATGAGGACTCCTGACGAGGGTCTGATTGTAAAATCTGCGAAATAGCTGTACCGAGGGCTTTGTCGGTTCCGAGAGGTAACATCAGACCTGGAAGCATCTTGGTCATTGCTGGCGAGGATCCCCCCAAAGACTGCAGCGCGATGCTGGTCGTCGGAGGGTTAGACGTTGATTTGAGGAGCCACGCAATCGCGCGAGCACCGACGTCCTCCGTATTCGCCGTCTGTCGTTCAATTTCCTTCAGTGGCTGCCATGGTGATCGAGCGCCCGGTGTGGACGAGCGCTGCTCTGGTTGCTTAGAAAAAAGAGATTTAAATGTGGATATGCAGCCCGAAGTCGCCCGGCGGATAATACGATCTAGAAGGCCGAACAGAGTCGCGAGCCGGCGAGCAACCTGTGAAGGATGAAGGATGGAGGACCAAAGCGTAGTTAAGAGGGAGGGTACGAGGCGTCGTGAAATCACATGAAGGATATCGGAGAACGGTGTTCGATAAGGACACTGCGGATCCACGACCGGAAGAATGTTGGAGATCATGTAAATGAGGTACACCAGGCAAGTGATGACAGCAACGGTCCATGCAATCGCGGGATTGAGGGGCATGAGGAAAACGACGAGGCCCACCAGGAATGAACCTAAAGCGATGTGGAGGAGGACCGGAAGGAGGCTGATGAGGACCTGCACACGCCACTTCGTTAATCCATCAAAGCGGTATTGCCGGATGAGAGACCGGTCCCGAGGTGTTCCGGAGGTAATCGCAGTATACTGGTGAAGCCATTGTCTGGCGAGCACAGCGAGCAACGCGGTGCTCAAACTGAGTGTCAGGCTAATGAACCACAGTCCATTGACCCAAACGTCGCTTCGAGACGGGCTTGATGTGGTCTCGGCGGGGGGAATGCTTTCAATCGACGTGCCGTTCGCCATCGCACGTTGGATCATAACAAGCTCTGATAGCAGAGACACGGATATGGCAGCATCATCGTTGGAAAGGGACTGGGATGTCTGAACCAGGAATGTCGTCAGTACGGCAGAGAAGAGACCGGCCTAAGAGTTCGTGTGTTATCAACCGAGTAAAACAATGTGAGTTGTGAAACGTACGAAAACGAGGAGAAGGTCAAGCCCATCCGACGCTTTATTGACCATGTCTGCATCAAATTCGGTAGCTTCGTCTAGGTAGACCCGCCAGACGCGCGCGTTTTCAGACTGTTCCTCGTACATGGCATCCTCGGGGTATTTCTTCTCGTAATCATCTGAACCAAGTCAGTTGTACCTCTTGAACGCAGCACATTTATTCGAACAACCTACGCGGATCTATGTACCCAGCTTTCTCCCCGAAAAGAGTCCTTTAGATTCTAGTCGATTCAATACGCAAATAGCAACTCACGTTGGGATGGATTTTGTGGCTTTGCAAGTGAATGCTTAGTCTTCAAACCGAGGACGGAATGCCCGGAGGGATTGGAGTGTGGATTAGCTGCGGAGACTGGCGCTGGCACTTCGGGCACCTCATCCTCGCGCAGACTAAATTCGGAGGGTGCATCGTTCGATGAGGGAGAGGTTTCTTCATTAGCCCCACTGTGACCTTCAGCTGCCGCTGGCACCACAGGTTGAATGGGAGAAGACTCGGGAGGTTCGTGGACGGCGTGGCCGACATCCTTGGCAACTAACGACTGGTGTGGGGTTTCTTCCCCGATAGGGCGCGGAACAGAGGATACGTCGTGCGAGCCACGATCAGCATCGATGGACATTTGTGTTGACGCCTGAAAGACCAGTGGTAAGCTGGCGCTGCAAGGTCGAGGCCGAGGAGGATTATCCTCAGGGGGGTGGGAGTGGGACGACATACGTGAGCGGCTTTGCAAAGCGTTGCAGTGGATGTTGAGGTTGCTAGATGTTGAAAAAGGCGAGAGAGGGGAGACGACGGTGGGTCGAAGCAATAGAGTACCCTCGTGCTTCTACTCGCTTCTCACACAATGCCGTTCACGCCACACAACGCCACCGGAATTTTGAACAATGAATCCTCGAGGCGCATTACGGCACGAGATGACACGCTGGGTGACAGGTATTCCAAGCAGATAACAATGAATGGACGGGGGCAGTATGCGGTGGCGGGGGTAGTGAGACCGGGTGACTTGGGCAGAAGCGCCGTCGTGTTCGCCGTCAATAATCCAGAATGCGGCGACGTCCGTGATCCCGTCGGTTAACTTCGCATCGAAGTCATGGTCGACGGGGAAGACCACACCGTATGGACCCCGCCCACCGATTATCGCACAGTCGTAAAGCCTGGACATGTTCCCTCTCACCCTCGGCGTACTCTCCCTTTGGCCTCAGACTATCCACGCCGTGGTGCTCCACCGACCTCCGGCGTATGATTTTTGCAACGAGAAGGTCTTTTAGCTGTGGTATGCGGAGTAGTCGTGTCTCGGGAGCTACACAAGGGCGGCGCCTCTAGAAGCGAGACGATCAGCAAGAGGCGTCGAAGTCGAAGTCGACGCTAACCAACTTCGGGGCCGAACGTCCGATATCCACAGCGTTCGCGGGGAATGAAACCCAACTCTAACCAAGGGGAGGAAGGGGACGAGTCAACCTCCGAGGTAAGCATCCCTCGACACCGCCAGCCCTTCCTCTTTACTAACTCAACGTAGATTCGGCTCGGTGCATCTTCTCCTCCCGTACCTCATCCACCCCCTCTCGCCCTCTGCTCGCCCTCCGTTCTGGCGCCGTTATAAAAAATTCCTATCGTCGTCTCGAATACCGGAAGAGAACCTTCGGGTGACCAAATGCGTGGCTAGCTATGTGTTATGAGGTACGTGCTCACACGATTAATTGTTAAAAATTCTGACGACGAATCTGAAGCAAGACCACGTTCGCCACTGCCATCCCCGAGAGTTCGCAACCAAGGTCGCAACCAAGGGACTCTCACGCGGGGTCATGTCGCGGCTGCAGAGCTCCTTGAAGTCGTATCGGTCGGCAGGTCTTGAGCATATGTTAGGCAGGACACCGTAGGTAGCGGGGAAATGGCGACGGATATAATGTCGGCGCTGGACAGTAGAGAGCGATGGACATTACTACAGCTACGATGTCGTAAAGGGAATCAGTGTGAATGACGTTGGTCCTACACTTTCACGAACTCCCTCCGCCACTCAGTCATACCATTCGACCGCGTCTCAGGGCCCGTTTCGCTATCATTCCCGTTGTACCACCACACTCTCTCCACGGACATGCTCCGCTCTCATCACTCCCGATGGGTACATTTCGACGAAAAGGGCCTAGGATATGCATGACGACAAGGTGGACACTCTTGATAATGAATACAAGGCAACTTGGGGGATGCACCCTACGCGACGGGTGACGAGCGTCACTAAACTACGCAAGGCAGATGGATATTGGTAGCTACGCGAGCTCGCCAACGAAGGCCATTTCAGACGCTTGCCGTCCGGATATTACCATCCACCGTGCCCTCTTCAGCCCGCAAACGTGGACCTTCCGATGCCCCCTCGTGCGCTCGTGCTTCAAAGCTTCGCCACCGACTCTTCCTCCACCCCATTTCCCACCACTCTTCGATATTCGCTTCCGCGTCGCGCCAAGGATCTCTTGCGCGTGCGAGCAGGGCTTGACGCCACCTGAATCACAAATAACACTCATCTACGTGCGGCTCCCCTCCCCTCACTTCTCTTTGTCGCTGCGTCGTATCCCCCACTTCCCTTGCACCTCTGCGTCATTTCACGGAACACGGAGGTTCTCCCACTCAAGCCTGGAATACGGTATCGATAACACCAGGCATCTCAGCCTCTCCGTGTATGCCCCTCATACTCACGTGTAACCCAGCCGTCGCCTTCAACCAACTTACCTCCCTAGGCGAATCGGGGATCCCAACGCCCGACTGGTTCTCCGTGTCCTCGCGATACGTCTGTTTGCTCGTCACCAGCTTTGATCTCCCTCATCCCGTCACCATCGTCGTGGCTCTCGCCTCGCAGCGCTGGCTTTTCGCACTATACTATATACGAAACGTGGCTCGCCGCCAGCGCACATAAGGACGGGGAACCGACAGCGACCGCCCTTCATCTCGTCTCGCGTCGACTCCACCGCCACCTGCCTTGTCGTAGCTGATTCATACGAAGGCATCTATTCAAGGACGCGCTCCCAGAAACACGCGCGCACCGTCGCGCATGGCTTGGTGTCTCGGGATCTGGGGTTCCGAGCCTCGATTTCGGGTGTTTGGGCGTTTGGGGACTTGGAAGATGATGAAGGGGAAGGTGGTAGGGCGGGACCCGGGGGATCATAGTCAGTTCAATGCCGGCGATCGACAAGCTGGCGGTCATATCATAGGGCCAAACGTCGCTCCGGATGTGTATATCGAGTTTCAGGTCGCGCAGGCAGGTGTCTCGCTATGCGCCAGGGGAGTCCTTATAGCGCGCAACCCTGCCTTCGTGGTGATTGGGATATTCCCATATGAAGTCAGCATACGAGATGACCCCGTTCGATGGCCGTTTGGAATTGCATTCGAGATGGATATCGGGTCTATACCGTAACGGCGTTTTGAAAGCCAGAGGGAGCGCCTTGTAGGCGGTATGTCTGAGATCATCGACAACAATGCTCTTAATCTTTTTGAACGGCGTTTTCGGCGTTCACGAAATGTCGAGTTCATTCCCTTTCCATAGGCATCAAATACATTCCGCAAAATACTCTTCACTCTATGTTGGCATGAGCAAACCAGAGAGGTAGACCACGAATGAAACTCACCTCTGCAAGGCTGTGTTGAAATTGTAGAAGACGATTGTAGTCGTCTCGATCGATACGTTCAACCATGACACTCACTTTCAAACCTTCAGCCAAGAATAAATCTTTGCCGCCCATTCGGTGCTCACCCAATTCCCGTTTCATGATTGAGCCAAAATGACATGGTTGAGGACCGAAGATGTCGCGCGTCTGGGTAACAAATAATTAAGGAGCACTTAGCATGTGTGGTTGGAGGCGGGAGATGGTAGTACGAAAGCAAGACCCGGTAAGGCTGGTTGGTTGATCAAGATATCGATGAACCATGGGCGCTTGAGCGTGGGTCCATAGTCGCCGCTTCTGAAAATTCAACCATGCTCGCAATCATTAGCCCCATGGCTACAACCTACTGCATCGTAGTCGATGATAGCAACGGTGCTCCCTTGAACATCGCCGCCATTTTTTCTGATGCTGAGACCACTGTTAGCGCCATCCTCGAGCACGTTGCCAGTGTCCAACAAGGCAGGAAATTTGTGGTACCGAAGCCCCTGGTCAAGAGCGTGAATATATTTATTCACACTTGTTGTTCTTCCAACTTATTGCCATTTGCAATGAAGTTGGCGGAGGCGTCAATTTCGTGGTTTATTGTCTCCGGGTTTTGTTGTATCTTCTGCGAACTGTAGCTCACGAACGGCAACATGTAGTACTTTGTCTTTATACACATTATGCTCGCATTACGCTCAGCTAGGGCACAAACCCAAACTACCCCGAATTGGTGAAGTCCGAATTTGCAAAATTTGCAAAGGTGGCTCCTGTTTGATGTACAGGGCCTGCCGTGCCCCCTCTCACTTGTTCACCTCTTTCCGCCAGAGCCATTGCTGGTATGGGAAGCCAGAAGACCGCCGCGCGTCGCAAACCTAAATCTGCACGAGGTAAGGCAGCTGCCAGACCCACAGTCAATAAAGAAAATGAAACTGTTGCACACCGTCCAAAACCTTGACCACTGCGTAGCACACAAGCTCAAACTGCTATTTCGGAACAAGTAGCTGTGGCGGACCTGGAGGATACAGATGGCAGCCAACTAGATGCTGCTACGGTCTTGATATCATTGAATAGGGTACCAAAACCTGCAGAATATGAAACACCAATGGACCACCAATATACTGTGTAAGATAAAGATACCAAGATATCAGTATTCAATGTAACAGCCGTATCTAAAGACAGAGACACGATGAAGTCGCGTACTCACAGACTACATGTGCAGACTGTCAACAGTTTCTGGCCAGATTATCCACCGCCGTTCGCTATCTGATCAGTTAGGAGGAGGGTGCGTGTGCTGCGTCAACACTTCTTGAGGCCAGGACACTTTCCCTACAGTGATGGCCACCGTCTTTTCAAAGAGATGTGCATTTGGCGGCAGAGATGGATCAAGTGTGCTGAAAGCGAGGTGAAGAATGTGGTCGCGGCGACGGAGGATGTTACGTGTACTCTGCAAGGTACTCATTATCCTACTCAGCATGTTTTGCTGTTTCATGACCAGCAAATCCATGGTAGAATTTGTAGCAACTTGAGGGTGAGCTTCTATCGCCTGACCTATGCGTCAGTTGAGCAACAAGCTCCGAGTCAAGTGCAGTCCCCGGAGGCCTGCGGCATCTCTACTGGTAGACTACTACGCGAAAGGGATGAGAATCTCGCAGGTAGCGGAGTTACAATGTATCAATAAACACATCAAAGCGGAGTTATACATTGTATTGATAGGAACAGTCCGCGCGGAGCCCAGCGGAAATTGCCCAATATGGTAAGTCTACAATGTATGCAATAACAACCATCCGCGTGGAGCAGCTCGCACATCGGAAGGGCCGAGGGATTGACCGGCAATGCAGCAGAATGCTGTGGAACGGTTAGTGAGGTGGCTAGGTTGTTTCCAATCATTCCTATACAGGTACAATGAGGCAGCAGGGATAAAATGTCAGCAAATCGGTCCAACATCAGACGACCGATGTAGGCCGATTTTTTGCTATTGTGGCTGATGGTTTCAGCTAGCATGTAGCCGAGACCTACTGGGATGATGTATATGATGCATTAGTAAAGAAGTCGGCCCAAATAAGCAAAGAATCGGTACATCCGATGTCTGGTGCAGGCCGATGTTTTGGGATACAGGCCGATTGTTTCAGGTAGTAGGTAGTGAGCATGTACTGTATTGTTATACATCATGATACCCAGACCAAAGCAGCAGGCCCATGTAGGCAAAGCGTCACCACATCGGCTGTACAACGGAGGCCGAGGATCTGCGAAACAGACCGAAACTCATAGCAGGTGAGTAGCTTGCATGTTCACGGATGAAGTGCATGATACCGAGACCAAGTCAGCGGCCCACGTAGGCAGAGCGTCGGCACATCGGCTGTACAACGGAGGCCGAGGATTTGCGAAACAGCCGAAATTGTTAGCAGGTGAGTAGCGCGCATGCTCTTGAATGAAGTGCATGATACACAGACCAAAGCGGCGTGGCCGGTTAGTAGCAGCTAGATACGGTAAAACTCGGGTGAAGGCCATGCGTATTTAGACAGAATGTCTACACATTTGGATGTCTGGTGCAGACCGAGGTTTTGCGAAACAAGCTGACAGTCTCAGCCGGTGGGCAGCGGGTATGTCCGAGTTTTGCGGTACCTGCCAATGTATTTTAGCCAATGAGTAGGGGGCATGTTCTAGCATGTGGTATACAGTACCAAGTCTAAATAATTTCAACATCAGACCTCAGGCAGAGGCCGAAGGTTTGCAGGTTAGGCCGATTTGTCGGCAGGTGAGTAGTGGGTATGTTGTACTCTAGTATGATATATTCAAAGTCCAAACAAAGCGTCATTATTTACAGCAAGAATAAAGAACAATGTACGACGACTGTTCAATCACAAGACATCATTGGCAAACTCGGCATCCGGGATATGTTCAAAGTGGACATTTTGATAGCGCGCTTGGAGGGGGTGAGTTGACAATGTAAATGAAGAAACGAAGGAACGAACATACATTGAAATCCCGGAGTATGGGAGGCCTGTAGGTATGCCCGAACATCATCGGGAATGTCGACATCCCCGTCGGAGTCATCTGAGTATTCCGAGTAGGCGTCATCCACTTCATCAATGGGTGAACCCCTGCGACCAACCTCAGGAGATGAAGGAATATTGGAGATATTGGCTTGCATCTCCACCATGCTGAATGTGTGCGAGTTGTCGGCTTCATCGTCTGTATAGCCGCCAAGGGACATCGCATCATCCTTGTCATCTTCGGCCTCTTGCTCGGCAGGCGGTGTGTGCTGACGATGGCGCGATAAGTTGACGCCCGGGGTGTTCTCCTCCATACTCTCATCATCGGCCATCTCATCGTCGGAACTCGGGTCCTCAGTCGACTGACCACCCAAGCTCGCCTCATCATCAGAAGCTGCGAGCGAGGTGTGATGATCATCGGCGATCTCGTCGGTGGAACTTGGGTCCTCGGTCGACTCACCACCCAAGCTTGCCTCATCATCAGAAGTTGCTACCGACTTGTTAGGTTCATATTCCATGACCGATTGACCACCGAGAGAGGCATCGGAGCCACTGGCTGAACTGGCTAACAGCTGAGCCGAGGCTTGTCCGATGGCCAATTTCTGACCTACGATGCTTGACGATGTCCCTCCAAGGCTCTGGAAAGAGTCATCGTCGCTTTCCAGAACGTCCACGACAGGTACTACGGGAGGCTTCGGGGTATCGGAGCCAGATGGGACATACTCCGGTGAATTGTGACAAGGAATAGTCGGCTCCGACTGGCGCAAGGATGACTGCGCACGGTCAAGGGCTGCAAAGCCGGTCATTTCAGCCTTAGCATGGTGAGGAGTATATGAGTAGATATATGGAAAAGAGAAAAAGGAATCATACCAGTGGATCTGAGAGTTTCGGTGTTTGGAACACCGACGCAAGCCGATCATGGGGACGATTCGCCGAGGTAACGTGCGGTATACCCCCATCGTCTTTGGGTTGGATTGGCGTCAGTGGCTGCAGGTTGAAAATGAGTGGGAATTGCGCATTGCGAATCTTCGATGCCTGGTCGAGCGTGTCGCCTGAGCGTTCGGACCCAGATGGCAGAGAGCGAAAGTATCCGTCGTGCGTTTCCGAAGGGCCGACATCGGAGTCCGGGCGAAACTCGGCGAATACCTCTTCCAACGACAAGTCCGGGCCCTCGCTCCAAAACGCGTTCGTCCGGTTGGGGATCGCCTTGAGCGACTGGCGAGCGACCTTGTTGATAAGGTCGATGAGGGCGTGGTTTTTCCGCCGAAGGTCCTCCATGGCCTTCGTCGCCTTCTTTTGGTTCGCGTGCTCGGAAGCTGGCTGGTTGTCGTCCAAAATTCACTTGATACAGTGGCAGTTGTACACCACACAGTGGTAAATCCACATTGATCCTGGTACACTACTGTGGCCAATTGCCACTGTGAGTGTTCTATATAAAGCAAGTCTTTCCCATCATACTCAGCACCCTGTGCTAACACAGCGGGGTTCGTACTGCCTACCCTCACAGAGTTATTAGTTATTTTAGTTATTTTTGTTCAACAAAAATTAATTTATTATGCGCGCGTGCGCAATGACTACAAATGACTACAGAACGATGGTTTCACTGTTATCTCGGCTGGTCCCCTGATCCAGGGGATTGTGAAGGCGTAGGAAAGCCGGTACGCTGGCCCACTTTGAAGCGAAGCTCGCGGCCAATCTGAGTCGAATGTCGGATTGTCGGCGTGCATAAGCGTCCAACCCCTCGGCTATGAGTTCGGGTACCTCGCGCTGGCCAACCTGCCCTTGCCACCATGCTGCCTGCCACGTTAAGAATGCGAGCACACGTCGCATCTCTTCCTTCAGCAGGGCAACTTCCTCGGCCCACCGCAGAGCTCGCGCTCGGCTCTTGCACCACTCGAGGCGAAGCGCTACAACTGAAATTAGTGCCTGCACTGAACCAGAAAGATCTACTGGGACCGCTTACAGCTGTGTAGACATTTGTCCGTCTCTGCCACTTCTGCAACACCCGTTGTTCTCCAGATCCACGAGATCGTTCGATGTCCTTCGCTATCGTCCATCTCTCCCACTCCGAGGCCTCGTATGTCTTCGGCTTTCAGCTCGGCGAGCTCCCTACGCCATTGATCACCCTCGTCAATGAACCGCGATAACACCATAAGGGCGGCGTATGCCGTGCGATACCGATGTGTCGCCTCGTCTATCCTTGCCTGTATCCGCGAGATGTTGCCCGCCGTCCGTGTTAGTGCTCGTTGGCCGCGGTCGAAACGGTCTTTGTAGTGAAAGACAGACACACGTAGGTGAAGGCCCGAGCGAATGTCGTTGAGCGCGTCATGCGCCTGCGCATATCGCAGCTGCCATTCAATATTACGGAGGTCCATTGAGCAGCCCGAAGCGGATTTAAAGCTTGAGGGCAGGCAAAGGGCGAGGCGGGCTACGTCTTCGGTGACGCTGGAGGATGAAGTGCCAGCAGAATTGGCTCGGGAGACTAATACAAATGCAGCAGGGCAGTAAAGTTTCTGAATATCGTGGAAGTTGGTAATTCTCGCCCGAAGGGAATTTGCCCGATTGACGACTGCGAGACGCTGACGGTCAGTTGCATGTTGCCCGAGTGCCCGAAGTGATGATAGTAGCTGTTGCCTGCCAACATCATCAGCAGTCAGACAGCGAAAGGTTAGGTAGGCACCTACTGCTGCTGTTCGAGGTCCAACCCCATGGATATGTACATACTGGGTGTTACTTCATCGTGAAGCATAACGAGGGTACCGGAAGCGAGAGCGGTTGCCTCAGTATCACTCAGGCGGAGGCGGATGGCGTCCTGAGACAAGGCTGAAGAAAAGTACGAGTCAGCACCGGCGTGTCTGAACGAGAGAAAGTGACGAACCCGTCGTTTCAATCATGTATGGGTTTGTCTTCGATCGGTCAGCTTCCCAAGCCTCCACCACTGCACGCCATTCTCGAATGGTAGCTACATCCATCTGGGCCTCTAGTTCTCGATGGTTCTCCGTGTGAGTGGCGCATTCTGGTACCGCCTCTTTCATGCGACGCAGCAGGGTGTTTCCTACAAATAATATTGAGCTCGTCCTCCATATTCACCGACGACTCTATTATTACCTAGCGCGACTGTCTTTTTCCAATTTCTATCGCCCATCAGGTCCTCCAGTAGTTCTCGGCGCGATCCCGGTCCCATCTCTTTTGTTTGGTTTGCTGCTGGGTTCAGATAGTCCCATCCCCGTTCCGGTGCCTCCCCGTCCGTCCGTCCGACCTCGGGTGTATAGTTGAAAGAGAACTGGGCCTGACAAGCGCTAATATGCGCAGGAAGATGGAATTTTGGGACGAGTGTAGTAACGGAACTTGCGCCACCAGTGTACTTCAAATGTGTCGGCATGGAGTCCATTCGGCGCCAGAGATTGATGTGCCATTGACAGGCAATATCGTACGAAGCAACGATTCGAAGGATTTTCGAGTCGACGGACTTGATGCTGGAAAAAAAAATGTAATCCATGTTAACATATCTGTCAATGACATTATCAGCTCGTGGTCAATGAGTTCGTAATTATTCCATACCTTTCTCCGTATCTCAAATCCCCAACGGACAACGGCCGTTTGAAATCATGCCTGGTGCATTCCACAGTCCCTACTCCGTTCACCAGGAGACCTTTCGCAGGGCGCTTGTCAGCATCATTGACGGCCTTATGGGAGACGCAAGAACTCTTCTCGACGGGGGTTTCGTCACTTGCGACATGTGCTTGATATGCGGTGTCTTCGACAAAATACGCCCAGCCACGACTAAGGCCTGGATCAAGGGTGTCGTTCGATACATTCTTCCGCTTCAGGCGAAAGTTGGCATCAATGCCAATGAAAAGGGAGTGTAGCCAACTGACAACGGTGATGCCAGTCAACGGAGGTAGAGCTGATGAACGGGCGCGCATACCTTTGCTCTTCTATCTCTGCGGGTAGGTTCATTCCTGGTTGGGGACAAGCTGGGCAAAGGACTGCGAGTTCACCGGCTTTCGTACCCTCTGCGCCATCAGGCTGATGGCCGCGGGCACTGCGTTTGAGTTGGAGGAGATGCCGCCACTGGCGACTCATTCGAAGAAATTGGGGGTAGCGGTCTCGAGGAGGATTTAAGTCCGTTTTGTCGGTAATACGCGAGATGGCTTTGTAGAATTCGAAGGCGGACACCTGACCCTCCATGGAGAGCATTTGGAAGGTGTCCAGCACGTGGAACGTGGCTGCGGTCTGCGGATTGGTGACGGTCGATGGAAAGAGGCCTCGTTGGAGGAGCTGAACAGTTGCAGGTTGCCTTGTTTGACAATCACAGAAATCGAGGGCGACTTCGTGGATTCCGGTGGTGTCGAGAATTACAAAAGCGTCGCCTTTGGCCTTCGATGGGTTGAGGCAAGTTTTCCCTAAATCGTGGCCAAGTTGAATGCGCAACCCAAGCGCCTTGAGTGATGTTGCCGTGAAGAATTGTTCTTCTGTCCAGTGCTGGGGTGCGATCAGCGAAGAAACTGATATTGTACGCGACAGAAGGCTTACCTCGATTCGGTGAAATGGTGTCCTGCTGTGAGAGTCAACTATGCACGTCCGGCAGTAAAGACTTTCGTCATAGCAGTCAGTGCAGCGGTAGAAAGCGGCACTAGTGAGGCAGCCTGGACAGCTAATGAGAGCTCGCCCACGGCCCTCGCGTCTAAGGAGCTGGAGCAAGTATTGCTCCCGAAAGGGTAGCCAAGTAAGCAACGGCTCATCCTGTGTGGTTATGAGTAATGAACATTTGGGTATGAAGAAACACCCCTACTCACGGCAGCTGTACGATTCCGTCTCTTTGGGTCACTCAATTCCAATTGGGCCAAGTCTTCAATATAAGCAACGTCCAGATCACCAAAATTGCCTGGGTCGGGGAGTATTTCGGATGGGTCTGATGAGTCTGTAGTGAGCTCGTCGTGCCATATTACATTGTCGTCAGCTTCGGGTCGATTTCGCGTGTGTGTAGGTGACGGAGGTAGGTGAATCCTGTGAGTCGCATGACGCAGGCCAGTTGAGTCGCCTTCGTACGAGATATGTGTATATGAAATGTCGTCACAGTTTTCGGGCTCATCCACGAAGAAGCTGAACGACCCAAGGGTTTGCGACAGCCGGGGACGCTTTCTGACCATGGCAAGCCTGTGGGAAATCAGTGTTACTATTAGTGAAATCAACAGACGCGACTCAACATTAGGTCAGTCACGTGTGTCAGGAGATGGGACTAGGGGTATCTTTTTTTTTCTCACCAAAGTCAAGAGCTGACATTCAAGATAGTAACGAGGTACAGACAAGGCGGGGTATGCACCTAGGGATAATGGGGTACAGACAAAGCAAGGTATGTACCTAGATATATACAGAGAAACAGGTCTATCATGTACGGCTGCGAGCTTTTGACGTTAGGAGGCGATTCAACATCTGCTGCCCATTGGCCATCGTAACACGTGGGTATTCATTCACCTTGAACTCAGGGACCTTGTGCAAGAAGCACTGGGCCCCAAGGGGTTCCAGTTCGGCATTGTAAAGAACGAGACAAACGACGAAGGTCATCTCGAATGGACGAAGAGCGAGGAGAGCGGTAGCCCGATCCTTGCAACCTGGACGGACCATATCGAGGAGCTCCACACTTAGCTTGTGGGAATCCATAAACTCGAAGTCGCGGAACGGGTTGGAACGGTTCGCTCCTTGGCGGCGACGAATGTTGACGATAGCGACGTGCTGAGTAGTGATAAGTGACCAGAGGGTGCGGCGTTGGTGTGTGTCAGAGGGGAGGCGATCGTAGCCAAGGGTCTTCAGCCCGATAGCATGAAGGTAACGCCCGCAGTGGTAGTTGAATCGCACGGCCTTGCGAATGAACCGCTTAGCGGGGATCGGCTCGCAAACGATTCTATGCACAGGCCAGTCCGCTTTCTGGCAATCCACGCTCTGGTGGCAGTCAGTTCATATTTGTGATCGCAGGAGCAGGGAACGACTCACACAATAGGTAACCCGATGGCATGACGAACAGCGTTTCAGAAGCTTGCAAGGGATGGCGCGGCGACATCGACTGTTCGTGCAGCATCGATTTTCCTACAGAACGAAAGGTTTGACGGTCAGTGAGGGACAAAAGAGGACTGGGGCGCAGAACCCACAAAGAAATGGGGACCTGGGGGGTATTCGTCGGGAACGTCGAACTCGCTGGGCGATGGGTTCTCGGCAGGTTGGGGACCCTGGTAGCCAGGAGGGCGTTTGATACGAGTCGCAGCAAGGGAACGACGGGGGGGTGCCATGATGCTGGGGCACGTCCTGGCCAGTCCAGCGAGTTTATGAAAGCCGTTTGCAAGCCGAACTACTTTTTTTCATCAGCTTCGGATTGGGATCATCCCGAAAGCTACTGGCATCGAGGCAACCCAAGTATTTTGTGAAGCTTCGTGACGTTTGTCGAAGTTTGTCCTCGCTTTGAGCAATGTGAAGAAACATGTATTTGGGAGTGGGTGCCAGGCTAACTAGTCATAGGCAGCCTCAGCTCGCTGTAAATCGTATCGGAACTCGTGCGTCAGCAGAAACTTAGGAATTCCACGATATCGTGTCGCCGTCAAAGCAATCTTCTTCTTGGCACTCTCTATTTGATCCTCGGCGACACAATCCGATTGGTCCATGTCTTCGTCTTCGTCGCCCGCATAGCCGCTATCACTGGGGGTGTCTGCATCAGTGCCATCGCCTTCATCGTCTGGGTCATTGTCCTTTCTCCTCCTAGTTTGGACTGGGGCTCAAATAGGAGGGTAGTGAATGGGAAAAATTGGCTCACCGAGCACGTCTGTCAGCCTCTTTGATACGGAGCACTGCTCTGTTGCTGTTTGACTTGTCAGGGAAAGCTTACCGTCATAGCCAGAGAGACCTCACCGTTCACGGTATTTTGCCTGGGACGCCCTTGCATGCACCATGCTTTCTGCACGGTCCCCCGCGCTTTTGGATGCGTTGGCAGCACGTAGTTTAGCCATGCGTAACCGCGCTTTCTCTCGCAATGTGTCCTGATTGCTAAAGGCAGTGTTAGGACGGACCATAAATGTGATGAAAAATATGTGCACCGTTTGTAGTAAGTGGCTAGCGAGTGAGCTCGCTTTGCCTTTGAAGTCATGAATGTGGGTGGGTAAGGAAAACTCCAGTGGAGTGGGTGGATAGCTTATACGAATAGCCCGCGGCTTCTTAATGGATGTCGGGGGATTGCGACTGACGTGGGCAGTTCGCGACTGATGTGGGCAGTTCGCGACTGATGTGGCCAGTTCGCGACTGATGTGGGCAGTTCGCGACTGATGTGGCCAGTTCGCGACTGATGTGGCCAGTTCGCGACATACAGTTTGAGGTATTGCCACCACGCAGGAGTGAATAGCCAAGGTATACGAGCATGGAATCTACGCCAGAGGTAAGCTAGCGTGTGCCCCCAAGAATCCAACATTGTCGGGACGTCTGTACGCACATGAATGCAGGCTCCTTGCTTTGCGAGTTCTAGCTGACCGGTGCGGGAGTGTGCTGCCACTGAATGAGAACATGGTATGGTGACATGGCCGGTATATCACAATGAGTTCCGGGGGTGATGCCCATGAAGCTGTGAGTTTGACGAGTGGTACTAGACGCTGAGGAAGGCAACACTATAGATTCCGAGCTCTCCTTTTTCGTATGTCTTAGCCCAAGTGCGTGACAGTGGCTACTGAAGCTTAATCCCACGGTCAGTAATCTATTCTCACAGTCAGAAAGCTTGAATCTCCGGTCGTACTTGTGCAACAACAGTTGGGCACTTCACCCACAAATTTGTGTTGAACTTAATGAACGTGTCGCCTCGTGCTCGTCAACTTTGTCACAATTCACAATTGAGAGGGGGGTTGATGACAATTCAATATACATTAACACAACGGGTACATTAAAAAGTCCAAGTAAGTCCGAGGCACAACAAGTACGCGCAAAAAGGTACGGTATTCCATCTAGTCAATGATACGGACCTGGCCGCTAGCGGCGGCAGCGTTGAAGGCAACGATGGCGGCCTCTCGGGTGGGCTCACGATTGAAAATGGAGCCAGTGACCCCCAAAACAAGAGGAGCTGTGTTGGTCCTAGGTGTCCCATGAGCGAGGGAGCGGCGTGGAGGGTGTTCAACTTACCAACCGCGGAAAACACCAACCTGTAGACCGACGACAACGACATACCACCGTCTGTGGGCACCAGTCCCTTGTTCTTCTTGGATTTCTGAAGAGGCGTGAGTACATTAATAGTACGTATTGAGCGGAATTACCTTGGTTTACCAGGGTTTGCTGGGAGGGAGATGGCGGCACTCGAAGTCGAGGCCAACAGAGCAGGGGTAACGTGGGACAAAGGGGCAGCGGGGGCTGCAGGCGCAACGTGGGCCGCAGGGGCAACGTGGGCCGCAGGGGCAACGTGGGCCGCAGGGGCCGCCGGGGCCGCAGGAGCTATAAGTAGTCAGATCGATCGAGGAGGACGTGAGAGTGAGGAACTAACAAGTGACTGGGACCGGATCACTGGCCTGTGTATTGCTACCGACGTTGGCGGCTACAACTGCCGAATCTCATCAATGGACGTGCGTGAGGGAAAGACTTCGACTTACAGGGGGCCAGGGCTGCCATTTGTTGGGCGAGGCTGGCGACGACGTCCGCAAGACGCGCAATTTCAGAGTCTTTGTTGCTGTGCATAGTTGAGGGTGAAGCTAGGGAATGGGGAACAGGTGCGAGGGCCCGGTATATGAGCTAGCCAGATAAAGTTAGGTCTCACGCACACGCACAGGCCATGAGTGCGGCAGCAATTTTCATTGGCTGCCGGAGGATACTAGTAAGGCCGATTGGCCGTAACAAGGCAAAACTGCTCGCCTATCCTGAAAAACCGCCTAAAAGACCAAAGACACCGAAATCAGCCGATAATCTATATCTAGATGGGACGAAAGTGGACTACCAAGGAAGAGGAAACATTCCTGGAGGCTAGAAACGCGAGGTATAGGGAGGCCAGCGCACAGAAGAAATACGGCGCCTTCTGGGATGAGGTCTCGGGGGAATGGTTCGCAGAATTCCCCGACGACGGAGTACCAGCGCAATTGAAGGACATCGACCCTGAACTATGGCCTCAGGAAGATCGAGATACTGTCCAGGCGCATATTGTCTCGCGGAAAGCCGTAAGTCTCAGGAATAAATGTCAAAGAAGCCCACTCACCACCTGTGACATCGTTTAGCAGCTTAAAGACTGGTTCCGGAACCATAACCGCGTCGACTGCCGCGTTGAATCTGGAGAGTACCTTAATAAGCTCCTGAAGATGCAGGAGCAAGCGTCCAAGACTAGCTCGAGGCGCCGGAAGAAGCCCGTTGAAGTCTTTGCAACGCAATTCTACAAAGGATCGGAAGTCCAGAGGCAAGTTGATGAGAGTGTTCGCACAGGAGCACCTAAAAAGGCCGATGGGACGATCATTCAGGAGACGAAGGAGCAGGTATCGTCACGCCGAATGAAGATATACAACGGCACAATCGATGAAGCATGGGCGCAGGCTACCGATGCCCAGAAGGAAGTGGTTGAGGAGGCATTGGCGAACACTGTGAACGCACCATTGGACGACGAGGATGTAGAGGATCCACCTACGAATGTTGCAGAGTAAGTGTCCAGTACGGATGGGTATAGAATCGGGGCTGACAGTACCTTCTCATAGGCAATTGAAGCGTCTCCCACTCCTCATGTTCACAGCTGCCAAGGATTTGCATGCGAACTCGGGATGGTGGTTCACTATTCTTGGGGGTGGACGAGATGTGGATGGGAAAGTCCAGGTGGCAAGGTTAGTGTTAAACATTTAAACCTCTTGCCCGGGGTGGCCTGCTTACCCACCATGATTCAGCTACAACTATGGGAAGACGAAGAATGGGAATACCTTTGAGCATGCATACGCCGGGTTCAAGCCAAATGTGATGAAGCCGTGGACAACGTTCGTTCGAAACCTGGAAGGTAGGCAGAATTGTTAAGCTAGCGCTGAGTGTCACCTGACTAACTTGGCGCCCAGGCGAAACGCAGAACCTTCCCGTCCAAATAGCCGAAACAAACACTGTGAACTCAGAAGTCCACACCTCATCGACTCTCTTTCAAGGTCTCCCAGAGCTCCCGACATCGCGTCGTGAAAGACGTCCCTCTCAGCGGGTCGAAACCCGTGTGAATACCTCATCGACTCTCTTTCAAGGTCTCCCGGAGCTTCCGCCGTCACATCGTGAAAAAACTCCCTCCCAGCAGGACTTGCCAGTCACTAACCCGTCAACGCTCTTGAACGAGCCACTTTCACCAAGGAACTCTCCTTCGCCAGAAGACGCCCGTACCGGAACACCGCAGCCGCAGCCAAGAAACTCTTCTCCAGCAGACGACACTCGTGTTGGGGGAGCACAGCCGAGGAACTCTCCTCCGCCAGAGGACATCCTTGTCGGGGAAGCACAGACGAGGAGATCCCCATTGCCAGCGGGACCACCGCCACCAAAGGACACCAGTGTCGACGTCGGAGCAGCTCCGACCGCCAGGACTGCTCTGGCCAATCTCTCGCCCCAAGCTTCGCTTTTGCGCCACCCCGGATACGCTGAAGAGCCTACATGGTTTACGGAAGCCCTCACTCGCTTGCGACGAGTTACGGGAGCAGACTGGGAGGTGGCGATCGAGCTTTGGGCGTCGATAGAACGACAAGAGAAATTTGGTGGATATAAGGTGCGCAATCCATTAACCGTAGCAGGCACTAACTTATTCGCTGTCCCAGCCATCCCGATTTGGCACGGATAACCGTCCACCCCAGGTGGCACGGTGGTTCTCCTATGGACGCTTGTATACATCGGATCCACCAATCCCCGAGCTCGTCGAATACGAGTCTGCCGTGCAAGCCTGGTGGAACTTCCTTCAACCGACTTGGCGTACCTCAACAGACCTCCTCCCACTTCCCATCTATTCCCCTCCCCCTGGCTCAGACTGGGGTGAACTCAAGATGTCCGGCCCAAATGGCCTTCTCCTTATAATGATGCTCTTCGCCTGGTGGAGAACGGCTATTGGGCCCAGCGGTGCCGTTTCGTCTTGGCTTGCCGCCATAGCTGACCTACGACAAGCTCTCCAGAGCATGCATGATGAAAACAGCCAACGCCCCCCCCCCTAGGTGAGCCAAGATACCGCTGCCATTTCTCACTGACCAACAGTCCCTTAGAGCTTCGCAAAAGCGCACCAGCACAACCAAGGAAAACATGAGAGAGTCGTTGCGTAAGAAGACACGGAGCATGCCAGCGCCGACGTCGCGAGTTACGCGAAACTCGTCGCGTGTGCCTACACTTCGTAGCCATCGTAAATAGACTTGTATCGTAGCCTTGGAGGCAGAGGTTGACATTTCTTGACATTCGGCCCTACATTATGACTGGTAGATTGTGCATTGTGTAATAAACGTGGCGAATATCTTGTTTACTTTTATACATAGAGAAAAAGACTTGTGAGATAAAACTCTTGGCTTGGTGCAGACAGTCTGAAAAAGTCTATGTTTTGGGGAGAAGTAAGGTGTAAAAAACTTGAGATGTGCGCTAGTGGGGACTTCGAAGTTTAAAGGTGGCAAGCGTGGACTTAGGATTCAGTGTCAGTGTGCGCAAGCGACTTAGGATTTACAGAAGGGAACACTAAGCTAAGTTAAGTCTATTGGGCTGACGTGGGCTACAGTGACCACAGACTTAGAGCTTTGTAACCAATGGACACGCCATGCAAGGAGGAAACGAAGCAGGCTGCCGCTTTTTCGGAGGAGGCGGGGTGTAAAATCCTTCCTAAAGCAGAACGGATGGTGCCGGGAGAGCTCTCACGCCACCTTGACAGTGGCAGATGAACACCATGGTGTACCACGCTCTAGTGGTCCACTACCAGTGGATTGTATACTATAGTCACTGCATTGCCTGCAAAATTCGCTGGATCTCAGCATCCAGCTCAGTGGCGGTTTGTTGCGTCTCGGCCTCATCCATGTTGTCGGCTTCCTTGTAAATTACGGCTTCGTAAATATCGAAGAGGGCGGCCGCCTCCTGCCCGTGAGCCGCGACAGACATCATTCTGTCGTTCGTCACGACCTCCAGTGTGGACATCATCTGCGTCATGATGTCGAGCCGCTCGATACATCGGTCACAAGGCGGCGACGTAATCGGAATGGTGGCTTGTGCCGCGTACCGAACAATCAGTACGCTGAGTGGGCGGTGTACCCCATCTCCATCTTTGTACAAAGGGATATTTTTTCTCGCCTTCGCTTTCGGATAGCTGTTCTCCCCATGCCTCCAGACATTGAATGATCGTCGCTGCGGATAGAATGTGGGGCGAAGGTGAGCTTCGGTCGGCCTCGGCTGCTCGGCGTGATGCCGCTGTTTCCCACCAAGCATGCCTATGAGCTAATGGTCGATTAGCTTGTTTCAGACGGTTGATTCGCGCGAGATTCAGCGCCTTTCCGAGTTCGCGGGAATCTTGGAATGACGCGGGCATGATCGAATCCTCCTCGAGGCCTTTGGCGAGCGCCCGAACAATTGGACCCGGCGTCACAATGTGTCCCAGGGCAACCGATGCACCAATTGTGCCGAGGATGTATTCCTAAGGGATCAAGGAATCAATGGTTTGTGAGCACTGACACCACGGCATCTTACAAGTTCTCTGCGCAACAGCGCGATGGGGACCGTGTCCCAGCTGCGCCTCATAGCGAGCAAAATATCCAGGAACCGATGATCAGCATAATCAACAATCAATTGCGATGGAATTCTTTGCTCCCATGCTGCGGCCTGGAGTCCCAGGGGTCCGGCATTGAGTTGTTCGTATGAAAAAAGAGGGATCGCGTTCATCGGCATGGTGGTAGGGTGGTAGTGAAGATCAATCTGCTCAACTTAAGTTTGGGTAGCAATACAAGATTGTTGATTCACAGATACACGAAGGGCATGTGATGTTAATTAAATCATGTGACGAGGTGAAGCTGTGCTTGATTGTATTTGATGAATTCCCCTTCAGCCACCTGAGCCTGCCGCAAGTACTGGGCGGCCTTGCGTCGGGCATAAGCTTTTGCCCCCGGACTACTGTCGGAGCTCCGATCCACCCATACGTCATGGTTGTGCTTGAAATATCTAACAGTCCACTCCATTTCGTACTTTACCAATAGAAGTTCTTCCCGCCAGCGGGAGGCGAGTGCGCGCGATTTGAGATAAAGCACACGATTACCTAGTTCGATGATGCGGTCATTGAGCACTGCCCATTGTCATTAAAAATTACTCACTTTCTTGTAGGGCGGCTGGAGCTGATTCATCATCTCGGCCAATGTGCCAAATCCAGGACAGGTTCAAGGTTGTAGACCCAAGTTGGTTTGGGTTAACGACATATGTATTACTCTTGATGTCTGCTTTAGACAGCTCCTTGAACTTGCGGAGGATGGTATCATCAGCCTTCAGTGTCATCATCGCGTGCCGACATCAGGCATAAGCATACACAAGATCACTTCGCTTCTTGTTCAGTGTGTTAATTCGATCGTGCGATCTCGTTTTTATGAGTTGCCGGCCAGCACCACGCAATGTGTGACTGTATAACATTGACTTCTCGGCAATGATCTCGCGAAGCGACTTGAGCAATGCATCGGCCTGACGCTCTCATAGTCCCAGCTCATGTGATCTGAGTTGCACCGCACACTGGGGCACTGTTGATGGCAAAGGAATGATGATGTTTTCAGCATGCAGGTGTGCGCTGGTATGACTCGGTGATGCCGTCGTTGGATGCTCGGCCAGCAGAGGAGAACCGACGGCCGCAGTGAGAACCATAGGAACATCAGCTTCATCAGAAGATTCCTCATCATCAACATCAATCTCATTGTCTGGTGGCTCAAAGTCATTCAGGTTTGAAAATAATGCGTCGCCAGGAAGCGGCTCAGTCCCCGTCATTGATGCCGGTGGGTCAACGTTGCGAATGTCAGACCCATCAATGCCCAACACACGACTCTGCAAGGCGATGTCACTTATGCCCTTGGATATTTTCTCCCACAAGTTAGCAATTTGCCTTGCCTCATCTGCTCGGCCGTTCTTCAATGCGCGCTTAGCCCGGCATAGGACGTGCCATCTTGAAAATTCGAATATGAGAGGGCAATATTAATGTAACAATCAGAACTGAACTTACTGCAACTCTTGGACCTCTATCGCTTCTCATATCCACTGGTATTCGCCATTCAACAGCTCATCCTCGGCAGGAACTGCCAGATGGTCTTCATAGCTCGCAGACATCCCATAGATATCCATCACTGATAAATCAATGTAACGAGTGTTCTCTGCTTCAACAACGGCATCGGTCCATGCCGCAATGTTTCTCGTGCCAACACGCTCTGCGATTTCATCCCTTGTATCTTCTGCATCGGCTGCCCGCTTGTCAGCGAGAACATATCGTTTACAAAGCATTCTGACTGAATCTGGAGTCAATCTGTTTATTCATAGGACACAGCAAATGGATCACACCGATGTTCAATGCTTTCTTGTGGTTGGAATCACAGATATGGTCGTCCAACATTTCCGCTCGGTGAGCGAGTGTGGCTGTCCTCATCGCCGGTGTCACTGCATTGAGATTCGCCCATAGCGATTCCAAAATCTCGCCTATGACGACCCCGGATTGTGGGATGAACATAGACGAGAAGCGAAACAGGCAATTTTCTTTGTGCCCATGGACATGGAATTGGCCTATTGCAAAGTCCGTGTCAAGGCCGACGGGGAGCCGGTGGCCGATCTGCCTCTGGAAATGGACACTGTATTGACAGGCAATGTCATAGAAGAATAGAAGCCCCTGCTCTGGATCCATGTTGGAGTACTTTAGTGACTGGAGTAACACCCAGTCGACATTTTTCTGCTGTTCGCCTCTGTAGAGGTCGGCGACACCGCCCGGGGCGAAGCATCCGTGCCGTGGGCAGGCGATCACCACAATGCCATTGATATCACATGTTTTGGCATACAGGAGAGTGTTCTCTATCGCTCGAAAGCTGTTCTCGCAAGGCGCTTTCTGTCTCTCGGTTAGTCACGGTTGACGCCGCGGTCAAGCCGCTACACACCGTCTTGATATTCTCTGCTGCCCGCAAAAACTCGGCATATTCTTCACAATGTGGTAACATGCTTGACCCAGGTGATAGCCATACATCCTTGTCTCCGGTGGATTGTCGGATATGGTCGGCCTTGAAGTTTCCGTTGGCCATGAGCGTTCGGCGGTACACCCACCTACGCAACAATCTGAGCAATCAGGATTCTGAAGCTAACCACATTACGCACTTGTTTTCATCTTCTTTCCAGTTGTCAGGTAGGTTCACACCTGGTTGCGGACAACATGGACAAAACAGCGCAAGCTCGGCTGTGCGAACTTCGCCGATGGTGTTGCCATCGCTCTCTTGCGTCTTGTTCCGACCACCCCATTTCAGTTTCTTCAGCCATCGCCAGCATCGAGACAAGCGCCAGAGTTCCACATATCGCTCAACGACTACCTGAGGTGCCAAGGGCTCAGTCTTTCGCCTTAGTAGCTGATAGTATTGGTATGCCGATGTCTTACACTCCAGATTGGCCAAGCGGAAGTCCTCCAGAACGTCAAAGGTGAACATAGTCTTGAATATGGTGAAGCTTGCCAGCATCAGTCGCATCCGTACGGCACCAGCGATCCTCTCTTGCGGGCCCCCACATCCACATTGTATGTATGGCAACGAGTGAAGACCATTCATGTGCACGAATAAAACATATGGATTTTGGTCAGGATCCATACTGGGAGCGATCGGGTGGTCAATCGGCGCCTCGGGAAGACCGGCCTTCCCCTCGTCCTCCTCATCGGCACCATCCAGGTCCTCTTCTCCACCGTGTGCATGCCTGGCTTCCTCTTTCTCAAGCTCTTCAATGATTTCATCAATGTCAAAACGCTCCTCCACCCCACCATCGCGCTGCTCGACGGTAATGTCGGCGTCCGCTCGCCGGTCTCGGTATGTATCTTCCACTTCTTCAACTTCATCCTCCCCTTCATCCTGACTATCGCATGTGGCTTGCAACCTTATTTGTTCGTCCGCTTTGTGCCTCAGCCATTCGCATCGCCGATCGGTGTTACCGTGATCGACGATCACACACACACCGACCTCCCAGAGGCTACCTGGACGAAAGTATTGGCCAGTCCATTTCTGGATCCGATGAAAGGGCATTTCTAGGTGTGCATTCCGCATACATTCGCAACAAAAACATTGTTCTCTGATGACATTCCTTGCATCGCCAACTTGCTCTTCTGCGCTCGCACGCACAGCGTGTGCTAATCAAGGCCTCATGCTCCATCAAAGCATTCATCACAATGCCGGCACGCGCGACAAATTCCTCCAAATAGTCTCGTTGGCTCTATTGCAATTCTCTTTGTCTAGCTTTGGCAATCGTGCATGAATTAATTTGCTCACCTTTGTCTTCGATGCAGCAGATACTGCGATTTGTTCATCCTCCGTGTATTCTTGGTCAAATACCATTGGTGTGGTCCTGTCGGGGACAACAGTTGGTGCATTTGTGGCAAACCGAATTCCACTATCCTGGTGTGGGACATGATCATAAGCGGTGTATTCATGCTCAGTGCCATCAACAGAATCGGTCTCGAATTGAGTTGTTGCCCAAGTGGACTGAGAAAGCCTCGGATGGTCGAGATCCAACACTCGTTGTCGCTTTCTGGGAGGCATACTGTTGTTGGGGAGCAAGCAACCTTCTTGTAACATTCACACGTGTAATAAGTGACAGCTGCGATGCATGGTGGCACACCTCGCGGTCAGGGCATGGTCCCATGATGTCCCTCACTGTGAACACATGTATAAAGATGGGAAGTGTGGGTATTCATCACCCCGACTTTCACCCACTTTCACAATGGCGACGGTCACGCAACTAGCAAAATACAATCAAGGGGAGAGAGCAGTTCTGAAATTGTGGAAGCCAGGCTACCTTGCTGCGAAGACAACCTCAGAGCGCAAGACAGCCTTTGCCGTCGCGGCTGCAGAACTATTTAATTACTGGATTACACAAATGAAGACAGATGCGGAGAAGAAGAAGGGCTTCAGTCCAGAAGAGAAAAAAACAGAGGGAGGGGGTAAATGTCATGGTTATCGTCAATCAGATGGGTATCTAAATCTCACCCCTTGCACACTAGGAACTCCTTGCATGGGTTAGAAATAACTAGCGGGCCAAAAGACATCGCAAAAAGGTCACCGAAGATGGCGGTCGGCTGCTCCGCATCGGCTACCGAACGGTACTACCGAGAATGGACGCTTACAAGGAGCGCATTGAGGAGTATGCTAATCAATACTTGGAGGCCGCCGTGCTCAGTGAATTAGAAAAGGCGAAATCGGCTTACACGGAGGGTCGTTCGGTGACCGAAAACATTGGTGAGATGGCGCAAGAGGAGGAACCTGACTGGGTGGAGGTTGAGGCCAGGATACGGACAGTGGCCACAAAGCGAAATTCGCTCGGATACCGAAGCATGGCAATGCGGCAGATTTACTTTGCCATGGAACCACTAGAACGCGATGCGGTGAAGGAAGAGATAGCAAAGCTCCAGGCGGAAAGGAATTCTGAGCCAGTGCGACGACAGTAAGCAAACCGACAGCATTGACGGCGGAATGACCGGCATTGACCTTGAATAGATATGCGATGCTCGGAGCACTCAAGGCATTGGATGCGAATTGCCGCGACATGTTCAAGAGGTTTGGAATGCTCACATACAGTATCGCCGTATTCTTGGACCCCGAAGGAAACCCAAAGTTTCATAAGGTAATGTGGTTCAGATCCCATCGCTTCAACGCCGATCTAACCTTTGGCTAGTGCGGACACAGGTCGGCTTATCTTTAAGGACAATTTAATCAAAGACAAGCGACTTGAGGACCAAGTCTGGTACCACTTTACACAACAAGTGGTGGCGCTGAACAAAAAGAGGTTTGGAAAGGCAGATGATCCGACTGCTGTGGACAACGATATCCTGGTCGATGTGTTGGATAGCCAAATCCAACTGTTCAAAAATGCTGACAGTACACCGATACTACCATTGCGTTTCGTCGGCAATGTGCCTGTACATTCAAAAATTGTCAAGCAAACACTGCGACTCTTTCTCAATGCCCATTACTGTGAGTAGGAACATCTTTAGCAATTCACGGCTGACACCAATGCTGCCGATATAGTCCTCGCTTCAGGCCGACATGACACGAAGGTGCCATGGACAGTGCTAAGTCAGCATTGTGAAGAAGCGGTCGCAGCCGACTATCTGCTGACTGCCCCAATGTTCAAGTTTGGGCAACCACATAACATGGTGGCGGAACTGGCAAACGAGTGGTACGACATACTGCTTGCTAAGCAGGAGACAGAACGACTGTTCAAGTTCAGGGCATATTACAACACAAAGGAGAAGCAGATGATGCCAGCAAGGTACAGTGCCGACTGGTTGGGACGCACTCGACCGGTCACAACCCCGGCACCTATCCGATGGAAGGTCAAGGCGACGAAGATCATTACAAGTGATCAGTCAACCACGGTTGTAAACAGTAGTAGTCCAGCACAACCATCGACGGGTGATCAGTCTGTCCGCGCGGGAAGCGAGGCAAGCGACATGCTACCCAATGTGCCACCACCAGGAAGAGCGCGATTATCTCGCACGTCCAGGCATGTAATCATCAGTGACAATGGGACTCGTTCCGGATCGCCCACACCGAGCATCCCGACGCAAAGCGAATCTCCCCCACCCACACCCGCGTCTCCTCCGAGGAAGATTAAGAAAGGAGGAAAGACAAAGCCTGGCAAGAAACGATTGAAGGGAGCAAAAGCCGATGTATTGGCATCACTCGCCTCCAAGCCGATTGCTATTCGACCGAAGCCTCGCAGACTTCAACGCCCAGCCACAGAAGAAATGAATGATCCAGAGCCACAATATCCACCAGTACTTTCAAACACGGCCGGCTGAGTTACAGATCGGTCCGAGGCGCGTGCGATCAACACTGCGCAGCATGCAAATACGCTTACGACCCAGCCGAGTGCAACCACAAGGAAGAGAGTAACAGAGGAAGAGAGGCTTGCACACGATGCGGAGCGGTATCGGGCAGCCGAGGGCAGCAAGAGGCAGTCCAAGAAGTCGAGTCGCACTCTTAATCTCTAATCTCTCTCATGTGAATTCGAAGTCAACAAAATGTATTATATTACAATAACAAACTTATTATATTAAAACTAAGAAAAACGATATTAAAATAAAGTTTGTATTTTACTTCTTCAATCTCTTTGTCTTGGTCAAGGCACTTCTTGTAGCCTTTCGCTTCGCGGCCTTGCTATCATTGGGCGCGGGTGTCCGAGACGTCGAGCGAGTTGACCGACGAAGGGTGTCTGTCGGTGTTGCTGACCGTGTTCTTGTCATCCGCGGGGGAGGCACTTGCAGCTGAGCAAGTGCATGGCTTAGGTTTGCAAGGGCGGTGTTCCCATGTGGAGTCGGCTCTTGCATGGTGATAATCGGTGCTGCCGCAGCAGGCGACAAGGCGAGGTCCATGTTGACATCCTCGCTGGCAGCTCGTGCCTGCGAG
Organism: Pleurotus eryngii var. eryngii; assembly: GCA_029467805.1. Lineage (NCBI taxonomy): Eukaryota > Fungi > Basidiomycota > Agaricomycetes > Agaricales > Pleurotaceae > Pleurotus > Pleurotus eryngii. Next base: position 1,311,174 of record SZVJ01000005.1, on the reverse strand, counting down.
GGAGCGGGAGGCAAAGGGGCGGTCAGCAAATCATGCGCCAATGACGGTGAATGTGTCGGAGACAGCGAACGTGGTGGCAGAGTTGAAGGGGATGTGGGGGCTTGCGATGGGGATAATGGACGATGCGATGCCGGGGGAGGGGTGCAGGGAGGCGCAATGGTCGGTGGGGGTGGGGGCATGTCGGGGAGCGGCGGAGGAAGCAATGCAGGTGCTGGGAGGGCAGGCTCTGCAGGCTCTGCGACAATGGGGGCGATGGGTCTATTGGAATGGCATTGTGCCCATTCGCCGACCAATGTTCTCTTGTCTGTTGAGCCCGCTGCCTGATACGCCGGCTCGCTCCTTTGCTCGACCGAGCCTTCCGCGTCAGCCAAGCCGTTTTGACCGAGCATGTCGAGGACCAGCTTGAGTCCCCGATCCACGCTGTCTAACTTGTTGGAGTTTGACTCCAACCTCCTGTTTACCTCTCGGCCCAACTCGCCTATTTGTCGGGCCATGTCGTCCATCCGCCGATTTGTCTCCTGCATGAAGGCTTGCCACTCGGCCGGCACTGGTGCGACCTCGTCCCTCTGTCTGCGCATTTGCGAGATAAGGCTGTTTGGGTCGTCGAGCTCCCGCATTCGTTCACACCGCACCTTCTTTTGTCGGCACCTTCGGCACGAGCCAACCGGGTTCCTCGCCAGGCGCTGACATGGGACCTCCGCCTTCATGCACCGGCGACATCCTGGTTCAAACTCACCGTTTGTCGGCCCAAGCGACGGCAACCGGGTTGTTCCACGCATGTTCCGCTTGACTATCTCCACCTTCGGCAGGGCCATCGAACCCTTTCTGGGTTTCGCCTGCCGACGAGGATTCCTTCGTTTGCCGGACTCGCTTTCTTCATCGTCATCGCTCGGCTCCGGGAACTCCTCGCCCTCATCGCTCGAGGGCTCACGCTGTTGGCGAGGCTGCTGCTCAGTCAGCATCATAGGCAGTTATATGTGCAGCACTTACCTTGCTTGGGCCGGCTACTGGTCGCCCACCTTCGCCCCGCCTCATCCGTCTCCGAACCGACCATCGACTTCGACTTGGCGGTGGCACGCTTCTTTGGTGCAACCATCTTACGCACCGTTATCTCATCTGTAGCCTTCCCCTTGCCCTTCTCCATCTGTCGCCTCATCGCCTCATCCAACGTCTCGATCCTCGGTCTGATGAGGGTGTCGAATTCCTCCTTTTTAATGATCTTCATCTCATCTTCATCCACTGTCGGTGATCGTCGCGGCCCCCTCAGCTTTGACTGCACCCCACCGTGTCCCCGAACCACTTTTTGCCTCTCATGATCCTCCACGTCGCGTCACTTCGGAGCGGTCGGCGCTTTGTCCTTGGGCGCTGCTGCCTTCGGCACCCCCGATGGCCCTGTGCCATCCACCTCCATCGCATCCTTGGCCTCGGCTACCTGCTCTCCTTCCTTTCTGCTATCCGCGCCGGACTGATCAGCCCGCCCACCTTCTGACTTTTGCCGCTTCCATAACTCCCGGGCAGCCTCGGCGACGGCACAGGCCGTCTTCGTGCGCGGGTTTTCAAAAAAATCCCTTACCAAGTCGTTGGTCTTCTCCTTCAACGCGCTTAGCGTCCGCATGATCAGCCACTTTGCTTCTATCTCCTGTTTGAATTTTCGGTTCGATGCCCTTTTCACGAATGCGTACTGTAATGATGGTGGTCGCTCTGTCAGTCATGCAGGTGCCACAGAAAATACACTTACCATTTCCTTTCTGTTGTCCATGAACCATGTCAAACCCGTGCTGGCAGTGACCTGGGCAAGCAGCTGCTGCTGCAGCTCGGTGAATGTGGCAGTGACGGTCTGTTGCGATGAGATGTCGTATGCGATGGTGGCAGACATTGTTTGAGATTTAGATTGCTGAGGGGTTGAGTCAGCTGAGCGTGCTAGTGGTGCGAAGTGAAGTTGTTAAAGAAAAGTTGCTGACGTGACAGATGAACCATTTGCGGATCACAAGATCACTTCACTCACGGTCATGTGATATTGATGATCAGCCGAATCCTTATCGGCCCTTCATCGACCACCACTACCACCAATATGCAGAACAACGACAGCACTGTCCGAGCCCAATCGACATTCGCCCTACGAGACGAAAGTACAAATGAAAGGATGGAGGTTCCATGGTCCCTCCTTGATCTTATCAGATATGAATATGAGAAGGAGAAGATCAAGGCTGCAATGGAAGTGGACACAACAAACGATGACGAGGTATGTGGTTTTAGCAGTGGATGGGAAAGACAGTTTGACTCAATTCATTGAGGTGTAGCTTCCCCCCGGTTCACGGGGATACATCCTTCATTGGCGAACACGATATCCAGGTGCCGGCAAACCCGGTATGACATCGGTGTACCAACAGACAACAGCCACTAACAATGATTATTAGTTTCTCACAAAGGCACAAGTCACAGAACTACATGTATCAATCAAGGCAGCGCAGAAGCGGTGGGGCATATCCTACAAGGACGCTGCCCACCGGCTCTACCTTCAAAAGATGGCGCAAGTTCAGGCGGAGATGGCCAAGGTCGAGCGACTGAAGGCGATGATGGCACGATGTCGTCGGTTAATCAATGAGACAATCCAACAGCACTCAGGTCAGGCCGGCAGTACTTGATGTAGTAGCTGATGTGCTCGATTGTATAATATATCATACTACATGCCTGCTACTCACTGGCTGACAATTTTGCACTTGCTATTGTGTACTTAACAATTGGAAATACTGGATACTCACTGGCCCAGACCATCGGCTTGTTTCGTGGGCTTGTGCTTTGGTCTCGGTATCATCCAAGAACATTGGAGCTACTCACCCACTAAGAATTTGGCTTGTTTTGCAGATCCTCGGCCTCCGTCGTACAGCCGATGTGGCGACGCTTTGCCTACATGGGCTGGTGCTTTGGTTTGTGTATCATGCACTTCATTCAAGAGCATGTGCGCTACTCACCTGCTAACAATTTCGGCTGTTTTGCAAATCCTCGGCCTCCATTGTACAGCCGATGTGCCGACGCTCTGCCTACGTGGGCCGCTGACTTGGTCTCGGTATCATGCACTTCATCCGTGAACATGCGAGCTACTCACCCACTATGAGTTTCAGTCTGTTTCGCAGATCCTTGGCCTGCATCGTACAGCCGATGTGGCGACACTTTGCCTACATGGGCCGCTGCCTTAGTCTTGGTATCATGCACTTCATCCGTGAACATGCCAGCTACTCACCCGCTAACAATTTCGGCTGTTTTGCAAATCCTCGGCCTCCGTTGTACAGCCGATGTGGTGACGCTTTGCCTACATGGGCCCGCTGCTTTGGTCTGGGTATCATGATGTATAACAATACAGTACATGCTCACTACCTACTACCTGAAAACATCGGCCTGTATCCCAAAACATCGGCCTGCACCAGACATCGGATGTACCGATTCTTTGCTTATTTGGGCCGACTTCTTTACTAATGCATCATATACATCATCCCAGTAGGTCTCGGCTACATGCTAGCTGAAACCATCAGCCGCAATAGCAAAAAATCGGCCTACATCGGTCGCCTGATGTTGGACCGATTTGCTGACATTTTATCCCTGCTGCCTCATTGTACCTGTATAGGAATGATTGGAAACAACCTAGCCACCTCACTAACCGTTCTACAGCATTCTGCTGCATTGCCAGTCAATCCCTCAGCCCTTCCGATGTGCGAGCTGCTCCGCGCAGATGGTTGTTATTGCATACATTGTAGACTTACCATATTGGGCAATTTCTGCTGGGCTCCGCGCGGACTGTTCCTATCAATACAATGTATAACTCCGCTTTGATGTGTTTATTGATACATTGTAACTCCGCTATGTGAATCTCGCACCAATAACCAGCATACTCATCTGTCGTCGTCCGTCCAAATTGCGCAATCAGGCATCCAAACACTGACATTGCCCATCGCCGAAATTTCCTACATCGAATGGATGCTAGTAACAACCAAAAAACACTGATGCCTACATATGATTTGTCACGCACACCCTGATGCTGTTGAAAGATTCCTTCAAAAAGCAGAAAGATTATTAGAACTGACTACTTCATAGTAATGAGAGTCTGCGCACCATTTTGTGAATTTGCATGCATACGCGGTAAGGGTTCTCATCCGCTCTCGCCCTGCTCTGCATCAGACTGAGGCGTCTCGACACCATTTCCAAACAAGTGGCTCCAAACTCGATGCAGAAATCCAAGGTGGCGCTGCAGTTGGCCACTCGATTGAGTTCACTAATGAGAAAGTCAGTCACGCTGCGTGGATGAAGAGGTGAGAGCAAGGACCTGGCGGGTTTCAAGGCATTCATCGACGAACCTGAAGACATCTCGAATGTCGTCATGCCTGGATTCCGGAGTAAGTGGTGACTCGGCATCGACAAATTTGTGCAAATAATCTATGCGCTCCGCCCATGAGGGATGTCGAGGAACCAGGCTGACGAGAGACCGAACAAGGTTCCGTCGGGATCCTGAATAATAAAGAGCATAGTCCGGTTGCATAGGACAAGCCTACACAGGCAGTGAATAAGTGTTCCGACTGGAAAAGATATTTGCGGCATTCATCACTGTGTGACAAGGAAAGGCGGGAGATGCCTTCGACGAAGGCGGGAAGGATATCCCAGAGTTGACAATCAAGTTTGTAGGACTGAGAAGATAGATGTGATAATATATCCAGCTTGATGAACCACGTATATGCTGGCTCCCTATTCTCATGTAAAGCAAATGCCCAAACATAGGCGGCGTTGTGCGGCAAGTTCTGAAAGTCTCGAAAGAGCTCCTGATAAGTTAGAAACTCAAACTCGTGGTTGAGTTTCCAGACAGCTTTGAGTAGTTTTCCCGGATCTGAGAGTAGCCGGGAATCTGAAAGGATCGATGCAGCATCCTTTGATAGTGATTCTGACAGGTCCGGAGGGACGGTTATGGTTCCGTCAGTGCCGACAATGTCGACACACCTTGAGACAGTGAAGTCCCATGCATCGACCCTGACCCTGGCGTCCGCAAGCATACTAGACGTCTGAAGATCATTTCTGATGAAAAGGAGGGCCTTGAGGTTTGCCTCGACGGTCCATTCCCTGACCTCATCCTTTTCGTGAAATCTGAACAGAGCAAAAGAATAAGATTCGAGGGGAACGAAGACAGATTCACAAAGACACCTGCCGATACGCAAAAAGCATTGCAAGTTCTCGCATAAAATCACGAGGAGCTGAAGTGGGTTCACCTAGAAATTTGCCATCACGTTTCACGGACGAAGCTGATCCTGATTCAAATGCCTTGCGATAAAGTTTCACAAGCATCTGTAGAGATACTTCCGGGAAATATAAAGATCCTGAAATTTCCTGCAGGACATTCCATAGATCCTGCGGCAAAAGAAGGGTACCGGGCTGTGGTTCAACAATTCCCAAGAAGATGGCCTCTTTCAGCGGGAGGTTCCCCTTAGTCGGTCTCATTCTGAGGATGTATGCACAAGGTTTTGCCATCAAACCAACCTTCGCATTGAGAGGTATGTCGGACGAAACTATGTTGCTTATCCAAGGCCTATCACTGCCAAACGAATACGTTTCCCAAAAAGATCGACGACCTAGAAGAGCGTCATAATAATGGCCCATTCTTGGACTTGGATAGATGGAGGCGAGTGACCGCAAAAGTCGTTCTAGGCGAAGAGTCTCGGATGAGGTCTCCTGATGAGGGTCAGATTGTAAAATCTGCGAAATAGCTGTACCGAGGGCTTTGTCGGTTTCGAGAGGTAACATCAGACCTGGAAGTATCTTGGTCATTGCTGGCGAGGATCCCCCCAAAGACTGCAGCGCGATGCTGGTTGTTGGAGGGTTAGATGTTGATTTGAGGAGCCACGCAATCGCGCGAGCACCGACGTCCTCCGTATTCGCCGTCTGTCGTTCAATTTCCTTCAGTGGCTGCCATGGTGATCGAGCGCCCGGTGTGGACGAGGGCTGCTCTGACTGCTCAGAAGAGAGAGATTCAGATGTGGATATGCGGTCTGAAGTCGCCCGGCGAATAATACGATCTAGAAGGCCGAACGCGAGCCGGCGAGCAACCTGTGAGAGATGAAGGATGGAGGACCAAAGCGGAGTTAAGAGGGATGGTATGAGGCGTCGTGAAATCACATGAAGGATATCGGAGAACGGTGTTCGATAAGGACACTGCGGATCCACGACCGGAAGAATGTTGGAGATCATGTAAATGAGGTACACCAGGCAAGTGATGCCAGCAACGGTCCATGCAATCGCAGGATTGAGGGGCATGAGGAAAACGACGAGGCCCACCAGGAATAAACCTAAAGCGATGTGGAGGAGGACCGGAAGGAGGCTGATGAGGACCAGCACACGCCACTTCGTTAATCCATCAAAGCGGTATTGTCGGATGAGAGACCGGTCCCGAGGTGTTCCGGAGGTAATCGCAGTATACTGGTGAAGCCATTGTCTGGCGAGCACAGCGAGCAACGCGGTGCTCAAGCTCAGTGTCAGGCCAATGAACCACAGCCCATTGACCCAAACGTCGCTTCGAGACGGGCCTGATGTGGTCTCGGCGGGGGGGAATGCTTTCAATCGACGTGCCGTTCGCCATCGCACGTTGGATCATAACAAGCTCCGATAGCAGAGATACAGATACTGCAGCATCATCGTTGGAAAGGGACTGGGATGTCTGAACCACGAATGTCGTCAGCACGGCAGAGAAGAGACCGGCCTAAGAGTTCGTATGTTATCAACTCAGTAAAATAATGAGAAATGTGAACGCACGAATACGAGGAGAAGGTCAAGCCCATCCGACGCTTTATTGACCATGTCTGCATCAAATTCGGTAGCTTCGTCTAGGTAGACCCGCCAGATGCGCGCGTTTTCAGACTGTTCCTCGTATATGGTATCCTCGGGGTATTTCTTCTCGTAATCATCTGAACCAAGTCAGTTGTACCTCTTGAACGCAGTACATTTATTCAAACAACCTACGCGGATCTATGTATCCAGCTTTCTCCCCGATAAGAGTCCTTTAGATTCTAGTCGATTCAACACGCAAATGGCAACTCACGTTGGGATGGATTTTGTGGCTTTGCGAGTGAACACTTAGTCTTCAAACCGAGGACGGAATGCCCGGAGGGATTGGAGTGTGGATTAGCTGCGGAGACTGGCGCTGGCACTTCGGGCACCTCATCCTCGCGCGGACGCGATTCGGTGGGTGCATCGTTCGGGTGGGATGAGGGAGAGGTTTCTTCATTAGCCGCACTGTGACCTTCAGCTGTCGCTGGCACCACAGGTTGAATGGGAGAAGACCCAGGAGGTTCGTGGACGGCGTGGCCGACATCCTTGGCAACTAACGACTGGCGTGGGGTTTCTTCTCCGATGGGACGCGGAACAGAGGATACGTCGTGCGAGCCACGATCAGCATTGATGGACATTCACATAGCGGAGTTACAATGTATCAATAAACACATCAAAGCGGAGTTATACATTGTATTGATAGGAACAGTCCGCGCGGAGCCCAGCGGAAATTGCCCAATATGGTAAGTCTACAATGTATGCAATAACAACCATCCGCGCGGAGCAGCTCGCACATCGGAAGGGCCGAGGGATTGACCGGCAATGCAGCAGAATGCTGTGGAACGGTTAGTGAGGTGGCTAGGTTGTTTCCAATCATTCCTATACAGGTACAATGAGGCAGCAGGGATAAAATGTCAGCAAATCGGTCCAACATCGGGCTACCGATGTAGGCCGATTTTTTGCTATTGCGGCTGATGGTTTCAGCTAGCATGTAGCCGAGACCTACTGGGATGATGTATATGATGCATCAGTAAAGAAGTCGGCCCAAATAAGCAAAGAATCGGTACATCCGATGTCCGGTGCGGGCCGATGTTTTGGGATACAGGCCGATGTTTTCAGGTAGTAGGTAGTGTGCATGTACTGTATTGTTATACATCATGATACCCAGACCAAAGCAGCGGCCCATGTAGGCAAAGCGTCGCCACATCGGCTGTATGACGGAGGCCGAGGATTTGCGAAACAGGCCGAAATTCTTAGCGGGTGAGTAGCTCGCATGTTCGTGGATGAAGTGCATGATACACAGACCAAAGCGGCGCGGCCGGTTAGTAGCAGCTAGGTACGGTAAAACTCGGGTGAAGGCCATGCGTATTTAGACAGAATGTCTACACATTGGATGTCTGGTGCAGACCGAGCTTTTGCGAAACAAGCCGACAGTCTCAGCCGGTGGGCAGCGGGTATGTCCGAGTTTTGCAGTACCTGCCAATGTATTTTAGCCAATGAGTAGGGGGCATGTTCTACCATGTGGTATACAGTACCAAGTCTAAATAATTTCAACATCAGACCTCAGGCAGAGGCCGAAGGTTTGCAGGTTAGGCCGATTTGTCGGCAGGTGAGTAGTGGGTATGTTGTACTCTAGTATGATATATTCAAAGTCCAAACAAAGCGTCATTATTTACAGCAAGAATAAAGAACAATGTACGACGACTGTTCAATCACAAGACATCATCGGCAAACTTGGCATCCGGGATATGTTCAAAGTGGACATTTTGATAGCGTGCTTGGAGGGGGGTGAGTTGACAATGTAAATGAAGAAACGAAGGAATGAACATACATTGAAATCCCGGAGTATGGGAGGCCTGTAGGTATGCCCGAACATCATCGGGAATGTCGACATCCCCGTCGGAGTCATCCGAGTATTCCGAGTACGCGTCATCCACTTCATCAATGGGTGAACCCCTGCGACCAACCTCAGGAGATGAAGGAATATGGGAGATATTGGCTTGCATCTCCACCATGCTGAATGCGTGCGAGTTGTCGGCTTCATCGTCTGTATAGCCGCCAAGGGACATTGCATCATCGTCATCTTCGGCCTCTTGCTCGGCAGGCGGTGTGTGCTGACGATGGCGCGATAAGTCGACGCCCGGGGTGTTTCTCCTCCATACTCTCATCATCGGCCATCTCATCATCAGAACTTGGGTCCTCGGTCGACTGACCACCCAAGCTCGCCTCATCATCGGAAGCCGCGAGCGAGGCGTGATGATCATCGGCGATCTCATCGGTGGAACTCGGGTCCTCGGTTGACTCACCACCCAAGCTCGCCTCATCATCGGAAGTTGCGACCGCCTTGTTAGGTTCATATTCCATGGCCGATTCACCACCGAGAGAGGCATCGGAGCCACTGGCTGAACCGGCTAATGGCTGAGCCGAGGCTTGTCCAATGGCCAATTTCTTACCTACAATGCTTGACGATGTCCCTCCAAGGCTCTGGAAAGAGTCATCGTCGCTTTCCAGAACGTCCACGACAGGTATTATCGGAGGTTTCGGGGTATCGGAGCCAGATGGGACGTACTCGGGTGAATTGTGACGAGGAATAGTCGGCTCAGACCGGCGCAAGGATGACTGCGCACGGTCAAGGGCTGCAAAGCCGGTCATTTCAGCCTTAGCCTGGTGAGTAGTATATGAGTAGATATATGGAAAAGAGAAAAAGGAATCATACCAGTGGCTCTGAGAGTTTCGGTGTTCGGAACACCGACGCAAGGCGATCATGTGGACGATTGGCCAAGGTAATGTGTGGTATATCCCCATCATCTTTGGGTTCAATTGGCGTCAGTGGCTGGAGGTTGTAGATGAGCGGGAATTGCGCATCACGAATCTTCGATGCCTGGTCGAGCGTGTCGCCTGAGCGTTCGGACCCAGATGGCAAGGTCCTGAAGTATCCGTTGTGCGTTTCCGAAGGGCCGACAGAGTCCGCGCGAAACTCGGCGAATACCTCTTCCAACGATAAGTCCGGGCCCTCGCTCCAAAACGCGTTCGTCCGGTTGGGGATCGCCTTGAGCGACTGGCGAGCGACCTTGTTGATAAGGTCGATGAGGGCGTGATTTTTCCGCCGAAGGTCCTCCATGGCCTTCGTCGCCTTCTTTCGGTTCGCGTGCTCGGGAGCCGGCTGGTTGTCGTCCAAAATTCGCTGGATCTCAGCATCCAGCTCAGTGGCGGTTTGTTGCGTCTCGGCCTCGTCCGCGTTGTCGGCTTCCTTGTAAATTACGGCTTCGTAAATATCGAAGAGGGCGGCCGCCTCCTGCCCGTGAGCCGCGACGGACATCATTCTGTCGTTCGTTCACGACCTCCAGTGTGGACATCATCTGCGTTATGATGTCGAGCCGCTCGATACATCGGTCACAAGGCGGCGATGTAATCGGAATGGTGGCTTGTGCCGCGTACCGAACAATCAGTACGCTGAGCGGGTGGTGTACCGCATCTGGATCTTTGTACAAAGGGATATTTTTCAGGCCTTCGCTTTCCGATAGCTGTTCGCCCCATGCCTCCAGACATTGAATGATCGTCGCTGCGGATAGAATGTGGGGCGAAGGTGAGCTTCGGTCGGCCTCGGCTGCTCGGCGTGATGCCGATGTTTCCCACCAAGCATGCCTATGAGCTAATGGTCGATTAGCTTGTTTCAGACGGTTGATTCGCGCGAGATTCAGCGCCTTTCCGAGTTCGCGGGAATCTTGGAATGACGCGGGCGTGATCGAATCCTCCTCGAGGCCTTTGGCGAGCGCCCGAACAATTGGACCCGGCGTCACAATGTGTCCCAGGGCAACCGATGCACCGATTGTGCCGAGGATGTATTCCTAAGGGATCAAGGAATCAATGGTTTGTGAGCACTGACACCACGGCATCTTACAAGTTCTCTGCGCAACAGCGCGACGGGGGACCGTGTCCCAGCTGCGCCTCATAGCGAGCAAAATATCCAGGAACCGATGATCAGCATAATCAACAATTAATTGCGATGGAATTCTTCGCCCCCATGCTGCGGCCTGGGGTCTCAGGGGTCCGGCATTGAGTTGATCGTATGAAAAAAGAGGGATCGCGTTCATCGGCATGGTGGTAGTGTGGTAGTGAAGATCAATCTGCTCAATTCAGGTTTGGGTAGCAATACAAGATTGTTGATTCACAGATACACGAAGGGCATGTGATGTTAATTAAATCATGTGACGAGGTGAAGCTGTGCTTGATTGTATTTGATGAATTCCCCTTCAGCCACCTGAGCCTGCCGCAAGTACTGGGCGGCCTTGCGTCGGGCATAAGCTTTTGCCCCCGGACTACTGTCGGAGCTCCGATCCACCCATACGTCATGGTTGTGCTTGAAATATCTAACAGTCCACTCCATTTCGTACTTTACCAATAGAAGTTCTTCCCGCCAGCGGGAGGCGAGTGCGCGCGATTTGAGATAAAGCACACGATTACCTAGTTCGATGATGTGGTCATTGACTACTGCCCATTGTCGTTAAAAATTACTCACTTTCTTGTAGGGCGGCCGGAGCCGATTCATCATCCCGGCCAACATGCCAAATCCAGGAAAGGTTCAAGGTTGTAGACCCAGGTTGGTTTGGGTTAACGACATATGTATTACTCTTGATGTCTGCTTTAGACAGCTCCTTGAACTTGCGGAGGATGGTATCATCGGCCTTCAGTGTCATCATCGCGTGCCGACATCAGGCATAAGCATACACAAGATCGCTTCGCTTCTTGTTCAGTGTGTTAATTCGATCGCGCGATCTCGTTTTTATGAGTTGCCGGCCAGCGCCGCGCAATGTATGACTGTATAACATTGACTTCTCGGCAATGATCTCGCGAAGCGACTTGAGCAATGCATCGGCCTGACGCTCTCGCAGTCTCAACTCATGTGACCTGAGTTGCGCTGCACACTGGGGCACTGTCGATGGCAAAGGAATGATGACGTTTTCAGCATGCAGGTGTGCGCCGGTATGACTCGGTGATGCCGTCGTTGGATGCTCGGCCAGCGGAGGAGAAGCGACGGCCGCAGTGAGAACCGTAGGAACATCGGCTTCATCAGAAGACTCCTCGTCATCAACATCAATCTCATTGTCTGGTGGCTCAAAGTCATTCAGGTTGAAAATAATGCGTCGCCAGGAAGCGGCTCGGTCCCCGTCATTGATGCCGGTGGGTCAATGTTTCGAATGTCGGACCCATCAATGCCTAACACACGACTCTGCAAGGCGATGTCGCTTATGCACTTGGATATTTTCTCCCGCAAGTTAGCGATTTGCCTCGCCTCATCTGCTCGGCCGTTCTTCAATGCGCGCTTAGCCCGGCATAGGACGTGCCATCTTGAAAATTCGAATATGAGAGGGCAATATTAATGTAACAATCAGAACTGAACTTACTGCAACTCTTGGACCCTCTATCGCTTCTCGTATCCACTGGTATTCGCCATTCAACGGCTCATCCTCGGCAGGAACCGCCAGATGGTCTTCATAACTTGCAGACATCCCATAGATATCCATCACTGATAAATCAATGTAACGAGTGTTCTCTGCTTCAACAACGGCATCGGTCCATGCTGCGATGTTTTTCGCACCAACACGCTCTGCGATTTCATCCCTTGTATCTTCTGCATCGGCTGCCCGCTTGTCGGCGAGAACATATCGTTTACAAAGCATTCTAACTGAATCTGGAGTCAATCTGTTTATTCATAGGACACAGCAAATGGATCACACCGATGTTCAATGCTTTCTTGTGGTTCGAATCACAGATATGGTCGTCCAACATTTCCGCTCGGTGAGCGAGTGTGGCCGTCCTCATCGCCGGTGTCACTGCATTGAGATTCGCCCATAGCGATTCCAAAATCTCGCCTATGACGATCCCGGATTGTGGGATGAACATAGACGAGAAGCGAAAACAGACAATTTTCTTTGTGCCCATGGACGTGGAATTGGCCTATCGCAAAGTCCGTGTCAAGGCCGACGGGGAGCCGGTGGCCGATCCGCCTCTGGAAATGGACACTGTATTGACAGGCAATGTCATAGAAGAACAGAAGCCCCTGCTCTGGATCCATGTTGGAGTACTTTAATGACTGAAGTAACACCCAGTCAACATTTTTCTGCTGTTCGCCTCTGTAGAGGTCGGCGACACCGCCTGGGGCGAAGCAGCCGTGCCGCGGGCAGGCGATCGCCACAATGCCATTGATATCACATGTTTTGGCGTACAGGAGAGTGTTCTCTATTGCTCGAAAGCTGTTCTCGCAAGGCGCTTTCTGTCTCTCGGTTAGTCACGGTTGGCGCCGCGGTCAAGCCGCTACACACCGTCTTGATATTCTCTGCTGCCCGCAAAAAACTCGGCATATTCTTCACGATGTGGTAACATGCTTGACCCAGGTGATAGCCATACATCCTTGTCTCCGGTGGATTGTCGGATATGGTCGGCCTTGAAGTTTCCGTCGGCCATGAGCGTTCGGCGGTACACCCACCTACGCAACAATCTGAGCAATCAGGATTCAGAAGCTAACCACATTACGCACTTGTTTTCATCCTCTTTCCAGTTGTCAGGTAGGTTCACACCTGGTTGCGGACAACATGGACAAAACGGCGCAAGCTCGGCTGTGCGAACTTCGCCGATGGTGTTGCCATCGCTCTCTCGCGTCTTGTTCCGACCACCCCATTTCAGTTTCTTCAACCATCGCCAGCATCGAGACAAGCGCCGGAGTTCCGCATATCGCTCAACGACTACCTGAGGTGCCAAGGGCTCAGTCTTTCGCCTTAGTAGCTGATAGTATTGGTATGCCGATGTCTTACACTCCAGATTGGCCAAGCGGAAGTCCTCCAGAACGTCAAAGGTGAACATAGTCTTGAATATGGTGAAGCTTGCCGGCATCAGTCGCATCCGTACGGCACCAGCGATCCTCTCTTGCGGGCCCCCACATCCACATTGTATGTATGGTAACGAATGAAGACCATTTGTGTGCACAAATAAAACATATGGATTTTGGTCAGGATCCATACTGGGAGCGATCGGGTGGTCAATCGGCGCCTCGGGAAGACCGGCCTTCCCCTCGTCCTCCTCGTCGGCGCCATCCAGGTCCTCTTCTCCACCGTGTGCATGCCTGGCTTCCTCTTTCTCAAGCTCTTCAATGATTTCATCAATGTCAAAACGCTCCTCCACCCCACCATCCCGCTGCTCGACGGTAATGTCGGCGTCCGCTCGCCGGTCTCGGTATGTATCTTCCACTTCTTCAACTTCATCCTCCCCTTCATCCTGACTATCGCATGTGGCTTGCAACCTTATTTGTTCGTCCGCTTTGTGCTTCAGCCATTCGCATCGCCGATCGGTGTTACCGTGATCGACGATCACGCACACGCCGACCTCCCAGAGGCTACCTGGACGAAAGTATTGGCCAGTCCATTTCTGGATCCGATGAAAGGGCATTTCTAGGTGTGCATTCCGCATACATTCGCGACAAAACATTGTTCTCTGATGACATTCCTTGCATCGCCAACTTGCTCTTCTGCACTCGCATGCACAGCGCGTGCTAATCAAGGCCTCATGCTCCATCAAAGCATTCATCACAATGCCGGCACGCGCGACAAATTCCTCCAAATAGTCTCGTTGGCTCTATTGCAATTCTCTTTGTCTAGCTTTGGCAATCGTGCATGAATTAATTTGCTCACCTTTGTCTTCGATGCAGCAGATACTGCGATTTGTTCATCCTCCGTGTATTCATGGTCAAGTACCATTGGTGTGGTCCTGTCGGGGACAACAGTCGGTGCATTTGTGGCAAACCGAATTCCACTATCCTGGTGTGGGACATGATCATAAGCGGTGTATTCATGCTCAGTGCCATCAACAGAATCGGTCTCGAATTGAGTTGTTGCCCAAGTGGACTGAGAAAGCCTCGGATGGTCGAGATCCAACACTCGTTGTCGCTTTCTGGGAGGCATACTGTTGTTGGGGAGCAAGCAACCTTCTTGTAACATTCACACGTGTAATAAGTGACAGCTGCGATGCATGGTGGCACACCTCGCGGTCAGGGCATGGTCCCATGATGTCCCTCACTGTGAACGCATGTATAAAGATGGGAAGTGTGGGTATTCATCACCCCGACTTTCACCCACTTTCACAATGGCGACGGTCACGCAACTAGCGAAATACAATCAAGGGGAGAGAGCAGTTCTGAAATTGTGGAAGCCAGGCTACCTTGCTGCGAAGACAACCTCAGAGCGCAAGACAGCCTTTGCCGTCGCGGCTGCAGAACTATTTAATTACTGGATTACACAAATGAAGACAGATGCGGAGAAGAAGAAGGGCTTCAGTCCAGAAGAGAAAAAACAGAGGGAGGGGGTAAATGTCATGGTTATCGTCAATCAGATGGGTATCTAAATCTCACCCCTTGCACACTAGGAACTCCTTGCATGGGTTAGAAATAACTGGCGGGCCAAAAGACATCGCAAAAAGGTCACCGAAGATGGCGGTCGGCTGCTCCGCATCGGCTACCGAACGGTACTACCGAGAATGGACGCTTACAAGGAGCGCATTGAGGAGTATGCTAATCAATACTTGGAGGCCGCCGTGCTCAGTGAATTAGAAAAGGCGAGATCGGCTTACGCGGAGGGTCGTTCGCTGACCGAAAACATTGGTGAGATGGCGCAAGAGGAGGAACCTGACTGGGTGGATGTTGAGGCCAGGATACGGACAGCGGCCACAAAGCGAAATTCGCTCGGATACCGAAGCATGGCGATGCGGCAGATTTACTTTGCCATGGAACCACTAGAACGCGATGCGGTGAAGGAAGAGATAGCAAAGCTCCAGGCGGAAAGGAATTCTGAGCCAGTGCGACGACAGTAAGCGACCGACGGCATTGACCGCGGAATAACCGGCATTGACCTTGAATAGATATGCGATGCTCGGAGCACTCAAGGCATTGGATGCGAATTGCCGCGACATGTTCAAGAGGTTTGGAATGCTCACATACAGTATTGCCGTGTTCTTGGACCCCGAAGGAAACCCGAAGTTCACTAGGTACTGTGGTTCAGATCCCATCGCTTCAACGCCGATCTAACCTTCGGCTAGTGCGGACGCAGGTCGGCTTATCTTTAAGGACAATTTAATCAAAGACAAGCGACTCGAGGACCAAGTCTGGTACCACTTTACACAACAAGTGGTGGCGCTGAACAAAAAGAGGTTTGGAAAGGCAGATGATCCGACCGCTGTGGACAACGATATCCCGGTCGATGCGTTGGACAGCCAAATCCAACTGTCCAAAAATGCCGACGGTACGCCGATACTACCATCGCGTTTCGTCGCCAATGTGCCTGTACATTCAAAGATTGTCAAGCAAACACTGCGACTCTTTCTCAATGCGCATTACTGTGAGTAGGAACATCTTTAGCAATTCGCGGCTGACACCGATGCTGCCGATAGTCCTCGCTTCAGGCCGACATGACACGAAGGTGCCGTGGACTGTGCTAAGTCAGCATTGTGAAGAGGCGGTCGCAGCCGACTATCTGCCGACTGCCCCGATGTTCAAGTTTGGGCAACCACATAACATGGTGGCAGAACTGGCAAACGAGTGGTACGACATACTGCTTGCTAAGCAGGAGACAGAACGACCATTCAAGTTCAGGGCGTATTACAACACGAAGGAGAAGCAGATGATGCCAGCAAGGTACAGTGCCGACTGGTTGGGACGCACTCGACCGGTCACAACCCCGGCACCTATCCGATGGAAGGTCAAGGCGACGAAGATCATTACAAGTGATCAGTCAACGACGGTTGTAAACAGTAGTAGTCCAGCACAACCATCGACGGGTGATCGGTCTGTCCGCGCGGGAAGCGAGGCGAGCGACATGCTACCCAATGTGCCACCACCGGGAAGGGCGCGATTATCTCGCACGTCCAGGCATGTAATTATCAGTGACAATGGGACTCGTTCAGGATCGCCCGCACCGAGCTTCCCGACACAAAGCGAATCTCCCCCGCCCACACCCCGCGTCTCCGCCGAGGAAGATTAAGAAAGGAGGAAAGACAAAGCCTGGTAAAAAACGATTGAAGGGAGCAAAAGCCGACGTATCGGCATCACTCGCCTCCCAGCCGATTGCTATTCGACCGAAGCCTCGCAGACTTCAACACCCAGCCACAGAAGAAACGAATGATCCAGAGCTACAATATCCACCAGTACATTCAAACACGGCCGGCCGAGTTACAGATCGGTCCGAGGCGCGTGCGATCAACACTGCGCAGCATACAAATACGCTTACGACCCAGCCGAGTGCAACCACAAGGAAGAGAGTAACAGAGGAAGAGAGGCTTGCAAGGGATGCAGAGCAGTATCGGGCAGCCGAGGGCAGCAAGAGGCAGTCCAAGAAGTCGAGTCGCGCTCTTAATCAATAATCTCTCTCATGTGAATTCGAAGTCAACAAAATGTATTATATTACAATAACAAACTTATTATATTAAAACTAAGAAAAACGATATTAAAATAAAGTTCATATTCTACTTCTTCAATCTCTTTGTCTTGGTCGAGGCACTTCCTGTAGCCTTTCGCTTCGCGGCCTTGCTATCATCAGGCGCGGGTGTCCGAGACGTCGAGCGAGTTGACCGACGAAGGGTGTCTGTCGGTGTTGCTGACCGTGTTCTTGTCATCCGCGGGGGAGGCACTTGCAGCTGAGCAAGTGCATGGGTTAGGTTTGCAAGGGCGGTGCTCCCATGTGGAGTCGGCTCTTGCACGGTGATAATCGGTGCCGCCACAGCAGGCGACGAGGCGAGGTCCATGTTGACATCCTCGCTGGCGGCTCGTGCCTGCGAGGGAGCGGGAGGCAAAGGGGCGGTCGGCAAATCGTGCGCCAATGACGGTGAATGTGTCGGGGATGGTGAATGCGGTGGCGGCGTGGAAGGGGATGCGGGGGCTTGCGACGGGGATAATGGACGATGCGATGCCGGGGGAGGGGTGCAGGGAGGCGCAATGGTCGGTGGGGGTGGGGGCATGTCGGGGAGCGGCGGAGGAAGCGATGTGGCTGCTGGGGGGGCAGGCTCTGCAGGCTCTGCGACAATGGGGGCGATGGGTCTATTGGAATGGCGTTGTGCCCATTCGCCGACCAATGTTCTCTTGTCTGTTGAGCCCGCTGCCTGATACGCCGGCTCGCTCCTTTGCTCGACCGAGCCTTCCGCGTCGGCCAAGCCGTTTCGACCGAGCATGTCGAGGACCAGCTTGAGTCCCCGATCCACGCTGTCTAACTTGTTGGAGTTCGACTCCAACCTCTTGTTTACCTCTCGGCCCAACTCGCCTATTTGTCGGGCCATGTCGTCCATCCGCCGATTTGTCTCCTGCATGAAGGCTTGCCACTCGGCCGGCACCGGTGCGACCTCGTCCCTCTGTCTGCGCATTTGCGAGATGAGGCTGTTTGGGTCGTCGAGCTCCCGCACTCGTTCACACCGCACCTTCTTTTGTCGGCACCTTCGGCACGAGCCGACCGGGTTCCTCGCCAGGCGCTGACATGGGACCTCCGCCTTCATGCACCGGAGACATCCCGGTTCAAACTCACCGTTGGTTGGCCCAAGCGACGGCAACCGGGTCGTTCCACGCATGTTCCGCTCGACTATCTCGACCTTAGGCAGGGCCATCGAACCCTTTCTGGGTTTCGCCTGCCGACGAGGATTCCTTCGTTTGCCGGACTCGCTTTCTTCGTCGTCATCGCTCGGCTCCGGGAACTCCTCGCCCTCATCGCTCGAGGGCTCACGCCGTCGGCGAGGCTGCTGCTCAGTCAGCATCATAGGCGGTTACAAGTGCAGCACTTACCTTGCTTGGGCCGGCTACTGGTCGCCCACCTTCGCCCGCCTCATCCGTCTCCGAACCGACCATCGACTTTGACTTGGCAGTGGCACGTTTCTTTGGCGCAACTACCTTACGCACTGTTATCTCATCCGTAGCCTTCCCCTTGCCCTTCTCCATCCGTCGCCTCATCGCCTCATCCAACGTCTCGATCCTCGGTCGGATGAGCGCATCGAATTCCTCCTTCTTAACGATCTTCATCTCATCTTCATCCACTGTCGGCGATCGTCGCGGCCCCCTCGGCTTCGATTGCACCCCACCATGTTCCCGAACCACTTTTCTCCCCTCATGATGCTCCACGTCGCGTCGCTTCGGAGCGGTCGGCGCTTTGTCCTTGGGCGCTGCTGCCTTCGGCACCCCCGATGGCCCTGTGCCATCCACCTCCATCGCGTCCTCGGCCTCGGCTACCCGCTCTCCTTCCTTTCTGCTATCCACGCCGGACTGATCAGCCCGCCCACCTTCTGACTTTTGCCGCTTCCGTAGCTCCCGGGCGGCCTCGGCGACGGCGCAGGCCGTCTTCGTGCGGGGGTTCTCAAAAAAATCCCTTACCAAGTCGTCGGTCTTCTCCTTCAACGTGCTTAGCGTCCGCGTGATCAGCCACTTTGCTTCTATCTCCTGTTTGAATTTTCGGTTCGATGCCCTTTTCGCGAATGCGTACTGTAATGATGGTGGTCGCTCTGTCAGTCATGCAGGTGCCACAGAAAATACACTTACCATTTCCTTTCTGTTGTCCATGAACCATGTCAAACCCGTGCCGGCAGCGACCTGGGCAAGCAGCTGCTGCTGCAGCTCGGTGAATGTGGCGGTGACGGCCTGTTGCGAGGAGATGTCGTATGCGATGGTGGCGGACATTGTTTGAGATTTAGATTGCTGTGGGGTTGAGTCGGCTGAGCGTGCTGGTGGTGCGAAGTGAAGTGAAGTTGAAGAAAAGTTGCTGACGTGACAGATGAACCATTTGCGGATCACAAGATCACTTCACTCACGGTCACGTGATATTGATGATCAGCCGAATCCTTATCGGCCCTTCATCGACCACCACTACCACCAATATGCAGAACAACGACAGCACTGTCCGAGCCCAATCGACATTCGCCCTACGAGACGAAAGTACAAATGAAAGGATGGAGGTTCCATGGTCCCTCCTTGATCTTATCAGATATGAATATGAGAAGGAGAAGATCAAGGCTGCAATGGAAGTGGACACAACAAACGATGACGAGGTATGTGGTTTTAGCAGTGGATGGGAAAGACAGTTTGACTCAATTCATTGAGGTGTAGCTTCCCCCGGTTCACGGGGATACATCCTTCATTGGCGAACACGATATCCAGGTGCCGGCAAACCCGGTATGACATCGGTGTACCAACAGACAACAGCCACTAACAATGATTATTAGTTTCTCACAAAGGCACAAGTCACAGAACTACATGTATCAATCAAGGCAGCGCAGGAGCGGTGGGGCATATCCTACAAGGACGCTGCCCACCGGCTCTACCTTCAAAAGATGGCGCAAGTTCAGGCGGAGATGGCCGAGGTCGAGCGACTGAAGGCGATGATGGCGCGATGTCGTCGGTTAATCAATGAGACAATCCGACGGCACTCAGGTCGGGCCGGCAGTACTTGATGTAGTAGCTGATGTGCTCGATTGTATAATATATCATACTACATGCCTGCTACTCACTGGCTGACAATTTTGCACTTGCTATTGTGTACTTAACAATTGGAAATACTGGATACTCACTGGCCCAGACCGTCGGCTTGTTTCGTGGGCTTGTGCTTTGGTCTTGGTATCATCCAAGAACATTGGAGCTACTCACCCACTAGCAATTTCGGCTGTTTCGCAAATCCTCGGCCTCCGTTGTACAGCCGATGTGGCAACGCTTTGCCTACATGGGCTGGTAATTTGGTCTCGGTATTATGCACTGCATCCGTGAGCATTCGAGCTACTCACCTGCTATGAGTTTCGGTCTGTTTCGCAGATCCTCGGCCTCCGTCGTACAGCCGATGTGGTGACGCTTTGCCTACATGGGCCGGTGCTTTGGTCTCGGTATTATGCACTTCATCCGTGAACATGTGAGCTACTCATCCGCTAGCAATTTCGGCTGTTTCGCAAATCCTCGGCCTCCGTTGTACAGCCGATGTGGCAACGCTTTGCCTACATGGGCTGGTAATTTGGTCTCGGTATTATGCACTGCATCCGTGAGCATTCGAGCTACTCACCTGCTATGAGTTTCGGTCTGTTTCGCAGATCCTCGGCCTCCGTTGTACAGCCGATGTGGCGACGCTTTGCCTACATGGGCTGGTAATTTGGTCTCGGTATTATGCACTTCATCCGTGAACATGCGAGCTACTCATCCGCTAACAATTTCGGCTGTTTCGCAAATCCTCGGCCTCCGTTGTATAGCCGATGTGGCGACGCTTTGCCTACATGGGCCGGTGCTTTGGTCTTGGTATCATCCAAGAACATTGGAGCTACTCACCCACTAAGAATTTGGCCTGTTGCGCAGATCCTCGGCCTCTGTCGTACAGCCGATGTGGCGACGCTTTGCCTACATGGGCTGGTAATTTGGTCTCGGTATCATGCACTTCATCCGTGAACATGCGAGCTACTCACCTGCTATGAGTCTCGGTCTGTTTCGCAGATCCTCGGCCTCCGTTGTACAGCCGATGTGGCGACGCTTTGCCTACATGGGCTGGTAATTTGGTCTCGGTATTATGCACTTCATCTGTGAACATGCGAGCTACTCATCCGCTAACAATTTCGGCTGTTTCGCAAATCCTCGGCCTCCGTTGTATAGCCGATGTGGCGACGCTTTGCCTACATGGGCCGGTGCTTTGGTCTTGGTATCATCCAAGAACATTGGAGCTACTCACCCACTAAGAATTTGGCCTGTTGCGCAGATCCTCGGCCTCTGTCGTACAGCCGATGTGGCGACGCTTTGCCTACATGGGCTGGTAATTTGGTCTCGGTATTATGCACTTCATCCGTGAACATGCGAGCTACTCATCCGCTAACAATTTCGGCTGTTTCGCAGATCCTCGGCCTCCGTCGTACAGCCGATGTGGCGACGCTTTGCCTACATGGGCCGGTGCTTTGGTCTCGGTATTATGCACTTCATCCGTGAACATGCGAGCTACTCATCCGCTAACAATTTCGGCTGTTTCGCAAATCCTCGGCCTCCGTTGTACAGCCGATGTGGCGACGCTTTGCCTACATGGGCCGGTGCTTTGGTCTCGGTATTATGCACTTCATTCGTGAACATGCGAGCTACTCATCCGCTAACAATTTCGGCTGTTTCGCAAATCCTCGGCCTCCGTTGTACAGCCGATGTGGCGACGCTTTGCATACATGGGCCGGTGCTTTGGTCTCGGTATCATGATGTATAACAATACAGTACATGCTCACTACCTACTACCTGAAAACATCGGCCTGTATCCCAAAACATCGGCCTGCACCGGACATCGGATGTACCGATTCTTTGCTTATTTGGGCCGACTTCTTTACTGATGCATCATATACATCATCCCAGTAGGTCTCGGCTACATGCTAGCTGAAACCATCAGCCGCAATAGCAAAAAATCGGCCTACATCGGTCGCCCGATGTTGGACCGATTTGCTGACATTTTATCCCTGCTGCCTCATTGTACCTGTATAGGAATGATTGGAAACAACCTAGCCACCTCACTAACCGTTCCACAGCATTCTGCTGCATTGCCGGTCAATCCCTCGGCCCTTCCGATGTGCGAGCTGCTCCGCGCGGATGGTTGTTATTGCATACATTGTAGACTTACCATATTGGGCAATTTCCGCTGGGCTCCGCGCGGACTGTTCCTATCAATACAATGTATAACTCCGCTTTGATGTGTTTATTGGTACATTGTAACTCCGCTACCTGGGACATTTGCGTTGACGACGCCTGAAAGACCAGTGGTAAGCTGGCGCTGCAAGGTCGAGGCCGAGGAGGATTATCCTCAGGGGAGTGGGACGACATACGTAAGCGGCTTTGCAAAGCGTTGCAGTGGACGTTGAGGTTGCTAGATGCTGAAAAAGGCGAGAGAGGGGAGACGACGGTGGGTCGAAGCGATAGAGTACCCTCGTGCTTCTACTCGCTTCTCACACAATGCCATTCACGCCACACAATGCCACAGGTATTTTGAACAATGAATCCCCGAGGCGCATTACGGCACGAGATGACACGCTGGATGACAGGTATTCCAAGTAGATGACAATGAATGAATGGGGGGCAGTGGGGGTAGTGAGACCGGGTGACCTGGGCAAAAGCGCCGTCGTGTTCGCCGCTAATAATCCAGAATGCGGCGACATCCGTGATCCCGTCGGTTAATTTCGCATCGAAGTCGTGGTCGCCGGGGAAGACCACACCGTATGGACTCCGCCCACCGATCGAGTCCATGAAGGGCGTCTAATACGACGCCTGGTTCGCCAGTTCGGAACGTACACGTTCTTGATTTTCCCATCAACACTATACATCCCCCCTACCCCTCGGCGTATACAAGTGGCGGGGACCCGCCTCGTGTCGATGGACCCACAAAGTTCACGGCTCTGTAGAATATGTTTTGTGTGTACGGCAGTGCTGCGCAAGCACAAAGAAGGCCACGATGGGAATTTATTGTCTGCGTAGATGGTGCATCAAATCATCAATGATCTGCAATAAAGTAAGACGCTGAGGCGTGGAAGCGAGGTGACTGACCTTTGGATTCGGGTCGATAGGACATGCTAGACTTTGACATATGGGGCATTGCCGTGTTAGTGCTGGAACTGGTGAACAGAGTCAGCAGCCCGGAAAAGCGTGGTCAGAAGGTCAGCGCTTACCTTCGCAACCGCAAACTCGAAGTCTTCTTGTGTTACGTGCTGTCGTCGCTCCCGCAGAGCATACATACCCGCTTACGTACATATACCTCGGACTTCAGCACCAGAGCATTGTCCCATCTTCTCTGCCAGCGCGCGCAGATTTATGCCGCGCTGCAGGGACATCTTGTGGGGATATCAGGGAAGGTAGCGAGGCATGAACGTGACGTGCTTACCTTTCGAGAGTGGATCCGGAGAATAGAGACACGAGCCTCGGGGCCAGGAGGCGGGAACTCGATCTTTCGATCTATCTGTCCTGGGCGCATTAGCGCAGAGTCCAGGATATCGATGCGGTTCATGGCCATGATGACCTTGATATTCTTCGTCGGCTCGAACCCATCCAACTGATTCAACAACTCCAACATCGTTCGCTGTACCTCCGAGTCGTCGCCGCCGCTCCCCCTTTCACCCCGCGAGCTGCCGATAGAGTCGATCTCGTCCATGAAGATGATGCTCGGTGCGTGCTCTCTCGCCATCACGAAGAGCTCTCGAACCATGTGACTCCCTTCTCCGACGTACTTCTGCACGAGCTCGCTCCCACTGACACGGATAAACTTGCAGTCGGTGTGATGGGCAACTGCACGCGCGAGCAGCATCTTTCCTGTACCAGGAGGGCCGTAGAGCAGCACGCCCTTCGGTTGCGCGATACCAAGGGCCTCGAAGAGCTCCGGGTGTTTCACGGGTAGCTCAATAACCTACTTGATTTCTTTAATTTACTTGTCCAGGCCACCGACCATCTCGTACGTGCTGTCGGGCACCTTCTCGACCATCATAAGCGATACCAGTGGGTCAACTTTGTTTGGAAGGATTTTGTGAAGCGTGTAGGAATCCGACCGCAGGGCGACCTGAAGCATCGGTGAAAGGTAGAGATATCAATGTCAACGACTATGTTCGCAGTTCACATCAGACGTCGCCAAAACAAAACAGAACGAAATGTACTGTACTTGCCCTCGGGCTGCGCCTTGACCAAGACTTTGTTCTTTCCCGTGACCTTGACCACTTCGCCAACATAGCTGCCAGGCTCATGCTGCAGCTCCTCTCGGAGTAGCCTTACTACTGAGCTCATGAGCAGGGGTAGTCACCATATTCTAGCCTGCTCACTTCGTGCATTTAGAGCATTCCATTGGGCCTCTAACCGCCGCAAGTTCTGGGTTTTCTGATTGGTGGTGTAGTAGTGAATATACGTGTAGACCTGTAGATAGGTCTAATAAGAATGCGAGGGTCCGCCTCCGGCAGGACAAGTCCGTGTGACACCCGAGTGAACTAGTGTGAGAACGATGAGTCCGAGAGTGATAACAAAATGATAGAAACTTTGGATGCTTCAGATAGCTTCGGATGCACTTGTGCTCAGAACGGCTGACTCGGCTTCGGATAGTAAGACGAGGATGGCAGGAGAATGATAAAGGTCGGCAGGAGAAACTGGCTTCGGATCGGACTCGGACTCGGACAACGGCAAACTCTGACAACAGATGAGAGGAAAGCTTCGGACTTCTCAGATTCTAACTCTGACTCGATGTAGGGGGGAAAGCAAGCTGATTTTACTAACTATGAGTACAGGAGTATTTGTAGCTAAGTGATAATCAAATGTATGAAAGGTCCGAGACGACAAGGCACTAAGAACGAATAATGGGGATAAGAAAATTAGAAAATTAGAGTACAAAACAAAAGAGATACGAAGAGTCGGTCCGAAGTGTTTGATCCGTTATCACGTGTGTCCGATGCGGGTCCGTGACGTCCGAGTCATGTGCGAGCGAGTCCGAGGAGTCGGAGAGGAGTCGATAGGAGATAGGGGCAGCCGGAATACACGGAACGAAAGGGTTCCACCCTTACAGTGGTGAGCTCCGCGTCCTCAATTTTGCCTGATAGTGAGACTTGACGCCGTCGATGTTCTCGTAGGGACGGGCATGGCTTGCGGATGACACATCGTGCTTCCAGCGCCTAAGATGCCCCTGTCTGGCCGCATTCCCTTCGTATTTCTCATTTCCAGTCCACCTTGTATCCGCCTTGCTGAACGGTGGTGGCACTCTAAATACAAGTACTCGAGACAATCCAGAGCCAATGTCTCGCTTCTCACTTCCTTCGCGCCGCTCCACCCCCATGCTACCGCCCTTTGCCTGTTTCGACGCGACATTCTCTCACGAGCCTACTACTGACTACCACTGCAGCAAGCCACTCCACCCTCCCCATCCAACATGCCACCTCCCAGCTCCCTCAGGGCAGCGTGCAATCCTGTGTATGCGGCCATCCAGCGACCCTCCCCTTTACTTATAACCCCCCTTCCCCACTGCCTCAACTCTCACCCCACCCAAATCAAGTCAACGTCCCTCAAACGACCGCCGCAGCTCAAACGACTACCGAGACCAGCTGAAACCGTTCAAGCAACCCACTAGAGTATGTGTCAGATCACGCCTGGATTTCAAGCGTCAAGATTGATTTAGATTTACTCACGATTATCAAGTGATTCTGAACACCTCTTCGCCCAAGCCCATCTCCAAAGCCTCCCCGTCCATTATTCCATTGCAATAATGACCTCTGCAACGTCCTGTCCCAGTAACAACGTGTTCGACCAGAGAAGCACGTTCTTGACTTCATCATACGCATGGCAGCTAGCCGTAGTAGCCCGATGACTAGTTCCAACACTTGCATCGATGTATTCGTGGCCGACGACCGGGATACGCCAAGCTCCTTCGGCGCGACGAGCTGGGGAAGCCGCGTGCGGATGATTCAACACCATGGGGGCAGCAATGTAGTTGATGATGTCCGAACAAGGGAGGAGCGCTCCAAGCGGCGATCGTGAAACACCGTCTTCTTTCAATGCCCATTGTCTTCCGACCTCATGCATGCGATCAACAATGACGCTGCGGCAGGTGAGAACGCGGGGCTGCTCATCAGAATCAAGAGGGGGGAGGTGTGATGTCGAGGCGGCGGCAGCGAATGGGCGGATCGAAGTGATCGTTACGTCACGAAGGATGGTATCTCTCCGTGTCACGTTCAAGTCAGACACCCAGCTCGGTAGGCGGCTACTAGTCTTCGGGTATTCCACCATCGAGAGCACGTCGATCTTCCCCTGACCGATGATCCATATTTGGTCGATCCACAGTGCTACAGGCGCATCCTCCCACTGCAAAGTGAGCAAGGCAACATCTAAACTCGTCGTAATCGACAATTTGGCATTCCCGTTGATTGAGATCTCGCTCCGAACTCCTGGATCTCCCCAGGTGTACGATAGAGCAGTGAAGTCCGGAGGGCGGAATAGTGGGGTGACGAAGAGCTCGCCGCGAAGGCCTGGCGCATCCTGCTCTTTTGAGGCAAGACGAAGGAGGTGGATTTCACCAGACTCGAGAGGAATGGTGGAAAAGAAGAAGTCCATTGGATCTAGGTTTCGACTGTTGGCAGTCAGTGAGAACAACAGCAAATGAAAAGAAGGTGCACGACAGACAGCGTAGAGATTCACTTCTATCGTCCACATGTACAACTGTGTACCCCAGCTACGAGCGGCGGCAGAGTGTGCATTTTCGCTTCGATTTGGAAATTTCAGGGCACCAGTGAAGAGGCAATGCTAGCCCTGCTGCTTTCTGTAATATGCTCAACAACAATCAAGACCAGGTTTGTTGTGGAAGAAGGACTAGGGACTCGTTGCTGACAGGAACAGGAAAATTCCGGACAGGCGCCCGCCTATCAGTCGCAAAAGTCTATTCCAAAGTCACAAATTCCAAAGTTCAAACCTGTTCAACCTTCTTCGCTCGTTCTGCCCAGCGTTCTGAAATATTCTTGAAAAACTGGGGTGCAGCCACCACTATTGTACTAGTAGATGTAACTGGTCAATATTCAATGTTTGGTTGCTAGTGCATATGGCGGTTGCTGGTTCGCTAACTAGGAAAGACGGAGCTGCTAGTCCAGCCTGGCAAGGCTCAGGTGCTGGCGTACCATCGTGATTTACGGCCAAATGACACTCTGAGCAGTCGTAATCAAAGTCGGGACCAGCGAGCCCATGGTTGCCGTTCCATGGAACACTGGCCACCGCGTTACAAGAAGGGCACTCAATGACCCTGCATCGAATCAATGGCATGCATATTTGAGCTGGGTCTTGTTCTGCCAGTATTTATCGTCGTATCCCCAACCTGTGGGGTCTACTTCGACTAGTGCAGAAGGGTATCAGCAATCAATTGCTGGCTATTTAACATTGGTATGTACTATGTTCGCTAGAGGGTATTCCTTCATGTGCTTCAACTGTGGAAAGCGTAGCTCCGAGTCTTCAAGGTATCGAAAGGGGCCCAGCATGTACGAATGCAACGCCAGAGCGACATCATCAGAAAAATCGCAAAAATGGCTTTCGTGGCTTTTTGGATACTTTTTTGGGCTTCCCACTCCACTGAAGCCCTTCAGAAGCTATGTCCCTAACCTTTTGCTCCTTTCCGGCGCTTTTTTGGCTCCAAAAGGCCCCAAAAGCCCTCAAAAAGCCTACCAAAAGGCGGAAGTATGTGTGATTTTACTGATGATCGAGTGGAGGAACTCGTGATCTTGCAGCGACTTCTTCTCGAAGTCCTTATTCTTCCTCGCCATCAATCCCGACATCCTGCTCCAACCACACTTGAAGACGGTAGGTCGACCTCTGAAAAAATCGTCGACTGTGGCTTCTGTGTTCTCTGGTGTACTGGTCCAGCTCGTCGAAGAGGAGGAAGAACACTCCAAGGACTTGGAGATGGGCTCCGACCTTCTCCTTCAGAACATCGGTTTGAAGCTGATTGACGAGAGTGGTTTGCTTGTCAGTCAGGGACTTGGCTATGAAGGTGAAGATGATAATGCGCTCACCAGGGCATCGTACTGGCTTATATAGCTAGCAGGTCGGAACTTCTGCTAAACAACTACAGCGCCGAGTAGCATGCACTCCAGTTGCAAGTTCTCAACGACTAGTGAGCGGCTGCGCACCTGAATGATCGCGCCCTTCGTGTGCGCTTGTATACGGTATCCCAATCCTGCGCTTGAAATTGAAATTATAGCTATTTTCATAAATGATGAGAATCCGTGAATGGTGAATACAAAAAAACTTGCGCATACTATGGGTTCTCACGGTGGGCTAGATCGCATTGTGACGATGTGCCACCTGGTGTGCCCTCGGAGCGCAAACCTTCGTTCACACCATCATGATGAGCGACAACGAGGAAATGCAAAACGACCCCATCTTTGGTGACTGTATGTTCTGTAATTATCTCATTCCTAGCCCCAATCCTTACAATCATGCCAGGGGGAGCCAGCCAGCACAACAACGGAAAAGGCATATGTCTCAAACTAACATTTTACCCTCTCGATAACCCTGCAGTCTCCTGGCGCAAAAATGCAAGGCGCACGCAAATAAATGCCATCACTCAAGTACACGAAGACTACGGCCTGCGAGAGTTCATTATCAAGTGCCTTGATACGGTAGAGCGATGTGATTTACTTGAGTTTTCAGGTATATATCGCTATCCTGATGGCCTACCACACGACGAAGACGAGGCTGAAGACAAAAACTCATTTGATATGACATATGGCATTCAAGGCACTGGTGATCGCGACATACGGCTCTGTAACACAGATAACTACAAAGTCATGATGACTGATGTATGCCTGCGCAAAGCTCCATCATTATGGGTCACAATTACAGAGCTAGAAGTTGCGGTGAGTGGTTCTGGCCTTGGATTTATCTCCAAACTCAACCTTGGAATGCCGGCAGCATGACAATGCCAGAGATGGCAATGGTGACGAAGAGGTGGCTGACCAACCTAATGGAGAGGAACAGGAGCAGCAGCCGGAGGAGGAGGAGGAGGAGGAGGAGCCACGAAGGCGTAAAAAGCATCACAAGGTGTGCATATATGCTTCACTACATGAAGCTATAGCTAACCCTGTTCCTGAGACCCTTGAGGGTAGCGTAGAAGAGGAAGAGCAGAACGACATTATCATATCTTTGCAGGAGGGCCATGTTTGTGAGGATCGCACCTGCGCTAACTATGGCAAATACTGTGTGGCAATAGGGCCTGATGGTAGGCATGTTACGCTCACGCCGCTTCACTTCTGTGTATGGTCGGCAGCTGTGGTATGGTTCCTTTGTAGCACACATACACAGTGCTAATTCTCTCGATTCTATGCATCAATTCAGCAAGGACGTGTTGCTGGAGTTAGCAAGGACGTGTTGCTGGAGTCAGTGAGGAGACCCCACCCCATTCACATCTTTTTGAGCCGAAATCAGGAAACGACGATGAGACTGACATCAGTCTTTTGGCTAAACGGCGGCTCCAGCAGAGTACTAGGCAATCCACTGGTGAGAATCACGTTCACATGAGCTTCGACGGCTTGGCCAACTTCATTCGCGGTGTCCGTGCTCCACTACTTGATGCCTCAAACCACCAGCTTGGCCTCCACACCTGCTCTCTCACTCCGAAGGCCCCCTTGCCGCCCAAAATGTCTCTTGTCGACTTCTGTAATACGTACGAACTCTCAGACTCTGTGTATACAAAGCTTCTCACCATAGACATTGACGGCCCTCACCTCTTATGCAAGGTCTCAGATGGCGCACTCGAGCAGGCTGGCAAGCTGACCATTGGCCAAGTTGCAGCTGTACGCGATGCCGAGGAACGATATCTCGAGGCTTCCTTGTAGTCGTTCAGCGTAGTTCTCAGAACCAAATGTGCTATAATAAAATGCAATGTATTCTACAACACGACTACAGGTACCCGGAGTGACGAAAGAACCCCCATGTCATCTCAGGTGTGATGACAGTGACTGCCACATACAACTTGTAGTAAGCTTGACATGAAGGAAATGCATGGATCCCTGAGCGACGAAGGTGAGCCTTGATGACTGAGAATGCTTGTTCAATAGGACTAAAGTCAGGGGAGTACAGCGACAAGTACTCAATACAGCAACCTAATGGCAACCTTCATTGGCGCAGGGAATGCTAAACTAGTAGAAATACACACCGAAACTGTGAATGAGATCAATAACTTCTTCGTTCTTGTGGATACGTGCATTGTCCATGACAATAACACTACAAGGACCAGGGAATGGTGTTGTTATGGGAAGCTTCATGCAGACCATTAGTATTGTCAGAGGAATGAGGACTTGGAGACACACCACATCTTCCCGAAGGAACTCCAAGAAGGTCTCTCGGGTGTATGAGCCCTCTACCACCCTCGCTGCTGCAATCCCTTCATCTAAAACTAACCCAGCAACTGTTGAAAACCGGTGTGTTAAGCGAGCATCTGTCCTACAACCCTAAGCGGGGAGGACGAGCGTGCGCTGAGTGAAAGACTAAGTAGCCTACTCACTGGTTGTTTAGCTAGTACTACGTTGTAGCTACGTTAGTGCTTATGCGACCTCTTAGACTTCTCTGGGTAGAGTAGTTGTTATTGAGTACAGTAGGATACAGGCTCCTTATATACTGTACTTGACCTATTCTAAAGATAGGTGCGCAGTCAATACTAAGCGTATATGACTCAGTATGAGTCTGTATGACTCACGTCGTTAGTAAGAACCTTCTATGAAGTTCTACTGCGGACTGCACTCTGACTCATGTCCTGATGGAAGCATGGTCATGTGGAGGTGCATGCGCAACACTCCCCCTCGCTAAGACGTTCCTCTGAACTTCGAAGCGGATAGTGAGGAATCAAAGAATTTGATTCCCAGCATGGACCTGAACAGTTCGAACTTCTGGAAACCCAGGTTTTTGGTGAACATATCTGCAGGATTTTCTGCACCATTGACGAAGAATAATTCAACGTCTTTGAGCTCGACACGATCACGAATGTAGTGATAGCGGATATCGATATGTTTAGTTCGTCTGTCAGACACAGGGTTTGAGGCAATAAAGATTGCACCCTGATTATCAGCGTATATGGGTATACATCTGATGTCTATGCCAATCTCTTGAAAGAGATTCTTTATCCACATGATCTGACGACAGGTGTCGGAGAGAGCCATATATTCGGCTTCAGTGGATGACAGCGCAGTGGTTTTCTGAGCATGTGATTGCCAAGAAATTATCCCACCGGCTAATTGAACAAAGTATCCGGTCGTGGATCTGGGACTAGACCAGTCCGAATCCGTGTATGCAAGTAATCCTTCTTGGTTATTCTCAAAGCAAAGGGAGTAGTTTGGGGTCCCTGCGAGATAACGCAAGATGTAGAACACTTTCTCAAGGTGATCCTTGGAAGGGTTTGCGCTCTGCTGTGATAACTTGATCACTGCATAGGAAATGTCTGGACGAGTTCCTAGCATAATGTACAACAAGGATCCTATGACCTGTTGGAACTTTGATCGAAGCGTGGGGTCCACAGTTCCCTTGTAGGGTTGCGGTTTGTATCCCATGGGAAGTGGAGTCCGGGCGGTTTTGCCGTTCGAGAGATTGAATCTCCTCAGAACTTTTTGTAGGTAGGTCTCCTGATCTATGTAGATACTGGAGCCTTTCCTAAGAATTCGCATACGAAGGAATTCTTTGGCTTTGCCTAGATTGCGACATTCCCATCGCTTCATAAACTCGGTTTTTAGTCGTAAGACAAGCTCCCGGTTAGAGCCGCAGAATAGTGCATCGTCCACATAAAACTATTGCAATAACAATTAAGTTTTTGTGACGGTAAATGAATACTCCACTATCAGTGGATGCACGTTTGAATCCAAGCTCTTCCATAGACTTGGAGAGTTCTTTCCACCAGGAAAGAGCTGCTTGTTTGAGTCCGTAAAGGGCACGCCATAAGCGGAGAACGAAGTCCTCTTTTCCCTTGACTCTAAAGCCTTCTGGCTGTTCCATATAGAGCTCCTCTTCGAGTTTCCCATATAGGAAGGCGGTTTTTACGTCTAGGCCTTCTATATGCCATTGCTCAAGCACAGATAATGCGAGCAGCATGCGGAATGTCTCGTAGCGTACAACTGGTGAGAAGATTTCATTGAAATCAATTCCCTCTCGTTGTGAGAAGCCTTTGGCGACGAGCCTAGCTTTTTTACGGCCATCTGACTTAATGTCAAATACCCATCGGCATTTAATTGCCTTTCGACCCTCTGGGAGTCGTGCCAGACTGAAAACCTGACGCTCACGGAGCGATTTAAGCTCCTCATGGCAAGCATCAACCCAGGGTTTTCTCTGATCAGGCGGTAATCGCATGATGTCATGGTAGGTCCATTCCTGGACGTTATCGGGTTTAGGATCTGGACTGTTTGTCGTCAGGTGCGACGCAGTTCCTAGCTCTGTCTCCGAATCTTCAACCGCTTTTGAAAGCAGGAAATTCATCAGACTTACTCCCCCTTCCTGAGTAATGCGGATTAAGTTTGCATCAGAACCAGACATTTCCCAGTCATTATCGACTTTGGGATCGGAAGGTGGAAATTCCTTCCTTTCAGGGATGCTATCATCAGGTTCTTGGGTGCGAGGTGGTCGGTTACGCCTGCATGTTGAACTAGTGGGCAATCGGGAGCTACCCGGTTGATCGTCCCCAACTTGTCGACGCCAAGTCCTATCCCTGTTTATGTCTCTTTGTATTTCCGATGGAAGACATCGGTCTCCCGGATCGTTATAGACATTGTCTGGTTTTTCGTATTTCCTCTTCAACCTGGGAGGATTGCGTTGTGGTAGACGTCTAAACTCCTCATTATCTCCTGGTCTCAGATTGAAGTCCATTCTATCTGGATCTATAGGAGGTCCCGCAGGTGAAGGGGAGCGATCTCGAGGTTGATCATCCTCATGACCGTCTTGTTCAGGGGAAGGAGCACGGGATGGCTCATCACAGTGTCTGGGGTGATCAATGTCATCGTCGGCATCGGAGCCTGGTGGTGGTCCACCATTTCCCGTTGGTCCTGTACCATGGTCTGGTTGATCGTCATCACTATCGTGATGGTCACCGTGTGTGAAGTCTTTGGGCTTGTTAGCCTTCTGACACTTCGGTAATAATTCTTCATCGAAGACTGCTTTGGTCCCGTGAAAGATATTATTATTGTGGATACGCATGAATTTGTACCCTTTGATGCCTTCCGTAAAGCCAATGAACACCATTAGTTCGGCTTTCGGGTGAAGTTTGTTACTTCTAACTGCATCAGGTAAGTGCACATATGCGCCACATCCGAGAACTCGTAGATGAGTCACATCAGGAGCTTTCTCATACAGAGTTTCAAATGGAGTTTTCCACTTTAATCTCCGTATGGGTGTGCGGTTGTAAATATGTACTGTATACTCGACTGAGAATTCCCACCAGGAATTGGGTAAGCAAGAGTGGTGTCTCATCGCTTCTGCCTTATCCATAATGGTGCGATTGAATCGCTCAGCGCGCCCGTTTTGTTGCGGTTGATGCGTGACTGATTGGCGAGTGATAATTCCATGACTCTTGAGCAGCTCATCGAATTCTTGAGATTTATATTCTCCCCCTGCATCGGACATCCATACTTTAATGGTAGTACCAAATTGGGTTTTCACCATGGCGATAAAGTCACGAGTAGCTTTTACAGCGTCGGACTTGTGCTTTAATAAGCGAATCCAGCCATGTGAGGAGAAATCATCTAAGAACGAGATATAATATCGATATTTATGATATGATATCACAGGAAATTCTTTGAGATCCGAATGGATTTTCTCGAAAGATTCCTGGGCTCTAGATTCTGATTGTGGAAACGAGTCTGCAGGCATTTTGCCTTTAGCGCAGCCTTTGCAAGGTTTCTCACGATCAGGGAATTTCAACTCTGGGAAATTCTCTGTGTGCTTCCTGAACTGGCGTATAACGTCTTTGGACAGGTGTCCTAATCGATGATGCCAAGTGTCAAAGTTAACACTGTTCAATGCTGCTGGCGCACAGTCAAACGATTGTAGTTTAGACCCATTTCGTGACTGGAGACTGGAAGATGCTCTAGTCCAGTAGCATTGGTCATCAAGACCACGGTGGTATCCCGTTAGGAATATCCAATCGTGCAATTTTTTATTGATGTATTGCATAACATCACAGTTACCTTCAAGTGTCACGTCTGGATCCATTAATAGGGTACCAGTGGACAGCAATCGAGTGGTTCCGAGTGCTGGCATGTAATATGCCGGATAAAGCCTTATGGTTTTAAATAGTTGCACGATATTGCCTTTAGTGTCATTGCGGAGTTGTTCGTACTTGAGTATGATCGTTCTGACTCCACTAATGAAGGCAGGTGTACTGGCTGTTTTGACATGAATGTAGTCTTTCGGTTTGAAAGATACAAAGTCGACGAAGTCAGACTTGTCGCCAGATATGTGCTATGAACAGCCTGTATCGTGTAACCACCATTCCATGTTTGGTGTAGCCTCAATTTCTTTATTGGAGAAGTTGTACACGTTTTTAGCATACAAATCATTAGATTGTCTACAGCGATCTATTGCGCGAGACAGTTCCAATGTATCTAGTGAAATATTTACATGGGCGATGGCCCATCGGCGGCGGTGTCTTTGTAGAACCACGTGCTGTAGTAAGCATTTCATTAGAACTTCTTCTGAATAAGGAAAGAGCGTGTGAAGGAGGTCGTACCTGTCATCCTCTTCTTGGAAAGCTTTGTCCAAGAAATTGGGTTCATGACTTGGTTCATCCGCATCTTCGCCGAAGATGGAATCGCTGTCCATGCTCACATCCGGTTTTTCCAGGTAAGGCGTTAAGGACCTTTGCCGTTTCGGCATTCGTTCCATTTCTTCATCGTCTTCCCCATCAGAAGAGGTGTCTGGAATCTCGACGATATTGGGAGTGGACTTCTCAACCATATCGGAGTTTTCCGACAGATCGGGTAATTTACCAGCGATCTTTTCCAATCTTCTGATTCGTTGCGCACTCTGGGGAATCCCAGGCATGAGGTCGAGTAACTGTCTCGTCCTCTGGTGCGTTTCGTAGTCACCACCACGGTAAACAGGCTTGGAGTTGCCATGATACTTTTGTGGGGTGTCTTCCCTATGCTGTTGGTTGAAGAACTTAGGCTTGGGAATTTGGGGAAGTCTGGCGAGTTTAACAGCTTTCGCTGTACTGCCGGAGATTACAACCGATGGACGTGTATCAGGTGTGAATTCCGGTCCATTGAGTCCGACCATCTGTTTTGGCGGAGTCCCAACTTTGAATTCAAATTGGGGACCTTGTGGACGTGATGAACTCACCGCAGCGGTTCTTTCACTCCAATATTCAGGCTGTGCCACGATCCGTTCGATCAGGCGTTTGGCGGGATCCATGGGGAGAGGCGGAAATTGCCTCTGATCCTCCACGATGGGAAGCCTGCTGAAGTTCAGCATTTGGGCGAACCCTGTGCCAGTTTGGGTTGGTAATGCCATATTGGCATTGCCATGTGCCCTTGTGCCCTTGCAAACACGTTTGCGCTTCGGCTGCTGCTTGTCTTTCGACTGCGGCTGCTTCGAAGGCCCAGCTTCAGCATTTTCATGCTTATGCTGCTTCTGTTGCTGGAATTGGGGAGGTTTTCCCTTCCCTTTCACGGCAGACAGTTTATTCGCAGTGTTGCTCTGGCCAGACGAATGCTGCTGCTTTTGCAGCTGCTTTCGTTGCCATTCCGCCTCTATGTAGGCGATGAGCTTGTCCAAGTCCAGATTCTCAAGTTTTTTGTTAATCTGTGCTTGGGCGACACTTTCATACTCTTTGGGTAATCCCGCAAGCATGATAAGGGCGAGGAGCTGGCTCGAAATGGGCTGGCTCAACTCATTAAGTTTCGACTTCGCAGTCTGAAACTTGGCAATATCCGCGTGAGGTGCGGAGTGGGAGCTGATCTTGAAATTCATGATCTGCTTCAACCACTCGAACGCTGCAGCAGTGTTAGTGCCGGTGTACGCAGCCTTGAGAGATTCCCAGGTTTCTTTGGAATTCCCTCTC
Source organism: Pleurotus eryngii var. eryngii (assembly GCA_029467805.1). NCBI lineage: Eukaryota > Fungi > Basidiomycota > Agaricomycetes > Agaricales > Pleurotaceae > Pleurotus > Pleurotus eryngii. The sequence goes on along the minus strand of SZVJ01000005.1, from coordinate 1,274,830 downwards.
ACGTGGATGTTTAGGTTCGAGGCTATGTACAATGTAATGTACCCTAAGGCCATCCCATCCTCCTTTTTCCAGTCCTGGATAATCTTCACCTCTTCGGCGGTTACTCCGGTTGGATCGGCAGGGGTCGGAAGTAGGTAGCTTCCGTCGATGTACATCCAAAGTCCTTTGGACTTAAGGAATGCGGTCATCGGGCCTTCCCAGGCGTTCCAGTTGGAACTGGTAAGAACCTTGAGGGATTGGGTGTGGTTTTCGGTTTGGTTCGACATTTTTGCAACTTGAGTTTGTTTCGGGTTGGCCAGACCTGAAATTAAAGCTCCGTCAGCGAACCGAACTTCAATCCATGAGAGCAATCGAAAGATGCTCGATCAACGAAACCCCTTTTCCCTAAGTTTGCCCCGTTTGGCTAGCATATAGGGGGTGCGTGAGACCCTTCAAGGTGAATCACTTTACACCAATTGGCTTTAACCATTCTGAGTCCGGATTCAATCCGGCTTTCAGGGGTGCACATACCAGACGGAGTTCAAGATTCTATCTTGAACCTTATCGTCCGGGCTAGCTTTTAGCCAGGGTTAGGTTATGGCTGACATAGTCACCACAGTGTGTACCGCTGCTAGTTTTTTAGACTAGGAGTGCGGCTACACATAAGTGGGCGTCTCCAGGGCCCATAACCTGTTAAGCGAGCATCTGTCCTACAACCCTAAGCGGGGAGGACGAGCGTGCGCTGAGTGAAAGACTAAGTAGCCTACTCACTGGTTGTTTAGCTAGTACTACGTTGTAGCTACATTAGTGCTTATGCGACCTCTTAGACTTCTCTGGGTAGAGTAGTTGTTATTGAGTACAGTAGGATACAGGCTCCTTATATACTGTACTTGACCTATTCTAAAGATAGGTGCGCAGTCAATACTAAGCGTATATGACTCAGTATGAGTCTGTATGACTCACGTCGTTAGTAAGAACCTTCTATGAAGTTCTACTGCGGACTGCACTCTGACTCATGTCCTAATGGAAGCATGGTCATGTGGAGGTGCATGCGCAACACGGTGCTTCCGAACAAAAGGAGCATGGCTATCCACACAGCGGCCCTTCTGTGCCCTGCCCCATAGACGAGCGTAGGTGCGATCATCTTTTGAAGTCTTGTTGAGAATGAACAGACAAGCCAGAGAGTATTGCCCAATACGTTGAACAAAATCTGCTCTCTTGATGGGAGAACACTCGCTCGCAAGTTTTTGCACATGTTTCACACTGAGTCCAGCTCGTTGGAATGTTTGGTGAATTGTGGCGATAGAAACATGTAGAAGTCGGTTGCGCACTAGTAGCCTGCTGTATTCATCCAGGAAGTAGGTGGGTTTGTATCTAGCCACGTGTAGGAGGTAGTCAGCGTCGTACTGCGCCAATTTTCGAGGTCGTCTGCGGTTGACTGCCTCGGGAAAGGTTACGGAACCTGTGGTATTGTACTGTTGGAAGGCACGATAAAGACTAGCGGGGGAGATGTTGGTGAGCTGTGAGATATCCTTCACAGAATCAAGACCCCGAAGGCGAAGGCGGATGGCGGTCATTCTGTTATCATCGGAAATCTTGCGGTAGACCATGGTAGGAGAGGGGGGACATTCAAACATTCTGCACGATTGGGTCTCATGCACATGTGTGGGAACATGGTCTGGCCAACTCCAATATAACTATTCACATATTTTTGTTTTCAATGGATTCTCATCATTTATGAAAACAGCAATAAAAAATCTGAGTAATTATGAAAGGAGCGATCGAATTGAAGCCATACCCCCCCCCCCCCTCCCCCCTCAATTTACATGCAGTTGTGGGTACACATTAGATAGTCTCCCGAGGACTAAACACCACTTGAAACAGACCTGCCTCACCTCTTCCACTATACCTGAAGCGATGTAGCGTGTCTTACGGGCGGTGCATGGTTATGTCGCTGCACCACTTCCATTTACCAACATGATCCATCTCCTTGTTGATTGGCCGGATGTCCGGGATAAAAAACCCAAGGAATGTATTCAACTACAAGCTACGGGTTGGGGGGCGAGCGATGCGGTCGATGGCATTCCTGGTGAAGAAAACATGAGTCGGGTGAGCTCGTAAGACGGAGACTAGACTTACCAGACGCGCTAAATGATATCACCGGCGTACCCAGAAGCAAACGCAAACGCACAAGGGAGTCCGATTGATTCTGAAGATCATTACCTAGCGTTCCTACGCTTTGTTCTGATCGCTACGCTGCTTCACAGTGTCCCCAATCTGCTTCCCGATGTCGTTCTGTAAGCCGTGGAATCCACTAATGACGCCTTCCCGATCGCCCTTCCCCATCTCCTGGCTCATCTTGAATTTGCCCTCCAAGCGCACGACCTCGATCTCAATCCCGATGATGCTCTTCTTCAAGATATCGATGTAGCGCTCCGGAGCATCTGCGACGTTCCAGCCCTCAGGACGGTCCCCTCCCACGTACCCCATAACATTCGTTTCAGCGTGGCGGGTTAGGTCGGAAATCTGCTGGCACAGGAACTCGGAGGTCTCCTCGGATGTAGAATCGAAGTAAATCCGCGCACGACCGTAGACCTGGGCGGCAGCGTAGTTCCACGTCGGGACCACCTTGCCCGTCGACGGCTTCGTTTCGGTGTAGAAACTTGGGCGTGACGTAGTGGTGCTGAGCGGTGAAGATGATGAGGACGTCGTGCTCGAGGACGTTGTGCTTTTCCGGGTCGGAGCGCAGCTCCTCGATTATGGCCTTGCTGTGGGGGCTCTGGCGGGCGAGGTGGCCCCGAAGCCGCCCCATTTCTGTGTCACTTTCCTCGTCGTTGACATCTAGCACGAATGGGATGTGGCTCGCCTGGAGGAATGGGTGTTCTTCGGAGTGGATGGCGGTCGTTAACAGGCCCAGAGGGTTGTCTCGAATCAGCTGTCGGAGGACGCGAAGGCTGCCCTCGGCGTGTACTGCGCGAATATACATGGTGAGTTGTGTTGAAGGATCACTGCGTTTGAAGTTCAAAACAAGGACGGGAACAGACGCAACTTGAACTCACGGATCATCGTTGGATCATCGAGTCACTGATTAGATGGAAGCGATGATCAATTATCTTATCTACTGCCAATGCTCCTTAGAAATCCCCATAAGATCCCCAGTGCGGTGCCATTGCATGATCTCTGGGTTCGCGGTTTGCTCGCGCTGAATTCCGTACCCGTGAGTTTTAGCAGGTATTCTAAATGAAATTGTCTCGTCTATTACACTAACCATCAACTTTGTAGTGCTATCGAGCTGTCCCTGGATGTGCTCCTTGCTGACAACACTTCAACATACAGCAATCAGTTCAGTTCATTCTGATCTTGGACTAACAACTTCCCACCCGCATTCTTGTGTAGTCAGCGCGCGGCGACTGAACTGAACTCAATCAGATACAACAGGTCTGTGAAAAATCAACTACTCGCTATCAATATTCACTAAACTAACTAACTAAAAGTCATAGATATCCTCGCCGGGTTATTTGTGATGTGCCAGCATATCGGCACGACGTACTTTCCTTGTCTACAATTGCACCAACCGGGCTGACCTATTGCCATATATCGCCATATAGATAAATGTTACCATGCGAATAGTCCGCGCACACCCACTCTATCGAAAACCGACAGTACGCCACAGAATCTGCACGATACCCAGCTCAATTCGCCTCGTTCCCGTGTTCTCAGTCCACCCTACCCAGAACGACACGTCTCCGTTAAAGTTTAACCGCTCCATCGCGATTCCGAACCGGCCCCATGTGTCGCACGTGCTGAGAGGATTGTTCGTGCACTTCCGTGGTAAGTAAATGTTCTATTTCTTACCCTTGTCTCGTTTCTGACACCTAATTATTGCACAGGGCGTACATGTCAACCAAACGACGACCGAGCAACGATCAGCTCGCCTCGGCAGAATGATCGCCAAGTCGCGTACTCAACTGCGCTCGTAGCCATGCCATGAAGTAAAATCCACTCAATCAAGTCTAAGTCAGCTCGATTCAACTTCAAGCTAATAGCACTTACAATCACTCGTAGAATCTTGCTACACGCTAATGAGTTCGCGCTTTGGCTCTTCGATAAAATGAACTAACGCGTCGCGCAGCTGCCTCTATCGTTTCAACCGCCGTGTTGATGCTACAATGGGTAAGCATTCGTCTTCGTCACCATGAGATCGTCGACTAACACTCCGCACGCCGAGTCCAGGTCTTCCGAAATATGATATCATTGCAACGATGTACACAAATCACAGGGCCATGAGCGACGGCGACATACTAACCTACTGACACGTTAACGAACCCTGCGCGTCGAACGACACCTTGTTGATCCTGACATGAGCGGTTAGGAACGAGAGTTGCAAAGGAATAGGGTGATGCCATTGATGAAGGGAAAGCATAAGCTTTACGGTGGTTCTACGTGTTTTCCTCAGAATTTTGAACGTTTAACGTTGAATATTGGATGGGAAGACGAGTGGCCATCGTACGGGGGTGGTACCAGAGAAGGACGCAAGGAGAGATGAAATGATACCAGACGGCATGGCGCCGCACGAGACACGAAGGCAAGACACGACTGAGGAGGAAACCACGCATTCGGGTCCTAGTTGATCCATGGAAGGCGCATGTAGCGACCGCGAATGCGACACAACGAGGATTTTCGCTGCAAACAGCGACCCACGAAAGAGCCAAAATTTGAAGGAATGAATGCCGGAATGGGGGCAGCGAAGCAGAACTCCAGTGCAAACGTGAGCCAGGCCAAAGGCTGAGCACTGGGCGCTCGAGAAAATCCCGTCGGGTGAAGGGGATGATGGAGAGAAGGAAGAAGTGGAAGAGGTGGAGTGGAGGGAAGAAAATAGGGCGAGTCGAGCAGCGGAGCTGAAAAACGCCAGATACTCTGCAACAGTCGACTCGCTCTCTGCGTGAGATGCCGTTGAATTCAACGGCGGTCGATCCACAATTTTAATGGTAAGCTCAACCGTTTAGAGGGCCGAAACTACACGATTTTCCGACGCATGACGAATATTGAAAACCTACGCAATTCTGTGGCCACGCTACCCACAGTGAATGAAGAATGGCGGGATGTCGTCGTATATCAAGGCAGAGCAGATGAAAGGCGTCGAATGGGAACTTCAAAGGTCAGTCATTCAGATAGAATCCAGTACATTCGTGATAACATTGGTATGAAGTACCTCACGTATTCATCCCAATCTACACCACTATTGAGCTATAAGAAACCAGGATACTGTCTCTCCCCGCCCGGGTGGGAGACGATGAACCTCTTATCCATGAAATTCTCCACGTCAAATCAACCGTAGTCCAACGAACCACCAAGCACAGTCGTAGGTCCCGAATCACAGGGAGAAAGGACAGTCAAGCGCAACGAGGATAACGCTTCGTCGAAGACACTTACCCAAGACCAACAACACCTACATACGCCTCGGAGTGGAAGGTCGGTCCATTGACACTAGTAACGCTACATACACGGTCTTATATTGAACAAGCGAGTTGGAAATACAATGGTAAGCATGTACATACCAGCACGAATGCGCGGTGCAACAGTCAACGCAGAATGGACATTCACTGCTGCGATGAGGGAATAGGTGGCCGCGTTTGCCATTTCCACAGCTTCTTCAACGTTTTGAACTGACTTGAAATTGTTACTAAACAAACAAGAAGCCATGCTCAATTCTGAACGTCGAACTGGAGGACGCACCTGGACCGAAGGATTCCTCCCTCCATATCCTCATCCCGACGTTCACATTCGCAAGCAAGTGGGGCTGCACGACCAAAGCTTCGTGCTTCAAATCTCGCAGCACAAGTGCCACACCCCCATCTCGCTTCCTGCATCATGCTCACCATTGTTCCGCGCAGACGTTTCAGAGAACAACACCCCCAATTTCACCGACGGATCACTCGAGTTCGACGGATCCCCCGCCTTGATACACTCACAGAGGCATTTGACCTCCCCCTGTAACTCATCGGCAATGTCCTGGTGAACAATGACACGTTCAGCGGACATGCAGACTTGACCGGAGTGAGCCATAGCCCCGAAGACGATGGATCGAGCGGCTTCATTAATATATGCATCACTGAGGACCTGGAGACAGCAGAATCAATGAATAATATACGCAGAAGGAAAAGGAGACGCACGACGACGAGTGCCTTGCCCCCAAGCTCTAGGACACAAGGCTTCAAGTATTTGGGGGCCTCCATGGCTAATATCCGACCAACATGTTCGCTCCCTGTAAGCTGATCACGAGATATAGTAATAACGATAATGAAACAGACGTACGGCGACTTTGCGAACCATCGGATGAGCAATGATCTCCGCTGTTAGCTGCAGCGCCGTGTCTGTCGAAATCGAGATTATGTTGAGGACTCCTGGTGGTAGGCCTGCCTGTACATTCGAGTAGATCTGTGTGAGCCTATGTTATGGGGCAGTGACGACGACGGCTTACCTCTGCAAAGAGGTCTGCGACGATCACTTGGCTGGGTGGACTGAGTTTGGAGCATTTGAACACAATGGTGTTCCAGCAGAAGATGGGGACTGCGATGGTGCGTAAAGTTAAGGTTAGTGCGGTGCGATATCACGGCTGATGGTTTATTAGCAGTGCATAAGGTTAATAACCTTGGTAAATTCACTCACATAACACCCAAGGCTTGGTTCAGCAGTACGACGCCTGACCATAGAGCTCACTGTCGGTTCTTGACTTTGGTGAATTCCCCTGGGCCCCTCGTTGTGTTAGCGCCAGTCGTAGTACCAACATCAGGCCACCACCAGTCGTCCCATTAACAACGACACATGATCCGCACTCATGCAAACCTAGCACTGCAGCAACCACCCTCACTATGCCTCACTAGCACTGCTCCGCGCTGTCTCCCTTTACAGCCTTCGTTCTCCTCCCTTCCTTCAAGCCTCTCCCTCCCACCTTGTTCGAGGGTGCTCGTGTGTGCCTGAAGCCGTGTCCTAGGGCTCGGATTGCAGTGGTTGAATGCACATACGCTACGCTGTCAAAGATTACCACATCGAATGAACCACTCCTAGACTAGCCATTCACTCGTTCGCCAGCCTCCGAAGCGCCTCCTACCTTTGCGCCACCCCTCCTTCTGCCCAGTCGCGCGTTAGGTGAGGGTGGAGAGAGGATAGGAAGATAGTGTAGCCCAGCACAGAATCTTGGCCGTAGTTGCATAGAGGCCTCAGAAGCCGCTCGGAAGTTCAAAACTGAAGTGCTGACTGAGAAATGATATCGAATAATTTCACTGTAAGGAGTGAGTGACCAGCAGAGAAATGTGTCCCACAGTCACAGATATATACGCACGATCACAATTGACAACTAGCTCTTGACATGGTCGTTCCGTCCCCATTTGGCCTCTTCTCGTCACCATCTTCTATGATACCGTCTTCGACCCTCTCAGCGCCAGAGGATGGCGAACTCTAATCTAATTTACGCCAACTTCAACCAGGACTACTCGTGCGCCGCTTACCACTCGAGTTTTAAACGCACAAAATGGGAGCTAATGGCAGTTCGCAGATGCGTTTCAGTTGGAACGCGGAAGGGATACAGCATCACGAATTGCGAGCCATTTGGAAGGGTCTACACTATGAGTCAGTTCGCTCGCTCTACTGGATATGTCGCCTTGAGATCTTATCTAGTGGACTTCGTAGCAACGGCGCGCGCGGTATAGTTGAGATGCTATTTTGCACTTCTCTTCTCGCCCTGGTTGGGGTCGCGGATGCGCCGGGATCCAGCCCTCGAAAGCTGCAGATAGTCAATACTAAGGTACGCTCCTCTTCGGAATCTTGACAATTCCCTCAGATGAACGACTCTTCTAGCGACAAACCATGATCTGCGAGCTCCTTTTCCCCTCGTCAATTCTCGCCGTCAAAATGAACCGAAGGGCACTCGCTATCGTCCTGGAGACGGAGATATACATATACGACATAAGTAACATGCGGTTACTGCACGTAATCGAGACGACCGCGAATCCGGAGGGTGCGTTAGCTACTCTGTTTCCGATGTCCAATTTCGACACATCCTAGCAATCTGTGCTCTTTCCCCGAATGCGGAGGCGTCATGTCTCGCTTATCCATCGCAAGTACCGTCGCCGCTATCTACGTACCCTAGCTCCGACGCGGCCGCAGTATCTTCAGTGGCCACCCCCAGTCCAACGGCGACGTGACCATATTCTCAACAAGATCCCTCACCACAGCAAATATAATACCATCCGCACACAAGTCTCCCCTATCCATCGTCCAAATCTCCCAGAACGGATCGTTGCTAGCCACCGCCTCGGTCAAGGGCACGGTGATTCGCGTATGGAGTGTGCCGAAAGGGAGAAGTTGTATCAGTTCAGGCGGGGGTCGAGGGAGGCGAGGATATACGGCATCGCGTTCAACTCTGTGGGCTCGCTCATGGCCGCCAGCTCGGCGAATGAGACGGTTCATCTGTTTAAATTGGGACGTGGCCAAGACGAGCCAAAGGCTGCTTCGAATTCGGAGGCGACACCCGTCAGCCAAACGGGGTCTAACGAAATTCAGGGCGGGCCTCTAGAAGGTGGTTACGAGGCCAGGAAGGGCAGTAGCAGCAGCGTCTCGTGAGTACATAATCGTGTTTCTCGACCTAGTGCATCCTTTCTCATATTCCCAAGGTCGTCCCTACGGCGGAAATCGATGCAACTGTCCAAGACGTTGACTCATTCCGTTGGTGGTTACCTGCCTAATACCGTGACGGAGATGTGGGATCCGTCGCGAGACTTCGCGTGGCTGCGGCTGCCCAGTAGCCCGCTCGGAGTAAGGTCTATTGTTGGGTTGAGCGGGTGCGTTCTTTACCCTCCGTTTTGTGTCGCGTTGACAGCTCTTTTCACGACCAGTACAATGCCCCAGATCATGGTCGTCTCCTCAGAAGGCTACTTCTACGCTTACAGCATCGATCTAGAAAAGGGGGGCGAGTGTACGCTCATGAAGCAGTTTAGGTGAGCGTCCATCCGGCAGTATCTCATCGTGATAGTTGACGCTTGGGTTGACAGTTTGCTGGAGTCGGGGGACGAGAGCTCGAGTGTCAGTATCATGGAATGATGTTTCGGCTTGGACGAGGATTAATGCCGCCCTCGGCCTGGATGGCTACCGAAGTAAACATCAGCGCAACCCCGATGCCCAATGATCACCAACAGCTCATAAAATCCCTCGAGGGGTGGTGCTCCGGGACGGCGGTGGGATGAATATTGCTCCAAGGAAGGCGCACAGCTGTAGTAGCCAACATGAGACAGTACAGCTTTTTGCATGCGGACGCGCTCGAGGGTTACAGAGCTGGAGTTTCCTCCAGAGCCTCGGAACCTCTATGTCCGTATAATAATTGGGTAGTTGTTGTGCTCGATACTGCTGTCAACGCGAATGTATAGTATGCATTTGACAGGTAGTGCAATGAGATTCCTTCTCGTGGGACGTGCATTCCTAATACCCAGCATTCGCTAGTATGGACATATTTTCCCCATCATCTTACGCACGAAACTCTCTACAACGTTCTGCTCGATGCTTTGAAGTTTTGGCGTACTCTAATATAAACCTATAATCTCGGACTGCAACGTTATCCTTGTTTGTTGTTCTTACGGCGCGGCAACCCCGTCGCGGACGCCGTTCCATAGACAAGAAGAGCACTGTCTAATATCGATAATTTGTCTCACCCACGTTATTCAAGTCGAAGCCTTCGATCCATTCGAGGTCAAAGACAGCAAGTCACGCTCGACCTTCGCTGCAGAACTAACACTGCAGAAAGTTTGAATCCTGATTTATATAACCGACACCAATCGCACTTATACGAGAATACCGAACTCAAAGATTATGAACCTCATGCTTGATCATCGATCATTGGCGGTTCGTTCTACTCTACACGCGCCCGGCTCTTGAACCTGTCTGTCTGATGCCACCAATCCAGGAAACCAATCGTTCCGAAATAGATCACGAATTTCTCGTGATGCAGATCATGCTTCCTCGCCGCCCCTCCAAAGAAATCGTACCCCGAGTGCACCGTCGCCGTCTCGAACAGCACGAACGCCATGAACAGCCAAAACGTCACCACATGTGCGTGGAAGAGCTGCGGAGGGATGGTGATCGGCAGGATATTAGCAAAGACGTGCTCGATTGGGTGCGCGTACTGCGCGGCGAGGGCCACGGGCGCGGTGAACCGATGGTGGAATTTGTGGATCTTCGGGTACAGACTCGGGATGTGGAGGAGGCGGTGGGAGTAGTAGAATAGGACTTCGCGCATGAGGACGCACGCGACGAATTGGAGGGCTATCTCAGCGATCCCAGGAAGTTTGGCGTCAAAGCGGAGAGGGTGGTGGCGCGTGCCTGAGGTGAGGTGTACGGACCCAAGTTGGAGGGCGATGGAAAGCAATTGATTGCACAAGACGACTTTGAAGCATTCCCAGACTTCGGAGCGGGTTGGCTGCTTCGGCGAGGGCTGGATTTTTGTGTGATTCGCTGTACACCGGGAAAAGAACCTCCAGCGAAGCGTATACGCCGCATGGGGTGTAGAACGCCAGGATTTGAACAACGAGGGTCCCGATGATCTCGATGGATGCTTGCGAGTGATTTTCCAGCAGTTGCTGCCAATGTCTATGCGCAAACGCTTCGGCCATGAAGAAGATGGTGGCCAAGATACACTTGCGGTTGGGAGCCGTTTATAAAGACTGGGAGCACATGTCATTATCACAAGCCTCCTTGATGTTCCTTGATCGACGATGTGGGGAACGTCAGAACGCGGGGATGCGAATTTCAGGGTGTCTGTTCTCAGGAAGCAAGGCTCATTGACATGTGTGTTGGTGAGCTGGCGAGTGAGGTCGGTGAAAGTCAAAGGGAGTGTTTTTTGTTATTTCAGGTCTTTGGCTACATTGTCAGTCTATTTTACTTTCGAAGCATTAGGTGAACGGGGGATGGCTAAATTAGGTAACAACTATCTAGATCAAGGCTGTAGTCCACTGAGCGGTGCGCTCGACTGCGGGAAGCTGTAGGGGCGGTGTCGAGAACGGGACTGCCTTCAAGCCAGTGATCGAAATCCAACCGCTTTAAAATATTGGATTTTGGTTCAGGCGTAGGTGCTCCTCTGATCTATCAAATACCCATAGTTAGTGCCCTGGCGTGATACATCAAACCCCGTAGTAAGGCCGACAGGCCCTGATACATCAAAAGTCAGATGACCATTCATGTGACTAGGGCCCCTGAAGCCCGCTCCCAGCTGCAGCCAGTCGTTTCGCCGCCCGTTGGCTCCCGCCGCCCTTCTTGCCGCCCCCCTCTTTTGGACAGCAGCGCCTGGCTTCTTTTCGATCACTATTGTGCATGGCACCGCCCCTCCACGCGCATGCCACGCAGCTTCACGGCCCAAATGAAAGTGATCGGTCTCAAGAGATCTGACATGTTTGAGCCACGAAATCTACCAGGAAAAGCGGTGGAAAATACAGGATGATGCCAGTGTAGTAACGATATCCCGCACACGTACAGCATTATTTCTCCGTACTGGTAGACTCACCAATAACACGTCTTGTACATATCAAAATATGGAAAAAAAGTCGGAAAAATGACACAACAAATGTTCGAAAACATAGGAATCGAGCATATTTTCACGCTTGAATTTCCAGTTCCGGGACCCGTTTTTCACGCACTCGAGACTACACTTAGAGGACAATATCTCAAATGTCTATGTCAGAAAACATCAACCATTAGAAAACAATTACATTCCAGGATGACGCTAGTGTAGTAACGATATCTCGTACACGTACAACTTTATTTCTCCGTACCGGTAGACTCACCAATAACACATGCTGTACATATCAAATAGCTGCAGTATTGTGATTGAAACCCGCCACGCAAATCACCAAGTCCAAGCGCGCTTATCGCCTGTAAGGCGAGATACAACAAGTCCGAGCGCTTATGACTTCAAATCTTTCACTCAGAGAAGTTCGAGCGCTAAACAGTTCGTACTCAAGCTCTTCAGGTTCCTACATTGTCGACGCACACAATTTTATTCATTGAGCGGCTGACAAGAACAGCAGTATATATATCTAGATATATATGTACTCTAGCTACGATATTGTGTACACGGTGCTCATGACGAGGCCCTGGGGGATTCTTTGAGAAGTGTGTAAGGAGGATGGAAGACGCCATACCTATCCTTCTCCTTGCCATTAAGCGAGTCCGTCAATGCCGTTATTTCCGTACGCGACTGCTGAATTCGCTTGCGCTTGGTATTCACGATTAGGTGAGAGTCGTCGGCTTCTTTCCTTTTGCGTCGTGGCTTGGCCGGCAGTACCGAGCTGTTTGTGCTCGCGCAAGTGTCTGGTGACGTTGCTACACCTGCGTTCCCCTCTTGAGCCGCACTCGTGGGCTGCTCCTTCTGCTTAGTGCCGCGTGCCTTCCTTTTGCGCGGTTGCTTGGCCTTTGATTTCGTGGTCTTCGTGCTTGCGACAGTGTCCGGTGCGGTTTCTGCCGCCTCATCGGGGGCATCTTCGCTTGCAATAGTTTGGTTGACATCTTCATCGGGCTCGATCCCCGTGGCAGCGTTGGCGTTGATTACGGGAGAGGGTGGCGTGGCAATTGGGGTGGTGTTGGTCAATTCCTGAGCCTGAGCGATGATGGGGGTATTGGCAGCATCGGGCATAGCATGAGGCGTGGGGGCAGTCAGCGGTTTGAAGAAAGAAGTCTTGAAGCAGGCCGGAACCCTGTGGCTCGTGGACAGTATTGTTGATAGGGGACGTCACCTCTTCATAATTGGGGAAGACACCCAATGGAGCCTCGAGTTCGTCCATTAGCGAGCCATAGCCAGCCTGCGGCACGAGACCCAAAGAAGGGCCGGGAATATCATGGTCGATGCCATCGAAGTCGAACGTTTCCCAGAAGGGTGCGTTTGACCCAGGAATGGAGCCTGCGAGGTTAAACAAACTCTCTCCTCCGTCGTCTCCCGCATTAGTGTTGATCCCGGGTTCGGCCATGCTATCGACACCCTCCTCAAGGGGCTTGCACACAAGTAAATTGGGGGGCAGAGCACCTGTAGGTTTGGTTATCGACGCTGGCTCGAAGGTCGTGGAAAAGGGAGTGGCCTCGGGGCGAGAGACGAGCGTAGCCATGGGAGTGCCATTGAGGGCACGCGCATCGCATTGTTCTTGCGCTAAAGTTAAGGTACATGACGTTAGGCACGAATGATAGATATATGCTAATACATCACTTACTGTACACCGTCTGAAGAAAGTTTGCGAATGGTGTGAGGTGGCCCTTGGGGTACAGCGCGGATTTTCCGTACGAATTGCCATCCATGTCTTCCCCGAAATGGACACTAGAGAAGTATCAGGACACGGTCACTGGAAAGAAGGACAGGACAAACGCTGCTGTATTGATGCAACCACCGTTTGCAGGGTCGGGACCACCTGCCAGGAGAGTAAATGACCATCCCGTTCGAGCAGCAAGCTCAAAAGCAAAAGCCTGGAAGTGAAGCGGAATGGCCGCAATCTCGCTGAATGGAAGCATGAGCATGAGCTTGCCATCGAGGTGAGTGGAACGTACGTGTTGTAGCTCGATGGGGTATGGGGTATCTCATTCTTCGCCATTTTTCGGCTCTCTTCCACTAGAGCACACCGTCTCTCGTACTCTGCCTGTATTGCCTTCTTCATCTCAGGAGACTCGAGACGGAGAGCTGCCTCGGTGTGCTTGCGCAGATACTTCAGGAAGTCTGTTTGCGGTGCTTTTTTGGCTTTCATATCGGCCTCGAGATTGGGCGCAATCTTCGTCTTGTAGCACATGGAGACATAGACTTGAGGCAGTTGAGGTAAACGTGTTGTCTTCGCCGTCGTGAGTGACACAACATGTGACACTCGGTGTTTCGGAATGGAGTTTCGGAACCAATTCCGAATGTACTGTTCCAATTTCAGGGTCGTTCAAGAACTGAGAGACTTACACTCACCTCCTTTTTCTTCTGAATCGCGAGCTTGTGGGCAGCCGCCCTCTCTTCTTCGTCCGCTATTGTCGCGTCTTCTAGCAAAGGCCATTTGGCGAACCATACTGGGTAAAGGTTTGCCAAGAACTTGGTAGTGCGTTTAGACTTCTGTGCCACCGTATATTGATGCTGGTGCGAACACAGAAAGGTCTCTTGTTCAGGCGTGCATTGCTTTGGAGGGGCCATTGTAGCTTGTGAGTAGCTTACCTTTCAACGAGACGCTGATGTATCACCCTATAGCAAATTTTAAGCTTTTTTTTCTCGTCCCATCCGATATCGACCGCATACGACTGTCCAACTCTTCATATAAAGCCATGCAACTCCTCGGTTCAATCATTCCTTATCCCACAATCAACATGCACTCTCCCATCGACGTCAATACCATGGTCGAAGCTCTTGCGGCTTTGGGTTTTACCCCCCAACGCTTGGCTGCCGCCTCTGCTCCAGGAGCCCCTCCCACTTCCGCTACGTCTGTTGCGTCAGCTGCAGCGCCAGTCGCAACCCCTGCCGCAGCGCCAGTCGCAGCACCAGTCGCAACCCCTGCCGCAGCGCCTGCCGCAGCGCCAGTCGGAAGTGCCAATGGCAACGTCGCCAGCAGTACGTCTTGAATACGATACAAACGCCTATCATGCTAACCATATCTATCAGCCATTTTCCAGTGCCCATCTTGCCTAGCAGTTCATTCCATCACCCCCATTCCTCTGGATGGAGAATCCCCTCAGCCTGACGCCGACGAATCCCCCGAGCTCAATGCCGATGCCGCCACTGCCTCTGCACATGTGTTGATTCCCGTTGTCGCTCAAACCGACGCTAACGCCAATGCCCCGCCCACTCCGGGGGTGGTTCGGATGCCCCCCATTGCCGCTGGGGCTGACATAGGCTCCCTCGCTTCCCCGTGGTACGCTGTCACCACTGGTGTACAGGTGGGCGTGTTTTCTGACTGGTAAGTGTCTGGTACATACGGCGCTCTCGACAATTCTAATGTAACCTCTAGGACCAATGTAGTACAGCCTCTCGTCAGAGGAATCCCCAACTGGCGCTGCAAGCGCTTCGCCACGTTTGAGCTCGCCCGCCGCTCCTTCAACCTCGCGCTCACCCGGGGGAGCGTGAGGATCTACGCTGACCCCACCACATTGCTTGCCTAAATACATGTATATACCTATATCTCGTTTGCGCCCCAAATACAGTTTCGCTTGCTCAGACAGTCGTTGTGAAGTGAAGTGAAGTGAATGGCGGTTCAATTAACATGGCAGATACAATTACAATGACTGATACATGAGTTGCCTTGCTTGGTAGAGCTCGTAGAGACCCTCACGATCGACTTGAGCAAGGCATGAGACCTCCTCGACATATAGCAGGGCTTCTTGAATTGTTCTCCCCACAGATTCGGCCATGCGGAAGTCTTTCCCAACCCCAGCTAGCTGTAGCAGCTCCCTCTCGCAGCGACTCGCCTTAATTTGGAGTGATTGGACTTCGAGGACCGCATCGCTGAATATCCTACACTGGGTGTCGAGTATGAACTGCTGGTACAATCCTTCCACATAGTTGCGCACGGAGCACTTTGTTAGGACCTTGAATTCTTCGAGGGTAGTAGTAGCAAGCCTTTGCCACCCAGGGACATCAACAGGGTCCCGTCTAAATTGGTAAATCGTGGTGTAAGTAGTGAATAGAAGAGCGAACTTACTGTTCATGGGTTGCGTGGTCAGGCTTCGCTCCCAATAGCACTCGGTTGCTGTAGATAGAAGGTTAGTTTACTTGGGTGTTGATTAATCACTGGGACATACTTTACTCTAGCCGCTCGATAGCGGGAACGTCGCTGAGAGCTTAGAGCTGCTTTCTTTCTAATAAATGAAATAAGTCAATGAGTATTATCCAACAGACTAGAGCTCGTACTTGTAGTAGTAGCGCTTGCTTTTCTCTCGGCCTGCAGCAGCTTTCTCTTCTGGAGTTTTGTAGAGCTGAGGGCGGCCACGACCCATTGTTACAGTCGAGGTACTGAGTTGAGTTCGATCTGAACTGAAATCCTCGAAGAGTCCTTTCTCACCTTTAATCATTTGTCTCACTTTTATTCAGTTGGACTTGATTGGGCCTCTAAGTAGTATCTAAAAGTTTCTGGGCTCGGAGTAATATCATAGTATGCTTATTCTAGCTATATAACTACAGCGTTTTAGTGACAGATATTAGTTTATAGATTTTCTTTGGTGCCCCCCCTAATTGCTTGCAGACCATGTGACCGCCGGTTCAAGTGTCGTTTCTGGCCTTTGGCCAGGGTCAAACCAATCATTCTGTGTCCCTGCACCGGGTCAGTATACATTTTCCGTGCAATGTCTCGCTGCTAAATTCGGATAATACCCCGGATAGATTGCCCGAATGCCTTCGCAACCTTCAAGCACACCACAGAGTCGCCTGGCAGCCCACCGCCTGCGCAAAAAAAGGGATGAGTTTGCGAAATCTCTCATTCCCTTCTGGAGACGTTCCCGAGCGCAGAATGAACAGCACGCCTTTTTTGAGGCCCTGCCCTTCTTGCTATTTGACCGCTTTCCACTTCCAGAGGGTTTAAGTGCGGGCAGAATCTTGTCGCTGACTAGGGAAAGGATGAAGGTGCCGTTCTTCATCTTCTTACAGAGCACTCACTTACAGCTACTCAGTCGCTCCGCATCAGCACCGTGACCCAAGCTTACGAAGCCCCCCCTGAAGAACGCATCCTGTGTGTCGGTGATTGGAGACCACACATCACGCTGCCGGCAGATAGAGCAAGGAGGGTAAGTTCTAACAGTCATATATTGCCTCGCAGGTAATACTAATCTAATTCAGCGGCAGGAATGGATCGAGATGGGAGGGGGTGAGCCAGAAGAGCACCAATATGCCATCGCGTTTGCAGAGCATGAATCCGACTCTGAAGGTGAAGAGGATTTTGGTTCGTTTGCACTATGAGTCTACCTAATGGTAGCATGTAGCCATATTCAGTAATGATTAGTCGTGTGTAGCCTTATTTAGGCTATGGTTGTTTGCTGTTGAATGTTGATGGTTTATCGATTATTGACTGTGAGAATTTAACAGTGAGTGTGGGATTAACGATTTTATTGGTGTCGTTTGCCAGATTTCTTCACGCCGCCCACACCCCACCCATACAGAACCATTCAGAATTCATAGCGGATACAATGCGATACACGTCAAGACATAATAGCCACCAGACTCTGGCTCTTCTCGGCAATGAGGTGAACACTTCGCCCTAACCTTGCGCAACGTGCAGCGGTCACTTGGAATGTTAAAAGGCAGAGGCATTGGTACGTAGTTGGGCATTGCAGACTCCAGAGATGCGTCGCCCAAAGAGACTGTTGGTTGACGTTGAGTATTCCACAGACCGACAAGGTCACGACACACCACCACCTCCAACACTACCATCCACCATTCATCGCCATACTGAATACGACTCGAGAGGCGACCGGATACGCGCGCGACGGAGCTACTACCAAGCAGATCCCCATATCAACCGCCCAACGCAGGCACCCGTTGCCCCCAATGATGATGGCGGCATCACCGCCGATGATACTTTCACTGGGCCCGTTTTGGATACTGAGACGGTCTATGGCATTATTGGCCAACGGCGACGCGTGCTTGGGGTTTGTGGTTTTGTTGGTGCATTTCCATTATGTTTGCTAACTATTCCCATCAAAAGGACTCCCCGCTACTCGTCTGGTTACAAGAAAGGGACGCATTCTTGCGGGAGTTCATCAGGCTCGAGGGACGCGATGACGCCACAGCCCTTTGTCCTACTCCAGACTGTCCAATGCCAGCAGCATTTCGCTGCCCGCAATGTTTCGACACACGCTTGTTCTGCCAAGACTGCATTGTCGCAAATCACACTGCAAACCCGTTCCATCAAGTAGAGGTAACTAATACAAAATTATCCTTCTTCTATTTCTAACGATGATCACAGAGATGGAACTCGCGCTTCTTTGACCGCTGTTCGCTACGGTCCCTTGGTCTTCGAATCCAGCTTGGACACCCTCTTGGTCAGGCATGTCATAAACCGGCCCCTGCGTTCGGAGATGGTTTCGTCGTAATCACATCCCACGGTGTCGTCTGCATCAGCCTCGATTTCTGTGATTGCACTTCAGCCATTCCGCGTGAGCTCCAGCTTCTGCGAGCGCGCCTGTTCCCTGCCACCACGGTGGATCCCCGGACTGCTGCTACATTCGAGCTTCTACGACTCTTTCAGCTCCTTACTTTTGGATCCAAGGTATCCGGCTTTGAATTTTATCAGTCACTTGTTCGCCTGACCAATAATTTAGGCGAGCCTGTACCTGTATGTGGATGTATAAGCCCAATAACCTATATACAAAGCTAACACCTCATATCTTTAGGACCGTTATACCGCATTCATGCGTATCGTTCGAGAATGGCGTCATATACGTCTCCTGAAGCGTGCCGGCCGTGGTCATAGTACTTCGGGTGTATTGGGGACAGCCGAGGGTGAATGCGCTGTTCTATGCCCAGCGTGCCCTCAACCCGGAAAGAACCTACCAAGTGACTGGCAGGATACTCCAGATTCAAAGCGGTAGGCAATCCATAATGTAGTTGCCCTCGTTTGTTGCTGACAACATTTATTGAAGTTGGATCTACGCCCTTTTCCTTGCGATCGATGCAAACTTCCGCCTCAAACGCCTGTCTGCGTCGAACGATGTACGGGATCCGGGGCTAAACAGGGGATATGCCTACTTCGTCGAGGAGCGGAAGTACAAGGACTTCCTTGCTTCTCATACCGCCGTGATGAACTCGGTTGAACCGAGCACTTGCAATAACTACGATGCCGTCAAACTGGCTAGTCTCCGTGGCGGCAAAGGCACTACCGCTAGTGGTGTTGGCACCATCGAGTGTAGCCGACACGATATGAAGCGCCCTGTATCTGTGGGGGATTTACAGCTCGGCGAGCGGTATGTGTGGGGGTCCCCTCTGTTCGCTCGTTCCTGACTCATTTCTAGATATTTGAATATGGATTATCTTTACTTTTCTAGTGTCCGTAACCACTCATCCCTCGACTTGGTGGTTTCATACGATATCGCGTGCCAGTGGTCGACAAATTTAGCACGGCGCTCCACCTCATATCCACCAGATCTTGTCGCCGCAGCAAACAGCCACCTTAGCACCCGATACCTCGTGCCAAAGTTTCATCTATATGCCCATCGGAATGACTGCCAAATTAATTACTCCTTCAACCTTACTCCAAATGTCGGTCGAACGGACGGAGAGTCACCTGAACGTGGTTGGGCAGCCATGAACCCTGTGGCCAGTAGCACGAAAGAGATGGGTCCGGGGTCTCGTCGGGATACCTTAGACGACCATTTTGGCGACTATAACTGGCGGAAGATTATATCATTCCGTACGTATGCATGCCTTATAGCTCCGATTCATGGCTGATTATCTCTCAAAGATTCAACACTCTTACGCCGAATACAAGAAGCGGTGCCGATGCGATCAGACCACGTTGGGGACTTTCTCACCCTGAGTACATCACTGCCAGCCGAGACGACTCTCGCCTTCAGTAAGTTGATATGGGACTGGGAGACTGGCGCATCTACAAATAATCCCTACGAAGCCAAGTTAGAAGGTCGGTCATTGAGACTTCCCCGCGACTTCTGTTACTGATGCATGAAATAGTTGTGTCTGCCACCAAGGTTCGTCTAGCTTTAGCGCAGGAAGACACGGCCGCATTGGCTCAGGAAGGCAACATGGCCGTACACGAGAGCATTAGTGCAAGTGTGCTGATATCGCAAGGCCTAGACTTGCAAGAACAGATAGCTCGGCTTCAAGTTGATATTCAGGCCCTAGGTTCAGCTGCTACAGACCATCAACGCACGCTAGCGTTAGAACGCCAGAACCGTCTTCTACGTCGGATATCGACATGGCAGGCAGTACAAGAGCTCTACATGCCTGGCGTAACAGCTGTTCGACGACGCACGAACTCCAGCCCCAGCGGTGATATCTCCCAATGCAGCATCATCCTCCCCTCCGACGTCCTTACGCAGATTCCATTCGACGTTCGGTTGGCCGAATATGAGTGGCGATTACGACACGGCCTTGCTTTCGACTACCTTGCAGAAGTGCGCCGACAATTGCTAGTACTTAGTTCGATGTACCAATCCAAGGACCGTTACTCCCGCGGCCAGGCGCATAATACTCGAAGTGTCATGCTCATAAAGAATGTCCAAGCGCGTATCGTATTCGCCAAAACCAAGTACACTATGAATCGAGCCGCCCTCGTTGTTCTCAGCGACTTCCTAGGCAAAGAGGGCTGGCAGTCGTCGCTAAAGGTTCTGGCCGATGAAGATGTACGAAGCCTCAAAGGGGGCGACGATGCAAGCAGCTCCGAAGGACGGCGAACACTGTCATGGATATGGATGACTGCAATGCCCAGTGGAGCTGAAGTGACCGAAACTATGAACGAAGGTTAGTGGCTATTTATTCTCCCATCGTCTCGCAGGCTGACAGAAGAATCATATCCAGCGCTGCGCATTGAGTGGTGTAAAAGCCGTGCGAGGGCCCAACGTTGGCAGGAGGAATGTGTGCTATTACAAGAGGAGATGCGTCGTGTAATCCAGTTCCACCAATCGACGGCCAATCAGTGGTTGACGCGTGCAAATGAGGCTGAAACCGAAGGGGCGCGTGCTTACGCTTGGCGCCAGCAAGCTGTTCGAGAGACTCTGCTGACTATGTGTCGAGAGACGTGGAAGGATGTTGGGCAATTTGTGGAAATGGGAGAAGGTGCCGTGAAGGCAGGTCAGCCCTTAATCGAGTGTTGTGATCGTGTACGCCCGTAGTGTACGCCTGTAGTAGCGATGGCAATCGACGAGACAGAGCGGTCATCTTTTTCTTTTTTCGCAAAGTCCCCAACAACCACGTGTCATACATGTCAAGGATCGAGATTGAGTTTATGAGTGCCTGTGGTCTCAGATGGATTGCCCGATGATAGCCATACAGGGCAAGGGCGCATTCCCACCCTTTTGGGGCATGTGCTGACGCTGTGCTCATCATCGAGCACAGGCGCTGCTCGACAGTGGGAACATTGGGCCTATCACATGATGATCACATGATTCGTGCTGCATCTTATAGCGGAAGATGATATATTGACAGTAGGTGTAACAACGGGGTTTGATGTATCATCCTTGGGCAATAACTACTGGTAGTTGATATATGACCAGGACAGCTATAGGTGTTTGGTTCGCTCCTCTCTCGCCTTGTCTCCTAATCCACCCATGACTATGCTACCCGGAGAACATGGCAAAGGCTTGCCCGCTGGGTACACCAAGCTCGATAGTACTCCCCCGCAGTCCCATGAGACTTACCCCCCGCTCCCTCCATATTCTCGCCCTTCAGAACCCGGTAGCAGTAGCGCCCAAGGAGAGCCACCATGCAACTGGTTGAGCGTTTCTCGCGACAAGTCCGAAAGCATCAGAGGCGTGTACCTCGTCGACCCCTATCTCGACATCCCTGAGATGCTACTCGCCGTCCCCCAGAAGGAAACAGAGAAACAGGCGAACTTGGTGCTCAAGACTGAGAGGGGGGACATTGACGTGACTGTGCGTATCCTTGGCGTGGAAGGGGGCACGTATATGAGGCCCTGCCGCGATGAAGATGCGGCGAGCGAGCAGAGGGATCCAGTGTGCATCACGATGTTCACATCAAAAGGGTCGATCACCAGTAGGCTTGTATGTACCTCGAGTTGCAATCTCTCCTCGAGGATTTTCTGATTGTGCGGCCAAGGTTTCTGTCGAAGGTTCAGGTGACAACGCCCGGGCTAAGCTCCAATTTATGGCCCGGGTGGACAATGGTTCAGTCAATCTTTTGCTCCCTCAATCATTTCTGGGGATGATCTCGACCTATCTGACTCCAGCTTCAGTGCTGTCGCCGATAGTGCCCGTAGAGCTTTCCCCCGATCTCCAAAGCAATGCGACAGTAATTATGGACACCGACAGGAAGCAATTATTCATCGGACACTCAACGCAGCTGCCCAACCACTCGAACTACGATAAAGTAGAGATTTGTATTGCCGGAGGCAGCGTGAAGTTGGGATACGATGACGATGTTGACGCAGAGTGGTTGGTGCAACCAAAAGCCTCCATTCAGAGGTTACAGGAGTGGCGAAGGATCTTTTGTTGCTGATAATTTGCAGTTAGGTTCCGTATATGACTGTATCTGTCTCTGTCGAAATCTCGTCTGAACCTGACTGAGGACTTGATGGAGAAATCAATGGATATCCAGGCAGGTTTCAAAGACATGATACTCACTTAGTCTACAGACACATACACAACCTGAAATATACCGCGCAAGTAGGTACCGCCACACTCTCCGCAGCCTTTCCAGAATCCATGAATGGATCTGCAGTGTGGGCCGGCTGAGGCTGGCTACCATATCAGTGCTCATCGTCATAGTGGATGGGGAAGATGGTGAAATGTGTCCTGGATCATTAATCAATGATCATACTTGAATCAAGCTCTCCTTCCGCAATCTCAAAGGAAGCTTGCATGGATTAGGAAGTAGAGAGCCTTTAGAGGGCGGCGATGTTCTCCAGAGAATTACATGTTAATCACGCACCACAATCGTGAATCAGGGCCCAATAGCCACAATGAGAGAATGAGATTACAGTGGGAGTCATTCTCGAAGACGCTAAAGAAGGATCACAAAACAAATATCTACAATGCCGGGGTATCGGCATACAACATCTACTGCATGGCAGTAGGGTACCTGTCCCCGACACACACCTTTCCTGCGGCCGACGCAATCTCCCTGACCTCCAGAACCTCTTCCTAGCTCAACTTGACATTCAAAGCACCTAGATTTTCCTTGAGATACTTCACCTTCTTCATCCCCGGGATCGGGATGACGTGATCTGCTTGAGCAAGGATCCATGCTAAAGCGACTTGGCCTGCTGTCGCATTGTGCTTTGCGCCGATGGCCTTGAGGTCGTCCGCGAGCTTGAGATTTTTGGGGAAGTTTTCATCACTGTAGCGTGGAACAGCGAGGCGAAAGTCGTCCGGGGCGAGGTCGGAACGCAAGCGCTATTGGACAACGATTTCATCAAGCTTAGTGAAGGGAACACCGAGTAGGGCGTGTGCCATTTACTCACGATTTGACCAGTCAAGAGGCCCCTGCCGAGCGGGGAATACGCAATGAGGGTGATGCTCAGTTCCTTAGCAGCATTGAATAGCCCAATTTTTGGATCCTCAATCTCGAGATTGAAAGGGGAGTACTCGACTTGCAGAGCGCTAATCTGTAACCCACCAAATATTGAGCATTCGGGGAGAAAAGCGGGAAGCCCAATTGAGAACCTACAGGATGAACCGTGTGGGCCCTGCATAGCGTGGCCTCTGAGCATTCGGACAGGCCAATGTATTTGATCTTTCCTGCTTTGACTTGTTCAGCGAGAGCACCGACTGTCAACTGAAGTAAGGTCAACAGGAGGCTCAATGAGGTATGTCGGTCCTATGCGCATACCTCGATAGGAACAGTGGTATCTGGGCACTACAAATCAAGCCACCATTAGGTCATCCATATACGCTCGAGCTCTGTTTATGCTCACATATGTGGAGGTAATACAGATCGATGTAATCCAAACCCAAACGCTTGAGCGACGACGCGGACGCGCGGGGGACGTACTTGGGATCTCCGTCGGGTACTCTACCAGAATCACTCGCAAATCCAAATTTCATAGCGATGAAGATCTCTGAGCGCTTGCCCGTGCGCTTGAACTTATTTGGTATTTTGGTGTTGCGACCGTCGACAGACATTAAAAACATGTCTCATCAGTTTCGGCGAACAAGCGGAGAGGTTCAAGTATACTGACCACTTTCCGATCAGGTTTTCTGAATCAAGGTACGTGTCTGCTGTGTCCCAGAAATTGCATCCCCCCTCGAACACAGTGTTGAGGACTTGAACCTCTCCTCATTGGACTTGGTGGTGCCATAGAATGCTGCAATGCCCATAGCACCGAATCCGATTGCAGAGACCTCAGAGAGGCCGATTTTGCACGTAGGGAGGGACATGGCCATTTGAGTTTCTAGATTGATACCAAGCTATGCAAACATGGTTGGCGTAGGTCTTCGATGTGTTGTTGAGGGAGTATGCAACGACCCCAGCGTCATTTTATACATGCAATTGCCCAGTAGCCATTGCAGGGACTAGCACTCCTGAATCGGGCACTCTGTTACACGAAACCGATTTGCTAGTGGTGGAAAAGACAGACCTAGTAGAAAATGGGTGAATATAGGAGCTGAGTCTCACTACGGATAATCAGTCATTGGGAGATTGAGCTAAGATCTTGAGGAAACACCTGAAGCTTTGAAAGAATCAGTGATCGATCCGCCGTCAAGGCAGCATTCTGCCAACCTTGAGTCCAAGTCCAGCATGCAGCAACCAAGCCAGAAGTAACCCGAGATCGGCATGCCGCCACAGACCGTTGCCAACGCTGGTGCATGGGCATTGCAAGGGAACTGTGAGCGAAGTTTCAGTGTGTATGTCTATGCGTTCTCCATTGAAGCCGACCTTGCTTCTCGACCCTGGTAAAGCCATTTGCAGGTCTCAAGCACTGCGATTCAGTTCCATATAGATGTGCCCTAGTGGCACCATCAGATTCTTGCAAGCACCAACCCGTACCTCTAGCATGTGGTGCGCCATGGTTTGATCCTCTCCGACACACATTGTACATGCCCCATGCCACACACCTCAACTCCTGAGGATGTCGAATAGAAACACCGTTTGACGCCAACATTGTGTTGCCCTCAGCTTGTGGAGTACCTCTGGGTCACTAAAAAGGCGGGGTGAATCAGGATATGCATCGTCACCTTGGCGAAGCACGACGACAATGACAAACTACTCAATCACAGGTTCAGCGGACCTGCCCTACTTCCGAAAGTACATACTCAAGGACATCTCCTGGGCCTTCGAATATTTTGGGTTGCTCGTAACCATGAAACTCGGGGCAAGTCAATATCACAGCTCCCTCCACAGCCCTCCCAGAATCCACGAAAAAGTCCACGGTGTTGGTCATGACCTGGCTCAGGCTGGCTGTCGTGACCTCATTGATAGTCAACGGAAAATGGGGGGGCATTTCCCAAATGCAGACCTTTGCAGGGCAGTTCGAAAGCATAGCCTCGCTGATCGTGAAGATGCGGGAAGTGTCGTTTGGGACGGCGCTGTATTGGGGGAACACATTGTCCTGAACTTGCACACGTGACTGATTGTATACCCCGAGATGGTACTGGAATACTGCATCCAGTGGTGTTTGGTCTAATCCCTCTCGTGGTTCTACGTCCCTTCAATGCACCTGCATTGCATCACCGAAACGCGGGGGATTGTCATTGCGTGGAACAGGTTGGGAAAGCTTGCGGAAGGATGTGGTTATGGATTAAAATTATAGCAGACAGGCACCCACCTATTAGTGCAAGGGCTCGATCCGGCTAACTTACAAAAGTCTAATCCAAAGTTCAAACTAGCTGCGAACCCGTGCTTCACACGCGGGACTGAGTTCTGGATATAACATGCAAATGAGATAATATCGAAGCTAAATAATTGATGAATGAACAAGATGAATGTTACGAAAAACTTGGTGATTAGTAGGTAGATAGATATATTGATAAGGTAACTGGCATCATGATATTGGAACATAGGACTCAAGCTGCTGGCTCCACACAGACAGATGTCATCGAAGGTGTGTCCTCAAGAGATGCGATTGAGCTCTCACTGGAAGCGAGTGCCAAGTTCTCGATACGACTGCACTTGGCCGGGTTTCGAGGGAGAGGACTTCCCCTTTCTGCGAGGGCCCCATAGCTGAATTTGCGCCTCTTCCCATTATTCCCTGCTGACAGCACATTTCCTGTGAACACAATTAAGTTTGGATCACTACAATCTGAATGTAGCTTACCTGGTGTCTTTATGGGGGTAAACGGAGGGGTCCATTTACCCATGAATGCTATTGTTCCATCCGCACCCATGTCAACATCAAGTTGCGAGAGCCACCCAGTGTCATTGAGAATAAACTTAGAGAGCCGTCCTGCCTGTACGGAGACCCAAGTGTCATCGGCAGGGCAGATCTTTTTCGGATCGGGGCAGCGGTGAGTTTTGCTGATGAAGATGCGGACCGGAAGCTTGGAAAGACGTTGGTCATGGCGGTAGGTGTTTAGCCATTGGCTACAAACAATGTCAAATCTTGCAGTGTCTGTGCTGGTATTTTTCTGCGAGGCCTTCACTACACCACCTAGATACAAGTATGGAGGGCATCAAAGTGCTTCAGGCACAATCTCTCCAACAGGAATCATCTGAGTTCGAATTGAAGGACATAGTGAGAGAAGGACATAGTGAGACAATGGAAACAGGTCAGTGTATTCAGTACTCACCCATGTGATGTCTCCAACAATTTGATACTTCTTCTTCTCACTATCCGGAAGCTCAGGGGCATTGATGTTCGCCTGAGAAGTCATTGTGGAAGACACCCGGAGGTGACAACACTCAAGGGCGGGACTTGGTGAAAGGATCAAACACGGGGGTGTATTAGGGTAAAGACGGGAGTAATGGTACCAGAGGAAGTAAGTAGAATAAGTACATGACTTCTGTATATAAGGAAATACCATAGTCACATGATCGTATCTAGGAGTCAGGGGATAGGGGAAGTGTAGTAAGATATGTAGAGATCTTACACATTGCTGCGATCTAAGAGGTGATTGAATTGTAATAGTAGTTGTTATTGTCACTGTTAGAGACATAAGATGCATGATGTACAAATGCATCAATAACACAGGGTATGGGTTCAACATCATCAAATGTGATGCGTGAATAGTTATAGTACCGGAGGCATCCAAGCAGTTGAATGCCATCGGCTAACCAGAAGTTTGCATCGAAGAACACAACATGAGGGTTTGCCACTGGAGTGTGAGGGTTGGTGAGAACTGTGAGGCCAATGATCTTTGACGCCATAATTAAAAAGGAAGAGTGAGTGCAAACGTAGAGTAAGAGAATAATGAGAGCGAGAGTGGTTAAGGAAAGAGTGAGAGTGATAGTGCAACTTGCTGGGGATTTGGCTCAGCATACAGCACCTTATATACCGGTAGATCATGGTCAGGGGCTGAGCTTGAGATTCTTGACGTTTTAGAAACATATGTCTAATGTATGTCAGCGAATGGGCTGGAATATTCATGAATACTCAAAGAATGACACCTTCCAAAATCAGTGTTCACTGGCGGTTTGCGTGTTTCATCTGAGTCGGTACGATTATGAGACTATTGCTGTACTAAGTAATAATATAATACAAATAATATAAAATACTCTAATCTGTAAGTACTTCTTTGTATACAATATTTACGGCCTTCATCTCCTCATTTAGATTAGGTAGTAGTAGTTTTATATGGTGACGTGATGTAGCTCTTGACAATGCAACATACAATTAACCATGTGAAAATACAGGCACACATAGATCAAGTCCGACAAAGCGAACAGATTGGCCTTGTGCCTTGTTGATGGTCATTGAGAATGCAAGGTGCACTGGGAATTGATGGCGACGTAAAGTGAATGTGAACTCAGCATCCTTTCCGGATGGCGTGAGTGTGATGCGAGGAATAAATGAAACCTCGCCATGAAAATGACTGCCTATGACTTGTACTTCGAGTACACGATCTGTGGCTCGCTGAAGGATAAGGCAAGTTCCATTGCAGAGTCCGCGCCCTGGAGCAAGATTTCAGAGAAGGATCAGAGGGCATCCCATCTTCACTGATAGCTTTCCTGGCGGAAGGCCAGGTGCTTCGAGACTTCATAGAAGCTCGACAGGAATTTCATTTTCACGTTCCAACTGAGAACCGTCATCATTTTCAATTGAGTCAGCACTGATGTAGTCGATTGTGTCACCAGCCATCTGTTGAAGGATGACATCATTGATATCGTCGACATCTGCGTTTCTAGCAGCAAGAATGGTCCGATCAAGGAAGTACTCTGGAGGTGGGGTGATACCATGGATATCAGGATAAACAAAGTCTACCAATGATTTTGAATCTGTGCAAACCATTTCTTCAGGAATATCAATCTTGCTGTCATCTTGTACATCATACCCATGACCAACTCTGAGTAACCAATTTCCAAACTCTGTTTCATCCTCCCCAACATCCAATTGCATATTCTGACGAAGCTGGAGGACACAGTCATGGTGATCTGACTTGATGTAGGTCCAAATGTATGACCGGGGAAGAGATGCATCGACGATTTGTTCTTGCATGCCTTTTGGAACAACAGGAAGTGTTTGTTGAAAATCTCCTCCGAAAACAACAGTGAGGCCACCGAAAGGTTTGCTGCAGTCACGAATATCCTTCAATGTTCGATCAAGTGCTTCATGAGTATACCGGTGCTGCATCAACACTTCATCCCAGAGAATGAGTCGAGTTGCTCGCAGAAGGCCAGCGAGGTTGGATTCCTTTGTAATGGAACACATGGAGCTCTCAGTCAAACCATCAATTGGGATCTTGAACTGAGAGTGGGCAGTATGTCCTCCTGGCATAAGCAGGGCTGCGATTCCCGACGACACAACACAAAGTATGATCCACCCTTCACTACGGACACAGTTACAGAGTGTGTTGTATATAAATGTCTTCCCAGTTCCACTGGGACCGTCAAGAAAAAAGGTCCACCCACGATTCTTCAGAACTGATGCCATGATAGACTCGAAGGCTATCTGTTGATCATGGTTAAGCTGTTGAATTCGAGCCTCCACATCATTACACTCCATTTCCCGGTTGTAGTTGAGCTGCTTGGCGATGAGTGGATTGTCGACGATGTTCTCCCAGTCTTGCAACCATTGCGGCATGG
Source organism: Pleurotus eryngii var. eryngii (assembly GCA_029467805.1). NCBI lineage: Eukaryota > Fungi > Basidiomycota > Agaricomycetes > Agaricales > Pleurotaceae > Pleurotus > Pleurotus eryngii. The sequence goes on along the minus strand of SZVJ01000005.1, from coordinate 1,246,002 downwards.
AGTGGAACTCAGAAAGTGAGTGCCCAGATTGGCGAAGGACTCTGTCAATAAGGTATAGACCATAGTTGTAGACATCCTCATCGGACAGGTTTGTGCAGCCTGCCAAATGAAGACGATGCCATAAGTCGTCACAAATGTGGTGACGGAACTCATCCCAAAGGTGCCTTGGCTCAACAGGATGGCAAAAAAGAAGCATCGTCACAAAAAGACATCGAAGGCGAGAGCCAGTTTGCATGACAGATGCTTCTTGAAGGCACATTCGCCACTCTCCATCGTCTTCTAGCAACCCATGCGCAATGCAAGCCTCTCGAAAGGTTGAGTATACTGTTCCTTGATAGCGACGGAGGTCCTCAAATGATGTCGGCCCCTTGACAGTGGTTAAGAGTGTCCGGAGGTAAAATCTCTATCCGGCAGATGGTGGTGCAAAGTACATTTGACCAATTGGCGGGGATTCACCACAAAACTGCTTCCTAAGTGACCATTTAGTGCCATCCTTCCAAGTGAAGTGCTCAGGAAATTCCGAGTATGTATACTTCCGAGCTTCGTCACCTAGAGCCCCAGGATCCCTGTTCGCAGCAAAGAATTCAGTGAGAGTAGTCTTCTCATTCGCCGCACGTTCTAGAAGTGCTTGAGGGTCTTCATCTGGGTTGAACTGGATCATATGCTGTCCAGGAAGATGGACTTGAAGCCGAACAACAGTCGGGATTTGATCGTGAACAGGAAAGTGGAAAAGACGCCACGATGCCTCAGATGCTGCGATATACCAGCCTTGCAAATATGTTTTATCTCATCGAGCTCAATTTCGAGTGTTGCGCAGTCGCTGCCTTTGTGTATGTATTTGAATGGGTATTTGACGGAGCATGACATGACAGCGCACTCCACATTAATATGGCAGTTGTACTTTCCAGAAAGATAAGGCGAGTAAGGCACAATCCATCGGTTGTCAAGTTCATGCTGACCAACTTGGTACTTTCGACCATCGTCTCGTCTTCGGTAGAGGGGATACCCATCGTCGTTGAACTGAGTGAATGGCTGAAAGTCCTTTGGATAATATTTTGTACAGCGGCGGTTTTCCATGCATGGTGAATTGGGGTTGAGCATGCCGCAAGGGCCGTGAACCATGCAAGTTCAGACCGTTTCATACAGAAGCAGTTGAGAAACAGGATTGGGCCACTCTGCTGATATGCAGGAGTCGACATCTTCGGGGGTTAGAAGCTTCTGGCCTTCCTGAAGAAAAATCAGCAAGTGCATGTGAGGGAGACCCCGCTTTTGAAACTCGATAGTATAAACCCAGCCAATGGTGCGCCCAAAGATCCCGTGCTTGCAGATATCGTCCAGAATTGCACACTTCTTCAGGTAAAACACATGTGCTACCAGGTCAGGCCGATCGTACACTGTTTGGTTGGGCAGAAGCTCTCTCGTAATTTCCGGCCACTGAGGATTGGCTGTAACAGTGATAAATAGATCCACCTTTCAATACCATCTTGCAATTGCCATAGCGTCTTGAAACCGTTGCTGCATGTGACGGGGACTGCCGATGTAGAACAATGGTAGGATGTATCAAGTTCCTAGTTGATGTAAATCAATATTCATATCATGCGCGAGAGCATCGAAAAATCCACTAAATAGAGAAGCACGGTAGGAGTTTTGATTTGTGTAGTGAAACCAAAGATTGGCTTGATCGGCCAATGCCCACCAATCGATGAGCAATTGTTGAAATAGATGACCACCTCGGAGAAGAGTAGAATATTGACCCTGATGAACATGAAGTTGGTATGCCACATATCGGGTTTGTGACAAATTTGATTACTTCCCGGCCTCTCGGTCAACCTGTAAAAGCCCTTGATGCCATCCATGCTCTCCAAAAGGGAAGAGAAGCACGTAGTGTAGTGGTGTATATGCGGAATGGCCCTCATGGATCCGGTAAAGTCTTGTCTGTCCAGGAGGCATGCGACATCGAAGAACAATATCGCAGTAATCTGGTGATGAGGTATCGCCAGGCATAATCATGGCAACCTCGTTAACGGTTGGCAGGTTGTGGCGACCTCGGTGTTCATGATCTCAGCATCTGGGGTATTCTCAAGATCCCTCAGGATCTCGCAAAGCTTGATCTCAGCATCTGGGGTATTCTCAAGATCCCTCAGGATCTCGAATGCTTGTTTGAATATGGCGGCATACTGGTGATGCTGGATCAGCATTGTCTGAAGGGCAGACATCATGTCTTGCGATAGCGTAGAATTACAGTTCATGCGCTGGCACAGGGCAACATCGGGATCATGAATGTAGAGTTGTGCATACGAAGGCGCAGTACCTTCCTCTGATTCAAGGGCACCAGAGTTGTGGTGTAACTGGCCTTGGATACGAAAGACCCATGTATTGCCACCGAACCGCTGGTTGATACTATGATCTTGCTTGACACCAAGTGACATGAAAGCGAGGGCCATATTATACATCCGTATGTTTGCTCTGAACTCGCGGGATTGAGGGTCATCTGCGTCGAGCAACAGGCGCAGAGTGTCAGGCGGCGGGTGTGGTGGTGGTAATTCCACTTTGCCATGATTGCAGCATGTGCCAAAGGCTGGCGTTAGGCATTGTCTTGAGTTGTATGTATGTTCATCATTCCAATGGAGGGCAGAGCAATGAGGGCATTGAATGTTCATACGGCCTAGATTGTGCCTTGTCGGGGGGTTGATGTATGCATGGCGAGCCGTCATGAACAAATTTGTAGCCAAAGTGACCATTTGGCCAAGGTTCAAGCAGCCTAGTACAGCGTGAACAAAAAGCGAGCTACCCACAACATCACACTTACCTGGGACACCTTGTTGAGTAGCAGGTGGTGTCGGCAATTGGCGCAAAGTGTCTGGTGCCATGTTAAGTCGTTGAGCACGCTCGCGTTCTCTTCAGGCCTGCTGAGCGACTGATTGGCGACTTGGAGCCAGCTCGCCAGCTGACAGAGTTTCAGGCTGTGATAGTTGCTGTGCAGTCTCTTGCTCATGCTCAATGCGCTCGCATTCCCTGCGGGCTTGCTAGGCGATTGATCGACGATTTACAGTCAGCTTGCTGCTTGGGGTTGGTGGGAATTCCAAAGGTTGAGGTGTCGCCTCCCGCTGCTGCTCATTTCGTTCTTGCTCCCTGCGGGCTTGCTGAGTGATTGATCGGCGATTCAGAGTAGGTTCGCTGGCCAAAGGGGACGTGGTTGGTACTTCCGCTTGTTCCCGTTGAAGATGTTTGCACTGTCTTCGGGCTTGTTGCGCTATCGAACGACGATCGGAATTCAGCACGCCGGTTGCTGGCATCAGAGGGGCGTCTCCTCGAAGAGCTAATTGATGTGCCAGTTCAGCATGCTCTCGAGCTCTTCGTTCCCGCTAAGCCAAGGCACGCCGGTTAGGTACTTCAGATGGGGGTGGAGTCAACACCTGGTTATGGACAGTAGTTGGCTGGAGATATCGGGAACGATGAGCGTCAGAGGGAGGTGGGGATGAGGTCTGGGGAGCATCCAACAGTTGGGAAGCAGTTGCAGAAGGAGGAGCTATAATGTAACCCAGTTAATACACCTCCATTCAACAGCACTAAGGTCCGGACTTACCTGCATTCTCATCCTGGAGTGAGTGTCCCCGGTGAACTGGACTCCTGCGAAGGAACTCTTGCTCTCTAGCTTCTCGAGAGCTGATGCGCGCTCGTGTTTGAAAGCACTGGGACTGGAAGGTGGCTGACTGCTCACTGTGAAAGGTGAGATGGTTGAACAATATGAGATACAGAGGAATCTTCAATTTATTCACATAGAAGTATGAATATATACATGCCAACAATATCTTGCTAAGGGTTACCTTGATTGGCTGGTGGTGTTGCCCATCGTTGGTTTCTGTGTACGCAGACGGCGCTGACAACATTGGCAATGGCAGTGAGGACGAACACGCTTGGACATGCTAGGTATGTGGCAAACACTTCACATGAACTGTCACGCACATGATGAATCAAATCAAATCAACCAATTATATAAGATATGCTGCATCCATATACGACAAACGTCACGTGGAAAAGCGTTACTTTTGAGTGACAAATGAAAGAAACCCGAGCTTCAATCTGAAGCGTATGAATATGAGAAATTGAAGACTATGAAAAATTCATAGACTTTATTTGTGTATTTACCATAGTTTCCGATTGTTCTCAAAACCAATGCTCACATTGTTATTGAATTCAATGAATTTAAGTTCCCAATTAAGGCCAGCACTAACTAGTCCTCCTGATGCAAGACGCGATGCGACGTGATACACTCAAACAAGCTGTCACATAATGACCAAACGGAAAGGCTCCATGTCTCGGATCACCAATCTTGGAAGCCTAGCCAAGAAGACCAAGTCATCGCAAAATGAAAATAAAGAAAATGTAAATAGACAGGACTACTGTTGTTGTCTAGACTAATGCCTGTTAGATTGCTCCTGATGTTGTGTTACTGGATGGAACGGAGACCTTGGAAGAGTACGCAACACACGCCCAAATGTTTTGGGTAAGTACTGCAGAGGACAAAACCCAAGCACTCGGTTACGGTGCTGAAAATGCGACCCTGGAGCAGTCCGAGTCCTGCAACGACATCACTTCAGAGCACGATACAAGGCCATTTGATTGGGGGTCAGACCTTGAGACAGATGAGGAGATAGAAATGGAGAACACCAGAAGCCAGGATCAGGCCGAAGTGATGGAGCTTGGGCTAGGTGTTGATATGGCACAGGGATCAACATTGCAAGGGTTTTTGGAAGAGGAACATGCTGTCAAGGACTTGCTGGAATGGCATGACATCAAGTATAGGCTACCGCCCAGCTTTACGGAGGCAAATGCTGCATTAACGGACATCAAAAACATCCTGCAGCCACATCAGAAGACGGGAGATGGATACAAAGATGCTCACCCTTGACCAGGTCACACATACACAGATCGAGCAAATGTGCTCATTGCTATGGGTCTACACAGATAACTCACCTTCGAATACACTGCAAACCAGAAGCTATGGATCACGTTGGATTGCGTCATCACTGCATGTTGCTCATGTTGCTGGAAAGGGACCGTACGCAGCACGTAAGCTTCGTGAATGGGCAAAGGCTTTCATTGCCGATCGGGAAGACCTACCACAGAATCTGTATGGAAGTTGGGCCAAATCTAGGATCAACAACGAGGACTTCACTCAAGAGGTTCATCTGCACCTACAGAGTATTGGTGAATATGTATGTGCTAGGGATATATGCGACTACCTTGTCAGACCAGAGGTGAAGATGCGGCTACAGATAAAAAAAGAGGATATCAGAGGTGACAGCACAGCGGTGGATGAAAAAGATGGACTACTGATGGACTCTGTGCCCAAGCGGCCAGTTTGTTGATGGTCACAAGCAGCTTGACATTGTTGAATACCGGCAGAAGGTCTTCTTGCCAGCATGGGCACAACTAGAGGGTCGAACACGGAGTTGGCAAGAGGCCAATATGATGGAAGAGGAGGTACAGCAACCTTCCGGCTCACCCATTTATGGACCTCCCCGGCGAAGGGTTGTAGTGTGGTTTCACGATGAATCAACCTTTTATGCCAATGATAGGTGGAAGCAACACTGGGTCCACAAAGAAGAGACGGCAAAACCACGGGCAAAAGGAGAGGGGGCATCACTAATGGCTGTAGGTTTTGTATCAGCCGACTATGGATGGCTTCATTCACCTGATGGGAAGGACACCTCGATTCAGCTCTTCAAAGTGGGGAAAAATAGAGACGGCTACTTTACAAGTGAGGATATTATCGCACATGCCAACAAAGCCATGGACATCCTAAACAAGCACTTTCTGAACGAGGAACATGTTCTCGTGTACGATAATGCAAACACTCACTCAAAACATGCTGGTGACACACTCTCTGCTCGTAGAATGCCAAAGGGAACATCAGCCGCAGCCAAAAATTGGGGTGTTGAGGCCCCAATGACCACAAGCGACGGTTCTATCATTCACGATACCCATGGGAACATCAGAAAAATCAAGGTGCCGATGGGAGAGGGGAAATTACCTGATGGAACCGCGCAGCCATTATATTTCCTTCCCGGTCATCCGAAGGCAGGTTTATTCAAAGGAATGGCAGTCATACTACAGGAGAGGGGACTGATCAACGAGTCAAAGCTTCGGGCAGAGTGCAAGGGCTTCAAATGCCTTCCTGGAGCCAAGGATTGTTGCTGCTGGCATGTCATGTACAATCAACCGGATTTCGTCGAGGTCAAGTCACTTCTAGAAATTGCGTGCAAGGCGCGAGGTTGCCTGGTTATATTCTTGCCAAAGTTTCACTGTGAGTTGAATTTTATCGAGCAGTGTTGGGGATGGGCGAAGCGTGTCTATCGTGAGTTCCCAGCATCATCGAAGGAAGCAGATCTCGAAAGGAATGTGCTGCAAGTGTTGGAATCAGTCCCCTTGGTGTCTATGAGGTGGTACGATATCTTACTATCATCCAGGCAAGTGCTGACTCCTTCGCATCTAGTTACGCTTGGAGATCACAGTGATTTATGAAGTTTTATCAACACAGATTGGATGGAAGGTTGGCAGCATGGGTGTCGAAGAAATACAGGGGACATCGTGTAATCACGGAGACACTCATGCAGGAGATAGAGGTGGCGGCAGCAAAGGCGTTTGCGTGAATGCGTTACGGTGGGAGGGAACAAGTCCAAGCCAACGTTGTAGATTCTTGAGTTCACGGTGTGGCATCGATCAGACAATTATTTCCAAATGCGGCACTCAGCGATAGCCACACGACGGATAACTCCCTCGGTCACACCTTGTCCCATCACCTGACGTTTGTCGTATATGGATGCAGCATATCTTAACAATTTCGAACCGAGATCACCGACCATTGTCTGCAGACTTATCCCTTTGACTTATCCCTTTGACTTTAACCCCCTAGCTTTATCCTGTGGGAGAAAATACGCATGCCACCTGATATAGATATAGATATAGATGTTCAAAATTAAACTTCAACCAATGTTCAACCGTCTTGGCTCGTCTTGACATCTAATGTCACCATTGTGGCCCAGAGGAGGACATATTCTTGGAAAACTGGCATGCGGCCGCGACTACTGTACACTAGTAGATATAACTGGGTAATATCTAATGTTCAGTTGCTAGCAATTCTACACTTGAAGGTCTCCCGAAGACTAAACTGTGCCACCGCTCGAAACAGACCCGCCTCGCCACTCCCTCTATACCCATGAAGCGCTGTGGCATCCTTCCGTCAACCAGGATGTCTTACGGGCGGTCCGTGGTTATGCCGTTACACCCACTTCCTGTTTCACCCACTTCCCATCTACCAACGTGATTCGTCCCTCGTTGATTAGCCAGACGTCAGCGACGTGCCCAGATATATAAGAGACAAGAAAAGAATTCAACCACAGCACATGGGTCGGAGCGGAAGGGATGCGGCTGATTTGGTGTAGAAGGCGTTGGGAAAGTGCTGTCCAACACGGACACCACTGCCCTCAGACATCCATTCACGAACTCGATGACATGTCTAGTGAAGAGAACCTAAGTCCGGTGAGCTCGTAAGACAGATAGACTTACTAGGCACGCTAAATGACATGAGCAGCTCCAGAAACAAACACACAAGGGAGTCCCATAGTTTCTATAGATTGTTACCAACAGTTCGCAAGCGTTTCTACGCTTCGTTCTGATCGCTACACTGCTTCACAATGTCCCCAATCTGCTTCCCGATGTCGTTCTGTAAGCCGTGGAATCCACTAATGACGCCTTCCCGATCGCCCTTCCCCATCTCCTGGCTCATCTTGAATTTGCCCTCCAAGCGCACGACCTCGATCTCAATCCCAATGATGTTCTTCTTCAAGATATCGATATAGCGCTCCGGAGCGTCCGTGACGTTTTAGCCCTCGGGACGGTCCCCTCCCACGTACCCCATAACACTCGTTTTCAGCGTGGCGCGTTAAATCAGCAATCTGCTGGCCCAGGAACTCGGAGGTCTCCTCGGATGTAGAATCGAAGTAAATCCTCGCACGACCGTAGACCTGGGCGGCAGCGTAGTTCCACGTCGGGACCACCTTGCCCGTCGATGGCTTCGTTTCGGTGTAGAACTGGGGTGTGACGTAGTGGTGCTGAGCCGTGAAGATGATGAGGACGTTGTGCTCGAGGACATTGTGCTTTTCCAGATCGGAGCTCAGCTCCTCGATCATGGCCTTGCTGTGGGGGCTCTGGCGGGCAAGGTGGCCCCGAAGCCGCCCCATTTCTGTGTCACTTTCCTCATCGTCGACGTCGAGCACGAATGGAATGTGGCTCGCCTGGAGGAATGGGTAATCTTTGGAGTGGATGGCAGTCGTTAACAGGCCCAGAGGATTGTCTCAAATTAGCTGTCGAAGGACGCGAAGGCTGCCCTCAGCGTGTACTGCGCGAATGTACATGGTGGGTTGTGTTGAGGGATCACTATGTTTGAAACTAATACGAGGACGGGGACAGACGCAACTTGAACTTACGGATCGTTGGATCATTGAGTCACTGATTAGATGGCGGCGACGACTAATTATCTTATCTACTGCTATGCGCATTACTTTCGATTTATTCCTTGGATGTTCCTTAAAAATCCCCATAAAATCCCCAGTGTGGTTCCATTGCATGATCTCTGGGTTCACGCGTTCACGGCTTGCTTGCGCTTCCGTACCTGCAGAAGGTGAGTCGTGCAAGTCTAGATCCCGCTGAGATAAGTAGTGTCGGTGACGTAACTCATCAAAATGTCTGGTGCACTGACTCCCGACTTCGCCCATCACCTCACCTCATACGCCACCAAATCTCCAAGTATCGTCTCGTATGTTCATGTACCAATTTCCTCGAAGTTCTAACGCCGAGCAGGAACTACATAGTGCTGTGCAAAGTTGTCGTCGTTTATTCAGCTCGTTTGGGCTCAAAGCACTCGGCACCACCAATCTTCTACTTCGGGCAGACGCGCAAGCACCCCACTCGTCCCCACGGAATGAGCATGCTGGAACCCCCAGCCCCAATTATCGCCCAGCGCAGGGTCACCGCATCCTATATGCATCCCTGACCTCCATCTCCAGCCATCTCCCGTCGCCAAGTTTCATCGACACGGTCGATCTCCTGCGCTGCCTAAAGGACCCCGCACTACTCAAAGAACCGGAGGCCGAGATCGAACGAGATTGCGAGTGGCTGCGAGGGTTTCTATCTGCTACCCAACCAAGTAAGTCCCTGCGATTCTGCGTGCCATTGGTCGGATGTTTGACTGCTGTTCGTTCCATTGTGCTTCTCCTTTTCATGCGATGCGCCGAAATCTGCAAGATCCAAGGACAGCATCGTCAGCCTGGGCGAGCACTGGGACTGCAAGATCATGATGACCCTTCGCAACCACGGCGTAGACACGTAATTCGTGTCCTCGATGACATCATCCTCGACGACGACACTGAGGGCGGCACATATCATGTGACGGGATGAGGCTTGAGTGTTGCGGCATCGCCTCTTGACTCGCCCACTTCACAATGTGCCCCACCACGGCGATGGACATCTACATCGCCCTTTTCAAAAAGTAAGCCATTGACCGGAGTCGTCCCGACTGACCCATACAATGTACTAAGTGTAAATACCCCAGCGTGTTGTGTCTACTTACTTTTTCTCACAGCACAGAGGCCGACGTTCTCCTTCCAGTCCCGCTCGACTCTCCACACCCGCGCGGGCAAATATCCACTTTGGCGTGGCGCTGCCGAAGGATGTGTCACTAAGGATTACAAATTCGGTTTTTCGCGAACAAGGCCACGGTCTATAAGAAAGGCTTTAAGTGTATGGACATCGGAGGAATAACAACCGTACTCGGGACTTTCTTCGTAGAGTGCCAGCGCGACTCGACCCCTTCGACCACCTCGCGTCGGGCGGCTGTTTCGCCAAATCCTCAGGTTGCCCGTCCGCCCACGATATGGTGTGGTGTTTGAGCACGCCATCCTTCGACTCGTTGCCGTGACCGTCGACAATTCCTACGCTGTATCATTTCTGCTCGCTGGAAGATGCTTTGGGCTGACCACCTTTATTATGCAGCTGTTGCAAGAGTCTCATGCCCACTCTTGGGACCTGCGCGATCCGTCGGCCCTCCTCGAAAGCTCTTATTTCATCCTCGCATTGAAGAAGACTGCGAACGCCAACTTGCCCGCGAGGCAAAACACGTGTCCATCCTCAACTGGCGGTACGGCAGGGAGTATTATCTGGATGCACGGTACCGCAACCCGGACTCCATGAAGATCGCTTTCGACTCATAGTGTATTATGAAGTCATTGGCGGGTCGTGATTTCGTTCTGTTTATTTGATGTTTGTGTGATAGAACTTCTTTATACTGTGATGAACTGTAATGCCTTCTCTCAGAGCAGTTAACCGCGGAAGACAAAGTAACACTGCGTGCACTGATTGCTAACACTATCCTACTTGGCGCCAAAGTAGGATAGAATTATTTAAAATAATTCTCAAATAATTTAATCTAAGATAGTAAAGAAAGTATCCATCTCGTAGATTAGATAACGCTGATGTTAGTATACTTGAGTTAGCAATCGGTTATTAAACCCAGATAACAATCAGATAACTTGAGCACCTGACGATCCACCACATCTTCGGTTGGACCCCAGATGGAACCAGGTGGGTGGGTGGCATTCACCTGGTGTTCACCTGGACTCACCTGGCATTCGAGTGGCAAAAAGGTGGATTTTGGTTTGGCTGTAATGGCCCAGAAATGCCACTTTTTTACCACTTTTGGCCACTTTTTTACCAGGTGAACACCAGGTGAGCCATACTGGATGAGTGGTATCCATGTGATGTCCATGTGGTATTCACTTGAATTTCCACCTGAACACCACATGAATGCCACCCCATATACCAGGTAGACAAAGTGCTAGTATTGAGGTGGGGTTCATCTGGCATTCATATGGACATCACATGGCAATGTCATGGACAATATGCTATCTTGTAGTGTTGTTATGATTTTATCTTATTTTATTGCATTTTCTATGATTTTCTATGATTTTCTGGCAATTTATTTGAGTTTTTTTGGCATTTTCCGGCGTAATTTCCGCTTTGGGACAGCCAGAAATGGATTAGCAACAGTTATCTAAAGATAAGTCATTTTCCTCGGATGGGCGCTTATTGGGCGCTTATCCGCGAATATTAATATTCTTTTTCTTTTTCTTTTCTTTTTGGACGGGCGCCTATTTTCGGCAATCAGCGCGACGCCACGCGCATGTGACTGCCGTGCCACGCTGGCACACGACGCCTCTGTCTTCTCAACCACCACCATCCCCCATCCTCCTGCCTTCCCCCCAACGCCCCACCACAGCAATATGCCCCCCACGCAAGCCCGCTTCGACGCAGCGCAAGAACGACGAGGAGGGGACCACAACGTGAGTGTGCCCCCCACTTTTTCTTTTTTTTTTCACTGACACTGCCCCCACTTCCCATGCCCTATGCCCACGTCCCCCACTTCCCCATTTCCAACACCCACGCCCTTGCCCGCGCGCTCGACGCCAACGCCACACATCCCCACGCCCTCGTTTTCGACGACGACGATGACGACGACGACGCACCCCCACGCATCCCCACTCCCTCATTTTCGACGACGACGACGATGACACACCCGCACGCATCCCCACACCCTCGTTCTCGGCGACGACGCACCCCCACGCATCCCCACTCCCTCGCTTTCGACGACAACGACTCCCACGCACCCCCATGCCCCCGCGTTCGATGCCACACCACACATCTCACACCCTCACACCTCACCCCTATCCCCTGGCTACCCCTGGTCCCTGGTCATCAACCCCTACCCATGGTACCCCCTTGGCCCCCATCCACAGGGCTTCCACCAAGCCCAGGTCCACCAGGTCTGCAACCAAGGCCATGCAACAGGAGTTGATGTGAGTCTCATTGCTAGTGTACCAGTAGTCAGTAGTTGTACAGCAACAGTAGTAGATAGAATAAATATAAATAAATATCTTTTAAATCTCAAATGAATTAACAAAAAATTAACAAACATTGTCTGATAGTGTGGAGATCCCTGTAACCAAGAAACCAACCAAAACAAAGAAAAAGAAGAACTAGTGAGTTACTGCTTGTATCCCTCTTGTTTGCTTATGCTCATTGTCTGTAGCACCTCTGCCGACCGTGATGCAGCTGATGAAGAAGCTAATGAGACTATGGTAGAGAATTTGACTGCGTAAGTCTTTGCTTGTCATTATTTGTGATTGTACAACTCATCTTTTTGCACCAGTACTGCTAGGACCCTTCAGGAGAGTGGTGCTCTGCTTGCACCACCTGCTCGTCGAGTTGGGACTGGAGTCACCTTGGCTCCAATCACTCCGAGTATCACCACCTCTCGCATCAGGCATGAAGAGCCAGAGGATGTCCCACGTATTGCCACCAAGGACAAGGGAAAAGGTAGAGACCTTACCAATCTGGGTTTGTCGGATGCAGAGGAGGAGAAAGATGAAGGAGAAGATGCAGAGGCTGAGAAGTCTGATGAAGAGGGCAACGAGGAGAAAGATGCTGATGCTGGTAGCAATGGCGATGAAGATGGTGAGCTGAAGAAGACTGACAACGAGGATGACGATGAGGACAATGCCGCTGAGGTGCCCATGCCTGCTGACTTGTCAGACAACGACAATGACACCATGGAGGTTGATCCCACCACTCCCAAGCGCCCTGCCACCCCCGCCAAACCCACCACCGCTTTCAAGCGCAGAGCCAGCACTTCACCCACCACCGCTCGTCAGATGGGTAAGGGTGTACGCAAGGACATCACCCATGCTAGTGCTTCCTCTCACCGAGCTCCCCCCTCTCCTACGTCTGACGACCTTGATGATTTGCAAGGCGCATCCTGTACCATGGGAGGCTTTGCTAGAGGCAAGGCCATGGGTGTTGCCTTGAACATGGCTGACTTTGGTGAGTTCTCTTTTTTTCTACAAGTCCAATTCTGACTTGATATCCAGCCACCAACGAGGAGTCTGATGCCCCGCCTGTCATGGGCATGCTCCTTGTCTTCAAGGATGGGGCTTCACCTCTGGAGGGTGCTGGGCCTGTTGGGGTTAAAGTCCCCATCAAGAACACCTTGGGGCCTGTCCTCACTGCTGCTGCCAAGAAGATGGTGGCTCTAACTAGTAAGTTACTTCTTTTTGCTTCGCGTTTTTTTACCTATTGCTTGTCATCAGACTCTGACATCCTGCTCTGGGATGCAGAGGACCACTTCTGGGAAGCCAAGGGGCCTTATGCCACCGCTGTCACGGACAATGAGGCTGTCATCTGGGATGACAAGAACAAGCTCAGAATTGGAATTGTATGTAAATTCCGACTTGACTTTAAAAAAATTCTAACTTTGTTACAGCAACCATCTGAGTTTGGTGTCTCCTACCTTCCGCCTCCCTCTCCTTCCATCAACTCCTCCGCTGCCCCCTCTGCAGTCTCCTCCATCACCCCCTCTGCCTCTGTCTCTGTTGCCAGCACCCCTGATATCGCTGTCAACCCTCTCACTGCTGCCTTCCGTGACGAACCCCTCCTTTTACAAATCGCAACTCGCATGGGGGTACCCTACCACATGACGAACCATGGAGCTGCTTCAGCCCCTGGGCTTCCTTCGCTCAGGTCTATGTATGCTCGGATTCAGCTTGCCAAGGAGGCCAAAGAGAAGTGGGACAGCTTGACAACTCCATGGGCAGGGGGTAATGTTTCAGAGAAGACCCTTCGTTCTATCTTCGTTGGCAAGACCAATTTTAACACTTACACCGCCCTCTTCAACCGCTCCGTCTTTTTTTTTCCCATCATCATGGACATGTTGCGCAACCCCAAGTACGACGTCACCTCCAGTGCTCACACTACACTCTGGGGAGCTCGTAAGCCTGGTAAGGACACTTTGGCCAAGGTTCTGGACGAGTTGGAGGCAGAGAAGAAGGCAGAGGAGGCAAAGAAGGCCAGAGATGCAAAGAAGAAGGCTGCAGCTAAGAAGGCTACAAAGTAGGTAGCTATTCTTTGTATTAGTTGAAATGCAACAGTCATTTTACTGGCTCTTTTTCGTCTGAACTTCAATGAATTTCAACAAATGCTGACTTGCCCAGTTTCTGTTTACAGGCCTTCTGGATGATGTTATCCCTCTTCCTCTTGCTGGGACTCCTTCCATGTGCTGCTGCAGCCCCTCTGGAAGATTCATTTCCTGACATCCGGTTTGCCGACTTTGCCAGAGTTGTCAAGCTGACCTTTGGTGAGAACATCACTCTGGCCACAGTTCTGATGCTCCTCTTCAGCATCACCAGCAACACCGACATTCTCAACTTGCATGGACAACAGAAGGCTGTAGATAGTAACAACCAGGTGGTCACCAGCTGGATGGCTGCCTTTGTCCGTGCCATCAAAGACAAGCTTCAGGTCGATGTCTCTAACATCCCTGATGACTCTGATGATGATGCTGGTGCTGGAGACAACAACCCCGACTCTGGATCCTCTGAGGACAACATGGATGCCTCTGATGGCGATTCCAACTCAGGATCTGATGACGACATGGACTCCTCTGGCTCTGGCTCCTCTGGCTCTTCTGACGCTTCTGTGAGTGCTGAGACCATCTTCGACACCCTCTTCCTGCCTGGAGACAACCACAAATCATGTACTGCAAAGAGTCAGACCACCATACTTGGTAAAAAACTCGATTCTCTCTGTCAATTTCTGGATCTCTACACACATAACGATAAACGCCAGCTATGTCGCAAACTCCTGCCCATTTCCACTTCCTCTATCCAGCCTATCATCCTCATCACCCCTCCTGTCATGGGCTGCTCTAGTGCTGGCTGTCATGGCCATGGTCTGACTCAATACCTCCGTGACCGTGATATCTCCAAAGTCACCTTGCTTCGTGGAAGTGAGTGCTTTGAGAAGGTTCCGGTATTGGCTGGTAGATGTCCCAAGTGCTCCACTATGTTCTGGGCAGACCACGAGAGCTTCATTGACAACAATCGACAACTTGCACTCTATCTTCCCAATGCCAAGTACCTCAAAGTCGGAAAGCAGGTCTGGGTGGATCGCATTGTCTCCAAGGCAATTGTGAATGCCAACTACAGCTTTCATGCCTCAACTGCAGCAATAACAGAGTTCTGGAACTACTCATTTGTCCAGCCCAGTGGTGCTTCATTCACCCTCACTCGCAGACAAGTCTGGAAAGCCTTTGTTGTGGAGTCTATCCGCCTTCTTGCAGGGTTCAGCAACTCCACCATGATCTTCATGGACAATCTGAAGATTAGTGAGCTTGTCACTGCTGCCTATGTGGACCTGGGAGATGGGGGGATCATCCGCAGTGCAGTTGGCCATTCATGCGATGAGTGCTGTCATGCATTCAAGGATGTGGCTGATGTCATTCCCAACCAGGATGATGATCCCGCTGCTCTTGCTGGTCATGATGAAAATCGCGATGTGCCTGAGTATGCAGGACCTGCTGTGGGCAGCAGCTATTGCAGATGCTGAGGCCATGGATGTTGACAATGTCCCAGCCAATGATGCATCTGAACCTGCTGGAGGTGTTGCACTTCACACAAATGCAGATGTCCGCATGGTTGTCATTGATGGGATTGTCATGGGGCCTTGACATTGTGCTATTGCAGGTTGTGAGGCAGGGCTGCTCAATGCTCAGACTGGAGTGTTCTGTCAAGAGCATGAGGAGGAGATGGAGGACCGTTGCCGTATGAAGGGGTGCAACAAGAACAAGGTTGGTCGTACTCAGGCATGTGAAGATCACCAGGAGCAGTGGAGGACATTCCGTGGACGCTATGCCAACACCCTCACTTCTTGGAGTGCAGCGGATATTGAGGAGAGCTCAGGAGGAGAGGCAGGAGTGGCTACCTCGTGCTGCAGGGGCAGAGGAGCTTGAACATGACAACCTGGAGGAGCAGGAGGTTGAAGAGGTCAGTGGCACCAAGTACAACAACTACTTCTCCGCTCCTAGGTTCTACTGTGTGGAGACCATCTGTGCTCCATGTGGTGTGGTGATTGCCTGGCGCAAGTTTGCCAAGGCTGAAGGGGTGGCCAAGATTCTTCGCTTCCTTGAAGACGTCTATGAAGACCCCAACTCCCGACCCAGCTACATTGCTATTGACAAGGGGTGTGCCTTGCTCAAGCACATTGTCAAGCAGCATCATTGGCCTGCTTGGGAACCCACCACTCGGATCATTGTCGACTCCTACCACTACATCAACCATCGGGTCACTGACTACCTCTGTCGGACTTGGTGCAATCCTGCACCTCTAAATGGTGCTGCTCCAAACCTGGTAGTGGTTGATGAAGACAAGGAGGGGAGGCCTTACTACAAGAGGGCCTTCAATACTCAGGTAAGTGATCATACTACTCAGTTGCTTGTACTTGTCTGATTTACTTGTACCTAGGCTTGTGAGCAACTCAATGCATGGTTGGGTGGGTTTCAGACAGTCCTCAACCGGATGACTGTCAGCAACTTTGACTTCACCATGCATGTATTGCTGTTCTTGCATACCCAACGAGTCATTGCCAGGCAGCAGGAGAAGAAGAATAAGCAGGCAGCAGGAATAGAAGAGGTGGTTGAGGATGAGGAAAGTGATGATGAGGATATTATTGAGTATTAGATAAATGGACTTCACCTGTAGTCCATCTGGCATTCACCTGATATCTACTTGATACTTACATGACTTCCACACGGATACCATATAAACACCACTTGAAATTGATGATACACTGCTGTATGAGTGTGAGGTCACTGAAACAGTAGCAATCACCTACTTACCACCTGGGAATCACTTGGTACTCAAGTGGTATCCAGGCGGAGACCACATGGTTCTCACATCTAATTCAGATGAATGCCAGCTGATACTCAACCGAATACCACTTGGACATCAGATAAACACCACTTTGGACTTGTATTGTTTCACCGAGATGTTCACCTGGTTATCTTCTGGCACTTGCCTGATATCCACTCACATGTATACCACTTGGGAGCCACATGGACACCATATGACTGTCATCCATGACTACTTACATGGATGTGTTTATGTTTACTGAGACGTCCACCTTATTACCACCTGAATACTACCTGGTAATAAGGTGGTATCCAAGTGATCACCACCTATCTAACATCTGAATATCACCTGGAAACCATCCATCTGGGGATCAACTGGTATTCATGTGGCATTCATCTGAATATCATCTGGGTGCCACATTTAGACCAGATGAACACCAGTTGGTAGTCACATGAATATCAGGTTGTACTTGAATTTTGTCAAAACTCAGTCATATCACACAAACACCACCTGGATACCAAGTGGTAACCAGATGGTCAATGTATGGTTCTTACACAGTCCACATGAATGCCATGTGGATATCAGATGAACACCATCCAACTGCCACCTAAGACTTGTATAATGTCGTAAATTGACAATCCACATGGACACCACCTGGTGATCACCTGAACACCACCTGAACTTGTATCTTAGTTATTCTGAACAATATACTCATGTAGTCACTCTTTCACCACCTAGATACCACCTGGTGTTCACATGGACAACATTCAATATCTGAAGTGGTATCCAGGTGGTCACCAGGTGGTAAAAGAGTGGACAAAAATGAATTGAAGTGAACTTGCATGGAAAAAGTGGTGATCAGGTGGCATCCATGTGGTAAAAACTGGTCGAAAATGGGCTGGCTGGGTCCACCTAGGGTCCACCTGGGGTCCACCTGAAGATGTGGTGGACCGCCAGATATACGATAACTTGGATGATACCTCTCGGTGAGTTATTGATCAGTTATTAAAGGTCGTGGGTTCCATACTTCAAGAAACAGTATTTTATTGTTATCAAAGTGTTATTAAACTGGGATCCTGTCCCATTTGGTTGCCTTCCACTCGCAGACCGTGAAACATATCCTCAAGATAATTTGCATTGATAGTATGGGAAAATTATTTTTCGTCAGTGGCAATTTACTAATTTCTTGATCCTTTCAGCGATGATATTTGAGTAGTATTAATCACAGAAGGTGCAGCAACCAAATGCCTCTATAGATGTAAGTATGTCTATGATCTACACATCCACTTGTCCGGACATCCGGACATCCCCAAATCCTCACATCCTCACATCTGCATGTCCACGTGTCCGGACGTCTGGATGTCCGTACACCCGCACGCCCGTATATCTGCACGTCTTCACGTCTGCACATCCGCACATCCACACGCCCGTAAATCTGCATGCCCGCACGTCTGCATGCCCGCACGTCCGCATGCCTGCACGTCCGCATGCCTGCACGTCCGCATGCCCGCACATCCGCATGCCCGCACGTCTGCACGCCCGCACGTCTGCACGCCCGCATGTCCTTACATCTATGATAAGTTGAGGGCAGGTCCCCTCCCATTGCTATCAAATTCATTCTTTCATTTTGGGGCTGCTACACTACTTATAATTATTTGATTCAATCTCATTTACCCTCGTTTCCTCTCTCCTTCCTCTCCTCCCTATGTTGGCTGAGAGTTTGTTGTCTCTTGTTTCTGTGGCAGAGGCTTCGAGGGATGGACACTTTGCGCATACGGGCAGGCCTACATTACAGCGGTGAGTGGTGGCAGATGCTGGGGCCATTGGGATCGGGAGACGCTGCGCAGCCAGGTGAGTTTGTGGTCATTCTCTGGGGCTGATGTATCTTACTCTGGCTTCGCGATCCATCACATTGGCATTTGCTGCATCCTTTGCGGCATCTCATGTTAAAATAACTGTGTCTTCGCGGTTACTCGGGTGTGAGATAGCAGTAGACCCTCGTAAACGCGCGAGGGGTCATCTCATTTACACTACCTATTTATGTACGTGAGAACAATCATATGTATTTACTTCTAACTGTAATGTGATTAGATAACCGCGTGCTCTGATTTGGCAAGTACTTGAAACGTGCAACGCTAACTCCAACATCTCAATCCTGTGCTTCCATTAGCCATTTCTTCACCGCTGGATTGTTGCAAACGTGCTGCGCAATAGGTTGGGGTCCCCTTCAGAGAAGAGATGTAGGAGAGGGGCTACGTTCAGTGCCTTTCAAGAACAGTGGGTCGCCAAAGGTTTGAGCTGGCTGTAAATGGGGACCCCTAGTAGTTGTGCAGTGATAACGGGAAGAATTCTGAGTGCACATCCAGTGATGTCGCAAACGTCTGAACGTCACCACTCCGAACACTACTGTATCATTTCGACCATAGGTTCACGGTCCGTTACACGTTACGGTACATGTTCACTGGGCGGAGGGTTCACACTCCTTCGTTATGCGTTACTCGGGTGTTCAGATGTTCAGGTTCACAACTCCGGATCATGATTTTAATTTATTTACTGCGATCTACCGGTATCCCTACAACCTTCCGTTCAGGCTTGCAATAGCAGCACCCTTTCGGTTGACATGTTTAATGCAAAAGTAAACAAATTTTTTCTGAGCCCTCGCAATCTGCTTCAAGCCCGACTCCGAGTTCAAGCTATCCATGGCCAACCCAGGCGGTTTGCTGCAGTGGGCGGATGCCTCCTCAGAGGCTCGCAAGATCGTCAATTTGACCTTCAGAATCCCAGAGACAGCGCGAGCAGAGATCCTTCCCAGCCCCACCCTCCCCATCACCGAGCTCCTCAGCTTCACGTTGCCCCTTCAAACCAACGATGTCACCACATCCATCGACTCTTCCCAGCAGGAGCTCGGTCGCGGGAAACACATTAAAACTGTGTCATCTCGTTTAAATTTTGCTCCGTGGGACCAGAACTAGCACTTGGACAACATTTTCGTGTTTTTAACTGTATTTTATTCCTTTTTTCGCACTTTTTACAATTTTTGACTACAAGATGTTCACTGCTCCATGTTACGCGTTACGCAAGGCCGTTTAGGTTCAGTTCAGGCGGGTCCGTTACGCGTTACTGAACCTACGGTCGAAATGATACAGTAGTCAGCACGACAATAAGCGAGGACGAGACATACTGGCCAGTAACAACAGGTGAGTATAATTCACTTCAGGTACAAGTGCTGAGTACTCATTGGGTCTGGAGCTTGTGTCCCGCCTCTTGTCCCGAGATCAGAACCAGGAGCGCAAACTCGAAATGCCGTTACCTCACATCACTCATCCCATTCCTTCAGAGAGGAGGCAGGCTTGTTTAGTGTATCGATCTTCGGGATTGAAGCATCCTGCCATAAGCCTTCACTTCCGAGGTGCACTACCTTCACATCCTCTTCCCCGCCTCTCGCCCCCCCCCCTCCCCCTCAACACGTCGACAACATCAGTCCATGACAACAGGAGCATTGAAGACCGAGGGCGTGCAACAATCCAGCAGTGAAGAAACGGCTAATGGAAGCACAGGATTGAGATGCCGCAAAGGATGCAGCGAACACCAATGTGATGGATCGCGAAGCCAGAGTAAGATACATCAGCCCCAGAGAATGACCACAAACTCACCTGGCTGCGCAGCGTCTCCCGATCCCAATGGCCCCAGCATCTGCCACCACTCACTGCCGTAACATAGGCCTGCCCGTATGCGCAAAGTGTGTCATCCCTCGAAGCCTCTGCCTGTAAGCTCGACGCTTACCTGCCCCTGTACCCCTGACTCTAAATCATGTGATTCCGGTTACCACTATTTATACGCGACCCTAACATCGTAGATACTTACTTCCTCTTTCTTGTAAACCTCCATCTATGCTCACGAATACCACATTTTGGTCCTCTTACTTTGGTTTCCCTTTCCTGAGTGTTGTACCCTTGGGTACTCCTCCACTTTTTTTTTTAAGATCAACCAAAACATTTTCCTCACCCTGGAAGAGCGTCGCGCTACACGGCCGACCTTTCTCTGAATTCCCAGACCCTCGCCACCCTGCCTCCCCGTCCCCGTCCCCAGCCCTCCCAGCCGGTTCCTTTAACAACAAGGAGTCGACACACCAACAATCGCCTTACGCGGTTATCCCTTTCCCCAGTCCCAGTAAAATCACCTAAACGCCCTCGCCTCTCTCACGCCAGCTCATCAGAACCTCGCACCTGTACCAGCTCTGCTCCAGTCACCGTATCTTCAACGCTCAGCTCTCCTCTTCTCCCTGCCCCCCTTCGCCTTTGCCCACTCCTCCGCTACATATTCCTGTACTGCATACATCCTCGCGCCAACAAGACGCCTCGGTCTTGCCTTCCAATCCCAACGCGCTACAGGCATGAAGGCAAAAAGTAGAACAATCAAACCCTACTCGCCCGCCCATGATGGGTGAGGGCGACGTCGACGCAACAGTACTTTGGGAGTGGTTTAATAAAGCTGAGAACTTCTTCCGTCACAAGTCCATTACTGCTGAAAATAAGGTCGTAACAGTCGCATATGGAATGAGCGGTGTCCACGCTATTCGTTGGTTATCCGCGAATTCATTAAACCTTGAGTCGATGACCTGGGATGATTACAAGACATACATGCACACCCTTTTCCTCGCGTCTGACTGGGAACACTCGACCCGCATGGACATGCTTCGTATCCAACAAGGCTCACGGACTTTCGTGGATTTTTCCCTGGAGATGATGGGTAGGAATAACCTGTTGGCGGGTACTGACAGTTTTCTCAACGACGAACTCCTGCGGGACATGCTCGAGGCGAACATGGACAGAGAACTCGCTCGTGAATGCAACAGAGAAGCCCTTTTCTTCGTTATCCTCCTTCCGTGACTGGCTGGATGAAGTCAAAACACGTCGATGAGTGTCATCGACAACGCCTTGAAGAGATATCATGCGAAGTCAACAGGTTGAACTCTCGTACGCCCACCACTTCTCGTATCAATTTCAGGTCTACCGTTCCGTCGAAGGTTACTAATACCACGTCGGGTGCTGGCTCTACTCTGTTCGTGCCCATCCCGAAGCTTCTGGACTCAGAGAGAAACCCTCCTCAGCAATAACGGCGGATGCTACAAATGCAGGAAATTCTGGGCCAGACATGTAGGAGCTCGATGCACCGCTCCGCCGATCGATGGCTCTAAATACAAGATGCTGACGCAACGCGACGTCCCGCCTCGCCCTGCCAACTACACCTCCCGCGGTGGTCCCGCGGCTGCTGTCGCCGCGGTCCTTGAAGAATCATCTGCCTCTTTGATCGACATCAGCGAGGACACCATCGTCGAGACCCCTCAGGCCGTGGCTGCAGTCTTGCCCAATGTTTCGTCTGTCGTGACGGAAGGTTGCTGGAGCGATGATGAGTACACCCCCTTTTCATGCTTGAATATTTTTTGGTCTGCCTCTTTGGCACCCTCGGGCACTGCGCCTCTTGCTAATCCTGTTAAATGCCTTATTGACGATGGGTCTGCGATAGTTCTTATTAAGTCTTTGGTGGCTGATGCCCTCAAACTTGAGCATCATCGCACGACAACCCCGTTGAAGTGCAGCGCAGCTTTTTCTGGAGATGGGAAGGATACTTCTCTTGATTTCTTTGTTAAAATTCAACCCCGTTCTCTCGATGGCATTTTTACTTCCAAAACCCCTTCGCGCGTTTATATCCCCTTCCCTCGTTACCGACTTAATACTTGGACTCCTCTTTCTCGTGTCAAATGGACTGTTTTGGACCACGGACTACGCTCCTGTATCGCTCGTCTGGACAATGTGGATTCGTACGACCTTTTGCATCCCTCTAAAACCATTGCGTCTACCCCTGCTCCCATATGGAAATCTACACATACACGAGCTTCTGAAGTGCGGGCTGCTTGTCGTCGCGCCCATGCCGAACATGCCTCGGTTTTCTCAGGTCCTGAAATGGGTTCGGTCCTCTTCAAACGCTGACATCGCGCTGTCCCTCTGCAAGGATTGATGGTCGGCGGCAGTGATCAAGTGCCACCTCGAAGACATGAGCGCGGTCGCGACGTTCCAGGAACAGCTCTCGCGAATGGATAAAGAGATGAAGTGTGAGTACGCTAACTTGTTCCCAGATGATATTCCCCCAGTGCATCGCTTGCCGGACCAAGTCTACCACCGTTTCAAACTTAAGGACTATAGCAAGGTCGTCAGTAAACGTGGATACACTTGCCCACGGAAGAAGAGAGAGATGTGGAAACACTTGTTGGATGCAAATCTCGCCTCCGGTAAACTGTGACCTTCGGATTCGGAGTACGCAAGCCCGGCTTTCCTCGTTCCCAAGTCAGATCCTAATGCCGACTATCGTTGAGTAAACAACTATCGCGAACTCGACGAGAACACCGTTCCGGACCGTTTTCCCTTGCCGCGGATAGATGAGATTCTGGCGGACTGTGGTAAAGGAAAGATATGGAGTAAGCTTGACATGACCAACACCTTTTTTCAGACTAAGGTACACCTGGACGACATCAAATATACGGCTGTTCGGATGCCCTTTGGCCTATATGAGTGGGTCGTCATGCCCCAGGGATGTCGAAACGCACCCTCGACCCACCAGCGGTGAATGGTCGCCGCGCTGCGACATCTCATTGGCAAGATTTGCCACGTATATCTCAATGACATTATCATCTGGTCTTCTTCGCTTGCTGAACACATTCATA
Source organism: Pleurotus eryngii var. eryngii (assembly GCA_029467805.1). NCBI lineage: Eukaryota > Fungi > Basidiomycota > Agaricomycetes > Agaricales > Pleurotaceae > Pleurotus > Pleurotus eryngii. The sequence goes on along the minus strand of SZVJ01000005.1, from coordinate 1,222,482 downwards.
ATGTTAGGGCTGTACTCAATGCGCTTAGGGAGGCCACACTTTATTGCTCGATCAAGAAGACCTCACTGTTCTGCACATCGATCGACTTCTTGGGCCACCGGATTTCACAGAACGGTATCGAGGCTGATGCCACGAAGGCCTTGAAAATAGCTGAGTGGCCTGTGCCCAAGACGGCTACTGATGTTCAACAATTCCTAGGGCTCGTCCGCTACTTATCAGTGTTCCTTCCACGTTTGGCAGATTTTACTTCGGTGCTTACGCCTCTCACAAACAAGGTACCCGGGAAAGAGCCTATATCTTGGCTGCCGGTACACCAGGTCGCGTTCGACGGTATCAAAGCCCTAGTGACTTCGAGGGAATGCTTAACGGTGATCGATCACGACAACCTGGGAGAAAACAAGATCTACGTTACGACAGACGCGAGCGACGTTGGAACTGGCGCGGTTCTGTCGTTTGGACCCACTTGGGCAACCAGCCGGCCTGTTGCTTACGACTCAAAACAACTTAACCCTGCTGAGTGTAATTACACTACACACGACAAGGAACTGCTTGCTATAGTGCGTGCGCTCCATAAATTCCGTACTGATCTACTTGGCGCAGAATTCGAAGTCCACACCGACCACTGCACGTTGGAGTTCTTCAACAAGCAGTGGGACCTGAACAAGAAGCAACTGCGTTGGCAGACTTTCCTTGCCGATTTCAACTTCACAATTAAATATGTCAAGGGTGAAGATAACACAGTGGCCGATGCCTTGTCCCGCGAGTTCTCGACATGATCGGACACTGTGGTTGCTCCGATCGTCGCCGCGTCCGCCCTCACTTGCGCTGTTTTTCCTGCGACGCCCATTGTCGCCCCGGTGCTCTCGGTGTCCAACGACAAGAAGTTCCTGTCATTGATTAAGGACGGTTACGAGAACGACCCCTGGTGCCAGAAGCTTTTATCTAAGGGTATTGGCATCGCTGGTGTTGCCAAACGAAATGGTTTGCTGTTCATCGCTGATCATTTAGTGATCCCGCGTGTCGCCTTGGTGCGCGAGCACTTGTTTGCATTGGCTCACGATGCCCTGGGTCATTTTGGTTCAGCTAAGTCTTACTCTGCACTCCGTGACTCCTTTTATTGGCCAAACATGCACAGGGACTTGGAAGAGGCTTACATCCCTGGCTGCGTGGCTTGCCAACACAACAAATCGCCCACGACGAAGCCTGCTGGACCTTTACACCCCCTTACATGTGCCTAACGCGCGTTTCGACTGTGTCGCTTTGGATTTCGTTGGGGCCGCTGCCAGAGGACGAAGGCTTCAATTACTTGTTGACCATCACCAATCGCTTGGGTGCTGACATTCGCCTAATCCCTTGTAACACCGACCTGTCTGCGGATCGCGCCGCCATCCTGTTTTTCGACCACTGGATCTGTGAGAACGGGTTGCCCTTGGAGATTGTTTCGGACAGGGATAAGCTTTTTATTTCTCAGTTTTGGTCTTCACTGCATAAACTGATTGGCGTTAAGTTGAAGATGTCCTCTGCGTTCCACCCTCAGACCGACGGGGCTAGCGAGCGGACAAATAAGACTGTAATTCAAGCGCTACGCTACTTTGTTGACCGGAACCAGAAAGGTTGGGTAAAGGCCTTGCCCCATGTCAGATTTTGTTACATGAACACGACGAATGCGTCCACTGGCCTCTCACCTTTCCAGCTGCACCTTGGGTGCTCACCTCGGCTGGTACCCCCTATGGTTCCGAGATTGGAGAAGCCTGACTCTAGCGCTCAAGAAATCTTGCGCACTATCGAGAACTACACGCTTGACGCTAAGGACTCCCTCTTGGCTGCCAAGATCTCTCAGGGTATTCATGCTAATGCTTCACGTTCGCAGGAGATCGTTTACGCCGTTGGTGACTCCGTGTACCTATCCACAGCCAATCGTCGTCGGGAATACACCCAGGCTGGGAGACAAGTGAGTCGCAAAGTTCATGCCACGTTTCGACGGTCCCTACAAGGTTGTCAAGGCATATCCCGAGCGGTCGACCTATACGTTGGACATGCTGAATTCGAGTGTTTTCCCCACTTTCCACTCATCTCAGCTTCGCCGTTTCGTGGCGAATGATCCCGACCTCTTCCCTTCACGTGAGCTCGAGCGACCCGCTGGTATCGAGACGGATTCTGGGGAAGAAGAGTGGTTTGTCGAGGATATTATAGACGAGAAGAAAGGTGCTCGAGGTTCAAAGTATTTGGTGCGATACCATGGCTATGGCGCTGAAGAAGATCGTTGGCTCCCTCGTTCTGAGGTCAAAGACCTTGAAGCCCTCGACAGATGGCTTCTAAAACATCCCCCCTCCTCACGTTCGTCGACTACCTCACGTTCATCGTCAACGAGACGCGCCTCGACACGTGCGACTACTTCACGATGAGGGTAGCTGTCCCTTTAGAGGGAGGTCGAGTGTAAGCTCGACACTTACCTGCCCCTATACCCCTGACTCTAAATCATGTGATTCCAGTTACCACTATTTATACGCGACCCTGACATTGTAGATACTTACTTCCTCTTTCTTGTAAACCTCCATCTACGCTCACAAATACCACGTTTTGGTCCTCTTACTTTGGTTTCCCTTTCCTGAGTGTTGTACCCTTGGGTACTCCTCCACTGCCACAGAAACAAGAGACAACAAACTCTCAGCCAACATAGGGAGGAGAGAGGAAGGAAAAGAGGAAACAAGGGTAAATGAGATTGAATCGAATAATTATAAGTAGTGTAGCAGCCCCAAATGAAAGAATGAATTTGATAGCAATGGGAGGGGACCTGCCCTCAACTTATCATAGATGTAAGGACATGCGGGTGTGTAGACGTACGGGCATGAGGATGTGCGGACGTGCAGATGTGCAGACGTGCAGATGTGCAGACGTGCAGATGTGCAGACGTGCAGATGTGCAGATGTGCAGATGTGCAGATGTGCAGATGTGCAGATGTGCGGACGTGCAGATGTGCAGACGTGCAGATGTGCGGGTGTACGGACGTCCAGACGTCCGGACATGTGGACATGCAGATGTGAGGATGTGAGGATTTGGGGATGTTCGGATGTCCAGACAAGTGGATGTGTAGATCATAGACATACAGATGTGAGGATTTCTGGGCATGGAATACAAGCTGTAGACTCAACTTACTTACATCTATAGAGGCATTTGGTTGCTGCACCTTCTGTGATTAATACTACTCAAATATCATCGCTGAAAGGATCAAGAAATTAGTAAATTGCCACTGACGAAAAATAATTTTCCCATACTATCAATGCAAATTATCTTGAGGATATGTTTCACGGTCTGCGAGTGGAAGGCAACCAAATGGGACAGGATCCCAGTTTAATAACACTTTGATAACAATAAAATACTGTTTCTTGAAGTATGAAACCCACGACCTTTAATAACTGATCAATAACTCACCGAGAGGTATCATCCAAGTTATCTGATTGTTATCTGGGTTTAATAACCGATTGCTAACTCAAGTATACTAACATCAGCATTATCTAATCTACGAGATGGATACTTTCTTTACTATTTTAGATTAAATTATTTGAGAATTATTTTAAATAATTCTATCCTACTTTGGCGCCAAGTAGGATAGTGTTAGCAATCAGTGCACGCAGTGTTATAACGACAATTGGAGCGAATACACAAGGTGAAGAGAGAAAATATGGTTGTAGACTCGGATGCAGCTATATGTGAAGTACATACGGACAACGACCAGATGCAGCAGCGGATGTCGTAACAGAACAAAGGCTTCGACCACTGAGAAGACGCGGCAAACGGATGGCACGCAAACAAGGACGAAACCGAGGACGAACAGCGGTATACCCAACGCAAGGGTGTTTGGACAGAGCGTCAGTGCAGGTTGCTCTCACTCCATCTCACGCCAAGGCCTATCGACTCCCGCGTCGCGTTCGCAGACCCGGCCAAGGTCAACTCCTCCATCCTTTGCGTAAAGTCGTTCATGTCGGCGATAGCAAGTTCTCTGACTTGCGCATCATACCCGCCGGCGCCGTCAACGGGAGCGCTGGTATCCCATGACGGAGGTGCACCCTTCCAACCCCCATTGGTGTGGACGTAATTGAGAAACTCGCACCAGAGTGGGTCGAGAGAGAGCACCTCAGGGTCCCCTACGACGACGAGGAGCGCTTTGGACCGTGTCACGGCAACTGATAAGAACAAGTTTTGTTAGTTGGTGCTTGCATTTCACTTCAGCCAAGCCCTGCGAACGCACCATTGAAACGGCGCGGGTTGGCAACAAACCCGAGTGTGTGTCGCAGATCGTACTCTACGAACTCTCTGCTACTTCTTACAGTCGAGATGATGATGACCTTCCGTTCCTATCGATCTTGTCAGTGAAGTAAAATTGGGAGAACGCGGGCACACACCTGTCCTTGGAACTCCTCGACACTTCCAACCTTCACACCGTCCGCCTTGGCCTGCAATGTCCTGCGTATCCGAAGTACTTGTGCGTGGTAGGGGGCAATGACTCCAATGTCGTTATCGGCTTCAGAAGGAGATCAGCATAGATCTAGAGTGGAAACACGTCCTGTAGCTACTTACTTATACGGATTCACTTGTCAGAACGAAGAGCTTCAACATATGCTTGGACTTGAATGGCTTCATGGATGTTGAAGAAGGAAGGCGAGGACGCCTCGCGATCGTCCTTCCCCGACATGGAATGGAATATAATCGGGAACTTAGGGGTCGGAAGGAGGGACGAGCCTATGTACGCGTTGATGACCTGAGGTGTACCACACTCTTCTAGCTCCCCGCCGTAGAAATGATCATTGGGGAACTTCAAGATGGCTCGATGAGACCTGAAGTTCTTCGTCAACTTCACGACACTATGAGCCCCATGAGTGAGTTTGATGCAAGCGTTGGTGAAATCATTGAACTCACGTCGACGAGTTCTTATGTACTTGATAGATATCTCCCCCCATCAACCGCTCCAGGTAGCTTGTATCCAGCTCGAACTCTCGAGCTATTCCAGACCTAATGATGGGTCCCAATTGCTTTGGGTCGCCGGACAGTATGATATTCGTATCGTTATCAGCGATGGTCTTGATGGATATCATCGACTCAGGCTCTGTCGCCTGCCCAGCCTCGTCGATGAAGATATGGCTATAGTGTCCTCGGGGGATGCCTACTCCTTGGACGACCGACGCTGATACGCACGTCGTAATGACGACACGGAATTTCTTCAGGATGGGCATAGGCGGTACCGAGAAATGCTGATCATCGCGCATGTGAGTGAACGCAAGGAGTTCATCTGGAACCTGGCTCTTGAATCTTGAAGGAGCGTAAAAGCGGAAGACTTTTTCGGCCCCGAGTTCTGTGAGGCGTAACCCAATCAAGTCTGCTGCAGAGTTGCTTGGGGCACATGCGAGGATACGGGCTTTCGGATCCCTAGCTACAATCTGGCGAATTGCCTCGATGATCGTGACTGTTTTGCCGGTTCCGGGACTGTTGGAACAGAAGATCAGCCGCGGGGTTGAGTGGATAAACGCGAGACACGTACGGCCCAAAAACTACAAATGGCGGGGATCCTGGAGGCTGACGGACGATTGAGTTGACAGCTTGCCTTTGTGCCGGGTTGTTACCAATCAGAGGATCCACGAAGACCAGGGAGGGAACTGAGAGTTGGGGGAGGAGGTGAGTATTGCCGGGAAAGAGAATGCGATCCGACGTAAACGCGGTATCCATTGCGAGATGCTGACGACGCAGCGGGAATCTGTTCAGCTTGAAATGAACATGGAATGTTTGGCCAGGGGTGTGCTTAAAGGAGGTGTTGAAGCGAAGGGCTACTTCATCCCTCAAGACCTTGTGCACGCCTCCTTCGAACCAGCGGCCATTCTGCGCCCCATGATCCTGCACGAGAATGCGGTCGCCTTACCATTGGTCCATCAGGTGGGGTTGATAGGTAGGATGCGTAATAGAACGTACCGACAAGGACACTGGGTCGCTTTTCAGCCAGCCCAGGGACGCGAAGACTAGATACCACTCAGTATCCTGGAAGAGACGACAATTTCAGCACTGCTTACTAGTAAAACGGCGAATGCGGGATGAGCGTCGCGTTCGGGATATCGTATATCTCGAGGTCTTGTCTATCCTTCGGCGTCAACACACAAACCGTCAGCAACAAAGATACACGTACTCCATGCGGTGCTCTTCAATCCAGAGCAAATTCTTGAAGAAGCGACCATACGTCTCACTGTCAACACTCCTCGGAAGGAACGCCTTCCGCACCCGGTCGATGATCTCTTTCTTCGATCCTGATGACAAAGTCGTGGCAAGATGTGTCGGTATATGTGCGTGAGGTAGCCTCCCGATATATGGAATCGCCTTCAACGCAGGGGGGAAGACTCCTTCCACGACCTCTTTCTCGGCAAGCCGGGTGGTTCGTTGGCGGGGGACATACGGAGCCACGGGTCGTAGTAGTTCCAGAGTTTCTCTGTTCCCGATGACCGCACTCAGGCGTCGAGACACGGTAAACTCCTTGCCTAGTTTCTCATCCTTGAACCGCATTTCGAGGCGACCTTCACAAGTACCGTCGTACACCTGGCGCAGCATCACGCTGATTGCAACTGGGCTTCCGTATTTGACGGCAACTTGAGCGTGTGCAAGCGCGGTGAATCTGACCAGGCTTAGGTTTAACAGCACAGAACGAGAACAGAGGTAAAGACCAGAGGCGTACGGTGAATAGCGTATCCTTCCTTTCTGAGAGAGCAACGTGCTCCCAACCAAGACGATTTGTGAAAGGGGAACAGTGTTGCGCACCGTAACTGACATCGAAACACCTGAGGAAGCGGCGGCAGCGTTGACAATGTCGTCATCGAATTGCCCAGCCACTTCGATCCCATGTTTATCTTTCTCCGATTCAGCCAAAGCTGAGTGATATGCGACGAATTTCGTTTTCCGTAGGTGAATTGCAGTAGAAAGATGTGAGGTCCACAAGTGGTCCGGCACCACAACATTACAAACCGTACAAAAGGTACGTCCAGGGAATTTATCCGTGAGTGGGGCCTCCTTGGGTACGTCGGACGCCACATTCCGTTGCTTTGCCTTGTTGCGATGCGATCGTCCGCCTATGTGAGATTGCCAATTGCCCCCGTCTATGTTGAGGTCGCAGATAGAACAGTAGTAGGCTGCACTGGCGCCTTGAAGGGCTCTGCGGTGTTTCTTCCCCGAACAATGACCCTTGTACGCGCGTTCGTTGATGAAAACAAGACGACATGTTTCGCAGGCAAACACTGAATGGCTGAGCTTGCAGTTGGCGTCGGGGCACGAGCCATTTGCTATAAGTTGCGGGCAGGCTCTAATCGGTTTCACCATTGAGAAGGATGGACGGAGGATAGACTTTACTATTTCACTTGCCGGTCCCCTCCCGCGTTTATAAGCGGTGGTGACCCGCCTCATGTCGATGGACCCACAAAGTTCACAGCTCTACAGATTATGCTTTGGTGTACGGCAATGCTGCGCAAGCACAAAGAAGACCGCGATGGGAAATTATTGTTTGAACCTTCTTTTGCTGCGTGGACGGATAAAGCATCAAATCATCAATGATCCGTGATAAAGAAAGACGCTGAGGCGTGGAAGCGGGGCGACTCACCTTTGGATTCGAGTTGATAGGACATGCTAGACTTCGACAAATGGGGCATTGCCGTGTTAGCGCTGGAACCGGTGAACAGAGGACAAGTACGCTTGGAAAGGGAAATCAACACCAGGCTATACAAAAGGCGCGAGTCATGATAATAACACTACGATGGTTCTTTGTTGGAAAGAGGGTATTAAAACGATGATATTGAAGATACAAGACGTGGGCAAAGACTACGAGAAAAGCTTGTTGACGGACGTGTTGCCCTCTTGGTTCTTCTTCAGCACCTGAGAAAGCCCCATCAGCAACCCGCAAAGCGTTTTCGGGAGGACGATGCTTACCTTCGCAACCGTGAACTCAAAGTTTTCTTGCGTTATGTGCTGTCGTCGCTCCCGTAGAGCGGACATGCCAGGTTCTGTGCATATACTGCGGACTTTGTCCTATATTCTCTGCCAGCGCGGGGAGATTTATGCCACGCTGCAAGGACATCTTGTGGGGTTGTCAGTGAAGGTGGCGAGGAACGAGCATGACGTGCTCGACCTGTAGAACAGCACGCCTTCGGTTGCGTGATACCAAGGGCTTCGAACCCGAAGAGCTCCGGGTGTTTCACGGGTAGCTCAATAACCTCCTTGATTTCTTTAATTTGTTTTTCCAACCCTCCAACCATCTCGTACGTGCTGTCGGGCACCTTCTCGACCATCATAAGCGATACGAGTGGGTCGACTTTGTTCGGAAGGATTTTGTGAAGTGTATAGGAATCCGACCGTAGGGCGACTCGAAGCGTCGGTGAAAGGGTAGAGATATCAATGTCCGCGTCAATGTCAACGACCACGCTCGCAGTTCACATCAGACATCGCAAAAATTCAAAACAGAGCGAAATGTACTGTATTTGCCCTCAGGCTGCACCTTGACCAAGACTTTGTTCTTTCCCATGACCTTGACCACTTCGCCAACATAGCTGCCGGGCTCGTGCAGTAGCTGCAGCTCCTCTCGGAGTAGCCTAACTATTGAGCTCATGAGCAGGGGTAGTCACTGTATTCCAGCCTGCTCACCTCGTGCATTTAGGGCACCTCTAACTGCGGTAGGCTCAGGGTTTTCTTATTGATGGTGAGCTTGGCCACCTCAACTTTGGCCTGATAGTAAGACTTGACGCCACCAAGGGGCACTGTTGTCGGCCATGGATTGTAGATGGGAAGTGGGGTTTCCACCGACACTTTGGACAGTCAGTCACGTTGACCGTCACATGCACGTGCCGGTCCCTGAACCGTCCTGGGCGCCTCGGCAAGCCAAACCGGACGAGCCTGGACCCTGGACCCGTGTCTGCCCCCGAATCAGACTCGAAGTGCCGCCAGGCTCGACGACGTTGCAGGTAGCGAGTACGAGGCACTCCGCGCTCTGTCTCAGCCTGGCCCAGGGTATTCCCTGCTATTTCTCCCCATACCCCCGGTTGGACTGATGTGAACTCACCTGAAGGAAGGCTTCAGCTCGTTGAGGAAGCTGGAGAGCGGCATGATGGAGTGTGAGTGTGTGGGGGGGGGATTGTTGGGGGGAAGAGACAGAGGCTGAGTACACATGGCTCCCAGCAATTGCTAGCCGACGCCTAGACATGGGCGACCCTGAAACTGCACCTCGGTTGCGCGTAAGCTTGGCCCAAGCTGCGACTTGAGCGCGACCCGGAGGCTTGACACATCGGACCACCAAGGTGAGTCAATGTGAACAATCAAAGGGTGTCACGCTCACTAACAGACTGTCCGAAACACGGCAGTCAGGAAGCTTCAACCCCCTCCCATTTTGCTGGTCTCCCCCCCAAGTTATATGGGGCGCTTATTTGAACGCAGGCCGTCCCCTCATTTCGGATGGTTTCCAGACAGTCCTTGGACAGTCTGAGGCCGTTACTCCCCCTCAGTCACACCCATGCACAACCCAAACCGACCGCTTAGCCATGCAGGCTCTCACACGCTTGCCATCCCACCCTCTTCATTCTCTTTCACACCACCACCACCCACCATCGTATCTCCACGAGTTCCCAACCGTTCCAGACGTTCTTGGGCTCGTTCCTCAGCGCACGAAGGTCCTCTACACCCCCATCGCACTCGATCTTGTGCGCCAAGTGCAGGAGTCCCGTGAGGTGACAAAAGCTCTCCGGGATGCCCCCCTCCTTGCCCCCTCCATATCTCAGTGAGTTTCCCTTCGTTTGGGACGTTCTCGGGCTCATTCTCAAGCGCAAACAGGTCATCCACACTCCCATCATATTCGATTCAACGCGCCATCGCTTCAGCATCTCCGAGATGACAAAAGCTCCGCAGGGTGCCCCCCTCCTTGCACTCTCCATATCTAGGTGAGCTCTCCTTCGTTCAGGACGTTCTTAGGGTCATTCTTAGTCGCAGACAGGCCCTCTACACTCCGCTTGTACTCGATTCCGCGCGCCATGAGCAGGAGGTCCTTGAGGTGACGAAAACTCCGCAGGATGTCCCCCTCCTTGCACCCATCATATCTAGGTAAGTCCTGCTTCGTTCAAGAGCTTCTTGTGGTCGTTCTTAAGGGCAAACAGGCCCTCAATACTCCCGTTGCATTTGACTCTGCATGCCATGAGCAGGAGGCCCATGAGTTGACGAAAACTCCGTAGGATGCACCCCCTCCTTCCCCCCACCATATCTCAGTGAGTTCTACTCTGTTCAGGATGATCTTGGGCTTGATCTTGGGTGCAATTAGGTGCTCCACACTCCCATAGCATTCGATTCTGCGCACCAGTGCTTTAACATCCATCAAGAGGACGAAGACCTCCCAACATGCCTCTATTCTGTCCCCCACCATATGTAAGTCAGTCCCTGCTCCTTCTGCTTCTCTATGGGGTTGTTCTGAGGTGCCTATAGATGCTTTACACTCCCGGCAATGCTCGCTTTTATGCACTGAAGCTGGGAGCCCCATGAGATGAAAATTCCTGAGCAGGGGTAGCATATCAATGTCCACCCTCAACCCCCCTTCTTAAGGTAGGTCTGCCTTGCTTATAAAATTGACACTGGGTCTGACAATCATCTCTGCTATATAAACATCACCTTCCATGATTTTTAGACCGTTCAATTCACTCTGAGATGCTTTGCAGCATGTGATGAGGGGAGGGCCTAGTTCAGGGACAGGGTAAGCCATTGCCTGTCCAGTTTGATGACCTATAGATAGCTAATAGCTCTGAGCTCCTTGAATACAGGTTTGATCAACACTGGGAGTGTCACTGATGCTCTCACCTTTGCATTTTGCTGCTGCTATATGTTTATGGCAATAGTGGTGATTCTGGGTGAGTTTCTCTGGTTTTTTTGGCAGCCAGGGGCTCATTCTGATACACTGAGTTATGCTCTAGAATATGCACCAGCATGCGACCTTTTAGAGCACCTGTAGTTGAATCTATTCATATATTTTTGCCTGTCTTTGTTTTTTCCCCCGCAAAACAATGTGTTTTGCTTTCTTATCTGTAGGTGGTCCGCCTCTAAGCCCAGAGCTTGAACAATACATGGTGTACTTTATATAGACCATAATATCTTTGGCAAATTTGACCAATGATGACTGTGTGAAAGTTTCCAAATCCAGCTGCATTGGTGTGTGTGCTGTTCTTTACCACTGCAGCCTTTCTTTTGTCTTTCATCCACCATGATGACACCATTGACTGGCGTATACCGAGCACTCAACCCAGGTCCTGAAGATGCTTGGAGCTGACCAGGTCCATTTGAGATTGATGATGACATCGAGGGAGAAGATGGCTCACTGGAGCTCAGCACAATGTCAAAGGACAAGGCAGATCAATCAGATCGTAAGCAGATCAGATGTGATATCAGCAACTGATTACACCAGACCATTGTAGAGCCAGAGCGATCTTTGAAGGATGTCATTCAGGAGGCATCAAAAGGGGTTTCTGAGAGTACAGATGCAAGCTACAAACGGTGAGCTCCAAGTTTACAAAGATTGACTGAAATAACTGTATCATTGCAAAGGCTTATGGCCAACTGCGAGGCATTTGCCATCAAGCAAGGCTTTATCAAGAAAGGAGAGTCTTTCTTTTCAGCATCACCACATCAGGAGACTCCGATGTGGATTGCTGCATGGATACTTGATGCGTAAGTGGCATCCATCTTTCAGACACATCTGCTCAGCTGCAATAGATGTGATACATTGAACCTTGATGGCTCTCTGAAAAGCTCAGGCCAGCAGCGTGCCTCTTACACCCATGCACAGAAGATGCGTGCAGCAATGACCTATGCCTTTGGCCGATTGCATGGGTTGGGCCCTACTCCTTGGCACAGCAGTGAGGATGGAGCGGGCACTGAAGGGAATCCCTCTGTGTCTACTCAGGTGTCTTCATATATGCTAAGCCTCCGCCGCCGCAAGGTGAGTACAATAATAATGTCCTGACAAGACATGTCCAATATACTACATTAGGTTCAAAATGGAGAGATAGCAGTGTCTGCACGAGCAGTGACATCGGTACAGCAGTTGACATGATATTGTCTCATGCTGATGCTTTCAAACTTAGGATTTGCTCAAGAAGGTCTATGATTTTAACCACCAGACCCATTCCCCTGCAAATCTTGACAACTGGGGTGGTCCACGCAACCGTAGCCTGTTGTTTTCTGCCTTCACCCTTGCCTTCATCTGTTTTCTCAGAGTTGATGAAGTTCTGAAGATCCAGTTCCATGAAATCGAGATTCTCAGTGAAGACAAGCTAGTCGTCAGCTTGCCATTCCGCAAGACAGATCAATTTGGCGGTGAGTGTGTGGTCCTTCTTCCATTTCCTATTATTGAACTCCTGCAGATATCAAGCCATTCCATTTGAAGGCACTGCGACCAGAGTATCAGCATGTTTGCCCTGTCCGGGCATTTGCTGCATGGGTCATGGTACTAAAGGAGTTCAACATCAAGGAGGGGTATGTCTTTCGTTGGATGGACACTCAAGACCGTCCACTCTCCAACAATCAGCCGATGGTATGCCTATTTCTTATAAGTCACTGTTTCTACTCAAGTACTTCAGACCAGCGAACAGTTTCTTGAGCGGTTCCGCAACACCCTCCTTGATGTCAAGATCGATCCATACCCATATGGAACACACTCTTTCCGACGTGGTGGGTGTCAGTTTCTGGCTCAAGAGCTTCGTTGGCCTCTGAAGCGCCTTTGTGAATGGGGTGGATGGAGCACCGAGTTCACCCATTTGACCATAGTCAAGTACCTCATCTCATGGAATGATGAGCCATCTGAGGACCGAGAGGAGTTTGTAAGGGCAACCTCAAGATGGCCGCACAGAGCAGGCCTAGCAGAGGGAGAATCCAAAGATATGAATAAGTCTAACTACAATACATGAGAGAGCTGCTCACCTAGCAGAGGGAGAATCCAAAGAGAACAGGATAGGGATTCTCCATGCTAGGAAGCGAAGTATATACTGTAGTAGCGTGGGAGGAATGAAGGATAACTGTACAGTACACCAGCCACAAGTCCGAACGAATATCACAAGGTACGAGGGGGCATGTGATAATGAAGTGGAAGGGGAATGTACAGGAGTCATGCCAGCGACCTGGGGGAGTAAGAGCAAAGAGTAATGAAGTGGGGAAAGAGGATAGGGGTAGCCCGGACGAGCCCCGAAGTGTATATACGAGTCCGAGCGAGTCCGAAGCGCGGGAAGACTTCGGAGTCACCGGACGTGACTCGGATGCGAAAGGAGTGGATGGAAAGGAAAAGGGGACGAAAGGGAATGAAGGGGATGTAGATAAGAGTCCGTGGGATGAAGGAAAGGAGAAAGGAACAAGGAGGAAGGGACAGGGACAGGGGAATAGGAGAAAATAGGAGTGTCCCCTTACATCACCCCCCCTTTAAGGTTGCGGCGACCCGACGCGAAGATTCCTGCCTGCCACGCCATGAATTCACTAGACCCGAAACTCCGGATTGCTGCGAGAAGATGTCGAAGTACGATTGCGCAGAGCCCAGAGCCTTCCGACTGCGCCAGCGCTCCCAGGACTGGTCCAGTGCTGTAGGAGTCATCCGGAGTGGTAGAGGAGTCGTCGGAGTCATCGGACTCGTCCGGAGTAAGCGCACTGCGTCCGGATGACGATCATGGAAGTCCTTGACCTTCTGGGCAGCATGCTGGAGGTTGCTCGCGGGTTCCCAGGAGTCGTGCTCGATACCATAGCCTCGCCAGCGCACCAGATACTTCAGGACCCGACCAAACCGTCTGCTATTCCGGACCTCTTCTACCTCGTGTTCCTCTTCTCCATCAACGAGCTGCGGAGGTGGCGGAGTGACAGGGCGTCTACCCGGAATGGGGTCCGGAACGAAGGGAGAGAGTTTGACCACGGGGAAGACGGGATGGAGACGGGATAGGCCCGGAGGGAGCTGGAGTCGGTATGCTGCCTTGCCAACCTTCCGGACGACCTTGTAAGGACCAAGTCGTGCGTGTCCGAGTTTCCGGGAAGGTCGCGCAAGGTTGATGTCCGACGAGTCCAGCCAAACCTTGTCACCCGGTTGGTACTCCGGAGCAGGAGTCCGACGCTGATCGTAGTAGCGCTTCATGTCGTCCTGAGCTTTGACCAATGCGGACTGAGCTTCATCAACTGCGGACTTCATCCGGTCTACAAACTCGTTTGCGGACTCCATCCGAGACGGCGGCTGATGAGGTTCGAACCCGAGACGAGGGTGACGGCCGGTATCTAGGAGGAAGGGCGACTGCTGAGTGGACGCATGGACCCGGTTGTTGTACGCGAACTCTGCGATAGGTAGGAGTCGGGCCCAGTCATCCTGACGCTCTCCGACGAAGATCCGGAGATAAGACTCGAGTTCCTGGTTAGTCCGCTCTGTCTGTCCGTCGGACTGAGGGTGATATGCAGTGGAGGCAGCCAGCTTGATTCCGAGCATCCTGTAGACTTCTCGGGTGAACTCTGCGACGAATTGCGGACCCCGGTCGGACACTACGGACCGAGGGAGTCCGTGCAGCTTCCAGACGTTCTGCAGGTACAAGTTCGCGGATCCGAGGGCGGACACTGTGGTGTGAGTCGGAATGAAGTGGGCGCGTTTGCTTACGGAGTCGACCACATTCATGACAGCGTCAAATCCATCGGACTCCGGAAGCTCGACAATGAAGTCGACACTCAGACGATCCCAGCGTTCATCCGGAATAGGAAGCGGATGGAGTTCACCCATGGGCGGATGCCTCTGGGCCTTCGTCCGGAGACAGAGGTCGCAATGGCGGGTGTAGGATCCGACGTACCGGGACATGTTGGGCCACCAGTAGCTGCGCGAAATGAGCTCAAGGGTCTTCCATCTGCCGGCGTGTCCTGCGACCTTGGTGTCATGGTGCTGGGCTACAATAGTCCGACGCAAGTCCGGTGAGTCCGGAACGTAGATCTTACCCCGGAACATCAGGAGTCCGTCCGATTGAGACCATTCCGCACTCCGGACTGTCTTGCAACTGCCCTGGGCCTTTTTCAACTCCTCTGCCGCCTTTGCCACTGCGTCTTCGAACTTCGCATCTCGCACTCCAGTCCGGATAGCCGTGAGGATATCCTTCTCCTCCCCTTCAAGAGTGACACCCGTGGCACGGACGGCAAAGTAGGACGGCTTAAGTAAAACCACATCCTTGTTGTCGTCCTTACCGTCCGAGTGATCCGAGCGACGCGAGAGAGCATCCGGTTTACCCATAGTCCGACCCGGACGATGCAGGAGAGTGAAGTCGAAGCGGGAGAGGTATAGGGACCAGTGGGCCTGGCGATGGTTGAGTTTCTGGGCCTTGATGAAGTACTCCAGGTTCTTGTGGTCCGTCCAGATCTCGAATGGAGTCTCCGCGCCTTCAAGGTAGTGCTGCCATTCTTCGAGTGCCCGGATGATTGAAAGCATCTCCTTGTCGTGTATTTCGTAGTTCCGCTCTGCAGCCTGTAGACTTTTAGAGTAGAATGCGACAGGATGCCATTTACCATCATCCGGATCCAGCTGCGACAAGACTGCACCCGTAGCGTAGTCCGACGAGTCCGCTTCAACCCGGTACGGCCGATCCTCCTTCGGAAAGACCAGAACAGGTTCCGAAGTGATCAGCTCCTTGATCCGAAGAAATGCGGATTGAGCGGAGTCGTTCCATTGCCATTCTTTTGTGCAGGTGAGGTCGAAGAGAGGCCGAGCGATATGCGAGTAGTCCTTGATGAAGCGGCGGTAGAAGTTGACGAACCCGAGGAAGGATTGGAGTTCAGTCCGAGTCCAAGGGGTCGGCCAGTCCGCGACTCCGGAAACCTTTACGGGGTCCATCTCGATCTTACCCTCGGAGATGACGACTCCGAGATACTCCACCTTGGTCTGTTCGAAATCGCACTTGTCTGCTCGGAGGAAGAGCTTGTTCCGCTGGAGGATCTCTAGGACTCGCTTGAGAACCTGGCGATGCTCTTCGCGTGTCTTGGTGTAGATCAGAATGTCATCCAGATAGATAATGACCACACCTTCTGTAATGAGCTCCCGGAAGAGGTCGTTCATCATGGTCTGGAAGGTAGATGGGCTGTTGGTCAGTCCGAAGAACATCACCAAGGGTTCGAAGAGTCCGCGCGTAGTCCGAAATGCGGCCTTCCACTCGTCACCCTCCTTGATCCGGACGTTGTTGAAACCCCATCGGACATCAAGCTTGGAGAAGTATCGAGCGTTCCGGAGTTTGTCCACCAAGTCCGAGATGAGTGGGAGCGGGTACCGATTCTTGACTGTCATGTTGTTGAGCTTCTGGTAGTCCTGGACCAAGCGGAGTGATCCGTCCTTTTTCTTGACAAAGAACACTGGGGCGGCCATAGGTGACTTGCTGGGGCGGATCCGACCAGTCCGAAGATTTTCTTCCAGAAATTCGTCCAGCTGTTTCTGCTCCGCAGGGGACAGCGGGTAGCACTTGGTAGAGGTCGGTTCCGCTCCGTCCAGTAGCTCAATGGCGTGGTCCCACGGACGCGGCATGGGCAGTTCATCAAAGGACTCCTTTGCGAAGACGTCCTCGAATTCCTGAAGGAAGTCCGGGACTGCGCTGTTCCGATGATCGTGGGGTTTGTTGCGCTGGAAAGCCAATGCGAGGCGCTGCGAGACCGTCTCCGAAGCCCGGATGTGTTCTTCCTGAAGACTCCGAAGGTACTCCGGAGTCGGAGGAGGAATGGCTGCAAAGATACGGTCACCCTTCTCAAGTCCGGAGTCGTCCGGAGTTGTAGTCTCATCATCATCGTTGTCGTCCTCGCAGTCCTGAAGCTGCGGGAGATCATCCGAGTGCAGTTCCTCGACCCTTGGCATCGGACCCGTACGACACTCCCAGAGTCGCACGGACTCCTTGCGTCGGGCCAGCTTGTCATGGCGGAACTCCTTGCGACAGGTGTCGCATCCGGATGGACAACGGCTCATGGTCACATCCTTCGTCTGCCAGTCGATCTCGGGGTTGTGCTTCCGAAGCCAGGTGTATCCGAGGATGATGTCCTGGCGTCCGATGTTAGTGACTGCGAAAAGCATCCGTTCCGTGTGATCCTTGAACCGGAGTACAAGGTCCACGACTTCAGAGATGGATCCGTTTTCGTTCGGTGATCCGTCGACATTGAAGACCGGAATTGGAGCGGACAGCTTGCGTCGGGTGAAACCATGGGCATCAGCGAAGCGCGGATGCATGAAGACTCCGGTGGCCCTGCAGTCCACCAGGGCCTGAAGGGTGCATCTGTGTTGTGTATCCGTGCTCTGCACTTCAACGGGTATATCTAAGGAAAGCTTGCCGGGCAGCGCGGAGATCTTATAGCTACTGGGTAGCCGCCGTTCCCACTGCGGGCGAAACCTTCGGAGTGTGCGGATTGTAATCGGAGTCGCTTGCTTAACGTCGGACGAATCATCGGATTGATCGGAGTCATCATCTCGTATTTCGTCTACGCTAAGACAAGCAAATCGGTTATTTACCAACGAGGTCGCACTGATCACTCGTTGGTCCGGACAAAATCCGCCGTGCCCGATTCCTCAACCGGGGCCGTTCCCTCACCATCTATTCCTTCCGAAGTTTCCGCACTTTCTACAACATCGGCCGCGGTCAAGAGATCTTCAATGGCGGACATCCGCTCCTCGGTGGTCATGAACCGGACATCGTACCGGAGTGGGCACTCGCGGGACATGTGGCCGGGCTTGCCGCATCGGTAACAGAGCTGTGAAGTGGCAGGTCAGGAGCGGGTGTGGTCGACGTCCATAGGGACGCCCGGTGAGAGAGCCTTCGGAGGAGGCGGGGGTTGGAAACGAGGTTGCAGAGGTGGGAGCAGAGTCCGAGGCGCGGGAAGTACACCCACAGGAGTCCGAGCGACTCCGGAATTGGCTGCTGGTCGGACGAGCTGTCCGGGGTTACCGGAGTGCATGCCAAAGTGGAAGGACTGGTTAGCAGCACGATTGTCAGCAACCCGCTGCGCTGCTCTGTACCATTCCTCAAAGTCATCTTCGTCCGGACAGTCTGCGGACTCGGCAACGCGGCTCTGGATAATGGAGTCCAATCCGCGGCGGAACTTCATCGTGATGTTGGAGCCCTCGCTGTATCCGGATTGGTCTACAAGGTCCCGGAACTTGTCGAGGTACTCCTGGAAAGTCCGACGGCCTTGGTGGTACCGGGTGGACTCCAGTTTTAGCATGGCGGCTTCGCGTTCCCGATCCGGAAGGAAGCGAGTCCGGAACTCGGTTGCGAAGGCGGCCCAGGACTCGAAGTACGGATCCTTCGGACTCCGGAGCACCATGTCCGCGTACTCCTTGGCGCGATCCTTCTGAAAGAAGGAGAGACACCAGAGGATTTTGGCCTGCTCGTTCGGAAAGTGGTCCGGACAGAGCTGGAAGTAGATGGAGCACGCATTGTAGAATGCACGGCCATCCTTGCGGTTTCCGTCGAAGATTGGGGGAGAGGCAGGCTTCAGACGGGAACGCTGAGTGTTTTCGGATCGACCCGGGGCGTGCTGGGAGGCTTCGGTGCCCCTCAGCTCGGAGTCCGGAGTCGTTTTCGGAGTAGTCGGACAGGGTGTTAGGAGGAGTTCTTCGATTCGGGCAAGTGTATCATGGATGGAACGGATTTGGGTTTGGTGTTCGTACGTCTGAGCCCACAAGGTCTGCAAAGTCTCGGAGTCCGGTCCTGAGTCGGCTGGCTCGGATGGCGGGATCTGGCTAGAACCGCCCGTCATTTCGGAGTCGTCAGGGGAGCGAGGGATGGAGTTCCTTGTGTCCTCAGAGGTGGGTGGGAGTAGCAGGAGAGCGTCCGGAATGTCCGCAAAACCGGAGAGACGTCGGGAACGAGTCCGGAGTGGCGCAGGACGTTTTCCGTAGGGCTCTGGTGCCAGGATGGGAGATCCTGTTCTGCTGTAAGGGCAACCTCAAGATGGCCGCACAGAGCAGGCCTAGCAGAGGGAGAATCCAAAGATATGAATAAGTCTAACTACAATACATGAGAGAGCTGCTCACCTAGCAGAGGGAGAATCCAAAGAGAACAGGATAGGGATTCTCCATGCTAGGAAGCGAAGTATATACTGTAGTAGCGTGGGAGGAATGAAGGATAACTGTACAGTACACCAGCCACAAGTCCGAACGAATATCACAAGGTACGAGGGGGCATGTGATAATGAAGTGGAAGGGGAATGTACAGGAGTCATGCCAGCGACCTGGGGGAGTAAGAGCAAAGAGTAATGAAGTGGGGAAAGAGGATAGGGGTAGCCCGGACGAGCCCCGAAGTGTATATACGAGTCCGAGCGAGTCCGAAGCGCGGGAAGACTTCGGAGTCACCGGACGTGACTCGGATGCGAAAGGAGTGGATGGAAAGGAAAAGGGGACGAAAGGGAATGAAGGGGATGTAGATAAGAGTCCGTGGGATGAAGGAAAGGAGAAAGGAACAAGGAGGAAGGGACAGGGACAGGGGAATAGGAGAAAATAGGAGTGTCCCCTTACAGAGTTCTTCAACATGGACCGGCCTCCAGCTCTCAAATGTTGGGTGTGTGGCCGTAGCTGTCATTGTGCATAAAGGTATTAAAGCAGGAGCAGAAGTGTATAATGTACTCTATCAGAGTCTACTGAAGTCTATATACCAGTAGCAAGTCCTTTCAACTTAGCAAAGTGGCGGGCAATTGCACCATCACCAGACATTACATGTACTTTACCTCTCTTCATATAAGAGAATACCTTGTCAAAGTCAGCACCATACTCCACACGGGCAGCAGCGGCCATCTCCTTATCCTTTAGCTGACGTTGGGCCCGGAGATGTTTCAGTGCAGCTGAATAAGCCAGCTTGACCCCATCAACACAAAGAGCACCATCTTGAAAGTCTTCACCAAAGGTACTCCAATGATCTGCAAAAAGCTGAAGAATGAACGGTCAGAAAAAACCAGCCAAGGAGTCTGATGTCTACACACTTTCCAGTCACTCCATCGGCGTTTCAATGAATCCCACATCTTCGGCGATGAGTGGTAGACAGCCGGCCAAAGCTTGAGAGGAATCGGATGGCCCGCAAGGATGGTCAGGGACCGTCGCTCCCATTTCAGAGAGGCATCGTCCCACATGGCAATAAGGTCGTTGAGGTTGTCAACAAATGAGACACCAGGCAGCATGGGGATATCCGAGGTGGCAAACTTGACTGTGGATCCACCAGCGAGGGACAGCGAGTAGACAGTAGCAGCTGGCAGAGGTGAGGATGTCGGCGATATCAGAGGAATGACAGAATTGGCAGGAGTGGGATAGGCTGCAGCCGGCGAAGGGGAAGAGCCAGGAAGGTTGTGGCTGAGGGCAAGCACCCGGTCCTTGATGACAGCGATGTCGCTAGACTGGAGGAAGGCATGCATGGCGCGCAGTCAGCATCGACGTGCACGCATGGAGGGTGGAAAAACGGGGTACATACCATATCCGGGTGGGCAAGGGCCGAGGACCGAGGATCCTGCAGTGGTGCAGGTTGGCGAGCTGTCGAGCTCGGCGGGTCATATGGATGGGTCTTCATGAAGCGCTCGGCCTATAGATTGTCATCAGCATGCAGTTAAGGGTGAGGCACAAGCACTTACCCAGTCAAAAACAGAGGCCTTCTCCTCTGCAGTGCGCCTGTCAATGGAACAGATGGTGGGGAGAAGATGGTGGACGACGGCGTTCTGAGTGGCAGGCAGGGTACCCATCAAGGCCGCGCGACGGAGGGTGGACTTGGCCGGCTTTGAGGTGCGCTTCGACGGGCCGACGCGGGGGTTCCTATGCATGTTTCGAGCACCGGGGAGGAGGCTGGGGGCACAGAACATGTTAGCAGCCCAGGCAAAGGTTGGGACAAGAAGGGGACTCACCTTTCCCATTTGCCCTTGTCACCACTGAACTCCCTCAGCCGCGCAGTGAGTGCCTTCATGTTGCCTTGCCTGGAAAGGTGGAACTCCCCACACCATTCCACGAGGTCCTTCCTTGACTTGCTTGACCTACAAGCCTAGGTGAGCAGCCTGAAAGGATGGCAGGGGGCTGGGACTCACAGGCTGCGATAGACCGTTTCGAGTTCTCCGTCGACGACGCGCCCAGGGAAGGGCAGCAGGTCGGAGTCCTCGTCCAGGGCCTCGTTCGACCGTTTCTTGCCTGCCACGCATGAGGGACCAGGGTCGGGATGGTCCACGTCCATGTCGTCCATTTTCGGAAGGCAGGAGACGAGGGCGCGGACGCTGTCGAGCGAAACGGCGGCTGCAGCGAGCGCAGCAAGGAGGAGGAGGAGCAGCAGGGGATAGGGGCCGAAGCCCTGGTCCCCGACGCCAAGCGGACATGGCAGGACCCTGAGGGCGTTGACAAACGACCTGGGAGGTGGATTTAGGAGGCGGGAGAGGCGGGGGGGGCGCAGTGGAAGGGCGGGGGAGAGGCGAGCTCGGGAACAGGCACGGGCTGGAACGGAGCCGTGCCCGTGCACGTGCACGCGGTTCGCGAACCGAGGCAGGGGAGCGCTGGCGGAGCTCGAAGCGGGGCACGGGATCGAGGACTGTCGGGGATAGGGACAAGCGCCCGCAGGTCCCGCATCAGGACCGTCCGAACCCCGAGGGAAGTGAAATTGGCACTGACACGTCGCGCTCCGAGCGCCTCTTCCAGCGCCTAGGATGCCCCTATCCGATCATTGTTGAACATTTTTCCATCTTTCACTTGGTCGACTTCATATCGTTCTATGCTTCGGCTGACTTCGCGAACTAGGGCGAGCACTTGTGAGCAAGATGCCATCATTGAAGATGCTTTAAACGGCATGTCCCTTACCGAACGCAAGTTGATGAGTGATAATAAGCGTGAATACCTCTTACCGCGGTGGTGCCAAATATTGACTGATCATCGCGGGAATCTGGGGCGCAATGAACGCTGTAAGGAGCGGGTGCAGAGTGAACGAGAAAGAGTGAAGGATGGTTGTTGGCCTTCAGAATGGAATATTGTAAAACGAATGTTCTAAAAACCGTTCGGCGCAGCGTTGGCATACAAGTAGGAGCGGGTTAGCTGTCAAGAAGAAATGCTTCAGAGCTCTGAGTCAGCGTCAAGGAATAAAACGAATGGGAAAAAGGGACAAGGATAAAGAAAAACAGACAGGAGACTCACCGTAAACACCAATAGAACTGTATTACATGACTCCACTCATTGATGTAATGAAGCCCGGTCCTCATCGTCTGACGAATGTACTACTGCTTTGGTAGCAGATATTGAATTTATGTGTGTTTGAAGGGCCTTGCGCCTGCCCCCTCCGCCCGTCGAAGGAATGTATGGCTCACAAGTGGTGCTGGTAGCTCTGAAACGGAATCAATCATGAAAGATAGATGTGGTGAAGTTGATCACAACATGCCAGCGCAACGAGAGTTACTATATACTGTGCAAGGAGGGTGCGTGTGCTGCGCCGACGCCTTGAGGCTGGGACACTTTCCCTACATCAATGGCCACCGTCTTTTCAAAGAAATGTGCATTTGGCAGCAGAGATGGATCGACTGCACTGAAAGCAAGGTGAAGAATGTGGTCGCGGTGATGGAGGATGTTACGTGTACTCTGCAGGTACTCATTATCCTATTCAGCGTGTTGTGCTGGTTCATGACCAGTAATTCCATGGTAGAATTTGTAGCGACTTGAGGGCGAGCTTCTGTCGCCCGACCTATGCGTCGGTTGAGCGACAAGCTCGAAGTCAAGTGCAGTCCCTGGGGGCCTGCAGCATCTCTACTGGTAGACTACTACGCGAAAGGGATGAGAACCTCACACCAATAACCGGCATACTCATCAATCATCATCGTCCAAATTGCGCGATCAGGCATCCAAACACTGACATTGCCCATCGCCGTAATTTCCTACATCGAACGGATGCTAGTAACGACGAAAAAAACACTGATGCCTACATATGATTCGTCACGCACATCCTGATGCTGTCGAAAGATTCCTTAAAAAAGCACAAAGATCATTAGAAAAGACTACTTCATCATAATGAGAGTCTGCGCAACATTTTGCAAATGTGCATGCATATGCGGTAAGGGTTCTCATTCGCTCTCGCCCTGCTCCGCATCAGACTGAGGCATCTTGATACCATTTCCAAACAAGCGGCTCCAGACTCGATGCAGAAATCCAAGGCGGCACTGCGGTTGGCCACTCGATTGGTCTCCACTTGGCAGCTCCTTCGAGGGGGTCATCATAGTCAGTTCTGCTGCAGCCAGTTGCGTTTGTCCCTGGGTTCCCTAATGAGAAAGTCAGTCGCGCTGCGTGGATGAAGAGGCGAGAGCAAGGACCTGGTGGGTTTCAAGGCATTCATCGATGAGCCTGAAGACATCTCGAATGTCGTCATGCATGGATTCCGGAGCAAGTGGTGATTCGGCATTGACATATCTGTGCAAAAAATCTATGCGCTCCGCCCATGAGGGATGTCGAGGATCCAGGCTGACGAGAGACTGAACGAGGTTCCGTCGGTATCCCGAAGAAAGAAGATAGCCCCTGGTTGCATAGCACACGCCTACACAGGCAGTGAATAAGTGTTCCGACTGGAAAATATATTTGCGGCATTCATCACTGTGTGACGAGGAAAGGCGGGAGATGCCTTCAATGAAGGTGGAAAGAACACTCCAGAGTTGACAATCAAGTTTGTAGTACTGAGAGGATAGATGTGATAATATATCCAGCTTGATGAAGCACGTGTATGCTGGCTCCCTATTCTCGCGTAAAACAAATTTCCAAACATTGGCGGCGTTGTACCACAAGTTCTCAAATTCTTGAAAGAGCTCCTGATAAGTCAGAAACTCAAACTCGTGGTTGAGTTTCCAGACAGTTTTGAGTAGTTTTCCCGGATCTGAGAGTAGCTGGGAATCTGAAAGGATCGATGCAGCATCCTTTGATAGTGATTCTGACGGGTCCGGAGGGACAGTTATGGTTCCGTCAGTGCCGACAATGTCGACACACCTTGAGACAGTGAAGTCCCAGGCCTCGACCATGGGGTACAAATAGGCAAGCGAAATACCAGACGTCTGAAGATCCTTGCCGATGAAAAGGAGGGCCATGAGGTATGCCGGGACTTTCAATGCCCGGGTATCATCCTTTTCGTGAAATCTGAACAGAGCAAAAGAATAAGATTCGAGGGGAACGAAGACAGATTCGCAAAGACACCTGCCGATATGCAAATTGGATTGCAAGTTCTCGCATAAAATCACGAGGAGCCGACGTGGGTTCAACTAGAAATTTACCATCACGTTTCACGGACGAAGCTGATCCTGTTAAAAATGCCTTGCGATAAAGTTTCACAAGCATCTGTAGAGATACTTCCGGGAAATATAAAGATCCTGAAATTTCCTGCAGGGCATTCCATAGATCCTGCGGCAAAAGAAGGGTACCGGCCTGTGGTTCAACAATTCCCGAGAAGATGGCCTCTTTCAGCGGGAACCTCCAAATGCGACCCAACTTGACGATGCGTGCATAAGGTTTTACGATCAAACCAGCCTTCGCATTGAGAGATATGTCGGACGAAACTATGTCGCTTATCCAAGGCCTACCACTGCCAAACGAATATGTTTCCCGTAAAGTTTGACGACCTAGAAAAGCGTCATAATAATGGGCCATTCTTGGACTTGGATAGATGGAGGCGAGTGACCGCAAAAGTCGTTCTAGGCGAAGAGTCTCGGATGAGGTCACCTGATGAGGGTCTGATTGTAAAATCTGCGAAATAGCTTTGCCGAGGGCTTTGTCGGTTTCGAGAGGTAACATCAGACCTGGAAGCATCTTGGTCATTGCCGGCGAGGATCCCCCCAATGACTGCAGCACGATGCTGGTTGTCGGAGGGTTAGACGTTGATTTGAGGAGCCACGCAATCGCACGAGCACCAACGTCCTCCGTATTCGCCGTCTGTCGTTCAATTTCCTTCAGTGGCTGCCACGGTTTTAACGGTGTTCGAGCGCCCGGTGTGGACGAGGGCTGCTCTGGTTGCTTAGAAAAAAGAGATTCAAATGTGGATATGCAGCCTGAAGTCGCCCGGCGGATAATACGATCTAGAAGGCCGAACAGAGTCGCGAGCTGGCGAGCAACCTGTGAGGGATGAAGGATGGAGGACCAAAGCGTAGTTAAGAGGGAGGGTACGAGGCGTCGTGAAATCACATGAAGGATATCGGAGAACGGTGTTCGATAGGGACACTGCGGATCCACGACCGGAAGAATGTTGGAGATCATGTAAATGAGGTACACCAGGAAAGTGACGACAGCAACGGTCCATGCAATCGCGGGATTGAGGGGCATGAGGAAAACGACGAGGCCCACCAGGAATAAACCCAAAGCGATGTGGAGGAGGACGGGAAGGAGGCTGATGAGGACCAGCACACGCCACTTCGTTAATCCATCATAGCGGTATTGTCGGATGAGAGACCGGTCCCGGGGTGTTCCGGAGGTAATCGCAGTATACTGGTGAAGCCATTGTCTGGCGAGCACAGCGAGCAACGCGGTGCTCAAGCTGAGTGTCAGGCTAATGAACCACAGTCCATTGACCCAAACATCGCTTCGAGACGGGCCTGATGTGGTCTCGGCGGGGGGAATGCTTTCAATCGACGTGCCGTTCGCCATCGCACGTTGGATCATAACAAGCTCCGATAGCAGAGATACAGATACCGCAGCATCATCATTGGAAAGGGACTGGGATGTCTGAGCCACAAATGTCGTCAGCACGGCAGAGAAGAGACCGGCCTAAGAGTTCGTGTGTTATCAACTGAGTAAAACAATGTGAGATGTGAAACGTACGAAAACGAGGAGAAGGTCAAGCCCATCCGACGCTTTATTGACCATGTCTGCATCAAATTCGGTAGCTTCGTCTAGGTAGACCCGCCAGATGCGCGCGTTTTCAGACTGTTCCTCGTATATGGTATCCTCGGGGTATTTCTTCTCGTAATCATCTGAACCAAGTCAGTTGTACCTCTTGAACGCAGCACATTTATTCAAACAACCTACGCGGATCTACGTATCCAGCTTTCTCCCCGATAAGAGTCCTTCAGATTCTAGTCGATTCAATACGCAAATAGTAACTCACGTTGGGATGGATTTTGTGGCTTTGCGAGTGAAAACTTAGTCTTCAAACCGAGGACGGAATGCCCTGAGGGATTGGAGTGTGGATTAGCTGCGGAGACTGGCGCTGGCCCTTCAGGCACCTCATCCTCGCGCGGACGCGATTCGGCGGGTGCATCATTCGGATGGGATGAGGGAGAGGCTTCTTCATTAGCCGCACTGTGACCTTCAGCTGTCGCTGGCACCGCAGGTTGAATGGGAGAAGACCCGGGAGGTTCGTAGACGGCGTGGCCGACATCCTTGGCAACTAACGACTGGCGTGTGGTTTCTTCTCCGATAGGACGCGGAACAGAGGATACGTCGTGCGAGCCACGATCAGCATTGATGGACATATGTGTTGACGACGCCTGAAAGACCAGTGGTAAGCTGGCGCTGCAAGGTCGAGGCCGAGGAGAATTATCCTCAGGGGAGTGGGACGACATACGTAAGCGGCTTTGCAAAGCGTTGCAGTGGACATTGAGGTTGCTAGATGTTGAAAAAGGCGAGAGAGGGGAGACGACGGTGGATCGAAGCAATAGAGTACCCTCGTGCTTCTACTCGCTTCTCACACAATGCCATTCACGCCACACAACGCCACAGGTATTTTGAACCATGAATTCTCGAGGCGCATTACGGCACGAGATGACACGCTGGATGACAGGTATTCCAAGTAGATAACAATGAATGAATGGGGGCAGTATGCGGTGGCGGGGGTAGTGAGACCGGGTGACTTGGGCAGAAGCGCCGTCGTGTTCGCCGCCAATAATCCAGAATGCGGCGACATCCGTGATCCCGTCAGTTAACTTCGCATCGAAGTCGTGGTCGACGGGGAAGACCACACCGTATGGACTCCGCCCCATGAAGGGCGTCCAATGCGACGCCTGGTTTGCCAGTTCGGAACGTATACGTTCTTGATTTTCCCATCAACACTATCCATCCCCCCAGCCCCTCGGCGTATACAAGTGGCGGGGACCCGCCTCGTGTCGATGGACCCACAAAGTTCACAGCTCTGTAGAGGCCACGATGGGAATTTATTGTCTGCGTAGCTGGTGCATTAAATCATCAATGATTTGCAATAAAGTTAGACGCTGATGCGTGGAAGCGAGGCGACTCACCTTTGGATTCGAGTCGATAGGACATGTTAGACTTCGACAAATGGGGGATTGCCGTGTTAGCGCTGGAACCAGTGAACAGAGGACAAGTAAGCTTGGAAAGGGAAATCAACACCGGGCTATACAAAAGGCGCGAGTCATGATAATAACACTGCGATGGTTCCTTGTTGGAAAGAGGGTATTAAAACGATGATATTGAAGATACAGGATGTGGGCAAAGACTACGAGAAAAGCTTGTTGACGGACGTGTTGCCCTCTTGGTTCTTCTTCAGCACCTGAGAAAGCCCCGTCAGCAGCCCGGAAAAGCGTGGTCAGAAGGTCAGGGCTTACCTTCGCAACCGCAAACTCAAAGTCTTCTTGCGTTACGTGCTGTCGTCGCTCCCGCAGAGCGTACATACCCGCTTCGGTACATATACCTCGGACTTCAGCACCAGAGCATTGCCCCATCTTCTCCGCCAGCGCGCGCAGATTTATGCCGCGCTGCAGGGACATCTTGCGGGGATGTCAGCGAAGGTGGTGAGGCGTGGGCGTGACATGCTTACCTTTCGAGAGTGGATCCGAAGAATAGAGACGCGAGCTTCGGGGCCAGGAGGCGGGAACTCGATCTTTCGATCTATCCGTCCTGGGCGCAGTAGTGCAGAGTCCAGGATATCGATGCGGTTCGTGGCCATGATGACCTTGATATTCTTCGTCGGCTCGAACCCATCCAACTGATTCAACAACTCCAACATCGTCCGCTGTACCTCCGAGTCGCCGCCGCCGCTCCCGCTTTCACCTCGCGAGCTGCCGATAGAGTCGATCTCGTCCATGAAGATAATACTCGGCGCGTGCTCCCTCGCCATCACGAAGAGCTCTCGAACCATGCGACTCCCTTCTCCGATGTACTTCTGCACGAGCTCACTCCCACTGACACGGATAAACTTGCAGTCGGTGTGATGGGCAACTGCACGCGCGAGAAGCGTCTTTCCTGTTCCAGGAGGGCCGTAGAGCAGCACGCCCTTCGGTTGCGCGATACCAAGGGCCTCGAAGAGCTCCGGGTGTTTCACGGGTAGCTCAATAACCTCCTTGATTTCTTTAATTTGCTTGTCCAGGCCACCGACCATCTCGTACGTGCTGTCGGGCACCTTCTCGACCATCATAAGCGATACGAGTGGGTCGACTTTGTTCGGAAGGATTTTGTGAAGTGTGTAGGAATCCGACCGTAGGGCGACTCGAAGCGTCGGTGAAAGGGTAGAGATATCAATGTCCGCGTCAATGTCAACGACTACGCTCGCAGTTCACATCAGACGTCGCAAAAATTCAAAACAGAGCGAAACGTACTGTACTTGCCCTCGGGCTGCACCTTGACCAAGACTTTGTTCTTTCCCATGACCTTGACCACTTCGCCAACATAGCTGCCGGGCTCGTGCAGTAGCTGCAGCTCCTCTCGGAGTAGCCTAACTATTGAGCTCATGAGCAGAGGTAGTCACCATTTTCTAGTCTGCTCACCTCGTGCATTTAGGGCATTCCGTTGGGCCTCTAACCGCCGCAGGTTCTGGGTTTTCTGATTGATGGTGAGCTCCGCGACCTCGATTTTGGCCTGATAGTACGACTTGACGCCGCCAAGGGGCACAGTTGTTCTTGTAGGGACGGGCATGGCTGGTGGATGAGAAGTGAAATTGGCACTGACGCGTCGCGCTCCGAGCGCCTCTTCCGGCGCTTAGGATGCCCCTATCTGGTCATGGTTATTAACTGATTAACTGATGAATTCGAACTTGTCCATTGAACCACCAGTAAATTTGATTCCGGCCCCATAGTGATCGCGAACAATACATGCGATATATTTTTCCACTCTTCGCATTTTTCTTTTCAGGCCTGCCTTGTATCTGCCTTGCTGAACGGTGGTTTCACCCTGACGAACAATCTATGTAAGTTGAGAGTCAAGATGAGAAGGGGTTATACTGTAAGCTTCCTTCTTTCCTACTCATGGACTGACAATAATCCAGAGTCCACAGTCAATATCGCAGTAACTGGAGGAAAGGCATACAATATATCTCAACACTTTCAAGCTCACTCGTTATGTGCTTTGGTAACGGCGATGGACACCTGACTGCGTGGTTGATGGTCACACTACCCAGATGAGGCTGGCAGATATTGGGCAGAGACTGATCCACCGATCGGACAGGTACAATTCACCAGTCGGCGACAACTTTGAAGCTTGATGTGGGACCAATGTAGGAAAGCTCACCATTATGCTACAGGCAAGTGCTAGGGCTAGAATTTGGAACACTTGAATGAACCCCCTTCCTTCCAGATTCACTCGTAGCACTCACCATGGGTATGTTATCCACCTTGCGGCCAAAGTGGTTGTCACCTCAGTTGTACCTTCCCCTACATCCCAAGTTGGATGATGGTGAAGACAAGCAGGGACTAATTCCTTGCCATGAAAACAGCTCAGAGGATGTGTCCAACGAGAATCAGTATTATTCTTGTCCACCTTGTCCGCCTCTCCGACTTTGGTATATCATCATCACACAAACTTGCGCTTTGATCACATTGCTCATCATCTTAATGAACAATTTATATAATCGTCGAGAGGAGAAGTGGCTTTATTGTGTGCTTGTTTCGGTTCCACAGTGGTATACATGTTGACAATGATGAATTAGCACCCACTCAAGATGTCGTCTCATACAAATACTACTGCTTCTACAACGGTTTCAAGGATGATATTTCTCCCTTCCAAGCTCCTCCTTCTGCTGAGCTCAATGCTAGTTGGGAAGACCTTTACAACTGTAGGCCCTCACGAGTTATTATCATGACCCTCGAATCACCACTGATGTTGTATCTTCAAGTCAGTATCTCATAGATCCCAAGGTCCCAAGCCGCCTGCCTTCTGAACTGCACCAAAGAGATTCCTGGCGACGAAGGGAACTTCATTGTAGAGCTCAACGTATTCCACAAAATACACTGTTTGGTAATGCTTCATCATGATCTTAAAAGCTCATTTTCCCTCATCATGTACACCTGCTTGAATTGGATCCATAAAACTCTCTATCCTGACCACTATCCCGAGATGCGTATGGATGACCCCAAGAACGAAGAGCACATTAGTCATTGCCTGGACAGCATCCGCTAGTCGTTAATGTGCTCATCAGACGTTAGCGCGATCGTGTGGCAATGGAACACCACAGTACACTACACCTTTCCAAAAGGTAGTGTGCTCCATCAATGCAGAGACTTTGACAGGATAAAGGAATGGGCCCTAGAGCGGAGGACCAAGGAGAAATACAACTCTTCTCACCTTGTGGAAAGTGACCTGGTCATTCCCATACTGTATGATTAGGTGCCTAACTTCCCAAAGAAACTTGTTTCTCCCCTTTTCAGCTTCACAATGACAAGTGTTCTTGATCGCCCTCTTGGAGTCAGTAGCCAGGAGTCAAGTGATGGTGATCATCCAGCAACATTAGTAACTGTTGGCCTCAGTGTGTGGTATATCATTGCCAAAGTACTTCATCCACTTCCACCATATGTTAGGGGTACCTCACATAACTGGCTGACCAACCCATGAGCACGCTGGGAACCTTTGGTACAAACCGATGATCATGTGATTCTCACACCAACTGGAACTCTTAAGGTAGCAATGTTGAGTTTATTTCATAGTGTTTCAACGCTTGTTCCTCACTGACTGCTCTTTTCTAGGCAATTTCTAGGTATTAGACTTGGATTAGACTTCTTGCATTTGGCTAGCGCTTTGGAGGATGGTCAGGGATGTAGCCAGTGGATGAGGCAGCTCACGGATTTGTGGTGCTTGCCAACTTCAACTTTGGACGATGACTCAGATGTCAAACAAGGTGATGTCCTCTTTATCTTCTCAGACATGCATGGGAGTATAGCTCTACTACTCGGCCAAACTCTCAGATGCTCTACTTGTATTCCATTTGGTAGGTCTCTTGTCATTGTATGTATCAAGGTGTTTTACTTGAGGTTTACTGCCTTTCACCTTGCACCACACCCGCAATTGGATACCCTTATGATACTAAGGGCCAAAGTATTCTAAAAGTATTCTAAATACCTTTATCATACTTTGTCCTAAATTATTGATGAAAGTATTGTGAAAGTATCAAAGAAATTGTCTTTTTTTGGTGATTTTCTTCAATACTTTGCATGTACTTTCACCATATTTGGTAACAAAGGATGTTGAAAGTATTTAGAATACTCTCATCATACTTGGACCATTTGTATGATAAAGGTATCTAATCCTGCATGTTGTGTTGAAGAATTCAAAGTTGATTCAGCATAAAAGGGCACACCAATGATGGTTATCCTTCAGCACCCCACTTTAATGTGTACCAACCTCCAAATACCTCTTTACAATGAAGTTCTGTACCTTTGGTGCCCTTTTCGTATATGCTGCTCTCGCGGCGGCCCTTGCCATGCCCAAAGTCAAGGTATGTGTCTAGTACATTGTCTGGGATCACTATGCCTCAACGCTGACTGCTCATACTCATAGGGAGATGTCAATGCAGTATGGGTATCGGCCAGCTCAGACATTGCCTTATTCTAACGTCGCCAAAATTAATTCTTCCTAGCGACACCAATAATAATGGCTGGCATGGTGCTGAGAACTGTCAGGATGTTGCTGTTGAAAATGTGTAAGTCACAAAATGATCCATGGCTATGTGTCGATTTGGGGCTTTCATATACTCACTGCAAGTTATGGCTATGTAGCAATCTCGACAACAACGGTTGGAGCTGTGAGGTGGCAGATACCGAAAGCAAAGATGTCGTGTGAGTGCCTTGGCCAATGCGCAAAAGTTTCTGCTGAAAGCTGATTGACGGGTCGTTAGTGATTCGGATGACAACAGCTGGCATTGTTAGACTTGCCCAGTTTTGTATTTACAAATCATCAATTTATTTATTTCCACCTTGTTTCCACCTCACAATTTTGTACTGGAGCAAAGTAGAAGCCATTCTAAAGTCCAAATATGAGCGCGACACAACCGAGATATCAATCTATCTTGTGCCTTGTCTATTCATCCTAACATCGAGGCCCCCTGCCCATACTGTGGTCTGCTGCAAAGAGTTAAACGTTCAGAGTATGCCAATTAATGCTCGACCATGTACGCACATACCTTGTATCTAGGACAATATCTCATGGAATGAGTAGGCAGAAGAAAGTTGTCACTGTGAATATCTGCGGTCAGTATCATTGGGACAAGGAGTTACATAGGGGGGGGGGCAGCTGACTCTTGTTCACAGCCCCTAAACACAATGCTGAAGATGTTGTCCATCACAGAATACGAGATATGTGAAGTGATCCTTCAAAAGTATGCCGTTGAACTGTTCTGAGGCAGGAGAAGGATTAACAAAACTTATCAGCCATGGTGTCACCCCCAGTGCATAAGCAATCCCCTTCAAGACTCAGGAGCTGCTGAGGCTCTGTTTCAAGATTGACCTGAAATTACCTAACAGCAGCCTGATAGATATCTTAGAAACATATGTCCATCGGCTGCTGTGTTTGTGGAGAATGCTGGTTCCACTCCAGTCTAGTTGAGGAAGAACTTGCATCTAAGTCTGTGACATCCCTCTGCCGTCGCTACTTGCACTGACTTACTGCATGGTTTCGCTCGTCAAGGATTGCAGGAAGCGATTTCAAATGGACAGCCTGGTGCATGTCTTCAAAAGGATCCAAACACGAAGGTATCCATGATAAAGTGGCATTGATTGAACTCACCACAGTGCATAGCTCAGTACGATATCCCGCCCAGCTGTGTAAACTCTCCAACTGCCACCACAGGGTGCCATTGCTCAGTAGGCTCACCATGTTCCTGAATGACATTGCTGAATGGGCTTTCACCAAGATTGATTCAGATGGAGGTTGTTGGGATGACTCCTTGAACCTGGATGTCCTCCTTCTTTACTCCGCATGGTCCATCACTGCAGAGGCATTGGAAGCAGGCTCATGCAAGTCTGTTGTCTGCACAGTGGCTATCGCTATTCTTCACACTATATTTTCAGATGGGATCGTAGAGGAGACCTGCCATACAATGTATTAAGCATAAATTATTGTCCTTGAGCCACACCATGCCTCACCGTCACCCTTTTCGTAGTTCAGACATCGATCTTCTCCTCCCAGTTGATGCCAAGTCTCCCCATCCCTTTAAGAGAGTGCGAGCGGACATTTGCTTTGGGAGGAAGCTGCCTAGGGATTTAGTGGACAAACTTGCCAACCATGTGTTCATACTTGAGGACTTCTTCTCTGGCAACCTAAACAACTTGACATGTATGGACGTCGGGCCGACATCGTACACACTGGGGACATTCTTCATGGATTGGACGTGTGGTCTGGCATCGTCACCGTTGACTGTCCCACATCAGGCAGTGTACTACAGCTGCACAATACAGACCCTTCGGGAGATCCTCAAACTGCCAAATGGTGTCCTTCAGCTGGCTACAATGACCATTGTTGATGAATGCTATGTTGGTACCCCTTTTCTATGCAATGATGATCGGTCTGATGTGACATGGGTCCTTCCTCTGTAGAAACTTCAGGTAGCCAATATTGATGAGGCCACCTATTGCTGGGACCTATGCAAATCATCGGACATGGTTGAGTGCTTTTATTTCTGTCTCGCATTGAAGAAAACGGTGGATGCCAACTTGGAGCAAGACTTCGAACTACTATCACAACACTCACGGTAGCGTAAGTTTAATGTATATTAGCCATAAGTATTGTGAAAGTAAACTAAATACCTTAACATTACCTTTATGTAAGTTATAAATCAAAGTATGCAATTATTTGCTTTGATACCTTTGTCCATAGTATTATTGACTTATGAAAAAGGTATGAAACACGAGTGGCAAGATACTTTACCATGATACTTTTTTAGTAATTTTAATTAAAGTATTATTCAAGTATCAAACCCCCATTTTCAGTTTTGTGTCTCGGTAGTAGAGTTTAATATCTTTTATTAATGTATTAACAAGGTATGAAACCTGACAGTGGCTACCATACTTTTTAAATACATCCCAGTTACCTTTGGCTAAGGTATTGAACTTGAGGGCTGGTTAGGCATGCATAAATCACACTGAAGTCCATATGCAGAAGGTTTTCAGGTTGGAGGTCCCCAGGTGTGCAGGTCAGCAGGTGCACAGGTCGGTAGGTGCACAGGTTCATAGGTGTGCAGATGAGCAGGTTCATGGGTCAGTTTGCAAATGCAAATGTAGTCCATAAGTTTATTCAATGTTATTACTAGTTACAGCGGCGGTAGTACTATGTGTTATTCTGTATCATGTCTCTCTGCCCTTGTACTATTTTGCTTCATTCCCCCTTCGCCACCGCTGCCCCTTGCATTTACCCACCACAATCTTCCCTTCCGTGCCCTTGTCTTGGCTTTCGCATCTGTCCATTTGTTTTCATTTGTGTCCCGTTTCCTGTTCATTTAGCGTGAGTTGCAGATGCATACTGACTTTGTATTCATCCATCTTGGCAGATGTGATGGCGAGCGGCCATTGTCGGCATGGCAGTGAGCAATGACATGAGGCTGTTTGCAGGGGACGGAGTGGGGTGGGGAGTGGTCAATTGGTCAATGACCAACGACATGTAAGTTTCCCTGGCATTCGTACTTGAACCAGACTCACCCATATATGCGCATATATGTTCGTTTCATTGTTTTTATGGCCATTTGTGTGACAGTACCGTAACTGTATTAGACATTTTCACACACCGTTGAAGCTGTACATGTATTTATCCCGTAACCATAAGTAGCCACCCCTCATACGGCTGTTGCCCATATACGGTACAGTTGGCAGCCCTATCAGTAGTAGGAAGTGGCTGACATGTGGTCGCATTGTCAAACATCCAACCTGCCAACCTGCAAACCTTCAACCCACCAACCTGCGCACCCACCAACCTGTGCACCTGCTGACCTGCACACCTGAGAAACCTCCAGCCTGAAAACCTTCTGCATATGGACTTCAGTGTGATTTATGCATGCCTAACCAGCCCTCAAGTTCAATACCTTAGCCAAAGGTAACTGGGATGTATTTAAAAAGTATGGTAGCCACTGTCAGGTTTCATACCTTGTTAATACATTAATAAAAGATATTAAACTCTACTACCGAGACACAAAACTGAAAATGGGGGTTTGATACTTGAATAATACTTTAATTAAAATTACTAAAAAAGTATCATGGTAAAGTATCTTGCCACTCGTGTTTCATACCTTTTTCATAAGTCAATAATACTATGGACAAAGGTATCAAAGCAAATAATTGCATACTTTGATTTATAACTTACATAAAGGTAATGTTAAGGTATTTAGTTTACTTTCACAATACTTATGGCTAATATACATTAAACTTACACTACCGCGAGTGTTGTGTATGCAGGAGGGAGAATGCAGTGATGATTGATTGGGGTGGACTGATGAAGTGGGGGAGGAATGGGAAGAATACGACCACTGGAGGATTGAAGACAGTGAAACTTGAGCACATTGAAGAGGGTGCAGGGGGTAAACAGACTTGTGGCAATGATACGCTGATCCACATTCCCAGCAAATGACAATGTTGAAATGGAGAACCCTCAGATGTCAACCACACTCACAATTTGAAGTCAGCTTTGGGCGAAAGTGATGACTGAAAGGACCCTACATTGCACATCAAGAAAAGAAATGAGAAGCTTGCATCCATCCTCAATTGGCAGCATGGCAAGAAATACCCCGTTCAAGATATACAGGCGTGGCATGATGATCCAGATTCAGAGAAGATGATCATCAATCATTTTGTTTAGTTGTCTTTCTGTTCATTTGATGATTGTATTAGTGCTACTTTATATTGTTAACTGTAATTGAGTAGCTCACTGCTGAACGAAACTAGATTCTGAGTGAATACACAAAAGAGCAATCCCATAACATAACAAAAGCTTCGATGACTGAGATGACATGTCAAGCAAATGGAGTGCAAACTAGGATGAAAACAAGTATGAACCACGGTATACCTAACGAGACGTGTCTGACACATTTGTTTATAGCTGGTGCTCCAATTCACCGCTCTCAAATCCAACTCAAATCTCAGAATGAGTAGTGGAGCGGCGAGTCACAAGGGTACGTCGGGTGGCCTGGCTGTGGCCAACGAGTCACGACTGAAAAGGAAATTGTTGGCAAGCACATCACGTGTCCACATCAAGCTTCAAGCTCAAGCACCACCACCAATGTGACTCTGCAATATTGACTTTAACCCCTCTCATTCAGTCTCGATAACCATGGCAGAATGTCAGTCATCATAAATGGCACTGGTCATGAGATTTGTGAAATGATCCTCCGAAAGTATGTGATTCAACCATTTCAACACCAGAAATTGGCTAATTGGCTATTAGCCACAGTATTGCCCCTAGCATGTAAGCATCCCAGCCATCTTGTGAACATTGACTCGAGATCATAAGCCAGTGGTCTGATAGACGATATACTTGAAAAGTATGTTTCATAATGGCACTTCAGCATGCAGGGAAAGCTAATGACCACCTAAGTCTACTTGAACCCATTGACGACAATGCTGCTTCCAAGTTTGTGTTGTACTTGAATGATAGTATAGTACATATGCACTATGATTTTCTACTTTTCCAGAATTGCTCAAGATGAAAACAAGTGGAACAGTTGGTGCAAATCCATGCACACTATGGCAGAACAAGTAGGAACCTTTGTCAAGGAGACTTCTTCTGTAATGACCAAGCTGGAAGAGGTGGCAAATGCTGTGCGATATCCTTCCAAGCTTTGCAATCTCTCCGAGTTTCGACAAGGAGTGCCATCACTTGGAAAGAACAACATATTCTTGGATGGCATCACTGAATGGGTGAAATCCTCACATAGTTGGGATGACACTCTAAATCCATATGTTCTCCATCTTTACTCAGCCCGGTGCATAACCTTAGAAGCTATCCAAGCTGGATCATGTAAGCTCATGGCCCACACAGCACCAGATGCTCTCCTGCATACCAGGCATAGAGGCTTGTCTGATACATCATCACTTGTAATCACCAGTCACCATGATACATTAACCCCTCTAATCAGTGTTCCTTGAGAGGCAAGCAGTGTGATACATCACAGCATAGGTGCACATGAAAGAAGGTTGGGGTGATGTATCACCTGGTCCCAGTGCACCCCACCACTGTAGCTGGGTGTTGGTGTTGAGTAGTACACACCCTTCTCCAGATATGGTAGGGCGACACAATGCCTGTTGGGGCTATGGCCTGACACATGAATGGAGCTGGGAGAAGTTACATTGTGAATCTGACAATTGCTTCATGGGATATGCAAATCTAGGAATAGATCGGGGCATGGGGGATTTGGAGAAACATACCATGGCATAGAACATATACTGTGGAGGGTGTCCCTGGGGCTGAGATGTCATGGGAAGGTGGTTCTGATGGCGTTGGGGTTTTGGTGTCACAGAATGACATTAAACACAGCACCAAATGCTGTTTACATATCAGGAGGAACATACAATCTGCGAGAAACATACATGATTGAGTATGTTGCAAACCTCAAAAATGCATAGGAAGGTGTGGATCATGGGCCTTGAGTTGTGAATTACCTGAATGCCTTGAAATGCAGACCCTGGCTAGTTCAAAGCAACACACAAACTGGGAGGAACATATTCCAAAACATGTATTGCGGAGGGCACTTTCATGCCTCAGATTATTGTGTCTTCTACCAACACACTTGACTTGGATCCACATAGCTTATGTGATGGAAAGGATTTACAACATGGGAGAAACATACCTTGTCATAGAACATGTATGCCGTGTTGATGCCATGGCACATAATTACCCTCGTATTTTTACATATTCAGCCAGCTATCCAGAGAAGTTTGTGTTTCTTTACTCTGATATTCATTGCTGATGTCTTGATGTTAGAGCACTGCTTGCAACTATACACAATCTTGGTGCCTGCCCTTGTCCACACTGCTTTGTTTCAAAGCAATGTATTGCTGAATTGGGTACCCAGCAGGACAGGCAGCAGTGAGCCCAGCCTCATCTAGATGATGATGACTGACAATCAAGGGTCTTCCGGGTATGCAACTGGATCTATACTCAAGGACGAGCAATCAAAAACAAGTTTCACAATTTGACTTTGGGCCCAAAGTTGGAGGTGCCAACTTCAGTAAGTGTTGTCTTAGCACCGTTTAAGCCATTATGACTCAAAAGCTTAATTAGAACACATTCTCTGACCACCTGTCACCATTCAACTTCAACATATTTGATGCTCTAGTACCTGACCTCATGCACGAGATTGAGCTGGGAACTTGGAAGGCATTGTTCATCCATTGATACACATTCTGGTGGCAAAGGGCAGTATTGCCATACAGATATTGAATGAAGGCTACCACAGCATGCCAACATTTGGCAAAGCAACAATCCGGAAATTCCAATGCCTTATCAATAACAAAACTGGCCACCAGGGACTTCGAGGACTTACTCCAAGTAATGTTTCTGGTTTCTCATTCCTCTCGTCTTCTCATTTGCATCAGTGTGCAGGTCCAGTCTTTGAAGGTCATCTAGATCAGCCACACAATGACAATGTCCAAAAGCTGCTATCTATGTTTGCTAAGTGGCACACATTAGCTAAATTGCAAATGCACACAGATGTGACACTTAAATCCCTTGATTGAGCAGCTACAGAGCTGGGCTGCCAGCTTTGGCATTTCAAAAAAGCATACCTGCCCTTCATTTGATACAAAGGAGCTACCAAAAGAAGAAGCAGCTTGTGGACATCGTCAAAGCAGAAAACAGAAACCAGTTGGCTCAACAGCTTCAACAGCCAAAGACAAGGCAGAGGCTGGGCCAAAAATCAAGAAGTTCGACCTCTCCATGTACAAGTTTCATTTGATGGGTGATTACATGCACGTGATTCGCCGATTTGGCATGACTGACTCTTATTCCACCCAAACAGTATTTACTGTTGCTCTCACTGTTTTTTCCCCTCAATATTGACAGAAAGGATGTCCTAGGGAGAGCTACAGCACCAACGCCTCAAAGTTTTTTACATCTGTACAAGCAAAAAGAAAGTGCTTTGACAGATGACTAAACATGAAGCCAAAGAGTGTTTGATTCATATCATTTACACTCAGGTCCACAAGCTATCACAGTTATCAGAACTTCACCGCTGCTCCCCACCTCAGTCGCAAATTATTGCAGAAAAAATCTCAACCATTCAGCCCACCCACTATCCATCATCATGTTGTGAAGTCGCTCAATTCACCACATAACAGTTACTCCATCATTGCCTAGCATTCTGATGACCCTGTACTTGAGGTAATACATTCTTATGTTTGGGTACCCCCATGATGTTCATGTAGCATGGACCCTTCTAGGACTTCATTCCAAAACTCAAACAGCACATACTCTTCTGCCTTACCCACCCAGATGAATATATCGAAGACAAAGAATTTGAACAAGAACAGTGGAATAAAGTCAAGATTGCCAGTGATCATGTTTACGTTCACAAATCGCCACATGTCAGCTATACAACCTATGACTTGCGGCACGGAGAGGATACGATGAACCCTCACACCCATTCCGATGTTATGGTCCTAAAATGTAATGAAGCAGATGCACACCCCTTCTCATATGCTAGAATCCTAGGGGTGTTCCATGTGAAGGTTGAGCATGAGGACCTGTTGTCCATGCCCCAAGATATTGATGTCTTGTGGGTGTGTTGGTTTCAAGTCAGTACCAAGTACCGCAGTGGCATGAAATGCAAGTGGCTCACCAGGCTTTCCTTCGTCAAAGGAACTGATGCCTTTGACTTTGTCAGCCCTGACATAGTGATACACGGCAGTCAAATCATCCCAGCCTTTGTGTGGGGCCCAACAGATACACTTCTAGGATGTTCAGTTGCCCAACAAACATTTCACATGGATATCCTTGACAAGAACTTCTCATGGCTGAAAGAACCGGAGATGAATGACTATCTATACCACTATGTAAACTTGTAAATACATTCTCTCTGCCATTGATATACATCAATTGACAGTCTTTAGTTTTGTAGACTGTGATATGTTCATGTGCTACCATGGGGGTGGCATAGGACACTACAAGGTCCGTTTTCATGATGATGAGCACACTGAGCCTGAGCCTGGTACCAAAGACTCAATCCCAGATGATGACAAACCTATGGACATTGTAGATGAAGAGTCTGAGGACTCTGAGCCAGAGGACAACGAAGAGGACTGGGTGGATGAAGAGGATGCTTTGGGTTTTAGTGCACCATAGTACAGACCACGAACACAAAGACATGTAGTGTAACTGTGTATCAAGGAAATCATTATGAATTAGAAGTCACTTCAGACTCGGACTGCATCAGCTCGATGTCAGGAACGTGCCAGCCATGACATAAATCCATCATTGTGTTGAAGTAGTGTGCATTGCATTTAGTTGGTCCATTACATGTAGTTGAGAGATGATGATGAACAGGATGTGGGGATCAAAGTGGACTCAGCATTACCTGACTGCATTTGTTGAACACTCAAGCTAGGAACAAGGACCAGATGCCACTGCCTGCAGGGGTTGGGACTGGGGAATGACAAACATATATTGTAATATCAACAACATTCTGCTCAGACTATGGTAATCCTGGTACAGATGCAACCAGTCTCCCCACTCGATAAGCAGACAGATGACAGGATGCTCATACTTCCATATGCCCTGGGTGCTTGGAATCAGCATGACTAGAACTGATGATGGAGAGAACACGACATTGGCAACATGATCTGTTCACATGGTCAAAGATAAGTGCAGTACCATCATTCTCCAGCCTCTGGACAAGAGATAGATTGCAACTCACAATGTCAAACCAGGGTCTTAAGGTCCAATGCACCATAGTCCCTGATATAGTATTGCAAATGACCCTCATGACAATAGGTGTCAACAGGGTCTAACAGTGATTCATAAGTTTACTGATGTAATTCACTCAATAATGGCTATGGTGTGGTGAATAATATGAAAAGGGGTTGGCCCCTTAAAACTTTGAGCTTTGAGTGTGCAGCTGAGCTGGGGAACAAGTTGTTGTTGATTCAATATGTTCAGCAAGCAGCAGGGCCCATAACCTGTAGAGTGTGTGAGTAAGTATGAATGTGTTCTCAGCAATTCCAACAATATAGTCAAAGCTCATATATTAGAATCCTATTACAAATCTGTAGAACATGTGAGTAAGTATGAACATGTTCTACATCAAGTAGATATGTGAGTAACATTATAACTGGGCATAGTGAGTGATTAGCATACCTCAGTGATTCTGACAATATAGTCGAAGCTGAGGATGCAGAAGTGAATGGAAATGTTTTTATATGTGATTGAAAAAAAAGAAAGGGTTTGACTATATATAGAAAGGGGAAGTGGTGCCTGTGCACTTAACCATTGA
Source organism: Pleurotus eryngii var. eryngii (assembly GCA_029467805.1). Taxonomy (NCBI): domain Eukaryota; kingdom Fungi; phylum Basidiomycota; class Agaricomycetes; order Agaricales; family Pleurotaceae; genus Pleurotus; species Pleurotus eryngii. The sequence continues at coordinate 1,180,864 of SZVJ01000005.1, read as the reverse complement.
GTGTGATCCATCTTCAACACTCTGATGAAAGTAGCAGTGATGTTAAGGTGTTGGACTTCAAAGAACACAATGTGAAGTGTGTGTCCATCCTAAGCTGGTGGCATGGCAAGGAATATCCTGTGAAGAACCAAGATGCATGGTATCACGACCCCAAGTCACTTAGGGCTGCCACCCGTTACCATATAGACAGGTTGTATGCCGCATATGTACAGTATACAGTACTGTAACTGTGCTGTTGGACTGGCCTTGAATTTTATGGATTGAGATGGGTATTGGATGACTTGTATGGAAGGAAGGTCACATGTGCTGTATGGCCCATCCCTCCCATACTCTGATCACATGGCTCATTCAACTCAACTCATGTGATTCTGCCACATTTCAACTGAAGCACCATGAACACTTGACTGACAGAGCTCACAACAACAAGACTGGGGCCCAGGGGTGACAATGCTGACTTTGGAAGTAAGTTTTAAACATATCCATAAGCCTCAAAGCCTTTTAACTCACTGGGTATTCTGAAAACTCAGATATATAGCATGGGAAGCTTCCATGTCTGTATACCTGCACACTGTTTCTCCTGCCGCCTTTGCAAATTGGTCCCTCAATGGACCTGACAACAAGCTCAATCTTCGTAAGCCTCTTATCTGTGGACCCTAGTTTTTGCAAGGTTAAAAGACCTGTAGTATCACTTGAAACCCACCCCAATTTCTTGCCATGTCTTCCGACCAATGCCCTGTTAATGCCAATGGCAGGTTACTCCCTGCTGAGCAAATCAACTTCTTTAACAATCCTGATGATCTTGTGCCCACATCTGGGCCTGATGATAAGCCCTTTACTCATAATCATCTTATTGTTCTCACATGTTCCTTCTCCAAGCTCCTACTGGCTGTGGCCATTGCATGAAGGCTTTAGCTTGTATGAAGGAGTCAATTCAAGCATACCAAGCCATAGATGAAGAAGGGAACATCATCACAAAGAAGCCTCAATGCCCCTGACAAAAACCTCAAAGGTGATCAAAGAAGATGGCACCAACATTGACACCTGCTTCTGCCATGACTCACTCTGATGCCATGGTCGTTGATGCCAACACTTCGGATTCTGACTTCATCAGTAATCCTTCTGGCGATGATTCCAATTCTGACTCAACAGGAATCATATTGAACAGTGAAGTAAGTTGCTCTACTACAAATAATACATGATCTAATGTGCCCTGAAGTTTGCAGACAATTTGCCAATGAAACTTGTACCCCAGATTTTGAAGTCACGTCCTCGGAGCAAGGTTACAACCAAGCCAAGCCCAGTGAAGCGAGCAGCTGTGAACGGTGATGGCTCTGTTCCGCCAAAGAATCGTCAGATGTCCAGAGCGAGCTCAGAAAATAATTCCGACTTTGATGCTGCTCAAGAATCCAAGGTACACCTCTTGTGTGTGGTTTCTTTATGCAAATACCAACAAACTGCACTCTGGAGGATAAACGATGCAACCCCATCTATTATTTCTATGTGATGCTGATAGAAAACCCAGAAGGCACAAGCGTCACAGGCTCAAAGTACTACAAGTCTATTCATACAGGCAAGGTTTTACAGATTACGGCAAGAATGAACTACAGCCTCAATGGTAAGAGCAGGGCTGTTGTTTTGAGCATAATACTGATTATACTCATGGCAGGCCTTACCAACCATCTAAAGAACAATGTTCCAATGATGTACAAGTTGTATGAAGTCCTGAAGGCTCGCCAACCTGCTTTGCCTACTGAGAAAGAGAAGGCCATCGCCTCCAGAACAAAGAAGCTTAGCCCCAGGGGCATGGCAAAGTTCCTTCAAGGCTTGAAGAAATCTGATGGTTCAATTTCCGCTGCCTTTGTTGCGCAGGTGGAAAAGGCAAAGGTAAGTGTATGCATAGCAGAAATGACAGTGCTCAATGTGATCATAAGTCTTTTATAGGGCCCCTTCAATCAGAAAGAGTTCAAACAACTCCTTATTGAGTGGATCATTGCCTGCAATCAGCAGTTTGAAGAGGTTGAGCACCCTCAGCTTCGCCAACTTTTAGAGTATACTCATCACTCTGTGAAACCACTACACATCCCTCATCGCACAACTATCAAGACACATGTCATGAAAATGGGAAAGGACAAAATTGATGATATTAAGAAGATGTTTCAACTATGTATTTGCTTTACTGATCTAGGCCTGAAGGAATTAAACAGGAAAGTGTCAATATCTTTGGATGCGTGGACGTCAAGCAACCACTATGCATTCCTTGCAATAGTAGCACATTATGTCATGAATGATGGTCATATCTGTAAGTGATACCCATTTGAGCTAATGGCTTGGAACACTAACAACATTATTAGAGGAACTTCACATCGGATTTCAGGAACTTCACAGAGAGCATAGCAGCAAAAATCTCGCGGAACTTGTTTGGAATATGTTAACCATGTTCAGCCTACCAGAGAAGGTTGACTGTATCATTACTGACAATGTAATCAAGCTCTAAACATGTTGCATTGTAATATAGGTCATTGCCTTCATCATGGATAACACATCCAATAATGATACTATGCTGAAGGCTCTCAAACTGCAGTTCAAAGATTGCACTGTAGATTTCTCTGCTTGCTGTGGCTGTCTATGTTGCATGCCACATACCATCCATTCAGCTGCATTGAAGGTATGGTCCCTTGTATTCTTAAGCTAATCTGTTCTAATATACTATTGCTTGTAGTTACTTGAAGGCATAGGTGTGATTTCTGAGGCAGAGAGCACCCAGGCAAGTAGCCATCATGGTGAATATCAAGAGACCATCAATATATGCCTTGGGCAAGAATACGATGAAGCAGCTACCCACCAAATTGGTGACAACACTACCAAAATACCTGTGTGGCCAGATCAAGGTATCCCTCACTCACTCAAGTGTGTACATACTACACTTGATCTTCATTATCATACATGCTAAAATCCTCTGATAGCTTTGGAAGATTGTTCGTGCTGTGTGTGTTAGCCCCCAACGCTGTCAGACATGGCTCAAAGCTGTCAAAGAATCACTTGCACAAGCTGATTCATCATCAGCGGCACTTATGCTAATACTCAATGTCCAGACAAGATGGACCTCCACTCACCAAATGCGTCATGAGTCTGCATTCAAGTTTTACCTCATTCTTGCTTATTTACCCATATCATGTAAACATGCAGGACATGCATTGGACCACCAGGAGTGTTTAGATGACTGGGTGGACCAGCAATGCGAGGTTCAACACTTAGAGTTAAAACCAGAAGATTGGGATGCCATAGCCTTGCTTGAAGATTGGCTTCAAGCATTTTGAGACACTACAACTGGAATGTCAACAACAAAATTTCCCATGCTATTGACAGTTCATGCAACATTTCAAGGACTCCAAGATCATATCAAGAGGGTTCTTCACAACCTGCCCAACTCTGTATCACCCCAAATGAAACAATCATTGACTGCCACACACACGAAACTCGCAGAATACTATGGAAAGTTTGATGAATTACGGGTCCTGTAATGGAGTTTACGTAATGAAAGGATCCGTTCTTTCTTTCTGGGATTGCGCAGGTGCTTACAAAAGAGGGTGGGTATTTGGGTACCCAGTAGCCAGTAGATCAGGCTTCTTAATCTTTGTCCCTGTTTGATCCTTGTTAGGGCGACACTACTACACTACAAGAGTGTATGCGGGCTCTACAAGAAAACAGGTCAAGTAAGTTGAATGAGAGAAGAGGGGATATGATGAGAGGGAAGATGATGACTTAGGCACTATAACAGTGGGGATCCCAAGAGAACAAGTTAATGTCTCTGGGTATGATATTTGGTTTTATATGCTACTCATACATGCATGGTCCTCATGTCTAATACACGTTGTAACCTGTCGGCTTTCCATGGAATGGTAAGCACATCACGGCGAGGCATGATGTCATGGACTGTGCTCATGTGACTAGGGTGAGGTTCTGACTAAGGCTATTATAAACACGGGCCGGTGAGTAAGCATGGTATCGTAATGAGTGTAAGCGTAATATTGTAAACTACCTATGTGTCTGTCATGTGATACATAGGGGAAGAAAGGAGAAGAAAAGAAAAGAGAAAACGAAAGTCACACCATAACAATCCTTCTATTCCTTGGCATCTACTCTTCTTTTCACTGCTGTCCATCAAGCTCCGGATCTTGGTGCTCATCCTCTGCGCCGTTGTCTCTCCCCTTTCTTCTGTCTTTTTGTATGCCGCCTTGCATTGCCTCAGAGTCAAGGAGTAAATGTCTGGGTCTATAAAAGGTGGGCTGTCTTCTCTGCTTACCTTGCTCTTGAACTATTTGCTCCCCCAGTCTCTTTCCATGCATGGTGGTCACTTCATTCTGATGCGCAATGAGCATCCCTCCTCCACTGCGCGCAGCAAGCAGTCTCCCTCAATGAATCATGGACAGGCTTCATGAGCTCTCCTCAACCATGAGCAACTGCGCAATGTTCAGGTGACAATGACTAATATTTTGGTTGAAGCCTTTGCCTCCGGCACCCTCTCATGTGTTGTTTCCCTTCTTCTCTTCCTCTCGTTGCTAACCTCCCAGCTCTAGTATGCTTAATGACAAGTTAGTTTGCTGACACACCAAATATCATCTGGATTCTCCTTTCATTAGGACCACCATCATGGGGGTCTGGCATCTGGCCTCTTCGGGGTGAAAGGGGAGGCAATGCCTTTGAGGCAGCCAACAAGACGTCCAGACGTGCTCAGCATGGCCTGGTTCAAAATGGGGGGCACTCCCCAGGACACTGAGCATGCCCTCGAGCAGCCACGTCGTCACACACCACTGAGCCACTGGGTACCTAACCCCACCACGCAAAATATTAAGTACATAGACGAGTGTACTACACATTGCATACTACACACTGCACCTAGAACAATAGCAAGCCTAGAAAAAACTTGGACTTCAACTATATATACAGCAATTGTCGTTGTATTTGTCTATACGTTTCAGGTTTATGAACAGGAATTGAGTCCGTTTTCAACCCTCTACTTGCGCGATGTGTTCGGTGGTTGCTTCCTGCTTCCAAGAAGTGATTTCATCCAGTGTGCTGTACAGTTTGAGTCCTTCCACCCAGCCGGTTTGTCTCCTCTCCATGGTGTGACTGTATCCTTGAAAGTCAGCCATCCTAAAGCTGTCCTCGGTGCGGCAGCCATTGTCTACCCATTGGATGATCCCCCTGCGCAATACTGGGTGAATGACACCCTCTGTTCCGAGTCCGATATGTCCAAGTTCAAATGTGTGATTGTGGCCGAGTGTAAGGGCAACCTCAAGATGGCTGACAGTGCTGGCCTAGCAGAGGGAGAATCCAAAGATATGCATAAGACTAACTACAATACATGAGAGAGCTGCTCACCTAGCAGAGGGAGAATTCAAAGAGAACAGGATAAGGATTCTCCATGCTAGGAGGCGAATTATATACTGTAGTAGTGTGGGAGAAATGTGGAATAACTGTACAGTACACCAGCCACAAGTCTGAATGAATATCACAAGGTACGAGGGGGGCATGTGATAATGAAGTGGAGGGGGAATGTACAGGAGTCGTGCCAGTGACCTGGGGAAGTGGAAACGGGGAGTAACGAAGTGGGGGAAGAGGGTAGTGGTTGTCCGGACAAGCCCTGAAGTGTATGAACAAGTCCGAGCAAGTCCGAGGTGTGGGAATGCTTCGGAATCATCAGATATGACCCGGACGTGAGGGGAGTGGGTGGAAGGGGAAGGGAAGGGAAAGGGGGCAAAGGGAATGTAAATAAGAGTCTGTGGAATGAAAGGAAAGAGAAAGGAATGATAGAGGAGGGATGGGACAGGGAGAATAGGAGAAAATAGAAGAAAATAGGAGTGTCCCCTTACACTGAGGGTACAAGAACAGTGGAGTGTGGGGGAAACTCTATGACCACTTTAGCATCCCACATAACCAGGTGCCCTCCTTTTGTATGGTCAAACCGTCCAAGTGCAGTAATGGCGCACCACCCATAGCCTAAGTTCATTGTGTTGCGGTGCTTGAACATCTGCACTTTCAGACCGAAGTTGAGAGTCGCACACGGAAACACTGAGCAGCAAAAGTTCCTGTGAAGATTTGGAATGGCCTCATACATCTTCTCGACATGGACATGGTAGTGCACATATAGCCTTGGAGCCCATAGCTGGAATGCCATGTCTACATAGAAAGCAATCCACTGGAGCTCTGGGCTATAAATTAGATGGCTTAGCCCCTCCAAGTTGGGCCCTGTCTCTCCTGTGGCAAGCCTTGCAGGCTCTGTCTGTCCGTTTCCGTAAGACACACCAATGGCGACCGCGGGGTAGTTGCCGTGGCGGTGCTTGGCCTCTCCTTTCTTTATTTCGAGCTGGGCAAGCTCGTGGTCCATCGACTGGTAAAGTGTTTTGCATTTGGTGTCAAACGACTTGTCACTTGGTCTGCCAGCAAGGACGGCAAACACACGGCTAGCGGAGTCCACCAGGGGGCAAGGGGTACTGAGTGAAAGGTTGAGTGAATCATTCACAGTGCAGGCAGTGTGACTCATGATCTGTCCCAACGAACCAGGGTGAAGCCTTGGCCGAGAAGTTCCTCTAGCATCCAATGGCGCACTGACTCTTGGCGAGTCAGTGGGGTGAGCCTGGCCATGTAACCGTCTTGTGTGGAAGGAAGGTGGGCGGTGTTCAGGCCAGTGTTGTGCTCAACCATGGATTTGGCTACTACATGTTGGTTTCTAACAGATGTTGAGTGCCCTCTAGCCTTGTACTGCTTTTCTTTTGCCAGCAGCCTCTTGTGTGCTTTGTATGATTGAGCTTTGGAAGAGGATGTGCCCTCGTTCAAAGCTGCAACTTTGTGTGTCTCAGCGCGTTCTTTGTGCGAGGAGGTGCTGCCAGCCAGTTTTGCTGCAGCCACAAGCGTAGCCAATTCAAGACTCAGTGCATTGTCTGTGCAGAAGGAAGATGGGGTGAGTAGGCTACACAAGCCAGGGTCGTCTGTGGTATTAGGGTCACCGACACGCTCCAACAGCTTTGTGAAGTTCAAGTCTAGGGGTATGGGCTGAATTTGTTGCCCAACCACAGCTACACAGTGTACAGCACATCAGAGGTGTGTTTTGGAACAGTGATGGCACCCACCTTTCTATGTTCGTAGGACATCATGGATTGTGACCTGTGGACAAAAGAGTGGTCAGTGTGCATTCTATCTTGTTGGCAGGGGGAGCGGATGCAGTTCCATTCTTGGGGGAGGCCACACAGCCACTAGCCACTGGGGGGAGGCAAACTGGAGACACGCCTCTACCTCACAAAACTCTGTGCTCATGTGTGATCAACGCATGATCTTCTTTGTCAAGTTGTTTTCCAGAGCTTTCCCCACATCCACCTCAACACCTCTTCGACTTTTGCAACCTTCACAAGAATTTCTCTTATGCAAATCTTTGCAATAATGCTTGCACTCGCCTGTGCTTGATCAGGTTTGTGCACATGGTTACTCTCTCTTGATGTTGCTCATATGCAACTGTAGCCCTCTTTTTACCATCTGCCGTGTCTGCCCATACATATCTGCTCCGGCTTTTTGCCTTCAGAGTTCCCTGGCCCATGTTTTCCTTAGATCCCACTGTGCCAGGTGTCGACAACCAAGCAGGTTGCTCATCGATAGGCTGCCTGACCCATCGTACATGCCTGTCTCCCTTGTCCCATGATGCCCCTCACCTTTGTTGCATGCAGGCGTACATGGCACGGCGCCTTCCTGCCCCCTTTTTCGAGGGCAAGATTGTTGTCCCCCTCCCCTTCTGTCACTTTGCCCATCGCCGAGCACTCTCGACCTGGAGGGGGGTTGTGCCTTACTCAAGGTTGAACACAGGGGTGCAGAATGGTCTAGCAGTCACTTAGGTTCATCCTCCCTTGATGCGCCTTGCTGCAGCCCCACACTAGGAGCAGGCTACTCCAGTCAAGATGGCTGTAAAATCCCCCTCTGTTTCCTATGTGCTGCATCTGGTGAGTGGTGTCACCTCTGAGCATTGGAGGGTTCTGATTGGGATACAGCGGCTTGCGTGGAGGCAGATGTGTATACACCATCTCCCTTTGCCTCGTCTCACGACTGTAAGGGGACACTCCTATTTTCTCCTGTTTCCCCTGTCTTTCTCCCTTCCTCCTCATTCCTTTCTCTTTCTTTCATTACACAGACTCTTAGTTACATTCCCCTTTGTTCCTTTTCTTTCCCTTTCCTTTCCACTTCCCTTCTGCCCACTCCCCTTGCATCTGGGTCACGTCCGATGACTCCAGAGTGCTTCCGCACCTCAGACTTGCTCAGACTTACTCAGACTTGTGCATACACTTTGGGGCTCGTTCAGACAACCCCTACCCTCTTGCCCCACTTCATTACTCCCCATTCCTACTTTCCCAGGTCGCTGGCATGACTCCTGTGCATTCACCCTTCACTTCATTATCACATGCCCCCTTGTACCTTGTGGTATTTGTTCGGACTTGTGGCTGGTGTACTGTACAGTTATTCCACATTTCTCCCACACTACTACAGTATATAATTCGCCTCCTAGCATGGAGAATCCTTATCCTGTTCTCTTTGGATTCTCCCTCTGCTAGGTGAGCAGCTCTCTCATGTATTGTAGTTAGTCTTATTCATATCTTTGGATTCTCCCTCTGCTAGGCCAGCACTGTCGGCCATCTTGAGGTTGCCCTTACAACAACAGCAGGTTGTTTGCATACAGATGGCGTATGTGCCCTGCTCACGCCAGGCCTCCACCCCATGATGCTGAATTCATTGTTGAAAGTTCGCGTATGAGCATCACTGGCTCGTGGACTTTGATTCCCCACCTCGGTTCCTCTGTTGAGCAATGGCGCATGTGCCTGATCCCTAATGGGCCTTTGTCGCTCCGCAGTGAGCCATCTGTTGAACAACAATGTATGTGCCAATTCTCCCCCATGTCTTTGTCTGACAGCGTTCAACTATTGGACAGTGCTGGGCTGTCCTGGTGTACATCCTGGTTCCTTTTTTGTTGTGTGCTGTTGCCAATAGTACTAGGCTTCCTCTATGTTCCTTGTTGTGTGATTGGGTGTAAAGACCCAATGGTGACTGGTGATGCAGACTGTCCAGTTGGTGGCTATCTTGCCTGCCTTGTACATTATGGGGAGCTTGAGGACTTTATGGTTGATGGCCCAGCTGTACAGGACACAGATAGGGTTGGCCTGATCTTTAAGGGGGTATATTCTTATATAGAGGTCCTGGAATATTCTGCCAGCTTGTATGTGCATGTAAAGGCTGATGTTAATGTTATACTTCCTTTATTGACTGCTCGTCAATGTATATTGGTGGCAGCCAAACATGGCATTGTATGTGGTACCAAGTGCACTAAGACATTAGTGATTGACATGGCACAGAACCACTCATGTGCTGTATGTTACTCTCTTACTTATGTTTATGAGATAAAGGAAACCCCAAAGTTTACCACTCAGCTCAGCTGTGTTCCAGCAGAGCCAAAGAAAGCAATCTCAAAGAGACAGATGAAAGGATCAGACATAACTGACTTCCCTCCATTGCCTGCATCAAAGTATGCAATAAAAAATATGATCACAGTGTGCGCAAAGAGAATGGAGCCCTTTGCAATTGAAGAAGCTGGTTGTGTGGTATGTGGACAGCTAGTTTTGAAGATGCAGCTGTCATGGTTGAAAACTGTTAAACGGTTGCTGCATGTATTGGAGGTTCCTGGCATCACCCGCATGCTGAGAAGGAAAGACACTGACAAGATAAAATCAATACCTGGCCCAGTTACTGGTCACTCATTGTCCATGATATGCCTCACCTGTTGGGCCGCTATTCGCAATGACAGAATACCCAGAAATGCATAGGCTCGTGGATTGTGGATTGGTGACATTCCTCCACAGCTACAGGAGTTGAGATTTGTTGAAAAGCTTGTTATTGCACAAGTTCGGTATAGCAACTGCTTTGTGCAAGTATCAAGTGGATTTTGAACAATGATAGCCAATGTGTTAGCCTTTGAGTCACCAGTACCAAAAATATATGCCAAGCTGCTGATTTCAAAAGCAGAACTTGATGAAGTACTTGTTATTCTGTTCACTGGTCCAAAACACCCAGAAAAAGATAATCTCAAGAGAACTCCCTTTTTAGTATGTGGAAACAAAGTGAGGGCTGCTCTAGAGTGGCTGATTCTGAACCACCTAGACTACCAGGAGGTCGAGATTGATGAAGAGCAATTGGCTGAATACATTAATGATGTGCCCCCTGTCACTATCCAATACAGGGCATCGACCTCTGCAAAGTTAAGTGGAACACCTGCAGTTAATGATATGGAAGAAGAAGATGGTACTGAGGAAGGTCCATGTCCTTTTATTATGCACAGATTGACTGGAGCTCAGATGGAGGATATGTCAAGTAGCACTCTGAAAACATTGGCATTGAAATATTTCAACCAGTCTGGGAGGGTTCTTGCTATAGGGCAGGCATCTAAATTTGAATCAATATGGAACAACCCTCAGCTGTATCCTTCAATGTTTTCCTGGCTCTTTCCTTATGGATTGGGAGGTGTGGGCTCCATTCACCGCATGTCACCTACCATGCACAAAAGGTGGCTCTTAATGTACCATGATAAGCAGTTCCAAACAGATGAAGCCTTTCCATTTATTGCTTTCAGTCATGAGCAGAGAAGTCTAAGTTCATAGCGATATCAGAAAGGATTATGAGCATTGATGAGGATGTACTCGCATCTATCACTAATTTTGCGGCAAATGGGGAATACATTAAACCAACCTCCACTGAAGAGAAGAATTGCTTTGACATTGTAAGGGATCTAGACCACATCGCAATGGGTGTCAGTGGATCACCAACTTCTAAGAAATACCAATGAAATGAAATATGGTCTCTGATGTATCATGTGGGTAGTCCTATTTGGTACATCACTCTGTCACTGGTAGATATCAAACATCCGATCAGCATATACTATGCAGGAGCAGATGACTCCTTTCAGCCAATCATGCCAGCAGATCAGTGCATGTGGGTTGTTACCTCAAACCCAGTTGCATGTGCATGCTTCTTCAAATTCATGGTTGAGGTTTTTGTCTATGAAATATTGTGTTTTGATGCTGATGGTCCTGGAATATATGGTGATGTGGAAGCATATTATGGTACTGTCGAACAACAAGGTCGACTTTCCTTACACTTGCATGCAATGATTTGGAATAATGGGAGCCCTATCTCCTCAGGAGATACATGACAAACTTGCTGATGCCAAGAGTACATGGCAGAGAATAATTGTTGAATGGCTAGAAAGTTGTCATATTGGAGAGTTCCTCACTGGATCCTGTGAGGAGGTTGAAGCACGTGTTATGGCATCCAAATCAGACAATACTTTGTTGATCACACCTTGGTAATTCCTGAGGTTCCTCCTTACATCGCAGAATGCAATTGTGAGGAAGATACATGTAATTCTTACAGAATACTGCTAGATTTGTGGTCACAGTTCTCGATGATCAGTGACGAAATTGTGTTTCAGTCAAACGTGCATGATTGTGACCGATATCTTAAGAAGGATGGCACTCAGAACAAGTTACATCTGTACAAAGGTTGTAAAGACAACAAATGGGGCAAATGCAAAGCCTGGTTTCCACGCAAACTAGTGGAAGAGACCAAAGTTGACAGTGAAACAGGTTCTATAGTCATGAAAAAATTAGAGCAGTGGATTAATACATTCACACCACTTATATTGTACATTGTGAGATCTAATACAGATGTGACTTCAATGTTGTCTGGTACAGCAGTTAAGGCAGTGGTCGCATATGTTTCTGACTATATAACCAAATGTGGTTTGAAGACCCATGTTGTCTTTGAATGTATTCAAGCTATATTGACTTGAAATCCCAACATACTTAATGACAATGGTGTTGACTCAGCAGTAAGAGCTTGTCAGATTATGACAAAGGTGGTCAACTTAATGGGTGCAAAAATTGAAATAGGTTCTCCTATGATCTGTATGTACTTGCTTGGTCACCAGGATCACTACACCAGTCATGAGTTCAAGGTCTTCTATTGGGTGTCTTACATATCTGAAGCTCGGAGTTACTCGCACCCAGATGATGCCTATAGAAGCACAGACAAGGTTATATTAATGAAAGCAAACAACAGGGTAATTGGCCTTTCACATGTATTTGATTATGTTTATTGCCCATCAAATTGGACATCACTGGGTGGTCTTTGCAATTCAACAAATAGAACATCCAGCATAAGTTGACCATAAGCACCTACAGTTGCCACCTAGCTGTATGCCACACCTTCTTGACCATTTGTCATGCACAACTCTGTGGCACTGTTATCTCACAGCATCACAGGAAGACCTTTACAGAGATTTAGTTTGCCTGGAATCTTCTTTTCTACTGAACATGCAGGCTGCTCCCACAGAACACATTGAAGACCCTCTTCTAGCTTGACTTTCACAGCATGTTTCTTACCTTTCACCTCATCAAGATCTGCAACAGGTGAAATCGAATCTTTACAGTAGAATGTAGTTAATGGCAAATGATGTTCTGCTGCAAAACACTGCTCTCCCAATGTATTTATTGCATCTTTGTTGACATGCCTGGCAGTTATAATGGACACATTCCAAAAATTAAGATCACACACTGAAGTTCTACCCTCTATATTTGCAGAAACTCTTCCTCTCAAGAATTGGATGTTCTCTAAGGTGCATGATCTGTACCTCATATTCTCCAGTGCAGTTCAGAATTTAGCATCTTCTGGAGTTTGTGATTTCTGTCTCATGTTCTGCCATAATATGACAACAGTTGTAACTTGATGCCAAAGAACCTTTCCGAAGGCCTCTTCTTGCTGTTTCAGTTTCTTCAAATATTGCCCAATTGTGTGACTGTACAATGAGACACTTTCACCACCAATTGGAGGAGGCAACTGTGCAAAGTCCCCAGCAAATATCATATTCAAACCACCAAAGGGAGTTCCAGGCGGTGCATTCAAGGATAAGCATATACACACACTAATGTTGTGCAGGTCTCTTGCAGAGCACATAGATATCTCATCAAAAAACACATAGGACACCCCCTCTAGTTTCTCCTTTGTTGTGGTCAGAACACTCTTTGAAACAGCAAAGTTTATTTCAAAGGCAGAGTGATAAGTCATACCACCTGGCAGCAAACATGCAGCACTTGCTGTGGGTGCCACAACCAGTAACCTACATAACTCATTCTGCTTTTTGAAAAGCTGAACCAAAGCTTTGAGAACTTGGGACTTTCCTGTGCCACCCATACCACCGATGTACATTTTTAGTTGTCCACCTTCCTCATCCAGTGAGTGGTTTGCAACCAAGGTGAATGCTCTGGTTTGTTCTGTGTTTAGACCAAACTCGTTAACACACTCAATCACCAGCTCATGATGTATGGCTGGAACATATGCAGCCTCAAGATATGACTTATCTACCACCTTTACATAGTTATAGTCTCCAGTCTGTGAAGGTACTATGCTGTTATGGGGATTACTGACTGCCCCATCTTGCTTTCTGGAATCTGCTACTTTCTGACACAAGAACAAAACAGCCTGTCACCACTCACATGGTGACTTGCTTGGGACCACAAGGATGTCTACTCCATCACTGACTGATGTAGAACCTGAGACCTGCAGAGGTGTTGCCCAATGAGAGTTCTGCATTAAAGACTTCATATTTTGAATAGCCTTTTGACGTCGCAGCACAGCAGCACACATCTTGTCATTTTCTATCCTCAAATCGAGATCACTTGCATCCTGTAATATGTCATCAATGAAGGGAAGGCAAAGATCTCCACTTACCCCAGTTCTCATCTCTGTTCTAAAGTCATCTTTTGCATCGAGACACTTGTAGCATATGTTGAAATTGTTCATGATCTGATGGAAAGTGTTTGGAGACGCAAACACTAAACGAGCAGAATGGTTGAAAGGATCAAATGGTGGGATTTGGATGTAGTAGTACAGGAAGAAAAAGAAAGGAAGTAAGTATGTAGCACTGGGTGCATATATAAAGGAAGTGTGATCATCACATGATCACGTCTAGGAGTTAGGAGTAAACAGGTAAAGTAGTCGGATACTTTACACTCACCCCCACCCTCAAGAGAGCAGCAATAGGGAGGGCATTGGTTCCAGTGTTTGCAAGAGATCGACAAGGGCGGCTGCCAAATGCAGGTGGCCGCATTGCATAGACAAACTCTTTCGAGGGTTATCCCATAGCCACAAGTCCAGGGCCTCTAATTCTTCCACATCAGCATGGCGCAACCAACAGTCTTCATTGGCCCCATAACCCTGGTACCAAACCAAAAATTCTTGACTGCTACGGCCTTTACATTCATCAATGATCTTATCCACGAGCCATTCTTCTTCACCATCCTCGATTATCTGTGGGGGCTTCTCAAGCTCCTGGGAAGGAAACAGATCAGGGTCGTTGTCAACACAGCGACACAACAGACTTCTGTGGAAGGTGGGGAAGATGTTGGGTGAGTTTGGCAGGTTGAGGATGTAAGATGATTTTGATGGGTTCACATGAATGACTTTGTAAGGTCCATCAAATCAAGGCATAAACTTCATGACATGTCCTTCGCCGGTGTGCATGTATTCGCGTCTTTGGTTCAACGTGGAAAGGTACACAGAGTCTCCAACAGTGAAGCTGGGCTATGAGCAACAGATGCGTGAATAGATTGACTAACCTTGGCAGATAGAAGAGAATCTTTAGCCTCAGCACTGAATCCCTCAATGTGTGTGATGATGTCCTCTGCTCAAGTGTCCATGATGCCCTCAGTGTGGATGAGGGGGGGGAGGATGTGAGGTGAAGTCCCAAGATGTAATTGGAAAGGCAAGAACCCTGTGGAAGCATTAACGGTATTCATGATACAGAAGCATATGTGCAGTAGTGCTTTCACCCAACCCTTCTGGTTTCTGTCCACATAGTATCGCAACACTTGAATGATGGTCTTGTTTGTTCATTCCAAAGCACCATCGGTTTGAGGGTGAAATGAAGACGAGAGCTTAAGCTTTATACCCATGAGTGCATGTAAGGCGGACCAGAAGGTGGAAATGAAAAGCTTATCTCTATCTGACATGAGTTCGGTCGGTAGTCCGTTTCTGCAGTCCCAAGAATTGAAGAAAAGCACTGCACAACGTTCGGTGGAGATGTCCTTGTGGCAGGGTATCAATCTGATATCGGCACCCAGTTGATCTGTGATCGTCAACAAGTAGTCAAACCCTTCATCCTGAGGGAGAGGGCCAACAAAGTCAAGCATGACACACATGAAGCGGTTATCTGGGACAGGGAGTGAATGTAGGGGACCAGCAGGCTTAGTCATTGGGGATTTATTCCTTTGACAAGACAAACAGCCGGGGATATAAGCATTCTTGAGGTCCCTCTTCATGTTGGGCCAGTAGAACGAATCTTGCAGAGCAAGGTAGGATTTCGTACCGCCAAAGTGACCTAGTGCATTGTGAGCAGCTTGGTATAACACTTCTCACACCTTCACCACTCTTGGGATGACCAAACAGTCACCAACGTAAAGTAGACCACTGTGACGGCTCACGCCAGCGAGATCTATCCCTTTTGCCAAGAGCTTAGTGCACCAAGGGTTGTCGGGATAACCTTTCTTGATAGCATCGAGAAGAGTCTGGTCAGCATTGATACCAAGGATGGGTGTGACGACAGGAATGGGCCGCACATTAGCAGAGAGTATTGCGGCACACGCCATCAGTGCTGAAGGGAATTCACGGGAGAGGGTGTCAGCAACACTGTTGTCCTCACCATGAACATAGTTGATAGTGAAATCATAATCTGCAAGGAATTCAGACCATCTCAGCTGCCTCTTTGATAAATCACGTTGTTTGGAAAAAAAAACTCAAGGGTTTTATGGTCCGTATACACTTGGAAAGGACCACCAAGTAGGTCCGTTCGCCACTTGTGTAATGCGCGGATGATTGCCAACATTTCCTTATTGTGTGTTGGATAATTCTTCTCGACATCATTCAGCTGCTTGGATTTGAATGCCACAGGCCATGCGCTCTTCCAGTTAGGACCGAAACTAAGCACAGCACCTGTACCAAGGTCACTAGCATCTGTTGTGACAAAAATACGGTTCTCACCCAGGTTGTCATGGTTGATGACAGTGAGGCACTCTTGGAAGGTCACTAGGGCCTTGATACCATCGAAAGCTTCTTGGTGTTTGTCTGTCCATATCACAGGGTCTTTCCCAGCCACCTTATTCATTAGCAGTGTCAACACCATGGTCAGAGATGCCAGTCAAGGTAGAAACACAGACAAGTATTGTACGAGCCCCAAGAATTGACATACGTCTGTCGCAGTTTGAGGTCATGGCCACTGGGCAATCTTCAGGGCCTTCAAAGCATCCACCTGAATGCCGTCCTGGGAGATATGGTGGCCCAGGAAGTCAAGCTCAATACAAAAGAGGGAAGTCTTCTTGAGGGAGCAATAGAGCGAGGCAGCGCGCAAGGCATCCAGGACTGCGCGAACGTTTCTGATGTGCTCGGCCAGCATGGAGCTCCAGATGATGATATCGTCGAGGTAGACATGACAGATTTTACTGATGAGGTGTCGCAATGCTGCCACCATTCGGTGCTGGTGAGTCGAAGGCGCGTTCATGCAGCCTTGCAGCATTACTACCCACTCATACAAACCAAAGGGGGTACACACGGCCATGTACTTGATGTCGTTGGGATGTACCTTCATTTGGAAGAACGTGTTTGTCATATCTAATTTACCCCAGAACTTCCCACCCCAACAGTCGGCAAGAATATTGTCTATCCATGGCAATGGGAAGCGGTCAGGAATCATGTTATCGTTGAGCGCGCAGTAATCATTAACCCAGCGAGGTAGGGCAGCAGGGTCGGCCTTAGGGATCAAGAAGGCGGGGCTGGTGTATTCTGAGTCTGAGGGGCACATGCGTCCAGCAGCAAGATACTGGTCCAACAGCACCTTAAAAATATCACAGAGTTTCTTTGGGCAAGTGTATTTGTGACAAGACACAATTTTGTTCCTGTCCTTGAGCCAAAAGCGATGAAAGATCTGGTCTGGCAAACAGTGGACAGGGGGAATGTCGTCCGGGAACAGGTTGCAGTATTCTCCCTTCATCTCAGCGTCCATGCGCTTCAGTCATTCTGTGAATGCGGCGGCGTTGTTCAAATCCTTGATATGGCCACACAGGGCAGCGACAATGTTATCTGGCTCGATACCCCAAGCTCCTTGTGCGGGATTGCATACCAACCGCTTCTCTAGCTTCAGCACCATCTCTTCACCCAATAAAACATCTTTCACCAGAGGACAGTTACAATGGCAGGCAGCTCTAACCTTGCTCACTTTAGTGTGGCGAGACTTCCATAGTGGCTCAGGCGAAGTCTTGAGGAGGGAGGCAGGGTGGAGAAGGTCATACACATGATTATTGTCCAACTTCGTCGTACAAGTACCTAAGCCATGATCAAGAATAAGATGATTTGTTTGTAGGAATGGGAGACTGAGGATGATGTCCATGACTAGGGCAGGGGCGACAAAAGCGCATAAAGGAACAGAAGAGAAACTCCCATCCAATGAGGCTGGGCAAATTTTGACATATGTTGCCAGAGAGTGATGTTGTGAGTCGCCAGAGAAGGCTGAACTACAGGCAAAAGGTGTGGACATGGTGAATGTCCGGAGTTTGAGTCGCTCGACGATTGACTGCTTAATAAGTACTATGGACGATCCATCATCAATAAGACCTTTGACAGAGAGGGGCACCCTGGAGGGTGAGGGTAGGGAGCAAGACCAGAACAGATTAGGGCAAGCAAAAGGTGTGTACTCGTCATCAGAGTAGTCAGGTGAGTTGGTGTCTATGATGCAACTCGCTACGTGGGGGAGAACGGCGGCCACAATGTTGGCGTTGTGAATGTCTTCAATGCAAGCATTGGAGCTTTCATCGACACTCGAGGCGACACTGGCGTTTGCGTTTGCCAAAACGGCGGCGACCGCAGACCTAGAGGAACTACCATGAGCACTAAATGAAGAGGGGTGAGGGGGAACGTCAGTGGCAGTCAACATTTTGTAGGACATGCCATTCAAGGGAGGTGTGGTGCATCGAGCAGCCACATGGTTCACCCAGAAGTGGTGGCATTTGTAGCAGCTGCCATTTTCAGATAAGAGCTGACGTTCTTCTTGTAGGAGCTTTGGCATGGGTGTTGTCTGGTTGGTTAAAGGGGTTGAGGTACTGTTGGAGGTGGGAAGGCGTTGGAAGGGGGTTCGGGTTGTAGGGGCAGGGTGGATGTTCATCTTCACAATCTCTCTAGTCAGCTCCTCCAGGTGAGCACAACAGTGTTTGTCAATGCATCGAATCACATCAAGCCATTCTTGGAAATCACTGAGTTGTGGTGTATTCTTGCAATTACACTCTTGAGAGAGCTCTTGTTCCATCGTGGCTTCAAGAGTTTTGTGCATATAGTCGTCATTCATGAACGAGTCAGTCCCAGCAAGGTTGTTTTTACCCATTACTTCAAGTGCGAAATCGAAGAAAGGTTTCGAGGACGGCTGCTGCATTCTGAGGATCTCCATGCAAGTAGTATGCTCCCAGTCAGATTGGAGGAAGAGGGCATGCATCTGTGTTTTATAAGAGTCCCAGTCCATATCTTCCAGGATGGGACCCTTTGCCATGAGCCAACAAATGGTGCGGACACCACCCATCCTGTAAGCAACTGTCTTGACCATGTCTAGACCTGTAACATTCTTGTGGCGTAGAAAGTTTTCACATTTGGTGAACCAGTTCCAGAGTGTACTAGGGTCAATGTCACCTTCCCCCATGGTTGGAGGGCAATTCAGTGCAAATTGTTTGATAGTCGCTTTGACACCCATCACAAGTAATGGCTGGAAAGGCGACACAAATGGGAGGAGGTCTGGATGGGGTGTATGGGTAGGTATATGTGTATTGATATTCGTCGAGACAAGTGGTAAGGAAGACAAGGCGGGGGAGGCACCTAATGTCGCAGTGATGTATGGAGCATGTGCGATGAGGCAGGTTCCTGGGGGTAGGCAGGAGGGTTCTGGTTGGTTTTGTGAAAGGCGGGGGGTGTTTGGGTGCTTTAGGGCCTGAATCTGGGGCGGACTGGGTTCTGGAGTGTGGGGCTGGGTTCTGGGAAGATCTGGTGATTCTTCTAGTCGTCAATGAGGATGAGAGCTGGGGTGAGGGGTGTTTATGCAGGTTGAAGGGCAGTGGGGAAAGGAAGGGGGGAAAGGCGGCTGGTGAGGAACAAGAAGGTAAAGGTTTGGGTGTGAGCGCCGTTCAGGGTCGCATTATCCTAATGTGAAAATATAAGCTGTTTGGATTGTTTTCAAAAAAAAAAGTGGAAAGCGTCTGGAGATGCAAACACTAAATGAGCAGAACAGTTGAAAGGATCAAACAGTGGGATTTGAATGTAGTAGTACAGGAAGAAAAAGGAAGGAAGTATGTATGTAGCACTGGGTGCATATATAAAGGAAGTGTGATCATCACATGATTGCATCTAGGAGTTAGGAGTAAGCAGGTAAAGTAGTCAGATACTTTACATCTGAGTGTGACGAAAACTGAAAACTTGTTCTGAGAATGCCTCATCCCATGTTTTATCAGAACCCTTGAGATCCTGTCCAGTGCGCCATGGTACAGATAGCGACAGCATTACACTACAGTAGTATTCATGGTGACCTTGATCTCTATGGGGAGGAGCATCCATAAAATTGAGAACTGTTCTATTTACTCTCAGGTTTGTCTCCAACATAAGCATTCATTTGTGTGATGCTGCAAGAGGATGCTCCTTCTGGTAATCAAGAAGCACATGCTTTGATCTCCTGGATATAGACAGTAGCTTGTCAGTGTCTTCTTCAATATTGTCCTCATCCTCACAGTCTCCTCCTTCATAATCCATGTCTTCTGCCTCCTCCTCCCCCTCCCCCTCGAATCGATCATGTTCCATCTTAGAAGACTTGCTGGGCTTCACTCTTTTGCATTTAATTGCCCAATCATAGAGAGACATTGAGTGCAATGAATCTGGATTGCCACTAAATGTGGTGCCTATTTTGAGAACAGTTACACCCACTTGGTGTGAGTTACCATAAGGTAAGAGATTGCATGTGTCAAGAAGTCAGGTAGAGGTTACTGTAAATTATGCTATGACAGACTTTGCATCACAAGGTAAGACTAGAGTCAACAATGTAGTACACTTAAATGATACTGCCAGTCAGCAAGGATATTACACTGCACTATCATGTAGTGCCATGGCTAATGGGACACTGATTTTACAGGGGTTCAATCCATCTATAATCTCTGATAAAAAATGTTCTGGTGCTTTACACCAAGAGTCTCGTGATCTTGAACTTCTCGATGACATAACACGGCTGCATTTCAAGGGCAAACTCCATGCAGCAGTGGTTGGTGAAACTAGAAGAACTTTGATACACTCTTTTAGACAACACAAATCTGAATCATACATGCCTCAGCATATGCATAGTGCAATCCGATGGAGCAAGAAACTTCCATACATTGAACCTGATTTTGCTGATTTGGATTGAAGCATCATACCAACACAACACACCTCTAAATTCCTTTCCAGCTATTTTATTCAAAAGATGAAAGAAAAAACAGACTCTTGGAAATCTGATAGCATGGATGGATGGATGGCAAGGTTACATCACTGGGTACACCATCAGATATCTCTGCTCCCTCTAATCTTACAAAAGATGTGACATCTTGCCAGCATCAGAGTACCCTAAAACAACCTGTGTCTGAGTCTTGCACACCTGTTATTCCTCTTCTCAACAGTACAAGTAAGTGAGTCAAGACTGAGCCACTTGCTGATATGCTTGACCACCCTATCCTAGGTTCTATGGTTCCTGTTGGTTGTCAATGGAGTGATAACAGCTGTGCATATGACACAGTACTGTCACTTTTGTATAACATTTGGCTGGATAAGCCATCTTCTGCTGTGAAATTTCCAGAGCTGGCCAATAGTCTGTTCCCTTCTCTATTAAAGTGCTTTGATCAAGTAAATTGCAGTCAAGATAGGCTTACAAATGTTCATGAGTATATGAGACAAACTTTGAGCACACAGAAGCCTGATAAATTCCGATATGGTGAATATACCTCAGTAAGCTCTGTTCTTAATGTGGTACTCCAGGCTACTGAGAAATCTGTGCTTTTATCATATAACTGTGTCGATAACCATGGTGGTGCTACAATGCCTGGTGTACACAGCAGCTTTCTCACATCTTTGGACAGTAATTCTCATGATTCAGTTTCAGCGTGGTGCTCAAGCCAAGGGACTATCACCTGATGGTTATGTGTGGTGTGTTCAGAGAGTGTGATACTAAAGCATGTGTATGTGTACCCTCCATATTTCCTTGCATTTGACTTTGTTGCTGGTTCTGTTCATGTCATTTAAAAGATAAGTGTAAGCATTCAAAGCACAGGTGTGCCATATCATTTGAAAGGTATTATTTATTTTGGAAGGTCTTACTTTATTTGCAGATATATTGATAAATACGACAAGATATGGATATATGACAGCCTCTCCAATCCTGGCTCTATGGAATACAACACCACTTGCACAATGTGTAATTTCTCAGTGTGCAGGTCAATGTATGCAATTACTACAGTGTATGCTCGCTTGCCAAGAGTCTGTGTGGCAGTACCTTAAATTATTGAATCCTGTGCTCTTTCATGTAGCCCTTACTTTTTTCATGTTTTTTTATCATTGGTTTATTTATTCACAGACTTATAAACTGTTATATTCATAGAAAATGAGGGATTAAAAAAAAGTACCTGTACATGCCATGCGAAGCACTGGCCCACTCCCAAGTCACTCTATTATACATGGGCAGCATGTACATCTTCATCATCTCATGCTAGCTATTGCAATGGTGACCTTGGTCCACATAGTACTTGATCCTTGCATTGGGTACAAAGGAGTCACACTAGATTATGAAGGCGACAATACCCTCGAAGCATATCTCAAGAAGTCTAAGCAGATGCTAGAAGCTTACTATAATGACAAGTACAAAGACAAAACATCAAAAAACCACACACATTGGATCGTCAGCATCTATCTCATCAACCAACCCAATTACCAAGTATGATTTTACTCCAAGATACAAGCAGCATGAGTTCTGGAAGCGAGAGCCCAAGGACTTCGATACATGTAACCCCATTGAGTGGTGGTTCAACCACTGCTTACAGTTCCCTTGCCTGTATCAACTTGCCCTCAACATTCTTTCTATCCCAGGTGGGTTTTCAAGTGCTTCATGGCACATTTCAACATGTTAATATAGTGCTTACCACATAGGCTCTGCGGTCACTATGGAGCGTGTATTTTCAGGTGGCCAGGATCAATCTCAATGCGCCGTTCGAGTCTCAACGCAGATACCATTGGCTCGCTAATGTTACTCAAGCACTACCTACGCCCAGCTGCTTGAAACCAAGGCAGTTCAACGGCTGTTACATGTAGAATACCTAATCTACTCTTTAGCTTGCAACAACCTGTTTTCGTACTGTATTTATGGCTGTTTTTGTGACGGTACCGTAACCGTATTAGAGATTTTAGCAACCCGTTAAGGCCGCACGCGTATGTATCCCGTAACCGTAAGTAGCCAACCCCTATACGGCCGTTGCCCGTATACGGTACGGTTGGCAGCCCTAAAGTCGAAGTTGGTTTCCGACTTCTAGCTTATTGGTGTAGTTCTGGTTTCTACGCAGTTCTGTTGTCTTAGCCCTTGTGAGAAGGGGCTGCTTGTACTCTATACATCCGCGGCACACGATTGGTTGTCTGTAGGGTGTGAGCGAAACTTGAGTAAATGAGGATGGCAAAGACACACATATGTGCCATATGTGCAGCTAAACCTTTCATCACAACGGAGCACCGGCATTAACAACATAGATGGTATTCAAAGCTCTGAACGCAAGTTAGGCTGCTGCATTGAATCAGAACTTGGCTCTCTTTTCCATGCAATCGTTGGGGCCGGTGAATTCCGTATATCGGCGAGGCGAGTCAGATTATGCCAATAGTACCTACCGTCGAAGCACAAACGTCGTCCATGGTGGTATAATTATATAAGTACGGTAAGACACAGGAAGCCTGCCCAGTAGGCAGAAGACAGAAGACAGAAGCAAGATCAGAATAACTCTACAACCGCGGGGAGCCTCTCCTGCCGTCGCCCAGCGACAAACTCGGAGAATGGCTATTACTCCGCGATCCGTGTCTACTCAAGTGTCCGTTGCCTATCAGCGGTGAGTCTTTCTTCCGCGATTTGTCCACCGACGCGGAATTGAGATGCGTCCTTTCATCAGCGTCGTCATCATCATCATCATCGTCGTCGTCGTCCGACTCGTCGAGCTCTCGAAGCTCCTGCAAGCCGACGTGCTCTGTAGCCCTCCTATCTCTGTCCTCTTCGTAGGCGTTGAACAACGTCGTCGCGCCAGACAAGCGGCGGACATGCCCCCGCGGCGCACTGCTCTCTCCCGCATGCCACCCGTCAATCGACGCGCGCCCCTGCAAGCTCAGCCGCGGATTCATCAGCCCGCCCTCCAGTGCCGAGTGCGCGTGCCCGTTTCGGTCCTGGCCAGGAGGCGGATCGGAATTACGGGAGAAGTTGAGGAGGTAGACCCCGAGGAACGTGACGATGAAGCCGCAGAGCAGCGAGACGGTGTTCGTTGCGTCGGTCGTGTTAAACCCTTGGAACAGGATGAGGGACGCCACGATCGTGGACGTCGAGAAGCCGACGTAATACAGTGGATTGACACTACAATCTATTAGTCAGGAGGACGTCGTAAGAAGCCCGCGCGCACATACACGTTGGTAGAGAAGGTGTCCAGTGCCTTGTTAAAGTAGTTCATTTGCACGAGGATGCAGACGACGACGACTATCCCAAACACGTACGTGCTGGGGTGCGAGAACTGGTTCTTGCCCGCGAACGTCAGCTTGACGGCGATGCCGAAGCCCTTGATGGCCATGACCGACACGGAGCCGACGAGCGAGCAGATAGAAATGTACACAAGCGGGTTCAAGCGGCCGTAGCGAGGTGCCACGGCGTAGATCATGACCAAGGCGAATACAAGGACGGTGAGGCAGTACATAAGGAAACCTGGAAACACGTCAGCGTGTAAGCGAGCAGATGGCGTAGGGGAACGAGCGCGTACCTGGCTGGATGGCGTAGTGTAGGATTTCATCTACCGTTTCCACAGGCTTGTCCTCCGGGGCGTGCAGCACGATGATCAAAGATCCCAGCAGACATAGTGTACACCCAAGTCGCCCCAGATGCCCGAGCTCCTCCTTGAGCAGAAACGACGCCAGTACCGCGCTGCGAGCTCCATCAGCACAGCCAGAGACGACAAGGCCGTACAACGTACCCGATGAGAACACTCAGAGCACCGAGCGGCGTGACCAATATTGGAGGTGCGAACGTGTAAGCTGAGAAGTTGGCCACTGGATTGAAATCATGGTAAGGTCATCGGTCAAGTTCCTGGTGATGGATTGGGTCATACGCTCGCCCAGTACCACTGCGCAGTTCGTGTGAGGCGATGGACAGAAAAGAAGACGGGCACGCACTCACTTAGAATCATTCCCGCCCACCATGTTGCGTTTCGAAGATAAGAATGGTCGTCGGAAGCCGAGGGGGCACCGTACATGATTGCGCGTTGTCCGGCATCGTTTAAACCCTGCAGAGATGGTCGAAAATGAGATTTAAAGGCAAGAGTTTGGATCGGACCTTTTTTGTTATAATGAAGCTGGTTCCGATAGCCAGGGAACTAGAAAACAGCAAGGGCCAGGCCAATGTACTTGTCGTCAACCATGGCCAACAAAGAGAAGGAGGTGAGGCAAAGAGCCTACGCCGTCGTCGTCGTCGTCGTCGAAGATGAGTGCGGGAAACTCAAAGCCCGCCAAATCAGCTAGCGCCACGTGAATGTATCAAGCGCCCAAACAGGCCCAAACATGTTTTCTTGGAAATGGCTTTCAAGTTAAAATCCATCCCTTGGAAATGCTTCCGAGTCGTATTCATGCACACATCTTTTATGCAGAGCTCATGGTGTATGATTGCCAAGAAATTTCAAGCAATTAAGAAACAATCCAATCAACTTCTACCACCTCAAAGTCGTTCGTTGCGTGTTCGCAGCCATAGATATGCCACGAAGCCCCCCCTACCTTGATGCCATGCTGTGCAAAAACTGTATTTTTGGCGCTGGTTTTAGTATCTGGTACCGTACAAGTATCGGAGGTGAGCTCACGGCGTTAAAACCGACGATTGATGTGATCAACTGACTATGTCATCGGCGACGCTGTGCAGGACGCCCCAGTCCTGGCTTCTTTAGACGCGGACAGGCTCTAATATAAGTACCAACCCCACGGCCCTTGTTACCTTTCTACCACACTAGTGTAGGTCATGGACAGCGCAGACGGGCACCTCGATGGCGCGGGCGATACCCGCTCGGCTCTCGGGATAGCTTGGAGTTGTTTGGCCATCATATTTGCCTGCACCTGGACTGCTATTCATCCCAACATCCCATCTGAACACATCCGCCATAGCGAATGGAAACTACGCCGATGGCGTTTAATCCAGGCTCTCTGGGCTCTGATGGTGCCTGAGTTGATGGTGATGTGGGCGGTGCAACAATGGGCTGAGGCGCAACGAGTCTCTGAAGCCTATAATACCGCCAATGGCATTGGCAGGGGAGGGATGGCGGCATTGAATGATGTTGAAAAGAACGATTGGAATAGGTACGTACATAGTCCTCTCTAGCGGAGATCGTATACTGATGTCGTTTAGCTCGCACGTGGACAAGCGTCCACTCGTTCTTCCTTGTTATGGGCGGTATCATCAACAGAGCGGAGGACGGGACGACCCAAATCGTCCATTACCGTGATGTCGTCCCACAAACATCTCCACAATCGTCTGAAGACAGACAATCGCTGCCTGACGACGCAGCGCAACCCCCTCCTTTCGAATGGCCGACGATTGAGAAGGAGGAGATCGATGACAAAAGCAAGGGCGATGCTCTCGCCAAAGCGATTGTCGTCATCCAAACCTCCTACTTCCTCATCCAGCTCCTCGCTCGCGTAGCACGCCGCCTCACGATTACGAAACTAGAGATAATGACACTCGCCTATGCGCTCCTCTGCGGCATGCTCTACGCCTTCTGGTGGCACAAGCCCTACAACGTCCACCGGCCCATTTCCATTCGCATCCAAAACTTCAAACCCCAGCCACCGCCCCGAAAGGCAGCGAGCGGCGGCTACCTTGCGCGAATCATGAACGGAGGCTTTGTTCTGAACCTCCACGGATCCATCGTGGGGGATGGGGAAGGTCTCGAAGTACTCGAGGAGCTGAACGGCGAATTGGAGCTCTCTATGAACGTCAATCTGCACCGCGTCGCTACGATCAGCTCGTTCATGACTGCCACGGCGTTCGGTGGCGTGCACTGCATCGCGTGGAATTTCGAGTTCATCACTCGTTCCGAGCGCCTGATCTGGAACATTTGCTCGGCTCTGGTGACGGCCATCCCCCTCGTCTGGATCGTCATGGTGTTGCTAGGATATTTCGTCGACCAGCTGCGGAATAAATGCCCTAATGCACTGTTCAAACGCTTCATACATGTCGCGTTAGGCATACCGCTATTCGTCCTCGTTTTCTTCCTTGTTTGTGCCTACTTTCTTTGCCGCGTCATCCTAGTCGTCGAAGCCTTCGTGCTGTTACGGGATTTGCCCCCATCCGCTGCTGCGTCTGTTGACTGGACGTCGTTTATACCTCACGTATAACTAGTCATTTACCGCAACAGACCCCCTTTGCTCTCCTGACCTTGTATATTGTCAGTTTTTGTTCTACGGTTAGCTGTTTCGAGACAATGTATTACAGTTTATACAGTACAGAAGGAAACAAACAGAAAGAAGGTGCCGATGACTACCAATAAGCTAAAAGCGGGAAACTAGTTTCAGTGACTCGGGGTCGCGGTACCATGCATCTAGATCTTGCACAGGATATTCCTTGCCGCGCCGCCAACTTAGGATGGACACGTACTTCGTATGATGTTCTTCGGGATCCGACTCCTCATCATCACTGCTACTTTCTTCAGAATCCATTTGATAGTCATCGGACTTGTGGTCGACATTTGTTGATTCGTTGTTGTTTCCACCCGAACGTTCATCAGCAGGAGAGCTGTCGTCAGCGGGATCTTTGGTGTCTCTATTGTCGCCTTGGTTGTTGTCATCGTGTGCGCCCCCGCCGTCCTCGCCATCTCCATCCCTGCGTCCCGCTTTGCCTCCATCGTCACCACGCGCTAGGCCCGGGCGAGCGCCCTTGAGGCGCTTGATTTTAGCCGTCTTGGACCTTCCTGCGTCATATTTCCGCCAGTCGTCTGCCCGTTTCCGCAATGCATCCCAATCGATCAGTGCCGCATCGTCGCGTAGGCGTAGTTCCTCGAAATCTTTCTGCAGGTTAGCGTCCACGGTCTTCTTCAAGGCGAGGATGAAATAAAAGCATTCAACAAGGGCCGACGGATGACGGAGGTCCCAAGAATGGGCAATAGACATAGACTGCTGCAATTGCTGTACAACAAGGGAGTCAGTCTAAAGCATCATTCAACTAGCGGAAAGGACACAACGTAGGAGTTATCGGTGCTATCAATCGTCATGGCAGCGAGGTGAAGGACACCCTTCTCAAATACCATACCATATAAGGGGCGGGCGGGCAACTTGAAGAGTTGCCGAAGAGCCTGCATCGCACAACCGTAGTATACAGCTTGACGCGAGGCGTCCGAGGGTGTCGAGTTACGCTTCCATTCTGCAAAGAAGGTCCCAAAAGCTATGTCTTCCCGTTGGATGTCCATACACCTCAAGCTGCTCGTATATAGCGCAGCATGCATGGTGAAAGATGCAGCATCGATCTTTTCCAATAGATCCTTTGGAGCGACCATGCCAAAGCAAGTATCCGCGCGCGCTGTCTTGAGAGGGTGTGGAGAGTCGAGCATAACTGGAAGGAGGACGTCGACCTCTGTGCTGCAAGAAGAAATAAGTAGACGCGACGTGGTGGGGTGTTTACACTTACTACATTGTATGACGGGACTCGTCCGAGGACCCTCCAGAAAATATAGTATGCAGGAGAGCATCTGGCGCAGTGCGGGCCGCGAGCTCGCACGATCCAGCTTGGATAGCTTCCAAGGTTATGCACCAGGGCGTGTAGAGTTGAAGAACGTCTGGATTCAGGGCCTCGTCCCAACGACTACGATCCGGGGGATTTCGCCCATTCAGCGATGTCATCTAGGAACTTGTTGTACTTTCTAAGAGACGGCACCTTTTGGCGGAGGTCTGAGAGATTGCGAAGCTTGGAAGGATATCGCACAGCTCTTGCTACCGCTTCCAGCTCGGTTGTTACAGAAGGAATGACATGGACAAAGGTGTGTACTCGTTTCGTCATAGCGTGCACGGACGCGCACCAACTGTCCCATTTGTTGTTATTTCGAGCGATTCTGGAAGAGTATAAAATCAGAGTGTATGCTACCAGCAAGGTGCAGCACATACTCGGAAGCAGCGTCGTATGTAGTTGAAGCAATGAGGTCGTACAAGCTAACTTGGACATTCGTATTTGCAAGCAACTGGGAAGTAATCACAGAAAATGTACTTGTCCTCAATATCCTTCATCAAGTCGCTACCACAGAGATCAAACTCAGGCCGTCACGAAGTGGGAATTGAGAGCTCACGGATAAAAGCCAGGGGCAACGCCATATCTGATCAGTGTCAACAGTCAGTTCCTTATCAGGGCTGGCTAATAGCATACTTTTCAAAAATCAATCTGCAGATTGATTCCTTTGTGCCATTCGTGGTGGCCGACATTGTGAGAGATTGAGAACGAGGTTGAGAAGCAAGAAGGCGATCAAGGCGCTGCAGCAACAAGGACAAACATCCCTCGTCGCTAGTATCCACAACGTGACCGTCGCGTGTGTGTAAATCTATATTTATATTTATATAACAAGTACCACAAGCAATACCGGTTGAACTCGAATATGAAACAAAAGCCATTTTTTGGAGAGAGTGGCGTGCTTACACCAAAAGTTGTGGTCCGACATTCAGAAGAATTTCTCAAAAAAAGCGGTGAGTGAACATATCCGAGGTCCAAAAAAGCTCAAAGAAATGCTAAAATACTTGAGTCGAAAGTTCCTAACTATTGTAGGTAAGCGGCTGGTTACGAGCGCGGAAAGCGAGGGTGGAGGGAGGTGCTCCTGAAGACGGAACGGTGTCGTGAGGTCGTGAAGGATGAGAGGCGTGAGAGGAAGAACGGGAGGTTGACAGAGAACAAGGCTGACTAGACGCCGCGTGCGCTAGTGAACTCGAAATCGGACGATTCGCAGAGAGGTAACTGAGGTCTATTAGAGTAGTACCAGGCTTTATATATACACTAGCTATACGCGAGAATGTAATACGGGGCACGAAGACCTCGTTTCAATATAAGTAAATATAATGTAACAGATACATAAGAAACCTGACCAGTACTTATCTAGCCGGTGCGCAGCAACTCGTGTCGAGTGCTCCGGCCGACGTAGCAGGAAGTAAACGTGATGTGCTTGCGTCGACGATGGTTCGTGTATCCGGCGTTGGTTGGACCGCCAACCCTACACTATGTTGCGTTAAATCTCGTCAAAGTTAAGGAAGTGGCAGGCTCCTACATATAACCAGTCTCTAAACAAGTGCATCGTCAAGTGAGCTTGAAACTCTCGAGGCTGGGAAGGTACCCGTACTAGCTCCTGTGTGCAGATCACCTCGGAAAGCTACCTGACGAGACGGAGGCGATCGGGATCGCGACGAACTGCGGGCCTTGTGGAACAACGCGCGCAGGCGTTCGACCACCTTGGCGGGGATCTTGGTTTGGCCATTGGAGGGGAGGCTGCGTTGGTGTGTTTGGGACGGTTGGAATTAGTGGAGAGCTCGGCCTAACGCCGTAAGACGAAAAATTAGACCTTGGCATCGGTAGTGGCCCTGGTGCATTTTGCGGGCTTAGATACGAGTTTGTATCTTGAGGGGATGGCTGGAAATGGTTCGCCCGCTCGACGGGCCAGACTAAATAACAAACTTTATTAGATCCAAGAGGCTGAACAAGTAAAGGGTTCTACGCACTGGAGGGTCAACGTTGATAGTGATCTCTTCTGACTCTGGGTGTGACTCTTTTCTTGACATCCCGAGAGCAGAGATAATACCAGCGATTGATTTTCCGAGGGACGAAGCAAGTGAGTGACTGGACATCATTCGACCATGCTCTCGGCGTCCGCTGCTATTCGCATTTTCGTAGCAACTAGAAGACGCGTCTGAGAATGAACGATTGTGGCGAGATGGCCCCGGCACGCCCCCTCCAGCGGAAAGCGGGGCGGGGACTGTCAGATTAGCTGGTCGAGGATAATGTCTTGGTGGGCGACCACTCTGTGGACGTTGAGAAGTTCAAGAGAAGGACTCCATAATTAGTCCAACGCCCTGGAAGAGCAAGTGAGATACTGACTTGAGGTGGCATCTGTCCCCAGTCCCGAGCGTCCCCGCGGCCGGTGTATCTCCCATCGTCGTATATGGGGTTAGGATCAAGTGGTGGCTGACTCCGTCCTTGCTCTGCTAACGGCGAAAGATTTGGGTCCATCGCGACGTTACCCCTGCTTCTGAACGAATTCTGAGACATCGCGCTCTTGCTCCGTTGATGTGACGGGGTACCGGCACGGCTAGAGTTACCATCTTCACGAATCATACTTGACTCTCGTTCATTACGAGGTCGAAGCGGCCCTCTATCTCAATTGGGCGCCGTTTTGAGTAGATCCAGCTGCGAAATCCGCGAAGAAGTGGAGGCTGAGCTGATGGAATGGCGCCGTGAATGGTTGCTGTTGGTATGGAGTGGTTGTGGATCATCGAGCAAGATATGCGGGAATTTCGCTGAAGAGGTATGTGGAGAAGATGATAGCATTTGGGGATATCTACTCCCAGCTAACTCGAACGGAGGCGGAAGGGGGATCACCCCTCCATCCGTTGACTGAGGGATGTAGGTTGAGCGAATGGCGTTCTACGAACCAGCCCGTTAAGCTGGTCCGCGGATGGTATGGGGAGGGAATAAGGTTCAACGGCTGGTGAGTGTGATGACAGAAGGGGTGGTGCTGCCCGAGGCGAGAATTGCGGAACGGGTTGCGCTATTGGGACAGGTTCTGGTGGAGGTGGTGATAGTTCCTGGTCAACGTCTTGATTATGGTCGTCGTGGAAATACTGTTCCTCCCCTTGACCCTCCCGCAGTTCCATTGCTAATATAGCATCGTCAATATTGGAATCAGCCTCCTCCGCCGCCCCAAGCTCGGTCTGCGCGCGTCTCAAGCCGGCTGGGAACCCAAGCCTTCTTCCTTCTTCCTTCGCCTCCGTAATGAGTCGATTTTGATTGAGCTCCCTCACAATTCTTCGTGATCTGGCGGCTGAACGTTCGGCATCCTCCTTCTCCTGCAGGACCATGAGAATGCCTTAGGCACGAATGATTTCGTTCTGCGCATGCTCGTACTGTAGGTTGTACATCTGCAGCTCCTGCGTGACCTTCTCCACTTCCTTCAGCGCTTTTACACGGCTCTCGTTCAATGTTCGAACATTAGCGACCATGTCCGCGCGAGAGCGTTCCGCTTCATCCGCTCGAGTGGCTTCAAGGCGAAGGCGCTCGAGGGCGATGAGGCCTTTGCGTATCTTCGCAGTTTCGTATTCCTGATCGACGAGGAGCGAAGCGAAGCGCCTGAGTATAGTAGAGCTCATTAATTATTGGGCTAATCGGTCTAGACGTGAATTAAGTCTCGGTGTACTGCGCCTAGTCGTCCGCCTGACGCACCTGTCGGAATTGAGTCTCGGAATTGAGTCAAGATCG
Source organism: Pleurotus eryngii var. eryngii (assembly GCA_029467805.1). Lineage (NCBI taxonomy): Eukaryota > Fungi > Basidiomycota > Agaricomycetes > Agaricales > Pleurotaceae > Pleurotus > Pleurotus eryngii. Next base: position 1,148,970 of record SZVJ01000005.1, on the reverse strand, counting down.
CACCGACAAGAGATCGTCGGCCGCTTTCTGCGTGTTGAGGTCAACGATTGAGTTACCCAAAACTCGAAGGTGAATAATGTCGGAATCTAGCGTATTTCAATAATGCTGGATGAGACTGATTCAGGGCGACTCACTGTATCGCTTTGACTACTTGCGATATTTTATCCCCCCTGCTGTTCGCAAGGCATGTCGAACAGATTCCCAATGATGGGATAATCATTCGGACCGGGAGGTAGAGGCCGCGCAAACGGTAGCAACCAGCTAACACTAGTATTAGCGCGAAGATAACACAGCGGTATCTGCGGAGCAGGTGATTATCGAGCGGCAACACTATGGAAAACTGAGACTTGTTTTCTGACCTGCTTTATATTGTTTTCGTGGCATTCGTTCCGTATGGTTGTCGTGAAAGGTTCCTATGTACCTTTGATGTCTAGACGTAGCCTGTGGAATCGTTGCTTTACATCGTGCTTCTCGTGGTCCCATGATCGGACAGGTGGCTAACCGTTGCTTCACGTAGCTTCGATCTGAATAAAATCAGGAAAGAGGAGGCTCTGCTTTGTCGTCGTTGGTCTCAGTAAGAGGGCTCGATCATTTGGTGGACTCCGTTGTCTGGGTCCTCCATCGCGAGAGGTGTTAAGTGGCAACACCGACACAGTGCAGTGACGACGAATTCGACATATCCGAGTCTGGTTGGAACTTATTGACGACTTTCAAGGACAACCTCGAATGCAAAAGATCAGCACCCCCGGGATTTTGGGCTCAGTGGAGCAATCCCCCACTCCAAGAAGTGAAGCTGAATCCTCAGCGCGGGGGTCAGGGTCCGTAGGAATAAAGACTGAGCAAATTTGGGCATGTTCCATACCGACTAACATAAAGAGAGCCCTCGATGTGAAGGGGAAAATGTGGTATATAACGTCCGCAGATACCCCACTTCGCTGTGATTTTCAAACGCCCTCGATGATCTAGTTATGGGGCATCAAAACTCAAGTCTTGGGACGAGGGCGAAACGGTTACCAGATGTTGCGGCGCATAGGCACCCCGAAGATGGCATCTGGCCAAGTCGGACTCCTCTCGTCTTGATACACGATCAGAACAAGACTCAAGAGAGCGAGGAATCGAACCGACGCACCATGAGCCTCCAGGGAAAGTAGCTTGAACCTTTGTCATGCAGAGGCCGGGTGGAACCCTTCGCTGAGAGGACACCGTACCGGGATGTCATGACAGAACCCTTTGAGCAGGACCCCAGTCAATAGTCAGTCGCAACGAGAAATGGATAGGCATAGTACCATTGATCCTAGCCCACAACTTACCTGAGGCCGGCCCGCAGGATGGATCTATCGTCTACAGTGACATGTAGCTTCGTTTGCCTCCCCTTAAAGTATGTCCGATGATCCACCCATCCGCGCGACTCTGGTCTCCCGAAACGGCTGGGCGGATATGACGGGCTGAGACCTCACTTGGAGTATAGCGTAGCAAGTGGTTGGGGGCCGACCTTCGCCCAAGATTTTCGGCGAATTCAGGCTTAGGCACAGCGAGGATTCCATGCTCCTACAATGAACGCTCCATAGTTGGTAAGCATTTCCGCCTCCAGCAGCCCGTCCACGCCACTCGGAAGGAAGTTGTATACGCGCCGCGGTACGGGAAGATTCACGACGCGAACGGGAATCGAACTTCCTAGGTTATTCGGCGGGAGGTTCGAGGAGTTGGGATTTCGTTTGCGCAGTCCTGGGCCGAAGAAGCCCCCGGAGTTGACGGGTAAAGGCAAGGAGAGACGGCCTCCCTACGACGGGCAGCTTCACATTCGTGGAAATCTCGTAGATTTCCACGAAGATGCTGTTACGGTACACGCCATTGACCGATCGAGGAAGCGGGGGCACCTGGCGTTGATGAGGGTGCTGGATGCGGTGGATAGACGAGGTGAACTCACCTTAAGCTTAGATTAGGCTTCGTAGTTCGTCTTTCACAGGGAGAGACGGCCTGGACGGTCCTAACCTTCTGCGGACGCAAAGATCACTTGAAGTTGTATCGCGTGAGTTGATCATGAAAGCAATACCATGAAGCCGATTACGAACGACTACTACCTTGATTGACCTCGCATGACGGCGAAATGGTGGCGTTTGTCATTCAGCCGGATTCTCAGACGCGTTCAGGCCCACGTTCGAGTTGGTTCAACGGTAGGCGCAGGCATGGGTTGGCGTAGATGCCACCCAGTTCCTCTAAACGTTGCATCCTCACTAATAAGAAATCACTCAGCGGTCGACTTCACCCAACGGTACACAGGCACACACCTCTAAGATCGTACCCTCCACAAGTCCTCCACCACATTGTAGTGCTTATCGAGTAGCGCTCACGCCAGTATAGCCTGTAGATATCGATGGGATGTGCTTCGTGATTCTGAAACACGGCTCGCGATTGACTTGGACACCATCCCTGTTTGTGACTGTGGGATTATATTGGTTACCGTGAGAGAGTTTGCAACTTACGTATCTATTCCCCCACGTCACGACGCCAAATCCACCCAACATTTTTACTGGATATCTTGATATGTGTCCGTGGAGAAAGGATGCCCGGAGCATGAAACGAACGCCGGGACAGGTTCCATTCGAGGAGAATGCCATAGTGCACCAATAACTGCATTTGCGCGAGGGGCGTAGGTATTGATTCAACTTGACAGACGAACGCAGATACGAGGAGGGAACTGGAGTACTAGTACTGAAGACTAGCATATGATCTCTCGAAGACGATGGCATCAGGAGCAGAGCTTAGAAGAAGACGAGGGAATGTACAAGGAGACAAGAGGGGAACGAATCAAGTATGTGATGAAACGTTGCCCCACTCCCAATCCCTCACATCTCACGCGGTGCATAAATGACCTGGACAAGTCCTCAGAAATCAGGAAACTTAACAAAACCGACGGAATATGCAAATAAAAACGCGCTACCTCTGTATCCCAACGATCCTATGAACTCATGCACGAAAGTGTGATACAAACACGATGTGGTCTCGAAGAAGAGAAGAGCTCGGACGAGGGACACGAAATAATGTTGGATGAGGTCAACGGGGACGAATTACCCCTGCTCGTCGCGCAACCCGCCCGCTCACCCGCCCCGCGTACGTACGACTGCCTCAACAACGAACGGCGGCGAAGCACGCGCACCATCCTCGCTGCTCAATGCATCTATGTCCACATGATACCTGCGATACAGCACTATATATTGTACGTCTGCAGCATACACGCACAACGGCAACTTGAACCGCGATCAGGAATCATTGTGATGGCGGACATGGGACGACAAGGGGCGGGCTACATGTTACGATACATACAGCTAGGATACACTGGCGGAGGTCGTAGCAGGCGTGGTAGTGGAAGTAAGCAACACGGCGGCGACAGCTACGGACGAGGAAGACAGGAAGGCGCCGTTCGTGTGTCCCTGCAAATTATTATATAAGTCGTTCGCTTTTGTGGACGACTTGCTCGCTTACTTGAAGGCCCTAGTTCTCTATTCCGCCGTGGTAACAAGCCTGGGTCAGTGCGTCTGGTTACCACAACACCGACAACACCTGCTCGACGAGGGATGTAAAGGTAGCTGGATGGAAGAAGTGGCAGGCATACGTTGGAGATGGGGAGGGAAAATCGGGTAAATAAGCGACACGAGGAGGACGATGCGAACAGGAGGGCAAGTAGAAAGGTTCGTAAGTTCTCGTTCATCGAAGCCAACTAGTGTACTCACCTACACGCCGTAGAGAGCATAGGTTTCCTCTAATCCAGACTACGTGCGTAGGGTGGGGCGTAGCCAAGTCTACGCGCGCGTGAGGAAGGGTGAAGGGTGGCGTACACACTCCCATCCGCCACGCCGTCTGGATCTTACGACAGGCAGACGAAGACAATAATGAGTAAGGCTCAAATACTACGGTAGGGATGTAGTTTACTTACCTATGGTCGGGTTTCATAGATGTGCCTCCCCGTGATTCGACAATTTGGCGAGATGCTAGATCGCACTGGGGAGAGGCGAATCGTTCGATAAAACGGCCTGGGTGTATGGTGGAAAGCGACAGAAATGGGACGGACACGAAAGCGAGGACTGGCGGCTGCTACTATGGTGACCTCGCCGCTCGGAAATCGCACGATACTAACGCGTTCTTCGGCTGGCGCTGTCCTGTCTTCCCTGATTGCTACCTTTGGGAATGACAACGGCGGCGAGGCGCAGCTCAAGCAGCTCAGTCTCTTGCAAGAACGGCCAGATAGGGGCATCCAATTAGACGCTGGAAGAGGCGCTGGGAGCGCGACGCGTCATTATTCGAGGGCTCACTAGCACTCCTCATCCAGAAGCCATGCCCGTCCATACGAGAATGACAGTGCCTCCTGGCGGCGTCAAGTCTTGCTATAAGGCCAAATTGAGGTCGCTGAACTCACCATCAATCAGAAAACCCAGAAGCTGTGGCTGTTAGAGGCGTGACACTGGACAGAATAGCCTAAATGCACCAGGTGAGCAGGATAGAATACGGCTACTACCCTTACTCACGAGCTCAACAGTCAGGCTACTCCGAGAGGAGCTACAACTACTACATGAACCCGGAAGCTATTTTGGCAAAGTGGTGAAGGTCATGGGCAAGAACGGGGTCTTGGTCAAGGTGCAGCCCGAGGTACATTTCGCTCTGTTCTGAATTTTGGCGATGCTCTGATGTGGACTGCGAACGTAGTCGTTGACGTTGACGCGGACATTGATATATCTACCCTTTCACCGACACTTCGAGTTGCACTGTGTCGGGTTCCTACACGCTTCACAAAATTCTCCCGAACAAAGTCGACCCGCTTGTATCGCTTTTGATGGTCGAGAAGGTGCCCGACAGCACGTACGAGATGGTTGGTGTCCCGGACGAACAATTAAAGAAATCAAGTCATTGAGCTACCCGTGAAACACCCCGAGCTCTTCGAAGCCCTTGGTATCGCGCAACCGAAGGGCGTGCTGCTCTACAGACTACCCGGTACGGGGAAGACGCTACTCGCGCGTGCAGTCGCTCACCACACTGACTGCAAGTTCATCCGTGTCAGCCGGAGCGAGTTCTTCGTGATGGCGTGGGAGCACGCGCCGAGCATCGTCTTCATGGACGAGATCGACTCCATTGGCAGCTCGCGGGGTGAAAGCGGGAGCGGCGGCGGCGACTCGGAGGTGCAGCGGACGATGTTGGAGATGTATGGGTTCGAGCCGACGAAGAATATCAAGGCCATCATGGCTACAAACCGCATTGATTTCCTGGACTCTGCGCTACTGCGCCCAGGGCGGATAGATCGAAAGATCGACTTCCCGCCTCCAGGTCCCGAAGCCCGCGTCTCTATTCTCCGTACCCACTCTCGAAGGGTAAGTACGTCGCGCTCATACCTCTCCACCTTTGCTGACATCCCCACAAAATGTCCCTGCAGCGCGGCATAAATCTGCGCGCGCTGGGAGAGAAGATGGGACAATGCTCCGGTGCTGAAGATATGTACGGAAGCGGGCACGTACGCTCTGCGGGAGCGACGACAGCACGTAACGCAAGAAGACTTCGAGTTCGCGGTTGCGAAGGTAAGCGCTGTCCTTCTGACCACACTTTTTCCGGGTCGCTGACGGGGCTTTCTCAGGTGCTGAAGAACCAAGAGGGCAACACGTCTGTCAACAAGCTTTTCTCGTAGTCTTTGCCCACGTCCTGTATCTTCAATATCATCGTTTCAATAACCTCTTTTAAGGAACCATCGCAGTGTTATTATCATGACTTGCGCCTTTTGTATAGCCTGGTGCTGATTTCCCTTTCCAAGCGTACTTGTCCTCTGTTCATCGGTTCCAGCGCTAACACGGCAATGCCCCCATTTGTCAAAGTCTAGCATGTCCTATCGACCTGAATCCAAAGGTGAGTCGCCCCGCTTCCACGCCTCAGCGTCTTTCTTTATCGCAGATCACTGATGCATTTGATGCTTTATCCGTCCATGCAGCAAAAGAAGGTTTCAAACAATAATTTCCCATCGCGGTCTTCTTTATGCTTGCGCAGCATTGCCGTACACACAAAAAGCATAATCGGTAGAGCTGTGAACTTTGTGGGTCCATCGACACGAGGCGGGTCCCACCGCTTATAAACGCGGGAGGGGACCGGCAAGCGAAATGGTGAAATCCTTCCTCCGTCCAGCCTTCTCCATGGTCAAACAGATTAGAGCCTGCCCGCAACTTATAGCAAATGGCTCGTGCCCCGACGCAAATTGCAAGCTCAGCCATTCTGCGTTTGTCTGCGAAACATGCCGGCTTGTGTTCATCAGCGACCACGCATATGCGGGTCATTGTTCTGGGAAGAAGCATCGCAGAGCCCGTCAAGGCGGCAGTGCGGCCTTCTATTGTTCTATCTGCATAGACGGGGGCAATTGGCAATCTCACATAGGCGGACGATCGCATCGTAACAAGGCAAAGCAACGGAATTTGGCGTCCGACGTACCCAAGGAGGCCCCACTCGCGGACAAATTTCCTGGACGTACCTTTTGTACGGTTTGTACTGTTGTGGTGCCGGACCACTTGTGGGCCTCACATCTCTCTCTACCGCAACTCACCTACGGAAAACGATATTCGTCGCATATCACTCAGCTTTGGCCGAATCAGAGAAAGATAAGCATGAGATCGAAGTGGCTGGGCAATTCGATTTCGACATTGTCGACGCTGCCGCCGCTTCCTCAGGCGTTTCGATGTCAGTTACGGTGCGCAACACTGTCCCCCTTTCACAAATCGTCTTGGTTGGGAGCACGTTGCTCTCTCAGAAAGGAAGGATACGACATTCACCGTACGCCCGAGTCTTTACCTCCGTTCTCATTCTGTGCTATTAACCTGAAACCTGAGCAGATTCGCCACGGTTACACATGCTCAAGTTACCATCAAATACGGAAATCCAGTTGCAATCGGCGTGACGCTGCGCCAGGTGTACGACGGTACTTGTGAAGATCGCCTCGAAATGCGGTTCAAGGATGAGAAACTAGGCAAGGAGTTTACCGTGTCTCGACGCCTGAGTGCGGTCATCGGGAACAGAGAAACTCTGGAACTACTGCGACCCGTGGCTCCGTATGTCCCCCGCCAACGAACCACCCGGCTGGCCGAGAAAGAGCTCGTGGAAGGAGTCTTTCCCCCTGCGTTGAAGGCGATTCCATATATCGGGAGGCTACCTCACGCACATATACCGACGCCTCTCGCGACGACCTTGTCGTCAGGATCGAGGAAAGACCATCGACCGGGTGCGGAAGGCCTTCCTTCCAAGGAGTGTCGACAGCGAAACATACGGTCGCTTCTTCAAGAATTTGCTCTGGATTGAAGAGCATCGCATGGAGTACGTGTATCTTTGTTGCTGACGGTTTGCGTGTTGACGCCGAAGTATGTTAGACAAGACCTCGAGATATATGATATCCCGAACGCAACGCTCATCCCGCATTCGCCGTTCTTCTAGTAAGCAGTGCTGAACATTGTCGTCTCTCCCAGGATACTGAGTGGTATCTAGTCTTCGCGTCCCTGGGCTGGCTGAAAAGCGACCCAGTGTCCTTGTCGGTACGTTCTATTACGCATCCTACCTATCAACCCCGCCTGATGGACAAATGATAAGGCGACCGCATTCTCGTCCAGGAGCATGGGGCGCAGAATGGCCGCTGGTTCGAAGGAGGCGTGCACAAGGTCTTGAGGGATGAAGTAGCCCTTCGCTTCAACGCCTCCTTTAAGCACGCTGCTGGCCAAACATTCCACGTTCACTTCAAGCTGAACAGATTCCCGCTCCGCCGTCAGCGTCTCGCAATGGATACCACGTTTACATCGGATCGCATTCTGTTTCCCGGAAATACTCACCTCCTCCCCCAACTCCCAGTTCCCTCCCTGGCCTTCGTGAATCCTCTGATTGGTAACAACCCAGCGCAAAGGCAAGCTGTCACCTCAATCGTCCGTCAGCCTCCGGGATCCCCGCCGTTTGTGGTTTTTGGGCCGTACGTGTCTCGCCTTTATCCGTTCAACCCCGCGCCTGATCTTCTGTTCCAACAGTCCCGGAACCGGCAAAACAGTCACGATCATCGAGGCCATTCGCCAGATCATAGCTAGAGATCCGAAAGCCCGTATCCTTGCTTGTGCGCCCTGCAGCAGACTTGATTGGGTTACGCCTCACAGAACTCGGGGCTGAAAAAGTCTTCCGCTTTTATGCTCCTTCGCGATTCAAGAGCCAGGTGCCTGATGAACTTCTCGCATTCACCCACATGCGCGACAATCAGCATTTCTCGGTACCGCCTATACCCATCCTGAAGAAATTCCGCGTCGTCATTACGACGTGCGTATCAGCGTCGGTCGTCCAAGGAGTAGGCATCCCCCCAGGACACTATAGCCATATCTTCATCGACGAGGCTGGGCAGGCGACAGAGCCTGAGTCGATGATATCCATCAAGACCATCGCCGATAACGATACGAACATCATACTGTCCGGCGACCCAAAGCAATTGGGACCCATCATTAGGTCCGGAATAGCTCGAGAGTTCGAGCTGGACACGAGTTACCTGGAGCTGTTGATGGGTGGAGATATCTATCAAGTACATAAGAACTCGCCGACGTGAGTTCAATGATTTCACCAACGCTTTCATCAAACTCACTCATGGGGCTCATAGTGTCGTGAAGTTGACGAAGAACTTCAGGTCTCATCGAGCCATCTTGAAGTTCCCAAACGATCATTTCTACGGCGGGGAGCTCGAAGAGTGCGGCACACCCTAGGTCATCAACGCGTACATAGACTCGTCCCTCCTTCCGACCCCTAAGTTCGCAATTATATTCTATTCCATGTCGGGGAAGGACGATCGCGAGGCGTCCTCGCCTTCCTTCTTCAACATCCATGAAGCCGTTCAAGTCCAAGCATATGTTGAAGCTCTTCGTTCTGACAAGTGAATCCGTATAAGTAAGTAGCTACAGGACATGTTTACACTCTAGATCTATGCTGATCTCCTTCTGAAGCCGATAATGACATTGGAGTCATTGCCCCCTACCACGCACAAGTACTTCGGATACGCAGGACATTGCAGGCCAAGGCCGATGGGGTCAAGGTTGGAAGTGTGGAGGAATTTCAAGGGCAGGTGTGTGCTCACGCTCTCCCAAATTCGCCTTACTGACAATGCCGATAGGAGCGCAAAGTCATCATCATCTCAACGGTCAGAAGCAGTAGAGAGTTTGTCGAGTACGATCTGCGACATACTCTCGGGTTTGTCGCGAACCCGCGCCGTTTCAATGGTGCGTAACCAGGCTTGGTAGAATTTCAGGCCCAGCTAATACATATTCCTCTATCAGTCACCGTGACACGCTCCAAGGTGCTTCTCATAGTCGTCGGCGACCCCGAGGTCCTCTCGCTCAATCCACTATGGCGTGAGTTCCTGAACTACGTCCACACCAATGGGGGTTGGAAGGGTGCACCTCCGTCGTGGGATACCAGCACTCCCGTTGACGGTGCCGGCGGGTATGACGTGCAGGTCAGAGAACTCGCTATCGCCGATATGAATGACTTTACGCAAAGGATGGAGGAGTTGACGTTGGCCGGCTCCGCGAACGATGAGAACGCCGAGGCCCTCGACGCGGGAGTCGATAGGCCTTGGCGTGAGATGGAGTGAGAACAAGCTGCACTGACACTCTGCCAAAACACCTTCGTGTTGGGTATACTGCTGCTTGTCCCCAATTTCGTCCCTGTTTGTGCGCCTTTCGTTGGCCGTGTCTTCTCAATGGTCGAGGCCTTTGTTCTGTCACGACATCTGCTGCTGCATCTGGTTGTTGTCCATATGTACTTCACATGTAGCTGCACCCGGAGTCTACAGCCATATTTTCTCCCTTCACCTTGTATATTCGCTCCAATTGTTGTTAATTTATCTTCCGTGGTTAACTGCTCTGAGAGAATGCATTATAGTTCATTGATCACAGTATAAAGTAGCTCTAACACACACACAAACATCAAATGAAGTCGCGATTTGCCAGGGACTTCACCAATCCTCTAGGGTCAAAAGCGATCTTCATGGAGTCCGGGTCGCGGTACCATGCATCTAAATCCCGAACATGATATTCCCTGCCGTGCCGCCAGTTGAGGATGGACACGTAATTCACCTCGCAGGCTTTGCGATCCGACTCCTCGTCACCACTGTCGGAGAAACGGTAAAGCGCCTATCAACTTTTTTGATGACCAGGGTCTGGCCAGCGCCTGATCAGGACTTGATCAATGGCCGCCCCGCATCTTATCTGTCTTGATCAGATCCATCGGCCCGGGTCAGTCAAGTCCAAGTATGGGGGTGCCCCTGATCAAGGACAATGAAGTTGATCGAGCTTGATCAGGTGGTCCGCTCGGCATGGCTGAGAAGCCTGATATCGAGTCCCAATGATAAAGAACGAACCCGCGTCCATAGTGATTACCAAAAGCGTAGGATTCCATTCGCTAATACACATCAGATGTCTTCCCATGCACGTGCTGATGGATGTTCAAACGTCCACAGTGCTTTCTGTTCTGTGCATTCACCCTCGTCCCCCGCCCTCTTCCTTCTACTTCGCTCCCAAACACCCAGAAAGAAAACAGGTATGTTCCAGTACTCCTTCCACACTACCCATTGACACCATTACAGGTCTTTGTGTTCACAGCATCCCAAGCACACCAGCCAGCGTGAGCAGACATTAGCAGCCATTGAGCACCTGCTCGCTGTCCCCCCTTGCTCCCATTGTTGCCCCATTGAATTGCCCTCTCGCCCTCACCCGTCGCCTTGTCGTCCTACCATCGCCTGTTGCCCCATTTACCCGTTGTCGCCTGTTCGTCCCCACCATCGCCCCATCTCGCTGTCTTGCCTCTTTTCGTCATCCCCTCGCTCCCATCGTCGTCGCCTCGCTCCCATCGTCACCCCATCGTCGCTCTTGCCTCTCACCCGTCATCTCATTGCCCTATCGTCACCCAACTGCCCCGTTTCCCATTAGTCGCCTGTTCGTTCCCACCATCTCGCCGTCTCGCCTCTCGTTGTCCCCTCGCACCCATCTTTGTCCCCTCGCACTCATCGTTGTCCCCTCACTCCCATCGGCGTCGCCTTGCTCCCCTTGCTGTCCCCTCACTCCCATCATCGCCCCATCGCTGCTTGTGCCTCTCACTGTCGTCTCGTCGCCTTATCGTTGCCTCATTGCCCCATTTCCCATTTATCGCCTGTTCGTTTCCCCCGTCGTCCCGTCTCGCTGTTTCCCCGTTTCGCTGTTTCCCCGTCTCGCTGTTTCCCCATTCCGCCGTTGCCCCGTCTTGCTGGTTCCCCGTTTCCCCCTTTTGCCGTTGCCCCATCTCGCCGTTTCGCCGTTTCGCTGTCTTGCCGTTTTGCCGTTTTGCCGTCTCACTCTCATAGTCCCCTCGCTCCCATCGTTGTTCCCCGCCCCCACCACATCGTCAGGCTTGCAGAATGTCCGACTCGGCTGCAACTACAAACTCAGCAGCATGCACCATATGCGGTGGCCTCTACAAGCAGAGGGGGTTGAAGAAACATATGGCCACCTGTAAACTGAAGGAGACCAGCCGTGCAAAGGACAATGAATTTCTGGCAAAGGAAGGGCTTCGCGTGGCGCAGGAAATTCTCAACAGCCGAAAAGGGGATCGAGGTGAGTACATTAACCATTGAAAATGCTCAGTTTGGGTCTCATGGATGTAATGAAGCCTCGTCAGTGTCACAGATCACCACACCACCACATCCACCTTCCCTGACACTTACTGCTCAAGCACCAGAGCTCCTTGGTTCCCCTCCCTCTCCACCACCATCTTCTCCCTCGCCGCCACCACCAGCCCTGGACTTTGACGACACTGGGGTTTATAGTGATAGCAGCCATGATTCGGCTCCTGTATCTCCTATTGATGAAGGTATGGTTATTTGCAACCTCAACTTGGTTAAATCTCATATTCTTGATTCTGTAGGTGAACGGGGGCCTCAAATGGATGACATCAAGTGCGAGTATCATCCATCGAGCCAACGTCCGGCATCGATTGACTGTTTCCATGAATACGGCCATAATCTCAAGGTGCAAGTTGACTACATCATTGACGATGAACCATGGCGACCTTTCCGCACTCGCCGTGATTTTGAATTCGCATCTATCGCCATCACCGAGTCGCTAAATGAGAAGACTGTTGATGTTCTTCTTGAGCTTGCTTACGGTGCTGTTGGAAGGGATCCCAACCGTGGTGTTTTGACACTGCAATCGTATAAGGAGATGATGAACATTTGGAAGCTTGCTGCGGATAAAATGCCTGGGGTGTGTCTCTCTTAGATGTATATATATATGTATATGTTGCTCAATAATATCCTTGTCAAGTTCACAAAGCACATTGTCTCTGATATGTATAAGGGTAATCAGTTGAGCTATGATGTGTGGCGACGCCCTGTTTGGGATTGGGTCATGAAGCTCGTACGAGATCCCTCTCTTGCTCCTCACTTTGAATGGGACGCAAAGCAGTTGTATAAGTTCAATGGCAAGTCTTGGATATGGTTTTTATGATGAACTTGTTACTGGTGATCTTTGGTGGGAGCTTCAGGTGAGTCTAATGTAAGCCACCATTCACTTGGCCAATGAATAACAAAACTCTACCCTAGTCAACCCTACCTGATGGTGGAAAGCCTCTCATCTTAATCATATATGCTGACAAAACCCGGCTTTCAACTTTTGGAACGGCTAAAGGTTATCCTGTCATCGCCCGAGTTGGTAATCTGAACATTGATATCCGTAATGGTGAGGGACCAGGTGGTGGGTTTATGGTTGGATGGTTACCAGTGGTGAGTAAAGTGGGTTTTAGATGTTGTCCACCGCTAATACACAATATGTAGATTGAGGAGTTGGCGTCCGAGACGCACAAAACGAAATGGACAAATCATAAAGCCACCATATACCACCTTGCAATGGGGGTTATTTTGGAGGATATTATTATTCACTCTCATACTGGGTTTGCGGTGAAATGTGGTGATGGTATTCAGCAAACCTTGTATCCCTGCATTCCCATAAAGTCTGCTGATTATGAGGAAGTGTATGTGGTCTCATTATATCTGCTATTTGGCCTTGCTAACTTATTGCTTTAGCTGTGTGATGACATTGACAAGGGGGACTGGCTCCTACTTCCCTTGCCCCATTTGCTTGGTCCCAGATGATAAGTTGGCCATCCACGATATCACTTATCCACTTCGTACCCAAGCTACTATGAAGAAGATATACAATGATGCCATGGCAATGAAAACCCTGGATGAATCCAATAATCTGCTCAAGAAATATGGTTTACGTGGCATTGATGTGAGTGATCTTTACCACTCAAAGTATTGTTATTGACCCCTCTGTAGAATGTATTTTGGAAAATCGCCAACTCTGATCCTTATCGCAGTACCTCATTTGACTGCTTGCATACATTTGGTGGGGGATTATTTGATGATCATCTCTTCAAACAAATCCTCCTTCATGTCACTGCTCTTGGCAGGAAGTCTTTAGCAACTCTTGATAATCAGTTTGTTTCTTCATTTATATATTATTCTCCGCCTCTGATAATGAAGATTTTATCAATAGAATGATGGCCTTTCCTCGGTGGAGTGGCCTTAACCACTTCAAGGCAATTACTACGTTGTCATTCAATGATGGCTCCAAGAGTGAAGATATATCAAAGGTAAATCATGCTAACTAATTTCTCTATATGGTGCTAACACAATGATAGTGCATTTTATTTGCAGCCCACAATATTCTCACCCGGCAAGTAGATGCTGCAGGATATATCCTTCTCAAATGCATGCGGTGTTATATCAACTTGCGGATGTATGCTGGGCTTCAGGTTCATACTTCGGAGACCATTTCGGCTGGTCGACATGAAGTCCAACAACTGTCAATACTTCTCCAGGTATGTGTTTATAATAAATGTATAACCGAAACTAACAACGTCAAGGAGTATCAAGCAAAGACAAAGCCAGAGTTCCGCAAGAATTGGAACTTTCCAAAAAACCATCTATACATCCATTTGTTTGATGATATTGAACAGAAAGGTGCGACTCACAACTATAGCACGAAGCCATATGAGAAATCCCATGGTGGCTTGAAAACGACATACCGTAGGCGAACCAATTTCAAGAATATTGCAACTCAGGTGAGTAAGATTCAATATTATTGTGTTATTACTATATTACTGATATTTGCAGATCTTGTTGATTGACCATCTGAAACAGGTTTCTGAATTCATATGGGATGAAATCAATGTTCTTGATGCCTCAAGGAAGGCAGTTTTGGCACACAGGGACAAGGAGGATGAAGATGATGGTGATGATGTTCAACCACCTTCTGGACATTATAGGCTTGGTTCATGTTCAAAGTCCATCACACTTGCGGAGGTTGAAGCAAACCATCAAGCAGATGCAGCATTCGAAAGGTTCCGATTACGCCTTTCAGAATTTATCAACAGGGAGTTGGATGTGGAGAAACGGCCAGGATATCGGTATCTCCGAACTCCAGGTGACCAGCTTACAAAGGTATGTCTTCAACTCTACATGAAATTCATATCTCAAAATTTCCAAGATTCACCCTGGGAAATATTTGACCATCAACTATGAGTCAACTGTTGACTGGCGGCAAGATACTGACTTGCTTCGGTGCAATCCAGAATTCCAAGGAGCACCACAGTACGATCACGTTATAATCAAGACTGCACGTCCAACGACACTTGGCGCAGACATCGTCGCGCAACTTTTGATGGTGTTCTCAATTACAGTGGATGAGGCCACATATGATATTGCACTTGTGCATCCTCTTGACCGACCCTCTGGTGTCAGGCAGCAGAAAGACATTGACCTGCAGCTGCTTCGTCTTAGAGGGTGTCCCCGGAAATCTGCAGAGTTTGTCTTTTTATCCTCCATTATACGAGGTGCACTTGTGGTTCCTGACTTCATTCAGCAAGGAGACTATTTCCTTGTAGATACAGTTGACGGTGATATATTTCTTAGATATCGGTTGTTTAAATGATTGAAATTTTTATCATTACACTGTTTACGTCATTTGAATGTGCATCTTCTATTAAATTTGGATGTAGAGTCTGAGCTTGTTGCACATCGGGCATCGCTTGGGCGTAGTATTAAGTGAAAAAGAAAGATTGTGCGGTAAGGTAACCAACAAAACAGTAATCATTACCATTAAATCAGCCGATGTTGTTCGCGCTCGGACAAGGCGCGCTTAATACCGATCACAGTTTACCACCTCGAACTACGGCAAACACAGCAAACGTAAGTATTTGTATTACGCACTCCATCATCGTGCACTCACCTCGTTCACCAACACCATACATGCATGCGTGTTTGTGACACAACAAATTAACCACACCTTCAGGTATGACATCTCACCTGCGGCGGCAACCAACCAACACCTGCACGAAGACGTATTGAGGCCTCACGACTACGGCCCACCTTGATTGTGGCGCACTGCATGCTGCAGCTGTTCCAAATTAGCCAGGCGTAATATCAGCTATAAAAGGTACAGTGAGTTCCCTTCAACTTCGCCACAGAACTCATTGCGCAGATTCAGTCCACTCCACCCAGAAAGATCCACGTTCCGAGTCCCGCATGCCACACGACGAGTCTGATGCTGATGTGTCGGATGGGTCACTCGAAGTCGACCTCAGGCTGCCTGGTCCCGACGCGAGCCCCAGAACACTTCGTAAGGCACGTACTCCTCTTCATGTTGATTTCCTATATTGACTGATGATTATCCTACAGCGGCTCGAGGAAATGCAGCTACAATTGGCGGCGCTTGTAGTCGATAAGGACAAGGCAGCACACGACAATGCCACTCTCGTCGCAGAGAATATGGATAAGCGCGGACGAGCTAAGAGAAGTGCGGTGCTCACCATTCCGGATAGCAACGAGGCGAGAGAGCTAGGCAAGAAGCTCGCAATCATGTACGAAGCTTGGTCCGACTCAACCACTCTCTTGAAGCCGCGCCCTGACCTTGATCCTGACTCCGAGGAGCGCTACGTATCTTTCGAGACATACAAACTTGGGATCACCTCCACCATATACGATTTCATACCCGCGAAGTATCACTCCTTCCTCCAGGCACGAAGTGACTGGTGCAGCTTGGTGAGTCTCTCATTATGGTGCAGAATATGATAGCTCACATTTCATTTAGTTGCGCAGAAAGCAGGGAGAGGGTCGGGCAGACGCCCTCAAGTACATCAAACGGGTGGCTCCTCAAATCTTCAAGGACTACAGAATACCCGCGAGGGACTGGACATCCCCGACAACCCGCGCCGACTCCACAATCATTCAATCCCTCCTCAAGTTTCCGGGTGACAAGGAATACCCCGAAGTCCCGCCTCTCGTTTACCCAGATCTTGTTTCGAACCCAAGGAAGGTGTTCTGCAACCCTATCCTTGGCCGGGTACGTGTTCGCTTCGTTAATGGTTACTCATCCTGACGACCTGCAGATTTTGCGAGTCATCCTCTTCGGTATAGCCTCGCTTGATAAGACAACGGTGCAGACATCGACGCTGGGGAAAATGTGGGGTATCAAGGAGCTTACGCCTGGGTCTCTGGCATTTGCGGTAATTGCAGTACATTGTCCATCATCATTTTTTTGCTGTCGTTCGAGTACTCACATGATATTCCTTACTATCAGGCTATCTATGTCTTGTCTCCTGACTCATCGTTGAATGAAACGGGCCTCGTGAGCCTGATTCCTTATCGCAAAATCTACTACAAGATCAAGGGCACTCTAGTGCTACACCCCGACTCACCCCCCATTCGCAAAGCATTTCGTCTACATGCGGTAACCGTTTTCGAAGGAATTACCCACTCGAGCACAGTGGGATCCGGTACGACAGCGCCAGCGGAGTCTCAACACGGCATCCACTCTCTTCGTGACGCCCTCCGCGATATCGAAAGCTTGGACAACGAACCTTACGATTACGATGGCAGCCAGAACCCATATCCCGAGCCCCCGAGACCTCCGGCGGCTGAATACGAAATGTTCAATCTAGACAACGTTATCGGCAGTGAATCAGATGATTCCAACGCGACGCCCACAGCCGCAGACAATGGGGCACCTCCGACTGAACCCTTCGCCGATAACTCCCAGCTCAAGGTAGCCTCCACAAACTTGTCAGGCACCAGGCGAGGTGGAAAGAAGGTGGCACGCGCAGGGCGAGGCCGAGGCAAGGGAGCTGCAACACAGGGCAATGAGGAGCCAGCACCTGCGCCGCAACCCCGCCGTGTAAGTCACCGTACACGCTCGTAGCCTTTTCGTAGCCTTCTCGTAGCCCTAGTCCCACTCTGTCCCCCCAATTGTGTCCCCCAATGGTGTGCAATTCAGTATCTTTTGGTATAGTATGGGTTGCCCATGTATCATATTTATGCGTGATAAGGAAATAGTAATGGTAATTATAGTGTAGTGGTAGAGTGTTATAATAGTTGGTACTGTTAACTTGGGCAGGTCCCTAGTTCGATTCCGGCTCTGGCCAGCGCTGATCAGTGGAATTAATAATGACCGCTCAGTTAAGCGCTTGATATTTTTATGTACTGATGATCAACTTAGAACTGATTGCTCAACTCTTATCACGATTCGCCGGGTGATCATATCTTATCACTGGTGCGACACTTGATCACCTGACTCCAAATCTTTTCCTGATCAGCCGCTGCCAGCTTGATCAACCTTGATCCACTTAAAAGCCTGACGATAAGGCGATGATCAATCAATTCTCGCTTGATTACATGATATCCCCTGATCGTCAAGGATCAGGGGCTTTGCTTTTCTCTGACAACTACTACTTTCCTCGGAATCCGTCTTATAGTCATCAGAGTTGTGGTCAACATCCGTTGGATTATCCAAGCGAGCTGCCTCAAGGTGCCTGAGTTTCGCCGTCATTGTACATTCTCTGTCACATTCGTTCCAGTCTTCTACCCGCTTCCGCAATGCGTCCCAATCGATCAGCGCTGCATCGTCCCGCTTGCGTAGGTCATCGAAGTCTTTCTGCAAGTTCGAATCTACGGTCTTCTTCAATGCGAGGAGGAAATAAATGTTGGAGTTAGCGTTGCACGTTTCAAGTGCTCGCCGAATCTGAGCACGTGGCCTCAGAAACCGAACCCACCTCAACTTATGTTGTAACTCCGTCTCCTCTTGCCCTCACTGTTCCAACTAGAGTGCCGCCTCTGGCGCCTTGAAATACCTTGCTTGAGTCTCACCGGGTCTCACCGGCCCTAGTTTCTATTGTTTTCACTGTGTGAAGATTCATTATGGTATGACTAGATTACTATGACATGTGCAGACCCGCTAATCAATGACGGTCTCCACATTGAAAGCAATGTTCTTCGCATCGAAGAGTACCTTTGCGTCACCCTCGTCCCAATCGCCATAGTCTTCACCTTCCGCGCCAACTAGTGTCCACGACTTGTGCCCGTACGTGTCAGGCATAGCCACCACAACAATTCGTACTCGGAGATCCTCCACCAGTATGACTTCAGACTTTTTTGTAGGTGACAGCTTCCCCATCACTGCAGCATTGGTGTCAGCACTTTCTCCAGGTTATAACACTTACAAACTTACATGCCTTGAAACTCACATTCCTAAACCATGTTTTCCATCCCTCCATCACTCTGTACTTCAGTTTGACGAGCTCCAGCTCTGTCATATTTTTGCCCCCCAGAAAAAAACGATAAGGTGCTGTTCGCGTAGCTCCTGCGGTTGACACTGGTGCTTGTCAGCAGTCAGAGGAAACAGGCAGTCTCCTACTCACCAAGCTTGGAAAGCTGGCCGATAGCCTGCATCACAGTCATTGTGGTAGCCAGTGCTTAGGAAAGCTACGTCGCAGTCATCGATGCTGACGGGGTTGATGTCTGCCATGTGCTGTGTGCCGTTGTCGACTTCAGAATCCGTTCAAGGCATCGTTTTGTAAAGCCGTGGAACAGCCGGTTTAAGAAACCTTTGCAGCGTGCAGCCTGTCTCCCTACCACCCCACAACCTAAATTCGCCTGACAAGTCTTCCATCTGACAAGTCTTCCATTCCAGCGTGTACTTGACATTGGGTTGCCCAAACGATAGTCGATTACGTCGAGAACTCCCGGACTTGCCAATCCATTTTTGGTCAAGCACATATGCTGTGCACATTCAGGCAAGCAACATAGGTGCACATACATCAAATTGTAGTCTACCCATCTCTAGCCCGTTGTAGTCTATGTCTGTCGCATGATGTCCACCGACGTCTGTATGTGTTCCGCTCCCTTGGATGTCTCCCGTCACCTCTGCGAGCAGAAAGTCCCCTCCTTTCTGGATGAAGTGGGTGTGAGCACAAATGTTGTCCAAGCATAGGTCGAAGTGAGGTGTTGATTCGAACTGCCCTCGTATTAAATTAGAATACTGTACTCATACATTGTGGTGAGTTTATTCACAGCCCTATTCGTCGTCATCATTGTATGAGACATCCGGGTTCGCGTATATGAACGCCTCTCCAGTGGGGTAATAACTGAGCGCCCAAGACTCTTGTCGGCATGCAAGCTCTCGACTGTCGAGCATGATGTGCGACGTGGCTCCGCCATTGCTTCCCTCTATACTAGGGTATATGGGGCGCGCGCAGCCTCATTATCCATGTCCGTGACAAGGGCGGAAAGGGGTCGTAGTCTGCCATAGAAGCTGCGTTGTCAGTGTTGGCTTGCTCTGACATATCCGAGGGATCTTCGAAAACGTAGTCGATAGACTCCCAACCCCTGGATTCGAATTTCTCCCAGACCGCCACGACATCTTCCCCAGCTCGAGTGTACAACGATATGAAATCTTCAAGTGTTTGTTGGCCGTACAGAGAGTACACATGGCTGGTGCTGACGAAATTCATTACACATGCTGTTGTGGTCAGCCTGGCTGTATGCAGCCGGAAGCGAAAACTCACTTGAGTGGTACCTCAGTATTGTTTGCACCGGAGAGGAGTGCATGGTGATAACCTGGATAACGTGCCCCGTTGGGGATTCCCAGTCTTGCACCTCATCAACGCCACATGCCAGATATCGGTCATGGTTAGCCGACTCTGAGTTCTTGCATGTCGGTATCCTGTGGCAGTGAAGACCAACTTCAAGAGCCGCGATCAGGTCCACCACAGACAGCCGGCGAACATAGAGATCAAGATCAACATTGATGTAGGTCTGACGAACAAGGAGCTGCAGCGCGGAGGAACCTGCGACCAAAGTCCCAGTCGCTCATAGAACATGGCAGAAGTAAGATGTGCGGTTCTCAGGGAAGAATTGCGAGAGAATGCGGTCAATGTTGCCGCAGCTTCCAAGAAGAGAGCGCGCGGCGGAAAATGTGCCATGAGAGAGCGTGCCGTATTCTCTGAGCTGCCTGACGGATAGATGCGATAGAATGTGCTGGTGCAATTCCAAGACATCGAATAATTTAGAAAACTGTGATGTGTTAGGGGCAGAATCCAACAGATGGGAAGAATATAGTGCATGATGGATGTGAACACGATGCCTGCGGCTTACCAAAATGCATGTACATGCCCTTGTTTGCATCGACGTTTGGGCAACTGCGGATCCATTCTTGCACAGCCTTCCAGAATTCAGGTTCGTGGATGACGTCAGCCACTTCCTAGGGTCCCCTCCGACCACTCGCTGCTGTTGGTACAAAGAGGTGTTGTTCCCCTCGCATTTGGCATTCGACAATGGGTGCTTCGCAGCGTATGACAAAGTCCTTGTCCTTGAATTGCCAGGTCTGTGTTCATGTCCGTCGAGGGCTGATAATGGCTGAAGCACTGGTCTTGGAAAAGTGGATGTCTGTCTCAGGTTGCTCGATTGAAACAGTAGTCATAGGAGATGTGGATGCTACAGT
The DNA here is from genome assembly GCA_029467805.1 of Pleurotus eryngii var. eryngii. NCBI lineage: Eukaryota > Fungi > Basidiomycota > Agaricomycetes > Agaricales > Pleurotaceae > Pleurotus > Pleurotus eryngii. Next base: position 1,128,127 of record SZVJ01000005.1, on the reverse strand, counting down.
ACATGATCAGAAACCCGCGATATGCAAAACATAACACTAAACCATAGGTTCAGAGAGTTAGGCGTCTACAGAAGTAAGCGAGACAAAGGGGAGGTAGGCGAGAGGTGAGCTAGACAAAGTAGAGCAAACAAATGCAAGCACGAGCATGCAAAAAGCTGTTACCCAAATAAGGGTTTTTTCCAGCATGGAGGACCTAGCTTTTCAAGCAAGGTAATTTCCGTAGCACGATGTAAGGGGTAGCTTTTCCCCACTGGGGTTTTTAATCCGCACCCCGACCTAGGGTAGTCTTATAGCAGCCACTCCTTACATCCGAAACAACCTCGCACCATGTCTTAGTAGCTTAGCGTACTTATTGCGGTATAAAAATGCTGATTCAAAAAAAATAAAAAATAAAAATTCGAGCATGTGGTTATCTAATCACATTATAGTTAGAAGTAAATACATATGATTATTCTCATGTAGATAAGTAGGTAGTGTAAATGAGATGACCCCTTGTGCATTTGCGAGGGTCTACTGCTATCTCACATCTGAGTAACCGCGAAGAAATGGTTATTTCTACAATAAAAGCATTCGACAAGGGCCGGCAGATCACGCAGGTCCCAAGAGTGGGCATTGGACTCTTGCAATACCTGGATAATAAAGGGAGTCAGCCCAAAGCATCTTCCAGTGAGCAGAAATGATACAACATAGGAATTATCAGTGGCATCAACAGTCACAGCAATGAGTCGAAGAACACCATTCTCAAACACCACACCATATAGTGGGCGGACAGGCAACCTGAGGATTTGGCGAAGCGCCTGCATGGCACAGCCGCAGTATACCGTCTGCTGCAAGGTGGTTGAAGGGGTCGAGTCGCGCTGGCACTCTATGAAGAAAGTCCCGAGTACGGTCGTTATTCCTCTGATGTACATAAACTTCAACCCTTTCTGATAGACCATGGTGTTGTTCACAACTGCATTTGTGATCTTCAGCGACACATCCTTCAGCAGCACCACAGCAAAGTAGACATCTGTCAGGGCTTTCTTGAGTGGGTGTGGAGAGTCGAGCACGACTGGGAGGAGAACATTGACCTTTGTGCTGTGAGAAGAAGTAGGTAGACATGACATGGTGGGGTATTTACACTTACTGCATAGTATGGTGAGACACGTCTGTAGACCCACCAGAATGTAATGTCTGCGAGCGCTAGCACAGAGACGAACACAGATAGTGGTCGAGTCACTCCTCAATAGACAGGGTTAAACCTTAGTATTTCAGGGAACTCTACCGTACGTCCGTAAGATACAAGTCCTTATATACTACAAGTACCAAACAGATGTAAAGCAGAGAGATGTAAGAGATAAGGTAAGGAGCCTAAGCTCTGGGGATTGATACAACATGGCAGCTATGCATGCCCATGAGGAGAGAGAAACATATGAGAAAAGGAGAAGTCCATATCAGGAAGGGAATCGTCACATACGCCCTCCCGAACAAGTAGAACTTGTTCGCGAATCTGTTTAAGTGTTCACAGAGCCTTCAAGGAGGAAGGGAGCTTGTCCTTGTCAACTTGCATGGCAGTGTCATCATGCTTGGGATGAGGAGAAGCTGAGCGACGTGGAGAAGTCGACTTAGAAGGTGGAGAGGAGCGGGAGTGGTTTCTTTTGTGTCGAGGACGATGGTCACATCAGTAGGGAATGGAATGAGGAGTGTTTCGGGGAGGCCAGTTGTTTTGTTGGGCGTGCTGTAAGTCTCTCTCCAGGGATTGCCCATAGCTGATCATGGAATGTGCGATGAAGGTTCTCATTGTCGAGGATGACATCAGGAGGTGACCGAGGGCCTGAGTGTCCTGAAGGGAAGTGGTATGGGATGGCTCCGCATGAGGTGCCTGGTAAACTGCAGCTCATGCTGACAAGGTAGCTTACGATCACGAGGTGGGAGTGATGCAGGATCAGCTGCATGAGCAGCAGCCTTCTTTTTGTGGAATTTAAGGTGCTGGGCATGGTCATGAAGACCTAGAAGGAAGGGACCAGGTGAGAAGGTTCTCGTATGGGTAACCAATCCATTGCTCTCGATAACTGGGAACAAGACCGATTTTGGAAGCTCAGGTTCCTGGTTAATGATGCTTGCCACAATGTTGTAGAGGGGAGGAGTGTTGCAAGCATAATAGCCCATGTTCACTCCAGTGGTGAGGTCGGCAGTGATATCGACAATGGTTCAAACATCAACTCAAGACACCTGGTATTTTTGCTTGGAGTTGGGCTCGGTGAAAACGAAGTAGTAGGAAGTGTTGTTGCTAACATTGAGGTACCGAAAACCAGGATGAGGTACAGGTTTGGCAGTGCTGTCGCGGTCCCGCTTGTCGTCAAGAGTGAATGCATACTGGTGAGGGGTGAAATTGTTTGGGTCAAATGGTTTATCGGCTGGGTCTTTGTTGAAGTCGATGAGCTCTGAATCTGTCGAAGGATTGGTGGTGCCCTGACCAGGTTCAGGGGGAATAGGAGAGTTGGTGGCAGTCATGGATGAGGGAAGGGATCATTGAGGTCATTGAGATCATTGGTTGGATTTTTTGGGGGAAGGAAGGATAGAGTTGGTAGGATGGTGTTTAGAGTTTTTAAGTGGTTGGGAAGGATGGAGATAGAGCAGAGAGAAACTGGTGCATGATATCAAGATTTGCAGGTCCAACAGTGGAATACCTCATCCAGACAGTAGTTCAGACACATCTGATACACCATACATGTCTAAATAGGCTTGTAGGGCTTGGAGGTGCTGGATCTGGTGCAGGGGCAGCCAGGTTTTATCCCCAGATTTCCATTTCAGCTCAAAAATGGTTTGAGCTCCTCGCCCCAAGTGAGATATGATCTTGTTGACTGCCCATTCAGGATCTGAGTTGTCAATCTTGAAGACTTGTGTGTCTAGCCAGCCCAGAAATAGTCTATCATCATTGGGTGAATGGCCTTGGAGCAATGATGTGTGAAACACATTATGGAGTCTCGCAGGTAGGTCCAGGGTGAATGACTCATTGCCATGGTCTTTCAGGATGTGATAAGGTTCGATGAACTTAGGGAGGAACTTCCATATGAGTCCCTTCGGGAACTTAATATTTTCCGTGGAGAGGTACACCAGTTCGTCTTTCACGAATGGCGCCTTCCGTCGATGATTGTTCACATTGCAGGTCTGTTTTACCCTGGTGGCCAGGATAGAGTCATGGGCAGCAGACACGGCTTGTCATAACTTGTCTGTGAACATGTGAATGCCTGGGTATTCATCGTTGGTCGCCGTGTTCCAGATGAGAGTGTGGGGCAGTCTTCCGTTGTTCAGGAAGAATGGGGAGTACCCTGTGCTCTCAGATTTAGCTAGGTTAATAGCAAATTCAATAGTGGGCAACCTCACAACCCAGTTCTTCTGATTGGGGCTGATGCATTGGTGTAACATCTGAGTTATCGTGTGATTGGCTCATTCCATGGAACCTTTGGACTGTGGATGGTATGCACTTGGCATCTTGAGTTTTGTCCCTACTAGCTCATGCAGCTGTTTCCAGAAAAGGCTCATGAATAGGATGTCACGGTCACTAACTATGGCTTGAGCGAGTCCATGAAAGTGATATACTCAGTTGAAGAGCAGTTCTGCTATGTGTTGAGCCATGTAATTAGTGTGGCTGGGGATGGGGTGGACCATAGCTGTCAAGAGGTTGATTACCACCATAATGGAATTGTAGGATGCATCATGGTCTTTCGATTCAGGGAGCAGGCCTATGAAATCAATATCTATTGCCTCCCAGGGGCATTGGGCAACAGGAAGTGGGTGAAGAAGTCCATAGGGCTGCTGGTTGCGCAGTTTACTGCATCTGCACATCATACAGGTGTCGCAATACACCTGAGTGTCACGCACCATCTCCTTCCACCACACATATTCACATAGGTAGTCCAGAGTTTTGGACGCCCCTAGATGTGCTAGGAGTGAGTGTGCTTCCGTAATTATGATTTCATGGATGTTGCAGCCACGAATATAGATGAGGGGTATGCACAGGACATGTTTCACATTGCGTCTTAAGTACAACAGGCCTTTGTCCACTTCGTAGTTCCGGAATTTGTTGGGCTTGGCCATGATATTCTTGAATACTACATCCTCGTGGTACTTATTCTTAATTTCCATGGTGTCACACCTAGTGATGTTTTCACTAAAATGTTTTGGATGTAGTTGGATCAGTCAAGATAGATCAGACAGTCACCCAAGTTGTTGCAGGCTGAGGTGTTGTTACTAGATTGTTATGAGTGCTTATACTACATTGTAGTACAGAATAGGAAGTAGAAGGTAAGAGGATGAAAAAGGGGTCAGAAGTTTATTTGAATAAACTTCACAGCAGGCAATACTAAACTACTCAACAAATGAATAGCACAATAGGAACTTGATAAGTTGTAACTGATTGAATATAAACAAATACTAATCATGGGAATATTCCTGGATGAATATACTACTGACTAACTCCGAGATATAATGACTACTCTGTAATGCTACTGGTCAGAAGCTCTAGTCAGATGCTGGATCACTTCCTTTTTAGATATAAATGATACCAGACACACACTTAAGCTATAGTGCGATATCGCCTCTAATATATTACTAGACACCTATAGAATCGTATCTACAGTCTAATGCCTAGCCAGTAATGGTATACTCTGTACCTAAGATAAATGAGAGCTTGTAACTTTGAGTAACAAGATATGTGTACACTAGACACTTAATCTTTTATTCAGCAAGGGCTTCACAGCTTCAAAGTACTTAATTATCAATGAATCAAGTATATTCTTTCTCTATGTAACCTATTAGTACTATACTACTTACTAAGAAGTGGTACTACAGAAGGAATGGGTGATGTCAAGTGAAACTGAGTTCTAGAATGGAGATCAACTAAGTAAATGTGTCTTCAACTGAATCAGCTATATGAAATTGACATGTTCTATTTACTACATTTGGGGGGGTTTACATACTTTACAGAAAGTGGGGCTGTGTACTCCACAAGGGGCTGAAAGTGGAGCTGAAACACTACATGAAACATGTTTCAAGTATGCCAAGCCAATGACACAGCGTGCAGGATGGGATAATGTAGTGTGTAATAGGCAATTGCTATGTGAGAACTATCTTTGATAATGAATGCATATTGATGTTTACATTAGACAAACATGTAGATAATGTAAGTAAGCAATATTCTCACAGTCAATATGCAAACATAACATGAAACAAACTTAATCCTTAGCCTGAGAATATCCTATTGACATAATAACATAGTCACTCCATAGTGATTAGATATTGTATGGGTATTGTGTTGAGAAGTATACAAAAAATATAAGTCATTGTTTATTCAATATTGATTGTCTATTAGAGTGTCCATTACATGGTCAATATCTTTTATAGTATTTCAGAAATGATTGACTAATGTATGTGCTATTGATTCCATAATTATTGCATATTCCCCTTGTTAATTTGTATCCAATATGTCATCTCAATGGTCAGATATCCATTGCAGATTGTATGAGATAGAGTTCATGTATTCTATGCTACATTATGACTTGTATCTGGAAGCAATATCTACAAAATATGTGATTGTAATATATGGCAAATATGTGATCACAATATACAGGGAATAGATGATCACAATATATGGAGAATAGGTGATTGCAGTATATGGAGAATAGGTGATTGCAGTATACAGGGATTAAGTGATTGCAGTATATGGGGAATAGAAGTCTACTGTCTCCCTGAACTGAGTATGGAAACACTGATGTTGCACTGAGGACTATGAGAGTGGTCTCCTCATGCTCAGTGACTTTTGGTATAGCAAAAATATGTATGATTGACTCTAATTGGACAAGATGATTCCCAGCATACCATCCAAACATGCATCAATGTTATCCAAAGGCATGAGCAAACCTTCTACCATTTTGTTCACAAGGTTGAACTTGAAGGAGGGACCATCGAAACAGTCTAATGTAACTTTGCAAGCTTAGAGAAGTGCCATGAGATTCAGTGGTGAGTCTCTTCTTAAATTGAGCATATGAATAACTCACCTATACTAAACTCTTGGGCCCATGAGTGTGGGCATACTATCTGTTAGTACTTGATTCAAAGCACAATGATTTGTTTTTCATGGCCTTGTGGGGTTGATTACTCAGTCACTGCTGTCATTGGAATTCTGTTTCATCCATGATTGGTGATCATTGGAGTGAGGACTTGATTCAAAGCTGTTGCTTTGTATGATCAATGTTGAAACAGCCTGGGGTTTTTATCACCTTGCATATGTATGGTGCATACATAACGTACAGTGCATATGTAACATATGGTGCATACGTAATGTACGGTGCATACATAACATATGGTGCATATGTAATGTACGGTGCATATGTAACATACAGTGCATACATAACATACAGTGCATAGACACTGGGCTGGTCAATTTAAGTTGCATGTCATCAGCAGACGACTTCAAGGGGAGTTTGTATGAGTGACTAACCTGATATTGCACTGACAGTGCTGAAGGCCTTACTTCTAATCACCTACAGCCTCCAGCACTTCAATAGCCTCGAAGATCTGTGCCGGCGTCATTGAGTAGCGCAAAGCTGTTAATAGTGTCTGCAACATCTAGGAATGTGTTTTTGTGTTAATCTTTTCCAGATGAACCTACACAATAGATCAATTTCATATGGGGTGTATTGCAGTTATTGATGTCATATACTGTTCTACCGTCATTATCACCTACAAAGGGGAGGCAACCATTGTATAATGGCGAAGTGAGGGAAGAGAGACATACTGCTATGACGACTATGCACATTTACGAAGAACAGCTACTGGGAGAGGCATGATACTCCTAACGAGGATGATTTCGAGCCTTGGAAATGGAGACACTGGGCTGGTCAATTTAAGTTGCATGTCATCAGCAGATGACTTCAAGGGGAGTTTGTATGAGTGACTGACCTAATATTGGTGTTTCCATACTTCCGTACTCAGGTTAGGGAAGCAGTAGGCTTGAATGCACTGCATCTCCCGTTGAATATTCCCCAAATATTGTATCTATATTGTGATTACATATTCCCCATATACTGCAATCACCTATTCCCCATATACTGCAATCACCTATTCTCCATATATTGTGATCATCTATTCCCTGTATATTGTGATCACATATTTGCCATATATTACAATCACATATTTTGTAGATATTGCTTCCAGATACAAGTCATAATGTAGCATAGAATACATGAACTCTATCTCATACAATCTGCAATGGATATCTGACCATTGAGATGACATATTGGATACAAATTAACAAGGGGAATATGCAATAATTATGGAATCAATAGCACATACATTAGTCAATCATTTCTGAAATACTACAAAAGATATTGACCATGTAATGGACAGTCTAATAGACAATCAATATTGAATAAACAATGACTTATATTTTTTGTATACTTACCAACACAATACCCGTACAATATTTAATCACTACAGAGTGACTATGTTATTATGTCAATAGGATATTCTCAGGCTAAGGATTAAGTTTGTTTCATGTTATGTTTGCATATTGACTGTGAGAATATTGCTTACTTACATTATCTACATGTTGTCTAATGTAAACATCAATATGCATTCATTATCAAAGATAGTTCTCACATAGCAATTGCCTATTAAACACTACATTATCCCATCCTGCACACTGTGTGATTGATAATGATACTGCCAATGGCTTAGTAAAGCAGCTAATCCTTTGCATGTGCAGCTCCATGGTGCTCCACAATGCTCCACAATACTCCATAATACTCCACAATGATGTCATCTGATGTTATCTAATTTATTGGGTCTTCCTGAGGACAAGCTTAGATGGCATTTTGTTCAGTAGTTGCAAAGTGCTAGAAGGTTCTGTAACATTCTTTGAAGTTCCATGACATTCCTACCAACTTCACAACTGCATTTCAACATGCTTCATTATGACTTGTAAACTTGTTGAGTGGTTGGGATGTAAGGATATTGATTAGGGGTCCCAGGAGTAGACAGGGGATTTAGGGGAAATAGTAAAGTAAGGTAAAATAAGTCTATAGTTTTGGTATGAAGTCCGATTGACTTGATTCAAATTGTGCCAAGAAGCTGTGGTTCTATAGCAGTGAATAGAATAGGTGTAAAACACTATAATTCATGTCACTTACTGCAACTTCCAATTTGGAGTATGACAATGGGTACATCAATTCCCTCGATGCTGTTCAATATGATATCCAGCAAAGTAGGAGGTGGGAGGGGAAGAGAATTGTCCTTCTGCTGTGTGGAATTGTTTGAAGCTGGCATCTGCTGTAGGGTCATGTTTGGCCCTGTAGGCCCTCTATTACAGGAACAACTCCATGCTGGTAACTTTATCACCAACTGTCTTATGGGGAGTTCTCCTGCTGAAGACAAGAGCTTTAATTCCTCATTACTCCCACCCTCCTTTTATTGTCCAGGACCGTGGAGAATGAAACAATGACTTGCCATCCATTTGGCGAACTCCACACTAGTCCCAACCCTGGGCACCTTGCCCAAATCGGCAGGGGAAGAGAAGTGTTGAACATTTATGTCCTTGGTCGCATGCTTTGACGCCATCTTCATCTCCAGTCCCACGAGTACAGGTGATGCAGACATCAACAACAACTGCGTCTCCACAGGACAGCCCTCCACCACATCATGGTAAGTGTATTCAGTCATCGACCACACAGTTCCTCATGACTCATTTGAATAGATGCACGACAAAGCATCACTTAGCACATTCTCCACCCCCAGGATGTACACAGGCTCAAAGTCGAACTTGCCAATCTTTTCCATTCAATGTGCCTGTCACCCAGACAAGTTCTGTTGGCTGAGCAGGTGTACCAGCCCTTTATGATCAGTGAGCCATTTAAATTTAGCTCCCTGCAGTATGTCACAGTGTCGGAGCATGGACTTGATGTAAGGGGACACTCCTATTTTCTCCTATTCCCCCTGTTCCCCTCCCTTCCTCCTCGTTCCTTTCTCCTTTCCTTCATCCCACGGACTCTTACCTACATTCCTTTCGTTCCCTTTCCTTTCCACTTCCTTTCCACCCACTCCTTTCGCATCTGAGTCACGTCCGGTGACTCCGGAGTCTTCCCGCACTTCGGACTTGCTCGGACTTGCTCGGACTCGTATATACACTTCGGGGCTCGTCTGGGCTACCATTACCTCCTTTCCCCACTTTATTACTCTTCATCCTTCCTTCCCCAGGTCGCTGGCACGACTCCTGTACATTCCCCTTCCACTTCATTATCACATGCCCCCTCGTACCTTGTGATATTCATTCGGACTTGTGGCTGGTGTACTGTACAGTTATCCTTCATTCCTCCCACACTACTACAGTATATACTTCGCTTCCTAGCATGGAGAATCCTTATCCTGTTCTCTTTGGATTCTCCCTCTGCTAGGTAAGCAGTTCTCTCACGTATTGTAGTTAGTCTTATTCATTATCTTTGGATTCTCCCTCTGCTAGGCCTGCGCTGTCGGCCATCTTGAGGTTGCCCTTACACTTGACACCAGCTAACATCTCTATCTCATGGACAGGATAGTTCTGCTGTGCAGCGTTCAGTTTTGCCGAATGAAAGGCAGTGATATTGGCCTTACACCAGTCCATGCCCTGGGCAACTACACCAGAGACGCCAGTAGCACACACCCATCTGTGATCAACCAAATGGTCTTGGCCCCCTTCTCATATGAAAGAGGCACCCGATGATGGTCACGCCAGGCCTGAAGTCAGTTCTTTATGTCCTCGAAGGCCCTCTGGTGAGTGAATTCCCACCTAAAGGGAACACTGTTGCCTGTTAATGAAGACAGTATGCCCATAGGGATGCGAATGCCCTCAGTGTTATCCACAAGGTATCCAATGGTGCCCAAGAACCCTCACAACAAATCCCTATTCATAGGGGTCTTCCACTTGAGGATTGAATCAGCCTTGTGCGGATCCGTTCGTATTCCCTCATGATCGACTATGTGTCCTAGTGCATTGAGCTCTGGCACCAAGGACTTCTTCTTCTTCTTGGAGGTGTAGAGCTTCTCATGCAGTAAGATATCAATTACCATCTGGCAGTGCTTAATGTGGTCCTCCAAGGTGTCCGAATAGATATATATATCATCTAGGTAGACATCCATGAAGACACCAATGTACAGAGAGAACAAATGGTTCATGAGCGCTTGGTAAGTGGCTGGGCAATTGCAGTCGCCCTGCTGAAGTATGTGGCTAACAATATTACTGTTAGGCATAGTCACCAAGGTATGGCTGACATGCTCGGGAATGACACGAATCTGTTCATAGGTGTCACATCTGTCTAACACAGATACATAGGTGTGCTGGGCCACTTGATGAAGTATGCCTTCTATATATGGAAGTGGGGATGCCATCTTGCAAGTATTGGCATTTCGCTCTCTCAGATCCACAACAACGCAAAGTAATGTGGTTCCCAGCTTATAAATGAGTAGCATGAGCACCATGTTTCCAGAGTTAGTAACCTTCCAGCAACCAGAGGCTGTATAACCCTTCCATTTATCATTCCACTGCTCCTGCAGTGGCTCGGGACAACACAATGGTCGCCAATGATAGACCTTGGATTTGTCTATCAGTGGGATGGTGTGATTGATCGTGCGAAGTGGCAGAAGTGGAGTGCTGATTGCTTGTTTGCAGATGGGCTGTGCATAGTCGTGTAGGTGATTCCTAGCCTTCTCAAGATTCTCTTCTACTATTTGCATAGACCTCGAAGCCAGAGTAGTTACCTCTGGCCCCTTCAGGGGTAAGGAGGCAGGGGAGCACACCACTACATGAGCAGGATTGATACCTAGCGCAACTTGGTGCTGATAAAGCCACGGCATCCCAAGTATTATGTTGTAGTTTGTGACATTAATCACATCAAAGTAATGTTCCTCCTTAATGTCTTGGTAGCTGAAATTCATCCTGTAGCCAGAGTTGATCTTTGAATGAGACCCCTGAACCGCAAGTGTCAGGGTCAGGGATGTCTTCAACTCAACAGTCTTTAGCGTCTTTAGCGAATGTGGCATTCCTCTGCAGAGATGGGTATGTTCCTCGCTGAACTTGCTGACCATTAAGCTCAAGGATTTTGAGCATGTTACTATTCATCTCTCCCAATGTACGTCCTCTAGGTGAGCCCCCTGATTCAGAGTCATTCTCAATTGTCAAGCTATTCACCCTATTGGTGAACAGGGACTTGAGGTTCATACTATCCTTGATGTTGTCAAGCCTGTGTACAAACTCCTGCTCTTTTCTGTATAGAACAGTGTTGTACCACTGGGGGAAATTGAACACTGGGTTCTCGAGGTATTCTAACAGGATCTCCATTTGTAAAAGACGATGCTCATCTCATAGCTGGTAGGTATGACTTTCGGGATGTTCCTTCCATAGCCCAAATCGCTTATCCAGTTCGCCATTACTTAGCTCACCATCCCCTAGATAGGGTGAACAATGAGTGAGATGATACTTGGCCGCTTCAGCCAAGTGATCAATGACTAACGGGACTTCCTTATACATCCTGGCATGTGGGAGTAGTAGACCATGGGAGACACAACAGTTGACAGCATACCACCATAGGATGTTATAGTTTGACTGACACACATAGGATCTGTCAATCTTGACTTCACGGCCACCCTGCCACTTGTCAGTGGCGATGAATTTGTTCTTGATACCTCTTCAAACTTGAAAGTGTGATTCACCCTGGGGGCGATCCACCTTGGGGTATCACTCATCTGCTGGGAAAGGAACTTTCATTCCAATCCTGTTTAGGAGTGTTTGCTGGGCGGTGGTGTACGGGTCACCCACAGAATACCATTCTTGTTCCCAGCTAGGAATTTCCGAAGTATGATTGGGCCACACAAATGTGCTGCCTTCCTCCTCTTTATCATCAGAAGTCGGAAGTAGGTTAGGCACTGTATGTAAGGGGACACTCCTATTTTCTCCTTTTCCCCTGTCTCTCTTCCTCCCTCTTCGTTCCTTTCTCTTTCTTTTCATCCCACAGACTCTTATTTACCTTCCTTTTCTTCCCTTTCCATTCTACCATCCATCCGAACCTCATCCGACGCACCCGAGCAACATCCGACACATTTCCCGCGCCTCAGCCGCACTTCGGCCGCACTTGCACATGCCCGGATGCGCTTCAGACGCACGTATACACTTCGGGGCGTGTCCGGGTGACCTATACCTTCTTTCCACACCTCTTTACTTCCTATTCCCACTTTTCCGGGTCGCCGGCACGACTCTTGCATATTCTCTCCACCTTGCTATCACATGTGCCCGCTCGTACCTTGTGATATTCTATGGACTTGGGGCTGATGTACTATACAGTTATCCCACTCTCTTCCCACGCTTCTACAGTATATACTTCGCCTCCTAGCATGGAGAATCCTTATCTTGTTCTCTTTGGATTCTCCCTCTGCTAGGTGAGCAGTCTCTCATGTATTGTAGTAGCTCTATTCATACCTTTGGATTCTCCCTCTGCTAGGCTCGTGCTGTCGGCCATCTTGAGGTTGCCCTTACACTGTATCCTCGGAGTCGCAGTCACCATCAAAGCAGTGTAGTGGTTCAGTTACCTCAGTGTAGTCCGCCAGGTCAGCAAATTGTACTGCTAATAAGTCCAATTTGTGCAGTGGCTCCTGAATCTCTTCCACGCGAGCCTCATGTGCCTTGAAGTCAATTCTGATACCATGTAATGGAAAGCCAGGTGGTTTGTTAAAGCCACTTAACTGAACTGTGGTTGATTTGGGGCAGTCCTTGTAACTGTGGCCCTCCCCCTTGCATATGAAACACTTACCTGCACTGTAAGGGGACACTCCTATTTTCTCCTATTTTATCCTATTTTCTCCTATTCCCCTGTCCCTACACCCTTCTCCTCGTTCCTTTCTCTTTCCATTCATCCCACAGACTCTTAGCTACATCCCCTTCATTCCCCTTTCGTTCCCCTTCCTTTCCATTTCCCTTCTGCCCATTCACTTCACATCCGAGTCTCATCCAATGACTCCGGACTCTTCCCGCGCCTTCGGACTCGCTCAGACTCGTACATACACTTCGGGGCTCGTCCGGGCTACCTCTATCCTCCTTTCCCCTTCCACTTCGTTATCACATGCCCCCTCGTACCTTGTGATATTCGTTCGGACTTGCAGCTGGTGTACTGTACAGTTATCCTTCATTCCTCCCACACTACTACAGTATATACTTCGCTTCCTAGCATGGAGAATCCTTATCCTGTTCTCTTTGGATTCTCCCTCTGCTAGGTGAGCAGCTCTCTCATGTCTTGTAGTTAGCCTTATTCATATCTTTGGATTCTCCCTCTGCTAGGCCTGCGCTGTCAGCCATCTTGAGGTTGCCCTTACATGCACATCTCAAGGCATCCCTCTCTGTTGTAGAGAGCTGAGAAGGGAATGTAGGTCACCACTTGTCATCCTGCAACCTCAAATTGCAGTTATCATTCTGACATCTTTGAGGTTGGTTCCTGGAGGGGACCCTGGCCATCTCCTTTCTGTCTCGCCGATTGTCTCTAAATCGGGCAGCCTGTTTACTGTTTTGGGTCCTGCAGGGATCTCCTGAGTCCCCTTGGTCATTTGATCTACCATGCTTTGAATGGTGCGCCTGAAGAGTGGCATCCGCTACTTCAATTATCTGGGCCTGCTTGACCACTTCTTTCCAGGTAGAAGTGTTCCCGTTTAGCTGATCTTTAATGAGAGAGGCTTGGATATGGGGATGAAAACCCTTCCATAGCTTGGAAACACACTCCTGCTTGCCAATGGTTGACACTATGTCCAGCTTCTGTTGCATGGCAGAAGTGAATTCCTTCACACTATAACTCCCTTGCTTAAAGTTGTCAATCTCAAGGTGCATTTGGTCGACCATATCTGAGGGAAAGCACTCATCCATCAAAGCTCGGTAGAACCACTTCAACGTCCATTTATTCAAATGTGAAGCTACCTGCTGTAGATAAAAACGGTATGCCTCCCCTCCTAGGAATGAGAATAGCTTTCAAACCTGATGTTCTTTGGCTATGTACCCTTCCTTCAGATACAGTTTGCTTTCAGTGACGAAGCACATATATGTGAATAAATCCAGCTCCCCATTATACTTCAAGGGGGGAGTGGGTCTTAGGAGCAGCTTTTGCTCTTTCTTTCTCCACCTTCATCATTCATTCCTACCCCGTCACCCCATCTGACTGCCATGGCCACGAGAACAGCTTTGGGATTGTGAGCGATGACAGTATTTCTGCCGATGCCTCCTTCCACTCTTGTCAGTGGATGAGGTGGAGTTGCTATCAGAACTACCTGACTCATTGTCCGACATCTGTCCAGAGGATGAGCCAGAGGATGAATTATCCAAGTCCGGTGATGCCAATGTTGATGATGATGATGATGATGATGATGAAGTAGACGAGGAGGATGAAGATCCCCCTGACGACCCACTGGACAGGGACGACCGATGGGGGGAGTCAGAAGAGTCTGATTTGTCATCCATATCTTCCAGAACCCTACCGAGGATGCTTTTCCCTGGGATTTATTTACTAGGAAGAAGTTGCGACAATGTGTGCTTCTTCCCCTTGCCCTTGTGAGCCTTTCGCCCCTTTGAAGACTTTCATTTGTGCTTACGGTCATTCCTTGGGGGTGACAGCTGTCTACAATCTGCTCTAAGGGTTTGATTCTCCCTTTCCAGCTCATCAAGGCATCAGTATATCTCAGACAACTCGCAGTCTGAAGGGTTGTCTGGTAGAGGAACCACATTACTCCCAGTGCCAGGCACATTCCAATAGGTGAGCATCCATGCTTGCTCTTGCTGGTCCATGTTTCCTAAGTCAATTGCTTTTCCCTTAGATCAAGAGGGGCCGGCTACAGGAGGAAGAGTTGGCTTCCTAGGGGCTTTCTGTTTCCTTGCTGTTAGAGCCGCTTCACAGCACCGAAGAGTCTCCCATTCCTCGTCGTTCAGACCAATATATGTAGACAGATCAAATATTATTAAAGTAATTATTGTCTAGTGATACATGACAGCAGAGACTGGGGGCGCTCCTGTCTCAAGAGCGACCCTTGCGATGAGTAACTCAAGTCCATCCTTGAGTGTCCTCATTGCTACTGTCCTCATCTGGTCCACAGCTATATGTAGGATTATCTTTGCCATTCCTGGCGGTAGAACGACCATCCTCAGTCCTCTCTTCACCATTCCTAGCGGTATGTGGGCCCTCCTTGGCCATGTCATCACCCTGCATGGCGGAATTCCTCTCTACGAATTCCCCAGGGATTAGGGGGTCTCAGGAGGCATTCAATGGTTCTTGATAACCAAGGGGTACACATGCAGCTGCTATGTCCGAGTACAATCAGGAATGCAAGCCTGTAGAGGCATCCGGATTTGGTAGGATAGCTATAGAGGTGGGGTCAGTCTCAAGAGATGAAAGCTCGGACTCACCAGTTTCTTTTGTCACGGGAGCAGGTTGTCGGTTACGAAGAGGGTAATGGGACATTTTCTAAAAGTAGAATAGATGAGAATAGATGATATGTAAGACTTAACATTTATGGATTGCTTTTGGGTGCCGAAGGAGTCTCAGAGGGCCAGACTGAGGGGACCAAGTGGCAGGGTTTTATTTATGAGATAAGAGAATGATCTGAAGGGAAAGGATAGAAGATAGGTGTAAGGTAGGTTGTGAAGTGTCAAAAATATGTAATGTCTGTGAGTGCTAGCATGGAGACGAACATGGATAGGGGTCAAGCCACTTCTCAATAGACAGGGGTAAACCTTAGTATTTCAGGGAACTCTACCGTACGTCCGTAAGATACAAGTCCTTCTATACTATGAGTACCAAACAGATGTAAAGCAGAGAAATGTAAGAGATAAGGTAAGGAGTCTAAGCTCCAGGGATTGATACAACATGGTAGCTATGCAAGCCCATGAGGAGAGAGAAACATATGAGAAAAGGAGAAGTCCATATCAGGAAGGGAATTGTTACACAGAAAGTAAAGTATGCATGAGAGCATGCAGCACTGTGTGGGATGCAGGTAGTGGAGTTACAATGTACCAATAAGCACATCAAAGCGGAGTTATACATTGTATTGATAGGAACAGTCCAAGCAGAGTCCAGCAGAAATTGCCCAATATGGTAAGTCTACAATGTATACAATAAGAACCATCTGCATGGAGCAGCTCACACATCAGAAGGCTTGAGAGATTGACCAGCAATACAGCCGAATGCTGTGGAATGGTTAGTGAGGTAGCTAGGTTGTTTCTAATCATTCCTATACAGGTACACTGATGCAGCAGGGATAAAATGTCAGCAAATCAGTCCAACATCTGGCTGCCGATGTAGGCTGATTCTTTGCTATTGAGGCTGTTGGTTTCAGCCAGCATGTAGCTGAGACCTATTGGGATGCTGTAGATGATGCATCAGTAAAGAAATCGGCCCAAATAAGCAAAACATTGGTATGTCTGATGTCTGGTGCAGGCCGACATTTTGTGATACAGGCCGATGTTTTCAGCTGGTGAGTAGTGTGCATGTACAATATTGTTATACATCATGATACCCAGACCAAAGCACCAGCCGATGTAGGCAAAACACCGCCACATCAGCTGTCCAGCAGAGGCTGACATTTAGTGAAACAAACTGATGTTCTCTGCTGGTAGGTAGCTGGCACATTCTTTGATGGAGTACATGATACCAAGACCAAAGCACAGGCTGATGTAGGCAAAAACATTGCCACATCGGCTGTACGATGGAGGCCAATGTTTTGTGAAACAGGCCGACATTTTTAGCCTGTGAGTGTAAGGGGACACTCCTATTTTCTCCTTTCCCCCTGTCTCTCTCCCTTCCTCTTTGTTCCTTTCTCCTTTCTTTCATTCCACAGACTCTTATTTACATTTCCCTTGCTCCCTTTTCATCCTACCATGCATCTGAGCCTCATCTGAAGAATCCAATGTATTCCTGCAGTCCGGATTTGCTTGGCTGTGTTTGCCCACACTTGTGCATGCCTGGACATGCTTTGGATGCACATATACACTTCAGGGCACATCCAGGTGACCTATACCTTCTTCCCCCACTTCATTACTTCCCATTCTGGCACGACTCTTGCACACTCCCTCCACTTCATTGTCACATGTACCTCCTTGTACCTTGTGATATTCTCTGGACTTGTGGCAGGTTATAATACAGTTCTCTTACCTTTCTCCCACACTTCTACAGTATATACTTCGCTTCCTAGCATGGAGAATCCTTATCTTGTTCTCTTTGAATTCTCTCTCTGCTAGGCTCGCACTGTTGGCCATCTTGAGGTTGCCCTTATAGTGAGTAGCTACACATGTCCTTTGATGTAGTACATGATACCAAACCAAAGAACCAACTGATTGAAGCAAAACATCGCCACATCAGACGTTTGATGCAGACTGAGGTTTTGCGAAATAGGCCAACATTCTCCACTGGCAAGTAGTGTGCATGTCTGGTAGTGTAGTAAACAATACCAAGTATAAAGAATCAGCACATCATATGTCCAGTGAAGACTGACATTGTACAGTATAGGCTGACACTTTGGCCCAGTGAGTAGCGGGTATGTCCTGTATTGTTATACATGATACTCCAACCAAATCACTGGCTGATTTAGGTGCAATGTTGGCATGTCCAATGTCAGCTGCAGGCCGACATTTTCCGAAACAGGCTGACACTTTCAGCCAGTGAGTAGCCAGCATGTTCTTTGATATAGTATATAATACCAAGTCCAAAAACTTGCCACATCGGACATCTGGTACAGGCCAACATTTTCCAAAACAGGCTGACACTTTCAGCTGGTAAGTAGCAGGTCTGTCTGATGGTATAGTATATAATGGCAAGTCACAAATGTCACCACATCGGACATCTGGTACAGGCCGACGTTTTCCGAAACAGGCCAACACTTTTAGCTGGTGAGTAGCTGGCATGTTCTATGATATAGTACATAGTACCAAGTCCAAAAACTCGCTACATCGGACATCTGGTATGGGCCGATGTTTTCCAAAATGGGCTGACGTTCTCAGCCAGTGAGTAGCAGGTATGTACTGTATTGTTATACATGATACCCAGACCAAAGCCTCCACCAATTTATGCAAAATGTCACCACATCAGATGTTCAGTGCAGGCCGATGTTTTGCCACATAGGCTGATGTCTTTAGCCAGTGAGTATCAGGCATGTCCTATGGTGTAGTATACAATACCAAGTCCAAAACATTGGCCCAAGTAGGCAAAACATCAGCATGTCAGACAACCTATTTGGGCTGACATTTTGCAATGTAGGTGAATGTTTTATCACCTTACATTCACATCCAACTACATTGGTCAGAGCATTTGACATGAGTTGCTGCGCACCAGCTAGATAAGTACTGGGCTGGTTTCTTGTGTGTCTCTTACCTTACATTTTACTTAGTGAGGAATACTGTTTCCTTGTTTCATATTACAGTAGCTCACATCACTTTCATACTCTTACAACATGCCTATTTCAATAGTTTTAGACTTTCAGGTTTAAACTTATGTTAAAACTATTCTAAATAAATTAAAAATAGTTCACCACATATTATGACAAAGTTATTTGAATAATATATTCAATGAGGGACCTCTCTCTTTCTTTTACCATGACCTAAAGTTTAAACGCCCGTTCGTCAACAGGCATGACAAAGGTAGGCCCGCAAGAAAAGGGAAGAAATAGAGGTAATATGAACAACAATAACCCGGGAAGCAAGCCCGGGTTCAATCTTAGCGATTGGCTACGCCCTACCCGCTCAGCTGAGAGTAACGTGGCATCAAACTGCGTGAGATCAGTCACCAGCAGTCAGGCCACGCGGCGCAAGGCCTCACATGAGAACAGCGACGTTGAAGACGATCACCACCCCGCCCTCGACGACACCACTCTTCACTCAGCCCTGGCAGCGCTGAAAGCCGGTAACGAAGCAGCAGCACTGCGTAAATCAGGGGGGAAGGATTGTACCCCCGTTCACACGCCAGCACGACGGGATCCCCCTCCACATCTAGAGACACCCCGAGACCCAACACCTCACCCTCCACTTCAGCAAAGCGTACTCCCCTTCTCCTTCTCCACCAGCTCCCTGGCAGGTCTCAAGCACAAGGACGTCCACATGGCATCCTCCCACTCCCCCACCGCCGCAGCTCCAGCAAACATATCAGGTTCGCCTTCCTCGTCCACACGCAAATCCAGCAAACGTCTGCAGAAATGAGCCAAGCCCCCAGTACCCCAGAAGACAGTGGACACCCCCTTCAACGCAGCCACCCAGCATCTTCGAAACTTGGGGATGTTCCACCTTATAGGCAAAATAGATCTGCATTTCGTCGCCAACGCTCTCTTCAAGGTAGCCGCTCGCCTGCAAGATACAGGAACCAGCGAACTCCTGCACGCCCTCGCAACCATTCAGAACGAGCTCCTCCTTCGTCAAGCTTCGGAACAAGCCACGACTACCCTGCGGGATGCTGCCAAAGAGATCTCAGGGAACCTCGCCAAAAAGTTAGAGGATCTCTCCACAGATACCCTTACCACAATCAAACAAGGAGTACTTAAGGCAAGTCGGGAACTGGACAAAAGCACTGACATCCTCAAGTTTACCGCTGGAAATCTAAAAGCCACGACGGAACGTGCTCCCAAGTCGTTCGCCAATGTGGTCGCTGCCGACGCCCCCCCACCCCCACCCCCACATCGGACACTTCTCCAACCTTCCACCCAAGCCAGGCTGGAACGAGACCGCAGGCGGAGCACCTGACGGTTTACCACATTTATACATGAAGCTCATATAAGCTTTATATGAAGTCATATACTTTATATAGGCTTTATATAGGCTTCATGTACAAAAACTATGAAGATATGTTTTATAGGAATGGCAGGAAAAACTTTACATTTATCCTACTTGCTTCACATTTTCTCTACATTTCTTTTACATTACCTATACATAGCATGTGAACTTTACATAAGATTTATATAAATATTTATATGTACTGCATATAAAGTTCACATGAAGTAGATTTGTTTGAAACATAATTTTGAAAGACACATATGCTTCATATGAATTTACATGGATTTGTATGGATTTATATGGATTTATATGGATTTGTATGAGTCACTGGAGCCATTTCCAAGGCAATTACTGCTTTGGGACGTCCAAAAATGAGTTAGCAAGACTTATCTGAAGATAAGTCATTTTTCTCGAACGGGGCGCTTACTCAGGAATATTAATTTTCTTTTTTCTTTTCCGTCGGGCGTCTATTGGGCGCCTATTTCGGCAATCACCGCACCACGCGCATGTGCATGTGACTGCGACGTGGCTGCGTGCCACATCGCTTCTTTCTTTTCAACCACCACCATCCCCTCGAATTCAACGCAACCCACGGACACCCAATGCCCCCAAGAGCCCCACGCAGTATCCAAACGGCGTCCACGCGCGGCGGAGCACAAGAAAGGAACGAGGAGGAGGGCCAGGCAACGTAAGTGGCCCTGCCCCCTCCTTTGTGCTTGTACTGACACCCTCCACCCCTTCCCACCACCCCACTACCCCCTCCCCTCCACAACGCCGTCCCACACCCTCGTTTTCACCCCCCACGCCCTCGTTTTCACCCCCCACGCCACCACGCCCTCGTTCCCATCCCCCGCGCCCCGTTTTCACCCCCACGCCCCCGTTTTCACCCCCCGCACCCCGTTTTTCAATGACGGCACCCCCGTCCTCAACGACAACACCCCCGTCCTCAACGACAACACCCCCGTCCTCAACGACAACACCCCCTGTGCCCCCGTTTTCACCCCCCGCGGCCCCGTTTTCAACGACAACGCCCCCGTTTTCATGACGACACCCCCGTTTTTGACAACAACGCCCCCCGTGCCTCCGTTTTCACCCACACGGCCCTGTTTTCATCCCCCATGCCCCCGTTTTCGCCCCCTGCACCCTGTTTTCAACGACGATGCCCCTGTCTTTGACAACAACACACCGCCATGGCCCCGTTTTCACCCCCTGCACCCTGTTCTCAACAATGACGCACCCCTGTGCCTCATTCTCAACAACACCTGCCCCCTGCCTTCGTTTTCACCCCACACACCCATGCCTGTTCTCAGTGCCATCAAGCCTAGGTCCACCTGATCAGCCACCGCTGCTGCCAAGGCAGTGCAAGAGGCTTCCCAAGAGACTGAGTAAGTACACCAGTCTCATGTTAGTAGCATAGATGTAGAGTAGCAGTATTTAAAATAAATAAATCTCTCTTACATTTACAAAAAAATTATCTGAACATTGTCTGACAGAGATGAAGAAGAGCAGCCAGCCAAGAAGACCTGTGTGTCTGCTGCAAAGAAGACCACAAAGACCAAGAAAGAGAAGAAGTACACATTGCTTGCTTGCTTATACCTGTTGCTGACTTCTGGTATTTATAGGACCTCTGCTGTCCGTGATGCAGAGGACAAGGCTGTGAAAGCAGTTGCTAAGAAGAACATGACACTGTATGTATCGATATCCTCACTGTGATGCCCACCACCATACTGATTAACTATAGTACATCTAAAATTCTCAACGAAAGTGGTGCTGGTGTAGCTCCACCACCTCGCTCGACCAGCACAGGGATTCAGATCCCTTCTACTACCCTGCGCATCGTCTCTGACCATGCACGTCGTCCTGATCCCAACTCAGGTGATGATGAAGACCCACAGATTGACACCAATTCCAAAGACGACTCGAACTCCGGTGACGAAGAAGAACTTGCTGCAGTCAAGGATAAGGGTAAGGGTAAAGCTAGAGACTTGCACAACCTCAGTGCAGAGTCAGACAAGGACTCAGATGCTGATGCGGATGTGGGGGATAAAGAGAATGACGATGAAGATGTTGATGAAGAGGCCGCCGGAGCTGCTGAGGGTGAAGTTGCTGGTGTAGGTGATGGAAGTGGTGACGACGAGGGTGATGCAACAATCATGGATGTTGATGTCAATATCACTCCTCGCAAGCCTGCTAAACGCGATGCTAGCCAGTCCCCACTCACTGACAAGCACACTGGTAAGGCTCAGCGCCGTAATGTCTCTTACTCCAGTGCTGCTTCCAGTGCTGCTTCTCTCCCGGCACCTTCTCGCTCTCCCTCTCCATCTGACAACTTGCAGGAATTGCAGGGCGCTTCGCGAACCACTGGTGGCTTCGCATGTGGTAATGCCTTTGGCACTGCACCCAACATGGCTGATTTTGGTGAGTTTCTCAACTTGACTTCATCTGCTTTGCGCTTACCTTTAATCTAGTTCCTGTCGATGATGTCCCGCCCATCGAGACTCATGGTAAGGGCAAGGTAGTCATGCACACCACCTTGGGGATGACCGACAAGCCCCACTCCGTGACCATGGCCCGCTTTCCTATGCTGGCACCAATCCTCAAGATCCTGACCAGGAAATTTCCGACTGTGACAGGTTAGTCATTCAACTCCCTTCTTGTCTAATATGCTTGCTGATCTGAATATGTAGAGTCTGCTATTTCAGTCTTGGATGTTGATGGGGAATGGGAGGTCGCTGGCCCTTTCACCCTTGCGCTAGAGGATGACATGGATGTGACTTGGAATAATGACTTCAAGTTGTTCATGCTTTTGGTAAGCTTGTCTTCATCTGCATCTGAGCACTTCTAACTTCACAAAATCAGGAGCCCCTCCCTGCAGCATCTACTTCAGCCTTTCCTGCCTTTCCTCCTTCTCTCATCTCAACTTGCTCTGGCAGCTCAGTTGCCCACTCTGGTGGCTCTATTGTGCCCTCGTCTATTGTGCCCTCAGCCTCCATCTCGTCTGTCAGCGTCGCTACTGCAGGAGCACTTCCACCAGCTCCAGACTACATCTGTGCAGCTTATTCCACCAAGCAGCACCTGATCACGTACGCCGTTCTTCTTGAGGTCCCAGTCTCCTTGGTTCCTAACACCAAGCCCAACGATGGGGACATCATATCGGCGTATGAGCACTGGAGAGCTGCCAGCACTGCTCGAGAACGACTCAAGGCCAAATACGATGCTCACGATCCCAAATTCCCTCCTCTTCCTCCCTTTCCAAACATCGAAAATACCCGCGCCATCTACATGAATCCCAGCAGCTTCAGCAACTACAACCCCCTCTTTCTGGCTGCCATTCAGCATCCAGATATTCTTACATATCTGGAGGGTGATGCTGGAGTGGGCTCGGCCATCTACAAGAAATTGTGGGGTGCAGTCAAGCCTGGCAAGGCTACCTTGGGCCAACTCGTCGAACGGATCAACACTGAGCAGAAGAAAGAGGAGAAGAGGTCTGCAAAGAAGAAGGCTGGGCCATCCAAATCAAAGTAAGTCATCAGCTTCATACAACTTAGAATTTCTCCCTATGCATATATCTTTGTACTACTATATTTATTGAAAATTGCATATATTTCGCACCATTTCTTGCTTGAGTCTCAATCATATTCTATATGAACACATGCTCATTTGCCTAGTTTCTGTTTACAGACCTACATGATGCTGCTGGTGGTGTGGTTCTTGCTTGGACTTGTTCCATGTGTTGCTGCAGCACCTAAACAAGATCCGTTTCCAAACATGCTCTTCACTGAGTTTGCTCAAAGCATTCAGGACAACTTTGGTCCCAAGATCAAGTTGTCTACTGTCTTGATGCTTCTGATGACTCTTGTCAGTAATACAGATCTCCTCAACCTTCATGGGCAACAGCAGGCTTCTCAACAACAAGAGTCTACCAGCTGGATGGCTGCCCTGGTCTGCGCTGTCAAAGCAAAGCTCTCTGACAGTGGCTTTATCTCTCTTTTCACCACTGACGACTTACGGACTTCACGATCTGAGCAGCAGCAAATTACACTTGCAGGCAAGAAACTCAGCCGGTTTAGCCGCTCTCTGTCTCTTGCTTCACACTCCAGTATTGGAAATTTCAAGTTCAAACTTCGCCCCATCTCCACGACTTCTATTCAACCCATCATTCTTATCACACCCATCGTCATGGCCTGTCCAACTCTTGACTGTAACGACCATAGCCTTACTCAAGACCTCCGGGAACGTGATATCTCTCATGTCACATTGCTCAAGGGGAGTCAGTGCTTAGAGAAAGTCCCCATTCTGGCTGGCAGATGCTCTTCCTGTAATTCACTTTACTGGGCAGATCACGAGCGGTTCACCCAGAATAATGGTGATGACTTGTGCTTGTACCTCAACAATGCCAAGTATCTCAAGGTTGGCAAAAGTGTCTGGGTCGACCGCACTGTCTCTGAGGCTATCGTCAACGCCAACTACAGCTTCCATGCCTCCACTGCTGCCATTACCGAGTTTTGGAACTTCTCATTTGTCAAGCCAAATGGAGGTACCTTCAAACTTGGATGTCGACAAGTCTGGAAGGCCTTTGTGGAGGAGTCTATCCGGCAGATGGCTAAGTTCAACAAGCGCCAGATTGTCTTTGAGGACAATCTCTCCATCAATGCTCTGGTTGCTGCTGCCTACATCGAACTCGGCGACAATGGAGTTATCCGCAGTGCAGAGGGACATTCTTGCGATGAGTGTTGTCATGCATTCAAGGATGTTGCTGATGTCATTCCAAGGCAACCCAATGATCCTGCTGCAGTTGTTGGCTATGATGAAAATCATGCTGTCCCAGACTATGCAGGGGAACCTGTTGATCCAAATGCAATGGAGGTTGACAACCAGCCTGCTGCTGTGGTTCAGCCTACTGGCCCTGTTACACTTGGCAATCATGGAGAGGTCCGCATGATTGTTATTGATGGAATTGTCATGGGGCCACGACATTGTGCAATGGAAGGATGTGAGGCAGGACTTGAGAATGCCCAAACTGGGGTGTTCTGCAAGAAGCATGCAGAGAGGATGAAAAACAAGTGCCATATGAAGGGATGTGGCAAGGTCAAGTTTGGTGACACCAAGGCCTGTCAAGATCACCAGGAGCAGTGGGCCACATTTCGCAGACAATATGCCAATACCTCGCTTCTTGGAGTGCAGCGGATGTTGAGAAGAGCTCAGGAGGAGAGACAGGAATGGTTGCCTGCTGGTGGAGAAGTAGAGGCAGTGGAGCACAACAACCTTGAGGAACAGGAGGTTGAAGAGGTCAGTGGCACAAAGTATCAAAACTACTTCTCTGCTCCTAGGTACTACTGCGTGGAGACCATCTGTGCTCCATGTGGTGTGGTCCTTGCCTGGCGCAAGTTTGCCAAGTCAGAAGGGGTGGCCAAGATTCTTCAATTCCTTGAAGATGTCTATCCTGACCCTGTGTCACGCCCCAGCTACATTGCCATTGACAAGGGGTGTGCTCTACTCAAGCATATTGTCAGGCAAGGTCACTGGCCTGCTTGGGAGCCAACAACTAGGATCATTGTGGACTCATACCACTACATCAACCACCGGGTCACTGACCATCTTTGCCGGACCTGGTGCAATCCAGCACCCCTCAATGGAGATGCACCAAATCTTGTAGTGGTTGCCAATGACAAGCAAGGCAACCCTTACTATAAGAGGGCTTTCAACACTCAGGTAAGTGAATTTAGTAGTCTAACAGTCAGTCATACTTGTCTAATTTGAACTTAGGCCTGTGAACAGCTCAATGCATGGATTGGAGGTTTCCAGACTGTTCTCAACCGAATGACAGTTAGCAACTTTGACTTCACAATGCATGTGTTGTCATTCATACACACTCAACGGGTCATTGCCAAGCAGGAGGAAAAGAAGAGGAATCGAGAAGCAGGAATAGAAGTGGTAGACAGTGATGAGGAGAGTGAGGATGAAGAAGACTCAGAGAGTGAAGAGGAGAGTGAAGAGGAGGAGGAGGAGGACTAAATGTGTCAAAGTATTTACCTCTACTATGTATAAGTTCCATATGAAGCGCACATGAAGTGCACATAAACCACATATAAAGTTCACATGAAGTGTACATGTATGTTATATAAACTGCACATAAAGCATACATATATGCTGTATAAACCGCACATGATGCTCATATAAAGTATACATTTGCTCTACATAAACCACACATGATGCTCATATGAAGTTTACATTTACTCTATATAAAGTGCATATAGTGCGCATATAAATCACATGTAAAGCTTATATAAAGTACACATAAATCCCATATACATGAAGCTCATATAAACCACACATGAAGCTTGTATGCACTGTATATGAGACAAACTCACAACTTAGTTGTAATCCATATGAATATAAACTCTTCACATGTACTTCACATGTACTTCACATGAAGCATACATGGACTGTACTAATGGTTTGGACTTATCCTTTTCAATATCTCAATCTGAGCTTCACTTCTTTTATATGTGAGCTTTACATAAAGCACATATGAATGTCGCATACAAACTTCACATGAAGTTCATATAAGCTTTATGTGAAGCTATTCAACAGTTGTTATTGACTAAAAGTAAAGAAAATGTAAAGAAAATGTAGAAGAAATGTAGAAGAAATGTAAAGCCATATGAAGGAATGTAAAGTTTCGCAAAAGAAGTGGGCTTTATATGACCTTTATATGAAATAAATGTACGGAAGATGTGAAGTCATATGCTTCATATGAGCTTCATGTATAAATGTGGTAAAGCGCCAGATATACCGCAGGCGTATCCTGGTGGACCCACCCACAGGCAAGACTCTCCTCTACCCCGCCACAGTGGGAACCATTAGGATCGCCAAAGAAGCCACTGAGGCACTCCACCGAGTTGGAGGCAAGCCCGCCTGGGCCTTCGTCGGCTGCACCAAGCTCGAAAAAGGTGGGATACTCCTGGAGGCTAACCTTGCAGCTGCCAAAGAATGGATCACCGTGGAGGGGCGCCTCGGTGACTTCGTCGCCGCCTTCAGCCCAGGATCCACTGTTAAAGAAAAGAAATACACTGTTAAGGCTCTCTACCTCCCGGTGGAACACTGCATCGATGACGAGGAAACCTGCCGAAACATCGAAGAGGAGAACGACCTCCCGCCGTACTCCATCACCCTTATAAAGTGGATGAAACCAGCTGAAAGACGAGGGAAAAACCAGCAATTCGGACACGCAACCATCACTTTTAACTCCCCTAGCAGTGCTAACCTCGTTCTCCGACAGGGACTTCTCTTCATGGACACTAACTATCATTGTCATAAATGCAAAGTAGAACTGCTTCATTGTCTCAAGTGCCAAAACTACGGCCACGTTGCCAGTGTCTGCACCGCCGGCTCTACAACCTGCGCCACCTGTGCCCAGCAACACGACGAACAAGGGGACTGCCCCAGCTGTTCCGTAAAGAAGCTCACGCCTGTGTCGCGTGCAGGATTGGGGGGCATGCAAGTTGGGAACGAACCTGTCCGAGCCGTCTCAAACTGCAACGGGCACTGGACGAACGCCTCGAGAGCAACCGCCTCCCTTTCTTCCCCACAGAAGAGCCCTGGACCCAGCGATGTGCCCCACTCTACTCAGGGCGTGTTTCGACCCATACCCTTCTGGACTGTGACTGGCGGCAGTCGAAGAAGACCCAGCTCCGCCAGACGTCAATTGCAGATAGCCTTAGACCACACCCAGAAGCTGCACCCACTCGCCGACCTCACACCCGCTCCTCCCCTGGTATCGACTGGGCGGACTCTTTTCAGAACCTGCCCATGGACCAGGACCCCCCCTCGCAAACTACAGAGAAGTCCCCCACGCCCGTTGACTCATGACTGATAGATCCCCTGATAGTATACGAATCCGGCAATACAGTCTCAACAAATCTCTCATAGCGCAGCACACCATCTCTAACTCCCCACTCCACAAAGAATACGACATCCTACTAATTCAAGAACCATACCTCTGCCATGCCCAACTTACGCGCACCAATCGTAACTGGATCCCGCTATATCCCTACTCACAGGGCGACAATCTCTACCCTACACGCTCTCTAATCCTGGTAAACAGTAGGATCAGCACTGACACATACGACCAGCTGCCTATACCAGGTACCGGTGATGTTATGGTCCTACGCCTCACCTCCAACGCTGGCAACATCTACATCTTCAATATCTACAATGACTGTGACCACTCATGCGCACTGGATAGCACCCGGAGAGCTGCCCTGGAACTGCAACGAAAACATGGGAATCCTCTAATGATCTGGGCAGGAGACTTCAACCGTCACCATGAGTGGTGGGACAATCCAGCTGACCACCACCTCTTCACAGATAAGGCCCGCGAGGATGCACAGCTCCTCATCGACCTCACAGGCGACTTCAACATGGAGATGGCCCTCGAACCCGGTGTTCCTACCCTGGAGCATATGGTAACGAAGAACGAGTATCGGGTAGACAATGTCTTCGTTTCAGCTGACCTTATGGACAGAATCCTGGTATGCGAGGTTCTCCCAGGGGAGTCCCCTGCAGGCGCTGACCATTACCCGGTGGACACCATCCTCGACCTCTCCACCTACCTCGCTGAGGAACGCCGTACGCGCAACTTCTGCCTGGTAGACTGGAAGGTCTTCAACAAGGAGCTCACAGCCCGCCTCCCTTTTGCAGGGATTCCTGACCACCTGCGCACGCCCCAGGATATCGATCAGGCTGTCGACGCACTCACACAGCTTTTGCAGGGAACCATCGCAGAGACCATCAAGGAGAGCGGCACCACCCCCTTCAATCGCAGGTGGTGGAATGCAGAACTGGAATCGTTACGCACCCAGCACACGAGAGCCAAGCGTGCCTCACACAAGCTGCGAAACGTCCCCTCTCCAATTCATGACGAAGCCCGGCAACTCGGCACTAAATACAAGCAGCGACTTGAAGAGGTCAAGCTGGCACACTGGGAAGACTTTCTGGAGGACCTCGACCCGCAGGAGCTCTGGATCGCCAATAAGTACATCTCCAGCCCAGGATCAGACGGAGGCAAGGTGCGCGTTCCCTCGCTGAAATTCAACATGCCCAATGGCTCTCAGAAGGAGGCCGCCTCCAACGAAGAGAAGGGCCGCATGCTTGCTGACATGTTTTTCCCCAAACGCCCAGTCAACTTTACAGCAACAGCACCAGAGGTGCTCCCGGAGCCGGTGGAACATGACTTTGCGGCATCGACTCACAGGACAAAGAACGTGATTGCGAGACTCAAGCCATTCAAAGTCTGCGGGCCAGACGGCATCCCCAATGTGGTTCTCATGAGGTGTAGTGATACACTTGCACCGATACTGACCAGAATATACGAAGCAGCGTTCCAGCTGAACCACTACCCGCAGGTTTGGAAGAGATGGACCACCATCGTACTGAAGAAACCAGGAAAAAACCACGATACGATCTCGCCAAGGCCTGGAGACCAATTGCGCTACTCAACACCATGGCCAAAGTCCTCACGGCGCTGGTGACGGAGGACCTGGTGGAGATGTGCAAGAAACACAACCTGCTGCCAAGTCACCACTTCAGAGGCAGACCTGGCAGAACCATGAGCGACGCACTGCACACACTCACCACCAAGATCAAGCAGGCCTGGAGCAGGGGGAGAGTGGCGTCAGCACTCTTCCTCGACATCGAGGCTGCCTTCCCAAATGCAGTGACGGACCAACTTCTCACCAACCTATGGAAGCAAAGAATCCCAGCCAACTTCGTCTCCTTCATACGGAGTCTTCTGGTCGACAGACAAACTACGATGGTATTTGACGACTACAAATCCGATTGGATCAACGTCGACAATGGTATCGGGCAAGGAGACCCCATCTCTATGATCCTTTACCTCTTCTATAACGCTGACCTCGTCGACATCCCGATAGCCGCAAAAAAGGGGAGGCAGCCATTGCGTACGTGGACGACGTCACCTTCATAGCAGAGGCAAACACCATCAAGGGAGCACATCGCAAACTGAAGAACATGATGACCCGCCGACACGGTTGCCTACGAGTGGTCCGCCAATCACAATTCACGCTTCGAAGCAGGCAAGCTTAGAGTCATGAACTTTACGCCCAGGCAAGTCGAGCACCCTGTACTGACACTGCTAGATAAGGAGGTGGTACGCGAGACCTCCTACAGGATCCTAGGGATAATCATCGATGAGCACCTCCAGTGGAGGGAGCAAATGGCAGCAGCCCTCAGTAAGACAACTCAGTGGATCAACACCTTTAAAAGACTAGGGCGCATCGGGGGAGGCATCAGCTCCAGGCTCCTTCGACAACTCTACCTGGCAGTCGCCATTCCCAAACTAGCATACGCACTGGATGTGCGGTACACCCCGGTTCGTCTGCCAGCAGGGCGCAAACGACGGGTCGGCTCAGTTAGAACACTGAGAACCCTGGTCAAAGCACAACGTACAGCGGCTTTGGCAATCTCTGGGGCCATGCGCACCACAGCCAACGATATCCTGGACCTCCACGCCAGCATCCCCCCCCTGGAGTACACCCTGGATTTCATCTGCCACAGGAATGCAGCACGGGCGGCGACACTACCAGACACCCATCCCATAGGAGAAATCCTCTCCTGGACTCACTGCTACCACGGCGGTCACATACCACCCATCATTGCGCTAATGCGACTGTACGGCATCCAACCAGCAAAGACGGAGATCATCCTACCCACCTCCCACAGAGCCTTAGGCGCAGCCTGCCCCATCCCTATGCACATCGCCACCTCTCGCGACGACTCAAAAGTACGAGAAGCCACCTCAATCGCAGACTACAGGATTTATGTCGACGGTTCAGGCTATGAAGGTAGGGTAGGAGCGGCGGCAGTGGTCTACCATGGAAACGAGGAGGTCACGGCAATGAGCCACACTCTGGGTCCACTCACTCACAACACTACTTTTGACGCTGAAGCGGTGGGGCTCCTACTGGCATCGAACGAGATACTGACGGGCAATTTACAGGGAGAGATCGAAATCTATATGGACAATCAATCAGTCATCCAGCGAGTGGAGACAGGTAGGAAAGGCACGGGTCAATACATCCTCATGCAAATCGAGGATACCCTGATCCGCGCAACGGAGAATGCGTTAGGGCCTGTCCCTCCCCCCCAGATCAGCCTGCACTGGATCTCCGCGCATGACGATGTCCCGGGTAACGAGCGTGCTGATGCGCTGGCAAAGGAAGCCACCCAAGGTACTGCCCGCCCAGCAGCACATCCCCCTACCCTGCTGGAGTCCACCCTGCCCTCCAGCAAGGCGGCGGTACGTCAGGCCGCCCGCCTGCAGATTCCACTGCGCTGGGAAGCTGCATGGCGCCTGTCCACTCGCAGGGCCAAACTGGCCAGGATCGACCCAACACTCAAGGTAGGGAATTACCTGGGACTGGTTGGTGACTGGAAAAAGAGCCGAACAAGCATCATCACGCAACTTCGCACTGGACACGTCCCCCTGAATCAGCACCTCTTCCGAATAAAGAAAGCCGCCTCACCCATGTGCCCACACTGCAACAACAAGGAGGAAACTGTACGGCACTTCCTCATCGAGTGCCCAGCATACGACATCGAAAGAGCCATACTACAGGTAGAGAGCAAAAACTTTGATCTTCCCCTGAAGGTCCTCCTCTCCACGACGAATGGCATGGAGGCAACCATCGCCTTCGCCAGGGGTACTGGGCGCCTCAACAACCCATTCGGAAATCTAGAAGGAGACCTGGTGGCGCCAAGGAGGGTAGCCGTACTGAAAGAAAAGAAGTCGAGGCTGGAGGAAAAGAGAGCCAAAAGGAAGGCAGGAAAAGAGAGGAAAGGGCGGGTAGGGGCGGAGCGACAGTCATGAAGGTCGTTTACCGCAGTTTGCTCGAGTGCAAGTCGGATTCTGGCAGTGAGGACTCCGTTCTGGTGGCGTTACGACACTTCAAGACTTCTCAAGACAATCTTCTTCTTCTTACCTTGACAGCTTCGATCTCGCTCTCCCTCGGGACGAGCACCTCACACAGGAGGCCATGAGCCAAGTAGCCGACTCACCCACACCAGAAGCTCCCCATAATACACTAGCGTCGGATTAACAGCGGTTTCACTCGCTGGGCAGCAGGGGGACGAGGTCTTGGACCGTCCTTCTGTCGTGCTTTGAAGAGCTAGGGGGTCAAGGCGGGCATAGGGGCCCTTTATATTCATCATATATACACACTGGTAGACATAGAGTATCGTAGTACAGTGCCGTCTGCATGGAGACTCTCCGAAGGACGTTAAACAGAGACAAAAAATATATATATATTTATATATATATATTCAATTATATCACAGGAACTATGATAAACATATTTGAATACTATTCTTTCTGATTCACTCAAATAAGATATTAATAATCAACAAGTAACTTCAGCACAGTTTGTGTAATACTAAATTGAAACTATTGAATGACTGGTTTACATAAACTACCAGGTATTATCAAAACATTATTCAGTCTAATAATCAACTTTAGAGTTCACATAGTCTTCATCATAAAATCAAAATAATTTCAATAAACTTATTTATAAATTATTGAAATGGAAATATAAATTATAGATTGATTAGATTCAGAATAAGGTGAAGTGAATTATAGTTAATGTATCCCTAAATAATCAAGAGGGCCTATGATAAAAACTATGGAAAGGGATAATGGAGAGTATAATAAATGGAACAATCAAAGTAACATGAATCATTATAATTGAAACTAATGAAGAAGAAACATTTGCATAATTTAAGCTATATTATTGAAATCATAACAATATGGATATCAAATGGAAACAGAGTTTCAAACAAAGGGCTTTGATGTTCAACAATTGCATGATACTTGCCTTAGCTAGTCTAACTGGGTTTAGCTCAAATGAATAGAAAATATTTTTCTATGAGAATATCAGTTCTGAAGCTAATTAGAGGGGAGGAATATATAAATATCGAGTCTGGGCTTCGTAATACCCATAGAATTCCTTGTATTTTGGTGGATTCTTTCAGATTTGCTTGATTTTAGGAGAACTCCCATCCTCGGGTATCTTCCGTAGTTTAGATAAAACGGACTCTGCTGGGAGCTTGTCTGGTTTTTATTGTTAAGGGAAAACTTGCAAATGGCTAGCCATTCCACCCAGTTGCCTTGTCGATGGTTGATAAACATTCAGAAGTAGGTTTCGACTTCTCGATTTACTTGCTCCGTTTGTCCGTCTGTTTAGGGGTGGAAGGCTGTTAATAGCTGAGTTTGAATTTCCAATAGATTATTGAGTTCCTTCATTACTTGGGAGGCAAACTGGGGGCCTCAATCCGAGATTATTGTATTCAGGAGTCTGAAATCTTTCCAGACATGATTCCGATATAACTTAGCCAGTCCAAGTGATGACAGCTCTTCGGTTGTGGGTATCAGGTGGACCATTTTGGTAAATCTGTCAACTACTACTAGGATTGTGTCATACCCTGATGATTTTGGGAGTTTGACCATGAAGTCCGCAGATATGTCCGTCCATGGTTTGGAGGGGATGGTGTTTGGTTGTAGTTTTCCTTGCAGTTGGTGTGAGTATGCTTTGCTTCATTGGCATTGGTCACATTCCTTGACATAGTCCACGATAAACCTATTCATTCCCGGCCACCAGTAGTTGCATGAGACCAGCTC
The DNA here is from genome assembly GCA_029467805.1 of Pleurotus eryngii var. eryngii. NCBI lineage: Eukaryota > Fungi > Basidiomycota > Agaricomycetes > Agaricales > Pleurotaceae > Pleurotus > Pleurotus eryngii. The sequence goes on along the minus strand of SZVJ01000005.1, from coordinate 1,094,645 downwards.
CATTGTTTTCCACCTGCCTGGGTGTCCTGCTATCGTTGAGTCATGGTGTAGTTTTACGATTTCCCTTCTAACATCTAAGTCTTTGGGTACATACACCTTCCTGTGATATAATATGAGATCCTGCTCTTCTGACCATTCTGCTTCCCTTAACACCTTTGTTGGCGACCTCTTCAGCTCTTCTACCACTTTTACTACTGACTCGTCATAGTTTTTTATTTTTCTAATTTTTGACAGAATTGGTGTTTCTGCCCCATCAATTAAGACATGCCCTTGTTGCATGGCCTTAATTCAGAAGTACTCAGGTTTCAAAAGCACCATCATATTGTTGTCCTCCCCCCTGTCTGGATCTGGTCATCTTGACAGGACATCCGCCTTCATGTTTGAAGCGCCTGGCTTGTGTTTTAGAATAAAGTTGAATCTTGATAGATACAGGGCCAGTGCGCCTGGCATCTGTTGAGTTTTTTGGTCGTCATGAAGTATTCTAGGTTTTTGTGGTCCATCCAGATAGTAAATTGGCAGGTATTTCCTTCAAGGTAGTGTCGCCACGCCTCCAGAGCTTGAATGATGGCCAGCATTTCTTTGTCATGAATATCATAGTTTCATTCTGTTTCTGAGAACCCTTTTGAAAGGAATGCGTAGGGTCTCCATCTTTCGTCATCACACAGCATGGGGAGCACTGCTCCTGAGGTGTAATTAAATGAGTCCACTTCTATTTTCATTTCTCAATCCATATCTGGTAGGACTAGGATCAGTTCCTCCATGAATGCCTCCTTGAGTTTCTCAAAGGCCTCTTCCCTCCTCTTGTCCTATACAAATTCTTCTTCTTTTGTTGTGAGCTTGTGTAATGGTTTAGCAACAGTGGTAAAGTTCTTGATGAACCATTGGTAATAATTGCTGAACCCTAGAAACTGTTGTACATGTTGTATGTTCTTCAGAACAGGCCAGTTTTTTACTGCTTCTATTTTCGCCTCCTCCATCTGCACTTTGCCATCTTTCACTGCTACTCCTAGGAATTCTACCTCATCGACTTTGAAGGAACATTTTCTGGCTTTACATATAGATTGTTGTCCTTCATGATCTTCAGTGCTCTTCGTACTACCTCTCTGTGCTTTTCTACATTATTGTCTGTGAATATAAGTAAATCTTCCAGATATATGACTACTAGTCTTTCATCAATTAGGTCCTTAAAAAGTTTGTTCATCATGGTTTGAAAGGTGGACGGAGGGTTACTGAGTCCGAAGTACATGACCATTGGTTCAAACACTCCTCTCAGTGTCTGGAACACGGCTTTCCACTGATCTCCATCCTTGATTCGTACATTGTTGTATCCCCATCGAAGGTCCATCTTTGTAAATAATCGTGCCTTGGAGATCCTATCGACCAGCTGCAATATTAGAGGTACACGTTTCGAACAGTGAATTTCCATGAATTCCATGAATTCCCTTGGAATTCCTTGCATTCCATAGGATTCTTTCAGATTTGCTTGGGTTTTAGGGTATTCTTATGGAATTGCCTGGATTTTGGAGCCTTCCGTTGGGATTACTGCAGAGTGCACCACTGTCACATTTGAATGGAGAAATCCATGGAAATACAGGGAACTCCATGGAAATTCAGAATTTCATGGGTATTACAAAGCCCAGACTCGATATTTATATATTCCTCCCCTCTAATTAGCTTCAGAACTGATATCCTCATAGAAAAATATTTTCTATTCATTTGAGCTAAACCCAGTTAGACTAGCTAAGGCAAGTATCATGCAATTGTTGAACATCAAAGCCCTTTGTTTGAAACTCTGTTTCCATTTGATATCCATATTGTTATGATTTCAATAATATAGCTTAAATTATGCAAATGTTTCTTCTTCATTAGTTTCAATTATAATGATTCATGTTACTTTGATTGTTCCATTTATTATACTCTCCATTATCCCTTTCCATAGTTTTATCATAGGCCCTCTTGATTATTTAGGGATACATTAACTATAATTCACTTCACCTTATTCTGAATCTAATCAATCTATAATTTATATTTCCATTTCAATAATTTATAAATAAGTTTATTGAAATTATTTTGATTTTATGATGAAGACTATGTGAACTCTAAAGTTGATTATTAGACTGAATAATGTTTTGATAATACCTGGTAGTTTATGTAAACCAGTCATTCAATAGTTTCAATTTAGTATTACACAAACTGTGCTGAAGTTACTTGTTGATTATTAATATCTTATTTGAGTGAATCAGAAAGAATAGTATTCAAATATGTTTATCATAGTTCCTGTGATATAATTGAATATATTATTCAAATAACTTTGTCATAATATGTGGTGAACTATTTTTAATTTATTTAGAATAGTTTTAACATAAGTTTAAAACCTGAAAGTCTAAAGCTATTGAAATAGGCATGTTTGTAAGAGTATGAAAGTGATGTGAGCTACTGTAATATGAAACAAGGAAACAGTATTCCTCACTAAGTAAAATGTAAGGTAAGAGACACACAAGAAACCAGCCCAGTACTTATCTAGCTGGTGCGCAGCAACTCATGTCAAATGCTCTGACCAATGTAGTTGGATGTGAATGTAAGGTGATAAAACATTCACCTACATTGCAAAATGTCAGCCCAAATAGGTTGTCTGACATGCTGATGTTTTGCCTACTTGGGCCAATGTTTTGGACTTGGTATTGTATACTACACCATAGGACATGCCTGATACTCACTGGCTAAAGACATCAGCCTATGTGGCAAAACATCGGCCTGCACTGAACATCTGATGTGGTGACATTTTGCATAAATTGGTGGAGGCTTTGGTCTGGGTATCATGTATAACAATACAGTACATACCTGCTACTCACTGGCTGAGAACGTCAGCCCATTTTGGAAAACATCGGCCCATACCAGATGTCCGATGTAGCGAGTTTTTGGACTTGGTACTATGTACTATATCATAGAACATGCCAGCTACTCACCAGCTAAAAGTGTTGGCCTGTTTCGGAAAACGTCGGCCTGTACCAGATGTCCGATGTGGTGACATTTGTGACTTGCCATTATATACTATACCATCAGACAGACCTGCTACTTACCAGCTGAAAGTGTCAGCCTGTTTTGGAAAATGTTGGCCTGTACCAGATGTCCGATGTGGCAAGTTTTTGGACTTGGTACTGTGTACTACACCATTGGACATGCCTGCTACTTACCAGCTGAGAACATCGGCCCTTTTCAGAGAATGTCAGCCTGTACCAGACGTCTGATGTGGTGAGTTTTTGGACATGGTACTATGTACTACACCATCAGACATGCTGGCTACTCACCAGCTGAGAATGTCAGCCTGTTTCGCAGAACATCAGCCTGTGCTAGATGTCCGATGTCACAATGTTTTTGTATAAATAAGCACAGTACATGCCTGCTACTCACTAGCTGTAAGTGTTGCCCAGTTTCACAAAACATCAGCCTACACCAGACGTCCGCTATAGCGACATTTTGGATCTGGAATTATATACTACACCATAGGACATGCTGGTGGAAAGCGTCTGGAGATGCAAACACTAAGTGATCAGAACAGAATGGTTGAAAGGATCAAATGGTGGGATTTGGATGTAGTAGTACAGGAGAGGGAAGAAGTAAAGTAAGTAAGTAGCGCTAGGCGCATATATATAGGAGACGTGATCATCACATGATCATGTCTAGGAGTTAGGAGTAGGCAGGTAAAGTAGTCGGATACTTTACACTCGCCCCCACCCTCAAGAGAGCAGCAACAGTGAGGGCGTGGGTTCTAACATTTGTAAAAGTTCTACAAGAGCAGCCATTAACTGATGTTGTCCTCGACATGGAGCCTTCTTTGGTGGGTTATCTCGCAACCATATGTCTAAGGCTTCCAACTCGTCCACATCAGCTCGGCACATCCAACGGTCTTCATTGGCTTGCACTCATCAACAATCTTATCCACGAGCTATTCTTCTTCACCAGCCTCGATCACCGCAGGGGGCCTCTCGAGTTCCCAGCAAGGGAACAGATTGGCGTCGTTATCCACACAGCGGCATAATAAACTACCGTGAAAGGTGGGGAAGATGTTTGGTGAGTTAGGCAGGTGGAGGGGTGTAAGACGATTTCGATGGGTTTGCATGAATGACTTTGTAAGGGCTGTCAAAACAAGGCATAAACTCCGCAACCCGTCCTTCACCAGCGTGCATGTATTCACGTCGACGGTTCGAGGTAGAAAGGTACACAGAGTCTCCAACAGCAAAGGGGGTCTCTGGGCTATGAGCAAGAGAAGCATGAATAGATTGGCTAATCTTGGCAGATAGAAGGGAATCTTTAGCCTCAGCACTGAATCCCTCAATGTGTGCAATGATGTCCTCCGCTCGAGTGTCTTTGATGCCTTCGCCGCGTATGAGGGGCGGGAGGACCCGAGGTGAAATTCCCAGTCATAGTTGGAAAGGTGTGAATCCTGTGGAAGCATTAACTGTGTTCATGATACAGAAACATATGTGGGGTAAGGCTTTCACCCAACCCTTCTGGTTCCTGTCCACATAGTACTGTAATGCTTGAATGACCATCTTGTTCGTACGCTCTGAGGCACCATCGGTTTGCGGATGGAAAGAAGATGAGAGTTTAAGCTTTATGCCCGTCAGCGCATGCAATGTTTATCTCTATCCGACATGAGTTGGTAGGTAGGCTGTTTTTCGCAGTACCAAGAATTGAAGAACAGTGCAGCGCAGCACTCGGCGGAGATGTCCTTGTGGCAGGGGATCAGCCTGATATCGGCACCCAATCGATCTGTGATTGTCAGCAAGTAGTCGAACCCCTCATCTACTGGCAGAGGTCCCACGAAGTCGAGAGCAAACACATGAGAATCAATTATCTGGGACAGGGAGTGAATGTAGGGGACCAGCCTGTTTGGTCGTAGGGGACTTGTTCTTCTGACAAGCTGCACAGCTGGGTATGTAAGTGTCCTCGAGGTCTCTCTTCATGTTAGGCCAGTAGAACGAGTCGCGCAGAGCAAGATAGGACTTAGTGCCGCCGAAATGACCTAGTGCATCGTGAGCTGCCTGGTATAATGCCTCACGTACCTTCACCACCCTCGGGATGACCAATCGCTCGCCGACATAAAGTAAACCGCTGTGACGGCTGATGCTAGCCAAACCTATACCTTTTGCCAAGAGTTTAGCACACCAAGGGTCGTCAGGGTAACCTTCCTTGATCGCGTCCAATAAGTCCTGGTCCGCACTGATACCAAGGATGGGCATGACGACCGGAAGGGGCCTCGCGTTAGCTGACAGTATTGCTGTGCACACCAGGGGGGGTGAAGGGAACTCGTGGGAGAGGGCATCGGCCACACTGTTGTCCTCGCCACAAATGTTGTTGATTGTGAAATTGTAGTCTGCAAGGAACTCAGACCACCTCATCTGTCTTTTCGACAAATCACGTTGTTTAGAAAAGAACTCAAGGGTTTTGTGGTCGGTAAAGACCTGGAAGGGGCCGACAAGAAGGTCTGTCCACCATTTGTGCAAAGCTCGGACGATTGCCAGCATTTCTTTGTCGTGCGTCGGATAATTTCTCTCAGCATCATTTAGTTGTTTCGATTCAAAGGCCACCGGCCTCGCGCTCTTCCAGTTGGGTCCGAAACTGAGGACCACGCCTGTGCCAAGGTCACTAGCATCAGTAGTGACGGAAATACAGTTCTCACCAGGGTTGTCATGATCAATGACCGTCAAGCATTCTTGGGAAGTCACTGTAAGGGGACACTCCTATTTTCTCTTTTCCCCCTGTCTCTCTCCCTCCCTCTTCATTCCTTTCTCTTTCTTTTTATTCCACGGACTCTTATTTACTTTTCTCTTCTTCCCTTTCCATCCTACCATCCATCCAAGCCTTATCTGATGCATCCGAGCAACATCCGACTCATCCGACGCATTTCCTGTGCCTCGGCCGCACTTGCGCATGCCCGGATGCGCTTCGGATGCACGTATACACTTCGGGGCACGTCCGGGTGACCCATACCTTCTTCCCACACCTCTTTACTTCCCATTCCCACTTCCCTGGGTCGCCGGCACGACTCTTGCATATTCCCTCCACCTTGCTATCACATGTGCCTGCTCATACCTTGTGATATTCTATGGACTTGTGGCTGGTGTACTATACAGTTATCCCACCTTTCTCCCATGCTTCTACAGTATATACTTTGCCTCCTAGCATGAAGAATCCTTATCTTGTTCTCTTTGGATTCTCCCTCTGCTAGGCTCGCGCTGTCAGCCATCTTGAGGTTGCCCTTACAGTCACCAGCCTCTTGATACTGTCGAAGGCATCCTGGTGCTTATCCATCCATACCACAGGCTCTTTACCTGTTACCTTGTTCGTCAGCGGCATCAACACCGCAGTCAGAGATGCCAGTCGAGGCAGGAATGCTGATAAATATCACATGAGTCCCAAGAATTGGTGCACGTCCATAGCCATATGAGGTCATGGCCACTGTGCTATCTTCAAGGCCTTGGAGGCGTCTGCTTGAATGCCGTCCCGCGAGATGTGGTGTCCAAGGAAGTCAATCTCGACACAAAATAGGGAAGTCTTCTTGAGAGAACAATAGAGCGAGGCTGCACGCAATGCGTCAAGGATGGCGCGTACATTCCTGATGTGTTCAGCCAGTGTCAAGCTCCAGATGATGATATCGTCGAGGTAGATGTGGCAAAATTTTCCCAATAAGGTGTTGCAGAGCTGCCACCATCCGGCACTGGTGGGTTGAAATTGCATTCATACAGCCCTGAGGCATCACCACTCACTTGTACAAACCAAAGGGGGTCTGTATGGCTGTATATTTGATATTGTCAGGGTGCACCTTCGTCTGGAAGAATGCATTCATCATATCCAACTTACCCTAGAACTTCCTGCAACCACAGTCGGCCAGTATGTCATCTATCTGTGGCAAGGGGAAGCGGTCGGGGACTGTGTTCTCATTCAGTGCCCGGTAATCATTAACCCAACGAGGGAGTGCAGCAGGGTCGGATTTGGGGATCAAGAAAGCGGGGCTGGCGTATTCTGAGTCCAAAGGGCACATGCATCCCGCGGCTAGGTGCCTGTCGAGCAATACCTTAAAAAACATCGCAGAGTTTCTTAGGGCAAGTGTATTCGCAACGAGACACAACCTTGTTCGCATCCTTGAGTCAAAACCGGTGGAAGATTTGATCAGGCAAATGGTGCACTGGGGGAATGTCAGACGGGAAACAAGTCCGAGTACTCTTTCTTCATCTCGGTGTCCATGTGCTTCAGTTGCTCAGTGAATGCGGCGGCATTGTTCAAGTCTTCGATACGTCCCGCGCAGGGCTGCAATGATGTTGTCTGGCTCGATACCTCACGCTCCTCTGGCAGGATTACGTTGCAGGCGTTTCTCCAGCAGCACTTCCTTCACCAGAGGAAGGTTACGATGGCGAGCAGCTCTCTCTTCGCTGGCCTTGGTGTGTCGAGACTTCCAAAGAGGCATAGGCATAGAAGAGGTGCAGACAGAGGTAGGGTGGAGAAGGTCATACATATCATTATTGTCCAATTTTGTTGTACAAGTACCTAATCCATGATCGAGAATAAGACGATTCGTCTGTAGGAAGGGGAGACTGAGGATGATGTCCGTTACAAAAGCAGGAGTGACAAAAGCGCATAAGGGAACAGAAGAGAAAACCCCATCCAACGAGGCAGGGCGAATCTTGACATATGTTGTGAGAGAGTGATGTTCACTGCGGGCAAATGCCTATAAAAGTGTGCGAGATACGATGATAATATCTTGATGATAGTACAAACCATCTTCAGCCTATTGCCACTGTAGATATTCCAAAATTATTTAGATTATTGTCCAAGATATAAATTACCATATCATCCAAAGAATTGTTGTGATTATTTCTCAAACATAAGCATCAGTATTATAGAAGAGTGAATAAGATTACTATATACCTTTTACTGGCAGAAATATGTGAAGATATTAAGGATGGTATTGTAAATATCATCACTGTTAGTATTTACAATATCATCACCCCCTATCTCCCCGCAATAGCCTGATGATATTGTAAAAAGCAAGCTGGCTCAGTTTGGATTGCTATATATGGGAATAGACCTTTGAACAGTGAGGGGCATCCCTGAGGGGGATGGGGGAGAGCGCAAGATCAGAATATGTTAGGGCAAGCAAAAGGTGCATACTTGTCATCAGAGTAGTCAGGCGAGTCGGTCTCCACAATGCAACTCGCCATGTGCGGCAGGACAGCAGCCACAACGTTGGTGCTGGGGGACCTCCTCAATGTTCGCGCTAAGGATGTCATTGACGTGTGTGGTGGCACCCGCATTTGTGCGCGTGTTTGCGAGAATGGCAGTGACTGCAGACCTAGAAGAACCACTGTGAGCACTAAAAAGAAGCGGGGCGAGGGGGGGGGAACATCAGCAGCAGTCAACATTTTGTTAAGACGTGCCATTCAGTGGGGGGGGGAGCAGTGCATCAGGCAGCAACATGGTTCGCCCAGAAGCACCAACATTTGAAGCACCTGCCATTTTCAGACAAGAGCTGACATTCCTCTTGAAGAAGCTTAGGCATGGGTGTTGTCTGGCCAGTCGAGGTCGCCGAGGTATTGCTGGTGGTGGAAGCGTGTTGGAAGGGGGTCTGGGTTGTAGGGGCAGAGCGGATGTTCATTTTTGCAATCTCCCTAGTCAGTTCCTCGAGGCAAGCATGATGGCGCTTGTCAATATGTCGAACTGTGTCAATCCACTCCTGGAAGTCACTGAGTTGGGACACATTATCGAGGTTGCATTCTCGAGAGAGCTCTTGTTCCATCGTGGCCTCGAGAGTTTCGCGCATATACTCATCGTTCATGAATGAGTCTGTCCCGGCAAGAAGGTTGTTTCTACCCATGACTTCGAGTGCGAAGTCGAAGAATGGTTTAGTGGATGGTTGGTGCATTCTGAGGATTTCCATGCGAGAGTAGAGTGTTCCCAGTCAGATTGGAGGAAAAAGGGTACGCATCTGTGTTTTATAAGAGTCCCAATCCATATCTCCTAGAATGGGACCCTTCGCCGCTAGCCAACAAATGGTGCGGACACCACCATTCCATAAGCGACGGTCTTGACCATATCCAAATTAGTGATGTTCTTGTGGCATAAGAAATTTTCACATTTGGTGAACCAGTTCCAGAGTGTGCTAGGGTCGATGTCACCTTCGCCCATGGTGGGCAGGCGATTTGGGGCAGATTGTTCAATAATGGCTTTGACACCCATCGCGAACAACGGCTGGAAAGGCGATATGAATGAGAGGAGGTCAGAACGGGGCATAAGGGTAGATGTATGCATATCTTTGTTTGTCAAGGCAAGCGGTAAGGAAGCCAAGGCGGGGGAGATGCCAATGACGTGGGACGTGTGAAGCACGTGTGATGAGGCAGGTTCCTGGGGGTAGGTAGTGGTTTGGTTTTGAGAAAGGCAGGGTTGTTTGGGGGCTTTGGGGCCTGAATCTGGGGCTGACTGGGTTCTGGGGCGTGGGGCTGGGTTCTGGGGCGTGGGGCTGGGTTCTGGGGTGTGGGGCTGGGTTTCTGGGAGGATCTAGTGATTCTTCTGGTCGTCGATGAAGACGACAGCTGAGGCGAGGTGTGTTTATGCAGGTTGGAGGGCGGCAGGGAAAGGAAGGGGGGGAGGCGGCTGGTGAAGAATGAGAAGGTAAAAGTTCAGGCATGAGCACCGTTCAGGGTTGCGTTATCCTAATGCGAATGTATAAGCCATTTGGATCATTTTCAAAAAAAAAGTGGAAAGCGTCTGGAGATGCAAACACTAAGTGATCAGAACAGAACGGTTGAAAGGATCAAATGGTGGGATTTGGATGTAGTAGTAGTATAGGAGAGGGAGAAGTAAAGTAAGTAAGTAGCACTAGGCATGTATATATAGGAGACGTGATCATCACATGATCATGTCTAGGAGTTAGGAGTAGGCAGGTAAAGTAGTCAGGATACTTTACAGCTGGCTACTCACCAGCTAAAAATGTTGGCTCATTTTGCAAAACATCTGCCTGTACCGAACGGCTGAGGTGGCGATGTTTTGCCTAAATTGGTGGAGGCTTTGATCTGAGTATCATGTATAACAATACAGTACATACCTGCTACTCACCGGCTGAAAACATCAGCCCATTTCAGAAAACATCAGCCTGTACTGGATGTCCGATGCGCCAAAATTTTGGACTTGTTATTATATACTACACCATCAGATGTGCCCGCTACTTACCAGCTGAGAGCATTGGCCTGTTTTGCAGAATGTCAGCCTGCACCGGATGTCCAATGTTGCAATGTTTTGTATAAATCAGCAGGTGCTTTGGTCTGAGTATCATGTATAACAATATGGTTCATACCTGCTACTCACTGGCTGAGAGTGTTGTCCAGTTTCGCAATACGTCGGTCTACACTGGACGTCCACTGTGGCAACATTTTGGACTGGAACTATATACTACACCATAGGACATGCCAGCTACCCACTGCCAGAAATGTTGGCTCATTTCGCAAAACGTCGGCCTGTACTGAATAGCCAAGGTGGCGATGTTTGCCTAAATCGGTGGAGGCTTCAGTCTTAGTATCATGTATAACAATACAGTACATACCTGCTACTCACTGGCTGAAAGTGTCAGCCTGTATTACAAAAATGTCAGCCTGCACTGGATGGCTGATGTGCCGATGTTTTGCTTATTTGGGCTGATTTTTCTACTGATGCATCATCTATAGCATGCCAGTAGGTCTCAGCTACATGCTGGCTCAAACCATTGGCCTCAATAGCAAACAATCAGCCTACATTGGCAGTCCGATGCTGGACCAATTCACTGACATTTTAGTCCTGCTGCATCAGTGTACCTGAATAGGAAAGACTGGAAGCAACCTAGCTACTTCTCTAGCCATTTTCTACAGCATTCTACTGTACTGCCAGTCAATCTCTTTGTTAAGAACTGTATCCCAGGGCCTCCTGACTCGTCTGTTTAGGGGGGGTGGGAATGCGCGGGGAGCGCAGGAGCGCGCAGAATGTGTGAACGAGAGAGAAGCATATGGGACTTGGCTTCAGCTTTGATGCTGCACCCTCCTAGCCCTGTGTGGTCCCAATTTCAGAAAGAGCAAGGTGAGAGGCGGGCTCCGTGGAGGAGCCCGCGCAGCAAAGACAAGAAGGCAAGTATTGACGGAAAGGAACTAAGATTCAGAGTGAGGTCTACATGTGTACTAGTGCTACTTTAAATACTAACTAACATGTGTATGTAGTGAGGCTAGTATGTAAGTACACATGTACATGAAACATGTAACAAGTGAATCTAAGTACCGCGCACCATGCCTTACCACCTCGAGGGTGGAGCCCAAGGGATTCCGATGGTCCGATTGTCCGAAAGGGGGCGCAAATGTTATGGTACAATTCCTATTTTTCTTTTCTTTTCTTTTCTTTTCCCTTGACCCCTGTATATCACATGATGGACACATAGTAGTTTACGATATCATCTGCTTATGCATCAGCACCCCGGTATTTATTAATCGCTTTAGTCAGAAACCTCACTCTAACCTCATGGGCACAGTCCATGACATCACACACCTCAGGGTGATGCACTAATCATTCCATGGAATGCCAGCAGGATAGGGCATGTAGTAGACATGAGGCTTATGTATGTAGTAGTAGTATATAAGGCCGAAATACCATACCCAGAGATGGTAACTCATTCTCTTGGGATTGCCACTTACAACAGTGCCTAAGTCAATGTCTTCAACCTCCCTCATCCTCAGACTAAGCCCCCTTCTCCTTCTTTTATAATCTTACTGACTCAGACGCTTGTAGAGCCTGCATACACTTTTATAGTGTATAGTGTTGCCCTAACAGAAGAACGAGTTCCCCACCACATGCCCACTCTACACTGTTTTTTGTGTTCAACACAATTTACATTCATCAAATCCTTTTTGCCGAAGAGAAACCTACCTCACCATCGTTGTCCGCTCAAGTGCCAGCGCGCACTAGTTTGAAGTTCAACATTGGTTGACAGGAACCCTGGATGCCCCTGACCCGCTTAACCCGATCTCACATCTACACGGTCCCTTCCATACCTCTTGATCCCTGACCCCACACTTAATCGCCAAAACAAAAAACTTGCCGCCTCAAATCCTGAAAAGCACCCCACAGCTTTTCGAGACCATCATCTCCCTGTCATGCCCGCCAAACCCCCGACGACACCCACATCAAACCCAGCTCGCTATCTCATCCACAGAAAATAATGTCGTACTCAACAGTCAGGCCAATATCCGCCCAACCCTACGACAGGCTGAGGTGGCTGGCTCTTCAAGGGCAGAGATACATCCGAGGACTCCACAGGACCTAGTGTGTGGGCAGGAGCCCTTGATCCAGTGTCACCTACCCCGCAGACCCCTGCACCAGTACCCGTGGCTGCCGCAAGGCACCGAAGACCCTGCAACACCTGAACAACCAGCACAAGGCACCAATGACATCCTAGCCGCGATGAGACAGATGATGACAGATATGGAGGCCAGGATGGAGGCGCGGATTCAGCAAGCATTGGTCCCACAGAGTTGACCGGCCAGTGTAGCAACCTGGGCAAGTCGCCCACTTCCTAGAAACACCCTACGGAGCACCAACACCCCACCGTTTCCACCAACCCTACCTCCACTACCAACACCCCTGGTAGACAACCCGACCACCGCCCCAAGCCAGACTGGCCCGAAAATGGCATGACTGGAACCTTTGATGGAGAACGGTCCAAGTGTCGAAGCTTTATCAAAAGCATCAAAGTCTATATCTACGTAAACTCATACAAATTCCCCACCGAACCAACCAAGGTTCTGTACCTCCTATCCTACGTCCAGGGAAGAAAAGTGGACAAACTGGAAGAATACCATGACAACAAAAGTACTGGAAGGGGTAAGAACCCATGGTGCCAGATGAACAAGTTTCGAGCTTCCGAAAGATATGTAGAAGTCTGCAGGAAGCATTTGGAGATCCCAACCCCAGGGGATACAGCAATCACATTCCGAGCCATCTGCGTCAGGGATCCGACTCCGTGGAAGACTTCATCATGAAGTTTAACCACGTACAAAGCCGACACAGGCTACAACGACGTAGCATTAACAGAAGCCTTCAAGAGAGGCTGAACCCGGCTTGTTAGGCAAGGGTGTACAGTGGGAGACCCCTGCCAGCAGACTGTGAGGGATGGCAGGAAGAGAAGCCATCTCAATTGATAGGCAGTGGAGAGAGGCCCAGTCGTATTCAAAGTCAGCACCGGCCAAACCCACCACCAAAAACCACTACCACGACAACAACGACACAAAAACCAGTGGCATCCATACACATACCAAAGGCAAGCACCACCCCCCTCAAGGGCAGCAACAACAGCAGCAGACAAAACCACCACCCCTGGCCCCGCAAATCGCAACCCGGGATCCAAACACAATGGATGTAGATTAGTCACAAAGGGCGCCGATCCGATGTTACAAGTGTGGAGGATTAGGGCATATGGCCCAAGATTGCAGAAGGAAGCTGGACGTCAGGCAGATGACATATGAAGACCAGCAGGAGTATTGGAGGGAGGAGTTGACAAGAAGGGTTGTTCCGAAGGAACTCAGGAAGCGTCGACTTGAGTTCCAAGAACAAATTCTCAGTACTCGTCTCGGAGCTGGACTCTATTTTTGTTACCGAAAAAAGCCATGTACCAGTAGTAAACCGAAACAATATCTATTACTTCACCATCAGACAAGACTCCTAAGACGCAAGAAAACCCAAAAAAAATCAAAAGAAATCTATTTGCGAAGAACCTTCTTGGATTATAAAAACTATGTCCCAGTGGAAATTGGCTTGAAAACAAAAGATACCCTGACCACGCTCACCCCTGAATCGATGTTGGATTGTGGAGTGTCGGACTCATTCATCGACCAAAAGATATAAAAAAAACAACATAAAAACAAAAAAACCTATCGCACCCCGCCATCATCAGAAATGCTGACGGAACACCAAACAATGCGGGAAGAAAAAGAGTCACGGAGAAAGTAGACGTAAGGGTAACCTACAAGGGACACACAGAAGTGATGACTCTCTATGTCACCAACCTAGGGAATGTCAACGTAATCCTCGGATTATCATGGCTGAAAAGGGACACAACCCAGAGGTCAATTGGAAGACAGGAGAAGTAGTCAGTCGCGATGCCCGACGGATGCTGAACATGGGCAAAGAAGGAAGGGAGGTGTGCATGGACGAAGGCGACAAAGAAGGTGCTGAGGGAAGCAGAAGAAGTACTAAGTATCAGCTAGGCGAGCGAAATATCTTCGTAGCAGAGGAGTAAGGCAGTGAAATCGACTGAGAAGCGGATACTTGCGAAACCTGGACGACTTGACCAACCAATACCATGAATCAGGTCACCCGAATGTACATTGGACTGGATGTGGAAGATGCACACGCAAGAGAAATAGGAGAAGAAGAGGAGATGCACCTGAAGGCGATAGGAAAATACGACTACGTAATAGAGCATAATCAGGAGGAGCTGAAAAGCAAAAAAGAGGAAAACAGGGGAAGAGATGGTACCAGATTACTACCACGACTTTATGAAGGTGTTCAGAAAAAACGCGACTTCAGAAAGGATGCCGATCGATGAGGCCAGGGATCACACTATCGAACTAGCCCCCAGACTTCGAACCAAAGCCTCGAAGGTCTACCTTTATCTCCGGTCGAACAACAAGAACTGAACGATTCCTCGATGGGAATCTGAAAAAGGGGCTACATCTGACCATCTAAGTCTCCACAAATGTCACCCATATTTCTTTGTACGAAGAAGGACGGCAAGAAGCGATTGGTACAGGACTACCGAGATACCTAAACAAATATACTGTTGAAACATGCACCCTTATCTCTTCATTTCGCAACTGGTGGACAGGATCTCCAAAGCTAGATTATTACAAAGATGGACCTCCGATGGGGATATAACAATGTTGAATCAAGGATGGAGACCAATGGAAAGCCGCGTTCCAGACACCAAGGGGAGCGTCGAAAACCGATGGTCATGTACTTTGGACTTAGTAACTCTCCTTCCACTTTCCAAACTCTGATGAACGAACTTTTTAAGGACTTAATTGACGAAGGACTAGTAGTCATATATTTGGACGACTTACTTATATTCACGGACAATGACGTGGAAAGACATAGAGAAGTAGTACGAAGGGCACTGAAGATCATGGAGGACAACGATCTATACGTAAAAAACCAGAAAAATGTTCCTTCGAAAGTGAAGAGGTAGACTTTTCAGGAGTAGTGGTGAAAGACAGCAAGGTCTAGATGGAGGAGGCAAAAATAGAAGCAGTAGTAAAGAACTGGCCTGTCCCAAAGAACGTACAGAATGTACAGCAGTTCCTAGGGTTCAGCAACTACTACCGACAGTTCATCAAGGACTTCGCCACCGTTGCCAAACCATTGCATGAGCTTACAAAAAAAAAGAGGAATTTGTATGGGACAAGCGAAGAGAGGAAGCTTCGAAGGGTTGAAGAAAGCATTTACGGAAGAACCGATCCTAGTCTTACCAGACACAGACTGGGAAATGAAAATAGAAGTGGACTCGTCAAAACCTACGCCTCAGGAGCAGTACTCTCCATGTTGTGCGACAATGAAAAATGGAGACCCTGCGCATTCCTTTCAAAAGGGTTTCAGAAACAGAACGAAAATTACGACATTCACGACAAAGAAATGCTGGCCATTATTCGAGTTCTAGAGGCATGGCGAACACTACCTTGAAGGAAACACTCGCCAATTCACTATCGGGACCGATCACAAAATCTAGAATATTTTAGACATAAAAAAAACTCAACAGACGCCAGGCGCACTGGGCTCTATATCTATCAAGATTCAACTTTATTCTAAAACACAAGCCAGGCGCTTCGAACATGACGGCAGACGTCCTGTCGAGACGACCAGATTTAGACAGGGGGGGAGGACGAAAACACGATGGGCTTTTAAAACCCAAGTACTTCGAATCAAAGCTATGCAACAAGGGCATGTCTTAATCGACGGGGCAGAATCACCAATCCTGTCAAAAATTAGAAAAAATAAAAAAACTATGACGAATCAGTGGTAAAGGCAGTCGAAGAAAACTGAAGAGGTCGCCTACCAAGGTGTTGAGGGAGGCAGAATGGTCGGAAGGCAGGACCTCGTACTATACCCATGGAAAGGTATATGTTCCCAAAGACGTCAACGTCAGAGGGAAATCATAAAATTACCACGACTCGGCAGAGTAGCAGGACACCCAGGAAGGTGGAAGACAGTGGAACTGGTTTCACGCAATTATTGGTGGCCGGGGGGAATGAATAGATTTATCGCAGAATACGTAAGGGATGTGACCAATGCCAAAGGAGCAAATCCTACTCGCACCAACCACAAGGGAAGCTCCAACCCAATCCCATCCCGTCCGAACCATGGACCGAATCTCCGCTGATTTCATCATCAAACTTCCTAAGTCGTCAGGATACGACGCCATCCTCACAGTAGTCGACTGATTTACTAAAATGGTCCGACTGGTACCAACGACGGAGGAGCTGTCCTCACTCAGTCTGGCCAAACTGTACCAAGATCACGTTCTGGAAGGACCTTCGGACTACCTAACACCATTATATCGGATCGGGGCCCCCAATTCGCATCACAGGTGATGCAGGAACTGAATAAACTATTAGGAATCCAGACTCGACTATCAAACCGCCTTTCACCTGCAGAACGATGGGCAAACCGAAACGACCGCGAACCAAGAAATCGAGACCTACCTGAGGATGTTTATCAACACAGGCAGGACAACTGGGCAGAATGGCTGGCCATCTGCGAGTTCTCGTTAAACAATAAAAACCAAACGACGCTCCCAGCCAGAGCCCGTTCTACTTAAACTATGGCAGGGCACCCAAGAATGGGGGTGGAACCGAGAGGAGCGCAGTTGAAGGTAGAAGCGGTCGACCAGTTCGCCGAGCGAATGAAGCAGACCTGGGAAGAGGCGCAGTCCGCATTAGTGAGAGCGGGGGAGGAGATGAAGAAATGTGCTGATAGAAAGGTAGGAGAGATGCCCCGGATACCGAGTGGGCGATAAAAGTGTTTATATTCACTGATAACTTAAGTACGACCAGGCCGTCGCGCAAACTCAAGCAAAAGAAAATCAGACCGTATGAGGTTGATTGCGGTGGCGGTACCAACAAAAAACACAATAACACTAAAGCTACCAAAAAAAGCTATCTATACAAGCCCCACTATTTCGACTTATCGCACCGAGAAGGCGAATGCTCCCACCATCCCTGGACAGCAGACGCCGCCACCACCACCAGTGCAGATCCAAGGGGAGCAGGAGTACGAAGTCGAAGAAGACAGTACTAGACAGCCGCTTGCGGAGGGGGGCAGCTCCGAATATCTGGTCAGAGGAGAGGTTACACCCCCGAGCACGACTCATGGGAACTGGAGGGTAATTTGGAAAAACGCACCAGAACAGACAAAGGCATTCCATGCTTGTCACGGGGCAGCGCCCAGGAGGATCACCATTGCGGCCTTTGATCTGGTAGGCTTTAGACCGTGACACGTCTACACTGAGCCAACATTTACCACTCATACAAAAATATACAAACCAGAAGTACCAAACGGTAATGACAGTGTAACCCGCCACGATGACAACAGCCAAAACGAGAGAACCAAAACGAATATAAAAGACGTTGATGGGGGGGACCACGACAAAAGAAGGTTCCCTGATTGGTGTCAGTGGCGTTCATGCTGATTAAAAAAAGAGAGTCGTCAAGTGGAATTGACGAGTCGTAGAAGGGGGGTGATGTTATGGTACAATTCCTATTTTTCTTTTCTTTTCCCTTGACCCATGTATATCACAATGATGGACACATAGGTAGTTTACGATATCATGCTTACGCATCAGCCCCCGTATTTATAATCGCTTTAGTCAGAACCTCACTCTAACCTCATGGGCGCAGTCCATGAATCACACCTCACGGTGATTGCACTAATCATTCCATGGAATGCCAGCAGGATGGGCATGTAGTAGACATGAGGCTTATGTATGTAGTAGTAGTATAAGGCCAAATACCATACCCAGAGACGGTAAACTCGGTTCTCTTGGATTGCCACTTACACAGTGCCTAAGTCAATGTCTTCAACCTCCCTCATCCTCAGACTAAGCCCCCCTTCTCCTTCTTCATAATCTTACTGACTCAGACACTTGTAGAGCCTGTGTATGCTTTTATAGTGTATAGTGTTGCCCTAACAGCAAAGTGGTACCCCTAAGGGGGTGAGGATCGGACCCTGACACTCTTGTGCTTTCTGATGTGTGAGCTGCTCCATGCAGATGGTTCTTACTGCTACAGTGTAGACTTACCATATTGGGCAATTTCCACTGGACTCCATGCGGACTGTTCCTATCATACTGTATAATCTGCTTTGATATGTCTATTGGTACATTGTGTCTTTGCTACCTTGGTTTCATTGTTACCGATTGCGCTCCATGAAGTCAAGGTGCTATGCATGCGAGAGATACCGAGCCCTGTACTAATAATGACCCCAAGATTCATATAATTTGTTGTTTGTTGTCAAATGTTGAAGTGTTGGTTGTCTTTGAGTGAGCAAGAAATTCAGTAGTATCAACATCTGGGAGCCCACTACAGAAGTCTGGATTGGCTTCCATTCCACCCAAGTAAGGTTGAGTGCAAGCAAAGTGATATGGTCAGTGAGATACTGGAATTTGGGCCAGTCAAAGTGTGACGAAGGTTGGCAACTGGCAAAGCAAGATGAATATGAGTAAAGGATCAGATGGGGTGAATACTTGCATTTCAGAGTTAGTTGTAATAAGTTGGAGTTCCTTGAACATATCTGTCCAGGTTGTTGAGGCGGTAGCAATATGGAGGATTGGTGCAGGAGACAATGGGGTGGTGATGGTGATTGATGGTTATAACTAGAGGATCTGTTAGGGCCAGCTATCCAATCTGGGCCAGAGGTTGATGGCTTGTTGTCTGTTGGCCTGATATTTGATAATGTGCTGCCAGCTATTGATGTTGACTTGGAAAGCAAAAGTGGGAGTTCAATTGGTAACAGATATAGCCAAGAGACAGTGCTGGGGAAGAAACTTGGGTCGACGATGAGTCAGCGACATGCTGTGAGTTAGCGAACAACCTGGAGCCCAAGTGAAGAGACCATCAGTGTGGGCAGGGTGTTTGTAGTGGGCCCAGAGTGTGAAGTGCCCTCAGGTAAGGTGACGATGTCTGAGAAGCTTGGCTGCTTCTGTGCAGGTTTCAATGGGGAGACTGCGGGGACACTCTTGTTCTTGGTTTAGAGTGTGGATGCCTCATGTCGGCCCTCCCCCTGCCAGTATTGATCCATTGGGGCTATTGTACATGTCATCCATCATTTCCATCGTTTAGCTCCATGGTGCTTGCTTGAGACTGGTGATGTGCTCATCCTAAGCCGGTTTGCTTGACAGTCAAGTAATGATTGTGTATACTCTGTGTCAGCCTGACCAAGGAGATGCTCAGCTTTCCAATGACTGTCGCACAGTGCAGTATATGGGAGGGAAATCACTCTTCAATTATGACAATGGCACCATACCAAAGCTTGACATGTGCTGAAGCTTGTCCCTGCATGGTGGGGGACCAGTGAGTGCAAGGATCTTGAGATATGTGCCACCAGGGACTTAGTAAGGTTGTGGATGAGGCTGAGCTTTGCAGGAGTCAAGATGTTCCCACTTCATCATGCAGATGTTGGGTCATTGAGGGCTGAGCTTTGTTTTGTGACCCAGATGGAAGCAAGGCCTTCAACATCATCAAGCGTCCACAGTACATGGCTCTCATATCAGCTGGGCATTCCAGTGATGATTTTAACAACCAGTTGTAGGCATGTGGAGATCTTCAAATGTTATGTTCAAGGACAGGTGACAAGCTGGAGAGAATGGTGACCCTATGTCACTGGGTCCTGTTAAAGGTGTATGAGACAGGGATTGGAGGTAAGGTGGCTGATAGCAAACACGTGTGAGATATCAGAATCATTGGAGTTAGGGAATACACAGATCCAGGTACCTGTAGGTATTAAACAGTAGAACCATGAGAAAACCTGCCAAAACCTGCACCTGTAGGTATGGGTACCTGTCTTATTTTGCAGGTCACCACAGGTGCAGGTATGGATTCAGAAATACCTGGTAACCTGTAGGTATAGTAAAATCACTGTTCAAATTTTGCTTAGCACAGTAAGAAGTGTCAGATGAGTCAGTTAGCATGCTAAAAATAAGCATTCTACGATCAGCATCAGAAAATAGTAACATTTTCACTAATGTGCAACACTGAGTTCTATACATATATTTGAAGGTGGGAAATCATTCCAACATGTTGTTGTAACTTACATAGTCATCTTGTAAAGAGATTTGTGAATCTCAATGCATCATAACAATATGTAGCCCCAATTAAACCTTTGTATGTTGAGTTTGGACTACTTTCTCAACTACTTTTCTGTCAATTATGTGAAGGTAACTGCGGTAACAGATACCATGACCGCAGGTACTTGACCCACAGGTCACAGGTACTTGTGACACAGGTATGGGTACTTGTGACACAGGTATGGGTACCTGTGCTTGCAGGTCCAAACAGGTGCAAGTCTCAATCTGGACCTGTGCCTGACCTGCAGGTACGGTGCAGGTAGATCTGCTGTCATACTGCAAAATAGAATTTTACATATATGTACATGAATTCACACCCTTTTACAATCTGATTCAGTAATTAAGAAGTCAAACTAGTTATTAAGTTCATTTACCTCACACTGTTACTATACAATACCTCTTTTATTTAATCTGTATTCATGCATTCTGTTGCACATGCCAAAAGCTTTAGCAAAGTATCCAGAAGCCCCTATATCCCCCTGAACTAATCTTATCAACCCCTTTCTTGATCTATCATCAACAATCACTGATGATCACTGAATCTCTCAGGATCAATCTTGATGTCATTTGATTGGTTAAAGATAAGAAGCTGATGCATGCTAAAATTGGTATGGCATGGGAAGAGTCTTTTATTGGATCTGACTTAGTCTGACTCAGTCTGACTTGGAATGAGTACATGTGAAGCTTCCCAATTAGAAATGGACTATACTGACTCACTATGACTGTTACTGACTTGTTATGACTATTTCTGACTCATTGTGACTTATATTGACTCACATAGTCTATTTATGGTTGAACATGAGTCAGAGTGAGTCACTAGCTTAGTAATACATCCCAATATGGTCTGATGGGATCTAAATCCGACTAAACCTTTGTAGAATATAAAAACCTCAGGACTAAAACTCTGAAAAAATAGACAAATTTTTACCAAGTTTAATAACAGCAGCTCAAAAAAGCTCTAAGAGAAAAGTCTCCTGCAGACTCTACAACAGAGTCTACAGCTTAATATAATTATTGACATCTGACAAAGCAAAATGAGTGCAAAGTCAGACTTAGTATGAACAAGAGAGGTAGATTTCAGCAATAGAAATTGCTTAGAGATCCCTTATTAGTATGATGTCAAGAAAAGACTCCAGTTAAGAAAACACAGACTAGCTGTGCCTAGTAGTTTCAATAAACCAAAGGGCAAATCAATAGACCTACATACCTCACAACAACCTACAGACTGGTGAGTCCTCATTTGAAAGCCTATTGACTTTATTTTTTTAGGACCACAGAATATCAAGTGAGCTCTAAAAAAAAAAAAAAAAAAAGCACATATGGGTTTGAAATAAATTCATTAAAACACTGTATCAGAACAATTCTTTCATTAAGAGTGTTGCATATTGTATCATATGAACCACCAGGTATCTACTTGATCTACAGAAAGACCCAGAGAGACTAGACACTAAACTGCCATATCAGTAAGTGTGTATGACACAATGGTGACCACTGCAGGACATATACATAAAGTATACTTCAATATAAAGTGAAGATTCCAGCGTGAAATAAAGTGCGCATGACTGATACAGTTTTAAATGCTTTTCACTTGTCCTGTGCAGCTCCGAATCCTCCTCACCACCAACTGGATTTACTACAATTACCACTGTCATCCACTGAGTTAGGAAGTATGGACTCCAGCACTTCCCACTCACGTCAGACACCAGAAATGATGCCAGGACCTGGTGAAAATCTGCACCAGCAAAGTTTTAAAGGCAGTCACCATAAAGTCAAGGATGTTTATATAAAACAGTGTCAACCAACTTGGTGCAGACCTATAATCTGACAGATTCTAAGGAGAAGTGTGAAAGAGTGTTAGATTTTTGCATTCGCAAGGTTGCACAAACTGATTGAAGCTCTTCCAGAATTTGGAGCATTCAAATGGACAGACCTAGAACAGGAAATTTGTGATATTTCGATGCTGAACGCCAAGATACCTGCATTATCCTCAAGAACTTGACTGACTGTGTGCAATTATGGAGAGGAACTAAAAATTACAAATCTCACAACTTGGAGAGAATACCAATGAGAATTTATTAGGATAGCTGGATGGTTACAGAAGAAGGATAAGATCACTGCAGCAACAGAATCTGCTTGCTTTTGGCAAGGTCTTTGCAAATCCTTGCACAAGGAAAGAAATTAAGATGAAGCTATCCCAATAAAATTCCAGGAAATCACTCCAAATCAGTAGATCCTATGGATGTTTGTCTCTGCCACTGCTGAAGAAATATTTGAGAGGGAAAGATTTGATTTTAATTTAGCTGAATCTGAATCTGACCTTCCAGATTGGGGAATGACAGATAATAGTGATACTGATTCTCCTCCTCTGATTCAGAAAGCCCAGATAAGAATAAAAGACATTCCAGGAAGGGAAAGAAGGAGAAGAAAGATAAGAAGAAGAAAACTCAGCAAACATACACACAAGAAGCATGAGGACTCAAGCTCTGAAGATGAAGTCAGAAGATGATAGACCTAGACAGACTTTACATGCCAGCAAAATTAAGAACAGATTAACAAAGAAAAGGCAACATGGAGAGGTAGAACAGCTCATTCAGAAAATGGAGAGTATGTCCTATTACTGACCCAGAATTTGCAGCTATGTATTACTGTGCTATCAAATTAGATCCTGATGTGTCTGATATTGTTGACCCCACCTATATGGCACTTAGAGTCACCTCTACAGGGAACGGCAAGCCATCAAATTCCACTTCCTAAACCGCCAATTCAAACAACCAGAATCAAATAATCCCTTGCTATCAAGAGTATCATTTCCATCCCATCAAATAATTTCATTTCCCATGAGATGCTTTGGTTGTGGAGAACAAGGTCACACAGTCTGGACATGTGCCCAGATTGATGATCTTATTCAAAAGGGCCTTGCATCAAGAAACAGTAATAATAAGGTAGTTCTGAAGAATGGAACATTAGCAAATCCTCGCCCAGGTGAAACTATTGCCCAAGCAGTTAGGTGGATGGCTATTCCTTTAAGAGTCTGCTCAAATTTTTTTTTGACAGTTGCAAATCATGATGATGATATGGAAGACTGTTATTTGTCAGAAGATGAGGAAGATGAGAGTTGACTCAAATGTTAATAGTTTTATGGCCCAAGTATATGCAGCTGAATGTCCCTCCTTGTCAGACTACAAACTCTAGGAAACAGATTATTTGATAGTGTTGTACTACTACTACCGCCACCCCAAGAATAATAAGGAGAATGCAGGAGTAACACACTCAACACAAGCAAAAGGTCCAACCTTGGATCATCCCAAGGCTCCTGCAGTCAAGAAACCCAGAGTAAACCCACCCCAATATATTCCAAAACCAATTTCAGTTGACACACACCACACCACACCACACCTCAGAGGAGTGATAGTAGAAGATATTGAGATGAGAGATCATCTTATGCAACTCAAGGAAGTAAGAATCAAGGTAAGAATATAGCAGATAAATCAAATCAGCAAGGAAATTTACAATCACACACACACACAATCCTCAAAAATCAGAACTTTCAACGCAAGTTAATGAACAAAGTGTAATTGATGATATACTAAATACAACCATTCCCATGAGTCTGCAGGCAGTCCTAGCAACTTCAAGAGGACTTTCAGACTTATTAGGAAATGCTATTCGATGACAAAACAATCCACTAGCAAACCAAGACATGAATATGGCAAAAGAAATTATTGCTACAGTCAATATGCTTAATAATAACAATGTAGATGAAGAACAGCAAGATATGGGAACCTTGATTACAATACCAATTCAAATTGGAAATCAAACCATCAATGCAATTGTTAATTCAGGATCACAAATAATGTTGTAGAGAAGAAATATTGCAGAAGTCTTTGAAATGGCCAGTTGACATTGGAAGATATGTCACCATGGCTGATGCTAATGGAGGGGAAGGTGTACTGCAAGGTTATGCCAGTCAAGTTCCTCTTAATTGTAGACATATAGAGGCACAAGCTAATTTTCATCTTGAAAAGGAGTTACCATATGATATGTTATTAGGACAGTCCTGGGCAGAGGGAAAATAAGGTATCAATAGAAGAATGTAGTAATGGGACATATCTTACTTTAATCAAAGAAGGACCAGATTTTTCATGGCAATATTATACCCAAGAAGTATGAATACGGGTGCTTGATTCATTTAATGCAACCGTGGGAAATGAGAGACCATCTAAGTGGTCCAGGAGACATGGTTCTAAGTCACTCAAGTACCCTGAGAATATCTCTCATAGACTGGCCCATCTGAAGAACCCACAAGTCATGCTTTTCTCTATCAAAAAGAATACATCAGGTTCTTCAAGTTCTACCAAAGAAAACTGCTAGGTTACTGAATGTGTGGGAACTTCTTCAGATAACTCCGGAGTAAATCATCGAAAATTCTCCCCTGGTATGTTCTGATGTTTCCCACATTCCTGCCTAATTCTCCTGGCCATGAATCCAATGTGACCAATGAAATCATTGAAAATCATCAAATTAAATAGACACTGAGCGAAAATATGAGTCAGATAATGACTCAAGCATCACAAAAATAGAAGAGGATGACCGCTTCATGAGACCATTTTTGGGCAATTTCTCCGATTTTTATTCAATTTAAGCAAGCAGTCAAAGGTATATAAAAGCAAGCAACATATAGCAGAAGAGCTCAGACAAACTCTCTCAATCAGTTGATCATATGTCTACCGCTTCAGCCCCTATCACTTCGCTTATGTCAGCCACCCCTGACACTTCTCCTACTCCATTGGGTGAGCCCCTTGGAGAGTCTTCTATTGACTTAATCCTTCGATCTATTCTTGACAATCTTGCTACCACCAATACTAGCAGGAATGCAAATCAGGCCACTTGGACGCTTTTGACACCCCTATTTAGCCCCCTGAACCGATGAGAAATTGCTGGCCTCCTCCACCATATGCTCCAAGCTCACCAGCAGGAGTATTTCAATCCGACTACTCCAGCTTCCAGTGTAAATATTGTCACCTAATGCACTGGAATTTCCGCTTCAACAATTCTTCGGTTTATGCTTGCACTCAGGCATGTTTTTCAATACCCACCCTTGCTCAGCAGCACACCCCTGATGCAGAACCCACTGCAATTCATGGAAGTCTGATTTATATGCCAGTGCCTCAGCACCCATTAATTTATCAGCCAAGTGAGTCAATCTCCTATCAAATGTTGCAGTTGTGCAAAAACTGGCATATGCTGACCAAGAAATTTCAGGCACTCCAACTGATGGTCCAGACCATCAAGAGGAGCCTACAGCATCGCTCTCCGACTCTGTCATCATGCAATACACCACTGGAATCAATTCAGAAGATCGCTGTATTGATCTGTTGATGCCCCCAGGGCTAGTAAGGCAAATCCCTTTGCCTGAAGTTATGGGTTCAGCGGACAGCTCAGGAAGTGAAGCTCAGGAGCAGTTGCCTGGTGATGCTGGACTGGTTGAAGAAGAGATGGAGTTGGCAGTACCCCTCCCCAAAGCAGGATGCCTTGAACTTCATCCACACCACAGCATTCCGATACACCCTCTCCTACCTCAGAGACCATCTCAACAATGGACTGGGCACAGGAGGAAGCCATCAGTGAGACTCAAACAGCCCACAGCACAATTGAAAAATTCCAATCTTCATGTTCCAGCAGTATCTTTGACCGTACTTTCCCCTCATGAACTTAATGAGAAAAAGCATTTGATTCATGGACCTCCCACACAGTATGGAGCAAGGAAGCCATACATTCTGCTCACCAGAGGATGGCCCATCATGCGCACACTGTCGCCTGTCAAAGAGTGCTCTCTTAAGCACTCTCAATCAGCTGAATCAGAGTTGGAATCCATCAGCAACCCCAATGAAGCAGCTGAAGAGCTTAGCTCAGCACTCAACTATGCTTTCACTCCAGAATGCTCAAGTAAACTCCTCTGCTCAATCATCCCTTGATGCCATGCCAGCACTCAAATGGTCTTGCCCAGATGACTTTTCGGAAGGTCAATCCAGCTCATTGTCTGTCAGCCATCTTGCTGATACTGGATTACAGCCAACCGGAGTAGCAGAGAGGGGCACTATGGAGTCAAGAGATTTAGAGCAGGGACATGAAGCTAGGGAAAATATGGCAGTAAACCCTGCCAATCTTGTCTATAACCCACAGCCCAAATATCACTGTCTTCGTCGAAACTACTGTCACTCAATCATTCAAGACACTCACTCAGCCACCTATTGATCTACCAGAAACTCCAACACTACCATGCAAGGCACTCACTCAGACACCTATGAACCTACCAGAAATTTCAGCACTAACTAACGAAGATCTTGCACCACATGGAACTCAAGGACACCCACCTGAATGGAGTAGGTACCTTCAGTCAATGCTTTTTGATGAAACTTTATTGCAAGTACACTCAGAACTGACTGACATGCTAGGACAAAGGGAGACACCAGAATGGACTACAGCCTCACCCTTTCCAACACGAGTTCCAACTCCTTCCTTGTCAGAAACCAGTATCTCACTATCAACCACACATTCAGCATCATCAGAGGAATCACTACTATTTACCAAGCCTTCTGCATCTGAAAGCCCTGTGATCCATGTCAAAGGAATTGAAGCAAGTGGACCACTTGCCTCCTCACAATCATTAAATCAAGAAATACCATTGGGAGCAGGAATGGAAGACTATCAGGCAGATGATGAAAAAAAATAGCGCCTCCAGAAAACTCAGGACTCTGACAAGGATGAAGAAGACTCAGAAATGCCAGACCTAATCTCAGAGGCTACCTCTGAGGATATTGCAGACGAATCATCCACAAGTTCATCAGAATATTCACCACCAGGGTGTCCAAATGCACTTCCTATTGCACCACCTATCCTTGTGCCACGTCTTGACCCCAGGGTGGATTTTGCCAAAGCAAACTGGCATGCACATACTATGTTCAACATCCTATTGAAATTGGGAGACTCCATCCAAGTCAATCATTTGTGGAAGTCCAGACAGATTGCCCCAGACATATGGGGTTTCAATGATGCTGACAGCACTATCATTATTCCTGCAGGAGCACCCCTTCCTCCAACAACTCTACTACCCCATATTCTCCACTAAACCACCTGTGGGACACCCCTTGACATGGTTAGTAGGGGGAGATTGGACTCAAACAAGCCCGAGTCTCTTTCAAATATACTGGTCCAGTGGATAACCAACCCCCTCAAAGTTATGACAATGCCTATACAGACGAGCTGGACAATTCCTATGGAGTCTGGAAGAATGATGGAGACCTTGAAATTTCCCAGCACATTATCTGGCTCTGCACCTCAGTCCATCAGGAAATTCTCACACCTGAAATGTGGGATTTTTGAACATCATGGCACCACCTATGAGACTATGCAAGAGTCACTAAGGACCATCCATAATCAAGTCCTTCCCACTGGAGTACATTTGATGAGGAAGACTCATAGATGCTCAACCATGATGGACCCACAAATTATCAAATCCTCAAGTTGAACCATTTCCCTCAGGAGATATTCTGAAGCCTGAAGAATATGAAGCTGCCTTTGGAAGGAATCCTTGGGTTACCCACTTCTCATCACCCTTCTCATATGGAAAACCTAATTGGATGTTTAATCCCTGGCTACCATACACCTACCTTCACAAAGCAAGAATGGAGACCAAGTTTATTCTCCAAGTATTGCTCAATACCTTCTGAAGTCACCCACTGCAAGAGACACCCTTGAATCATTCTCACTCCCAGCAGACACTCAACACCTACTTCTACTTTCACTGCTATATTTTTTCGCTATCTTGACCCTGATGTTGTCCTGCTTTTTTCAAGGTTTTCAAGCAGATTGCCAACACTTCATGGTCCTGGACTCACAAGTTGAAAACCCAGCATCTGGCACTTCACCCAAGAATGTTCTTCTCTATGATGAAGAAGATGGATTTCTCTATCAAGCATCTCATCTCACCTTCTTACAGCTATGGGACAGGGTTGCCTTGCTAATGCCCTCCGTCATCTTCGCCAGTGTACACTCTATCACCAAGGCCTTGTACGCTCACTATTGGTTTACAAAATGTTGGAACCAAACCTCCATTTTGATGGAAATGGTGTCTGCAGGCCTGTGGTATGGCGTAAGAAGATTGGGGAAACGGAATTCACAACTAAAGAATTGTATGGTAAGCACTACTACAGAATGAGCTTATTTTCTCTATTAACTTTCTCAAAATTTAGATTGTCGCTTCTTATTCAATTCAATTGTATTCATATTTTGATATTCTTCTGTCTCTTATCCTTCATTAATAATTTGTGGCTCTTTTTGAAAGATTCCTATCACCAATCAAAATGTAATATCTGGAGTATCTCTCAGCAGAATTGTAGTATGCAGCCTCATGTAATATCTCGTTTATCAAGCACTCTTGATAACACAACCTGTCAGCAAGATCAACCCAAGAAAGTGTTTGTAGGAATGTATCAAAATATTGTCAAAGGAAGAAACAAGACAGAACCAATAAATTTGCCACAAAAGGAGGACTTGTATACTTCTGAAATAATACCTGATGAAATCAGGAGAATTCAGCTACAAGCCTCAGATATTGATTGGAATGAAGACACATTATTATTCCCCGTTTCTAAGGACAATTCACAACAGCTAGAGTTTCAAGTTTACACAGCATACAAAAAGGTAACTCAGAAAGTCCACCCAGTTTCAGGAGTATATCCTGAGAATGCAAAAGTACAAAGGACATTTCCATTTAACCCCCTCAACACTCTCACTGAACTTCCAACTCATCCGCACTGAATTTGTGTACCAACAGAAGGCTCACACAGGGACACCTTGATGCAATGAATGTGAATAAAGATAACTTCTTATGGCCTGAAGAAGAAAAGCTTTTCAAGTATATTCTTCAAGAGAATCAAGAGACACTAGCATTTTGAAAGAAAGGCAAAGAGGAATGTTATGAAAAGAATATTTCTCCAACTATATTATGCCAATTGTACCACATACACCATGGGAGTATAAGAATATCCAATTCCTCCAGGAATAAAGGACAAGGTTATTGAAATCCTAAAAACAGATAGAAGCAGGGGCTTATGAAACCATGCCAATCATCCTATCGGGGCAGATGGTTCTGTGTATTGAAGAAAATGGAACATTGAGAATTGTACATGATTTACAGCCCTTAAATGCTGTATCAATACAAGATGCAGGATTACTACCAATTGTAGATGATTTTGTTGAGCCCTATGCCAGGATGTGAATGTTGCACAACATTCGACTTATTTTGGGGATTCAATGAAGAATAGTAGACCCAGCATCTCATGATATGACAGCATTCTGGACACCATTAGGATTATTATGGCTTACAGCTTTACCTACAGGATATACTAACTCTCCTGTAGAGTTTCAGAAATGCATGGTGCATATTCTTCAAGATGAAATTCCCAAGGTGGCAAATATTTTTATAGATGATCTACCAATTAAAGGACCCAAAACTCAATACCCTGACAAGCATGGACAACCAGAAGTACTGAAAGAAAATCCTGGAATCTGGCAATTTATTTGGGAAACATGCACAGGATGTTCACCAGATCATGCATAGAATTAAGTGTGCTGGAGCGACATTTCACCAAGAAGACTCAGATTTGTAGACCAGAAGTTGTCATTGTAGGACATAAATGTACTCCACAAGAGAGAACCACCAGATGATGATCAGGTAGCTAAGATACTGAACTGGCCACAGCTATGCACACCAAAAGAAGCTCGAGGATTCCTTGGATTATGTGGAACAGTCCACATATGGATTGAAGGATATTCACAGCTAGCAAGACCACTAACAGAACTTGTACATAAGAATGCTGAGTTTATCTGGAATGAACGTCAAGCAGAAGCATTTGAGACACTCAAAGCAAAAAGTAGCATCAGCACCAGCTCTATGGCCCATTGATTATATATCAGAGAAACCTGTGATATTATCAGTTGACACAAGTTATATTGCAACTGGATTTACAGTATTCTATCTCAGGAAGATGACAAAGGAAAACAAAGACCAGCCAGGTATGGATCACTCCCAATGAATGATGCTCAATCACAGTACTCTCAACCTAAATTGAAGCTATATGGATTGTACTGTGCATTAAGACATTGGCGCATCTACATTATTGGAGTAAAGAAACTCATAGTTGAGGTTGATGCAAAATACATAAAGGGAATGTTGAAAGAGCCAGATCTTCGAACCAAGTAATGCTATGAACCGCTGGATACAAGGGATTCTCATGTTTGACTTTCAACTAGTACATGTCCCAGGAGTTCAATTCAAGGGACCAGATGCCCTCTCAAGAAGACACCATACTCCTTCAGAGTATATTGAAGAGGATGAAGAATGGCTAGATGAAATAGCATTACTGTTTCATATCAAATAGTATCCAAAAGCTAACTCATTGATATTGTACAAAGTATATGCACTTCCCTCTTCCTCCAAAAAATACATGACATCAAACATATTCTTAGAAAATGTCAAGACATACCTCCAAACCTCTGAATTGCCTTCACTGCCAGATAAAGAGTCTATTAAGAGATTTTGACCAGAAGCAAGCAATTCTTCATGTATAACGATGATCTGTTTCGACAAAATTCTTCACATACACCACAGAAAGTAATCTTAGACTCAGTGACAAGACTATCAATACTTAATCAAGCACATGATGGATTAGGACATAAAGGCAAACAAGCTGTCATAGAATTGGTCAAGTTGCAATTTTATTGGCCTCAGCTTAAAGCAGATATCCATTACTATGTCTCATCCTGTCACCAATGTCAAGCATGTTTCAGGACCCGTAACCAAGGAAGCACCGACAGTGGCAGACACTGGGAAGTTTTCAGTCCTTCCAGGACTCAGCGGGCATGAACTTCATTTAAGCTCCTTAAAGAAGGACACCCCCTGGCAGGAGACCGTGCCGCCTTCCCTCGTCCTCATAGTGCAAGAGTGGCTTTGAAAGCCTGTGCGTGGCTGACGACGAGTCTCGAGAACTGGGGGGTCAACCGTGGGAAACCCCGAGATGGTGATGGTTCGAGTTCAAGAGCGGCCTGCACATGATGTAGTTCATACCTGCGGTAGAACCATGTTTTCAGTATACGCTCACCCAATGAGCAATTGTGATTCGAAAAGAAAACTACACTCTCCCTCCTCAAGCAGAGAGTTCTTAAGCGATCTCCGACTATGCAATGGTACTCACCAATCACCCCGCGAGATATGTGTCCTGTCAGGAGACTCAGTACATACTCAGTACCAAAGGACGCGGAGTGAGGCACTGGCCCACGCCGGAGATGGTCAAGATCCTGCTGACGCATCGGCCGGCGAACATTCCAGGCGGAAGCCACCATGAAACCAACGGATATCGAGCGCGCTGATGACCACGGGATGGATTCCGACGATGGTGGCGAGGATTTTATGTTGAATACCAAGGAAAGCAACGCGTCTATCCTCAGCTGGCGGTACGGAAAGCAATACCCTATTCAGGATATAGAAAAACATGACCTCAGTTGGTTTGTGTAGAAATGGCTACTATGCATGGACTTCTATTTCTTTCAACCTTTGCGGACCTGCGTTGGACTGCAATGAATAATTCCCCAGCTGCGGTGTGGTACAACATTCCTGTAATCATCGTACTGTAATCCCCTTGCTATCGCACATTCCTGAACCCCCGCGGTCGACGACCCCGTGCGATATGACATAATTTTCCGCAAAACAGCGCATATTCAAAGCATACATCCGAAATGGCTATGTCCTACATTGAGATCGTAATACATGATACCCTCTATAGATGCGTAAGACCTAGGTTTCCACGGCAGGGGCGAAATGAGACGCAGGGTCGAGAGTAATTAATTGATTGACCTCGCTGGGGCCTTCCCATTAGCACCAGAACCGGGTTGCCAAGTCCCGTCAGCCCCGTAGAAGGCAGGATCAAGATATGTGGAGGGGTCGTACGATCCTGAGCGCATGGAAGCGTTCGACGGTACGCGGTGGAGTTCGTTGTGCTGGCCCAAGGTAGCGACAGCGCCATCGCCGTTTCCATCCCCATCGCGGCCGGCCAGAGGTTGAGCAGAACCACCGGGATAGACAGCACTCCCCGACACACTCCGGTTCATGGTGCCCGCGCTTCGCCCGCTCATATCCGACGTTCCAGATGCAGCCCTCTTCACCCGTCGAAGACTTGGTGGCTGGGAAGGTGCCCGTCCTGGCTCCTGTGTGGAGATCGCCTCGGGGTGGGGATGGAAAGCTACCTGACGAGACGGAGGCGATCGGGATCGTGACCGACCACGGGGGCCTTGTGGAACAACGCGCGCAGGCGGCCAACCACCTTGGCGGGGATCTTGGTTTGGCCATTGGAGGGGAGGCTGGGTTGGTGTGTTCGGGACGGTTGGAATCAGTGGAGAGCTCGGCCTAACGCCGTGCGCAATGTAAGACGAGGAATTAGACGTTGACATCGGCAGTGGACCTGGTGTGTTTTGCGGGCTTAGATACGAGTTTGCATCTTGAAGGGATGGCTGGAAATTGGTTCGCCCGCTCGATGGGCCAGACTATATAAATAACGGACTTTATTAGATTCAGGAGCGCCGAACGAGTAAAGGGTTCTACGAACTGGAGGGTCAACGTTGATAGTGATCTCTTCTGATTCTGGATGTGATTCTTTTCTTGACATCCCGAGAGCAGAAAAAAATGCCAGCAATTGGTTTTCCGAGGGACGAAGTAAGTGAGTGATTGGACGTCGTTCGGTTATGCTCTCGGCGTCCGTTGCCATTCGCATTTCCGTAGAAACTAGAAGACGCGTCTGAGAATGAACGATTGTGGCGAGACGGTCCCGGCACAGCCCCTCCAGCGGAAAGTGGGGCGGGGACTGTCAGATTAGCTGGTCGAGGATAATGTCTTGGTGGGCGACCATTCTGCGGTCAACGAGAGGGAACATTAGTCTACCGCCCTGAAAGAACAAGTGAGATAATGACCTGGGGTGGCATCCGTCCCCAATCCCGAGTGTCCCCGTGGCCGGTGTATCTCCCATCGTCGTATTGGGGGTTATGATCAAGTGGTGGCTGGCTTGGTCCTTGCTCTGCTAACGGCCGAAGATTTGGGTCCATCGCGACGTTACCCTTGCTTCTGAATGAATTCTGACTGGGCTGAGACATCACGCTCTTGCTCCGTTGATGAGATGGTGTACCTGCACGGCTAGAGTTACCATCTTCACGAATCATGCTTAACTCTCGTTCATTGCGAGGTCGAAGCGGCCCTCTATCTCCGTTGGACACCGTTTTGAGTAGATCCAGCTGCGAAATCCGCGAAGAAGTGGAGGCTGAGCCAACGGAATGACGCCGCGAATGGTTGCTGTTGGTTTTCGGGACTGCATGAGGATGGAGTGGTTGGGGATCATCGAGGGAGATATACGGGAGTTTCGCTGAAGGGGTATGTGGAGAAGATGGTGGCATTTGGGGATATCTACTCCCAGCCAATTCAAACGGAGGTGGAAGGGGGATCACCCCTCCGTCCGTTGACTGAGGGATGTAGTTATCCGGAGGTTGAGCGAATGGTGTTCTACGAACTGACCCATTAAGCTGGTCTGCGGATGGTATGGGGAGGGAATAAGGTTCAACGGCTGGTGAGTGTGACGACAGACGGGGCGGTGCTGCCTGAGGCGAGAATTGCGGAACGGGTTGCGCTATTGGGACAGGTTCTGGCGGAGGCAATAATAGTTCCTGGTCAACGTCTTGATTGTGGTCGTCGTGGAAATATTCTTCCTCCCCTTGACCCTCCCGCAGTTCCATTGCTAATATAGCATCGTCAATATTGGAATCAGCCTCCTCCGCCGCCCCGAGCTCGGTCTGCGCGCGTCTGAAGCCGGCCGCGAACCCTAGCCTTCTGCCTTCTTCCTTCGCCTCCGTAACGAGCCGATTTTGATTGAGCTCCCTCACAATTCTTCGTGATCGGGCGGCTGATCGTTCGGCATCCTCCTTCTGCTCCTGCAGGACCTTGAGAATGCCTTGGGCACGAGTGATTTCGTTCTGCGCATGCTCGTACTGTAATTTGTACATCTGCAACTCCTGCGTGACCTTCTCCACTTCCTTCAGCGCTTTCACGCGGCTCTCGTTCAATGTTCGGAAATTCGCAACCATCTCCGCGCGAGAGCGTTCTGCTTCATCCGCTCGGGTGGCTTCAAGACGAAGGCGGTCGAGGGCGTCAATTAGGCCTTTGCGTAATTTGGCAGTTTCGTATTCCTGATCGACGAGGAGCCTTGTCACTTCTCGATGCGAAGCGCCTGAGTGCACCTGCTGCCGTTCACGGCGATAACGCTCGCTAGCACCTCTTCTACGCCGCGTACCATCGTCGCTCCCCCCATCGTCCCGATGACGGGGAGAGCTCGCTGACGAAAGCAGCTCTGAACGCGGGGGAAAACGGTTCATCTCCATACAGGTCGTCAGTGTCCCCTGATGATTGCCTAAAGAGAATGAGCAAAGTAGCAGACAGAGTAGCAGCTACGCACCTGTTCAATGCTTCACCGGGCATCTCTTCTGCTTAATGTGTGTAGGGTTTGCGGGTGGGTGGTTCGTTTGCATCACCACTTGCTTCTCAGCTTTTGTAAACCATCGACATTATGTCGTAAAAAGTACAATTTCAACCAACAATGATTGACACACAAGCGCCCGTTACCTTCCGTCCACGCCGGAGCACGTGACCTTGCGTCATATATTAGAAAACCAGAATCTTATTTCTCCAGTAGTAGAAAGAAACGCGTCGATAACAGGGTCATGTAGGGCTGGGTGAGCACACAGCATAATGCCCATATTGAATATTGAGTCCTCGACCCAAACAATCTGCTTCTATTCTCTAGGTGCAAAATATTCCGCTCACGGCTGCTTGCAATTTTGTTCATGACTCCGCTTGTACCGCGGAAAGATAATGCGGAGTGGCGAGGAGATGTGCGTATTCCGAGGTCCCAGCACAAGCGTTTCGGTTTATACCGGCTTCGACTAGGGACAACCCTTGAACGGAGAAATTGACCTTCTATTCCTTCCGCACGGTGCGTGGGGTATTCCCTCCCTCTACAACGAGGAAGATGTTATGAGGAACGTGTAGGGGCAATCAGGGGTGTAAAGGGGGCAAAGGAGGGTAGGCGCCTGGCGACGGTGCCATAAAGCTCGCGATCTCCCGCATTCACTGCCGTAAACGTCACGTAACAATCAAATCAGTCAGAGGGATGCACGCGTGTGAGGTGCGTGTGGTACGACCTACTGAAGGATACACGAAGAAGCGGCCGCACCTGTGTATTTATATTGGTGTCGGAACCGGCACGCAAATAGGGTGACGCCGTTGAGTTACTTGGTGCCTTCGTTCCTGAGGACTTCGACATAACCCCTGAACTTGGGCGTTTGAGTACTTGCTTTGATCTCATCAACTGAGTTGATTGACGTACCCTTGTGCGTGCAGCACGAATCAACATGGGCGTGGCACCCCAGAGCAAGGTCAGTATATATAAGACTTCAGTTTAAGTAAGCCGCCGTGTCGCATCATGAACCTAAAGGCGAAGCTCGGTGTCCCTGCCCTGTGAAGAGGTTTACGTTTACCGTTTCCACCAGGGCCAGAACCGTGGGCGTGCGATAGAGTGCTTATTGGTCGAGTGGAAGAGTGTTGTCGATAGTCTTACCCAAGACTGAACCTACCAAATGGCACACAGCTGCCCAACGGAGAGAACGCGACTGCAAGGGGAAAGACTGCACCGCGGAAACGCAGTAGGCATCAGAAGGGCTCCTTGTGCGCCATCTAGGAGAAGCCTCGTGTCTGGTTATCCACAGAGTGGGATATGTCGTGGGCACGGAGACGGAATTGTGCGGCTACAGGCGGTCACTCGATCCAAGAAAGGCCAATGAATCAGCATGGCCCGATTGCCGTATTTAAAGGCGATATGATTATCAGTGAGATGGAGCAGGTGGCGTGGTTCACTTACGTCGTTTGTTTCGCTCACTTGTGTACGTATACGTCCTTGGAGAATTCGAATACTGCAAACTGCAGATGATGGTACCTCGGTGCCTGGGAAGCGTAGTCTATTTTCAGGAACCAGAAGCAGGAACGGGAGTTTTGTGTACTTGCCTGCCCCTTAGCAAGCGTGAGTTGGTGAGACTTGAGGCTCGGCAAGGTCAGAACAGTGAGTCTGCGCAGGTCTGCGCCAAATCAGGATGAGGACTGGGTTGTCACCTCCAGAGTTATGATCGGATCACGTGGTTGCGTTATACTTAGCCATGAATGTTGGTGCCTGAGAAACGTTATTGCCTCCAATTTGAATAAGTTACAGGTTCAGGCACCTGCTTGTCCCACAACCGCCTTCTCGTCGTCGTTCGCGACATCGAGCGCAGCTGTTCTTGCCACCGTCGATGGTCATGCCTGTTCCATCTCGCTACAATCGCAGGACAACCACCACCGACGATCCACTGGATGCTGTGCTACGTCCGCCGCCCGACGAGACACCGGAACAACGCCAGATTCGCCTGGCGAGAGAAGAGAGCGCAAGGAAGGTCAGTGCAGCCATCGACGCTGAGATAAAGGCCGAGCGCCAGGCAAGGAAGAAGAGAAGCGTATTGTCCGATTGCTGCTTCTCGGGCAGAGCGAATCCGGTAGGCCGTTTTGTTGCTCACGGACTACCAGTCGTACATGATCTGACTCGTCGTGGATGCAGGCAAATCGACGACCCTACGCCGTGAGTGAGCATTTCGCCCGATATTCGTTGGGCGTGCTGATAACATACGTGTGCGATAGAATTCCAGAGACTCTACACGCCGACGGCGTTTCGCGAGGAACGCATACTATGGCGAGCTGTTATCCAGCTCAATATCATTCGCTCGATTCACACCATTTTGGAGGCCCTCACACAATCACAACCCCCGCCAGTGCCACAACATCATCATTCGTATTCACAGCCTCTCCCAAACCACATGCGGAACCATTCCCAGTCAACCTCCCGTTCCCCCGCTCAACTTTATTCGCAGACCGTAAGCGCTTCATATGGCCCACCGCCACACCGAGCGAGGCAACCTTCCAACTCCGTCCCTCCCGCTGACCTGGGCAGCCACGAGTCTGATAATGAACAAGAGCCTGCGTCTGATCTTGATATATACTCCGATCCCCTAAACACCTCCAATCCATCCCTCCCCACACGCATTTCACGCCCCCAGTACTCGGATGCCAGCTGCTCCAACGCCGCTTCCGGGCCTTCACATAGTCGGCGTCCAAGCTATGTCAGTGTTCAACTAGACGCCCTTGTGGCTCGCTTGGCTCCACTGCGACACGCCGAATCTCTCCTGATAGCCAAGCTTGTCCCACCTAATGAAGATGAAGCCACTCAACTACCCTCTGCGCAGCCTGTGTCCAACTTCCAACCCACTCACAGTCATTCAAATTCTCTTCCTCAGTACCCGTCCAGCATCATATCTACTCACACCGACATCACAAGTCGAACTTACAACACAACCGTGTCCGCCACCACCAGGCAAGCGCGCCAAGAAATATTCGTTCGTCCCGGTATGCATTGGAAGGGCGCCTTGTCTCGTGCCAGGGTGTCTTACCCTTCGACCCTGTCGTATTCCACGAGCATGTCGAACTCGTCCAGTTCAAATACAGTGTCAAATGACCACAACAGATCAGCTACATCGTCGACGACAGAGGATATGACTGCATCCGGCGCAGATGGTGCGAGAAGCAAAGGCGTTTCCAGCGTCGCGCGGCATTCTCTAAGACCGCGCCCGTCGAGTGCTGGGAACACAGGACTGGAGACACCAGATGAAGTGCAAGAGGTGCTACACGCGTGTCGGGCTGACATGATGTATTTATGGGCCGATGAGTGGGTAAGGGATATTTTGAGGAGGCGGAAAGTCCGCGTCGAAGAAGGCCCGGGATTGTAAGTGGCTCTCATGATTGTCTTCCCCTCCTTTATATCCTCTCGCTATATCGTTTCTCCATCGGTTGTTTGTTCCTGCGTCTTCGAGTTTGACTTCGTTCGATCACTCGCCTCCTGAGTATGATCGATCGCCTTCTTGACGCACGTTGTAACTGATGGGACATTGTTCCGCTTTTGCTCTTCATTTCCATAACTCTATTTCTTTGTGCCGTTTTTTATTACACCTTCCCTTGTACCTATCACGGGCTATCGATGTGCTTCCTTCCGCAGCCCTCCGCCGCTTCTGAAAGCTGACTTTGCTCTTATAGCTACCTCAATGAACTCGAGCGTGTAACCGCTCTGCGGTACATGCCATCTGACGGTGAGCCCCTTATCTAACGTTGGGGCGTTCTCTGACCGACAGGGGTTCTATTTTCCCGTTTGGCCTCGGTTTCGTAGATGACGTACTCAAAGCCCGTCTCAAGACCGTCGGCGTGTCGGAATACAAGTTTGAAATGGAGATTCCGGCAGGACGTGATACTGGAACGGAGTGGCGGATAGTTGAGTTGGAGGAAGTCGGAGTCAGGTGTGTAAACACAATCACGTTAAGTCGTATCACGATCGCTTATAGTCCAAATCTAGCGACGTGAGTACTGAGCACCTTTCATCCCGGGGCTGACATGGACCTGCCCCCCTAGCGACCTGGGTTCCGTTCTTCGATGACGGTAAGCATCCGCTCCTTCCGTTCGCAGCGGAGAGAGCCTCATGCAAGTGATGAAAGTGGACGCTATCATCTTTCTCGCGCCGATATCTGGCTTCGATCAAGTCCTCGCTGAAGATCGCACCGTTAATCGCCTAGTGAGTCGCATCCGCCCGCTCACTTCTTCAGCGCTCATGATGTCCCATTCTCAGGAAGACTCTGTGCTTCTTTGGAAAGCCGTGTGCTCAAATAAACTTCTGGCCAACGTGGACCTCGTGCTGTTCCTCAACAAGTGCGATATCCTCGAAGCGAAGCTGAAGTCTGGAGTAAGGTGTGTAGCCCGTTTTGTGAGCCCCTGGGGAACGAGTCTCATACTCCGTATAGCTTAGCGAAGTATGTTCGAAGTTACGGTGATCGGGCGAACGATTTGGACACCGCCGGTAAATGTTAGTACATTTAAGCCACATCTTGCCTTCTTCTTGCCTATCAACGACTCGCTTCCGCAGATTTGAGGAGCAAATTCAGCGCTATCCATCGAGAATACTCCCCCAATCCTCGAAAATTCTATGCATTTTGTACCTCTGTAACGGTAAGCATGGCGGCTTGCCAGTGTCCGGATCTAGCCCTTATTTTCGAGTGAAGGATACAGCGACGACTGCAGGCATTATTGCCAGTGGTAGGTCATATCGTTGGATTCGTCCCGATGCTCTGGATGGTGCTAATGGGGCCTTCTAGTTCGTGATATGGTCATTCGCCAACACCTCAAGCAGTCAAAACTTTTATGAAGACCAACGTCTTAATGTCCTGCGTGGATTATTCATCAGACTCTTGTTTTTTTGTGTTGTCATGCATGCATCGCCGTCTTGTTTACTTCATTCACTATTCATATCTAGGGAAATCTGCATTGTATCTGCTGTGCCACCTTCATCACACCATCACGATCTTTTAGCAGCATTTTGTTTCACGTTCTACAATCCATGTTTCACTATCGGAAGGAGTAGCCCCGGTTATCCGAGCCTGTATGATATAGTTCTGCATTACTGCCTTGGAAGACGATTCCTTTGTTTTACCGACATACGCTGCCATCGCCTGAGGATCCATACATAGGTAACTCGTTTTGCGGGCTTGCGAGTACGATACCAAAACGAATCCACCGTACGGACGGAGGGGTCTACTGACTAGTACTAAGAGCAGTAAGTGTATGTATGGGTCCTCGTAATAGGCGTCGTTGGTATGGGTTCTCTGGGCTGGATACACTCATAGTATAACCACTGCAAAAGAGGTCAGTTAAATCATTTTGTAAGGCGAAACGAACTAACGTCGTTGAAACCATGGCATATCAATCCCGTTGCACATTGCGTAGGTCCGCTGTAATCAATTCCTGTGGTGGGTAAGTCAGCACGGACGAGAAGAGAAAACAGACTCCAAGGTCTCACCCCCACATTGCGCCCCCTGCGATGATGAGGTGAGTTTTCACGCCCGTGCAACGTTATTATCAGACATACCAGAGGGAGACCATTCGGTGATGGGGCTGGGGGCTGTTTAGTTGTCGTTTCGATGGCCACGGAGCAAGAACGGGTTGGAGTAGGAGTACGAGTGGTCGTCGGCCTTGGACTCGGTTTAACGCAATAAAAGACCAACCACTTGTGTCCGGGGTCTTCTTATGTTGCTAGCGACTTGAAATTACCACTCACATCGTTGAACCCATGGCAGATCAGGCCGGGAGCACATTCCGTTGGACCTGTGTGCTCGATTCCTGCATATTGTCGGCTATATAGCAGTCATACGAGGAGGTGCCGACTTCGTACCGCCACATTGTGCCCCCTAGGTTTGTTGGCGAAGGTGAGTTTTATATTATCACTCCGAATACACACTAACATTTACCTCAGGAAGGCCGGGAGCGGCAGCACCATCGTCAGGATATGCTGTCGGCGCGGGTATCTAGCATTTGTTTGCACCATTTCGACGCCATATGTTTGCTGCTTATGCTTACCGCGTATACCAGGGAACACACAGCAGCAAGAACGAATGCTGACTTCATTTTGTGATGCAGGTGAGAGATGAGGCGATCTGTAGAGCACTCAAAGCAAGACATCTTTATACGCGATGAGTGAATCTCGTGTCACTCAGCGAGGTAGAAGCAACACTTCCGCTCTACTATGGGTTCCGCAAGGCCAAGATGTCAGCATACTGCCAAGGCACTAGTCCCAAGCATCTTCCACCTGGTAAGAACCTCTCACCTTGTTCCCAAGTAAGTACAAATTCACTTCGAATTGTGCATTCCTAGTAGTTTGGTCGACTGCAATGCAACCGCGAGCATCCTGGTAATAATGTACCCTATGTAGCTATCAGGGGTATCGTCCTGTCAGTTCGTTTGGAGGGTCTAGGTCTAGACATACAAGATGGGGATGAAGACCTTGCCCGGTTGGAATACCGCCCGATACAAAAAATATACTGTGTACGTGGCCTGAAATACCGTGATTATCAGATAAGGGCAGCGAAGCCCACCAAGCCTTTTTTGCTCTCCGCCTCTTCATACTCCCAACCGTCATGGTCTCGTCCCCTGATCGAATTTAGCATAACATTGCACACCTCGCCAACTAGATTTGGCT
The DNA here is from genome assembly GCA_029467805.1 of Pleurotus eryngii var. eryngii. NCBI lineage: Eukaryota > Fungi > Basidiomycota > Agaricomycetes > Agaricales > Pleurotaceae > Pleurotus > Pleurotus eryngii. The sequence continues at coordinate 1,052,993 of SZVJ01000005.1, read as the reverse complement.
CGGAACTGAGACTCCTTCGTACGGACGTCGTTAATCTCATAATCTAACACTGACGCCAGTAATCCATCTCTAGCAACAGGAGCTCCATGCGTCCTTGTTTTGCCAACGCCTTGGCAGAGCCCATGCACACGAATCACAGTGCACATCCCCATACACCTGGCTGCGTCTCCCTAACGCCGGCTCCGAAGTAAAAAATCCGGCTCCTCTGCCTTCGAGATGGCCAAGCCGTGATTCCCATCATATCTGATAAAATACGCACACCATACAGACTCCTACCTCGCTTTCGTCTACAACCCACCCCTCACAAATCATTTCTCGCTCACTAAGCTCAGACGCGCAGCTATGGCTACCCCACATATATCACCTCTAAAATACAGTTACGTCGACGCTCACTTGTCTCCTTGGAATTCTAGCTTACCGTGTGCTTAGGCCAAGCAATGACAGCAGGTCGTACTTGGGTTCAAGCCTTCCGAGACGATAAGATAACACGTTACGGATGGGATTTCCCCGTATGCAGAAATTCGCTCATCCCTTCCATGACGGCTTACTAACGGCTAAATTATAATCATAGAGTTTCGGTAAAATTCGATTCGCTATTCGAGAATACCTGCTCGGCGCATTATTTGCTGTGTGGGTAGCAAGGAAGAAAGTTATCACAACGGATGAGGGGAGGACATTGGCCGTCGCGTACGTGAAACGGTTCGACATCCGCGGCTGATTATAGGAACCTCGTGTCGTAGAACATTACCACAGAAGCCAACCCTTTCCACTTATCTCCTCGACATCGCATCCCTACTCATCGACTGTTTTCTGCGACTAATTCAGCCACGAAAAGGAATTAAAGTATGTCTCGTATTTCTTCCGTCCTGAGCGGACACTTCAATGTCTGCTTGTAGAGAGCGCAATCGTGCAATGCTCGTATTCGGGACCTCGTCATCAAAAACCTGGGGGAGAAGAAAGTGAAAAGCATGGTCAACCTCAACCTGCTTGCTGTCGCACCCGGGCTGCGTGGACGTGGGCACGGCAAAGCCCTTCTCCAAGCTGTGACGAAGATGGTAGTACATTCGCCTTCCACAGTGGATTCCCGTTATTGATACCGTTCATTTGTTATAGGCTGACGAAGACAATCGTGGCACATGGCTTGTCTCCGTCAACATTGAGAACACGAAGCTATACGAAGCTCACGGATTTAAGACGATCGGGGAAGTGACGGTTGCAGAAGACGACGCGGATTGGAAAGAAGGACCCATTCTGGTCTATATTGTGCGTTTGGTTCCCATCTCAACGAGACAAATGCTGATTCGTTTGTTAGATGTTGAGGGAACCACTGTCGCCAAAGCAGTGATGTCGCCGAGCATGCTGGTATATTATTTGACGACCTTGAGCGCCTATGGCAAATAGACGCAGCTTTTGATGGCTAGCTTTTCCACCCCATTTCCGAATGCACCGCAACATGAGCTGAGGTAGGTCTGGGCACTATCAGGTATGCTTGTAGGATGTGAATCCTCGCCCTTAACACGCCTTCAGAAGGACCCGAATGCCGACATTGTATCATTCAGCAATGCGGTCTCAATCCCTCTAGTTGGCGGGTGGTGTGTCGCAGCATCATTCCATCATAATTTCTATACATTCATCAGAGATTTCGTCTATAGCGATATCGTTATGACGATGCCGCAGTGCTGTTGGTGAATGTGGTCGTTCTTTGAGCGGCGTTTGACCGCGCGAGTGGCCGGCATCTTATGTCATGCTTTCCGCTGGATTAATCCCCTCGGACGCACCACTGAAGGCGTTTGTGATCCATCAGCCAATTCTATCGAGTTCTGCGTCACCTCTCCGAGTCGTATGTCGTGTGTGTTCAGGTCCATTCGTTGTATAGGTGTATGGAAAGTAGGTCGGCGCACGGCAGCCCTTGCCTTTCCACTGCGGCTATCGCAGTGCGCCATGCTTGCAAGCTTGAGCTTGAGCTTGAGCTTGATGATCAAGTGTTTGTTCACGCTGATCCGATTCCGAACTTCTAATTCGCGCTGAAAAGGCAAACCCTGACGCCGCCGGCGCGCAGAGCCGCAAATGCTTCTTTATCCATATCCACATACATGTTGCGTTCGACGTCGAGCTACTTGGACACCCACGGACGGGGAGTGGGTAGCTAGTGCAATGATTGATGAATCACTATCGACACCGTTGTCGTCGGCGCGGCGCCACCTCTTCACCCGCCGCGGTGCACGAGTCGTTGAATGGCATCAAAGGTATTTTTGGTGCCATCGAGCCGACCCACACCGAGATCCTTTAATGGAAAACCTCACAGCATGCATGCCCCATTCTATATCCGACAGCGCACCCTTTCACCTCAAGCCTGTGGAGGACTCGGACGCTGGACAGGGCCCTAAAGCCTATAAAAGCTTCGAGTTACTCGACCCCGGCTGCAACCAACTTCTTGTCTCCAAACTCCATTCATCCAAAGCGAACTCGTTAGATCCCGACAATCAAAACAATGGCCGCTCTTCTCTCTACTTCCCTCGTCGGCAAAGGTTTGTCGGTCGCTCCAATCCCCGCGATCGGTGCTGATAGTCGTGGGATCACACAGTCGCTATTGTAACTGGCTCCTCCCGCTCAATCGGTGCTGCCGTCGCTAAACAGCTTGGCCTGAACGGCTGCAACGTCGTCGTCAACTGTGGGTGTTGAATATCCTATATCGGAATCGCTATTCACTACTTCGGAACAGACGTCAACGACAACGCCGCTGCCGACACCGTCGTTTCTGAAATCAAAGCACAGAACACCGGAGGAAACGCCATCGCCGTAAAGGCCGACGCGTCTACCCTTGACGGTGGCAAGTCCCTCATCGATGCCGCTGTCAGGATTTACGGCAAACTTGATATCCTGATCCTCAGCGCTGGCCTCATGGGCTCGAAGCCCCTCGCTGATACTGATGAAGCTTTCTTCGACGCTCACATGTTGGCCAACGTCAAGGCACCCCTGTTCACGGCCAAGGCCGCCGCCGCCATCATGCCCGCCGGTGGAAGAATCATCTTCTTCTCGAGCTCTCTGACAGGCTCGACAACGGTTCTTCCTAACGCACTTTCATACGTTGCTTCCAAGGGGGCTATTGAACAGATCTCTCGTGTTCTCGCCAAAGATCTCGGTGCTCGTGGCTTGACCGTCAACACAGTAAGTCACCAATTTCATTTTCGTTGCCGAGTGTCTCACGAACTGCTTCGATAGATCTCCCCGGGACCAGTCGACACCACCCTTTTCCGCGCCGGAAAGCCCGAACACATTATCAAGATGATCGCCAGTCAGAACCCCAACAACCGTCTCGGTCAACCCGAGGATATCGCACCCGTTGTTGCTTTCGTAGCCAGTCCCGCCGCTCAGTGGGTCAACGGACAGAACATCCGTATCAACGGTGTAAGTACCCTTTTAGAATGCCACCCTTGCTGTACGCTTACACCTTGTCCAGGGCTTCGTCGTTTAAAATTCTTATCAGTGGCGAGTTACGCGCTGTTGCATTCCAATAGAATCGCACTACATGATCCATACATTTCTTGCATTGAACAGTATGGCCTTATACTGTATTACTATACTGTACATATACTCATCAATTACTATGACGCTGTGTTGCTATGAAGTTCAACTGTCTTCAACTCCCGAGAGCAACCCCTGAGAGTCCCTGAAAGCTCCTGATGCATTCGATGCAATAATCGCGCTCCCGAAATTACTTTCATTGAGAACGTTCGCATGGGCGCTGCCAGTGAGCGCCGATCAGAGTGCATCCCCAACTCTCCCCCAAAAAAGAACTGCTGCTTGGCCCCCGCGGTACCCATTCTCTCCATGCAGGACGATGTACTCGCCGCCTCATGGAACAACGTCGGTTCTATGCAATAAACACTTCGTTGGTTGTCCCCTTGGCTTGCTCCTAACTGTAATTAATGCTGCCATTTACAGACTTTGCGGTATTCTATCTAAACGCTGAGCTACAAACCCTGAAGCTAACTGACCTGACGCGTCGACCTTGACTAAATTCAGAATTTGCATCCCGGATCCAAGGCTTCACCCGGGGTATCAAGTGATGATTCCTCCAATATGACCTTGCCATCTTAATCCCAAAGGTCGCCATCCTTATATTGATTCTATGGATATTATCGCTGATGCCTACGACCAGAATTACCAGCGGGTCCAGGCTTTGCATGCTTAGATCATGATGCTAAATTAATCCAGGGTCTTGTCGTCACCCACTCAACGCAACCGTTGAGTAAACACCGTCGCTTGGCCCACATGGGGTTGCTTTTTGCTTCCGTAATTGGTGGTAGCTTTCGATCAGCCCCGATCGTTAGGCAACAACAGGAGCTTTCGACATTCCTCACCTACTTTTCTTCGTCTTTTCCTCGCTCGCCACTTTCTCACTTTCGCGACCTTCAGTTCTTTGTTAGCATGGCCCGCCGTGGGTCTAACTCGCCGCAGGGCAAGGACTCGGACGGAAAGAGGCCATCAGACCGCCAAAGACGATCCTCTGAAAGCGGCTGCAGTGAGAACTCAGGCTGCCGAAGTTGTTCATGCCGCGGCGGGCTCGTAAACTCTGAGAACGTGGGTACACCAATGGCGGGTTACGCTACTACGTCTACGAATGATACTAATGGTATGTGCAATAGGACTCGTGCTGCGCCCAGACTCAGATATACCCGAATGCCCATGCCAGTAGCAGCAGAGTACAGCTACCCACGCAACAACCGGCGGATGAAAGTATGGATGAGCTCCTGGGCGATATGGAGGAGATGTCTTTCAATGTAACCTCCTTCCTCGTACATTGAACCAAGCATCCTGACATAACATTGCAGACGAATCCTGATTTCCCGGACGATCTTTCCGACGCATTGGATCCAATCTTATACTCAAGGGCTAGTGAAAGCGACCTTGATGCCGACGAATTGTCAAGTCAACACTCATCTTCATCCCCAACGCTATGCCCGCTATGTAAAAAGCCTCCAGACATCCTATGTGCGACCATATGTGGTCATTTATTTTGCTTCGAGTGCGTGCTAATCTCCCTAACTTGTGAGCGCCGTCGCTGAAGAAGGGATTTGTGAATGGCGTACTCTGATTTTAGATGTATTTGCCTGGAATTTGAGATTTCTGGGATGTGTCCCTCGTGTGGAAAGAGTGGCGCTCGCAAGCAGCTTCGTAAGATATATCTTGGAATTTAGATAGAGTATCGACGATCATATACTCTCGAAGGGGTCGGGTTTTCAGCCTAATAATGATCTTCAGGCAATCTTTTGTGCGTAACTGAGGCGCAAGTTATTTGAAGACGCCGAAAGTGCACGTCAAGAGAGTTCCTGGCGTATAGCAGAAAAGTAAAGCACACTATCAAATGTTATGAAAGGAAATAAGTAACATGGGAAGGGGGAGGGGAAAACACGGACAAAAGAAAGGATCAATACCCGGCTAGCGCTGTCAGATATATGGTATAGCCCGTTGTGAATAATGCAGTTGAATTTCTGTGTAGGCTCGTAAATCAGCACTCTATTTGGGATTATGATAAGTCGTGTGCGGCGTTCTGGAAGTAACCACGACTGCGTGGGGGGTAATTACTTGGGTAGTATTACAGCCCACTCTACGAAATTCCCAATCCCCCCGGCGCCCTCGTACGAAGCATCGCATATACTACCCTTAGGAGACTGGAGACGAGTCTATGTGGTGATCGATCAGACTTGATTCAAATCGTTTCTGATCCACCTCGGTATGGCTAACACTGAGGTTTCAGAGCATGGGGGCGAAAGTGCTGTGGGGCACATGGTGTAGTTGGTTTATCACGCCCGCTTAGCATTAGCTGAGTTGCGGGAGGTGTTGGGTTCAATTCCCAATGTGTCCATTCCTTTTATCTTTTGTTGTCGAATTCGAGGCATCATAATCTTACGCGGTTCAATACAGGCGATGTTGGTTTGTGAGCGGTCGTTTGTAATGAAACAGTCATTCATTAGATGTACATGTACGTATTCGGATTGCCGTAGTAGTGTAGGAGAGACGAGAAAAAAGGGGCCTCACTGGGAGTTGAACCCAGGACCTCCTCGATTCAGCTCAACACCCAAACGAGGAATCATACTACTAGACCATAAGGCCGCTAGAAGTCTTCCTCAAATGGCAATCTACACCGCGCTCCGACGAGGATTGCTACGAATATAGCAGCGTGTTGTTACAATAATAAAACTACGGTTATTTTTGGGCTTTCGATGCTATTGCGTTGTGGTAAGGGAGGCTGATCTTCCATCAGAGGGGCACAGACGTACCTCTGGGGCCCTCGGGATAGTAGGTAGCGGTGCAAGGGCCTAAACAAGGCCAGTCGAAGCCACAGGCAGCCGCGTTGTTGCAAGTGATCGGCTTCTTCTTCTGGGAGTAGCACCATAACGGCTTCGAGGACGTGCTGCCATCACACATCCTCCAGCATTTCCCTGGGTTGACATTCTGGTTGTATTCACACCCAAATTCGATGCTACGAATCGATGAGTAAGATGAGTATAAACTGTGTTCGAGTGAGGACGTACGTCGAGTCTGCTGCGTCTAGCTCCCGGCTCTCGAGGTGGGGCGAACCAGCGACAATAGTGGACCCGACGACGAATGTGACAATGGCGAGCCGGACGAGAGTAGAGAATGCCATTGAAGAGAGGGGGCGAAGGTCTGCCACATCATGCAGGCATTTAGACTTATATCTGCTTGCCACTAGCACAGAATAGCGGTCGCCAGCAATTTAGCACCCGGCACAAGCGCGAAAGCGACGCTTATATTTATATCCAGCGACCCATTCTACCTGTCGGGCGGGTTCAGACATTCGTTTTGCTATGTGAGACGGCACGGTTCGCGGCAGCGCAAGTCATTCGAATGAGTGCGCTAAGGTGTTTGCTAGCATCGTCGTGAGAGGGGGTGCCGAAATCCAGGCTGGACATCATCGCCGCCTACGGGGTGGATAGGCCATGACCGCCGCCTTGGATTAGGGCATAGTAAGACGGGGCCCAGGATACGGGCTGCACCCGCCGCTTGGTTCTTCGGCTGCGAGACCCCGCTGTCGTTGGCCGCGCCGGAGCAGTGTGGGTGCACGCCGGTCGATCAACAGTGTATCAAGAAGGTAACGCCGAGCCCATGTGGTTGTTGCACCCGTCATTTTTCGCTGGCAAGAGTAAGACACCGCCAGCACAGAGCATCCAGAAGCGATCACGATCCAAGGAAAGCTCCACCGTACCCTATACTACCCAGGAGAGAGAAAATGGTCGCAGATGGTATTCACCGTAAATCATTGAGGTACCTCGTAGCATGAGGTTGAGACGTTCAACGAAATCGTGGAATATCCTGTGCAACCCGGTACTAGTCAAAATGTTCACCAATGATAGCGCAGGTTGTTGGTTTGTTAGCAAACAGTCGTGCAATTTTTGCAACGAGGTCAGAGTTGACGAGGGGCGTTCACAGCTGTTCCATAGATCGATATGAAGATGAGGACGTCGTTGCCAGAAGATCATGGTGGTTGAGCCGTATGAAGGATAAAAGCGCTGAAAGGGCGCTAAACTTTTTCCTTCATGCCTTTCCTTAGTGCATCACTAGATGCATACCTGCTGACCTCCCTCCTCGTTTCTGTACCATGGATATATCTGGCCGGGAAAAGCAGACACCACCCACCACAAAATTCGCCCCCCATACGGCCCTACATCTCAATCCTACTCCTACTCCACACGCTGTATATCCTCTACAAGATTCTTGTGACGCCACCCGCGAACATCTTCACGAGCCTCAATATACCGCTGAACACTTCAACGGACAGGATACGTGAAATCGTCGCGAAATACTCAGGCATTGATCTGAACAGCGGAGGAGCCTTCCCGAAACCCCTTGAGCTGCTGTTGAAGCGGTTGAGTCTGTTCGAACATCGGACCTTGTTCGTGCGGTACGTGACTGGACGCACATGAAGCCCGGCGCGGTATTTGAGTTGTGGATTTTCCGTTTCTAGGTTCGGGCAGCATGTTCTACAGACATGCGAATACTGCACAACATATGACGAGTTCGCAATATACGCGATCCTTGAACCTCTGCGATCCTATGTATACGAAGCGGCCGTGGTGGGGGCCGTGACCATCAGTGGGACTCAGCGCGAACGACTGCGTACAGTTGGGCTAGGGGTACTCGTAGCAGCAGCTCTAGCTGAAGGATACTGGATCAGCACGGTACCCATCAAAGTACCAAGGAGGGGGGAGCCGAACGACGTGACGATGGTAAGTAGTGATATTTGCGCAAGAATCTAAGTGCTTCGAACTAAACATGATATACCAGTGGCATGATGCACTCTACATCGCCCGACAGGCCCTCTTCATGGTGCTTCCGTTAGGCATCCACCTCCTGCGCGGAATACCGGAGAGCGAGAGCAATCCGTTCATGGTGCTGCCTCAGACTATCACGGCGATGGAACGAGGGCTCTCTCGGCTGCACCTAATCAAATACGTACGAGGTGCGGTGATGCGCGTGCCCGAGCTTAGGGAGAGCGCAGAAGCATGGTGGAAGGAGGAGAAGCAGGAAGGAGAGTGGGTACGTGGAGATGAGAACGTTCGGCAGATTGCTGAGCGGGAAGGTTTCGGGTTTGGGCCCTTCTCTGACGAAGAGGGGAGTAATAATAGGAAGGAGAGGGAGGGAAAACTACGAACGAGTGCGCAGATGGCGTTAGATGGACTACTCAAAGAGAGTCTAGGTCGGTGATAATATAATTTCCGTTCACGTATGTCGACTTATCAAGGGTGCTAAAACTATGCCAAAAACTGGACACATTGGGAATTGAACCCAACACCTCCCGCAACTCAGCCAATGCTAAGCGGGCGTGATAAACCAACTACACCATGTGCCCCATGAGAAGCATAGCCTACGTGCTCATTTTGGGCCCGAAGGATAGAGAAGTGGTCGGAAACCCTATTTTTGCGGGTGGTCTACAACAAAGTCTAAGTCCTCCCGGGGAGACCACCATTCAAGGAACAAAAAGAAGAGACAATCTACAATCAGTATTATGGTATATATCGGGCCGGCGAAGGGTCCAAGTTGCATCGTCCTGCGGGTACGTTCAACATTCAATCACATCTGCAGAAGGATGAGATGATAATGAACTCGCCTGCGCATACGTTCCATCAAGTCCCTTTGAGGTGAGTTGAGAGCAGCGGAATATACGACCTCCGTCCGCTCAGCTACGTCTTCCCAGTTGTAGAACGTCTTGATACGCTCATGGGCCTGTTGCGGATCATGCCTTCCCTCGGAGACGATTTCAATCGCTTCGGAGACTGCCCGAAAGACGTCTAACCATCATTCAAGGGTATCAGTGCACTTCCTTTACGTTAACGAGGGGGAGAGAAATATAAACACGCACCGTCTTCGTCGGGATTGGCGAAACTGATCATATCTTCAGGGAGGACTTCTGCGACACCCCCGACTTGCGTAGCGACGACGTATAAGCCTGCGCATGCCGCCTCGAGTATCGCTATCCCGAACGACTCGGTCAACGATGTGTTCATGAATATCGTGCCACGGTTCAACACCTGGACGCGAAATGTATAATACCGTGGTCAGTAAAAGGAAGGGGGGAGGGGGGAGGGGGGACGGCGAAAGCTGACGAACTGAGCAGACGTCGCTGGGGCGAACAGATCCAAGGAGTTCGATGCGATCTTGTAGACGGTGCCGCTCCCGCATTTGGAGGAGGTGGATAAGTTTCGGACCATCACCACCTGTAAGGGGTCAGAATCTCAACAACGGAGGAAGACGCGACTCGTACCCACGACGAACTTGACTTGCGGAAAGGCCGCACATATTCGGGGCGCGGTGGCAACTAAGAGGTCGATCCCTTTGCGATAAGCCAATCGGGATATGACGACGATTGTTACTGCGTGCGAGGCGAATTTCAGAGTGTCGCGTTTGTGGCTGGAACTAGGGAAGAAAATGGAGGACGGACTCACTCTCGTCACTACGGCGGGCGATGGTGTCCGGCTTGAACTTGTCAGCGACGAGCGCGTTCGGGATCACGTAGACGTTTGGGTTGACTATGATGCGTTTGGAATGTTTATTGGTATCATCAGTCTCGTATAGCTCTCCGCGGAGTACGGTATTTTCCCGGCTAAAGACGGCGATGCTCAGATTAGACATCCATGTCCTATTGGCTTCAAGTACACGCACCCAGTATGCGAGACGCAAATAACCGCGTCCACGTTCTTGAGAGTCCCCACAAGCAACTTGTTTGTCAGAATACTGGCCGCGTCTTCAAAACCAAACAGACTGTGGTCAGTGAATACCGTGCGTATGCCCATCAGGTGTGAGTGAAGGATGCCTTCGTGGCCTAGCGACGAGAGACTGGCGTGTGCGTGTACGAGGGTGATATGTTCGCGGAGGACGATGGTACGGAAGTACGGCAGGAAAGCCAGGAAGTTGGGCAGAGTCGCTGACGAGGCGATCACGGGGAAGGGGATATGATACACTTTCAGAGAAGGCAAGAGCCAGCGTATTCCAACTCGGTCGGGAGGGTGACTGTGGGTTATTACGATGACCTGAGCTCGAGTCAAGGTCAAAATAGGTCGAATTTCGCAGATGTACTGTACCTTGTGTCCGCGCTGGATAAGATTTGCGCTCAACATATAGATGTGGTTCTCCACGCCGCCGACCACAGGGTAGAAGAAATCAGAGATCATGCTACCATACAACATGTATCAGGCGCCTGTTACCTGGTAAGTTCAACGAAGACTCACGCAATGGACAACCGCTCCATTTTGCCATTTTCCATGACATATTCGGGACGGTGATGAGGGCGGTGGCACTTGTAATGAAGTTTGTGACCGTGGGAACGGCTACTATGAATTTACCACAAGTACGCTCTCTTTTGTCTTCTGGTTCCTTCTGAATTCTCAAAGTACGTTCATTTGCTTCTGCAGCAACACTCATTCTAAGCGACTGAACTCTTAGGCTAGGTTTTCACCATTCCATGACTACAATGCCACCAATGCCGATATTTCCCCCTGAGATATTGCGAGTCGTTTTCGAAAAGGTGGAACACAAGGGGACATTGTTAAATCTTCTCGTCACTTCGCGGCAGTTCAGCCAAGTGGCCGAACCGATTTTGTATGCACGGGTATACATTTTCCCGAAGATTGGGGTTTCGATGCGCATGATGTTCCAAAGTCTCCTCGAGGCTCTCGAGACATCGAATAGGAGAAGAGTACCCTACGTACGAGCCTTCTATCTGCTGGCTGATGAAATGACGCCCAGAGAGAATCGCCTTCTCATCGACCTCCTAGAGAAGATGGTCAACTTGAAGAGTCTGAAACTACGCCTCTACAAATATTTCAACTTCTTCCGACCAAGTACTACGTTCGCCCTCGCTAGGTTCGAATTCAAATGTGTCCACTATCATCAGGATCTCGACCTGCTCTATCTCTTGGAGTCGCAGCCATCGCTTGAAATTCTCCTCCTTGATGATGCTCGCCAGCATGAAGATGACCCTAGGCACATTTTCTCTCCTACTTCCTTTCCCAACCTCAAGGCCCTGAGCCTTCACTCATCTTTGGTCTACGACTTTCTCCGCGCCTCGCCACGCCTTATACGCCTGCGTGTCCGGGGTAATGACGATGTACCTCCAGCTGATTCCGACCCAATTTGCATACGCACTGTACGGACACTCGTATACAGAAACACTAGCACCGATGCATTGATTTCGTTGGCATCGCTATTTCCCAATCTCGAGTGGTTGACGGGACCGATCGACACCATGCAGGATCTAGAACGCTTGTCTACACACGCTCGTGAGCTTCGTGGTATTCGTTTCACAACCCGAGTTCCTTCGTGGTTCTCTGGAGACAATATACCCCGGCTCTTCGAAATCCTGCCAGCCCTTGAGTTTCTGGATTACGTAGACGGGACCGACTGGGAACGCTACCGTTGGTATCGCGATGCGGCTGCGCCGACTCACGTCTTCTGGTTGTGCAGAGATGACGATGTGTGGCTTGCCGATTGGGTGCAAGATGTGGCTGACGTTATCGATTGGTAGCAATAGGTCTGGCACCGTGAAGAAAGACTCCAATTTCATCTTGAAAGAATATAAACGCGATGATTTGCATGCAATACCTCGGTGAGCGTAGTATTGAGACAGGAGGTTTGAATTTGAAATCACGGCCGTCAACATGCCCCTTGGGAGACCAATAGTCATATATATATACGCCATATGTAGTACCAGGGGACGACCAATTTCCACGGCTCTGGTAGCGTGTCGGGCATATTCGTAGTGTTGAAGATTCAAATATTCAAGACCAGTGAGATACCAGGGTTTGTTTAGGTGGCAGAAAAGGAGTGCATGGTAGTCTTCGCGTGCGATGAAGACCCCTTTTGTAATTGCCAAATGCCGCCCGAGGGATGCGGGCAGACCACCGGTTTACTAACCTAGCATTCAAAGCGACCATTATTAGCGTTAACATAGAATATTACGAGGGTCCAAACTGAAATGTCAGCATTATCTCCAAGCCGAGGAACTCAGTCTTCTCAGTTCTTCAGCCTCTTATCCAATTGAGACTATAAGAAAATGGGATAACAAAACTTATTGTGAACGACTATTCATACAAAACCCTAAAGCAGCATAAACATACTAGAAGCAAGAACAAAAGAAAGTCAACTCCCGCCCCTTCTTCCGCGTTTTGGTCTCCCAGTCCGCTTTCTCCGTTTCGCAGCAATATCAACATCTGCCAAATCGTCGAAGTCTGCTGGGCGTTCGTAGACACCTTTCTCCGTCACCGAAACCTCCTCCCTGTCCCTCTTAGTTGGAACCTGCACCCTCTCTCTCAGTGACGGGGAAGGCGTGTCGTCTGACATGACAACGTCACGACCGCCGCGATCAAGAGACAAGCGGTCGAGTAATGACCCGCCAGTTCGTTTAGTTTGAGGACGCGCAGGAAGTGGACTTCTTTTGCGACTATCCACTGGGGGTACGGACTCGTGCGCTACGACATCCGTGCGACGAGGCTCCTCTTGTATGGTGGGTGGTCGAGGCGGTAAATTGGCATCGGCTGCGGGTTTCATCAGTACCTCCGCGACGAGGTAATCATTAGAGGAACGGTGTCCTTGATGACCTTCGTCTTGAGGGTCAGGCCACCGTGAAGGCTCGGATCGAGGTTGTCGAAACTCGCCAGGCTTCTCCGGCTCCCGATGGTGTGAAGAAGTAGAAGAAGCGTGCACTGAGTGCCGATCGTCATCTGCCTGTTCGTCAGGATAGCGACCGCCCAGCCGCCCCTGGAGAGTTGGCCCACGCCGAGACTCGTACTCCTCGTAATCACTTTGTTTATAGGTTTGCGTAGGTACTGATTGGGGCTGAGGAGGAAGTATATCTGTCCGTCCGCCAAAGCGGGACTTCCGATTACGTTGAAAAGGTGAGCGGGAACGTTCGCGATTTTCCTGATGGGGCCAAGACGTGGATGTTTGAGAAGGTTCCCTTGAAGGGGGAGGCGGCGTAGCCGGTCGATGATCTTCAGGGAAGGGTTCTGAGTGCCTCGCATTTCGCGGAGAGGGCTCCCTTGCAGGTCGCATTCTTGCTGACGACGAACGATATTGATCCGACGGGTAGTCATTCACGGGCTGCATAAATCAAATGAGCATAGATCCTACTACTAACGAAAGGAAATCAAATACCAGAGGTCTGCCATCGTAGTAACGTTCTCGTGAAGGCGGTCGTTGTGGGCGAGCTCTTGAGGTTCCACGAGACTAAGCGAATGGTAAGCTAAAGTTCAACTGAGGTGGTCAAAAACATACGTCGAGAATTCGGTCCGAATATGGCGGTCTCTCCCTTCCAAAATACCTATTTGCGGATCCGTACTCATCATCTACCGGCATAGAGCGCGAGGGCTAATGGGGGTCGAGTCAAAATCAGTCTCAACAGGCGAAGAAAGACAATTACTTCTTGAACACCTCGGATATCATTTGGGTAATCAGTCTGAGACCGCGGCATTGCTATGATAGGAGGACTTGGTTGGCGAGAAGGGGACGGTCGCTCCGTCGGTATGGGGGCGTCGGGCAACTTTCCAGGTGCCGTAGGCCCCGTAACGAAAGCCCTCTTATTCGCGATAGGAACATTGTTCGTCCCAGACAGCGGCGTATCGGGTCTTCTACCTCCTCTACGAGGCTCCCGGCGAAGCTACAATAATCTTCAGAATATGTGCCACGATAGTAGTTACCAGACGTACAAAAGGATCGGCCCCAAAGGGCTCAGCCGCTCGAGAGCGACTGGGGGAGGACCGTCATTAGCTCGGCGCGGAACGAATTCTTCTTCCCGGCGATCTTGACGCTGGCGAGGCGCAACTGGGTAATCTTCAACACGATCCCGACGAGGTCCAGAGGCATATGAGGGCGGTGACCGATCACGAGACCCCCATGGCGCAGTGGGACCATGAGCAGATCGGGGGAGTGTCGGGGAGACCGGTTGAGCGAGGGAGGGACTGACCATAGCTCGAGGTCCCTTAGGAGCGTCAGCAGCCACCGAAGCACCTTCTTGATGATTTTGCGGTGGTCGCGAGCTGAATTCGGGAGCAGGTCTTCCATATCGACCTCGAGGTGCTGAAGGATAATGGTCAACATCCACGTCCATGCTCGAGTCTGCCTTAGTCATGCGTCTTTCTTGTTCCACACGACGGTCATAATGATTGCCAGAAGGTTGGCTGGTGAATCGCCGGGGTTCAGGGACTTCGCCGTCTCTCATGGATGGCGGTAGGATAGGATCTCGACTGCGTGGGCCAGAAGGTAGAGCAGGACCAGAGGGCGGAACTGCACGAATTGGATGGTCCCTCGGCGCTGGCGGAAGAGTCGTAGGATTTTGTAGGAATGGAGCAGGCTGCTCGGCTTGCGCTTTCTTCTTATGAACATCCTCTCTAAACGACAAACCCTGCGGCGGCAGTGGCGCACGAGGCCGACCTAACGGTGCGTCAGCTTGCAGTCGGGTAGAATGATCATGATCCTCAAGGCCGAGCACGTACGAGGAGCGGAGTCGGACGGTGGCGTGCCTAGCCTGGGGGTGTTCGCTGGAGTTGCAGTGGTCGACGCATCGCGCTGTGAAGCGGGCTGCGCGAGGTCTCTTTGATCTCTCTGAGCGTACGTCGGCTGCTGTGTCTGTGGTGGATGATCAATATGAGAGTCATTCGGACGGAAAGAAGAGATGGCTTCGTCTCGATCACGTCTGTCGGGGAGAGGCGCCCCGCGCGCGCGTCGTGCAGGAGGCATATCGACGTCGGCCGAAGGCATGTATATGTCTTGGCTGCGAGATTCTGCAGCATATGACGGTTGGTTCTGTGCTGCAGGTCGTGGCGGGGTGACTGAACGCTGTGATTTCTGAGACGCAATGACAGGCTGATCGAATCGCGACGGTCTATCTCTTGCTTTCCCAGACGATGGAGGTTCGGACATAGGCACCGAGCCAATGCTTGGTGTAGTCTTCGACGACGGCAGTCCCTCTGGAAGCTCCCGCGAACGCGCGGGTGGCGATAATGATCTGTGCCCTAAAACCAATCAAAGCAGAACAGGTGGGCCGATGAACACACAGGTTGACAATAGAGCAGACAGAAGAAAAGGGAGGGAGAAAGAGGGCAGGTAGTCCATGAGAAGCGTGTCCCGGGGTCGAACAGAGGGGGCCGAGGGGGAAGGGATGATCTACGGTACGGCTGAACAAGGCTTGTTCCAGGTCTTGAGCAGGCACTCATCGACACCCTCGGAACGAAGCGCTGGTCTCATTCTGACAGCCGCCCCCACCGCAGATGACGCCCAAACCGTGTACGAGAACAGGAACAGGAGGTGGGAAGAGATGTGGGAGGCTAATAACGTACTGGATGAGACGGGAGCGTTACGGGAGTCATTGTGCGCATGTTGACTTGGCTGTTCCTGTGCAGCGCGGATTTCGGGGTTACGGGGCTGATTACCGCGTCTGTCACGAGATTCGGCTTCGCGCCCGCCTCGATGATCACGGTCACTGCGAGACAAGGATTCTTGAGCAGCATAACCCTGTTCTGCAGGAGGAGTCCTTGGCGGGAACATAATGGCGAAGCGGCGAATCATCTCTAATATCTAATTTCCGAGAAGGCCGTTGGCTGCGAGACTGGTGCGAACTAGAATCTCTGACACGTTCCTGCAGTAAAGGCCGAGGGGACGGAGAGCGAGAACGCCGAAGGGGAATACGGGTAAGCAAGTTACGCGTGTTAGACGCTGCACTGATATTGTTAGTGTCAATAGCCTCCTCTGGACCATCCTCTCCAGGACGGTAGTGACGATCCTCGTATGAGAGAGGACCCGTCGCAGGGGTATCTGGCGCGCGGCTTGGGCGCGGGGGAGAGGGCAGTCCAGGTCGATAAGAGTCAAGTAGCCGGACAGGAGGAGGGCTTCTGCGGGCTGCATGAAGAGAGGCTAGTTCGTCGCGTGTTGATGTCGCAGTACGGGCCCGAAGAGAATCGGTGTTACCGTTGCTGTGACCTACGGATTCGCTGGTACTTCTTGCTGGGAGAGCCCATGTCGACTCGTGGGTCCGTACGTTGTAATAGTACTGGCCACGGCCTCCGTTACGAGGATACCTGATCTCCCAGTCGGGAGGCAGTGTAACGTCCCCTGATGCACTTTCAGCAGAAGAAAGAGGTTTTGCTGCGCCATTCGAGCCGGTTTTCTTGTCACGGCCCCTAGACATCGCAGTAGCCTCTATGATGGAGGGATGAGAAGGGTGCAAGAAAGGAACGCTAGCTGCAACGGGTTTCGGAGGTAGTGCATGGATGATAGGGCGCGAAGGTGATTGTAAAGTAGCTGGCGGGTTGGCGGCGGTAGGCGTACTTATGTTCTTCTGAAAGCTGTCCGAACTTTTGCGTCGGTGGTGGTCATGAGTTACCGGCTCAGAACGTGGCGTTGCATCGCTAGCAGGATGGGAGACGGGGGCCACAGAAGAGGACTCTTGTCTGTGGAAAGAATCGTACTCCTGGGCATCCTCCTCTTCGCCTCCAAGCGATACTGCGTCTTCTGCGTCGTCTACGTCGTTTGTAGCAAAATTTGCAAAACCAGGAGAACTTCTGCGGGCTCTCTCAAGCGCACCTTGCTCGTCGTCTTCGTTTCCCCAGTCTAATACTTCGTTGTCGTCTTCCATCAGGTACGATGAGGGATGAGGGAGAGGCGCGAAAAGGCAAACTTTTCGCGGGCCCGCGTTACACAGACATTTCGGACTGCGCTCCACATTCAATCTCCGCTTGGGTGACTATCGCGCCATAATCTTGAGGAGGCGACTTAAACTCTGTACTCCGACAACCCGCATTCCAACGTTGTTCCCGTCCTCGACGTCCACGACAGCGTCGAGCTCAGCTTCCATCATCAACCTGGCTTCTTATCGTACCAGGGTTGGCGTGCAACACCACTTGGTCCTTCCAAGCAGCCCCATGTCCTTCTCTCCAGAAGATGCTTCGCCGGGTGTCAGAACGCCAGGTGCGTTCTCGCATCGCGTTCCAGTCATATTCCGACGCCTGCATCGCTTTCAACAGATGGTGCGTGTCCGAATACCCCCAATCGTCCCTATTCTTACTCCCGTGTCGAAAATAGGACTTTGAACTTGCTGCCTGGCAGCTGACATACCTCTGTTTGGCACCCAAGAGAGTGTGAGTGCCGTGTTTCAGGACCACGCTGAACGGCGATTAATTGTGCTGTACAGGTATCGGAATGTTTATTTTCACAAACGTTGGTAAACGAATCTCTTCAGCATTCGCCACGCTTACACCGAGCACCTCCAGAAACCAAAAACACTTGGGCGCGAGATGACCCCGCTATTCTCGTGCTCATCGCCGCGTGCTTGTGCGGTGAGTATAGTCGTTTGATCCTGCTGGAGGAGACTTACATTCCGTGCCCCTTCAGTGTCGGCAGTCGCTTGGTCAGTTGTGTATTCGCTTGGGGTATTGGAGGCAGTATGGCTGGCGTTGTTGATGGTGGGACGCGACTACCTGTTGACGGGGATTGCAGTGGCTACAATATTATGGTGCGTTGTCAGCTACATCATCTGCTTTCACGGTCCTTATCGCTGGCAGGTTTACGTCTAATCGACTTCTGCTGTCTCCGCCGTCGCATTCAACGCCTGCGGACTCGAGCGTTGAATGGGCGTACGCATTCGACGTACATACAAATGCTTTCTTTCCCCTTTACCTGACGCTGTATCTTGCGCAACTATTTCTTCTCCCGATTATCCTCCGCGATAGGTGGGTCTGTATATGGGTTGGGAATACGCTCTACCTCGCTGCGTGAGTGTCCACGACTTGGTTGGCTGCGAAGAGTACTGATGAAATGCAGCTTCACTCAGTACATCTACGGTGTGTATTTGGGCCTGAGCGGTAAGCATCCCACCGAAACGACTACAATCCCCTAACCTCCTTTCCTTTCGTTTAGCGTTACCTTTCCTTGTTCGTTCCGAATTGCTTCTCTCACCACTCCTCCCGCTCTTCACGGGGTACATTGTGTCTTTGGTTGGATTCAATGTCGCGAAGCATGTTCTCCAAGCATACTTTGGTTCATAGCTTTGTCCTTCGAGTAAAATCGAGCGTTTATTAGACCTCGTCGAGATCTGTAGTAATGTCATTGTCTCTACCAATGGACGATTTCTTCGAAGCTGATACATGTTTGAAAAAATTGGATACGAAGTCTGTAATAATAATTTGCAAGAAGCAAAAATGGTTCAACCCAGGATCGAACTGGGGACCTTCTGTGTGCTCACAGCTGTAAGACAGAAATCATAACCACTAGACCATTGAACCGATGTTCAAATGAGAGCCTGGCTTTTACTTGTTGGCGCTAAAGGACTAATTTCGCGGATCGTTTTCCCGGCGAACTCCCACCGTCTTGATCAGCAGGTCGCAGGTCGCGACAGTGCCGCCGTCGCTCTCTTCTGCACCACCAGCTGGCCCCTCTCCCGCTGGTCCCCACCACCGCGGTTTTCAGCAGTCTCCGCCCCAGGCCTCTGATTCTGCAGGTTTCACGCTAGTTTAGCGCAAGGCAAGGCCACTAGTGGCTAAAGGTACCCACAACACCCACGGCTCCAGGTAGATTTGATTCGCCATGCGCTGTGCATCACAAATTCACTGATCTCATTCCTTTCGTCTTCTCTCTTCAGTCACTTCCTGCACTGGGCACTATGGCCGCACCGGCGCTGCTCCACGTCGCGCGACAGGAATCCTCGAGTACGTGGCTGCCTCCTAAACGCTGTGTCGCTTGAATCTGACGCTTTCTAGCTACTGGGGAACCTTTGCCGTCGACGACGACGACGCCGCAGTTCTTCTTTGGATCAGTGACTGAAATGGCGACGTGCCGGCCAGCTACCGTCTTCTGGGCGTACGCTGGCCCGTCTATTCCATTTCAGCTGATCGTCACGAACAACGACGTCTCTCAGACGGCCTCCATTCCACCACTTCCTTCTTCTACTCCCACGCCAACCACAAGACCCCCGCTCTCAGATGTCGTTGCTCCAAGAGCGATTCCAACTTTTGCCAATTTGGACGGTCTCGTAGTCCAGACCATCTCTACCAGCTTCTCCCCTTTTGACGACGCTCTTGTCTGGGACGTCGTCAATGTTCCTCAAGGGTGGTACAAATTGGCGTCGTACGTCGCAGACGGGACGTACTCCGCTGAGTCGAGGCCATTCTTCGTCCGCAATTCAACGGATGTTTCTTGCCTCGTAGTCGACTCCCCGCCATCTACCAGCTCCTCTCCCACCGGTTCTTCCACCAGTTCATCCGCATCAACATCAGCTACCCAAATACCCGTTCCCGTCTCTGCATCATCATCAAGGGGAATATCAGCTGGTGCTATAGCCGGTATCGCAGTCGGAGCAGCCATCCTTTTGGCCGGTATCGCCGCTTTCTTCTTTATTAGATCATTCAAGTCTCCATTTCGACGTGGTCAGTCCAACCACTGGGGAGGCCTAGCCTCTTCTGACTCCCAAGGAGGAAGCAAGGCTCAGCGTTCGAGGAACAGGCCGAGGTCGTATCTCAGCGGTGGCGCCCCAGCTTTCTCAAATGAGCGCTCCACTCGGGCACAAAGGCACGATTCTCGAACAGATTCTATCAATCCCATCAATGCATCCCGGACTAAACTCTCTTCTCCCATCCCAGCAGCGAGTCAGCGTGTGTCAGAGGACGACATCAGCTCGTCCGTCCACAGCCCTTTCGATGAGAAGTACGCGGAAGTCGGCGGCATGGCTGATATGTTACCGCCGTTGCCGTTGAATCGAGATACTAGCGTCAGCACAACTACGACGCACACGACGAGGCGCTCTTCGACGTCTTCGGTGACCCAGCCCAGAGGCCGGAGAGTCTCGGTCGATCGTACCTATCAAAATTCTACTGCAACGGGGGAACTCATCCCTATGACACCGTCGCCCCTCCTCCCCTTCCTCGCCCGCTTCGGCCTCTCATACATCTCACACATCTCCCTACTCCCATGCTCGCGATCAATCTCTGTCGGCATCGACCCCCTCTATCCTTCCTCCCGGTAGTCTCTCACCAGGGAATTCCGGTCAACCCCGCCGCACCACACGTAAACCTGTTCCATCGTACAATCCCAACGACATCTCCCTCTCGCCTTTCCTACCGAGCCCCGAGCCCCCGCGCTCCGCCTCCGCAGCTACGTATCACCCATCGTCATCCACTGACATCCTCAGCGATGGGGACAATCATAGCATTCATCACAGGGCCCCAGAATTCCCTGACTTCCCGGAACTCAGTCACAAAGCTAGTTTCGGAGACGGTCGCCCTGTGCATTACCTGATACCAGACATGCCGCCACCCCAAAGAGACTAATTATCCGCCTTGTAGAATTCCGTTGTAATGATGTATGGTTAGTACGCAGCCGTCGTTAATGCCTGCGAGTTAGCTACTAAAGGTTTGGATTGTAGGTTTTGTTCTCGCTCATGTTTTCTGCGGATTATTATTTGCTGTCGAGCCACGCGTTTTGTCTTGATGCCTGGTTGCTTTGACTCGTCCAAAGGTCGCATTGCTGGCACGAACCCAGTTCCCCCTTTTTATTCCTGGTGTTCTGCGGTCTTCCATTTCTATCCTTCGCACAGCATCGCCTAATTGTGAACAGACCACATGTTCTAATTCATGCAAGCCTTGATACGCCTGTTGCACATACGCAAATCCTGTCCATATCATATTTACTTACTTGTGCATTTTACGTCTTCGTCCATGTACCACCTCCTTCACAATGATCACGCTGTATAAGACATTTATTTCATTCATCTTATTCCTGTCATTTGTTGGCACCTTTCTTTCAGGTCTGCACTTTGTCTGTAGCATGGACGTTCTGGCTTGTGGCTTATCTTTCATTAGCCAGACTATCATTCACAACGTGCCTCTCGGAGTTTCTTACTCTGGCATAACTCGCCTCGCATCTCACTAGACGATCTCAATTAACCCGGACCTCTCTTGATTTGCTTATCAGCTTATCTGTCTTCAAGAACGAGAGCGTAAACGTTCTGCATATTAGCGATAAGGTGAGTAAGTTTCTTCTTATCGCCCTAAATTAGCTCGGCGATGCGTTTTTATTAGACAGAGGTCTTCCTAGCGATCTTAAGCTGCGACGACCGTGTCCGCGAGCATGAAGGAAGGGGTTGCCTTACTTGATTAACTTCTTGGTGTAGCACCCCATTGGAAGCCATATGTCTCAAGCTTGCAAGCTTCGCTGCGATATGTCTGCATCCTTCGACATAGAACCCTGTTCCGATGCGAGTGGCCTTGACAAAGAAGTGTGGGGTCATTATGGTCATCCACGGTGCGGTAGACCTGTAGCCCGGTGATGCCACGTCTGCCTGCGATGCTACAGCTGTTCTCAAAATGATGCAGAAACAGGAAGGCCTCGAGGACCCTTGCGCTAATTATTGATTCGTCAAGACGTGTTCTCAGGACTTAATCGAAGGTCCTCCGGTCCACCACCAAACACCCCGTAATTTTGATATTGCCGCCCCCGATCGTGGCGCTCCGAAAGGTGCTCGGTGCTATTACGACCCAGCGTTGTAGATGTAAAGTCAGTGCCGAACGTCTCAAGTTGTTATCTCATGAGATCGCACCCTACTTTTTGTAGGGGTCCGATGGTTTCGTCTTCGGAATCCATGTGTTCATACAAAACGCCCACAGGTACGGTAAGCTGGGAGCGAACTCTGCCGCTGGCATCGTAAAGATCAGGGTTTGTAAACGGCACACCCCGTCTTACTCGTCGACATCGCAGCAATGGTAGGCCCGCAACAACCCTCCTTCACATTGTCACCTCACCTTTCTCACAATCAGGCTCGCTCTCGAACTTGATGAGAATCGCTGCATGCACTGAACGACACCACGAATTGCTTGGCACTATGTGCCATTATCGGCTGATACCTACGTCCCAGCTCCTTAGCGCCGTAAAGCAAATTGACAAGACGGTCGTAGAGATAAATAGCTATAAATGACCGGTCATGGTTCGCATGTACCCGTAGACGGGTGCCTCACTCTCGGTACCTTTCGGATGGCGGAAGCAAATCCCAAACACCACATTGCTAGATCTTCTATTTCCATGTGCGATGGCAGTCACTCAGTTAATATCCAGCCAATGCCTTGGAGCTCCCAAAATCGCCGCCGTTTCTTAGTAGAGCTTCTGAAAAGTGAATCATTTTCGATTCGAACTTCATCCTTCTTCGGAGTAATCGCACTTCAATGGGGCCCTCCTCTCCGCGATGATTCCCACATAGTACCTTATTGCGCTGGGTATTCTCATGCTGCATCGGCTTCAGCGCCGATAGCAGACCAGAGTGATGAGCATCTACAACGACAATCCGAATCCGTCAGCTTCTTGCCTCGGTGTATACCGACACCTTCTGTTGTTGTTCTCCAGCCTGGAAATACGTGTCATTGCAGATGCCTTCTGCTGCGCAGTCTGTGACATATTCAGTACGGGCCACCGGCCAGGTGGTCACAGCCTCCGTAGTACTACTTCACGTCAGCCGCCGGATCAGGTTCAATTCTACGTTGGTGTTGCTTCCATCCCTATACGGCACCAGGTACCAATCCCTCAAGGCAACATGCCTAGCTCCTAGCCGGACTCGCAGAAAACAACATCTGACAACTAGATCCTGTCACTGACACCCCATATACATATCCTTTCAGGGTTTGTATGCCAACATACCACTGAACTCATATTCTCTCACACACACACGCAAGATAGTATGTATGCTATACAGATGCACCTTCGAATTCTCGACGATTTAATGTCTTCGGAACGCCCTGGCGAGGTGGTAGGAAATAGACCTTACCTCATCCAATTCAAATGCCGTTAGAGAGGAACGCAATCGTGATCACTTGAACACGCCATGCGGTCAATTCTATCGTTGAAATCCAGAACTCAATACTTTTGCTGGTGGTAGGTGTTGCTCCAGAAGGTTAGTGGTTGTCACATGATGGTCAGTGGCACGGTCCTCATGGCTTGACCGTGGCACCGTACAAGTGGACCCCGTTTCTACTGAAGCACCCTCGAAGTGTGCAAGCATGGAAGATTCTGTTGGGGAAGGGGCCGTTCATAAAATTCAAACGCAGCGTAGTTACATTCATCTATGCTATGTCACCTGTTCCCAGCTTTTGGGATGGCTATAGCATGCCTGGTCAGGGCTCTGCAGCGTCGATTTGGCCACCGAACGCCATCATGACACGGGCGATTGTGTGGGATTACCAAACGCTGCAATTTTGACCCCAGTCTATGCTAAGGCAACAGGAGGCCGTTCGCATTATGGTTAGACTTTCGAGGGGAAACTTACATGGGAATTACGAAGGAGCGGCGGTGCGAGTGAATAATGCGGGATGGGTGTAAGTTCATTATACACGAGCTTATCATAACTTGGTAGTGGCAGGCGAGCTGGTTTACAGCCAGCCATCGGTCGACCGTCGTCGAAGGGGTAAAGGAAGCCAAGGTTTGCGGGGCGGCTTCGGTCGAGAGCCACTGCTCGCCAAACCCACCTTGCGGATTTTGGCAAGCCTGTAATCAAGCGAACATCAGATAAACGGACCTGATGAGCGGTACCTAAACGTAGCTAAATACCTTCGAAAACCGGCCCATGCGACGAAGATAGCGAGAGTCGAAGCAAATGATGACATGACGTAGAATGCATACTCCGAGGTCTCGATGTGACTCGTCAGCTGGTAAAAGTGTCAACAGAATTTATGCAACCAAGTGTGGGAGTTCTGACGTTCATTCCGAATAGACCTGCGATCAACGCTCCGGCGCCAATCCCCATTGTCCCGATGGAGACCTACAACGATGGATATTATTCTAGCCACTGATGCTAATACATGGTGAGTATGTGTACTCACCTGAAGGTCAAGAGCTAGAAGAGCGTTCCGATTTGAGTCAAGAATCAACTCGACAATCTCTTGAGTTGATTGTATGTTACTCTAAGTAACTGAGATGAGAAGACTTTCAGAAGTTTGTAACCATGCTAACCTGCATCGTTTTCACCTTCATTGACAATCTCTTCTACTTGCTTGGAGAAAGACTCCAGAAGGACTTCTACATCCTCATGGTCATGTGGCTCACGAGGTGACTGGTTTTTTCCGATCGGTGAGATACATCGCCGCAAGGTCTTCATCTGTGGGAACATCAGAGCATCAATACAAGTCACTCTGAGGTCACGCACCCTGCTGCAATACTTCCTCTAAAGCTTCTTCTACCTATAACCATATCAATACTTCACCTCTGACGAGGATGGAGCTACGAAACCTACCAATTTTGCGCGATTCTGGAAGCTGGTTAGCCTCCTGGAGTAATGAAGCAAGCGTTTGAATCGATCATGGTCAATATTGTCTTCTAGTTCAGCGAGCAGCCCTCCGACGAGGTTCCGGATGAAAACCATCTCCGCTTCTAACGCGCTGAGCACGGAGAGTAGGACCGACTCGAGTGCCCTGACATTGAGTCAATTTCGAATGTAGATGGTGCAGTCTATAGGAAAGTACCTGAATTCGTAAGGAACCCCCGACCCTTTAGCCTTTAGGTTATGCTAGAAAGAGACCATCAGTGGTGTGGTTTAACTTGTTTAATGTCGGTCAATGAATTTACTTCAAGATGATACAAAAATACTGAATGGAGTCGCGAGTCGACTGACCCAAACGTATCAAATAGGACCACGGCATCAGCCTTGACTAGAGCTCTGATGTGGAGTATATTGACCTGAAAATAACGGTGAGAATTAATTACATGAACGGTAGAAGAAGGCGGAGAAACCACCCACAAGTATAGCTTCCCTCCTGACCAGAATCGTGGGCACAAGGTTTGGCACTCTGGAGTCAATTTTTCGCAGATCACGGGGCTGCCCAGCTTTCAAATTTTAGCCGTCTGATAAATCTATGAATTAATGTGGGCCTTACATTCAGGCGGTGTTCAACACAAAGGTCGGACTTTTTGAACTGTCCCGAGATAGTTTTTACGTTGCCTATAGATGCCAAGTGTGAGCCATCCTCAGTAGATCCGCCCGCGAGGTATTTTGGAAGCACCTTCCGCATCTAATATGGTACCTGTGCCCGAGCTAGACATGAACCCCAGGGTGAAAGTCGGACGTGACAAAGCACACTCACAACGCAACATGAGATCTGTCGGCTGCCTGCCTTTCATGACTTTTTCTAAAATAGCAGCCTTTGCGATGTCCTCCTGGTTTTCAAACGTCTGGTCGTGATCTGTAGACATGGGCTGAGAGACTAAATGAACAACCCCGGACTTAGATTGTACGCCAATACGGGGTCGTCTTGCTGCGTGGGTGTAGTAGGCTCCGCCCCGGTGCATATGCAATAGAGTCGGTGGCAAAGGAAGCCTCGTCCCTGCGCGTTCAGAGAAGTAACTTCGGCGATGGAGTTTCGTGGAGATTTGAGCATGGTTGGAGCGCCCTACGAGACGCCAGAGAGCATGTTCGTGAATCAGTGTTTGAACAGCCCCGCATAGACGCGAATGCATCCACAAGCGAGATAGCAGTTGAACCTGACGCGGTTGGCGACGAGTAGTGAATTCGAAGGCCGTTCCGGAGTCGGACGTAAATTTCACTGGTAGCGGGGCACGTGTCCGTGGAAAGCCAGGAACCGCTGTCAAGACAAATGTCACGTTTTGCTTCCCTTGGACTGCCGGCTTCTTAGTTGTGAGAACCCCACAACCCCGCATCTAGGTGAAGTCGAAAACTCAAATTTGCCTCCTGGGAGCCTACTAGATCAATTGCCTTGCTTTTCACCGTGTTGGTTTTGCTGACGTGGGGAAATTTGATTTTTTTCGAGGCTTTTTGGCTCGTGTTCCCCTCATGCATGACACGAAGGTTCGCGACTTACATAACATTAACACCCAAGTTGGCCGCAGAGACGTCTATGAACATCGTGTATGATCGTGATGAATTTAATTTGGACTACACGACGGTCTACCAAGACTCGACCAGCTCACCAACTCATAACCGAGACAGGCGGCTGGTTATGATCGCCTGGAAATGGTCACAGGCTTTGGACTGGGATCCTCCAGGTTTGGCTCTGAAACGTTGAGGCAACGTGCAGTCTTTCGAGCTGTCGGACAAATCCGTTCGGCTAGATTTTGCGAGATTTTGGTGATCACATCTCAATGGCCCTCTTGCTTTTCCCGGCTTGCACCCTCTTTCGATTCCATGGCTCTATTACATATCATGAGCCGTGCTCCATTGATATAACTACTTGAACTCTACCTTCTCGACGCTATATATCATGTCTCTCGCC
The DNA here is from genome assembly GCA_029467805.1 of Pleurotus eryngii var. eryngii. Taxonomy (NCBI): domain Eukaryota; kingdom Fungi; phylum Basidiomycota; class Agaricomycetes; order Agaricales; family Pleurotaceae; genus Pleurotus; species Pleurotus eryngii. The sequence goes on along the minus strand of SZVJ01000005.1, from coordinate 1,026,222 downwards.
TGACAAAATAACCCCTCCCTTTCACTTCCCCCTCCTTCGCCGTTCGCATGGCCGACACTCAAAGACTCTTGCAAGCTGCCGCTGCCCTCTCACAACTCCTCACCTCGAGAGGTATACCTCATGCGTTCTATGGAAGTGTGTTCACGGCAGCTCTGTCCAGCAGCCCACAGAGTGACGTATAGATCCGTCCTTGCTTGTCCCATGTCGCGGGATCGCTGATATTTAGTCACAGGAAATATTTTGTATCGTTCAGTACGGCCCGTCCCAGACCCATCCATTTCGTCGTGTGCGCGATGCTACCGTTGGCAGCGAAGAATTCTCCACTACTCATTCTCCATGGACAAACCGGTAACGACTCCCTGTCATCAACGTTGGCAATCTATTAAATCAAGGTAGATTAATTGTGACATACCGTACATTGATCCCTGCCATAGAGGTGCGTATTCGGCTCGCTTTCCGTCACCTCGACTAACAACCCGCAAAAGATTGAAATCCTTCCCGCTGGCGAGACCGGACCTCGGGTCCTAGGCGACTCGACCGTCATGAAGCTTCACAATGTCCCATTTTTAACATTTTCGGAGTTCATCCGGGCGAAGCTTAAGTCATGGGCCATGTACGTTGGGTAGAGATTCTCCTTGCCCACAAGCTAACGCTTCTCCCTTCTCTTATTCAGTCGGGGACTTCAGAACGATGCTCAAGACATCGTTTACGTCCTCTCAAGGTACTGGAATCGGGTGGATATAAATCGCATCCCAGAGCAGGATATGGACACCTTCGCCGCTAGGAATCCTGACGCCGCTGCTTCGTGGACTGCTTTGAAGAGGAGGTATGGCATGTAAGTGCGATGATTATCCTGTCCCGTGTCACACCATTAATGATATATTCTAGGTGATCGTCTGAACACTTTTCGCCTGGATTTTGCAATTGGATATTTGCACCCAAAATAATATGCACATTGTTGCCGCTGTATTTATTTGTTGTTCTCTTATGTTTGTAGGTTTATTGCGCTCTCTTGGACTATTCGTTGTACTTTCGACTCCGCGGGACTTGCAATCAGCTTATTAGGGAGACACTCTTCTATTTTTTTGCATTATTGAGACAGACGTTTACCGCTCCGGATCGGAATACGCTGCACAGAATTGAATACTAGGGCATCCTGCGTTACGAAGATTTCGTCGACATGATTAACCGCCGTCAGTCACCAGTTCCAGAAGTTTCTCAAGGACTAGGTAACCATCTAAGGTGATATCATGTCAGCGATGGGAGATAGAGACAAAGGTTCCACTTTGCACCTCGAGGATTCTCCATCTAACGCTTTCTAGGTTTCATCCGCCACCTAACTATCGTTACTGCGGGGGTGTGTCGATGTGCTTGAAGATGACGAATAATGAGGCATCAGAAACTGGGATTTCCGAAATCACCTCAGTATGTTGCGAACCGTTACAAGAGCATCCAGAATGGCCCCTGCCCTTGTCACCTCCCCGGATCCGTCGCATGATATATCACCGTGATCGACATCGATTACTCCACTAAGCCGTGTTCCCTCAGGATTCAACGGACGAAGGGGAGCATGCTAGGGCGGCAAAGTGTCGACGGTAGTATATACTTGGGGGAACTCCAGCCCTAGAGCATGTCTGCGGACTTCGGAGAAAGCTTGGAACGGGATTTCGGCCTCAAAGAGCGTGTATTCCCATAGGCTTTGGTTCCGCGGTGACACTGAGAAGTGCACCTTCCTCGTTATATTCTTGAGGTAGGAACGCTCGTTAGTTCGTGGTAAGTATATACCTGCACCTAAGCAGGCACGTTCTGAGCATGTCACGAGGGGAGGCGGCGTAGAGATTTGTTGGGCCCATCATGCGTGCCCGGATGCACGTTTGGGAAGCCGCGTGCATACTAGAGGTTCTAATGCTTATTTCCTACTATTGTTATCCCTGAGTTACCTCTTAAGCCTGCAAGCGCTGCAAGCTTCAGTGACAGGCCTAATCGATCTTCTCACATGGCGCCAGAAACCAATTGCCAAACCTACTACCACTATTTCAGAAGGGAACAAATTTCCATACCCAAGCCTCAAGGCCCCAGTGACCGCAGCATTGAATTGTATAGTAGGTGGTGTAAGGATCAAGCGGAGGTCAGTGTACTGGACACATGTCGCCAGCTGACCAGTAGGTGCGGCGATTCAACCCACCCGTATGGAAGATTTCTCATTGGTCTACGAGCCTTCATACAATTAGATAGAGCCTTCACATATCAATTACCATCGCGGATAATCGGTGAGGTGCCACATAATTCATAGAGGACACTCGTGGTCGAGGCTTGCGTTCTAAATTACGGAGAAAACGTGTCCGAAGGGGCGAAGGGTCACCAGGTTGCGTCCAGAAATTGCTTGAGCACACCGCGTAGTACTTACTAGCAAATGCCCGTGTTTTCTTGGAGTATCCATCGAGCGCCAATAGATTTACTGCTAGAATGACAAGATAGGAAACCAGCGGACGTTGATTCATGTCCTGCGCTCAATCCCCCAACAACAGCCCTTGGTCAATCGGGTCAACCCCAACTTGGTCAACCTGAAACAGGTCAAACTAGTATATGGGTGCATCACGTCAGCCGAAGAGTTCGGTAATTGTTAGAACACAGGTGGGCGAGTGGGGTTACCGTTGAAGCCCTGAACATGAAGGAGGGACGATACCTGGGCCAATTGGAAATAAAAGAATGAATTATTCATTTTAAATTTTCTGGCATACTTACGCTTAGTGTCCAAAGCTTGGCTGGGTTACGGGTGATATCACAGCATGATTTGAACTTGGGTGGTAGGATGGGGTATCGATTGTTTCGTGAAGGACAGGGGCTCGCCCCTAGGCCCAAGGGGGAAGAATTCAGATGCAGAGCTCGCAAAGATGGGAATCGTATATAATCGTAAGTGTAGAGAGAGCTGTATCTTGAGCTTGAGGATTCAAGTACTTACTAGCTAAGTGGAATGTAAGGCATACATTGTGGTATAATGTCTATGTCGTACTGCGATCTCATTAGGGTGCACCGCCTTCGATGCAGTAATCAGACGGTTCGTTAAGCTCCTCTTCAACAGCTTTGAGGCCTTCAGCAGTCAGGTGGGAATATCCAGCGTCGATGTCCTTCTCGAAGTAAAGCGGAGTAAACCTGCACCTAGATTAGCGCGCCGTTTCGCCGAGATAAAAGAGACAACGTGTCACTTACTCAACGCCCTTCCTCTTCCGCTCTGCTGCATCGTCTCTCTGCTTCTGCTCAATCGCCACTTTCTCCCTGGTCGCATCGCTAAACTCTTTGTTCAACAAATGCGACGTGACGGTTTCCCACAGCTTCCGACTCTCGTGGGGAAGTTGTTTCTTCAAGGGTCGGACACTCTTTGGCACGACTTGTAACTGAGACAGGTCGATAAGGGTGGCGTACTCTTCGTCCCCCCGAACGTCAACCTTCGACGCGGCGGCCGATCGAACGGAGGGTGTGGGAAGCGGGGTGTGGTGCGGGGTAGGCGAAGACACAGCCGACGATGTGACGATAGGGTATGACCCCGAGCCCACGCGGCGCCAGCGGATGCGACTCCGCCACGATCCATCGAAAACAGCAACGACGTGCGACTGTGGAACATGCTTGACCTTCGTCCACTCCTCGTGTTCTGTATCTCCTTCGTGATAGGTATGAATGACACCCTCGAGGAGGAAATGGGCTCGGCCAAGCCAGGACTGTGAAGGAAACCAGTCAAATCCGACACGATTTGGGGCGTGAACTTTGCGGGAGGTGCTTACCTCTTCTTTGTATTCGATGATTGTCCTAAACCTCCGTCCAGGCTTGCCAGTGGAACATGTGATGATCGTGGTGTCCCCAACTGTCACGTAGAAACTCCCCCTCAGGATGCCATTTACGGACGCAACGGGGTGGGTGATGTGGTACTTTTCACCCTCACCGTGCCCTCCGGTTAGGTTGATGTATATCCCCTTGTTGAAGTTTCCCGGCGCTACTCGGAGTGTCGTTCCAGATACTTTAGCGGAGATTTGATCGATGCCCATCATCTCCACATGCTTGGTGGGGCAAGCTGCGTAGTAGGCCGAAACGGGTGGGTGGTGAGAAACCTGTTCCGTGACATATACAACTCGGAGGCGCTCTTGGGTGCCCAAGTCATCCGAGCTCGTGGTTTCGTCACCGAGATTAAGATTGGACATCTGAGCGTCAATGTTCTGGCCGGGGATCTGCTGTGGAGACGTTGCTGCGGTAGACGGGCTCTTGCCAGGCTTCGAGACGAGGCTCAATCCACTCTTGGAACTCTTCGCGCTGCGCACGCTGGCCGTCTCCGACATCAGAGATTGTGCAGGTTGTGGTGAGTCGGAATTAGGGGTTGTGAATATTAGAGGCATGGGAGGCTGAGTTGACTCCTCGGGGTACGCCAGCGGCACCACGTCCCAATGGGCACGGAAATGCTCGCCAAGGACGGAATTATATGGTTTACATACTTTACCGTGCTAGATAATCTGTCGATACGACGATTCCGGCAGTCGACGCATCAACGTGGTTACTCACAATGAATTTGATATCTTTCGTGAAGGTGAATCTCAGCACGGCTAACATTCGCTCGAAGGAATCATCAGAGTCATTGATACTGAAAACCGGAGTCAGCACAGGCACGCGAGGTGAGGAAACGCAACACTCAACGCAGCAAACATATCCGGCCTGTCGAGGTAATGCCAGTATTCCAGGTTCGGGATCGGTTCCAACAAAGAAGCTGGTAACGAAAGACGCCTGGAGCAAGTTAAATTCCATCAAGAAGTCTTCGACATCGCGTAAAAGCTCACATAGTCGCAATATCCTTGACACCCAATGATTTCTTCACCAGCTGAACTATCATCTTCAACTTTCCTCCTTCACCTGTGTCACCTGTATCGGGAACAGATATGGGTGGTCCTGGGGCGTCGTCGTCGGCGACAACATTAGGGTCGTCATTTGCCGCATCTTTAGGTGCCATTCGAGTTCTATGTCGCTAATGGAGCTGTATGGGCTTGCTGATTATCGGTGGCGTAGGCGTCGTAGCTTCGGTGGTCCACACTCTGAGTACCGAAGAGTCACAAGGAAAAGAGAGGGTGATTCAAAACAACGCAGTCAATGAAGAAGAAAACGAAAAGGAAGATTTGGGCGACAGCAAGCCAGCAGTTACAAGTTGACTGACAACAGATGGTGCCGAGTCTCTTGTATAAATAGGCGCCAATTTATGCTTATGGCGCTAAGCGAGGCATCGCCCAGCATCGCCATCAACATCGCCACTGGCAACTGGGAACTCAAGGAGGATCGATTATTTGGTAACGCTAGATTCGAGTACTTTTCACAATCCTTTACTCCTTTACGAGGCTTTTGGTAGGCTACCCCGTGGGGTTCAATATGGGAAGGGAAGATGTTGTCAAGCATTTCTGGAAGGAACCCGGTATCGGTTCAATGGTCTAATGGTTATGATTTCTGTCTCACATGTGGTTGGGTCTCACAGAAGGTTCCCAGTTCGATCCTGGGTTGAACCACTTTTTACTCCTTGACTACGACATTGCCTCAGACGGTACGCTCACCCTCCTATTGCATGCCACCAACGCTGGCAAGCCGGCATCGCATTTATATCCTTTGAAGATGAAACTGCATCAAGACCAGCTATAGTACTTATGTAGTAAAGAGGTGTTCAAAATGGCTACTTTGTCGTCTCTCTTCACGGTGCCAGGCCCATTGCTACGAATCGCCAGTGAACGCGAGTCGGCGCAGCCGCATCGCGGTACCAACAGTAGCGTTCGTAGCCGCTGGCTGTTCATCGTAATCTAAAAACTGCAGCCCTGGTAGGTTTTCGAAGAGCCGGGGTATATTATCCCCAGAAATCCATGAAGGAAGTTCGGTTGTGAAACGAACACTACGAAGCAGCACGAAGCTCACAAGCATGTATGGGCAAGTGTTCTAGATCCCGCACAGTGTTGATCAGTCCTGTCAACCACTCAAGATTGGGAAATAGCGATGCCAGTGCTGAAGGAGTTTGCGCATACGAGTGTCCGCACATTGTCTATGCAGATTGGGTCAGAATCAGTCAGAGGTGTATCAACATTCCCCCAAACATGCAGGCATGTAAGGTGTGGCGAGGCGCGGAGAAAGTCGTAGACTAAAGATGAGTCAAGGCTCAGGGCCTTGAGGTTGGGAAGGGAAGTAGGAGAGAAAATGTGCCTAGGGTTATCTTCATGTTGGCGAGCATCATCAATATGATAAGCGAAATAGTTTACCTGACCCCTTGGCCCAGCAACACCTCACTGAATATAAGAAACATATACTTTGGGACATAAGACAATACATACACCATGAAGTCAACACTAATCCCAAACGGCGATTCTTAATGAGTAATAGGGGCGCTCTACCAGCCCCTGGGCAGCTTTGGCAATCATGAAAGGGGTCTTGAAAGAGCCCTTCATCGTCCGCGAAGACAATCATACACCCCCTATAAAACGACTATCGACCCATCAACAACTTTGGTGACAGTTGCCAGTATTCCAAGTTTGTTTATTCTATACTTCTTCCATCAACCTCGGCTAAAACACATACATTAGTGAATCGGCAAAGCATGCTCAAAGCTACGGACTTTGTTGCAAGTTCGCCGCCTTCGAGGCGAGGCTGGTTGCCAGGTTGCCCGCCCTTGAGGGGAAGCTCAATACTAATTCTACTGCTCATTCAGAAAAAGGTTGAAGATTTGGAGACCAAGCTAGACGTCTTGGAAGCAACATCCAACAACCTTGAAGCAACTATCTGCGATCTCGCAACGAAGTTTGGTGAAATAAATATTGAGGTTATCAGCAACAAAGAATTTACCTCCTCCGCTCTCATCATAGTGATAAGAGTAAGTTCGGGATGTATGCTCTTCTTATATGCTCATTCTAATCGATATAATCTACAGGCTCTCAATAGCTTGCGCAAAAATGGGTTTCTACGTAACTACCAGGAGGTACCTTTCCCACATATCCCAGCCATGTCAAAGTGAGGTTGAACATGGCCTTTTCTCCTTTCATACTAAACCACGAGATTGCAGAATGGATTCCCACATATTAGAACAATTGCGGACTTCGACGATATCGCCCCGATCACCTTCCAAGCATACCTCAACAGATATAAGGTTCCCTTCGACGATCTCTCGGGGCAGGTACGCCGGTTCGAGTTGGGTCGATGTATCGGTATCGACGAAGAAACTTTGAGAACCGGACTCGGCACCTCTCATCCGGCCTGAACATTGTCGGCCTCCTTCGAACATTACCCGTATTCCCGAATGTGTTTGGAAAATAGCCTTGCTTCCGTTTATCCTCGCTGTTTCCGATTATGGCATTTATGCACGTCCAGTTCGTCGTGGCCGATTTAATGCATATATCCTCAGACAAGAGATTATGTCTCTGAACTATTCATCAGGACCGTCTTATCTGCAATGCGCCTGATCAGTCCTAGCAAGGCTTCTTTTTCCAAGCATGCTCACATAGCTCGCTACTTCCCCCCTGGTACTTATACGGCATATGACTATATACGTTCCCGTGGTCTCCCTTGGGTCTCCTTGAGCGATGCCTTGTTTCGACCATCTCTCACGTTTAGGGCTAGGTGATACTGAATACCCCGTAGTATTTAATCTTTTCGCAGCACTCGTACATCGCTCCTACTTTGCGTATTCTCTACTGCACTACCGCTCTTCGGCTCAGAGCCCCGTGGACTTTTCATGGTAGTTATACCTCATTGTCACTGGGCCGCGCGCTGAATAGCTGTAACTAAGCTGTAATGCCAATATACCGCATTCGCGGTTGGGCATTCTTGACGTCGCGATTTCAAATTTAAACCCCGCAGTGTCTTGAGGCGGAGGAGGGCAGTGATAACATTTCTTTTCTGACCATATAATTCCAAAATACTTAAAGGTTGAAACGCCTTAGCCTGCCCTCAAAACTGCCCAATCCTGGTTCTACCGAATTCACGCCAGATCCCCCCGAATTCCAGCCTTGCGGTGTCTCGCTAGGTTAGCACAGTACCACAATGAACACCCAAATACAGCGGGCGATTGAGAAGATCCAGGAGAAGCCGGTTGGAGATCAGGATTATACGCAGCACGTTCTGGAGGATGGAAACGTTATCAGCACGCAGGAGCGAGTCGTCAAAGATGTACGTCTAGTCTCGCAGTGCCAAAGGCTCTACCACTTACGCTACGTCGCCGGCCCTTCTTCCTATTGCTTTTCCTTGGATGCCAATTACGATTGGCACGCTAGGTTCAAGCCCCAGCGATGTCGATACCGACTCCAGAACAGTTCTTCGCTGATGGAGGTAGAGATCGATCAAAGCCAGACATTGCGTTCCTCAAGAATCACTTCTACCGCGAGGGCAGACTAAGCGAGGAGCAAGCAATTTGGATAATAGAAATGGGTGCGGAGATACTGAAGAAAGAGTCTAATGTGTTATCGGTGGATGCACCCATAACCGGTACGAGGCTCGAGTGTTACCTGCATCGCACGGGGCTGACTGGGAACAGTTTGCGGCGACATTCATGGACAATATGTAAGTTCGGCTGTGCAATTATCTCGTTTGTAGCTGACGATGCGTAGTATGACTTGATGAAGCTGTTCGAGGTTGGGGGGAGTCCTGCAGACACGCGTTACCTGTTCCTTGGAGACTACGTGGATAGAGGCTACTTCAGCATCGAAGTGCGTTATGTTCCTCCCTACCATGTCGCGATCTAACCATCTACAGTGTGTGCTATACCTATGGTCGCTCAAAATCTGGTATCCGGAAACACTTTTCCTTCTGCGAGGCAATCACGAATGTCGCCATCTTACTGATTACTTCACCTTCAAACTTGAATGTATGACCGTTTGCTTTCGCCTTGTCTATATGCTGATTCTGAGTAGGCAAGCACAAATACTCAGAGCGCGTTTATGATGCATGCATGGAGTCGTTCTGCGCGCTTCCTCTAGCTGCTGTCATGAACAAACAATTCCTATGCATCCATGGTGGTCTTTCGCCTGAGCTGAATACCTTGGATGATATTCGTGCAGTGCGTCACGTCGTTCGCCGCGATTCGCCTTTCACTCAGCATATTTCAGATTGATCGGTTCCGCGAACCTCCTACCCATGGCCTCATGTGCGACATCCTATGGGCTGACCCTGTGGAGGACTTTGGTACGGAGAAGATTACCGATCACTTCATCCACAATCATGTTCGAGGCTGCTCGTACTTCTTCACGTCAGTATAATGCCGTGCTCTTATACACATTGGTTATGAACGATTCTTTCTTTTAGATATCAAGCAGCGTGCCAGTTCCTGGAGCGGAACAACCTCTTATCCATCATACGTGCTCACGAGGCGCAGGACGCTGGGTACGCATATCCCTTCTCTCTCGATTCGTAACGTCGCCGGGGCAATATGATCTGACTGTTGTCCCAGATATCGCATGTATCGGAAGACGAAGACAACTGGGTTCCCATCCGTCATGACTATTTTTCTCTGCACCCAACTATCTTGATGTCTACAACAATAAAGCTGCCGTCCTCAAGTACGAAAGCAACGTCATGAATATCCGACAATTCAACTGCACCCCACATCCGTACTGGTTGCCCAACTTCATGGACGTGTTTTCGTGGAGTTTGCCGTTCGTTGGGGAGAAGAGTGCGTGCATTCCTCGCCGTTTTGAACAGCATTCAGCTGATATAGTTTCTAGTTACTGATATGCTGGTCGCCGTCCTCAATACCTGCACGAAGGAAGAGTTAGAAGAAAGTGATGAAGAACTCCCAGTACCAGTAGCACCTACTGCCGAGGAGACCTTCGAGCGCCGCAAAGTCATCAAAAACAAAATCATGGCGGTGGGCAGGATGGCGCGAGTATTCGCTTTACTTCGGTGAGTCGTATCTTTTTGGGGGAAAAGCTGCCGTGCTTACGACTCATGCAGCGAGGAATCTGAGAAAGTCTCCGAGCTCAAGGCTGTTTCCGGTTCATCGAAACTTCCTTATGGAATGCTTGCATCAGGGTCCGAGGGTATTAAGGAAGCGATCAATAACTTCGAGGACGCGTAAGTTCATCTTGGGTTCTTCGTGATGAGGTGATGCACTGACACGCATGTAGACGCAAGTCTGATATTGAGAACGAGCGACTCCCACCTGATCTCTATGATGCCAACTCGGAAGAGGGCAAGGCGATCATATCATCTGGAACTTCGACGCCTGATGACCGTGAACATATCTTGGCGGGTTCACCCATTCCAGCCAACGGTGTGGATGTCTCCATCGACACGAATGGATCACGATTCCCGCTTGGCGCCCAGTCGCCCCCGCCTCCGAGCCCTGGAACACCTACTTCTCCGACCATCGGTGGTATGCCATTCAGACGCGGCCACTCGAGGACGGCGAGTCTCGGTACAACGACCACAAGTCCCAGTACGAGAAGGAGGAGCTTGGAGAGTACGATGTCGTTGATCCAGGGTGTCTGGGACGGACAAGAGATGCCGCAGGAGAAGGATGAAATCGACGCGCTGGCCTCCAAGCTAGCTGGTGCATCAGCCGGAGAGGTGGCGGCAGGTGACAGTGGCAATTTTCCCCCCCCGTTAATCTGGAAGAAGATTTGGTTCTACTCCGGATTCCGTTTGCTCTCTCGTACCCCGTACCTTCGCACTTTTTGATCTTTGGCATCATTACACTTTTCCTCTGTGCTTCGCAAACTTTAACTGGCATAGGCATAGGTAATCAGACTGTAAGATTTTTGTAAATTAGAAAGGATGTGAACTTGGATTTATTCATACGGACAGCTCTGGATAGAAGTGCTGTACGTAGCCAGTGAGCATCGCCTGTGCTAGACGAAGCCATCTGCAGCTGACCAGGACGGGCAACAGCCCCTGAGGCCGAAATTGCTTCCGGACATGATCGTCACGGTTGATGGCCGGCGCACGCTTCCTCTGTATTTCTATCCCCGGCCACCATGAACAACGTCGAAGAGCCAGACTCGATAGCATCGACGCCGCACGACGAAGGAAGTCCAGAGCCCCCCACGTTGCCCGCCGTCTCCCCCACCACGATCCCCGCAATTCCCCCTGCCGCCGGCCCAATTCAGGCTGTAGCGGCGACGGTAGAAGAAAGGGCCATCCCGACGACCACAGTAGTGCCTGCGCCAGTAGAGATGCAGATAGATCCTGTACTGCTAGCTATGGACCGCGTCGCTGCCCCGCCCGCCAACGATCCAGCTGAAACAGCGTCCACGAAAACTTCCTTTGAGGACGGGGAAATCGACGAAACCGTCCATGACGGAGATACTAAAGAGACTGGTAGAAAGGAGGGGGGCGAAGAAGTTCAGCCCGGCGCTGACACTTCGTCAAATGGCGTCAAGGGCGCATCCATCGTGGTCGCGGTCAGCGAGAAGAAGGCTGCCCCAACATGGGACACCCAGCCTACTCCCAAGTCCCCGTCACTCGTTTCCAAGTCTCCCATTCCTACTGAAGCAGCATCCTCCCAGGCTCTGTCCCGAATCAAAGCAGGGGGAGATGAAGCCGCGAAGGCCGATGAAGAACCGCCCACCGCCGACGTGGTCATGAAGGACCTGGCTACGGTGAAGGAGGAAGGCGAAATGCAAGTCGATCCCGCTGCCCCCGAACCTGGGCAAGTCAGGGTGGACGGAGTAGAAGAAGGGGAAGTCACCGTCGAAGTCACCAGCACGGCACAAAGCATGGATCCTGGTATGCCACTAATTAGCCTCTCTTCATCCTCTCTTCACGATGCGAAACCATATCCCACGTCTCCCCCTACGAATGCAGCCATTCCAAACGGCATGACGGATATGTCTACAGGCACTGGTGGTGTCGACCGTCCGCTTAATGTCTCCGACGCCCTCTCGTACTTGGACGCTGTCAAAGTCCAGTTCTCACACAATCCCGGCGTATATAACAAGTTCCTGGATATCATGAAGGAGTTTAAGAGCATGAAGTATGTTCTACTATTATTAAGCCTGCGATCTCTACTGACGGTACACGTAGAATTGATACCCCGGGCGTCATTGGACGCGTCACATATCTCTTTGATGGACATCCTTCCTTGATCCAAGGGTTTAACACCTTCTTACCAGCTGGGTACCGCATCGAATGCACAACAGATTCCCAAACGGACTCCAGCCAACTTCCCGTCGAGGGTTATGCCAGCACTGTTGATGGATCCGGCGCCGGGTATCTCACAGTAACTACGCCAAGCGGGACGACGCGGCATCGTATGGGCGCGGGCGTAGGAATGGGCGACATGCCCATCGTAGATCCTCATGGTGTGGGACTTTGGCGGGCCTCCTGGACCAGGTACGCCTGGCGCGGGTCCGGCATCGGCGTTGCTTGGCTTCACCGCGTCCTCGACTGTGCATAGCGGAGTATTGACACCTGGCGTCCCCGGAGCAGGCACGCTCCAGTCTGAGGCTATCGAACCGGCCGTGCAGTACGTCCAGAAGATCAAACAAAGGTGTGACGCGGAGACATACAAGCAGTTTTTGGATATATTGGGCAGATACCATGCAGCCCCAGGGGTGATGGACGAGGTGAGTATGTCTTCAAGCCGGCTGGCTCGAGTCTTCTCCATTCCACGTCGTACACAAGAGCCTTTTAGACAGTGACTTTTGCAAATTCTTGACAGACGGTCCTTCATTTTCTCTTCTACCCTCCTTCCGTATCAATGGTTTGAACTAACACTTGTCCCAACCTAGCGCGAGGTTTCTCTCCAAATCGCGCAACTTTTCAAAGATGCACCGGACCTTCGTTCAGATTTCCGCATATTCATGCCACCGAAGACCCAAAAGTTCCTAGACGACGAATCACTATGGCCAGGTGGAATCGGGGGTGTCGGTGGCATGGAAGCCGCTATGAGAATGAGTGCGCTCTTTCCCATCTTCTCCGTGCATTTATTGACTTGGATGTAACTAGATGCCCTAGGCGTCAGCGACTCGAAGGGCAAAGCGGAAGCCTACTACGGAAGCCGCCGCAGGGAGCACTAGCGTTCCTTCAAAGCGCAAGAGGAGGACAAGCGAAAGGGAGCGTGAACGCGAACAGCGGGACAGGGAACCCCTACAGCCGCGCGAGCGGGGCCGCGAAGGAAGAGAAACAAAGGACGTCATTACTAAAACGAATAACCGAGGCAAACACGACTACCCAGGCAGGAGGTCGCCTCCCCCCTCGGGCATCCCCATCGCTGGGAAACGGACACCACATCACATTCAGTCAACGCCAAGTCATCCATACGAACATCTTCACGGTCCGCAACAATGGGCGGGGCGTTCTGCTCACCAACCAGGGATCAGTCCCACCGGGGGCGTTGGTATCGGGGTTGGTGCGGTAGGCGGAGGGGAGGGAATCAACATCGGCAACGGGGACTACTCCGACTTCTTCGATCGAGTCAAGCGGTCGCTTGATTCGAGAGAAACATACAACGAGTTCCTGAAGCTGATCAACCTGTACACGCAGGAGTATATTGATACTCGGCGACTGATCAAGGAGGCAAGGAATTATTTAGGGGATTCGTCTACGGAGGGGATGATGGATGGCGTCATGGCGGGGTTTGTAGGAGGAGGCGGTGAGTTGATGAGGATGCTGAAGGCAATAGTTGGGTGGGACGAGAAGAAGGAGAGGGAGACGTGGATGGAGGAGGTTAGCGTCAACGTTGTGGGGGTTGGCATGACGGGTGGCGGGAAAGGCTGTGGGAGCGTGGAATGGGCGAGGCCAGTGGTTGTTGAAAGGGAGCGGGGGACACGCGGGGTGACAAGTACGGAGAGGGAGCCTCCGAACGATGCGGAACGAGGAGAGGCCAGCAAGCCCAAGGAGAAGGCCATCCCGGGACGCGTTGATCTGAGTGTTAGATACGGGAGTTATAGGCGACTGCCTGCTGCGGTTCGTGGCTTTTCCTCAAGTCTCGCAGAAGTTGCTAACTACACTCCGACGTAACATAGGAAATTAACACGGTCTGCTCCGGCCGCGATGAGATGTGTCGTTCGGTGCTGAACGACGAGTGGGTATCTCACCCCACGTACGCGAGCGAAGATTCTTCCCCCATCTTCAAAAAGAATGTATACGAAGAGGCACTCCATCGCAGCGAGGAGGAGCGGCATGAATACGACTTCCATATCGACGCTATCAGCAAAATGATCAACCTCCTCGAGCCTATAAATAATAAAATCCTCTCGATGCAGCCGGAGGAACGCGGAAACTTCAAACTAAAACCCAATCTCGGCGGCGCGGCGAAGAGCATTCACTTCCGTGTGGTTAAGAAATTTACGGCAGAGATGTTGGGTTGGAGGTGATCCAGGCTATGCAAGATACGCCGGGGCAAGCCATCCCAATCGTGTTCATGCGACTAAAGCAGAAGGAGGAAGAGTGGAAGAGGGCCCAGAGGGAATGGAATAAGGTCTGGAGAGAAGTCGACGCCAGGAACTACCAGAAGAGCTTGGATTATCAAAGCACTAACTTCAAGGCGAACGACAAGAAGGCGCTCACGACTAAAGCTCTGGTGAATCAAATCGAAGCGGCGCGGGAAGAGCAGATGGCGAAACGCGCGTCGCTAATCGACCCGTTGTTCTCTCGAACCCGCCCACGGCATCAGATGGAGTTTGTCGTTGGGGATATGAAGGTGTTGCAGGATGCGTTGAAGTTGGTTTTCTCGTTCTTGGATCGCACGCAGGGGCAAATTAACCACACGGAAAGGAGGAAGGTGGAAACCTTCTTGCGGTCCTTCGTCGTCTTGCTCTTTGGGCTGGACCCAGTGGCTTTCAACGCTGGTTTCGTCCTGGGCGGGGAGGGTGCTTCTGGCGGTAGTGGTGCAGGTGATGGAACGAGCGAAGTTGGGGATGATGCAGGGAGCCTTGATGACGTTGAGGTTGCCAGTGTTACGAGTGGTGGTTCGAGAGGAAGGGGCAGCAAGAAAGGCGGGTCTGTGGGTGATCTACGAAAGAAGCTGCTCAAGGGTGAACAGGCGAAGAGGAAGACACGCGGCGTGCAAGACAAGGAGGGTAGCCACACACCGTCGGTTTCGAGACTAGCTTCTCCTGCACCAGCTGATGAAAAGAAGTCGGCGGCTGACGCTACCGCCCGAAAGGCAGCAAGAAAGAGTATATTCTTTACGAATACGACGTTCTACGTCTTGGTCCGACTCCTTGAGGTCAGCCCCAGTTTTTTCTTCATTTCCGAGTGTCAACTCATCAGAAAACGCATGATAGACGTTGTACTCTCGGTTAGCCTTATTCAAGGAAATGGCAGCCAAGCTAGCAGCAGAACCTCCAGCAACTCGGCAGCCCAATACCGTAGCAAAGGACCTCGGCATCGACGTGTATCAACCTCCGCTTGTGGGATCGGTAGAGCATTACTATGACGTTCTTCTCGAATCTTGCGAGAGATTATTCGACGCTGAACTCGAGCAGCATTTCTTCGAAGAGCAGATGCGAACTATGTTCGGGACCAAAGTGAGAGGGCCTTCTTTCCATTAGACTTCACCTAACTGATCGACCATCAACCTACTCAGGTCGCCTACAAAATCTTCACTGTAGATAAGCTCATTGGGGCGATTATCAAGCAGGTCGGTCACTAGCGCCGTTAGGCCGCTTGCAGTCTCGATTTCTTTGGTACTGAGCCTTCTGCGCAGGTCCAGGCTGTTTTCACCGATCCTTGTCAAGAACTTTTGGACAACCTGAAACGCGATAGAGCGATACCGACCCCTACGACCCAGGATATGCTCAATAGCAGGCGAAATGCGGAGAGAATCGTTGGGCCCGATGAGAACCTCTTTCGAATTGACTGGGTGCGTCCATGGCATCTGTCATACATACCGCCCGATTAATTGATGAATATCTTATTCGATCCAATGTAGCTACCGGACTGCAAGACGATTACTGTGCAACTTCTTGGGAAAGACGACTCTTCGTTTGACGATTCGGAAGTGCTTACGGGCCGTTGGCAGGCATATCTCGATTCTTTCGTGTCGGTATGTACCCCCTTGAGTCGGTGCGTCTGGCTGCTCATCGAGTCTTCCTTCCCCCTATAGAGCGATGCTACTGAGGGTGTCCCAAAGAACAAAATGCGAATGCCCTTCCTCCGAAGGTAAGCTTGTCGATTGCGACAACCCTCAGTACTCACACACCTTTCGCAGAAATGCACGTCGTCTCACTGACACACCCCTGCCCGGCATGCAAAGCCGAGGCGGCATGCAGATCAAAGTGTGCACGCGGACATACAGACTGTTCTTCGTTGCGGGATCAGAGGACGTTCTCATCAAATCGCGGACGAAGGCCGATATCACTTCGGTTATCGGCATGCTGGAAGCTGGGGCGAAGCGTCGGCGGAAGTGGATGGATTCGTTGGAGGTTTGAGGCCTCAAGCTGTTGTTTTTATTTTGGCTTTTCCTGGTTTTCTGGGATGAGAACCCGTTTAACTTATTAGGCAGTGTATGCATAAATGTTTTACTCTTGGACTCAAGTCCTCCACGCACGCGATCAATGGGTTCAAGCTCGGATTCTTTCGACAGCGGCTGCTGAATGGGGGGCACTCGCACGTTGGTACATGAAGAAATTGAGACCAGATATAAGCAGGATATACGCGTCTACAGAGTCGAGATCCTAGGAGACAACGACAACGAAGGGATCCGAAAGAAGTCCTGGAGGTACCACCAAGTCCTGAGCTACCCAACATACACCGCACGCTTTCTAAACTCCTCGTCCCCCTTCAATCTCTCCATGTCCTCATCCCTTAAACAAACACCCACAGCAATTCCCCCATCCCTCCCCTTCGGCATCAAGTACCCCAAGCTCTCCACCGGGACGAACCGCGGTCTCCTCACCGCCTCTGCCATCCCGAGCTCCAGCCCGAAATCAAGGCGGCAGCAATCCACCTTCGCCCACGAGCTGAGCATGATGTCCGTGGAGAGGTCGAGAGTCGCCGAGACTGAGATGGAGTTCTTGTCTTTTGCACGGGCGAGGAGAGTTGCCAATGCTTGAGTTTGGAAGCGGAAGTTCGATGAGTCGAGGGCTGAGCGCAGGTGCGCGGCAACATGGCCGAGTGGTGCGCCCGCGAGCTGCCGAGCGGTGTACCTGTGATACGTCATGTTCTGTACGACACCCGGGTAAGTGGAGGGGATGTTTAGGTAGGAGCGTGGATCGATGGCGCGGCCAAGCGTTAGGGTGGTTGTGGGGGAGAGGCGGGGGAGGCGCGCGCGCGCGATGGATTGCCAGACGAAGGCGGTGAGGGCATCGTCTATGGAGACGAAGGATGAGGAGGAAGGAAGGGTCTTGATAGCGAGTGATTTGAGAGCCGCGAGTTCGGTGGGGTTAAACATGAAATAAGCCCAGGAGGATGGAGGGGGCGACGGCGGCGCCGTGACGCTAGCAGTGTCGGGGATGGGCTTTTCTGCTACAATCTGGTGGGCAACCTCAGCGTCCGGCTCGAACGAATCATCCAGTAACGGGACGATATTCTGCCGGGCGACGTTTCCGGCGGCCAACTCCTCGGCCGTGAAGTCTTCCTTGCGACAGGCTTTGTCGAAGAGGCGGATGATGTGTCCCTGGCCAACCATGTCCATCGTAGCGTGCTGCGCGACGAACGTGAGGATGAGCCCTCCTTCGATGAAGGTTGCTTGGACTAGGAACACAGGGGACACCGATATGTCCGACTCGCCATATGTTCCGGGGACGGTATTGCGCGGGGCGATGAGGGTCTCGTCGAGCAGGGTAAAGGGGAAACGTGCGCGTCGGAGAGAGGCCATCGTTGGCACCGATGCTCCACTGCTATCGCGGGTATCCTTGGGATCTGCGCTGCTATTCTTTCTGAGATCTCTGACGACTAAGCGAGGAGGTTTGTCGGATGGTTTGATCATGAAGACGCCTGTATTGCCTGCGCTGGAGTTTTCGTTGACAACTTGGCCAGCGAGCCACGGAAAGCTGGTCATCAGCCGCTGGAGGGCCTCCGAAAGCGTGCCGACCACAACCGCATCCGTATCGCTGAATTCGCGATCATGATCGGGTAATGCGAAGCAAAAGCAAAGCTGGGTATATATCTGGAGGCTCGGTGATTGACCGAAGACGTCCAGGACTAACGACTGAGGTTGGTCACTGTCCATTTGTATGGCGTCGAGTACGGCAAGAGACCCGGAGAAGAACGAGAGTAGTTGATTGCATTGTTCTTCAGTGCAGGTTTTTGGAATCGATAAGAACGGTACCGACCGCGCGTCACTGAGAATATATGACTCACCTTGAGATTTTTCTGTTTCCGCTACGACGCTCGAAGGAGAGATCTAGCACACCCACTCACTAGAGGTAGCATCTAGGCCGCGAAGTGAGAAAGCAAGTGAGCACACACGAATGCCTCGGAAGATGCCCACTACTCACACTAGTACGGAAGGATGTTACATCACATCCCGATTCTAATATATGATAATAATGGGAGACATGGCCCCTATAATAATGCGCAAGGTGCATACTATATCATCTATACCAGCCTGCCGTTCGACCACTCCTTGAACGTCTGCGAATTCTGGAGCCAGGTAACCAACTCTGATCTCGGCACTTTAGTGCCCTTATCCACGCTCTCAATTTTCGCCTTCTTCCCGTCCACCAGCTCCCATTTCTGCTCCTTCACAGTAACCAGGCCTTCCTTCAGCTCATCGCCTCCGAGAATGACAGCGAAGGGGACTTCATCGCGCTCGCCGGCCGCGAACTGGGTAGGGAGCTTGGGTTTGTTCTTGGCCAGGAAGTCGGTCTTCAGCCCCGCCGCCCGCAGCTCCTGCACAAGCTCCAAGCGTTCTTGAAGCAGCCCATCTCCCGCGGCCATAACGTACACCATCGTCTCCTTACTCCGCATCCCGCGCTCGACCCACTTCGGCCATAGGATCGCGAACACGCGGTCGAGACCGATGCTCACGCCGACACACGGCAAGCCCGAAGACTTCTTCCCCTCGCCCGCAGCGGCCGCAGCAAACATGCCAACGAGATTGTCGTAGCGCCCGCCAGCGGCGACTGATCCCACACCCACGGAGTTTTCGTCGATCTCCTCCTCTTCGTCGTTTGCTGTTTTTGATTTCTTGGGTTTTGGGGGGAGAGCAGGGTTAGGCGCAGCGGGTGCCGGTGCTTCCGCGTTGGCGGCGTTGAAACCTGGCGGGGCAGAGGCCTCTGTGACGGCCTCGTAGATCAAACCGGTGTAATAGTCCAAGCCCCGTGCCAATGATAGATCGAATGAAAGCTAGATCGAGAATCCCTAAGTTACAGACCGCCAGACCTGACTGTATAATCCTTACTTTATCAATGACTTTATACGCTTTAAGGAGACCAAATAGGATCTTCATCTCCGCTACTCCTTGTTTAGCATTGGCATTGGCGGTAAGTGTCGCGTCCGCCTCAAGTTTCTCCAAAAGATCCAATCCACCTTATAGCTAAGGGTCAATAAACCGTTCATCAGTACGGTAGGAAATGACGTACCCTTCAATTTAACGTACTCTCCGATCTTATCAGCAACCGCTGGGTCCAATCCCTTTTCATCCGTCATCTCTTTCTTGACATCGGTCCAGGACATCTACATTCGCCATTGAATTGTAAAGTGAACGTGGATGTGTGAGGACAATACGAACTTTGTCGAGTTTATCGACAGCGGACGATATCGTGCGTATTTTGTCCGGGGGAACACCGCAAACCTCGAACAGACCATCGAGGATTTTTACGATGATTGAGCTTCACGGTGAAGTCGCCGATCTCAAGTTTCGTCAAGATAGTGCACAACAGACTGATCAGCTCCGCATCAGGAATCATAGGGTCCCAAACACCAGAGATATCAAAGTCCTAGAAAAGCGCATCACCAATCCGACGGTCATACCAAAAATGACGTTCTTACGGCTTGCGAGAACTCCCTCATACGACCTTTAGACATAACAGGGTTATCTCTTCGGTACACTTTCCCTACTTGCCACAACTTGGAGCTCGGAGTCACTCCTCCATTCATGGCCAAATATCGCGCCAAAGGGACGGTGTGATCGTACCGCAGAGCTAGCTGTTCACCTCCCTGGTCCAAGAGATCGAAAATCAACTTTGCATCTTCGCCGTACTTCCCAGCTAAGATATCCTTGCGCTCAAAGACCGGGGTGTCGAGACAGCTTCCCCCGTACATAGTAAAACATTCTTTGACCGTGCGCTCGATGTGTTCGCGACAGAACATCTCTCCCGGGCCATAGTCCCTTGTTCCCTACTTGAATTGTGGTTGAAAGACAGAAACCGGACGGGGGACGAGACGTACCTTGGCCGTCTTCAGCAGGAGCCTCTCCTTCTTCTTTCCGGCATCTTTGGCACCCCCTCCGCGCAGCGTCGCCAGCGTCTTCTTCAACTCTCCGAGCTTCTTCTTGGCATCTTCTACGAGTGCAGCTTCAGCCTTTTGTAGTCGCAGATCGTTGAGTAGTGTGGTTTGCGTGGCGATTTCTGTAGCGAGAGCCTCTGGAGTCGCCATCCTGGCGAAGCTACGGACAGGGGAGAGTATACAACGCGTTAATCGATGCACGAGCATCGATGGTGGTATGACTCCGGCATGGCGGCACGGTTGACAATGCTGAATAGGCGCCCGCGCGTCATAGCGCATGCACGTGATCGATCTCTCGTTACGTGTCACGTCCGAGTTTCCTCATCGTCCTCATCGTCCACCACGACGCTCGCTTGACTTCACGGCGTCCACCGGCGGCATCCCACACGACCGGTCGCACTCGTCCTCATCACGAACTTCACAATGGATGGCTTTATTGCTGAATTACGCAAAATCCCGCCAGTGACCCGCTTCCTGTGTGCTTCCTCGCTGGCGGTCACCCTCCCGGTGCTGATGAACGTTGTCCCTGGCTTCAAGATCATATTCATTCCGAAATTCATATACTCGAGGTTTGAGGTGAGAACTGCCCATGAGACCTGAGAGGAGTTCGTGTATTGACTGAGCAACGGATTACGGATTATTAGCTTTGGAGGTTGTGGTCGAATTTCTTCATGGGAAGTAAGTAATCAGTATCCATAAGTGTGGCGGGAGTTGTTCTATGCATTGACCAGGTCGACTAATGGCCCTCCCCTTCGTCAGGCGCGGGAATCAACTACATATTTGAATTTGTCATGCTATAGTATGTCTATTCGCTCGTTTGCCCTTTCAGAGCAATTTCCCGATGTCCCTCTGCAGCCGTACATCAGACCAGCTAGAATCGGGGCCATATCTCAACCGGTCAGCCGATTATGCGTGGCAGCTGCTTTTAGCTTGTTCTGGGATCCTTGTGAGTGATCATTTCATTGCTCCTTCCAATTTAACATGATCAATTGTTCTACTAGGTCTCGAACTACCCTCTTTCATCCGTAATCCACGCGCGGCCCCTCTTAATGTGCCTCACCTACCTCGCCTCCGCACTCGCACCCCCGGGCACCCAAACATCTCTCTTCGGCCTCGTCACCTTCCCTGTTGCATACTCGCCGTACGTCATGCTTGGCTTGGACCTCCTTATGGGCGGACCCGGTGCCGCCGCCAGCTCTGCCGGGGGCGCAATTGTCGGGCATCTGTGGTGGTGGGGAATATTCGGGAGCGCCGAGCCGGGGCGCGGCGGGGTGCTGGACCTGTGGGGACGCGCGCCCGGGTGGATGAAGAGCATTATTGGGGAGCAGGGGACACCGCCGAATCCTGGCGCTGGTGCTGCCGGCGGTGCGAATGCGGGCGTGGCAGGTGGTGTGCATGTTATGCCCCCGAGAAGAACTATCGTGCCGCAGGCGAATGCGGGATCGGCGTCGGCGAGTTCTGCATCGACTGCGTCAGGATATCGTTGGGGGTCGGGCCACAGGTTAGGAAGTGGATGATATCTTAGCTTTCATAGGATATTACGGGCAGACAGACAGGAAATGACAACCTACTTATGTAAACCGTCAGTCAGCATCCGGCGACTGCTATATTGCATAACGAGGACCCGCTGTTTTATAAAATATTCAAGTGTACACGAAGGCCATTTGCAGAGTGACATGCATTACAACATCGTCTAAACGTCTAAAGCCTACTCTTCTCTATGGGATTAAGAACAGCAAGGAGGACGCCCTCGTTGATAATGATCCCAGCCTTCAAACCCTTACCTCTGCGCTCCACAACACCGCTGAACGGCGCAAGCACAGAGTTCTCCATCTTCATCACGCTCAACACAGCGAGCGTGTCCCCCTTCTTCACCTCGCGCGGTCCATCCTCAGCGGTGAGCGCGGTGTGCATCTCGACGAGCCTGCCGGTGAGCGGGGAGCCAATGTGGGAGGCGTTGTTAGGGTCGGCGAGCTCGACGCCGGCGGCGGAGGACACGGCTGCCGAGGCTGATTGGGCAATGTTGAAGGAGAGTGGGGTGGGGATGAGGGATGTAAGGAGCGTCCCCCGAGAGCTGATCGGGGAAGGCGTTGTGCGCGAGGGAGGACAGGGAGACGGCGTGTTTGATGACCTTGTTGGTCCCTTCAGGTGTGAACGACAAGTTGAAGACGGTGCCAGGATGGAGCATCACCGTGGCAGACGATGAGGACTTCGCGGCAGCCACAACGCCAAGGTCTTCCACCGCAACGCCCTTCGTCGTGACCCGACTGCCCAGCACCTCCTTGCCCAGCCCCATCACCTCATCCAAGCTGCTCTCAAGCCACAGAGTATGTATCTTCCCCGCCTGCCATGAAGCATGCTTCAGCACGCCCGCGAGCAGCTCGACGTTCGTCGTCACCTCGCTTGCAAGCTTGAACTCCTTAAGTGCGCGGAGGCCCTTCTGGGTGGCCTCCTCAAACGTCGCGCCGCGGACGATGATTTTGGCGAGGAGGGAGTCGAAGTCCGCGCCGACCGTCCACGATGGGGCGAGCGCGGTGCCGGAACCGGTGTTCAGCCATGTGTCGATGCGCACGCCGCGGCCAGCAGGCCAGGTGATGTCTGCGGGCGTGATTTTGCCGGGGGAGAGGCGGAAGCCTTGCAGGGGGTCTTCGGCGGTGATTCGCAGCTGGATGGCGTATCCGTGCGAGGGGAAAAGAGCGGAGGATATGCCCAGCGAGGAGAGCGTGGTGGAAGGCAGGGAAAGGAGGAAGAGCGAGCGGACGAGATCGAGGTTGGTTATTTCCTCTGCAGGGAAACGAAAGCATGTTAGAGGCATGAAAAAAGACTAAGGGAGGAAGTGATATTACCAGTGATGGTGTGCTCTACTTGCACGCGGGGGTTAATCTCGAGGAAGGCCCACTCTAGGGTCTGCGCGTTGACGAGATACTCGAATGTGCCGAGACCCTTGTATTGAAGCTTCGTAGCTAGCTTCAAGGAAGCATCGAACAGCGGCTGGATGGCCGAGCGAGGTAACGAAGACGGCGCAGCCTGGGGAAGGAGAAGATTAGCTCGATCACCATAATATGTATCCTGATATAGGACGCACTTCAACGATCTTCTGGAATCTAGAGAAAACAAAAGGAGTAAGTACATATTGATAATACTGAGAGGTATAAAGTCGTAGATTAGTTACGAACCTTCGCTGGACACTGCACTCCCGCTCCCAGAGGTGGGCTACGCCACCCTGACCATCGCCGATGATTTGGACTTCGATATGTTTCCATCCTGGGCCCGTCAAAGCCTTCTCGACGAATAGTTGGTGAGATGGGGATTCGCCCATACACCTAGTATGCCAGGGTCAGTCATCATGCTTCCTCGGAAACCTTATATGGCCCTTACCTCTTAAAGGACTCTTCAAGCGTATCCTCCTGTTCCACAACGCGGATACCCCTGCCTCCTCCACCGTCCAAGGCCTTGATCATTACGGGATATCCCACCTTCGCTACGAAAGCTCGCACGTCGTCGCTGGTAGCTACGCGCGTGCCTGCAGCGATGTTCACATTCGCTGAGCTGGCTAGCTCGCGAGATAGCATCTTATCCGACGCGATACGCAAGGTCTCTATGGAGGGGCCGATGAATACGATAGGGGGCTCGGATTTCGCGCATTCTGCAGCCAAGACGGGGCTTTCGCTGAGGAAGCCATATCCTGGGTGAATGTGGGTGCAGTCGATGCTATACCGAAATGTCAGCCAAGGGGATTAAAAGCAGCAGATCAAACAGGACGCACCTCTTGGCTATTTCTACGACGTGTTGGACGCTGAGGAAATCAGATACGGCGTCTAGTTTCACAGCCTCGTTCGCGAAAGTGGTGTGGCTGGTATCGCCATCGGTAAAAAGCGTCGCGGTTTCCCATCCAAGCTCCTCAGCAGCTCGTAGGATGCGAATGGCGACTGTGCGCAGTCGACACGGTGAGAAAACACGACATTTTGTGGGAGCGAAGGAAACTCACCTTCTCCACGGTTGGCGACTAGGACCTTGGGCATCGCGACGTCTGTTCTCGTAAAAACGTTCAAGAGCCAACGACAGCCGGCATCCCCACATCATATACACACGGGGCCAGGCAATACCGAGAGCGAAGAAGCCGAAGATTACTCAGGGATTTGCAGGGCCTGGGGCGAGCGCTTGTGATATGTCGGCAACTGTCATAATTTTCCCCGCGTCGAATGTGGGGAATGCGAACTTGTCTGCTGACACGACCAAGTCGACATTATGTCCACGAAGAAAGACGAGAAGCGCGGCGAGTGGGAGGTGAGTGAAAGCGTCGAGGACCACGTGCAGAATGCCCCTGACGGCGACCACAACCTTCACTAGGACGCCATCAACGACCTCCGAGCCCAACAGCATCTCGTCCGCACGCCGAACTTGGAAGACCCGGGCTATGTGAGGCAGAAAAAAAAACAAGCTCTGGGTCCGCGAGCGTATCGACGCTCTGCTCGACAAAGGCAGCTTCGAGGAGCTATCGTCCATTACCGGTGAACCGGTCTACGATAAGGAAGGCAGATTGACATCCTTCGTACCCGCGTAAGTGATGTTGCTTCTGGTGCACGCAAGACACGGCTAAAGCGGCGACTGCTCTCAGAAATGCTGTTATTGGGTCGGGCCGAATCAGAGGGCGGAAGATCTGTTTGACTGCAGACGACTTCAGTGTCAGAGGCGGCCATGCCGACGGTGGAATTGGCATGAAGGCTGTTTACGGCGAGGTATCATACCCATGCTTCTTCCCCATAGGTCTAATCTCAGTGGTTAACATCTAACGCCGGCCATGTAGATGCTTGCCAGAAGAAACCGCGTGCCTTTGGTACGTGTTTGACCTTGTGCACAGTCCATCGTCCTGCTCATTAAGCTCGTCATTCTAGGTCCGACTCCTTGATGGATCAAGTGGAGGTGGCAGCGTTGCATTATGTACGACCGGTGACCTCTTTTCGTGACTTCAGACGCGACTGATGCACATCCAGACCTCAAAATGGGTGCCATCTATATACCATCCCTCGGTTGGAACTGGCAATAGCATGGACACTATGGCCGTCGTTCCTGTTGCATCTGCACTTCTGGGCCCAGTAGTCGGATTGGCCTCCGCAAAAGCCGTTCTCAGTCATTTCAGGTATGCATAAACTTAAACACAATTTACCTCCCTTCGGCTGACGGGTGTTTCGCGGCGGTATTGCAGCGTGATGGTCAGCGGGCTGAGCCAAGTTCGTGCTTCCCTTGTTTGCGAGCTAGATTAACATGTTAACAGATACCATTAGCTTTTCGCAGCTGGGCCCCCTGTAGTCAAGCAAGCGACGTTCGAAGATCTCACGAAAGAGCAACTGGGCGGCGTCGATGTCCACGCGACTAACGGCACAGTAGACAACGTCGCGACATCCGAATACGACGCCTTCGACCAAATCCGGGCTTTCCTCTCCTACCTCCCCTCCTCTATCTTTCATCTCCCCCCGGTCGAAGCCACCGGAGACAAAGACGATCGTCGCGAGGAGGAGCTCTCCTCCATCATCCCCAAGCGCCGCGCACGACCCTACGACATCCGGCGCCTCATCTCGCTCATCGTCGACGTTCTCGAGGCTGGGAGGCCCGCAGGCCCGGAGAATACGACGTTCTGGGAAATGGGGCGCGCCATGGGGACGCAGCATAGTGACCGGCTTCGCTAGACTGTCGGGGAAACCCGTAGGCGTCCTCGCTAGCGATTGTACCGTAGGCGGAGGTGCTATCGACGCGCTTGGCAGTCAGAAGACAGCCAGATTCGTGAAACTCTGCGATCACTTTGGGTGGGTTTCCTATCTACCGCGTAATGATTATCTAGCGTCGCTTACGTTCTCTCTTCCTCTGATAGGGTCCCCATACTCAATCTCGTTGACCAGCCCGGCTTCGCGATCGGTAAGCACTCTCCGACACTCCGTATCGTCTAGCCGCTCATTTCTGACACATGTATACCCAGGTTCTATCGCTGAGAAAGCGGCGACCATACGTCATGGCAGCGTGGCCATGGCTGCACTGTACAATGCCATAGTCCCGATGTATACCGTTATCATCCGTCGGGCGTTCGGTGTCGCCGGAGGTGCTTTCGCCAACCCAGAAGAAAACGGATTCCGTGTTGCTTGGTCAGTCGACCATCTACTTTTCTATTCTGGATGACATATTAAGTGGCCCCACGCGTAAATCTTTAGGCCTTCAGGCGATTGGGGTAGTCTTCCCCTTGAAGGAGGCATCGAAGCTGCGTACAAGCGCCAGCTCGACGCCACCAGCTCCCCGGAAGAACGCGAGAAACTGTACGACGAGCTTCTAGGCCAATTCGACGATGTCCGTGATCCTCTGAAGACGGCGCACAAGTTCGGAGTTGAAGAGATCATCGACCCAAAGGACACCAGACCTTTGGTCTGCGAGGTGCGTGCCAATCTCTCAGTTGATTTGATGGATTGTGCTGATGACTGTTAATGTGCCTAGTGGGTTCATCAAATATACACGGGGATTTTGCCTCAGCTCCTGACTCTCAGGCAGAGTCAGTACGGCTTGGACTTGAAGCCGTCAAGTGGGAGGGCTTACAAATTGTGATACTGTACCTCCATCTAATGTCTGCCCTTTCGCGGCGACTGTGGTCTGCTGGCGGAGACTTCTGGTGCGTAAAGGTTCTTAAATTAGAGCATATGTATTCCTCGGCAAGCGTACGCGGGATCGATGCATTACAAACCTGCAATGAATTATTTCGTGATGTTCGAAGCTCGACGAAGTGGATGTGGATCAGCCATGAGACGAAAGGCGGGTATTAGTGAGCAGGTTCACGTTGATCGCATGAGGGCTATTTCTTTCTCCTATGCGACGGCAAAGGCAGGATAGTCGTCTTCAGAAGTGCACGCGATCAAGTATCTCGCAGCTCATTCACACGTTGACGCTGGTACTTGGTTCGGAGCCTTCAAAACCGTGTCATGTTGTGGAGATAAGTCTGGAGTAACTTTGCGGGGTGGGAAGGTTGCTGCTGCGGTTCAAGGATTTACAATGGGAAACATGGGTTCTAGAAGCAGGCGTGGGGCAGAAGAAGGCATAACGGGGTAAGCTCTAAGCTAACCGCGACTAAATCCTGAAAAGCGGCCTTTTCCACCAGAATTCCGTCGACGAGGCGTGCGTGAACGTGAAAACGATCACGGTTATTGGAGATGCGATGCGAAGAATAGCGGTAAACTAGACAGGGAATGGAATGGGTATTACAAATATCAATAGCATGAATGGGCGAATGGGTAAAAATACAGATTGCGTGAGTCTACAAGGCAGCCTAAAACATCATGAAAACCAAAAAGAGATAAGGATATATGTCTGCCGATCGCTTGTATCCTGAGGACGACGTAGAATGTATCAGTGCCAGCAGAGGAACGATCCTGAATTTATGCTCACTATCGCCGTCGATGACTCGGATGCGAGGTGTAGCGCATTCGTGGTTGCTGAAAGCGAGGATCGGTCATCCTGCGAAGCTGCTCGACGAGCTCCTTTGCTAAGAACACGGTCTCCTTCTCCTCCTCGTATTTGAGAACCTCATCGTCTATTGGCTCGAGTATACGCAGATCAGAGGATGAGAGGGTTTATGGAGTGTGAAAGGCGGAATATGGTGATGAATTCGTGTCGAAAGATTTTGACTTCTGTTGTGCCAACCTTCGATGCAGGCGACGCGCTAAGGGATACTAGAAAGGGTGGTAGGTCAATGAAAGGCGCGTCGACTCGGAGGTCGAACAAACATACTTTGTACTAGACACACATCGCCATTCACCCTCGCAAAGGCAAATTGCCCGCAGTCGAGCTGAGGGGGCACAAAGGCCACACTGCAAGTCGGGTACGAGGAGGAGACCATGGGGGCAAACGATGAATAAAGTGAGACATCAGGGACTGGAAGTCTTCATTTTGTACTCCAATGACATGCTCGGACCACGAGGGTGGAAGCGCCGCCTCACAGTATCCTGAGAGTCCGGAGGTTGAAGCGATGATTTCATTCGGGACCAAGGTTGATTGAAAAGGGATATGCCCGGTCTACATCTTCCGCCAAGCCGTTGCCCTCAGCTGGTTTACTGCGCATGTGATCCCTGTCTCCTATAGATGGCAACTATTTCTGCTTCCAATTCCCTCGAAATAACAGCAAAGTTGTGAAGTTTCCAAGAGGCAGCAGCACACCCCAACCCCACATGGAGACAAGCGAAAGCACTCCGAATTCTGTGCTGAATATAGCACCCCGCTCATCGGCTTCAGGATTCGAGTTCAAGGGTGGCTGAGAATATACACTCGGCACTCGTATCGTATTGTATATATATAGCTGCAACAGCTCTTATATCCGCAGTAGATAGCACAACGCAAGCTGTAGGCATAATAATAGGAAAAGCAATGCTTGGTCGTTCGAACGTGCAGGAATCAGGTTTTATCGGCTCTACCCCTCGCAAGTCCGGACATAGGGGCTAGGCATAGGACGCTGCCGCCAGGGTTGGGAAGCTTCTCGTCTTCAGGCTCCTAACCGGAAGACTCGAACATCCTGGGTGGGATCAACGCGTCCGGAACCATCTAGGCAGAAGATAAGAGGCTGCTGATCTGGTGATCATCAATCGCGGAAGCGTACCTTGACAAGGCGGCTTACTAGTCACCGGAACAGTAACATTGGATGTAAACTGCTTCGGAACTTCTATCTCCCAGGGGGGGACGCAATTCGGAACATGAAAATCCTTGGTGTGCTGCTGTGGTATGAAGCCTCCAATGATTGTAGGGTATAGAATTGTCGTTCAGTCGTGTGACCCGTCAGTGGGAGGGTGCTCGTCGTGATGATTGGATCGTCCTTCGAGTCGATCTCTCTCCGCCAATGCGCGGACTGCGTCCTCGGCCATACATATGATCTTCTTCAGCTCCTCTAGGACGACATTAGCGTGGGTGCCAATGCATAACCGCACATTTCAACGAACCTTCGATTCCCAGCGTAAACAGAGTCTGGACCACATGATACATTCATTTCAGAAACTACTCGAAAGCAAAAAAAGGCGTCGCACCTGTCTAGCATCATCATCCTGTAGTATCTCTGCCTTAATCCTCTTACCAAGCTTTTCGACCCCCACAATATCGTCCATTAATCGTTTCACACCGTCCGGAACGTTGATCTCATTCGAAGTGTTCCCATTCCCCGCAAAGTACTGCACGTGTTCATGGAATACTTGCGCATGGTGGAGTATCTTAGCTGGCAGTGCCTCGAGCTGAGCCTTGGTTTGTTCCTGATGCTCGGAGAGCTTGTGAGGCTCCAAGGTATCCCTCTTCTCCGTGGCAGGGGTGCAGGCCACCGGCGCGTCCGCTTCATTACCACTAAGTTCAAGTGGGGATGGTTGCTCGACGCGGGATGATCGCCTCATGGCCGCTCGAGAGCCCTTGGCGCGATACTGCTCCACAGCTTTCGCGAAGGGGTCCGATCGGAGAGCGTGCTTGTAACGAGACGTATACGCTTCAGAGACGACTACACGTTTTGGTGGAGAGGTACACCATATACGTAGCGGAGGATATTTTAGTACATGTGATGAACGCTAGCTTGTGCGTGATGAATGAATTACGCACTGGAAATGAGAATTGTCATGGTGGCAATGCCCATGAGTGCCCAGAGGACAAAAATAGACCGGCCTGCAGGGGTGACGGGAGCGAAGTCGCCTACACAAAGGTTGCCAATAATCAGAATGCAATTCAACGTCAGGCGGGGGAAAGGTGGCGATACCATATCCGATGGTCATGAAAGACATCATACAGAAATACATCGTCGATCCAAGCGGCCAGCCTTCTGTAGCATGGAAGATGGCGGAACCAGCAATCCAGAAGGCAAGGAACAGCGTCCAAGCGACAGTCAAGCTCGCGTAAAACGCCTTCTCCTCCTCTTTCTCCATCTCAACCTTGAATGACTCGAACCTTGCCTCACCACCCGACGTCAGTGGCGTGATCCGTGGTGTAGGGGCGAGCTCAAGTGGGATATCGCCTGCCAGCCTCCCCGAGTAGTACACGGCGTTTGCAAACTTTCCCAACATGCCCACCATGCGCCCCATGCGTGTGTGAGTCAAAGGCATGTCGCTCGATCCTCCCTCCGCGCGTTTAGGACTCTTTTCGCCATTGTCCCCCGCCAATCCTCGCCGAGGTTTAAAATCAGGGGGCAGCAGAGTTGAAAGCGGGACCCCAGCCTCCAGTGCGGCGGATTCTAGCTGAGCACCCGTCAGCACCTCCAAGTTAAGATGCGTTCCATGCCGGTGGCTGTCATAATAAAGCGAGGCACGCCCACCGCGACTCCGCACTCCACTCTCCCACATCCGACGCAACCAAATCATCGCCTTGTTTCGGTGTGACGGCTCTTCGCCATTCACCCAAACCGGCTGTTCCATTTTGTTCAGACGCCACGTAATGGCGTCCAGCCACCGTTGATGCACCCGCACTTGTCTCTGCCGTTCGCGTCGTCTCGCACCCACGTCTCGCATGCGTTTGCGATACGCCACTTCTAAGGCTTCCAGGACCGTGTCCCGCGTCTGACCCACGGCCAGAGCGACGTTCAGCACGCCGAAAGCAGCGTAGAAGCATACGAACACGCGCGCCCCAGTCGTCTTCGGGGTGATGTCGCCGAGGCCAACCGTTTCGATGGTTACGACGCTGAAATAGAGTGCGTTGATGAACGACAGCTGGAGTAAATATGAATGGACGAGTGCTCCTAGCGCGACGTAGCACATCAATACAATGACTATGATGACGAGGGACCGTTGTTTTGCGTGTCAGCCCGCTACCTAGAGAAATCGGTTGAGCATTTGCTGGAGAAGAAAAAAAAGAACTTGCCGCTGTTCGCGAAATCATTCGTCCGGACGAAGTCGACTATAAGTGTGACGTTGGTAAAACGTCGAAGCGATGGTCGAGCAGACAATGCCCCAAAATGCCTGCCCATATGTAAATCCATCGTCAAACCGGTGCTGAACCCCAAAGACAGTCACGGCTGTGATGTTGATTATATCTGCACTCATTGAGCGAAATTAATCGAAGGTCGCATGAACATCATGCTCACCATGTATAGTCAGCAAAACAATACAACTGATGGTCATAAATTTCACCCGCCTCTCCAGAAACCGTAGTACAAGACATATGTTCGCTAAAAGCCCAATACCCATGCTGATCGCCATCCCGATGACTAGAATCGCAGGATTCATCCTCGACTCCACGATCTTGTCGTCCACCGTTCGAATGTACCAGTGCTCAGTCAGGCCAGGAATCTCTAGCAGAATAGCGAAAGGTATAACAAAGCCAGAGAGAATGGGAGTGAGGCGGTAGTTTGGGAGGTAGTCGTTTAGGTCTGGGTGGATGGGGGATGGTTTGAGAAACGTGCAGAGGCGTGTGTACCACCGGAGAGAACCCCCGTCGTCGACCTCATCGACTCCAACCTCTTCCTCAGGACTCCCCTCTTCTGCAGCGTAGCGCCCAGTCTCCGGTTCCCTCGAAACTGTTTGTTCTTTGTCCCGGGTAAGGGCTAGGCTATATACCAAGGGCCATACCATTGCGAGGGTTCATGGGGTCAGAAAGTGCCGTTTGTGGCCCGTGGAGACTTAGTCTTCTCACTCTTGGTTCTGCGACCGAAATGCCTAAATGGGTTTGATGTAGCTTCGAAGGATTGGGCGCTTATCTTATCGCTCCTCTCCTTTCACTTTTCAGATCAAAGTGAGAACTCATTTGCCAGTTTTCTCGAAATGGCTTCTACATCGCTGGAAAAATATCAAACACAGCTCATTGAGCAGTCTATGGTCGTAGACGCCCTCAAATTTGGCACATTCACACTGAAATCTGGTCGGTAGGGTCCACAATGCCGTGATCTCGCATTAATGCCTAAGCATCGCAAACCAGGTTATCGCCGTATTTCATAAATGCGGGCTTGTTAAGCACAGGACCGATTCTATCGACGGTATCCGCGGCGTACGCAGCGACGATCGCATCTGCCTTGCAGGACCCCGATGCGCCATTCCCCGAATTTGACGTCCTCTTCGGGCCTGCCTACAAGGGAATTCCATTCGCTGCATGTACGGCCGTCCAGCTGCATACTGCTCATGGCTTGTCCGTTGGCTTTGCCTACGACCGCAAAGAAGCGAAGGATCACGGAGAGGGAGGAAACATGGTCGGCGTTCCGGTGCAAGGCAAGAAAGTGGTCGTTCTCGACGATGTGATGACTTCGGGGAAGGCTGTCCGAGGTGCTATCGATATCGTGTCTAAAGCAGGTGGTGAGGTCGTCGGCGTTGTCCAGCTGCTAGATAGAGAGGAAGTAGGGCAAGATGGGCAAAGCAGCACCGTCAGGGAGCTCGAGTCGGAACTGGGTGTTGGACGCGTGAGGTCGATTTTGAAGCTCGCGGATTTGATGAAATGGCTGGAGTCTAAAGGCTTGCGAAAAGAGCTACAACGCATGCAGGAATATTGCGATCGCTACGGTGTGAAGAAGTAAAGGTATAATGCGTCCATCTTCGAAGACATTGTTGGTCACTAACACGATTGTTGGTATCTAGTTTCAAGTGGTGTAGCGACCGTAGCGGGGGATGCAAATATATCATGAGGAGCACGAAATGACTACAGATAAGCTGGCATTTGTATCGTGGATCATTGCGATGCGCCGCTCTTTATGTAAAAGCTTGTTTCCCCCCTTGCTAAGCATATCCAGGAGGTAACTGAGATGCATCTAGGGCAAAGGAAGCTTAAACTTCTCAATGTCAACCGTGCCTAAGGACTATATCAATCAGCTCTTGGGGAACTTAATACAGTACAGATTGTATTGTACTTAGTGTGCCTGAGTCGTCGATAATCGGACAATTTTGATCACCTTTTCTTCCAAACCCATCCTCAGAGCCTCGCTGTCCATTATTCCATCGCAATAGCATTCCCTAACCAGCGTATACTTCCTCTCCTCACCATCTTGACCTTTACCCTTGACAGGTCTCAGCACGAACGGTACCCTACCGCCGTACAAAACGCACACCAGATCCCCAACATCCATTCCCGAAGGCCCAAGACCGGCGAATCCCCCTTACCCACGAAAGGCATCCTGTACCGCATTACATTCATCCGCGAAAATTACAAATTGGCAGAAATAGCATTACGGTCAGCCTCTCTATACGCATCTGCTGAACCTTGGCTTCTCGTTCATGCACACTAACGCGTCCGAGCTCGTCCTGCCCCAGCATCAACGCATTTGCTCATACGTGCATGTTGTTGACGTCGTTATACGCTTGGAAGCTTGCCGCAGCACATCGTCTACTGGTTCCAATACTCGCATCGGTGTACTCGTGGTCAATAACAGGGATGCGCCTAACTCCTTCCGCACGGCGAGCGGGGGAGGCTGCGTGATGGTGATTTGGCACCGTTGGTGTGGACTCGATGTAGGTGGCAATGTCGGAACAAGGGAGGGATGCTCCAAGCAGTCCCTGTTCTCCGTCGTCCTGTTTCCACTCCCATTGCCTCCCAGCCTGATATATGCTGTCAACAATGATGCCTCGGCAGAGGGTGAAAGATGCGAGGTCGATGCGGTGGCGGCGAATAGCTGCGTCGTGTACGCCTGTAGCAGGGAGGTGACACTCTGCGTCGCAATTGAATGCGTGACATTTAAACCTGGCACCCAACTTGGCAGAAGATCGTTCGTCTTGGGGAATCTCACCATCGAGAGAACGCTGTCGACCGACCTTCCAATCCGAGCTATCTCCATTACTGATCGTTCGTTTGAAAGCGTCTCTTCCCAAGCTTTCGCGTGATCGACTTCAATCCCCGGAGTACCAACGTCGCAAGCCAGACATAACATGCCATAGATACGGTCCCTAGGGTCTGTGAATCCAGTTCGAGAACGATAATCGTGGATCAAGTAGCTCAACGTCTGGGTCCCCCGCTTTTCTGGGTTGTGAAGCCAGTCACGATTGCGGATAAGGGGGAAGATGACTTCGGTCAACACGTCTCTTTGCTGACCTAGGAAAGAGAGGAGAACTTTGTATTCTTCTACAGGTAATGGCTTCAATTGATTGAGCTGAAGGCGTGCGAAGGTGATTTGGAAGTGCACGAGGAGGAAGACTATGTGGCTTCGAAAGCCTTTGCGTCCACAGTCTTCAAACCACATTGCAAGATGAGGCGAGCGGGGATCGCCACCTCCTGTTTGATCCAACCTCGCTGGAAATGCTGTCGTTTGAAGGAAGATAGGCACTCATGTCGTAGGGGAAGGATACAGTACTCTCCATCTCCGTGCTGGAGAATGAGTTTGCGGATCAACGCTTCGAACGCTGACTCTGATGATGTCGCATTTGGAGAGGAGCGATGGAGCCACCCTGGGTCGGTCGCCAGTGCACGGGAAAATCGATGGCCATCTTCGTCTGTGATATCCTGCAAATCCGACCTTTACCCCCTCAGGCCCGATGGTTTTCAGAAAATCGATGACCAAGTCCGAACGCTCTGCCGCAGGTCCAAGCCAAGCTACCATCTGCGCGGCCGAGGCATATATCTGCTTCATCAATTGAATTGATTTTTCGCCCGTGTCGCCTTGGTTGATATATATCTGATCAATCCATAGAGAGATATGCTGAACTTCATCCTCACTACGCTGCAACGTGCGCAAAGCAACCTCCAGGCTCCTGGTGATTTGCAAAGGGAAGCCATTAATGATGATCTCGCTTTGGAAGGCTGGGTCTCCCCATGTATAGGACTCCAAGGCGGTGAAATCTGGCGGATGCGCGGGGGAGACGACAAGTTCGCCGTGCAGTCGTTCCACGCTCGGAGCTCTCCAGGAAGGGCAAGGAATGCGAAGTATCCCGCGCAATCCCCCGGAGCGTGGCGTTTCGAGGCAAGAAGAAGAATGCGAATTTCACCTGGTTTGAGAGGAACGGCGGAAAATAAGAACGACATCATGGTCGAGACAACTCGCTGCGTGCACTTATCCTGTACGGTAACAATATGATGCGCCAAGAATGGCCATTATTCAATGAACGTTGAACTGGACTTCATACCATACTTCAAGTCGCCGTGCGGTTTTGCTCAGAGTTCGTTGATTCAGACTCCGCCAAGACTGCAGGATCTCTGTATGCCTTCGCACATGTGGGCTCCGCCTCGTCGACATAACCATCGGTGTATTTCTATTTCCCATGGATAAGGTTGAATGCGGACAGCGGTGAAAGCGGCGAACCTTGTCATCGTATGCCAACATCAAGTATATATATCACTATCTCGTACAAGGGTCAGGGAGTTTGAGCACGAAGATTACGCGTGTTCGCATATGAGGGGCGGGTCCACTGAAGCGAGAGCAAAGTATACTTGGTGCACTGTATCACGAATAAGGATAAGCAAGATAAGTTCGGAATGACGGATACTTACTCAGTGAAATCGAAATACATTTATGTAGCGACTCCGACCAACGTTGAAGCTGAGATGAAAAAAAGACCAATGTACCAGCAATTTGATGTGAGAACAGAACACTTTCGGTATATTCTTACAAGTTATACATCACAATTTACAAAGCTCCAACTTCCAGCTGGCGGTGGCGTTCACAAGGCCGGTGTATCAGCGTACAGCACTTGCTGCAACGCTGCGGGGTATCTGTCGCCGTCCAATGCCTTATCCGCTGTCTCCGCAATCCCCCTCACCTTCGCCACCTCCTCCTTGCTCAGCTTCACATTCACCGCCCCCAAATTCTCCTTCAAATACTTGATCTTCTTCGTGCCGGGGATGGGGATGATATCATCGCCCTGCGCGAGGATCCATGCGAGAGCGACCTGGCCGGCGCTGGCGTTGTGTGCCGCGCCGATGGCTTTGAGGTCGTCCGCGAGCTTGATGATTTTGGGGAAGTTCTCTTCGCTATAACGTGGGACGGCGAGACGGAAGTCATCGGGGTCGAGATCTGCGCGGGAGCGCTGTGGAATAAGAAGAAGAAAGAAGAAAATTCAGCTGTTGATATGTGGGGGTGGGGTATAGTGATGAATAGAGATCGTATGAACACTTACGATTTGGCCGGCGAGGAGGCCTCGTCCGAGAGGTGAGTACGCAATGAGGGTGATGCCCAGCTCCCTAGCAGCCTTGAATAGGCCTATCTTGGGGTCTTCTATGTCGAGCGTGAATGGGGAGTATTCGACTTGGAGGGCACTGATCTGTACACAGAAGCAGTGAGTTGAAATAGGGGAATTAGGGGAATTGGGAGAGGCAGGGGTGGGTTGAAGAGAAAGGGGAGGGGACTCGAAATAGGAAAGAAGGGGGATACGAGGGGAAGTGACATACAGGGTGAACGGCATGGGCACGGCGGAGGGTCGCTTCAGAACATTCGGAGAGACCGATGTATTTGATCTTGCCGGCTTTGACTTGTTCAGCGAGGGCGCCAATTGTCAACTAGATGGTGCAAATTGCGACTGGTAAGGAGTCGGCGGATACGATGAGGTCGAGAGGAATACCTACCTCAATGGGGACAGTGGGGTCCGGACGCTATACATATTGTCCGTTAGCGAATCAATCGGTAACTTCTCACTCGGTCGTGTACAGGAGGAGGAAACGAATAAGGAACCGGGACATACGTGGAGGTAATATAAATCAATGTAGTCGACGCCCAGCCTCTGCAGCGACTTTGCCAGCGCGCGTGGGACGTACTTGGGGTCGCCGTCGACTGTCTTCCCAGAGTCGTTGGCGAGGCCGAATTTGGTGGCAAGGAAGATCTCGGAGCGCTTGCCCGTGCGCTTCAACCTACAAACAAACAGTTAGCTTTCAATGGACATGGCGGGTGCGGGGAAACGTATATGGAAGAGAATGTATTTGATGTAGATGAAGTACGTACCACTTGCCGATCAAATCCTCGGAATCGAGGTACGCATCGGCCGTGTCCCAGAAGTCGCATCCGCCCTCCAAGACAGCGTCGAGGACCTTGAACCTCTCCTCATCGGGCTCGGTGGTGCCGTAGAACGCTGCGATACCCATCGCACCGAAGCCGATTGCGGATACCTGGGTATTGCCAATTTTGCGGGTTGGGTAAGGCATGATATATCGATTTCCGTTAATTGATTGCAGGTGGAATGGGTTGCGGGTGAGGGTGGGTGAAGGTGGGTGATAATGCGAGTGTAGTTGCGCGTCCTTTTATCCCCCTTTCTTTCTCCACCGTTCCGAGTCGGCCCATGCACATGGACCTTGCAGTGAATCAGATATTTCCACTCCTGGACTCTAGGGCCAAGGATGAGTAAGCAATTCCTGTTACATAGTCGGTGACACCATTGATAAGAATTGATTGCGTTGTTTACAGCGTGGATAGAAGCAATAGCAGCGGACCCAGCTAGCAGCGGAGCTCACCAGGGTAAATCCATTTCATTTCCCTCCATGCTTGTTCACATCAGGTCAACCTCGGGTACAAGTACAAGCTTCACCACCATCGTGCTCGAAATTCGGTGGGGTCATATCCGTTCGCAGCGCTTTCCCGGGACATCGATCATCAACTTCAGAAGTCAAGCTATCAGTATATCAAAGCCTTATCGTTGTTTGGATGGCCCACGGTGGACTGAGGGCGGACATTGCAAGTGTACCAAGCCCAGCCCGAGCCTCAGTGCCAGTAATCGACGTGTTTGGAGAACATAAGGCGCGTCCAAACCCCACAGAACTTGCTAGGCTTCGGCGAACGAACGGGTAACGTGGGTGCATAGCTGCAAGAAGTTGATGTTTTGAAGACTCATCACCTTGGCGGCAAATCGTTGCATGGGACGAAAGAGGAACAAGCTCTAGTTAATTGTGACTCTTGTGACGATCTAACATAAATCCGTCACGACTTCAAAGCTTCATCGATGGCGGAAGTAAAATCTCACTGCGACAAATCACTGTGTTTCCGATGACCCGCAGGATCAGTTAGTTCGACTACCACATATGCATCACATCTTGTCGATCCTAAATGACCGACGAACCGAGATAAATGTTTCCCTCCGAATCTCTTAACATATAGTCAACACCTGGTTAAACGGCAGCAGCCAACCTCAGTACCAACTTGTAGTCTCGAAAGTCTTCGGCCAATAGCCGAGCTTGCAGACATGCACCCAGCTTTGCTTTCGTTTCACGGTACGCGGATCCCGCCCTCCGGGGGCTGACGGCTAGCTTTCCGTCGTCGTGCACGAAAACTCCGGCTCAGAAGATATTAGCGTGTTCATGATGAAACCATCCAAACAAACCTCCCTATTTGGTCGTTAAAGATCCCAAAAAGAATATCGGCGCGGATTCCAAGGAAACCCGTGATAGCAGTGGAGTGTCGATGTCGGGCGCCGCGGTTTATCTTGGTTGAGAGTTTGGGCTATTTGATTCCCGGGGGGATTGCTGTGGGCATCATTTGACGGGCGAGGGTATTGAGGAGGGACAAAAAGTTTGGGCAGTATGCTCTCGGGTAACTGAGGAACAGCGACGATATCTCTATCGGCGCCACTTCTGGAGTCACAGCAGATAAAACGGGGAAGAAGGATAAACCACTTATCAAGTACAAAGATGCACCCGGAGCGTTCTACGGAATCAAGTTGTGCCGTCAGACGACGGGGCGGGTCGAACAGTGTCGAGCGAGGGGCGGGATTTGTTTATCTTCTAAGATGAATATCCGCATGTACGACTGATCTGATGTCCTGGGGTGCCATTGAGGCTGGAAATATTACTACGGAATATTTACACGCTTGCCTAACACAGCGAAAGATTATAAATTACACCCGTGGGATATTTGTGGGATATTTTCAAACTTTCTCAAAATATACTCAGAATATCCCCGAAAATACACCACTTGTATATTCTGACATAGTTTTCCTCGTTTACTCGAATATACAACAAATATGCAACGCCTGGAAACAGAATAAGCCTCGAATACGCAGAGAATATGCACATAGGCTCCCAATGTCACACCTTCGTAGGGGCGACCTCGTGATCCCCCTGAGTAGATAGGGAGCTATAATAATATTGTTCAGGCCATGCTCACCTCGCCGTTTTGCTGCAAATTCAGGTATATTCGCTACCTACAATCATACAGTATATACATGGGCACAGGCACCTTATAAATCATCTACTTTTGTTGTTACGGGCCGTGTCTATAGAAACAACCTACATGACGCAGGAGCACCCAGCCATGATAATTGTCAAGTGAATGTCATTACTTAGCTTGCACCTTGCTTCGCATAAACGGCTACCAGTCCAATGGCTCCTTCGCATGATTCTAGTGCCTGAACCCCAGATTCCATTGAGTTCTTTGCAAGTGGACAATGGTGGAAGTACATACCAGTGCTGGAATCACTTGGCAACAGGGACAGCATGTATTGAGTCAACGAGCCATGAGTTATACTTGGGATGGACGTGAGCTGGGATATCACTCGCAAGCTGCAAACAAAGACTTACAAGGTTCTACATATATGCAGTTAACAGAGAAGAGTCTAGATAGCTGCATGGCCGGGACGAGCAGTGGATATTAGGATAAGGATGGGCATACCTTGAGTCCAAGTACGGAGATATCTGTGGTAGCAGGCTCACACCCCCAGAGCGCAGAACATAGCCATAGCCAGCCCTTCAGTGCAGGTTCTCGTTGAGTTTGCTAGCAACGTTCCTGCCAGTTGGATGATGTCCAATGGTAAATAGGCCATGCGCCGCTATGCAAAAGTCTCAGTGAACGCTAGAGGATATGCTGGAGCATCGAAGTACAACATTCACGTTCAGCATGGACGACATACCTGTTTGGATGGCAGGTTGTGGTAGAGGACGAAGGGGCATACATAGTGTCACAGCGCGCTACTCTATCACTCCCAAGCTGTGACCGCCAGGGGACCTGCTTGTATTCTCAGAATATTCTTAAAGTTTTGTGATGCTTCAAACTACCCAAAAATATTGGCATGTATATTTTGTAGGTGCATATTCTAGCTATATTCTTACATATTTTCAGACTTTACAACATTACGCAATGATCAAAATTTATGATCTTTTGCTGTGTAATTAAACTTGCGGCCTCGCAGCACAAGATCCTTGTATAACAAACAATACTGACCGGCAATGGACCGGGTATTGAAGAGAAATTTGGTTCTCCTGTATTATCCCTAAGGAGCTCAGGGGGTACTCAGGTACGGTGCTAGTGTTATGTGTTGAATGGCCCGGTTACTACTGGAGCTCAACTACCGGGAGTACTATAACCGGAATTGTCGATGCCATTACATAGAACGTTAAATATACTAAGCACTTGGCGACTTTCTCACAATTACTTCGTCATCTGCTTTCTCACGAATCATAACGGACCTTAACTGAGATGCAAACCGACTTGCAGGATGATGCATTTGACAACAAGCCGCCGAAATCCTCGCTCTGTGCCAACTCTCCATGTCTTTGTCTCCCCCAATACGACGCTTGTCCTCCGCAAGCTCCTCGAGCCGCCAGGAGGACCTCATCAACGCATATGAGGCTGAGGAAGAGCGAATCATCAATATTCTCTCGAGAAAGTTAGAACAGGCAAGCTTTATCGTTTCTCTGGCCCCAAGGGCGCGATCTCACGTTTCTTAGCTTCGAGAAGAGAAAATAGGGCTGGAGAATGCGCTCGAAGCAGAGTCCGAGTCCCATGTCAATCGTCTAAGCCGCGAGCTGACTGCCCTGCGCATGGCCCAGCAGCAGCAACAGCAACAGCAGTCGGGGATGGCAAACGGGTCCGTCAGTGTGTCCCCCGAGTCGCGGCTTGGGTACCGCGCTTTCGTCTCCCCGTCGGTTGTAGAACCGAACGCTGAAATTATGCTGGAAGCCATGCGACGCGAAAACGAACAGCTCCGAGCTCGCTTGGTCGATACCGAACGGGATTACATACGCATCGCCCGGCTGAACGAGGTTTACCGGGAGGAGTTGATTGACCACAGACGCAGGGTGAGTAACTAGTGCTCTCTATGTTGCTTGATTGACCCCTTTGAAGCTCGGACTGTCTGTTGACAATCTTATAGGATTGCCCTCGCCTGACCCACTCTCGCAGCCGACACACCGTCGCGTCATAGCCAGCCCAATTTCTAGCGCCTCGTCGTCACCGTCGTCAGTGATGTACATACCACACTCTCGGCCGACACACAGCGTACCCATCCCCCGACCAACGTCCCAAGTCCACCGGCCTGTGATCATGCCGTCAGGCGGCAATACACCATTATCACACTCGCCTTCCTCAGATGGGCCGTTCTTGTTTTCACCAACCGTATCAACTAATCCGGCCAGTTTCTTGAGCAATGACACGCACGCGACGACTCCGCCTTCGTCGGGGTCGTTGCTCTCTAACCCTCCCGGGGCCTTTGGATCAGTTTCACGCACTCTGTCGTATCCCTCGGTCCCGCCACCTTCGTTATCTTCGTCTTTTGGATCACCGTCCGTGTCATTCCACATACCCCATCGCGATCCATCAATATCGCCGATAGAGCCGCTTAGTCGGCGAAACTCAAATGCCAGACGGGGGAGCCTAGACCGCCGCGTCGTGGAAACTGTCTCGCTGCGAACAATGAGTCGAAGCGGGAGCAGAAGAGGCAGTGTCGAACGTGGTGCGCGCATTGCTGAAACGGGAACGCTGCTTCCTAGGAGCCGCGCGAGTAGTCAGAGTTTGTCCACCACCAACGAGGTTCCTGATGCCGCCGTTGGCATCAACAGTGAGCATGACTCAAGTCAGCGAGAAGTGGAGTCATGATCCGCCTTGTAGCAGCTAGCTTGCAAGTGGGTTCCTTAGACTCGGTTTTCACTGTGGAATAATGTACTGTAACAATATAGTATCTTCTTGCAATCTATCGACTACTAGTTGCCTCCGAAGACCTTTGGATTGACGGAATGATGCCGGGCGTAAGTCACCGAGAGGCTGTACGCGTCGGTTTGTCCTTGCTTGCACCATTGTTCTTTGCCGAGCGGAATTTGAACTGACTCATCGCGCCCTATATAACGCGTCGCAGAATCCACTT
This sequence comes from Pleurotus eryngii var. eryngii, assembly GCA_029467805.1. Taxonomy (NCBI): domain Eukaryota; kingdom Fungi; phylum Basidiomycota; class Agaricomycetes; order Agaricales; family Pleurotaceae; genus Pleurotus; species Pleurotus eryngii. Next base: position 983,938 of record SZVJ01000005.1, on the reverse strand, counting down.
ACTTCCAGATGCTCGCAATGTCGTACCCCCATCATGGTCAGTATCCCGAGAATTATTCAGAACCGTCGACGCCGCACGGCTATGCCCAGTGGGATCTCGAACAACCGCAGCAAACACCAGCAATTCCAGCAGCAGCCTCAACAGGTCGAGATCGTCCCCAGTCCAGTGCCATCTTTTCAATCAAATACGACCATCCAACTTGAGGAAGTGCCCCCGGAACGCGTAGTTCCTAGTCAGACGTCTGAAGCCCAGCACGTAACGCGTTTGCGGCCGACTCATGCTGGTCATGAGCGTCGGTCTGAGGCTTCAGGGAGCGCGAAACCCAGGATGCAGGTTGACACCAGCCGTCCTAGTCTCAGCCCCGCGGGGTCGAGTCTGGCCCTGCGACACTCGCCTGTTGCGACGCGTCCTCCGGTCCAATATCATCCATACCGACGCCCGCAGAGCGCTGCTGGGCTGTCGCCGGTGGTAGCTGCCCCATCCAGGCATCGCTATGAACCAGAGCAGTCGCAGCACGTGAGGTTCATACAGCATCCACCGGCGTCAACGGTCCCCTCCCCGTCCAGCGCGCCGTCAAGATTAACGAGCTTCGGACTCGTACCCTCACCACCAGCCGCGGCTGCTAGGTACCGTGTCTTCGGATCGCCGCATCATTGTGCTAATCGTATGCCGTCTACAGCTCACCGACTATTTTGGCCGCTGTACCACCTATCACTCGCGCTAGGCCCGAGCCTACGACGCGGCATTTTAATATACGTGCCGACGTCCAATATGATCCAGACACTAAGATGCTCACCGCCATGCTTGAGCTGCCAGGGTCAAAGCGCACCGACCTGAGTGTGAGGCTGTCTACATGCGTCTGGAATAGAGTGAAGCAAGTCACCGTCTCCGGCAAGTCCAAGCCAGGCTTTCCTGAGGGATCGCTCGCTGTGAGAGAAAGGCGCTTCGGCCAGTTTTCAAGAACTTTCGCCGTCGGCGCTGAAACCAAAGTACGCACTCATATACCGTCTTCTCTTTCCCCTTCCTTTCTCCCTTCTGTCCCTTGTTTTATTCCTCCTTCGCATTTCTCTCTTTTCCTAAGTGATGTCAGAGGGATACCAACTTCGTTATTTTGCTCTCCCCTCGTGAACAGCCTGAAGACATCAGTGCCGATTTGGAAGACGGCGTGCTCACATTGAGGATTGCTTGTGGCACGCCATCCGAGTCGGAAGATTCGCATGAGATCACAATCCGATGATGATGTTGAGCTGTGTTTCATTCATTCGCCATGTCGCCCGTGTAAGATCTAGAAGAGCCATCAACCCCCTCAAACTCCAAGCTTCAAGCCCAAGCCCCAAGAAACCCCCTCGCAAATCTCACTTGTTACCCGACTACTAACTTATATCCAGGTCTCGTCGTGGCTCTAGCATCTCTGTACATACCCACCCACTCCCCCTTCAGTCCTGACTTGCATACTCATCCACATTGTCTATTACTTATCCGCTGTTTTGTTTTCTAACATATATCTGATGTATTCGTCATTAGGACTGCACATATGCTCCGCAGCCTGCTTATTTCATCGTCGAAGGTATCATAATTTCTGCATAATGGATTGAGAAGGACTGATAAACATTGCAATATAAGACTGTTCGAGTAAGTAACATGGCTCCTGGTTTCGGAAGGTTACGAAATGTTGATCTTCTTGGGTGCTAACTCTGGCGCTGACTTGGGGAACGTAACCGTCAGGACGCCATCCTGCATCGAGGCTTTGATGTTCTCGTCCTAGATGAATCAAAACCCGTTAACATTCGATGTACCAATTGAACAATGAAGAACCAAATGCACTTGCCTTGATGCCCTGAGGTAGCTGCAGCGTCCGAGAGAACTTGCCGAAGCGTCTTTCGCGGACAGCATATCCGTCTGCTTTGTTCTCTGCAGAGGTGTTGCTCTCCGCTGACACGGTCAAGCGTCCATTATGCACGTCGATATTGACGTCCTCCTTTTTGAACCCGGGGAGTTCGAAGGAGGCGGTCACCGCGTTCTGTTGCGTGTCCTCGTGCAAGTCCATTCTATATCTGGAGGTTAGCAAGCGTCGTTCGTGGATTACAACAAGAATCTTTCGTACCTTGGTCGTTGCACATTGGGTACGCCTGCAAGTTGTCTACTGATCTGACGTTGGCTTGGATTCCCTGTGCGTGTGTTGAACGCCTCGTCAAAGAGGCGGTCGAATTCGGCAAAAGGCTCGTAGAAGAAAAATGAGGAAGACATGTCGATTGTAAGTGCTGAATAAGTGAATAGGCTGGTTGTTTCTGCTACATAGCGAACGCATCGTCACTCCTTATATACTCTGAGATGCGAGCTCTGAGCAAGATCTAGAAAGTCCTTCACTGAACGCATCACAAAGCAGAACTTGGGAGAAGGCCAAAGCGACGCCATGAAACTTCTGGAAATCAGGTATGAAAGCGCCACGTGGCCGATTCGATGATCGATGATTTGCTTCCGCCGTTTGCCCACAACCCCCGAGCCAAATACACAAACCTTGGGGCGTTCAACTCATCTTCAACATGAAACCTAGGAGAGGTAACAAGTAAATTGCCGTGGGGACGAATACAGTCGGTCAAAAATCTTGGGCGAAAAGCAAATACTAGTGTAGACATCAGATTGGTGAGAATCCTTCAAGTGCGTGAGTACAGCCAGTGGAATTCAAATTTGAGGCGTAATGTTGACTTACAAATTGTCAGGAACTCAACGGCGGTTCTCAGCGCCATGCCAGCCGTTGTTGTCCGCGTCACTACAGGATCGATGTGAATTAGATTGACTGTCAATTAACTCTCACAGTTCACTTACACAGCCTCAGTCTCTGCGGCGACCTCACGACGACCGTGCCACCCGTTGTTGTCCGGGTCTCTGAAGGGTGGTGTTAGCGACTTGGTTGCAAGCACAACCTCTAGGGTGGCTCGGCTGCTTACACGGCGTCAACGTCCCGCTTGTTCTCAGCACCATGCCAGCCATTGTTATCGGCGTCGCTGCGAATGATCGATTTAGGTTTGAATCTGCAACATCGATCTGTTACTTACACCGCGTCGACATCGACTTCTCTCTTGTTCTCAGCACCGTGCCAGCCATTGTTGTCGGCGTCACTAGGGAGGTCAAGTGAGCTTAGCAGCAACATACACCACATTCACTTACACTGCGTCGGTCTCTACGTCCCGTTGGTTCTCGGCGCCATGCCAGCCATTATTATCAGCGTCACTGTAGAGGAAGATGAGTTTAAGCCGGGCATCCAGCCCATTCGTACTGACACCGCATCAGTCTCGACTTCGCGTCGGTTCTCAGCGCCGTGCCAGCCATTGTTGTCCGCGTCACTGGGAGATAGGTGAGCTAATGAGCTTAGCGGAAACATCTATTACATCCCGCTTACACAGCGTCGATCTCTGCAGCAATTTCCCGTCTGTTCTCAGCACCATGCCAGCCGTTGTTATCAGCGTCACTGTAGAGAATGAGATCGAGCACATCCAGCTTGTTATGACTTACACAGCATCAGTCTCAACTTCACGTCGCCGGTTCTCGGCGCCGTGCCAGCCGTTGTTGTCCGCGTCCCTGAAAGACAACGTTAGCAGACTCCGCTGAACGAAGAGGCTCCGAGCCTCACACTGCGTCGGTAGTGGCGGTATCTCTCTGGAAGCAAGGGTCAGCCGTGGATCGTAATGTCAGTAATGCGAACCCATACGGTAACTTTGGGCACGGCGAGGGCCGTTGCAAGGGTCGCGAAAAACGAAGAGAGTGCTGAATGCAGACACCTTCATGGTAGTGTAGGATTAATGAGCTGGAAAGGATAAAGCTGTGGTTGATGGGGTATAGGATGTGCCATTTCAACGTCCTTTTATACAGAATCAAGGACTCTAAGAAGTCTACGAAATTGGGCGTCAAATTCTTCGTTGTAATTCTGCTGACAGTAGATTCGGGAAACATACCAACCGCCAAATAGAACATAAGCAGAGCAGCTGAGAGTCATCGGGTGAGCCCCGATGCGATTCTCTCATGCCTGCGCGGAGCACATCATTCACGTCTAAGTTGAGCTAAGAAGTTGACGTTCAAGTTCAAACGCCACAAAGCCGCGAGTTGCCTTGTTCGTTGCAATGCCCCTGAATGCCTCCTAAGAACCAAAGAGTCCAAAAACAAGTGCTTGGAGTCGCTTCCAATGGAATTCTGCATGGTAAGTGCTGGGAAATTATGCAGGCAGCGAGGTATAGTGCACTAGAAAACTCACCATCGCTGCCAAATACTTAGTAGTGCAATACTCACATCAGCAATCTTCATTCCCACTGGCAGCGCATGCCAAGATGGTACCTGGTAGAAGCCACAGTGAATACTGCTAGATGGCCCAGTGCATATGGATGTAATTTGATTGATGTTGGTGGTGACCCATGATAGCCCAAGGCGGGCCAAGTGTACGAATAACTACTACCAGATGATCACCGCCTATCATCCTGACTTCTGACACAGAATGGTCAGATACTCAAGACAATACTCATAATGGGAACTGCAGAGGCTACCCAGAAAATGAAGGTATCAATTGGAAGTTCTCCCAAGGGAACAAATAACTAATAGAGGATGGGAATAGCTAGGTTGCTCTCCACATGGCGAGAAGTGTTGTATTTCTCTTTTGTCCTCCTTTCTAATGCCCATTCCTTGATCTTCTCAAAGTCCCTGCACTGATGCACCACATTGCCTTTGGGAAAGGCTTGTTGGAAAGTTTTGTTCCATTGCCATACAATCGTGCTGACATCTGAAGAGCACATCAACGACTGTCGAATGCTATCTAGGCAATGACTGATGTGCTCTTTGTTCTTGGGGTCATCCATTCGCATTTCTGGATAGTGGTCAGGGTACAGTGCTTTGCAGATCTGATTCTGAGGGTTCAATGTATTAAATACATGGAGTCGTTCATAGAGCATTCAGTCTGTACCAAACAATGAATTTTGTGGAATACATCAAGTTCAATGATGAAATTTCCTTTATCCCCTGGAATCTCTTCAGTACAGTTGGGGAGACGAGCAGCTTGGGACTTTGGGATGTGTGATATGCCAACTTGAGTTTACAAGGTCAGTTAGTATTGAGGCTTTCAACAACGAAGGAGGAACCGTTCTTCTTCTCCTACCACCTCGATGTGAGATTTTCCCACGGTACAAAAACTGCGAAAATACACTTGAAGGGGGCATACACAAAAGAATGAGTAATAGGACCATCACAAAACTGTGGGCGAGCATAGCATCAGATGAAGGAGGAATGGAAGACGGCCTGCAAACCATCAAAGAAGCCACGAACACCCTGATCAAGCACAATCTGTGTGAAGCGACGGATGATTCCACAGTTGACATACATGCAGCACTTGGGGCAATAAGAGCAATAGCGGTGGGGACAAAGGTTGTCAGGACGAAAGAGGGACTAATCGCAGCAGCCAAAATCATAGAGTTGCTGGACAAGCGGGAAACAAACCAGAGGACATTGGCAGCAGCAGCAAAGGGAGCTAGGGAGGGAGTGATGGAGGGAATGACAGAGGTGGGTAACAGGGTCAGTGAAGCAATGGAAGGTGTGCGAGAGGTGATAGAAGAGGTGAAGAAGGAGATGAGCAGCACAATGAGCAAGATGGTGGAAGGGGTGAGGGAAGCAACAAAGGCAGGAGCGGGGACATACACAGACACTGCCTGGAGCGGACAGGCAGCTTTCCTGACAAGGCTGGCGATGGCAGTGGACTGGCAGAACGTAAAGGTGAGGCAGGTGGTGATACAACAAGCGAAAGGGGTCAAAGAAGACCAGTACAGCCTAGCGGGCCTCTCTGAGAGAGAGCTAGTTGAGAAGGGCAACCTGGCCATCGAGGCGATCGGACCGATGGCAGCAAAGCCAGAAGCAGTGGCGTTCATTGTGGCAAGGAAACTCAAGGGCAGGGACACAGTGCTGCTGATGAACACTGTGGAGGCAAGGAAATGGCTATGCGATGGGAACCTCAATGTTTTCATTGAGGGATTTGACGCGTCCTCGCAGATACGAGCCCCCATGCTCACAGTGGTAGCAGAATTCGTGCCAGTGGAGTTTAGGCTGGATGACCAGGGAGAGATACGGATGATGGAACACGATGCCGGACTTGAGGCAGGGAGTATCAAGGAGGCATTGTACATCAAGCCAGAGCGAAAGCGGATGGTGGGTGTAAGGGGACACTCCTATTTTCTCCTATCCCCCTGTCCCTCTCCCTTCCTCCTCATTCCTTTTTCTTTTCCTTCATCCCACGGACTCTTACATACATCCCTTTCATTCCCTTTCGTCCCCTTTCCTTTCCACTTCCTTTCCGCCCACTTCTTTCGCATCCGAGTCACGTCCAGTGACTCCGGAGTCTTCCTGCACTTCGGACTTGCTTCAGACTTGCTCAGACTTGTCTATACACTTCGGGGCTCATCTGGGCTACCCCTACCCTCCCCCCCCACTCCATTTCTCTTCACTCTTACTTCCCCAGGCTGCTGGCACGACTCCTGTACATTCCCCTTCCACTTCATTATCACATGCCCCCTCGTACCTTGTGATATTTGTTTGGACTTGTGGCTGGTGTACTGTACAGTTATCCTTCATTCCTCCCACACTACTACAGTATATACTTCGCTTCCTAGCATGGAGAATCCCTATCCTGTTCTCTTTGGATTCTCCCTCTGCTAGGTGAGCAGCTCTCTCATGTATTGTAGTTAGACTTATTCATATCTTTGGATTCTCCCTCTGCTAGGCCTGCGCTGTCGGCCATCTTGAGGTTGCCCTTACATTGACAACATCTGGTGCTTGGAGGCCATGCAGGGTATGGTGGTGCGATGTGATACAGAGCCAAAGGTGAGACCGCTGAAGACAGACCACTTCCCAGTGGTAACAGAGCTAGCATACAAGCTAATAAGGAACCAGGTGTGAACACGCAAGAACTTTAGGGCAGCTGACTGGCCAGCTCTCAGGAAGGCGCTGATAGAGGAGCTCGACAAGCTGGGACCACCTACTAAGCCAAGGACGATAGCCGAGTTCGAGCAGCAATGCACTGCACTGGAGGGCACCATTCAAGAAGTAGTAAGCAGAGATGTGATAGTGCCAGTCACGAAGCCCTGCCCGTTCGTGAAACAATGGTGGAACAGCGACCTGGGGCGGCAGCGCAAGGAGGTAGGACACATGTCGAGGAAATCATACCAGAAGCGCAGTGAGGCCAACCATGTGATACACGAAGTGTTCAGAAAGGCACAAAACAAGCTATCAGAGGACATCAAGACTGCGAAACGAGAACACTGGCGCAACTTCCTTGAGGGTGCCGATGGCAGTACCGTCTTCATTGCAGGAAGAATGGTCAGCAGACCAGGGACAGATGGCAGGGCGCTCCGAATGCCAACACTCAAGAACAAGGTAGGGAGGAAGGAGGAGGATATCCATGACAATCCAGAGAAGGCAAAAGTCTTCCACAAGCTATTCTACCCCCTGCCACCAAAGCAATCATCAGTCCCAGGGAACACGAGATACCCGGAAGCAAGGTGGGACTTTTGAGTGATAACCAACGAGCAGATAGAGACCACGATCCACCGTCTGTCACTGTACAAGGCAACGAAACCAGGAACAGCCCCCAACAGTGTCTTTACCCACTGCGCAGACCTACTGACACTGTATCTAGGAACCTTGTACAGAGTGACATTTGAGCTTGCACACTACCTGGCTGAGTGGGCGGAAACTGACTCAGTGGTAATTCAGAAAACCAGGCAAAACGGACTATACCATCCCCAACGCCTGGAGACTGGTAACCCTCTCTAATGGCATGGCATGAGTACTGAATGCGGTGTTAGCAGATGACCTGGTGGCACATGCAGAGAGGACAGGTGCGTTACCACCAAACCACTTTGGGGGCAGGCCAGGCAGGTCCACCATGGATTCTATCCACCTCACGTCGAAGACGGTGATGGATGCGTGGAGATGAGGGGAGGTCGCCTCCGCCCTCTTCTTGGACATGAAAGGAGCATTCCCCAGCGTGGCAGTGGACAGGCTAGAGCATAACTTGCAGATGGCAGGGATCCCAAGGGAGTACTCTGACTGGGTGCTCAGGCGGCTGCAGAATCGGACAATGAGACTCACGTTCAACAACTATCAATCAGACCCGTTTCCAGTGGCGAATGGACTCGACCAGGGTGACACAATGTTAGTAATTCTCTATCTCTTATACAATGTGGGGATACTGTCTAAGGTCAAAGGGGACAAAACCAAACTTGGACTGCTGTTCATCAATGATGCAGCGATTATCGTAATGGGAGCAACATTTGCAGACACCCATACAAGGATTCAGGAAATCATGATGGGGAGGGATGGTATCTTCAAGTGAGCCAGAGACCACAACTGCGAGTTCGGGGTGGATAAATTCCAGCTCCTCGACATGTCATGGAAGAAGGTCCCGCACCCGATGCACCCCTGCAAGAGAGTCCTGCTAGCAAGGAGGGACCTGATGCTTAATGGAACCAGAGTAGTGTCGAGTGAACAGGTACACTTCCTTGGTATCTGGCTGGACAGGGAGCTATGGTGGAATCAACAGGAAGTGGCAGCACTGGCAAAGGGACAGGACTGGATGTCGAGATTCTCTAGGCTGGCGTGACCATCATTCGGAATCATGGCGAAGTACGCAGGCTGGCTTTACTCCACGATCGCCATACCCAGGATCCTATATGGCACCAAAATCTACCTGACCCCACCGAAATGCCAAGCGACGGAAGCACAGAAGGCCAGGGGGATGCAGGTGCAAAGAGCAATTGTCCGCAAGCTTGCAGCAGCTCAGTGCAAGGCCATGATCATGGTCACCAGGGCCATGTGCACGACAGCAACAGATGTAATGGAGGTGCTCACCGGGTCCCTTCCCTTCCATCTAGTGGTGGAACAGCACCGATTCCGAGCAGCACTACGCATGGCAACCCTACCTGAGGGGCACCTGCTATACCGGCACGTACAGAGAGCAGTGAAGTGCGATGTCAAACAGCACCGAACCCCACTCCATGCCCTCATAAACGACTTCGAGGCAGACATCAGGGGAGTGGAGACAGTCAAGATGACAAGGTGGGATGCAACATGGAGGTCGAAGCTGAGGACAGTCATAGCGGGCTCAAGGATAGAGGCGGTGAGGGCAGAGAGTAGCGACCAGACAAGGGTCAAGGTGTACACAGATGGCTCTGGGTACAAGGAAAAAGTAGGGGCCGCAGCGGTGATGACCAAGGACAGAGCGACAACGAGAATACTCAAGATGAGACTGGGCACAGAGAAGGATTGCACAGTCTACAATGGGGAGTGCGCAGCATTGATACTGGGAATGGAACTGATCAGGCGGCAGACAGGGATTGCATCAGCAAGCATATATGTCGATAACCAAGCAGCCATCATAGGGATGGGGTCGCGCAAAGCCAACCCAGGGAGTTATCTCCTCGATCATGCACACACAGTGTTTACAGCAGCACAAAAGATGAATGCGGGGATCAGGCTAACGATATGCTGGGTCCCAGGGCATGAGGGAGTGGAAGGGAATGAAAAGGCGGACAAGGCAGCGAAGGAAGCGGCAGAGGGGTGGGTGAGCAAGAAGAGCAGCCTGCCAGCACCACTGCAGGAGAAAGACGCGATAAAAAGGAGCAAAGCAGCGGCGAGCCAGGCGTACGAGGTCAAGCTGAAGAAGAGGGCAAGGAAGGGGTGGAAGCTATCAGAGAGGTATGGAAGGATGGTGGAACTGGGGCTAGGGAGGACGTCGAAGAACTACAAGAAGGCAGTCGCAAGTATGATAAGACGGCAGGCGAGCATCATCACGCAACTGGTGACTGAACACACACCTCTGAACAAGCACCTGCACAAGATCAGAGTGGTCCCATCGCCAATATGCTCAGTGTGCGGCCTATATGAAGAAATGGTCACTCACTACCTGGCAAAATGCATGGCACACTGGGTGGCCAGGGAGGCACTGCGGGGGGAGATAGGGAGAGCAGCAGGGATGGCGACGACGATCTTGGGTAACACCAAGCACTACCCAGCTATACTGAAATTTGTGGCACAGACACGGTGGATCGTACACAAGTAGGTGCGACTACGATACATCTCTATTAATTCACAACTACCATACTTGACAGATGCACAGGGATCATCACCTCGGGCATGCTATTATGCGGTGTAAACTGCCACAGCGCTGCCAACGGTGGCGCCAGGCAGTGGTTAGAGGACAACTTCTCTTGGATAAGGCATGGACTAGACATAGGCGGTAGACACTGTACAGTACATACCCTCCCACATATGGCAACACCACTACAGAGGCTAATTGGATTCAAAAAAAAAAAAACAACGAAGGATATGCTCCCACAATTGTAAAGATCCTCCCAATGAGCATCGAGTTCCGCTGAAGGAGGGGCTTGGAAAGGGGAAATGTCATCCTCGAAGCCGTTGAAGAAGGCATAGTATTTATAGGATATAACATCCTGGGCAGGCGCTGTAACCATTGTTAGCTTTGTTCCAACATTTGAAAGGGCAGAACGTACAATATAGCCACTTCTCTTCCTGGGTATCGTGCAAATTATTCCTGAGAATGGTGAGCAGTGCCATCAATGCACAAGTTTGTGCGATGATGATATACCACAAGCGGCGTGATGAGGGATTGGTCGAAGTGGTTGTATGAGTAAGTGTGTCCTCCGAGTTGTTGTCCTGAGGAAGTAGTCCTTCCTTGTCATTACTGTCGTCCAACTTGGATCGAAGTGAAAGATATGGCTTAGCAGACAACCACTTTGGTAGCATGTTGATCATAGTACTCGTTGCGAGTCCTGGTAGAGAGGAGGAGGGGAGGTTGACGGAGCCGTTCGAGCTCAAGTTCTAGCATTCAACTGTATATTGTTTGTGGTGGTTTCTGCTTGATCCCAGGCTCCCATGTCAAGTCAGTCAATCAAGCCGAAGATAAGATGATAAGGCATGATCACTCATCTTTGTCCCAAGGAGAAGCAAAATGCCAAAGCTGTCAGGAATGTGTTCTTGTCGCCGACCGGGCAATTTTTGTGCAATTTTGTCGCGCTTCAGGAACAGAATCAAAGCTTTGATTGCCTCTGTCGTAGGAAGTCTTGTGATCACGCAACGCAGGTCCGCTATTAATAACTCGACACTCTAGTGTCTCGCTTGGTGGTTATGTGTTTATGTGTTGAAGGGCCAAAGTGCATCGAAAGCATACGAGTCTGACAATGGGGCGTGAATGTCAAATTCTCAAAAGCTTAGCAGGCCACACCACCACTTTCGGATTAGCAGTCGTCCATTGCTCAAAGGTTCTTCATAGTTGTAGCCATGTGTTGAGAAAGAGGATGCTGCCAACGTTGGCGAATGGCAGAGCAAAAAGCACCGGAGTACTCATACACGAAGCACATGGCCTAGACATATAGCCTACCTATCTGCGGGCGAAGAACGGTCAGTACTCATCCGCGTGTCGCCATGTCCGGCACCGTTTGCGAGGCTAACACCCCTTTGGCCCAATTTAGTATTGTTTTATACTAAACGGGGATTCTGTTGGGGAACGACACATCAGTGTGTCTTCGTGTTTGCTCGTGCATTACCTCGGAATGCATTCCCAAAGACAATGGGTGCACATGCTCAACATATGTTTCAGTGGGACATTCCCATGCTTCCGATTTGGCCAACACTACCAGATTCAAGGCATGACTCCTGAGATGATAGTTGAAAAAACAGGAAAGAGAACCGTAGCATGAGCTTGCGGGGAAATACAGACAGGTGCTTCATGGTTGTCTGAAATTTGATGAGGCGAACGCCATAGCACGCATTGTCTATGAAAGAATTCAACATGAGGCCTTCCCTTTAAATGGAGAAGAAAGACACACACCCCTCCTTGATGGCTGCCGTCCCAACGGCGCCTTTATGGTGGCAAGAGCGATGCTAACAGAGGAGTGAAAGTCATACCTGAAGCCTCGAGGTAGGAGGAAGGGAAAGTAAATGGAGAATATAATCGAAGGAGAACGCAAAAACCGTGGAGAAAATTATGACATCGACGTATACGCTAAAATGGTCTATGTAGATATTGTGACAAATATGGCGTGTATCAAACGAGCTTTACCTCACTAGGCTTATTCTACGTCGCGCCAAGGCCTATCAACGTTGGCATCGGTTTGTTCTTGCTGCTCTTCTACCGCGCCTTCCCGCGTGGCAGCAAGGGTCAGAGCCTCCATCGTATCCGTCAACTCATTCATTCCCTTCTCTCGCATTGCCTGGGCAGTCGTAGTGTGGGTGGGGTCTTTGGGATCCCACGAGGGCTCTGGGCCCCTCCAACCACCATTCAGGTAGACGTAGTTCATGAATGCATGCCACAATGGATCCAGGGACAACACGGCGGGGTCGCCGACAACGATGAGCAAGGCTTGAGCTCGAGTAACCGCAACTGATTCACAACGTCATCAGCCAATGCTCGTCCTTGGTAGTAAGGGAAGTGGTAACACGTACCGTTAAACCGGCGCGGATTGGCGACGAAACCCAGAGTGTGGCGAAGATCGTACTCTACAAACTCGCGGCTGCTTCGCACGGTTGATATGATCATGACTTTACGCTCCTGGATAGAGAGCGACGAGTCTGAGCAGACAGGTATCCGACAGAGGGAATTAACACGCACCTGCCCTTGGAACTCCTCGACACTCGCTACTTTGACTTCATCAGCGAAGGCTCTGAGGACAGCCCGTATCTTCAGGACCTGCGCGTGATAGGGAGTGACCACTCCAATATCCTTGTCAGCTATGACAAAACTCCGCGATTAACTAACACACCAAAAAAACTAAATAAGGTAAACGCACTGAGTTTGAGCTGCCTATCAGACCGCAGTGCATTGACGTAGTTCTTGACTTCAGTTGCTTCGTCAATGTTGAAGAAAGATGGAGAAGAGGCCTCTCGGTCGTCCTTTCCAGAAATCGCGTGGAATATGACAGGGAACTTCTTGGATGGAAGAAGCCGCCAGCCGATGAAGGAGTCGATGACTGAGCGTGGGCCACATTCCTGGAGCTCGCCGTGATAGAACTTCTCATTCGGGAACTTAAGAATCGCTTGATGAGACCGGAAGTTCTTGACGAGCTTCACGACACTAGAAATTGCAATGGATATGAGTACGGTATTCCCTGTCTTTGTGAAGGAAGAAGCAATTACGATATTCCGTGACTAGTGTGATGGTCGTAGAGGGGGCGGTCCATAAGTCGCTCGATATAGCTGGTATCCAGCCCCAATTCGCGCGCGAACTTGGAACGAATGATAGGGCCAAGCTGCTTGGGATCGCCAGATAATATAATATTCGTTTGGTTGTCTCCCATTGTCTTGATAGGAACCATGACCTCCGGCTCGGTGGCCTGACCCGCTTCGTCGACGAAGACATGGCTGAAATGCCCGCGAGGCATTCCTATGCCATGAGCGAACGAGGCCGACACACACGTTGCCACAACCACCCTGAACCGCTTCATAGTCGCCAGGGGTGGCACCGAGAGCTGGCCATTCGACATCGTGTAGGTGTGCTTGAGCAACGAATCGGGGATCGTATCTTTCTGCCTCGAGGGCGCGTAGAAGCGGAAGAGTTCGTCAGATTTAAAGTACGGCGAGAGGCGCTGGGCGATAAGGTCGGCGGCAGAATTGCTTGGCGCGCAGGCGAGGATGCGCCCTGTCCGGTTCTTCCACAGGACCTGTAGGATGGCCTCCACCGTCGTCACTGTCTTCCCCGTTCCAGGCCTGTGGTACCTGCTGAGCACACACCACGCAACTCGAGGAATAAAAGTCCACTCACGGCCCAAAGATCACAAATGGCGCCGAGCCCGGGGGCTGCTTCACAATCGACATGACCGCCTGTTTCTGTGGCGCATTCTGCCCGATCAGCGGGTTTTCAATACGCAGGCTGAGGACGGGGACTTGGTCGATCAAGAGATGGGAGTTCGTGGGAAAGAGCAATCTCTCGGGAGAGAATGCAGATTCCATAGCCTGGTGTTGACGGCGTAGGGGGGGTAGCGGTTGTACTTGAAGCGGACATTGTAGAGCTGGTCCTTGTGCCAGTGGAAGGCGGGGTTGAATCTCAGCCCGACTTCAAGCTTGCGAACGAAGTGGACACCGCCCGAGAACCAGTGGCCTCGCGGCGCACCGCACGCTTGGACAAGGATGATGTCCCCTATACCATATCAATTCTAAGCGAGGGAACTTACACAACAAAGACTGGATTAACTACTCACCGACGAGGACGCTCGGACGCTTCTCTGCCAGACCAGGGACTTCGAGACTACGTTGTGTATATCAGCGCCCATCTTCATTGATAAACGGGCATACGGACTAGTAATTTGACCTGTAGAAATTCATCTTGACGCCCTGCATATCGTAAATCTCCATGTCTCGCCTGGCAAACATATTGAGTAACGTATTCAATTTAAGGCTGTGATACGAGGACGTACTCGCTTTGGAATTCCTCCGTCCAGAGTAAGTGCTTGAAATGCCGACCATACGACTCGCTATTCAAAGACTGAGGGAGAAAAGACTTGCGGATAGTATGGAGGACATGGGCATAAGACCCCGACGTAAAGATATTGGAGAAGTGACGAGGAATCAAGGCCAGTGGCAACGGAACAACGTACGGCACAGCTTTTGTCGAGGCCGGCAATTCCGGGGGGACAACGTCGACCTCGGGCTGCCTTGCTAGTCGTTTCTGGGGTACGAAAGGCGCCTTGGGTCGGAGCATGTCATGATCCTCCTTGTTGCCGACGATGGCTGTCAGAGGTCGGGAGATGGTGAAGCGCTTCTTTAGTTGGGAGTCTTCAAAGAGAATGTCCACGCGATCGTGGTATCGACCGGTGTAAGTTTGCCGGAATGTGACATGCACTTGAACAGACTTTCCGGGTGCGAGATTGGTGTGACCCTGGAGACGCGCAGAGAACCTGCAAAAAGGTGAGGGAGACAAAAGTACGGAAATAAAGAAGACTCACGGGGAAGGCTGATTCACTACCTTCAAGCCTACGATGGATATGAAAGAGAGCTGGTTCCTGTTCTCGACACTGAGGGACAGAGCCCGGCCGTCCGCCGCCGCATGACTGTCAATGACATCAAAGGCCAAGCTACCAGAAACGACAACGCCGTTCTTGTCCCTTTCTGCTTCGTCCATTGCTGTTCGGTATGACAGGAATCTTTCCTTGTCTTTGTGTCTCACTGCTTGAATGTGCTGTGGCCAGCAACGCGTCAAAATTTGCCTGTTGCAGACAACGCAGAGTGTATGAGCGGGCACCTCGTCGGCGACCTGAGGTTCAACGTTCTCAGCAATACCTTGGCGGACCGCCTGCGTACGATGCGCGATTCCGGCAACGTGCTGCTCCCAATTCAACCTGGTGCCACTGACGTATCGCTCGCAGAGAGGGCAAAAAAGAACGGCAGAGGTCTCGCCACGAACACGTTTGATATGCTGTTTTGAGTTGAGGTGTTTGTCGAGGAGATATTGGGAAGCGAAAGAGTCGCCACACGTCTCGCAGACGGGTAAGACGTGACTAAACCTGCAGTTTGGAGTCTTGCACGCGTCGGGTCCTCCATACACGATATAACGACACAATCGTTGAGACATCGCGTTCGTAGAGGCTGGGAATGAAGAAACGAGTGCGAGTTTGCGGGATCCATAAGCTTAATTCGATAAAGGGAGTCAGGGCCGTGGGCGCCAACTAAATCAAGACGGTCCCGAAGCAGGGTTCAAACTTCAAAGGGAAAACAGAGACAACGAATACTTATTAGGACACGAAATGAGGACGGGCGACTGCAACAAGAAAACAATCGTACAATATCAGAAACGAGATCTCTAGGGTCCTTGATCTTGACCCAACAGCCATGGGCGACGCAAGTATTAGCCTCGGAAATAGAGTCGAAGCGAGCCATCCATTGTAATGTCTCCATGGTACACTGGAATAATATAGGGTGCTCGAAGTTATTTACTCGTGTTTGGAAAAAACTCCTACTAAACTCCGACTGATAGCAAGACCACGTAAGTATTTGAATCAGTCTCCTGATTTCGTAGAAAGCGGAAGGAAATTGACCCGCGGTAGGCTCAGAAATCTGACGAGCCAGTTACTGCGACATGGTCGTCCTCCCCGTCGAGCTAATTCATCATGTCATTCCTTTCCTCTATAATAACATCGAAGAAGAAGACCTAGAGGGACTTCGCCCCGTTCGAACTGCCGACTTGGCTGCTTGCGCCCTTGTCTGTCGCTCTTGGAGCGATATCAGTCGGCCTTACATCTTCCGCACCATCACCATATCCGAGGATTCCTGGAACTTCCGGTTCTTTTTCCTTCACTTCTCCTCTCCCCACCTGTGCGAATATACCCGCGAACTTCGCCTGTCGTGGAACACAGGCTGTCTGGCACCCGAGTGGTTTTCCGATTGTCTCGAGCATTTCACAAACCTTCTCACGTTGCGTCTCGAAAATCGGGCTTCGCTTGTGACGCAACCTCCGTTGATACCTCTGATGGGTATTGGATCTTTACTCGCCAACATCCCTCTCAAACGGCTTCACCTACGAAAGTGGATCTCGTTCGACGATGCCTCTGATATCCTCCACATCCTTTCGTTGTGTTCGGCTTCTCTTGAAGAATTGTCGCTCGAAGTATTCATTACCTCGGCTAGAGCTCAACCAATTGATCAGGTCCTCCCAAAGCTCCCACCAGTCGTTCATCTCCCGGCCCTTCGTACGCTGGCTCTGCTCTGCGAAATCTCTGACATCTCACAAGCAACCGGCATCAGTATTGGGATCCCCAACCTTGAAACCTTGACCGTCGAAGTAGGGGGCCACGACTCTTGGAGTTTAGCGGGATGGAACTTGAATCGTATACCACGGCTTAATTTGACGGGTATGCACGTCCATCGTAGCCAATCGACTCCTCGGTGACCTATACGAATTCAGTGCCATGCGAGGGTGCCATTCCTGATTTAGGCCCTTCTATACGACCCTCTCATCTAACGATCAACCTACTTAAAAGGCAATCAAGAATCCCATACCTTGCGGTCGTCGCATGGGTAGGGGGTTGCATTCGTCGGCTTCCGTTTCCCGAGCATCTTCATCAACTTACCATCAAAATTGCTAGTTCCTCCCACACTCAGGACACACTCCTGTATCCTCAGCGCACACATTACGAATCACTCTACCGCATCTTCCAATCCCTCATCTATCACCAGGCTTTGCGACGTATAGACCTGCACATTGCCGTCCTCGTGCAAGGCAGCGCCGACATGCCTCAGTCCTTCAGCATGGAAGGCGAAATCGGGACGCTGAAAGAAGTGTTCGCGTCACTGTTCAGCGCCGGGCTATTGTCTGTTCACCTCGTTCTCGAACGCTTGGTTTACTGCAACCGCGTCTGGGAGACGAAGCTAATTATGCAGTGCAATGTGTGAAGAATTGGATCGCCGCTCATACACGGACGTCCATCATGCCCGGTGTTGGGAGGGAGAAATGCGAGCTTTCGAAGCGTGTCCATGGGGGGTGGTGCGCCGTGTATTTTACATATTCGCTGGGTGAGTCTTCCATATGTGATTCGTGATTTGACACGACGACGACGACGACGACGACGGGCAGGATACTGTTAGACACGAACGCCAGCGTTTGTTGCTCTATGTTTTCTGTTCTTCCGCTTTGCGCCGGCTGTGGCTGTATTCATATTCTGTGCGAGTACCATATCATTCTCCATGCAATACTGAGACATTGATACCATTAGCCCGCGGGAGTGATGATTCGCTTCCAACATCACTGAACTACCACTGCACTCCAGCACACCTCACATGAGGGGGCCGATGAGCTTCAGGCCTTGGGGCCGCAGCAATTGTAGCAACCATTTGCGCCTGACAGCGGCCGTCCGTCGGGGCACACATAGCCCTCTGGGCGACACACAGCCAAGCAGACCTCAGGTTCCGGTGGCGGTGCAGTGCAGCACATGAAGCAGTCGCCGTCGCCCGTAGGCGGGACTAAGACCTGCCCGCTACCGCAGACGTGGTCTTTGGGGAAGCACGCCTTCAAGCACGCCCTGGGAGGGGGCAGCGGGTCGGCGAGCGCGATGCAGGCCGTCACAAGCGTGACGGCGGCAAGGATCGTTTTGGAGAACATTTTTATATGGTTTTTGGGGGGGGGGGGGGGGTGAGTGCTTCGAGATCTGTGCGGAGGAGGAGGTTGTTAGGTTGACTTGTGATTATAGCGGGGGTGGTGCTGGGAGGAAGCGGCCGCTTACTTGTCTCTGGTTGGTTGTTCGAGTGTGATGGGTCTCCATGGCCTTCACCGACGCCCTTATATACTGTAGCCAGAGGCCAAGGCAGGGTTGCAGGCAATCGGGGAAACATCCAGGTGTGGGTCAACGCGAGCCCTGGGGGTCACCGATGACTGAATTAGTGGCGAAATCATAAGGCCCGGCAGAGCGTCCAGGAAGCATTCATTCAGTGGCAGGAGGCCAATTTCCGTCGAGCGCGCCGAGTTCAAATTTCACATGCTCCAGAAGGCAGAAGCAGAAAGCAGAAAGCGGAAAACGTTTCCAGACCCCCAATATCACGCTCCCCGCTCCCCAATCAAACTAAATATCACCATCAATTTGTCGCTGTATATCCGCTTTCCTCTGTATGGATGCATGGGGTCAGCAGTCCGTAGCGGCGAAATATCAGTGGACTATCTGTCGGACGTGGTCGCTGGTGACTTGCTTGGCCGCTTGATGCTCGGGAATGTGGATTAAAAAACGCGTATCCCGTTTAGAAAACGGGGTTGGCGTGTAGGTCTCCACCTTGGTGCGTGGATGTCGAGTGAGTACTTGTGAGCGAAGCCTTACGATATGTACTTACAGACCAGGGTCGAATGCCCTGGAGGAAACACCGAAGCTCAGGCCTTTCCCCCAGACTTCTGCAGCACCGATTCCCAAGGGCTTAATGTTCAACTGGCATGTTCGACTCAATGGTCAACTTTCACCGCGGTCAAGAGCATAACGGAGACTACTCGCCGTCTTGCCATCGAGGCGGGCTATCCGTAGCATTGACTTCAAGCCTTCGACCTAGATGTTCATTTCATTCTATCAAGTCGTTGCTTGAAGGTCGCATTCTCAGGTCGTCCTCCCAAGATGAGCGAACGAACTATTTACGAGGGGGATGTGTCGCTCTGGTTGCTCCGACCTCCCCCCCCCTTGATGCCAAGTTATTGACGTGCCCAATGATTATTCCAATCTGGGACGCTCGCTTCCTTGTCGGGACTTGATGTGAGGGGTCATCCACATTTACGAAGATCATCTATAAGATTTCTGGAGGCAAGGTCGTATAACGAGAAGTTCGGACAGAGAAATTGCCCATATGCAACTATGTCGACTAGTTGATGTTTATGTGAACGACCAGCCTCCTACTGTGAAGTTTTGTTCTTGCTCTTGCCTCCACGTTCGCATTCCCACTCGCATTCTTTGCTTCGTTCTCCCGTTCCCCATTGCGTACTTTACATTTCGCATTTTTAATTGTTGGAGGAAGGTCATCTGAGGATGACCCATCTAAACTATTCCGGGGTCGTCAGGGCTTATGGATGTCGCATCAGTACTAGTAGAAGAAAATTCAAAGAGGAGTTGCAGGTGGGAACCAGAGGTGGTGGAAGTGTCGGCCAAATCTTTCATCCCGTTGAATCGTGCTGAATTCGCAGCTTTTCAAAGCTTATCTTGTCTTTCCGTAAGCTGTCTTGTTTGCCATCACGTTGATAAAGGGAACAACAGCGACGCAATAATGGAGGCGTGAGTTCAGGAGGCGTGTGACTGTCATATGTGACCAAGCGGTCACACATGTCCATGCGTAGGCATACTTTCACAACGTTGGCTAACGCAGAAACACAAAACGGTTCATATATTCATTTATCCTACCATGGCATAGAGCGCACCTGTGTGAGCAACTTCTGTTAAAAGATCAAGCAAAACGGTCTTGAATTGACCGGGATATTGTGTGACAGAATTGCCTAGCGTTTGGCGCCCGCACCCTATGTACTTCAAGTTACGGCAAATAATTATAGCTGCAAGTGCAAGTTCACGTTTACTCCACTATTCTCGTTCTCACAGTTACAAAAGTCAGGTACGGGTTTACTGATTGATGATGCATCGTTTACTCCTGATTGTGTCCAGCACGGCCCATCATACTCGCGTGACTTGACCTCACATGCTTAAGGTCATTCGGAATGCATTCAAATCGCTATCAGTCCACGCCCATCTACGCTACAGCTACTCGACAATGGGCGCAGCAGGGGCACAGACCGTGCACACCGGCGAACGCCTCGCGAAGCTCCGGGAGCTGATGTCCCAGAACGATGTCGGTGCATTCGTCGTGCCAAGTGAAGATCAGCGTACGTGAGATGTCCCCTCGAGGCGATCAACTCACGATCCCGAGTAGATTCCAGCGAGTATCTCGCGCACTGCGATGAGAGACGGGCCTTCATTTCGGGGTTCAACGGTTCAGCAGGTGTGTTACACTTTGCGTAGTTGGCTGAGTGCGTCTCGCTGATTGTTCAGGTTGCGCCGTTATCACGGCCAGGAGCGCCTTTCTATTCACTGATGGAAGGTATTTCTTGCAAGCGGAACAGCAACTAGACAAGTAAGTGTATTGTAGTCGATCTCTCATTGTAACCCAACTATCTACAGGAACTGGACATTGATGAAACAAGGCCTGCCAGACGTACCGACATGGCAAGACTTTCTGTCAAATGTGCGTATGTTCGTCAAATCTCCTGCCCAGCTGACCTCTTGTCAGAACCTAGAAAATTCGCTCCGCATTGGCATTGACCCGACTCTTATCTCGGCTGGTATGCACTTTCACATTCTACTACGGTACTTCTAATCACATTGATCACACAGTCGACGCAGAGAACCTCACGAAATCCCTCTCCCCACTCGGCTCCTCACTCGTCTCTCTGCCTCGCAACATCGTCGACGTCGTCTGGGGCGCAGACCGCCCGCGCAGACCGAACGCCGGTGTCTCGTATCTAGACACCAAGTACTCCGGGGAAGGGCACGCGCAGAAGCTCGCACGGCTGCGCGCAGAGCTGCGGACGAAGAAGGCGGCGGGGCTCGTGGTGACAATGCTAGACGAGGTCGCGTGGCTGTTCAACCTGCGCGGCGCGGACATCGACTTCAACCCGGGTGGGTCGCCCGTCTCACGATGCGTTTTGTGTTAACAACGTGCAGTGTTCTTCGCATACGCTGTGGTCACGCTCGACACGGCGGTGCTGTTCACGGACGGCGCACGCTTGGACGCGGGGGCGCGCACTGCACTCGGCGATGACGTCGAGATCCACGCGTACGACGAGTTCTTCGCATACGTCAAGGCCCTTGAGCTCAATGAGCCGTTCCTGCTCGGGGACAAAGCGAGCCTGGCAGCCGCCGAAGCGATGGGCGGGAAGCACAACTACAGGATCGAGCGGTCGCCGATTGCGGATCTGAAGGCGATCAAGAATGCGACGGAACTGGAGGGGTTCAGGCAGTGCCATATCCGTGACGGGGCAGCGCTGGCGAGGTACTTTGCGTGGTTGGAGGAGGAATTAGTCGGGGGGCGCGAGGATCTGACGGAGAGTCAGGCGGCGGATCAGCTGGAGAAGTATCGGAGTGAGCTGGCGATGTTCAAGGGCCTGTCGTTCCCGACGATCTCGTCGACGGGTCCAAATGGAGGTCAGTCCTGTGTCGGTGTCGGTGCCCTTTCTCCATCCATCTGACCCGGGGTCACAGCGATCATACATTACTCGCCCGACCCACAGGATTGTGCTATCGTAAAGAAAGAGCAGGTACGTCTTTACCTTCCTTCCTTCCGCTGATCAGCGCGCCGACAGAACACAATCCATAGATATACCTCTGCGACTCCGGAGGTAAGCTACACCGCCTTCCTCTCCTCTCCTCGCTGCGCTAACCAGCCCCCTCCTCGGCGACAGCCCAGTTCCTGGACGGTACCACGGACGTCACTCGGACGTGGCACTTCGGCACGCCCACGGCGGAGGAGAAGCGCGCTTTCACGCGCGTGCTGCAGGGCCACATCGCGATCGACGCCGCGGTGTTCCCTGCTGGGACCACGGGCTATGTCATGTG
The DNA here is from genome assembly GCA_029467805.1 of Pleurotus eryngii var. eryngii. NCBI lineage: Eukaryota > Fungi > Basidiomycota > Agaricomycetes > Agaricales > Pleurotaceae > Pleurotus > Pleurotus eryngii. The sequence continues at coordinate 961,835 of SZVJ01000005.1, read as the reverse complement.
CGTGCTTGGTACTTGCGGCTCGCACCAGTTTGTGTTTTGAATTTTCAATCTGCTTGGACAGTGATTCGTGGGCCAGACGCGCGTTGTGGCGAGACGGGCTAGGTGCGCAGTCTCCCCTTCTTATGCCGCTGCCGTTCAACACGCTGACGCTGGAATGCGAATGCGAATCTTGACTCGAACTTGTAGACTACCGCCACGGGACCGGACACGGCGTCGGGCATTTCTTGAACGTGCACGAAGGTACGTGCGCTTTGTCACACTTTACAATGCTTCTGGCAGTCTGCTCTACTGGCACTGACGGTGATATGCCGGTGTGTAGGCCCCCATGGGATTGGCGTGCGCATCGGTGGGTGCATACTTCTTGATTACAGTGATTACGGGGAACCTCCTCGATCCTAACGAATGTTGCGGATGCGATGATTTGATAGCGTACAACAACAGCCCTTTGAAGCGCGGAATGACCGTCTCAAATGGTACGTCGTCTCTTCCCTCCCCTCCTCTCCCCTTCCCTCTTCTCCGCCCGTTTTCCTACTTATAATACCAGAGCACGACAACTAACGGTCGTGATTCTGTCTTTCACCTCGCAGAACCCGGGTATTACGCCGACGGGAAGTTCGGCATCCGCATCGAGAATATCGTCCTGGTGCGCGACGCGGACACGCCCTATAATTTTGGGGAGAAGGGATACCTCGGATTCGAGCATGTCACGATGGTGCGTATTCGCCGTCCACCGTTCACCGATGTATTCGGTGTCCGTCAAAAGCGAAGGACTGAGTATGACATGTCACATTTCAGGTCCCCATCCACACGAAGCTCGTCGACTCGGCGCTTCTGAGCACGGAGGAGCGTGCGTGGCTGAACGCGTACCACGCAGAGGTGCTGGAGAAGGTCGCACCGCTCCTGAAGAACGACGAGCGCGCGCTGCGGTGGCTCACGAAGGAGTGTCAGGCTATCTGATATCGATAATAATCGGATACGAATACGAATACATATGTAGTCACTACGCATTTAAGCGGGGCGATTAAGTATCCGCAATCCAAGACTTCGTAGTGTTCGTTTTGGCAGAGAAGTTCCTTTGGATTTCTCCCGAGGCGGAAAGCCTCAGTACTCTGAAGCTTTGCTGACTCTTCAGTTTCTGGAGTAAACTGGAAACGGCAACTCTATCGGTGCCATCGCGTCCCCGATCTCGAGTGGTTGTCGGGACCAATCACCACAGCGAGTCTAGACGCCTTGCGCCTCCATAATCATAAACTTCGTGGGCTCCTCCACGTCACCTACAAATCAAGGGTCTCCCAAGATGATGTAGTTCGGGAACTATGCCAGCTCTTTAGTTCATAGAGTACGCCAAGAATGGCGGTAAACACTATCGGTGGTACCGCGATGCAGCTGCACTGACATTGGTTCATTGGTTGTGCGATCCTAGAAAAAAGTGGGTTGTGGATTGGTTAGAAGATGTGGTTGAGGTAGATGGTAGTGATGGTAATAACAGTCTCTTGTGACGAGAGGGCATCAGTCGTGTTTTTGGTGGGTGTACATGCTCGCCTGGGATACTAACGCAGTTCCGCCTCGTTATCCCCCATTTTTCGGACCAGACACATGGGAATACGTGCTAAGAGTGCACTTTCGTAGGCACAACTCAAAGGCTTCCAGAGAGAAGAGATTTTTCATGCAACTGTGGGTAGAATAACGAGTATTTAACGCAAGATAGGGGGGATAGGGACCATCATGTGCTTCGAGGTTACGGCACTGCAGTCGGCTCTTACAGTCTCACTTTCTTCTGAATCTCATCGCCCGATGCCACCAGCGTTGGCTCCAGAAATCTTGCAGAGGATTTTCGCGGGTGTGTCCAGCATAAAGACGTTGCTCGACATCCTCATCTCCTCGCAACAATTCTGCCGACTGGCCGAACCCTATATATATGGACATATCCGTTTTCCGGGGTCAGTGGAAGCATCGAAGTTGTCGAGCCTCCTTGAGTCGCTAGAGACGTCGGATGGGAGAAGAGCGTCTTACGTACGAGGCCTCTCCTTCGCCGCCATTTCTAATTGCGACGAAATGGATCTTATCGATAAAATCTTGGCAAAAAACCGTGAAATTGAAGAGCCTCGAGCTGTGTGCCGCATCGCGTATTTCACTTAAGGGATATTTCTTCCAACGAAGTCACTCGTTCAGCCTCACGAGCCTCAACATTGTTGCAACCAGCGCGCAGCATGACCAAGGCTTGCTCGATTTCTTGGAGTCGCAAACATCTCTCCAGACGCTGCACCTCCGTATCAGGACTCGCCACGAACCCGAAGACAAGCACAGTTTCTCGCCAACTGCGTCTTTTCCCGACCTCAAAGTTCTTTCCGTCCCCTCCTATCTTGTACACTCATTTCTGCGCACCTCTGCGCACCTCACGCGTCTGCTTGTATTCGGCAGTGTGTATTGGCACGATCCTGAAATCAGCACGAAAACTATGCATACCCTCTCGTGCTCGCAGGACTTCGACGCTGACGACGTCGCATCCTTGGCATCCCTATTTCCCAATCTCCAGTGGTTGGAGGCACCAATCGAGGCCATGGCGCGTCTGCACCCACGAAATGGCAAGCTTCGCGGTATTCGCTTCACAGAACGTTCGTCGGAGGGCGGCTCTCCAGTCGCAATGCTCCGACTCTTTACAGTCGAGCCGAATCTCCAGTTCGTGGAGTACATGAGGTACGGATATGACCGGCAGTATCGCGACGGCGCCGAACCCAGACCAGTTCTGTGGTTGTGCAGAAGCGGTGATGAGTGGCTCGTAGATTGGGAAAGAGATGTAGTTGACGACGACTGATAACGATGAGGATGGGTTTGTGAAGGTCAGGTCCTTGGATCGCGGCCGTTCTAGTTATTCACGGTATACTTAATTCACGGCCTTTCGTAGATTATCATGCACTTACCTGTACTACTTATGCGCTATGCTTGTTGTTTACCACTACGGACTCCTATCGGCGTTTCCCGCGTAGCGTACTTGTATTCCGCCGCTCGCCTCCTGTATCTTCGTCTCGTCAACACACGTCTCGGTTGACTCGCCGTCTCTTAGCTCTTCTCTCCGTCTCGCGGACCCCGGAAAGTTGCCCGTCACAGGGTTGAAGCAGCTGACAAAGCAGGCTGAGGGGGGCTGTTGTCCTACTTTGTATTATCCTCCTAATTCAATCTACGTCGACGGTCGACGGAATCGTGGTTACCACAGTCTCTTCGATTTGAACTTAGCTTGGTTCTATCAATTCTGCGTTGATCGCAACTCTATCAGGGAGCGCCGTGCGAGTGATCCCAAATTTTCCTCCCACCTGACCACCACGTCGTCAGCGATGCTGTCGATATTGCCGCCCGAAATGCTGCGAATCATTTTTGCAAACATAGATGACAAAAATGCACTGTGCAACCTCTGTATTATCTCGCGACAGTTCCGCGAACTGTCCGAACCGTTCTTATACGCACGAATCGTCTTTCCGGCATCGTCTTCGAGTGAGTTGAAACTTGAAAGTCTCCTCGAGGCGCTCGAGGCATCGGGCGGTAGAAGGGCACCCTACGTACATGCGATCTCCTTTGCGGCTACATCGAGTCGCACCGGAGAGCCAGGCCTTATCGACAAAATCCTCGCCAAGACGATAAACTTGAAAAGCCTCAAGCTGTACTCCCTATCTGGCTCCTCATTGAAGGGACACACCTTCCAACAAAATCCCGTATTCACTCTCACCGTTCTCCATATGTCAAGTACCCACTTGCATAAAGACCAAAACATGCTTGATTTCTTGGAGTCGCAGGCCTCCCTTGAAACATTGCACCTCACTCGTAGTCGCCATTTGGAAAATAAGCCTGAATTTTCTTCGACATCGTTTCCCAACCTCAAGGCTCTGTTCGTTCACTGTTCCCTTGTTCACCCCTTTCTCCGCACCTCCGCCCGCCTTGAACGCTTATGTGTAACGGGACGTGCATATTTGCCGAATTCCCGCCCCGGAAACACAATATATACGGATTCTATACGGACACTCTCGTGTCTGCGTCTCTCGGGCGCCGAGGTAGCGATCTCGGTGGCATCACTATTCCCCAATCTCGAGTGGCTGTCAGGACCCATCACCACGGCAAATCTGGACGATTTGCGTACCCATAATCGCAAGCTTCGCGGTATTCTTCTCACTGGACCTGCCTACGCCGGCTTCTCACAAGACGAAGCGAAGCAGTTCTTTGATACCATGCCGACTCTCCAGTTTGTGGAGTATTCTCAGAGTCACAACAGATTCTATCGGTGGTATCGCGGTGCGGCTGCGCCGACTTTAGTTCGGTGGTTGTGCGAACTTGGTGAAGAGTGGCTTGCCGATTGGGTAGAAGATGTGGTCCACGTTGAATGATAGCAATGGAGATCAATTGTACGGGTCCACACACATTATTGTTCCGTGACGGGCATTGACCGTAGGCTCAGAGTGGTCATCCAAATTGATGGTGTTAATCTTTTGTCGAGATAGCCAGGCAGGCGGTCAACAGGCGGTTATTCAGCGCGTACTGGTGCTACCTCAAAAATTAGTTGGGAGGTCTTGAAAATATCTGGTAAGTCAATGGACCAATAATTCTACTGACCGTGGGAAGTTCAAAAAAGTCTATGTCATGCTTGTGTGTGACGGCCTGCCAGCTTCAAGTTTCTTCCTAGTTCGACTCAGCTTCTTAGTCGTACATTCTCACAAAGACCTGTCATTTGTCTACAGGCATCTACATAACCTTGCAGGTAGAACTCCGAAATTGTACGCCTGCTCGTTTCGTTCGTCTACTTCATCCGTTTGAAGTGCCGTCCGCTGAACATGCCAAGAACTCGCTATTTCTCGGAATTGACGGTCTACACATCGAAAGCGGACCATACACGCTTACGCCCGTTCTTTGGGCGCGTCCCGGCATCCCATTTCACTTCTACAGCCTCGCCGCGGACAATGAAGTGTCCGACACAACTGCCTACCTCCCTCCACAGCGTCGAGGCTTTCGCCTTGAAGTCGATGGGCTGATCCCACAGATGGCGACTTAAGTGAATACTACATTTTTTCAATCTATTGCATAGGTGCTTTCCGCATACCAAGGTAATTACGACCCGTTGGGAACTGGTGACGCACCATTATTGGCCTACTTCGGCATCGCTGAGACGCTGACCAGCGAACCTTCGACAAAATCTTGCGCCTCCTCACTTCTGTTCGCATGCCGGGAACAAATACGATTCGGTAGCGCCGTCGTCGAGCAGGAGATACCCTGGTCCTCCCGAAGGGCTATCAGATGGGGATCTACACAATATTGCAAAACATACCAGACCGAGAAACTTGGCGGTCGCATGGGCAACACCGGTATCTTCGAATGTGTACTCCGTGTCTTCGCACTGGCTTTCCTCAGTCAATTTACCCTGCTATAGCTCTCATGACTTCGGAGGCAACACCACCTTCACCAATGGGTACCTTTGTAGAGGCGACGGTCGATCACGGTTGCCATAAAGTATCCCTTCTTTCACAACATGAGGATGCGCCGTCCAGTCACGAATTTGTACGACGATTGAGGCGGTTCAATGTTTCCGTTGCTATACCCGTATATGGATTTGACGGAGTAGCATTATCGTGGAGAAAACAAACGGTCATACGTGTTATGTGCTCGTATCATGACTTCGCGTCCAAGATCTCGGATTCCCTATATATCAGGAGTTGCCTGTGGAGGGTTTTTTTACACCTTTCAGGTGCTTTATGCTCGGTCTAGTAGGGAAACGACTTTCAGCGTGCACCACTGACCAGCATGGAAACCTTCCAGACCTTTTTCGTGCTACTGTTGCTGTCTCTTGTTCTTGTCAGCACCACCATGACTCGAGGATGCCGATCAAATACCGATGTTCAAGGCGCTCAGATTCCAAACCATGTTTCAGTCTCGCGGCTTCCAAAGGGGTCTACGAAGGCCTTGGTAGTGCGATTACCATGTATGTGCATAAGCAGGTGGGTTTTCAGCGTTCGATGTTCTGACAAAACATATTTCCATTTTGGTTCAACGTAACAGGTAACTCGTACCGATCCCGAGCGTTAAACGTTCAAACTCGATTCCAAAGCGCCAAGGAGCCAAGCTCGGTGCCTGTAGGTGATGAAAATGTCGAAGATGAGAGGGATTGGATTGGGAGTTGGCCGGAACCAAATCGACGCGTCATCATTATGCACACCACTATCCCAGACGACAACAACGGGCTTCCCAGGTAGATCCTTTATTGCGTTTTCATTGCTTAACGCTATGCATCAAAGGAAGGCCTCGGATTTGATTGACCAATTGACATTGGGAGGATTTACGACGCTTAGATCCCCATATCTCCGACGAATGTGAGTTGAATTGAAGGACTGAAGAATCTGATTGTTACCGTTGCTGGTGACTGATGTAGGGCTTCGAGGGAGCGATGTTGAGCCGACGGTGAGTTGTTCTCCGTAGTATATGACATTGATTAACACCACCAAGTACATGCATAGAATTGGATGTAGACATTGTACCCGGCTGGCCAATCAAGATTTTGTGTAGCCCTTGCCTGTGACTGACATGGTAGAAGGATCGACTACGCCCGCACTAACGGCCAGGGTCCACCGCAATTCGTCTCGCCACTTTGAAATAGTCGCTTTTGTAAAATTGACGCAGATAAATCAAAGCGGCTTTGACCGATTCGGCTCTTCGCTCGACCAGGATGAATACCGATGGGCTCGGCGTTTCAGGTATCGTGGGTTGTATACTGAGGCTCAGCCTCCCATCAATGTGGAGAGATGTCAATACAATGATGCGGCATCTTTTGATCCCTGCATGTTGTGCCGCCGGTGGTATATGGCATGTGCCGTTTGGAGGGCTCTTATCTCATCAGCACGCTAATTTTTCTTGGATACATAGGTGACCAGGTCACCGGCTCCTTCCCCCATGTGCAAATTTCTTACATCAGATGCGCCGGAGCCCCTTTGATATCGAACTGGCCCATGCAGATAATGGCACGCCAGAATTAGCACCCGATCAATATATAACACTGACCGTAGTGATTCAGCCGCCAGATCAACATGAGTAGCCTCGATGTCGAACTTTTGTGAGTGACCTATTCCTCTATCAACTCTCATCCTCTGATGAATTTTAAGTATGGGCCCTTTGGTACGCTATCTTCGTCAACTTCGCCCTTTGTGGATCATGTACGTTGCTTAACCTCCCTCCTATAGGTGGTTGGGTACATGTTTGGGACGCTGCTCTTCGGAATGCTAATCGTGCAGATGTGTAGGGTTATTCTCACCTTCAATACACTCAGGTACTGACGAAATAACCCTCAGTCATGTATCATATGAACTTCCCAAAAGATTTGATTGGAATTCGGCTTGTTGGTGTGTACCATGTTTTATTCCTTTCACGATAGTGGTGGCGGTTAGAGGACTTACTGACTTCCATGGACGTTAGCGTGGTTTTCCTTCATCATGTCTCTTGCGTTCACAATATTAACGACCGCAGCCGCGTGGAACACCTTCGCCCGGGCTTGGGGTGACCCACGCGCATTCCAAATTATCGATGATTCGTGGAAAGGAATCCCGCCATTAAACGGACTCCGTAAGCACCATCATTCTGAGTCTAGGAATTTTCAAAATCCTTAATGACACTCTGGCTTATAGTTGGAATGACGTCCCAAATATTCTTCGCCTGGAGGATCTACCAACTTACCAGAAAACTGTGGTTTTCGGGCCTCATTTGTTGTGTTAGTCTTGAACTCTGATTCCAGGCGGGCCATCGAGACACTGTTACTGATAAATTTGACAGTTCTCCCTGCTCCAGTGTATTATGATTTTCTATTTCGATATTCAGGTGAGGGGTTGAGTCAAGTTCCTCGGGCTCGGAAGGTAAACGGTCGGACAGATCATCACGCATGGGATGACATACTCCAACCTTCATGAGTTAGCTCCGATCAATGTCTCAATCAATGTGAGCCAGCGACTCTCACCGTGCACATTGCAAGGTTACTGATGACGAGGCCGTTTTCTAGCTATGGTTAGGAAGCAGTATAGCATGCGATCTCATGATCACCTTCACCATGATCTTCATCGTACGTGCTACTTTCATAACAGTGATAGCAACGTTCATTCTACCTACGAGCTTACAATGTATACAGCTATCCCGTGCTAGAGGTCAATCGGCGTTCAAGCCGACCTTGGAAACATTGTCCAGGATAATCAACTTCACTATGGAGACTGGCCTCATCACCACTGTATGGGCCATTATACAGCTCGCCTTATGGGTGGAAACACCGACACGGGGTTTCGTATTTTTCTTGTGCGTGCACTGGGAGATTTTCACCGCTACACATTCCTCATGTTCGTCTGTCCCTTTTAGTTTCCTCAATCGCGGTAGATTGTATGGTCACACAGCCTAATCTTCGTTTCTCGGTACTGAACATGAACACAATTCATAGATACTCCAATTGGCTGATCTCGACCCTCAACTCCCGCACATACGTGACACAGGACGCTAGTAAGACTACATGGAATGCAGTCGATGTAACGAGGTCACAAACACGACCGACGATTTGGGCTGATATCCCATCTACGGATTTCAAAATCAATCCCTTTGAACGACTTGGGGCTGCCATCAACGTCAGCACCACTACAGAGGTTCATGGAGAATCGCCGGAGGTCCATGAAATGGAGATAACTGTGGTTAGTATCCTCCATGGTCATCAACCTGATCAATGATGTTCATCGGCCCCCAACAGCCCTCAGCATTGAAGCAGAAGTCGGGAAGATGATTGCGTTGTTCCATGTTCCCGCCTCTCATTGTATCGCATCATACCACACTCGGGGTACACCCTACATGTTCATCATCATTAATATGTCGTATTTAACAGTGGAATGCAGCGCCTGCGAACGTTCTCTAGGGTTCCCTGATGCCCGCCTTGTTGCTTCTTGTTCTCCACTGAGCCCGAATTACTTGGTATGGCTCTGCCAAAGAGGATTCCAACGCTGACGTAGTTGCTGTAGCGATACGGTAGATCATCATGATGGATGGATGTCGAATATCCAATAACTGAGTTGTACTACTAATAGCACTCTCGCAATTGAAATTCTCATGGTTCCCGTCCGGTACTTGTTACCATAGCTACAGCTATGAATGTATGGCAATCGCAAAGGTGCCGGGTACTCCCAGGGAGCGCAGGGGCTGGCCCTGAATGGGAATTGTTGTCACGATCGGGTACTCCGCCGGTTGTGCGCAGGTATCGACTTCCTGATTGGTGATTATATGTAGCGTCGTAGTAGATATCGCTATATTTGAAATATACTTGTTGTAGATAATGGGTATAATGTATAGTTAACGAACTTCGCCCTTCATCCTCCTTGCACGTGAATGCAGGGGCATAAATCCACTCACCCTCTTCATGGCCACGACTTGACACCCCAGCCAACCAAATCAAACATAACAGGCATAACCTCGCTAGTTATAACCGCAATGCCAGCGTAAACGATCATCTTCGTAATAACTGTGCAAGTAGCAAGTAATCAATAACCAACACACAGGCGTAACCAGCGGAGGGGAGGTACTTACCATCTGCGTCGTAATGCTTTACAGGTTCCCCGTACTTATCCTTCACCTCCCCTTCTCCCAACCTGTCATTCGTCTCCCCGTCGTTAATCCCGATCCGATTTCCATCGCCATACCTCGCCAAAGGTGAGGATGCACCCAGGTCTAAGCCCAAGCCAACAGCCTTGTCATTGATCCTATTCGCACTGCCCCTCGATCTCACACCTTCGCTTTGTCCGTTGCGTTCCTCTTGCTCCTCTTCGTCCCCAATTGCCGAAAGATCAATTACACTAGGCACTGCCCGTCCTAACCCCATTCCCAACGCCGCTCCTCCGCGCCCTCCATTCGCACCCACGAAGTCAGAGGGGACATTGGTGTAGTCAGTAGCAGGAGTATAGAATCTTCGATGCGGAAGCGAGAGCGGGAACACTAGGCGGGAGAGAAAACGGAAGATAGGTGGTAGAATGACATGAAGAAGCGATTTCGCTAGGAGACGCCATGTGAAAATCACTAGGACACCTAATAGTGGCAAGTTATGGGTGGTAAGCTGATTGGAAGGAGTAGAGTGATAGAAGAGATGTATTCACCAACGACAACCTTGATGAAAGCCACGCTCCACCAAACCAACATATCTGCTATGTTTCGTTCCGTGGCAATCCACACACTTTGGGCATTGTCGAATACCCACCCACTCCCTGGCATGATGCTACGAGTATGCAAGCCGTTGACCATCCACGCGCCGAATCCCCACCGACCCATGAGGATCCCAAAGACTACGCTAATGAAGGCAATGGCATCCTCGAAACAGGGACAATCGTCTACGGGTTGGGGGTGCTGGTTGACGGAAAGAAGGAACATTGGTATGATAACGAGGGGAAATTCGTATGAACCTGTGGTGATGCACGATTCGAGCCTTTCTCCCAGACCAAATCCAGCGAAAAGATGGACGAGTTGAGCACCTGCTAAAGTTGTGAATTGCCGTATACGCGCTTCAAGGTGCACGAACCAGAGTCAGCGACGTGAGTTCCTAGGTGGACGACCTCCGCAATACGTGCAATAATAGATCCCGCGGGAAGATAGACGTCAAATCCAGGGAAAGAAGTCTGCGCCCACCAAATGCCCGCGCCGAGGCACGAGCCTGCAACACAATCTATAAACGAGTGCATGGCCGTGTAAATTCGCCCAAAGACGATGGAAAAGGCGTAGACGAGCAGTAAAATGGTCGATGCGGTATACGCCGACGGGGATGCGATCTGGTGCACCAAGGCATAGAAAAAGAGCGCCATGGAGACGCTGTTCGTTGAGTGTGTAGAAGGGAAACCGTACTCGAGGTGATGGGTACCTATGGCTATAATATACACATTAGTGGTTGATGGATTCGGTCGCAAGGAGGAGCATTACTAAGGCGGGTGACCGGTGGTGCAAAAGGCCTGGGTGAACAAATCAGGTCCTTGATGAACGACGAGAGATAGACGCCTGCGGCCAGCACCGTCACAAGCCTGCGACATTAAAGCATGCTCACAGGGAATTCGAGACAACCACGTACTCTGTTCCCAGTTCCTCGTAACCAAAGAAGAACATCATCGGTAACATGATCATGAAAAATGTATGTGTTCCAAGCGAGGATGTATACACAAAATATGCGTCTAGCCAGGGTGTCCGAATGTAATCCTGGTTGTATCACATCAGCGTAAATGCCTGGCGTTGAATCGGGAGCTGACCTGAATTCCGGCAATGACATTGGACTCCCATATAACTTTTTTCACAATTTGTCGGCGTAGCGTAGCGCGCCACCAAGGTAATGTTGCCTCGTAGACGTCCATGGCATTGAGACCTGGGAGATCGTCGTTCTTTTCGTCGCCCCAGTCTCTCGTCCGTTCAAGCGGTGCGGGGGACGAGCTTCGAGACGATGCGACCGACGACGAAGGCGAGGCGGTAGACATAGCCGACACCGCTGGGGATGATCCCGGCGAGCAGAGTTCTGTGGTGATAAGCTACTATTAGGGAATCGTAAGGACGAGACGAACGTTGAATGTTGGCTGACGGAGATCCCAGGACCCCCGATACTCCCTACCAATGTTTGGCCGAGTTTCCTCATATAGTAATAACGTGAGATCAAGCGCCCAAATACGCCGGCGTTGGTCTGGGTGAAATCCATCCGAAGGGATCCCATGTTAGGTGCGTGATTTAAACCCGCCGTCAGAGTTAGTTTCATTCGAATACCTAGATCAAAGCATGGTTTTTGAGGCTGCTTCAACAAGTGAAGCCCACCTGATGACCATCGGACAAACCCCCCTTATTTTGCTGCATTCACACTGTGTCAATTGTATGATCAGAACATGTAAGATGGGTCATTGGGTGGGCCAAACCAATGGTGGATTTCCCCCAGTGCAACTGGGTCATTTACCATGTCAAACAGGTTGAAGTACAGTGAAATTTTTTATGGCAATATATAGTAACACAAAGAGTGATACCATTAGGAAGTAGTAATGATATATTAAACAATAAGTAGCAAGAGAAGACGGAAGCCTGCCTAGAGGGCAGGAAACACTGCAATGATTACGAGGACCAGTGTTTGGATTATTGTAAGTAATCATACAAGTTAGAGACAATACTATGCTTGGTCACCACTTCGTATTGGGTCATCACTTCGCACTGCCATAATTACTCTGCCATTTCCCACTCCCTTGCTACATTTTTTTCTGAGTATGAAGCCGTCATGTGTGCCTATCATCTCATACCAGTTTTAACCACTTAAGTACTGTATTTTAGAAGAAAGAAATCTCGCTGGTGTCACGCTCTACTAAAGGAGCCGAAGCAGAGATTCAACTCAGCAACAATTCCCACACTCAATAAGGAGGAGTCACACCCAAACCTTGTCAATGATCCCCAGTTTTTCAGGCTTATTTTTGGGTCAGGCATGCCAACCTCGTCCTTGCTATCCAAATTCCCCCCGGGTACTGATCTTGCACCATAGGCCACCATGCTCAGCTCAATACTACTTCATTTATAGTCCCGGAGCTGTAATCACTATAACATTTCTTCAGCACTGTTCATAATTATCTACTCTAGCTTCGTATATAGTTGTACCTTACCTTGCTTTGCCTAGATACGTGAACAACTTTGCCAGTGACTACTAGGTCAGAGTTGAAACAGAGTGACATGACATTTGTGACAGTATGAAGTGATGGTCTGATACAAAGTGGTGACCAAGCATAGTATGACTACACATTACTTATATAGCTATGGATCATATGATCCATGTGACTTCTAGGAGTTTAGGGGCGCGAGTAAGTACAGTTGTACTTACACTCGCCTACCCTTTTTTTTCAAGCACAGCCCTTCTTGTGGAGCCACTGCTCCAATGTTTCACACTTGTCTAGTTCTGCTCTTGACATCCATCAGTCTTCTTCAGGCCCCCATCCCACCCATCTGATCAGAAACCTATAACCATGACCAACCTTCTTTTTGTCAACAATCTGTTCAATGAAATATTCTTCAGTGCTGTCAACCAGCACTGGAGGGTTGTGGGAACATTTGAAGTGTGGGTAAGTGTCATCATCATTAATGTGCATCAGTTTCAGCAAGGAGCTGTGGAATGTGGGGTGAACACTGAAGTTTGGAAGCTCAAGAGTGTACATGGACGTTTCAGAGTGACTCTGCAAAACCTTGTATGGTCTGTTGAAGCACAGCATGAATTTGTTGACTCTCCCATCACCTGTGTGCATATACTCCTTGTGGCTGTTGGCTGTTGAAAAGTAGATGAAATCTCTAGCATGGTAAGCAACTTCCTCCCATCAATGTTTGTTTGCTTGTGTGGCTTGGTCAAGTTTAGCAGGTTGTCCCAAGCTTCCATCATGTCTGCTTGAATCCTATCAATCACCCTCCTGGCTAGCTCAAAATCCAGCTTGTCCATGATGTTGGCTTACCCTACAATTGGGGGGAGGACACAAGGAGATTGACTGAAACAAAGCTGGAAAGGAGTGAAGCCAGTCAAAGTGTTTTTAGTATTCATTAAAGAAAACCTCACCTAGGGCAATGATTTCACCCATTCTTTCTGGTCATGATTAATGTGAAGCCTAATAGCTTCAACCACTGTCTTGTTTGTCTGTTTGCTCATGCCATCCATCTGAGGATGGAACATCATTGACATTTTCAGTTTGACTCCTGTTAGGACATGCAAGGCCTTCCAGAAACGCAAGACAAAGAGTTTGTCCTGATTACTAACAATGTCAAGCAGCAAGCTGTTCTTACAATACCAATGGTCAAAAAATAGTACTGCCAACTGCTCCACATTGATACCCTGTTGGCAGGGAATGAGGTGAACATTGGACCTGAGATGGTCAGTGATTGTGAGCAGGAAGTCATATCCTTCATCCTCAGGCAGTGGCCTAACAAAATCCATAGCCACGGACTTGCAATGACTGTTGGGGATGGGGAGGGGATGTAGAGGACCTGCTGTGGTGACTGTCATGCTCTTGTTCTGTTGGCACTCAACACAGCTCAGAATGTATCCTTTTTCAAGGCCAGTGTGCATGTTCAGCCAATAGAAACTATCTCGCAACACAGCATATGATTTTGTGGAGCCAAAATGCCCTAGTGAATTGTGGGCTGCCTGGAAAAGCTCCTCATGCAGATTTGAAACCCTAGAAATGATGAGCTGATCTGCCAGGTACAGCAGACTGTCTGTCTTATGAACTCCCTTTATTGTCATCCCATATTTCAACAGCTTCTGGCACCAACCATCCTGCTTGTATCCTGATTTAATCTTCCTTAGCATCTCCTGATCCATCCCAATCTCCAAGGTAGTGGCAACTGGGATGCCAACCATTGTACATGCACTTTCACACCAACCTGAACTGCAGTAACCCCCACAACCTGAACCTTATCACGCTTCTCAACTGGCAATCTAGATAATGTGTCAGCCACTGTATTATCTTCACCCTTAACATAGATTATCTTGTAGCAATAATCTGCAAGGAATTCCTGCCACCAGAGTTGCCTCTTTGAGAGCTCCTTTTGTGAATTGAAGTACTCGAGTGTATGATGGTCAGTGTACACTGTAAATTCAGCACCACGAAGATTGACTTGAAATTTTTGTAAGGCACATACTATCACCAACATCTCCTTGTTGTGAGTAGGATAATTGGCCTTCACTGAATTGTAGTGTTTGGAATCAAACACCACAGGGTGGGCTGTCTCCCACATTTTGCTGTAGGATAGCATGGCTCCAGTCCTGAGCTTGCTTGCATCTGTAGTCACAAAAATCTTGTTTTTTTCCCCAGGTTCTGATGGTCTATAGTCATGAGGCACTTGCATGATACCACAAGCTCCTTAATGCCATTGAATGCTGCCTGATGCTTGTTGCACCAGATGACAACCTATTTACTCTTTGCCTTTCCTGTCAACATGGACAAGATGCAAGCAAGGTCACTCAGCTTCAGCAGGAATGCAGCGATGTAACACACAAGTCTCAAGAACCTATGAACATCCCCAACTGTTTGTGGCCTAGGCAAAACAGCAATGTCTTCTTTGTCAAGCAATATAGGCTCATGTTGCGAAGGCATTGCAGAACTGTCTCTATGTTCCAAATGTGTTCCTCCAGAGAAAACGACCAGATGATAATATCGTTGAGATAAACATGGCAAATCTTGCCTATGTGTTCTTACAGTGCTTTGACCATTCACCATTGATGTGTTGATGGAGCATTCCTCAGGCCCATCAGTATCACCACCCATTCCCAGAGACTGAAGGGCATACACACTGCTGTGAATTGAATGTTGTTGGGGTGGACCTTCGTCTGAAAAAATGTGTTTGTCATATCTATTTTGCCCCAGATCTTACCTTTGGCACAGTCTGTCAAAATGTCATTGATCCAAGGTAATGAGTAATGATCTGGCACAGTGTTGTCATTGAGAAGCCAAAAGTTGTTCACCCACTGCAGCATTGCCATCAGATCCACCTTTGGGATGAGAAATCATGGTAATGTGTATGGTGACAAGGACAGATGAATTCTCCCTGTGGCAGCATGACTCTCAATGAGTGTATAGAAGGTGTCCAACATTTTTTGAGGATAGCTGTATGACCATTGGTTGATGACCTTCTCCATGTCCTTAACAGAGATCCTGTGATATACATCAGGTAAGTGATGAACCAGTGGGATATCTGCAGGGAAAAGATCTTTAAACTTCTCTTTCATCTTCAAGTCCATAATCTTCAGCTTGTCAAGCAATACAAGATTTGCCATCCTTTTCTGTATTGCCATAATAGCCATGGAGCAAATCTGCTGAGGTTGGATGGTCGGTTGAATTGTGACCCTTACAAGCTTATCAAGCATCTCCTTGCCCATGAAGACACAATGTGCCTCCTTACCTTCCAGTATATCCTGCCATGTTTCTGCAGTGGAACATTGCCTCTATTTCACACATCAAGGCAGCTCAGGAGGAGGAATGACAGCAGTAGGGTTTAATAAACTGTAACCTTGTGCATTGTCCAGATTTGAAATACAGGTATGTGCTGCATGATCAAGAACCATTTGGTTGGACTCCAAGAAGGCCCACTACAGATAATATCAGAACATAAAGAGGGGGAAATGATTGCTTTCAGGTTACAAGAATTAAAAGGCCCATTGCAAGAACATGGCCAAATATAAACAAAATGGTGGGATTCAAAATCTGCCTTTCTGCCAGAAAAGGCACCTCCCAATGGAAATGGAACATTGAGAACATGCTTTTTGAGTTTCAATTGCACCACAAGCAACTCCCTAATCAAGACTACCAGCAAGCTATGGTCAATAAGAGATGTCATGCATAAAGAAGCAGGAGAAGAAGAGTTCAAAATCTTGCAAGGCCAGAGGAAATGGGGTGTGGACAACAGGGTGCACCTAGCACTGGGGCCTAAGCTCCCATCCAGGTCTGAATTACAGCTTGTATCATTGTTCATGAAACATGAAGGCAGCACAACCATGACAGCAGCTGTTGATATTGTGGGTGTGTCATCAATGATGGGAAAATTGGCAGATTCCTGGAGGGAAACAGCTGCAACTGTTTGAGGTTTCTTTACCTTCTTTTCCATCTTCAGTGTGAGGGTCTTGTATGTGGCCTTAGCAGGAAAACTGTTGGGGCAATCTGTGGAGATATGGTAAACATAGAACTGGCAACATGTATAACAGCCATGGTGGTCCTTCAACAACTCCCTCTCTTTTGGCATCAAACGAGGAAGTCAATCCTCTGCATCCTTCACAGTGGTGGTCATTGACATACACAGTGCTGTGGATGTCACTGCTGGAATACTGGCACAAGGGGGGTATCTGTTGTTATGACACACCAGCTCCTTGGCAATAATTGCCAGCTAATGTTGCCTTTTCTCATCCAAATCCATTACAGCCTCAAGCCACTCATCAAAATCATTGACTAAGTATAGCTTCACCACAGCACAGTCTGTGGCCAGCTCCTTCTCCATGTGAGACTTGAGTTGGTGATGGGTGTGTGTCTTGTTGTGTTGAGACGAAGTCTTAATCAATAAGGCATTCTTTGATCTGAACTCAAAGGCAAAGTCTTTGAAACTCTTTGAGCCCTGTTCCAATGCGAAAAGTTCATAATGTGCCATATGCTTCCAGTCTTTCTTCAGCCACTTCACACAAACTATTGTCAAGTATTTGTCCCAAGACATATGCAGCAGCTTGGAACCAACAATGGCAAGCCAGTCTATCACCAACAGATCCTCCATGTTGAAGGCCACAGTGGAAACCCACCTCTCCTCAGGGATGTTCTTCACCCTGAAGTGAGTAGTCACTGCATTTTCAAAATGACAGAGAATTTCCAGAGTGATGCATCCACTTGTAATCACAGGACAGTGCTCAGGACAGTCCTGTTTCACCATTGCATTCATTGTCAGCATGTTAATATTGAGAAAGGAGAAGGGTACAGAAGCTGGGTTGAAATCCAGGGAAAGACCACATATATGCATGTTGGCAGGTGGAGGACAAAGAAAGGAAGGTTCAGCAGAAGAAGAGTGTACAGGTGGAGAAGGTGGTGGTGGAGAGAGTCAAAGTACTCAACAGAGAAGACAAGGACCAATGCCTCACCTTAGACACAGAATCTAGCAGTTGGATCAATGGGCAGTTGCATGAGTTCAATGTTGGTAAGAAGCTGTCTTCACAGGTGTGTGTTTTGAGGTTGCTTTAAACAACAGCATGATGGTGCTCAGGCTGGAAGGCCTACAGTACAGAGGCGTGGCTGGGATGCCACCAGGAAGTGCATGGTGCTAGGAATGAACAGTGACAGCCAAACATGTGCAGGATCATTGTGCAACAGTGATAAGACAGAATCAATCCGTCTGGAGAGCAATGATGACCTGGTTGGTTGTAAAAAAAGTAGAAGCCTGCCTAGAGGGCAGGAAACACTGCAATGATTATGAGGACCAGTGTTTGGATTATTGTAAGTAATCATATAAGTTAGAGAGACAATATGACTACACATTACTTATATAGCTATGTATCATGTGATCCATGTGACTTCTAGAAGTTTAGGGGCATGAGTAAGTATGGCTGTACTTACAGAAGAATAGAGAAGGGGAGGTACATATATGTGACTGGGAATATATGATAGGCTTTCAGCCTATCAGGTAGTGTTATGAGGAACTGCAAAGGTATAGGCAAAGGAATAGGTCTGATAAGCAGAGTAAAACAGATAGGGGTAGGGAACAGGAGGCAATTGATGTTGTTGTCATCAGATCCCCAGCCCCAGGCCTATACAGCAAAGGATACATCAAACAAGTCTAGTTCCCTTTGCACTGTTATACATCAACAATTGCAACTACATTGGGGATTGTGTGATATATAACACAGTGAGCCCACATGATGTCTGCACTGTTGGTGACATTCCCCTATCTGGTACAGATGTGCCAGTCTACCCAATGCACTTCCCAGTGCCTTTGTCAGTGCATGTGCCCCCCTTCTGTGCCCCCACTTCTCAAACAGGTTGCCTGAGTTTCATCAGTGATTTTGGATCTTTCCTTTCCTCCAATTTAGGTGACATCATATACAGAGTCCAATTTTGAATCCTCAGTGCCATGCAATTTCATATTGGCCCAAATAATCAGAGAGACATGTGGGTATGTTCTATCCTCCTTGTCATTGTTCTTCCTTCCTTCCTGCTCCTACTACCTAGCTCATTGAAATGCCACTATGCTGTCCCACCATTTGTGATCATTGCACAGGATTTTGAACAATAGATGTGTTATGTTTTCTTATGTTTCTGACATATAAATACTGGCCAGTGGGCTCTTCATTGTGAGATGAGCAGTATATATTAGACATAAAGCAGCAGCTACATGTGTGACTACATAACAACAGACTATGTAATATAGGTATGAGAATGACAATAGCATCATCTACTCAAGCAACACTTAAGGCTTTGGGGGGCAGTTCTCCTTTCCTACAGTGCCTGTCACCATTTCGCATCAACTGACATGGGGGCCGAGAAAATTTTTGTAGATTTTTGTAGATTTTTCTAGGAAGGAAACCATCAAAAAGAATGTGATTTATGTTGAGAACTCAGTTTTTCCCATGGTGTTCCACTGTTTTGGCTGAGTTCAGGTATAGAAAACTGCTACAAATGTCTGTATTTGTAGATGAATAGCATGAATAAGTGATAAACAAGTTTCTTTGGGGTCTGAACCCCTCAATTGTTGCTAGGTGCAAGGAATATCTTGCTGTACAGAACATTAACTGGGCACTATTCTAATTTTGGTACTCAGGGGTGATTATATAAGCCACCAAATAAAAATATGATTGCCATAATTGGACATATATTCCAGTGTCTCAGTATCATTCTTTGAAAAGTTGTCGGACTGGATTGGGATTTTAACCAAAGCTAGCTACAATCAATACAATGCATTTCTGATAGTTTATGACTGTATATCAGACCTTTAAAAAATATGGTGTGTAAGGAGATGAAATTAGGCGCCTTCCACCAAACAAGTTGATGTGAAGTATACCTCTCATCGATGGATTTTGCTAAGTGTAATGATAGATGTGAACATTATTGGTTGACATTAGACATTAGAGGATCACTTAGGGGGATGATATAATTAAATTTAGGGTTAGGACTTCCATATATGGATATAATAGGGTTTGTTCCACTCATTTCTTGAGTAAAAAATTGAAAGTGCTCGTGTTGATCTGGCACGCACAACAAGGCTAGCAATAGCCTATCTAATGATTGTGGGAGCATTTTTAAGGCATTATAACACCCTCCAAAATTATAATATAAAAAGTACAAAATTTAGGTGCCTCCTGCCAAACAAGTTGATGTGATCTGGTGACAAGCACTGTATGGGCATAAACTCCTCAACCTCTCTATGATCCTTTGCTTTCCTAACTTGCTTTCCCAGCACAGTCAATGCTTTATTGGTGAGATTCCTGCTTCTCTTTGCCACCCCCTTGGTTGTAGCCTGCTTTGTCTTGGCCTTTGCACCTGCGATGGAAGCTCCTGATGCTGATCTAGTCAGAGGGATTGCATCTGCTTTGACTGGGTTGGTGATATCCACTGTTATGGTCCAACTTCCCTTTTCTCTTTTTGCTATATATCATGTAATGGACACATAGTAGCTTATGACATAGTGCTTATGCCCTTCAGTCTGTATTACCAATAGCTTGAGTCAGAACCTCACCATAGGCACATGGGAACAGTACATGATATCATGCATCATCATGATAAGCTAATCATTCCATGGAAAGCTAGCAGGTTACAGTGTGTAGCTAGACATGAGGACTATGAATGTACAGTAGTAAATAAAACTGAATACAATACCCAGGAATGTTAACTCATTCTCTTGGAAATACTACTTATCAAGTGCCTAAGTCAGTGTCTTCAAGTCCCCACCCTCTCTCTCACCCTACTATTATCTTTACTTGATTCTGATTCTTGTAAAAGTTTGCATACATCTTTGATGTGTAAGTGTTGCCTTAACATTCACAGTACTGGCACTTCTCACAGGTGCCATAGCAGCATTTGTGTTTGGACCAGTGGTATTAGTACTGGCGCCTCTTGCAGGTGGAGTTGTATTTACTGCAGTATCAGCACTTCTCAGAGGGTGTTTGTGTCTGCAGCAGCATTTGCTGGCTCAACACTTCTGATGAAGATAGGGGGGACAGGGGGGACAGTGTTGGGCATCCCAAGCTTGACTTGATTTAGTGTTGTTCTGGCAGTCATATTGACATCCATGGATGCAAGTGAAAAGGGAAGATGAGTTCGAGGGATCTGAGGGAGTATGTCAGTGTTGAGCTCAAAGTCCAGGAAAAGAGAAGTGACAAGCTCATTGGTCAGAGATAATCCAGAAGGCCCTCTAAAAGCTCCATCCTGCAATGGGTCAAAGAGGTTGAGTGCCTCCCAATCAATTTCCTCATCCACATGGTCAAACTTGAATTCTGGTGGGGTTATGTGAACAGGGAGTCCATCAAGAGGGAGGGTGACAGCACTGCCAGCCATAGTAACAACAACAGCTGGAAAAGTAGTAGGAGTCATGTTTTTGATCCTAGCCATGCTATCAGCTTCTGCTTCCATGGGGTTAGGCAGATAGTGTAAATATATTTACCACTTTCTCCTATCCCCTGACTCCATGATCACATGATGTGCTACTTTCCATATAACACACATACCTTACTTACTGTACACTATCTTCCATACCTCCATCATCTCTCATTCACAATACACACACTGATCCTCTCATTTCGTTTCCCTTTTGAGTGTTCGCACCTTTAGTGCGCTTTCACTTTTTTTTTGAGAACAGTCAGGCTTCAGCCTTTATCACCTATTAGGGAATTTCTTGCTAGGATGTAACGACCCTGAGACCCTAGACCTCACCCCAGGATTCCCATCCTCCCTGTCCCCCACAATCTCCCCCCTCCCTGCCTTATCCCCATTTCCCTGTTCCCTAGTCAAACTGCCTTCCAGGTCATTCCCATCCATCCCAGTTTCTCTCATGACATGCAGTCGAAGTTCAACCTCATGCATTGTGCCAAACACTGATTCTTGCCATTCTAAAACCAAATCTGCCCCCATCTCATCACCTGCTATCGTACCAGTTAAACACACCTGCTTTTGAGTGGTCTCTTCAGCTTTTTCTTCTGAGCTCTCACCCAAACAAGCACATATAGTCACCTCTGAGGCGATGCCCAACCCCAGTGAACCCAGAACTCCTTGCTGTTTTCAAATTCCTTCGCCCTTCCAACCACTTGCTGTCATGGGCATCCATGCAAAAATAGAACAGTCAGCACCCAACTGCCCACTCACCATGGGAGAGGGTGATGTCGATGCTGCATTGCCTTGGGACTGGTTCGTGAAATGCAAAAATTACCTATGCCACAAGAATGCAGCACCTGCTGACATGGTGAAGACTGTCATGCATGGCATGGGTGGAGTACACACTATCAGATGGCTTGCTGCCTGTGGCTCTTCACTTCACAAAATGGATTGGGACATGTATAAAGGACAAATGAGAAGTATTTTTCTGCCTGCCGACTGGGAATACACTACTTGAATGTCTATCCTGCATATGAAACAGGGATCATGGCCTTTCGTCGACTATGCCTTGGACGTCATGGGGAAGAATAACCTCTTGGCAGGAACAGATTCATTCATGAACAATGATTTCATCCGTGACACCATTGAGGCTGGCATGGAAGCTAATTTGGCTGTTGAATGCCATTGAGAGAACACAAACAACATTGTTCCTTTCAAGGCCTGGATGGATGAAGTCAAATGATTGGACAAGAAGTGGTGGCAACATTTCAAAGAGATTGCCAAAGAATTTACTTGACTGAGCATCAAGCCCAGTGCTGCTAGTGGTTCTCCCACTGTGCGCGCTCCTTTGAAGACTTTTGCAGCTATGAAGCCATCCAATGCTGCATCCAATTCTTCTTCTTCTACCTTTGTCCCCATCCGTAAATTGCTTGAGGAGGAGTGTAAACTGTTACAGAATAACGGTGAATGTTTCAAATGCCAAAGGTTCTGGATGAACCATATTGGACCTTACTGCCTAAACCTGCCTATCAATGGCGCAACCTACAAGACCATCACATCTGTGCCCCCATGCCCAGCTGGATATGTTTTGCAGACCCCTGGTGGAGGAAGAGTTGCTGCAGTAGTAGAATTGGATGGTGTCACGGGAATTGCTGAAGGAGAACTTATCGACTTCAACAGGAACACCACTGGAGGTGATTCGAACATTGCAGAGAACATCGCGGCCATCTTGCCCAACCTGCAGTCGTTGGTCATCAACACAGGCTCACTGGGTTATTCGGATGATGAGTGCACCCTGTTTTCTTGCTTTAACCTTTTTTGGTCTTGCCATTTGGCCTCCCCCTCCCCCTCCTCCTCTCCAGTGGTTCTGAAAGGACTGATTGATGACAGATCATCTGTAGTACTTATTAAGGAGGCTGTCATCAAACATCTACAACTTCCCATGCTCACTGCCTCAAGTCCTTTTCATTGCAAAGGTGCCTTCTCTAGCGATGGATGTGCTTTCTCCCTCTCTTCTTTTGTTAAAATCCAACCTATATCTCCAGACAGTGTCTTCTCTTCGCACCCACTGTGTGCATTCATTTCTCCTTCGCTTGTTATGGACTTAATTCTTGGACTACCTTTCTTGAAATCGAGCTTTCTTGTTGTTGATCATGGCATGAACTTTTGTATCATTAAACTAGACAATGAATGTTCTTACAACCTACTACATCCCTCCATCGCTATCCCTTCAAAACCTACACCACTCTGGCACTCTAGTTATCTGCAGGCTAGCGAAATTCGAGCTGCTCATTGTAGGAATTGCCTGGCCATCTTGGAAGTGCTCCTGGGCCCTGAGATGGCAGTGCAGCTGAAAAGCAGGTTTGCCACTCACCCAGCGTGAGGGCAAAGGGGTGGTGAATGCAGCAACATTGTCACTGCTATTCATGGTCACATTGAAGACCTGAATGTGGTGGAGACTTATCAGAATCAACTGAAGCATATGGACACCAAAATGAAGAAGAAGTATGGTGATTTGTTCCCAGATGACATCCCTCCAGTTCACCACCTCCTGGACACAACCTACCATCGTTTCATTCTCAAGGACATGCATAAGATTGTGCATAAGCACAAATATTCTTGCCCTCGCAAGTGGCAGAACACGTGGCAGACCCTCTTGGAAGGACACATCACTGCCAGGCATATGCGCCCTTCTGACTCTGAGTATTTGAGCCCTGCTTTCCTCATGCCTAAAGCTGATCCTACTGCACTGCCCCAATGGGTAAACGACTATAGGGAACTGAACGATAACACCATGGCTGACAAGTTCCCTCTGCCTTGAATTGCCAACATCCTTGCTGACTGTGGTTGCAGTAAGATCTGGGGTAAACTGGATATGACTAACACCTTTTTCCAGATGAAGGTTCATTCAGATCATATAAAATATACTGCGGTTCAGACACCATTCAGACTCTACAAGTGGGTTGTCATGCCCCAGGGTTGCCTGAACACTCCATCTACACACCAGTGCTGCATGGTCACTGCATTACAACCATGAATAGGCAAAATCTGCCATATGTACTTAGACGATATTATCATCTGGAGTTTGATGCTCATGGAACATATTCATAATGTGGAGACGATCTTACAGGCCTTGCGCGAGGTGAGTTTGTTTTGCTCGCTTAAAAAGACTTTCTTGTTTTGCACCTCTATATACTTCCTGGGACATTGGATTTCTGCTGATGGCATTCAAGCTGATGCCTTGAAGGCAGTGAAGATCTCTGCCTGGCCAATGCCAAAGACAGCTTCAGATGTCTGTTAGTTCTTGGGACTTGTGCAATACTTGTCTGCATTTCTGCCTCGACTTGCTAAACTCACTGTGATCCTCACACTATTGACAAATAAGGTCGGGGTTGGAGAGGATTTGGTTTGGCAAGCAGAGCATCAGAAGGCTTTTGATGGTATTAAGAAGTTGGTGGTGTTGAGGGATTGCCTGACAGTGATCAACCACGAGAACCCTGGTGATAGAAAGATTTTCGTCACGATGGATGCCAGCAACTTGGGAATGGGCGCCATGCTCTCTTTTGGCCATGACTGGAAATCAGCACACCCAGTGGCCTTCGAGTCCAAGCAACTCTCCCCTGCAGAAAAGAATTGGCCAACTCACAATAAAGAACTCTTAGCCATCATCTGCACATTACACAAGTGGCAGAATGACCTTCTCAGTGCTGAATTCAAGGTCTTCATGGATCATTGCACACTCGAGTTCTTTACTAAGCAGTGTGACCTCTCAAAGAAACAGCTGCAATGGCAGGAGTTCCTTGCTGATTTTAATTTCACCATATGATACATCAAAGGAGAAGATAACACAGTCACTGATGTGTTGTCAAGGCAATTCACAGATGGGCCTGCTATAGTTGTGCCTGTCCTCCAGGTGTCTACTGATAAGGAACTACTAGATTCAATCAAGAATGGCTACTGCGACGACCCATGGTGCCAGAAGTTACTTGTGGATGGCATCAAGGTTACTGGTATTAGCAAGCATTGCAGCTTGCTCTACACTGCTGACAGGCTAATTATTCCCCATGTTGCCCTTGTATGCGAATCCATCTTCTGTCTCACTCATGATTCTTTAGGTCACTTTGATGCAAGCAAGAGTTATGGAGCTATTCACAACTCCTTCTACTGGCTGAATATGTTTTGTGACCTTGAAAACACTTACATTCCTGCATGCATGGAGTGCCAACGGAACAAGTCCCTAACTTCGAAGCCTTCTGGTCTCCTACATTCCCTTCCTGTGCCCAGCAGTCATTTCCAGCCTGTTGCCCTTGACTTCATGGGTTCCTTGCCCAAAGACGAAGGCTTTGACTATCTGTTAACTATCACAGATCACCTTGGCATGGACATCTGTCTCATCCCTTGCAAGAAGGACATCACTGCCGAACGTGTGGCAGTACTTTTCTTCAATAATTGGTACTGCAAGAACAGCCTGCCAACAGAGATCATCAGTGACTGTGACAAGCTTTTCATGTCTCGTTTCTGGACTGTGTTGCATGAACTCACCAGTGTTAAGTTGAAAATGTCTAGTGTGTTCCACCTGCAAACCAATGGATTAAGCAAATGTATGAACAAGACGGCCATCCAGTGCCTCTGCTTCTACGTCAATCAACAACAGACAGGTTGGGTTAAGGCACTGCCCAAGGTTTGTTTCTCCATAATGAATATGGTTAACGCCTCTATAGGTTTCACACCCTTCCAATTACGCCTGGGTGTTTCGCCTAGATTGATTCCACCTTTCCTACCCACTGAGGGCAGCTCATCAGTGGTCAAGACGTCGGCTGGAGATGTGATCTCCAGTGTTCAGAAGATTGTGGACAAGGCAAAGGACAGCTTGCTCACAGCTAAGATTTCTCAAACCATTCAGGCTAATGCTAATAGATGATCTGAGCCCTCATTCGCGGTTGGTGATCAGGTTTATCTGTCAACTTCCAATCATAGGAAGGAGTACATGCATATGGGTGATAACCGAGTTGCCAAATTTACACCCTGATTTGATGGGCCATACAAGATATTGAAATGCTACTCTGAGAAGTCCACTTACACTCTTGAAATGCCAAATTCCCCTAATGTTTTTCCAACTTTCCATTCTAGCCAGCTTCACACTTGTCTTCCCAACAATGGTAACCTGTTCCCATCTTGTGAGTTGGAGCAACCTGACTCCATCACAACAGAACTAGGTGATGATGAATGGTTTGTGGAGAAGATTGTGGATGAGAAGCGTGAATGACGAGGGCAGGAATTCTTGGTGAAATATCGCAGCTACAGTGACGAAGAAAATCAGTGGCTACTGAGGTGAGATGTCGAGGAGCTGATGGCCTTGGATGCCTGGTTCAAACATACAAGGACGACGAAGACTGTCCCCTGGTGGTCAACTCGGAAATCTAGAACTCTGGCTGCTGTGATTTTGGATGCTGTTTTCGATTTATTCGACGAAGACACTCTGACGGAGCCTCATCTTGCGGAGGACGCTTCCTCTTCAGAGGGTGGTCGAGTGTAAATATATTTACCACTTTCTCCTATCCCCTGACTCTGTGATCACATGATGTGCTGCTTTCTATATAACATGCATACCTTACTTACTGTATGCTATCTTCTGTACCCCCATCATCTCTCATTTGCAATACACATGCTGATCCTCTCATCCTGTTTCCCTCTTGAGTGTTCACACCTTCAGTGCACTTCCAGATAGAGGGTGTGGGCAGCACATTCTGAGGGTGCTAATAGCACCATCAGTACAGCACTAACTGAGTGATAGATAAGAACTTACTGTAAGCCATGCACAGAAAGTTGCCGAATGGGGTGGAAACTACTGTAAGCTCTTGAACTTGGAGCACACCTGTTCAAACAACAGACCAGCATGATTCTCACTGCCATGGACACTAAAAGAACAAGCCATCCAGTAGCTTCAAGGGGTAGTGTAAGGGCAACCTCAAGATGGCTGACAGTGCAAGCCTAGCAGAGGAAGAATCCAAAGATATCAATAGGGCTAACTACAATACATGAGAGACTGTTCACCTAGCAGAGGGAGAATCCAAAGAGAACAGGATAAGGATTCTCCATGCCAAAAAGCAAAGTATATACTATAGAAGCATGGGAGAAAGATGGGATAACTGTATAGTACACCAACCACAAGTCCACAGAATATCACAAGGTACAAGCAGGCACATGTGATAGCAAGTGGAGGGGAATATGCAGGAGTTGTGCCAGCAACCCAGAGAGGTAGGAGTGGAAAGTAAGGAGGTGTGGAAAGAAGGTATGGGTTACCCAGATGTGCCCAGAAGTGTATATGTGCATCTGAAGCACATCCAAGCAAGTACAGACTGTGGGACATACATCAGATGTGTTGGATGCAGCTTGGACACATCAGATATGGCTCAGATGTGTCAGATGTGGCTTGAATGGATAGTAGGATGGAAAGGAAAGAAAGGGGAAGTAAATAAGAGTCCATGGAATGAAAAGAAAGAGAAAGGAATGAAGAGGGAGGGAGAGAGACAGGGGGAAATGAGAAAATAGGGGTGTCCCCTTACATCACCCCCCTTCAAGCCTGCAGTGACCTGATGTGAAGATTTCTGCCTAACACACCATGAATTCACCAACTCTGAAACTCTGGATTGTTATGAGAAGACATTGAAATACAACTGGACAGAGCTAGGAGCTTCCCAACTGTGCCAACACTTCCAGGACTGGTTGAGGGCCATCAGGGTCATCTGAAGTACTTGGACTGCATCCAGGTGGCAATTGTGGAGGTCCTTGACCTTTTGGGAAGTGTGCTGGAGGTTGCTTGCAGGCTTCCAGGAGTTGTGCCCAATGCCATAGCCTTGCCAGCACACTAGATACTTCAAGACTCAGCCAAACATCTACTATTCTGGACTTCTTCAACTTTGTGTTCCTCTTCTCCATCGACAAGCTTTGAAGGTGATGGAGTGACAGGGTGTTGACCTGAGATGGGATCCAGAATGGAGGGTGAGAGTTTGACAACAGGGAAGACAGGGTGAAGGTGGGATAAGCCCAGAGGGAGCTGGAGTCAGTATGCTGCCTTGCTGGCCTTCTGAATGACCTTGTAGGAACCAAGATGTGCATGTCCAAGTTTCCAGAAAGGCTGAGCAAGGTTGATGTCTGACAAGTCCAGCCAAACCTTGTCACCTGGTTGGTACTTCTGGAATTGCACAGACTCTTTGTGTCGGGTTAGCTTGTCATGGCAGAACTCCTTTCAACAGGTATTGCATCCAGATGGGCAGCAGCTTGTGGTCACCTCTTTGGTTTGCCAGTCAATTTCTGGGTTGTGCTTCTGAAGCCAGATGTACCTGAGGATGACATCCTGTTAGCCAATGTTAGTGACTGCCAAAAGCATCCATTCACTATGTAACCCTGGACTGCTCTCAACACCCCATCATGAAGAACAACCTTTCTTATCTTCCATCATATGCTGCCAACAATCTGCCTCTCCATTCTCACACTGAAATTGTAGAGGGTTGTTGCACCCAAGACAGCACAGGTGACACCAACTGCCTCCCAAACCTTTGGTTGCAATTCATAGTCTTCAGAGCCTGTATCCAGGCCTTTGAAGTTTCTAGTCCAGAGAAGTATCAGGTTCTTCATGACATTCTCAAAGATGAGATGCATGAAGTCATAGGAAAATGATGTGGGAAATGATATGCCTAGTAGAACACTTAGAATGGCAATCCCTTTAACACCATACTTCTTGGCTAAACAGTTTGCAGCAGCCTAAGAGGAAGCAAATTGGACTTCATTCACTTGAGCTTTGCCTTTGGTGTGTGACTGCCAAATATTGTAGATGACTGAGTTGCAATGATGGCCAACTCATATTCTTTCCAGATGCAATATCTCAGGCCTGCAATTCTCTTCTGTGCTTTCATGAAGAACAAGTACTACACTCACTTTATCAAGTTTGTACACCCCATCAAACTGTGTCTTCAGTTTGAGGTCACATGCAACAAGGTCAATGATCTCTGCTTAGGCTTCAACAATGGGTAAAAGGGCATGAAAAGTAAGTTTCTACCTCATCACCACTACCTCAATTATTCACACATTGCTCAAATAGCATCTATTACCAACATGATCCCAATTGCCTATCTGCCTGCCCTGTTACCATCCATGTGCTCCTTCACACTGCTGACAGCATCAAAGGTTTGGACCTACTGGGTGTTTCCCAATAAGTGATACACTTCATACTATGAGAATATGGGCTGTTGTGAGGTTGTTGATGGAATGTGTGTTCAGTGCCTCATTGGACTATAGAGTTAACCATGTCTTTGCAGTTACTCAGGTGTGAAATAGCAGTAGACCCTTGCAAATGTATGAGGAGTCATCTCATTTTCACTATCTATTTATCTATGTGGGAATAATCAAATGTATTTACTTCTAACTGCATTGTGATTAGATAACCACATGCTCAGATTCAGCAAGCACCTGAAACATGTAACACTAACTTCAACATGAACATGTTAAAGTGCAGAATGGTTGGGGTATTATTGATTGTTCTAGCAAGCTCAGTTGTGCAATATATAACCCAAATGAATAGTCATTTAATTGCCCAGAGTAGCACTGTTATACCTAGTAAAATAACAAGAATTGAAAATGACACAGACACATGGCAGGGATCAATGTGAGCAGTGAGTCAGATGATGTGTGGTGATCTCCAGTAGGTCAGGGATCACTAGAGCCTCTGAAAACCAGGTAAAGGATAAAATGAAGCCTGGGAAAGGGTGCGCAGCACTCACTCTCAGGTCCATAGTGCCAGGTCCTCACACCTAATGTTGGATCATAATCCACCTATCAACTAGCAGGGAATTTCTTTTGTGTAACTATGTTAAGAACCATATTGAGGGGCCTCCTGGCTCGTCCGTTTAGGGGGCGCAGGAATGTGCAGGGAGCGCGGGAGCACGGACACGCGGACGAGAGGAGTGTATGGGACTCGGCTTCAGCTTTGATGCTGTGCCCTCCTAGCCCTGCAGTGTTCCAATTTCAGAGAGAGCATGGGGAGAGGCGGGCTCTGTGGAGGAGCCCGCAGCGAAGACAAGAGAGGACCAAGTGGCGAAAGGGAACTAAGATTCAAAGTGGAGAATACATGTTTACTAGTGCTACTATAAATACTAACTAACACATGTATGTAGTGAGGCTAGTATGTAAGTACACATGTACATGAAACATGTAACAAAGTAATCCTAGTACTGCGCACCATGCATAAGCCTCGAGGGCGGAGCCCGAGGGATTCTGAAGGTCCGAGTATTCGAAAGGGGTGTAGGGGGGGGACCCCTAAGGGGGTGAGGATCGGACTCTGACAAACTATCATTTCTGCAGCCTTGTTTAGAACTTGTTCACTCAAATCCATCTCTATATGTGCTCAACAGGAATGTAATTACGCTTAGATGCAACTGTCTACAAATCAGTACTTTGGCCCCTGAATACCAGAGAGGGGCTTGTAAATAAAAGGGTTATTGGCTCTAATATATTTTTTGTATCTTCTTATAGCTTGTGCACTGTGTTGGCTAGCTAAACTCATCCAAATGTGTGATCTTGTCTTCCCAGGAGCCTTTGAGTTCTGTGCAATTATTCTGTCAACATTCTTGAGTACTCTGTCCACAGCATGCTACAGAATCCCCTCATTCTTCACACAGGTGAGCTTCTCTTCCTTCCTTTTTTGGAATTTCTTTATTTTATTTAATTTAACCCCCCCTCCTTTGAATACTAAGCTAAAAATCACACACTTTTGTTCAAACAATTATCATCCTGAAATCCTGCAGCAGTACAGAAATCACATGTAGATATATATATTCAATGTCTGCATTTATATACTGCAACAAGTATGCTAAAGCTATGTGGGTTGAGTATAATGAATTAACACTGCACCCAGTTGATACAGTTTGGGTTGGGCAGGTTTGGGTTGGGCCATGTTTGGAGTAGTTCCCAAGGCAGGCAAGAACAGTGGGCATGATAATGGTTGGTCAGATAGTGTTGGTTCAAAAATAAGAGGCGTCTTCTAGCATTACATGAGATTCCCACACTTAGGTTGCTTCTGGTTGTCTCTCACTAAATCCCCTTCTAGCAGGAGGTCAGTTTGGTATCTCCTACCCAGCGCCAATCTTCTGCACACACAGGCCACAATCAAATGATTCACTCCATTACAAAGCTGCTATATTCCAGAAACCCTGCAGCAAAGGCTGTAGGTTTCAAAACTCTGAACTGGTGTCTGGCCAACATTACTTAATCCTGGGGCACATAGGTCCCACCTATATGGGTGGGTGAGTAAACTGCTAGTGCTGCATGTGTGAGCCCCTGTCAGATTAGTAACTGACAATCTCAGAGAAACTGAAATAAATTGCTTAGAACATGGAAACTACAAGCACTGGCAACTTGCCACTTGGATAGCAGCTTTACTATCATTACATGGACAATCTGGAATTTTTATTGAATTTTTCACGAATTTTTTCATTTTTTTAGAGGTTAGTTATGTCTATCTCCTACTTTTTCTGACTTGCCAGATAGGTTAGTTTGTTTTCCCTAGTTTTCACGCCGTTTTTGGACTTCGGGGTCTCCTACTTGAGCCTCAAAAAAATTGATTTTTTCTAACCAACATTTGGTGGAATTTTCCTAGGTCCTGTTCAAGAGCAGCCTGTGTCATGTGTAGAGATAATCACGCGGCGCCAGTTTTTTTTTTTTTTTTTTTTAAAAAAAATCTGCATTTAAACCGCAACAAGTATGCTAAGCTACTAAGATGCGGTGTGAATGGATACATGCAAATAACTACATTTCCTGCTCAGGTGAGCATGGCCCTCCTGAGCATTGGCAGCAAGGGTACGTTAAAAAAACCCAGTGGGAAAAAGCCGCACGCGGCGTCAGTTCGAGTTGACCCTTTGCGCCACCCACATCTTGATCCCTCCCATTACCTCATCTGCGCAACGAGAAGACAACGGTCAAAGTCGAGGTCGAATGGTCGGAGTAGAGGCCTGGGCGTTGACTGCACGCTAGAATATGAGATAGGAAAAGTTGGCGTCGACTCCGACGCGACGCGTGTCCTTCAATTTCAGATTTATGTCACCCATCCCAGTACGCTCATTATTACACATATACGGCGTACCCTCGGCGCCGATACGTCTGACTGAAAGCCAGGATAGCCAAGCACGATTCGACCTATGTTAATGCGGAAGACGGCGATGAGGGTAGGCGATGGGAAGGCGATGAAAGGAAATGATCTGGATGTAGAACTAGCGGGTAAGTGCTTTGAACGGTCCAGTCACGCGCGACCCCAAGCTTGACTATGTAAACCTAACGGTTTGCCCAGTTAGAAGTAACAATCTGTATATGCTTATATGCAGCTGAAAGGCACGCAAATTTGCATCAGAATAGGCGTCCAGGTGCCCTCCACAAAATTACAAAGAGACAATGTTGAACGATGATCATACGGCGCTTAAAGCGTATGATAGTCGACGAATTAACGATCAAGGCATGTGTCTACGAAGGTGGAACTTGGAAAGAGCGGGGGCCAGAAATAGGGACTCGGAAACCCAGTGACGGTATCGGGACCAAGAGGTAGGACAGCTCAATGTCCAAGAACCGTTGTCCGCGTACCCGTCTATCAACGCCGTGGATGGCGGACCCTAGCCTATTTCAACATGGAACGAAGGCAATGGAGGTTCTTGTGGGAGTGGAATCGGGTACTCGCCAGTTTGGCTGGCGCGCTTTACGAGCTTGAAGTTTCCACAAGAAGTGTACCTCGGTGGGCAATTATCGTCCATAATAAATCTTGCCGTCAGCTGAGCCAATCATTCGTAAAGGAACCCCTGCTTACTCGTTACCAAGTATTGACAATTGGACCTTCTCTAACAGACAGAAACGCCAGTTTAAACTGCAGAATAAGTTGCTTGGCATCTACCACATACCCGACCTATGTCTCACGCAGGAATCTACTTTGCTTTGATTGTGTCGATTACACCTCACACCTTCGCCGATGGACCGCCGATATTTCACTCCAAACTTTATTTCTACAGAGTGCACCTTCGAACACCACGCGACCCGACCTCTAGCTGTGTGCCTTAGCTGGCTGCCCTCTTTTACATGGTGCGTGGACCATGCAATGAATCTGATCCACCTTCTCGCAGTGACATATGCTTAGGGGAACACACTGCTCAGCTCGGTAGGACGCGTTCTCCGGAGAAGACCCCCAGGAAAGCTTAATTTCAGGATTCGACGGCCTAACCATTTACCGCTCCCACATGTGGTATGCTTGGGCGAGAACGCTAAGGGTAAGCACAAAGGACACTTGCACCCACAGCACGAGCGACCAGAAGAGTCTTCGTTCAACTTCTAAACCTACAGCTAAATTGTTGACGTTTGGTGGTGTTCATTGCTGACTGATTTAAATGGGGGTTGTTAGTGACAGTCTTCCATTTCCAGCCGTCCCTTTGGCCCCCAAATCAAAGATCTATGCCTTCGGTCGGCTGTCAGGCTGTCAGGTCTTTCCTCAGCTTAGAGGCCTTGTCGAGACAATTCTTGCAACGCCATACACCACACCCCTTGGGAATTGCTCCGATCTGTAACGCCCTTATACGGATATAGGACAAGAGCAATGCTAGGTCTTCGTGATTCATTTTACTGAAACTGATGCATCCATTCACAGGAACGGGGAGGTAAAAATCCTCTGCTATGCCGATTACGTCCCACTTCGGCCTGGAGTGGGAAATGAACGTCGGTCAAGCCTCACGAAGTAGTGGGTATGTGTGCGGCACTTCGTGTGCACGATCCGAGTCGGCGACTATCAAAACCCACCAATGGCATGGTATGATCTTGCGATGCACCCCAGAGGAAGTTCGTAACTCCAGTAGCGAAGTATGGCGCAGGGCCCGCAGGGTACGCCTTCGTCCGTGATCCATGACGTGTCAGTGATAATGAAGTCAGACAGGCAGATAGGAGCATGCGTTCGGATATCTGTTCTCTTTTGCACAGTCGGTGGTGAGCCTCATGTTCGTGATAACGTAGTGTCGATGCTGATGCATATGTACATCTCTGTGTGTGTGTGTGTAGACAGAGCGGCCCAATCGTTTGATGCCACACACCGGTGACGGTCTCCGCGTTGCGCCACAGACGCACATGCGCGATGACCTGTGGTATGTCCAAATTTGCGTCGTTTAGTCTTTGTTGATGCGAATTATTGCTTCCGTATATGCGTAGCTCAAACACCCCGAATTGGGCCCGCCTTGCTTCTCCAATACACAAAATCGACCCTGCGACTGTCCGACTGGGATAGGGAAACATCTTATGAATAACAAACAGTGCTCTGTATCGTTTGCTCCCTTTCTAGGCGACGTCGGGTCGCTAGGATGCCGCTCACACAACATACACCTATACCACAAGGACCTGGTTCCGGGCCGCAGGCGCTCCAAGTTACTTCGGCCGTAAAGTTAGCTCTCTGAGAAAGCTCGTCTTCCATCGGCTAAACTCGGGCGCGAAGACAATAGGCTGGAGCTTAGAGCGGGAGGCGCTGAGAGGCATGTTTGATTTTGGGGTTAGGGGGATTATCGCCCTGTCGACCGGGGTGTAGAGAGGACTCTACTCTTCCAAACTTTATCGACTCCATGCACCTATGAGGTTGAACAAAGTTCGCTCCGCCTAAATGGATTCTTGCGAAGGTCAAGGCGATGCGCTAACGGACCACCAAGCCGCAACTTACTCCTTCGACCAATTGAAGACTGACACCGTTATAACCACTCGTCACCGAATCCCGCTGGCGTTTTCCCCTGCGCCGCCCTAAATTCCCCCTGATATGGAGTACATCAATGACCGTTGACAACACATATATTGGCATGCCTGTTTCGGTACTTCCTTAAGCGATGTTCTGCGGATGTATATTTACGACGTTGCGCCGCAGATTACATCCTTCACAAGCAATCTACAGCTCTGACCGTGTGCAGACCTGAAACCCTCTGAACTTGAAACTTATCGTTATTCCGATCCATTCGAATGGGGGAAATCTATGGTCTCAACCCCGGGTCTTCCCTGCCAGAAACGAAAGAAATCTCATGGTAGGACCCGGTGTACCCCTTCGCAACCATCAGATCTTTACGCACTTTGTCTCTCTCGATTTGGAAGGGGCTACTAATTATTTACTAGATCGCCAAATGGCCCATTCCGCGTCCTTTGTCGGTGAGGGAGCCGGTTATCCACTCGCAGCGTCGTCACAAAGTCCAGAGACCTTGCCCCGCCGGTTCAGTTGAAGTGATAGATCTTTCGTCTGTCACGAATCACGATGCATGCAGACTTCTTTGAATCCGTATTACGGTCCGATTCCGAAGAATCACTATCGTCCATCCGTAATTGAGGAGCCGAGACAAAGTGGTTTCGGGAGGCTTGCCACGCTTGGTTTCCAGCTTCATTGCATGCACAACCAACCGACATGAAATTACTTGGTATATATTTTTTGTGCATGTCGATCAAAATGACAGTGGCTCCAAATCATTTAATGTAAGTGGCAATGACATGAATATGCCGAAATCGAAGTACGTAAAAAAGCACTTTGTATTCCACTCTTTGCAACTACTAGTACATACGCATATTAAACAAAGGGACACTACAGGGACACTACTGACTGGAGCTGAAAGCCTGAGGGCCTGAGTACTGGATATGAATATTCGAATTCTAGATAGATTGTGAAGTGTAGTCACTCGTAAATGGCTCTCACGTTGGTGACGTCTCGTCGCTTTGGATTCCGATTGGTACTCACTACTGGTCAGTACTGAGTGCTGAGTACCAAGCAAGATGATTGGCGAAGCTCGGGCCAGCGCCACGGCCTGGCAAAGAAGAACAAATAACAGACACTCGCACGTATGTACGTGCCACGGAAAGAGTGCGGCTTTAGTATAGAAAGATGAAGTCCGGCGTCGCGATGTCTGATGTGAGATGAGTAATGCGAAATGTGTAAACGGGACACCATTAAAATGAGTGTATATTGAAGAGACGTCCGAGTCGCAAGGGTGTCGTGGGCTGGTATGCGAATCGAAAGCTGGAGAATCAATGAGTAGAGTCTCGAGAAATGTGGAGTGAAGAACACGTACCTGGGCGTGTCGATGTCAACAGAATAAGTAAGTACTCCACCTCAGAAGGACGAAGTACGCTGCTCAACCGCGGTCAAAGTGAGTTGACAAATACTGAGTAACAATATCATACATATACATTTGAAGCAAGACGTGATAAATAAGAGGGTACGAATATATGTAACGTAGAACTTGAATTTGGAAGTGGCTGAAATACAGCAAAAGGCAGGAGAACGAGGGTCCAAGGTTGAAATGGGAGAACAAACTCCGTTACATAACTATTAGATGATACAGCACTTTTTGATGTTGAGGCTTGGATACACCATGCATATATAAACAGGGGAGGAAAGCGGGAAATAGAAGACAGATAGCAGTTTATGGATGAACAAGAAAGGGGATGGGGAGACGATGAGACGGGGAAGCGGTGGAGGGGGATGCAAAGGAATAGAAGCCGCAAAGTCAGATGCAGTTTAAAGAGAAAGGTTGAGATGGTGTATCCATCTCCTTATCGCAAACGTCATGTCAAGCACGTTATGCTATACATTTCCTTTCCTTTTCATTTTGGTTCTTGATGTGCTTGCGTTCTATGGTGGAAGGCATGACTCGGCCTCGCATCCCCATCGAGCGTCGAGACCCCCACGAGGTGAAGAGAAAGACGCCAGAACCTGTGGTTCCAAAGGAACTCGTTCAAGGGACCCGAAAGCCAACAGTGTCCGTGAACTCATCGATGATTGGACGATGGATGAAAGAAACGGCCGATAAACCGATAATGGCCTGGCGAGTGAGTGATTGATAACATATTCATTCGAGGAGGAATAAGCGGATTGCCTGAGAAGGGTCACTAAGGCGCTGAACGCGAGCTGAGGAGGGACAAGCGTGGATATCTGAATCTGATGGGAACGGTGGGACTAGGGTTTGATTGCGGAGTGGGAGATCGGTTGTGGGAGGAAGTCTGGTGGGATTTAGGAGCCAGCATCTGGGGTAAGGGAGCCTTGAATTCGCGTGTTGCGCGTGAGTAGATGTATGTGGGGTGGGCGTTGATGTACCGGTGAAAGAGTCGAAGCTATCGAAGGAATGTGGCAAACTGCAGAAGTCTGGAAGTGGGAGAAGCCAACCGGTAGATCCGTAGGTATGCCACGGGGAACTCCAAGAGGGCCAGGGTACTTGATCGAGAAGCAGGGCTAGGGGGGGATTTGAGGGAAGAGATAGGATGGTGAAAGGACACATAGATGAGTAACAGGAAGTAAATGGCATAATCGTGAGAGATGACCGTGGATTGAACGCCAGGATTGCAGGTGGCACTTGGCGACGTCGGAAAGGGAGAAAGGAGTGCGAGCAGCGGCGTATATGCACTTGACCTGGCACTTTTTTTTGGCTGAGTGAGTAGATGGCGAAGGTCAGATGACCATGTCGACGTCCCTCTCTTCCTTGACCCTTTTCTTCACCAGTCCCCCAGATCGAGCGCCGACCTTCACAGAATCTCTTCGCCTCCGCCCTCTCTCAACTCCAACCGCGCCATCCTCCATTCTCTGCATTTTTGGCTTTACCTTCGAACTCGTTTTTCCCAACTCGTCCCCCTTCAATGTCCATCTCCATCGGGTCCTCGTCTTCTTCTTCCTCCTGGTCTCGGTCTCGTTGCCTTCCTTCCCCAGACTCATCGCCCTCCTCCTCGATACCACGCTCGGGCATGCTCTCCAGCACACCAAACCCTGACCCCATCCCGAACGTTCCGTCGTACTCTCCATACCCTCCATCACCGTTAACAACTTCATCGTGTAGCATCATCCTCATCTCATCGACATCGAGATCCCCTACGTCAATATCACCCTCCAACGACATGCCCATGCCCATGCCCATATTCATCATAGCGTCTCCTCGTCGCCTCCCTTCTTTCTTCCCCTTTGCCTCCACGCCATCGTCATCTACGCCATCCTGCCGTATCCTGCCCTTTGGAGACCTCGACCCATCACCGTTATTTGATGAAGAGGGTGTATGCATCTGATGTATGGGGCCATCTCCATTCATTGCAGCGCTAGAAGACACGCCGCCATCAGGGGATGACGCCGTTGCCGAGCCGCTACGATACATCTTCAGCTGCTGCTCCAACTCCCTGTTCCGTGCACCTTGAGCCGATACAAGTTGCTGGAGGTATCTGTAATTATAAAGGGGAAGGAGTTTAGTGTTAGTACTCATTGTAGCGAAAGGGATGCCATGGATAGGCACTCACCGAATGTACTCCACGCTCTTCCTCAAAATCATGCCCTTGTTCGCTTTAACGATACCGCTCTGATCCCCTTCGCCACCACTCCCACCACCAGTGTTTTTATCTGGATCAGGTATGGGATATGAGCGCGAAAGTAGCGTGTAGCAGTGTGTAGGGGAGACGAGAAAGCAACACTTACCAGTACCTCCGTCTTCCTTCTTCGTAGCGACCATCGCTCCATCCTCGTCAGTCGGCGAGAGCGGAGAAGTTGGTACAGCTGATGAGGACGTCGGCAGCGCGTTCGGAGCTACCGAGTAAATTAATGATCAGCGAAAGAACTAGCGCAAATTGGCTAGAAGGCCCAATCAATACGCGCTGGAAAAAAAGAACCCACCAGTCGGATCCAACATACACTCCGGTATCAGCGTCGCAAGCTCACTGATCTTCTCATTAATATTATCCCTCCTGCGCCTCTCGACCGCGTTGTGGCTTTCTCGGCGTTTTCTTCGTTTTTCATTCGCCAGAAGCGCCTGCTTATCCGGGGAGGTCACGAGAGTCTGGGTGTGCGTCTGGGCGTGCGGCTGGGATTGCGGCTGATGAGAAGGATGGGGGGATACAGGGCCATGTCCCAGACTCGTAGGAGACATGGCAAGCCCGTGCGACTGCGAATGGGAGAGCGAGTGTGACAAAGAATGGCCATGACCTTGCGCAGAATGCGAGTGCGAAGGAATGGGTATCGGCGCAGGTGGAGTCCCAACGTCCATATTTCCCATACCACCCATCGAATTCATGTTCATCCCCATGTTGATGTTCATCCCTCCCATTCCGCCCATACCGCCCATATTACCCATTCCACCCAAATTCAGATTACCCATATTACCTATATTGCCGAAGTTTCCGCCTCCCATACCGCCCAGCGAGGAAGATAAGATAGGGGAGGTAGGAGATCCGACATGGTGTTGTCCATTACGCTGCTGACTTTGTTGTCGAGGCTGTTGAGTATACAAGGAACCCAACGAGCCAATCGAAGGTATTGGAACACCTCCTGCAATCCCGCTGAGGGGTGGTAGTCCCACGCCATTACCGTTCGGTTGATTAGAATTATTCAACTTTCCATCAGCGCCGTCGTCATTATCTCTATCACCGTCGACATCGATATCGGCGTTGTCGTTCTCGTTCTCGTCACCGTTATCGTTGCCGTTGATGTTCGAGCGCAGGTGACTACTAGACCGCCGCCCGAGTTCTTTGTCTAGTGGAGGGGAGATACCAAAACTGGAGAAGGTCTGCGCGTTTTGTTGCTGATGTTGGGGGAGATGGTGGATTAGAGGCGAATGCAACGATTCGGGAGTAGGAAGAGAGAATTCGGATGATTGTCTATGCAGTGCGCGTCAATGAGTGGAGAGTAGGTGTGGTTGGCGATATATGCGTCGATGTTGAAGAGTATAGACAGCATATACACGTGTCGTTGTAGATATGTGCGCATGTAAGCGTTGTATGCGTGATGGAGAGTAAGAAATATCCATCAGAACCCTGAAACCAGAGTATGGGAAGAATGCCTTACGAGTTCATGAACCAGCCTCCACCATTCGCGCCAATTCCAGGTCCTCCAGCAATGCCGCCGCCCGGGATGACGATTGGTCTTGGGTGATGGGACATCGACGGCGACTGCTGCCTGTTCGCGTTTTGCTGATGCAGGTGCTGGTTATGGTGGTGATGAGGGGGCGGGCTTGCAGTCGTGCTGATCTCCGAGATGTTGCTTGACACGCTGTTCCCTCGCCTCCCTCGCCTCGGGACATCACTATTGAAACCCATACCAATACCCGAATTGCCGTTGCCGTTATTGAAAGACATACCACCGCCAAACATGTTCATACCCATGTTCATGGCGTTCATCGTGTTGAGATTCATATTTCCCATGTTGATGTTGTTGAGGGTTGAGGGAGAGAGAGTAGATGATGCGGACGAATCCCTGCGTTCGCCACGATGCGAGGTTCTTGTAGGTCCAACGTTCGATGTAAGAGACGTGCCTAGACCATCTATCGTGGATCCCGATGTCGATGTCGGTGAAGAGGCATCCATCACGCCCCCATTCTGAGTAGGGGTAGGTGGAATGGCGATCGGTCCCATACCCCCGATATTCATGTTCAAGCTTGGTATGGCTGGGGTTAGCGATTGACCGCGACTTGCGCTCCGCGAACGTGATGAGTTACGGGTACGCCGGCTGCGGTGCGACAGCGAATGATGCAGATGCGGTGAAGAGGCCGAAGTTGATATCGATGTCGAATGTCGGTGATGTGCAGGACGACTGGAAGCGTATGAGCCGGACGTAGGGGTTTGCGACGACGGCGAGGATGAGTGCGGTAGTGGTGGTAGAGAAACAGGAAGCGAAAGTGGGAGTGTCGGAGAATGCCTACCCCCTAGTGATTGAGAATCGGGGTGCTCGAACCTCAACGACGAGTTCAGAGCCGGTAGCGTCGAGTTAAAGTAACCACTACTGCCTCCTCCCCCTCCCCCCCCGACGCTCGATTTAGGGGCACTGAT
Source organism: Pleurotus eryngii var. eryngii (assembly GCA_029467805.1). Lineage (NCBI taxonomy): Eukaryota > Fungi > Basidiomycota > Agaricomycetes > Agaricales > Pleurotaceae > Pleurotus > Pleurotus eryngii. The sequence goes on along the minus strand of SZVJ01000005.1, from coordinate 920,931 downwards.
ATCGAAGATGTTGTGTGTATGCGAGTGAGGATGAGTAGATCGCTCCTGAGAGACATTTGAGTGAAGATCTGCGTCCCTTCTACTACCGTTGCCAATCAAGCTGGCTAGTTCATCGGTGAAGCCCATGCTGCTCTGGCTATTGAGATGCGTGAACTTTCTGAACGGCTCGGCTAACAACGATGGCAACGTCTCCCCTCCATTGCCGCCACCGGCACCTGGGCCTGACGAAGACGAGGGCGAGGAGGGGTGTGCTTGGTGATGGTTGTTCGGATGATTGGGATCATTTGGAGGCGGGGAGGGAAGGTGAAACCCTTCCTGGCGAATCTGAGGTTGTGGTTTGAAGGAGAAGAAGGACGACGACGAAGAGGACATGGTTGCAGTGCGCGCACGGCCCTAGTGATATAGTCGACGATGCAGAGAGAGAAGAGAGAAAGGGTAAGAGTCAAGGAAGTGGCGATGGTGGTCAGTAAAGAACCCGACTTAACCGATATCACTACAGCAATAATTATTATTATAATTCTTGCAAGCAGAGATCCAGCACGTCAGATCCAGTATTTGAACAGATCATGGGGTATCTGGGGTACTCCCTTGATAATGTTTGTGTCTGTTGTGGGGATTAGTGGCATTGTGGGGTATGTTCAGGCACAGTCATGGATGGTTTCCGATCACCGAGTGAGACGTATTTCGGGATTTCGAATCCCCACCTTACCCCGCAACGACGCTAGCGTAAATATTTTTAGCGGGCCACTAGGGTCAGGGTATCCCGCTACGAGATGAAAAGTACAAGCGTTTGATAAAAGATAGCTTGCTTACAGCGTAAGAGTCACTAATGAGATGTTAGTCAAGAAAATCTAACAGTGAATTCTCGTCTCGCGAAATGACGTTCCGACAGTATCGCATTTCAGGCTACTTACCCAAAGATGTTGTAAACTGGGCGCCAACGGAAGACAGCGATAGGTAGTATAAAAGGCGCATGCTGAAGAAGTAAATAAAGGCTTTCAGCTTCGATACGGAACAACATCAGTAATAATTGGACATGATGTATTGGTAGGACCAATTCAGAGCGGAGCTGAATAGCTGAACTTCCTGCGTCTGGGGCTAGGAACGAAAGTCCTGGTGCTGACGCCGAGCGGATCCCGGAGAAGGTACTCGTTAAGGGAGTGGGGGGATCGTGAGGGCAAGGAACAACTACTGTGCTGCAGGAAGAACGACGAACAAGTGGAAATTGGAGTAGCCTCTAACAGTCGACGGATATTAAATCCGGACTCTTGAAACAAACGTACCATGAAGTAGCTTTCTCGGTAATCATAGCGGCGGCATGCCAACTCCAAGGAGAGACTGACGGGGTTCTTGCGGTGTTCATAGAGCTTCGCGATAGTAGCCGTGATAGAATGTGCACTTAATGGAGAGTAGGGGCTTCTGCGACGTTCATGATCGCCCGCAGAGTTCTTCGAGGCGGACGGCGAGCGGCGAGGAAGTGACGATGAGGAAGCTGTGGGGAGGGGGAAAGGAGGGTATATCTTGCTGGTACTGTTAATTCTGTCAGATTTATAGAACCGACGCAAGCCCTGAAAGCCCCGCATGGAAGTAAATTGGTCTCATGAGGAGGTCACGATGGCTGAAAACTCCTCCCCGGCTGGGGATGGCGTCCAATAGAAGCAAACGAAAGCCACCTCAGGGGCGTCACAGTCGACGTCCCCTATCCAGACGAAAATACACCCGATGAGCAGGCGCTTGCAACGAGCCCAGCACAGAGCCCAAGGCCGAGAATATCGATGCCCTTCCGCGAGTGCGTGTTGAATTACCAGGCCTAGCGCAAAGGACGCCATCGGATGTCCGTAGGAAACTCGTGAAACTCTACAGGCTCAACGACGGGAGCAGCACAGATCGGTCAACGTCCGAACCACGCGTGCTGAGAGAGAAGGAGGCAGTAATTCGACACAGTGCGACCAGGGGTGGCGCTAAGCTGCAGTCTGGAGGGCGGCCCGCTCAATCATGAAGGGGAGGCTTTTGGTGGGGAACAGGGAAACAGGGAGATCTCCTGGAAACGAACTCGGCAAGTCAGAAATGATAGGGCCAAGCACGTATGTGCGGAGTTGTGTTTATGTGCGACGTCGACGCGTACCACGAACGACCGGCAGAACTTCGTTAGCACTGTCGGAAACCTTGGTCAAACGCTCACTGTTTTCTAAGATGCGGGTGAATCTCATTAACGCGGAAGGTAGAAATACTCCTGACGAGGGCAATGGGATGACTCGGAGACCTAGTCGAAAAGCCAGAACTATTGCAATGTGCGGCTGGTGGCTATCCCTCCCGACACGCCTAAGGCACCGCTGCAACGAACAGTACTGGGAGCGGTGACTCCGGGGGCGGATACAGGTTGTGGAGAAATCAAGGAACATCCGCTCGATCTGCAGTGTCGCAGTCCCGAGGCTTCGATGATGTGCGGGACTCATGGACCTAGACATAGACCTAGTCATGAACTACAGCACGTGACATAGCACGATTCAAACCGAGCGGCGAGTATACGACTTACGACTAGCTACACTATAGAACTGGATTCTTGAACTCCCTTTCGACACAATTATGCCGCCCGCCCACCATGGGAATCAGTTGTATGCGCAATGATCAAGCAAAGCTGAAAGTGGCTTCATTGTCGCCCCGCAGGTCAGCCTACACCCCCTCCAAATTTTCAACATCCGCGTTCATTGCGCACTTGGGCGTACAATCGCGGAAATATTTCCCGCCAAAACGCCCCTATTCCGAAGATACTTCCTAACTTAGGACGGAGTCAAAGTGAATACCCTCTGGTCCGTCCTCCCACCTTTCAGCCTCCTCAGCCTCGTTCATGACGTTATCATCCGCCATTCGATATCCGCCCCAGAGTATAAGAGCTCCCGCCCTTGTAAAATGGGTTTTCCATCGCTTTCTTTTTGCCCCCATCACCTTCACAGCCTAGTTAACAGTCTATTCCACCACAAACTATCCCAGCCCAGCGAATCGCCGCAAACATTTTTCGATGCCCACTCTTACTGTTGCCCTTCTTGTGGTCACCGCCGCTTTGGTCGGCCTACCAGCGGTTACCGCACAGTGCAATCCGGGTCAATTCACGGACGGCGGAGGGGCTTGCGTCGATTGTTCGGCAGGAACCTTTAGCACTAGTAAGTTGACCCATTCACGCAAAGGCACCCTTACTCAGGAAACCATTTGCAGACGGAGCTGTCGCTGCATGTAGCCCCTGCCCCGCGGGCAGTTTTAACAACGTTCAAGGCGCTGTGGGTTGCTGCTCATGCTGCTCAGGATTCTATCAGGTACGATTCATGCGCGCACGTATGCCCTCATGCGTTTTTTTTTACTTCTGCATCAATTAGGCAAATAGTGGGCAGACTTCATGTGACGTGTAAGTGTTGTCTTCTGTCTCTCATTTGTGTTTAAAGAGCCCGTTTAGTTGCCCCGGGGGACAAAATTCCCCAGTTGGTAGCACATCTGCCGGCGCATGTGGAACGGGTACGGACGCCGCCGTCGGCACTTGTGCGCAGTCTGGTGGTAGTAGGACATGTCGTAAGCACCTTTATATACCTTCGTTGGTGTTCTCCACTAATCTCTCTCAGCGGAAACATTCGCCGGTAGCCCGACCAACAATGTTAGACGTCGTCGTTCGGTAGGGTGGCCTGAAGCAGACGGGTGCACCAAGGGCCAAAAGCGATGTAACGGCAAATGCACGGATGTCACGTCCAATCTTTGGTAAACCTGAAAATTCGTCGTTCATCATGTTTCTAATGCATGAATCAAGGCATTGCGGTGCATGCGCCGGGACCATGACTAAGAAAGGTACCTTAGGTGAGGATTGTGCCGAAATTCCACACGCTAGTGACGTGCGATGCGAAAAGAATCGATGCGTTGTTGGTGCGTGGACATCGCTTTCCACCTGGTTCCAATTTAATCTCCATACAGAGAGTTGCACTCGCGGTCGAGTTCCATCAGCGCATAAACGACGATGCACAAAGCCAGCCTCGATACTGAAAGGTTTCCACCAACAAATAAGTGACTTTTAGCTTGTTGAGTACTAGTCCACCCTTAGATAGTTGCTTGCGTCGTCGTATATGTTTCTTCGTACCTCCTTCACTTGTGCTCTAGTGCCGTAGCACGCTGCGGACGATTTAATCATTTCGCCATCTCTCCTGTGTCTTGGTCATGTGCACGATCTGAAACCGACCTATTGGGTTTATCGATCTATTTCTTTTCTACTGCATGGGTCCTATTAATCCGCCATCCACAGAGATAATTTGTCCCTGCAGGTGTCGCATTGTCAGTAGTCTCGCTGGAAGGCAATTCGAAGCAGTACCCACTGTGATGAAATAAGCCTCTGGTTTCACCAGGTATGAGACTAGACTTGCTACCACATCCGGAGAAGCGACTTTGGCATTGAGTACGCCATAAATCTGTAAAAACTGGTCATTTACGGCACAGCAAACGCCAACAAGGATAGCATGGGGGGTAGTAGGAAGAGTCCAGACCTTTTTTACAAGTGCGCATGCTCCTCCGAGCTCTTCGTCGTGTTTGGTCCTTGCTGATGTATGGTTTCAAAGTGGCAGAGGTGATGAGTCGTAATCGCGAGATTGAGGATGAATAGTAAGTGAACGGCTAACAGAGGTGTACGCACTCAGGTCCGTCTCGATGATTCCCGGCGCGTAGGCATTTACTGTGATGCTATAATCGGATAGTTCCATTGCTATTGATTTCATGGATTAGAAATTCCCGCAGTTGCGTTGTGACAGAATGCAATGCAAAGTTGTTAGACATTTAGTAGTTGACTGTTGCAAGGAGTATACTATTGGTAGCATACCCAGCGTCTGCGTGATAGAGCGTACGGCGGATTTGGACGCGCAGTATGCACCTTGTTTAGGGTTTCCTGTGCACGCGAAGTCAAACAGGGGTGTAGGAGACAGAAGACAGGGGTATAGACGAACCTCGTAGTCCAGCCATCGAGCACGCACCTATCGAGACGCAAGTGTCAGAGTTAGGAGGAAGAAAGTCAATTCATCAAACATTCCTATAATGCGCCCATGTTGAATATTCTGTTTTACCATTTGCCGAGCGGCGTGCTTGTAGCAGAGGAGGACGCCCCGCAAGTTTACAGAGAGCAGGGCCTCCCACTCTTCGACCTTAGCTAGAAAAAAAGCAGATTTAATTTGGGATCATAGGAGGAAGTAAAGCGTTTCACCTACCATCCATGATTGTGCTGGCGGGGCCTGCTATTCCGGCATTGGCGACCATCTATCGAGTGGATCTCCATCTTAGATCGTGTGATATACCACCAAGAAACGCAGGTACACATACAACATCCAAGCGCCCAAACACCTGTACCGCTTCGTTGATCATACTCTCTACATCCTCTTCCTTCGAAACGTCGCCAATGATGGAGTGGGCTACGATATTGTTAGCATCGCCTGGGTACGCGGAAGAGGCTTGCTCATTGAGCCGTTTGACTACGGCTTCGAGCTCGGACGACTTGGAAGCGACATCGTTGACGATGACGGACAGGCCGTCGGTCACGAGGCGTGCAGCGATAGACTGGCCGATGCCCCGGGCTGCGCCGGTGATGATGGCGACTCGGCGAGGTGGACTCGCGGGTGGGGTAGCTGCGTCAACGTCGGCTGGCATAATGGAAATTTGGGGCAAAGAAACTTGATAAAGTTGAATGGTAGTACTTATCAGTAGCCAGTGGGAGTCTAGTTTATGTGCAAATCAAAGCAGTCCCATGTTTTGATATTACGGCATGATATACGGTATTTGATGGCCCGGTTGTGAGAGTTGGTCGTGTAATTGGTTAGGATGAAGAGACGGAGAGATTTCCTGGTATGTCCGGCGGGCAAGTGACCATGGGGTGCATCAGGTGATGGGGCGCAGCACTTGCACAGTTAACTGATTTGACACTAGCAGACACTTGCACGGAACCTTCCAAGGTATGCTGATCGGCATTGTTGAAGAAGCGAGATCAGCATCAAGCATGTAATGAGTCACACCCCGAACGTCTCGTAGCAGCCAGAGTCGAACTCGAGATCGTACAAGTGAAATTCAAGATTACAGGCGTTCTCCAGACATCTGCTTACCATATGAGAGTTGTTATACCCCTCGTAGCATAATGTTTGTTAGGCCACCGGCATTCGGCTGGAAACGAGTCCAGCTGATGCGAGATTGAACCCTGGTTTACTGGGTATTTTTATCTCGCGAGCGCTGAGTAAGATGGTGTCCACCGATCGTAATTCTGCTGGAGTCCGGATAGTACCAAATAAACAACGCATGTCTTGGTGGGAACTGGTGGTATGGAATCGGGGTAAACGAACGCTGCAAAGCTTTAGAATATGGGGGCACCTGGCTAGTAGAGTTGTTGTACCCGTCGGGTTCAGCAATCCAACCTCTCGAGATTTGGGAGCACTAGGTTCACTGACGTTACGGTGTGCGTCCGGACGTAAGAGCACCAGTACAGTAACAGTGTCCATGCATAGCGCGATCGCTCCGGAATCGCCGTAGCGGCCCGCCACACGCAGGTGGGTAATGGGAGCCAAGGTTGCAAGAAAGGCATGAAGCCGAAGAGAGACTATGGACAGAATCTTTAGGTTGGGGAATGACGCTGATGAGAAGGCGGGCAGGTCTTTCGCGTACCGAATAGCAAAGCCGAGATGTCTGTGACTCCAAGATGGTGCAGAGACGGGTCCAAAGAATGTAACGTGACATGGAGACTCGTCAGAGCGAACTGAGGAACTCGGCTAAACGATCGGGGAAACATGTGGGTGAATGTGGAGTTCGAGGTCCTTGGGGTTGACTAGGACTGTTTGCGTTAGGGTTTTATCGATAAGACTGCGGTCCTCCTCTCCCTGGGCAGGACCAAAACAGAGGCTTCGGACGTAGCGTGCTCTCCTCCCATTTGAACTCTCGAGAATTGCGTTGAGGCTTGTAAGCCTCGCGATAGTTTTGGGCAGAGACACTCCTGTCAAGACGATCCGCGTGTATAGAGGAAATTGTTCGACCAGATGAGAGAATTGTTGCGATGTGATGAGGACGTTGCAAAATGTCTTTCTATCTTCCACAGCTGCAAAAATCATCCCCAATATTTCGGAAGGCAATGCATGGCTAGCGTTACGAGGCGTTATGGGGGTTCGGTGGTGAGAAATGATCGATGACAGTTGAGACTGGGACACATCGCTAGTCCTTCTGAAACGTGGCAAACTGATATGTCCATAACATCTCTGGGAGCGTTTTCACACTGATTTACTTCGATGGGCTGTACATAGATGCTATCAAAGATGTAAGTTAGACACGCGCAACGAGCGGCCTGGGAGTCGTCACATACCGATGTCTACCCCTATGCCCCGGATTTCATCACCAATATGGACCACATACGCCTCCCAATCGGCAAGCCACTCTTGACCATGCCCGCACGTCCATTGAACCGATGCCGGACGATAGAGTCGTTCAAGCGCACGCTCGTCCCTGTTAGTATACTCCACAAACTCGAGGATAGGGAGATCATCAAAGACCCAATATATATCGCGGGGACCCGAGAGAACTCTGGGTAAACGGATACCGCGCAGCTTGGGATATTGGCAGTCCATTAGAGTTGATTTCTCTATCAGAGAAAACAATTCCAACCACTCGATGTTTGGGAATAGCGAAAACATGGACACCAGGGTGTCCGTGCTTGGGCATGAGAGCGCCCGTACGGAGAGCATACGTTGTGTGTCCCCTGCTGGGCCAAAACTATGCTGCAGTCTCAGCTGTCGGATGGGGGCTTCGGTACCAAGAAAAGCGTCGACAGCGACGGATATCAGAGTTAAAATCTTCGGACTGGGAAAGGATATAGAAGAGAAGACGGGTATGTCGCCCGGGAACCGGCTGGAGTAAGCGATATATAACGTCTCGAGAGTTGCGTGTGACCCCAAGAAAAGGAACGGATGTGGGTGGGCCCAAAGAGCTCAAAGAGATATAAAATTCCGTTAGATTGAACGGGGGACCTTGACGAAAGAATCTGGGAAACAAAAACGGGGATACGTGGAGTTGAAGGTGCTTCAAGTTGGCTGTCTTCACTAAGATGTCGTCGATCAGGACACGGTCCCCCTTCCCCTGGGCTGAAAGTGAGAGGGTTCGTATGTACGACGGTTTCCACTATGCTCCGCCCCGAGTGCTTTGTGTAGATTTTCGAGCATCACGGTTGTCGCGCTCGAAGACGCCGGAAAGACAATCCGCGCACAGAGCGTTTGTTTGTCTTCCACATTTGCGAAAATGATTCGCCATATTTCCGGAGGCAGTTTCGCCATTTGAGTCGTGTTCAAACGTCAAGGACCGGCATTATGGTCGTAGACTTATACGCATTCTTACGTGTGACATTCTCCATGACCGTGAGAAGTCTATCTCTATTGTCAGAGTCATGTACAACTTTATGTGAATGCTCCTTACCCTCGTACCACCACCCCCATGCCTGCATTGCCCGTGGAAATACTACGGTCCATTTTCGAGCACTTAGACGACAACGCAAAATCTCTCCTGAACGTCCTCTTATCATGCAGACGGTTTTCTCAAATCGCAGAACCATTGTTGTATACTCAAGTCACCATTCGCGGGGCTTATTTCGGTTACGATCCTTCTATGACCGCGAAACTTAAATCTCTTCTCGAGGCAATCGAAGCAGACGGACGAAGAGCTCTCTACGTTCACAGTCTCTTATTTCGCGCGCGAATAGGCGACGACGAACAAGTCCAACTTATCGACACCATTGTCATCAAGTTGAAGAAATTGAAGATTCTCAGTCTTCCTTTCTATTATCAATCGCTCAGCAGCCCTGCGATTACCGTACCTTTCAACTTTATCCAACAAAGTCCTCCCTTCTCCCTCAAGGAATTCAGATACCCCGACGCCACATCTGACCAGGTGCTGGCGCGTTTCTTGGGTTCTCAACCGTCGCTCGAAACGCTGCAGTTCATCTGGGACTCTGCAGAAGCGCCTGATTTCCCCCCTGCCGCATTGCCCAACCTCAAGACAGTGATGTGCAATCTTGCTGTATTCAGCCACCTCGCCCACTCCCCTGCTCGCATAACCCACTTGGCTATCACAGACTTGGACGAAACACCCTGGGAGTCAACAGTCGCGTTCACGAACCGCATTCGCGCTCTGTCTTTGACCCTGTCTGACGCGCACGAGGTCAGGGTCCTGGTCCGCTTTGCATCTGTGTTCCCCAACCTGCAGTGGCTCGAAATCGCGGGGTCGCCCGACATCAACAAGTGTCTGAGGAAATTCTGCAAATACTACGGCAACGAGCGTATCCGCGGAATCCGGTTCCGCGAGCCGTACCGAACGTCGGGCGAGCCACGGCCGTACGATGTGTTTGAGGCCCTGGAGGCGCTGGAGTTTGTGGAGTACCATGAGTCGGTGCACGACGAGTATCGGCGGTGGTACTGCGACGAGGGCGAGTCGAAACGGGTGAAGTGGAGGTGTGAGAACGACAGCGAGCGGTGGCGTGGGGATTGGGAAAAAGACGTGAGCGAGGTGAAGGTGGAGAGGCCCACCAGAGGGTCGACACCAACGAGATGGAGGCCATATCATGCTTACGGGTGGCGTGAGTAGTCTTGATTCACGTCCGTTACGTCTTCTGATAACCACTGATCAACAGCCGGGTATCCAACATACAACTGATCTTTAACACCTACCATGTTGAGTTCCCCATCTTCTCGCGATTATTAGGCGCCGCTGACCATACTCGTAGGTATTTCTATTAAATTTGTTCCACGAGAATTCACTGGAGTTCCTGACCGAGACTTGCGCCTGAGACCGCGTTTGGTTCGCATGACTGGCGGTATTACGTATGCTTATCGTATATATCGCTAACCAGCCGCGTCGGATCTTCGTGTGTAGGGTTGGGTCGGTACATAAGCAACTGAGGCTGACCTGCATTCCAACTATGACCATCCCCATCCCCCTTATTTCTCATCAGCACGAACAACCCGCCGTGGCAGCCCAATGGGTAGTTCAGCACGTTCAGTGCACTGCTACGAGCGTAGTTCCGGGCGAAGCGCATGATGCATTGAGGTCAGGGGTATTCGAACTCCTCAACAGCGATTTTTCTGAATCCTGAGTGCGCGTTTTAGCAGCGACGGTTCACATCGACGCGTCGTAGTTATTTCTAGCAGCACAGACGCGCCTGATGCAGGCCCAAACGACGTAAGCTAGAATAACACTTAGAACCACCGCCTTTGTTAACACATCGCCAGTCTACAGTAGGCGCTTATATGGAAACGGGCTACCTCGAATTATTCAAAGGAGAGTGGAACCCCGACCGCGTCGAAACCGTAGCTTTCAACGTCCTATCAATGAGCCTCGCCGAAAGCATCCGGAGACGGACACAAACCACCGTCGTCGTTGGTGCGTTCGCTGCATTTCCCCCACAGCTACCTTTGGCTTTATGGCTCAAGCGTTCAATGTCTGCTGGCAGACACACGGCAGCATCACTTCAGGCCCTTTGCGTCCATACCGTCGTCAATAATAGCCGTGACGATTGCAGTAGGGCTGTCGGCCACGGAGCTTCAGTTTCTTGGGCAGAAAGATGGCCTATTCACAGCCGATCCGGAGCGGGTGTCCATGGCCCAGCTCCTACCGGTGGTGTCCATCGCCGAGTGGGAGGAGCTCGCCACTTTCGACGAGGACCAGGTAAACAACGCTGCGATCAAACAGGTGAGCTGCCTACCATTCCGCTACCCCCGCCATGGCGCGCTCATACTCACGAAGGCCGATCCGGGTAGGCGCTTCGGCGGGAATATCCCTGTGAGGATCCAGAACGCGTGCCACGGTGCGGGCGCAGGCACACTCGTGCACCCGAACCCTGACGTTGTAGCGCGCAACGAACCGCAGCCCGTGGCGTGCATCCAAGGGCGGAAGGTGACCGACTTCACCGCACATGGACGAAGCGATCGCGGGCCGCGGCCGCCGACCGCCGTCGCCATCAAAGAGCACGTCCATATCCTCGACATCAGCTCGCACCACAGGGCGGGGACGACAGCAGTGCTGCCGGATATATTCGTCGTCCTCAACCGCTTCGGCGTCGCAGCGGAGCTAATGAGTACTAGCAAGGTGCACGTCAGCGTCGCCGTGCAGCCCGGCCCGAATGTCCTGCAGCAGCTCCTCTGTGAGCTGGAGAAGTGCGGCACGGTACGTACGGTCTTGATTCGTGTTTGGGGACCGTGTGGTGTATTGATGGAGGTTGTTGGTGTTGTTGGTGTTGTTGGTGTTTTGTTTAGACCGTGTCCGTTCGAGAGGAGATGGCCATTTTGTCGCTGGTGGGAAGACATATGCCGAGTATGATCGGGATCGCCGGACATATGTTCTCAGCACTAGCGAAGCGCAATGTCAACATAGAGATGATGAGCCAGAGCGCGAGCGAGATGAACATCTCGTGCGTCATTAGCGGCAGAGACGCCGTCAAGGCGCTGAATATCGTCCACCACGCGTGTCTCAGTAGATTCTCGGGATCGCCTGGTGAGTGCGCGAAGTCTGTTTCGGCTGTCCTGCGAAACTGATTGATGGGGTCGGTTTGGGAGCAGCAGCATCGCCGAATCGCACTCGTTAAATTGGTTCGAAGAAGAAAAAGAAGTCCGTCCGTGAACCTGTGAACATTTGTAAAAGAATTTGCATTTTTTTTATTGATCTTTCCTTCGTATCCACCGGAAGCTTCGGGAGGTTGATCGCAACATCTTGATAAGTGATCGAATCGAAACTCAAGGCCGTGATAGAGAAAACCAACGAAATCTGTATCTCCCTTGAGGGGAATGGCTGGCTCACCTGGCATATCGACGCTTCGACCAGCCCCAGTTTTGGCCGTATCGTTCAGGTCGGTCTGGGAGAGAAGGTTCCGCATCTCGCAGTCGTGGCGGGTAACAAGAGCTCGAGGGACTTCATATTTCTGGATCACTGATGCTCCATCCTGCATCTCGTTGATCACTCCGACTGCTTATATATATCTTCACAGAGCATCTGCTCGTGCTATTTCCCTTAACCATCTGGCTGCTGGCTACTGAACATCACATCATCAAAAGTACTGCACCAGTGGGAGTGATACAACTGATACCCTCGCCCGCAGATATCATTTAACCCTGCCTCGCCACGGGTCCACGCCCATCATAGTGCCATGGACGGACTCACCCCCCGCGAAATCGAGCTCTTGTGAGTTGGCTATTCCTTGCCAAGTCTGCCGTTCTTCACTGACTATGATGTCTAGCATGGGACCGTTGGTATATCATACACGCTACTGAGGATGAAGATGGAGTATACTGAATTATCGCCTACAGGTTGTCGGGTACATGCTCGGGACTCTGCTCCTTGGAGTACTGATTGTGCAGATCTGTGTGCTTCTCCCTTCCCTCCTCCTAGCCAACATGTTCTGAGACCGTGCCATTCGCAGCCGTGTACCACCAGCGCTTCCCAAGGATATGCTTGGAATACGTATTATGGGTAAGCCAAACTCGGTAGCCCCTCGTAATGTGCCTACGCTTGACATGAGCGATGTTCAAGCTTGGCTCTCCTTCATTATGTCCTTAACTTTCACCGGATTGACGATAGGGGCCGCGTGGACTACGTTTGGCCGTTTGTGGGGTCAACCCATTGGTGTCGCACAGATAAACGCTACGTGGAAAGGCGTCCCGCCATTGAACGGTCTCCGTGCGTGCTCTGGCCTTTACTTTTATTGTTCAGCAAGATGACTAGTCGCTGAATTGATGCAGTGGGGATGACGACACAGTTGTTCTTCGCCTGGAGGATCTACCGCCTCACGCAGAGGCTGTGGTACTCGTGTCTCCTCTGCGGTGTAAGTCTGCGGTGCCTCTGCGCCGAAGGTGATGAGTTCGTCCGCTGAAAGCCTCGATAGCTCGCGCTTCTTCAGTGCGGATTCATTTTTTGGTTCGGGATCGAGGTAAGGGCGTGCCTTCAACTTAGTTGTTTCCGGAGGGTGACGTCCCGTTAGGTCATGCGGACTGGGATGATTTACACGAACATAATCAACGCTCACATCACCCTCGCCATCGATGTAAGGCATCCCCTCTTCCCACAGCATGTTCCGCCTTCCCTGACAACTCTGCGAAATAAGTTATGGCTGGGTGTCAGTATCACATGCGATCTCATGATTACCCTCGCGATGATATTAATTGTGCGTGTAGTGTCTCGTTCCGTGGCAAGTGTCATAATCTAACGTCGTGCCCGTAGCTCGCTCGGGTGAGGGAGGGTGCCACCTTCAAGCCAACGCTGGAAACCCTTTCGAGGATAATGCGCTTCACGATGGAGACTGGGCTGATAACCACGATATGGGCTATCATACAGCTGGTTTTCTGGGTCAGGTCACCCAAGCAAGGATTCCACTTCCTTTTGTAAGCATATCATCCCCCTCGTATACGAGTACAGCTGGCTGATTTGTCACACCAGTTTCCTAAACCGAGGCAAACTGTATGTTTATCTCTCCCCACCTTTCATTGCAGGACACGTACTGATTCATCGCGCACTCCCTAGGTACTCCATTTGGCTGCTTTCAACGCTGAACTCCCGTGCATACGTCGCTAAGGATTCACGTAACGTGGTGGACCTATCGGCATCGGGAGTACGGCCGACTAAATGGACTGATTTACAGACGGTCAAGAACTTCAAGGCAAGCAGCCCGTTTGAGCGGTTTGACCGTGCGGCAATAAACGTCAGCACCGTCACCGAGGTTCATCATGACCAGTCTCATGAGATGGAGGTCAGTCCCTGATCCCTCTTATGGTATTTATACTGACCGCCCTATAGTCTCTCGGTTCTAAAACAGAGATCGGAAACGCGTAGAAAATATCCTAAGCGTACAAGGTGCTACAACATTTATCTATTTGCTTTACGTTAGTTGTATCTCTCTACTCGCGAATTCTGTTGTATTATGTTTCCGAAAGTATCAATATACTCGGTATTTTCGAGTAGAATGAGGCTGAGTGCGCGACTTAATAGTGCTGAACGTCGTAAGCGCCCGCACGTCGTCGCCAAACAAGTCGCAAACAAACCCCTCGAATAATGAGGTGGCTGTGCCGTAACCCGTCCTAACAAGCACTCTAACTGAAATGGCAGAGGCGTCCTTCAAGGACATTCCTGAACTTTTTGAGGTCGGTATCATGTTCCCTCATATCTACTAGTTTCCTTACTGTGAGTTGTGGCCTAGGTCGAACTCGGCGAATCCTTAACTGCACGAACGGAATGTCTATGTTAGTTGCTTCCGGCTCTAGACATCGCTCTCATTTGCTGATGGATGAACGCGCATTTAGCTACATTTCGGGAACTTGGGCCCCCTGATCTGTGCCATGTTGTGAAGAGTACCGGGAAAAGCGGGCAAAGAGACGTCAGTATCGTGGTCACTAGGATTGCATGAAGAACCCCATCTCACTATCCCGCTTGTAGCTTGGATCATACCACTATGTCTCGGGGGTCGACGCCTCATCATCGGCTTCCCTGGCCGCCTACATCAACTCTCTAACGTACGCTATCGAGGATAACTCGGCATGGTTCTCGAAATCACCCGTATGGAAAGTGAGAAATGGTTGTTATTGGTACGTCTCTATGTTGTATGCGCGGAAATGTGGCAAACGAACGTGGTCAGTTGCTTCAATGCGTTTTCGCGGGTGGATATACGCGTCGATGTGAAGATACCTGGAGGTGTAAACGCGTATGTCATTGATCTCCGGGGTGAACGGTGTGTCTGTCTGCTGGAATATTGCATTATTTTGGATCTCACGGAACGCTAGCCATGAGGCCACACCGGAAATATGGCAAGAAACCTATGTCTCAGCCATTTTGAGAGCTATACTTTACTCCGACGATCCCAATTATTGGCTGGAAGCATATCGCAAGCTTGACCCGATCACGACACCGGAGGGCGAATTGCGTTTTCCTGCAGGCCGCGGAAGCACTTTTCTCGAAAGGCACGACTTCCCCCGCTTATCTGCATCTTCTGCTAAACGAAGGGCAACATAGGCTGGCAAGTTGGCTCTGATCCCGAAATCCAAGTCGCAACAGTGGTATCTAACCATTTAACCGCCGGCATCTCCAAATACTTCGGTGATAGTGGCAGGTGGCAACCTGCGGCCAACCTCTTTGAGAAGCTGTCGACAAGGGAGCCCGAAGTCGCCTCCCTCCTTGCCCGCAGTTACATTGGAATGAGTACGTTCTATGTCAACGCCGCCAAGAGCTTGGCTAAGTCTCCGCATAGATGAAGAAGTTAAAGCCGTTCAAATCATGGCATTGGCCATCAAGCATATACCACAGTCATATACCCTGCTTCATGCTCAATGCGATTTCCTACGATCGAAAGGCAAGTACGATTGGGCGCTTAAACTGGCGAGACAAGCCGTCAATTGTGCACCAAGCGAGTTTGTGACTTGGGAGAAGTTAACAGAGATATATATTGATTTGAGGCAATTCGAGCAGGTAAGTCGGCCCTTACAATGCACGCGTCCAGGAGGCTGATGTCGCTTAGGCGCTCTTGACACTCAACTCTTGCCCGATGTTTACATTCAACGGAAGGGACGCCCATCGTAACCTCCCTACCTCCCGCATTCATCTACCCTTCCTTCGACCCATCGGCGAGATACTTCCTGAAAAGTCAAGGACGGACGACGATGATGTAGGTGGCGCCTTTCGTCACTAACACGCACCTCTAACCCTATGATAAGGCTGATCCCGCTCTTCTGAGACTTCCCGCTCCTGGCCTTCGGGGAACTTGGGCAAGAGCCTATGCGTTGCTAACCAGACTAGTCGCACATGTTGGCTGGGATGAACTTCTCAAAGCCCGAAGCTGCGTCTTTGTCATGGAAGAAGAGTATCGAATGCAGAAGGCTCAAACGGATATTCGCCAGACTGTGTCCCCGAATGGTCATCAACAAGTTAATTCCACGGATGGTGTTGTTATTCACGAGGACGGGACCGCTCTTCCCAGTCGTCGCGAATCTGCTTTGTCCGACGGGACGACTCTGGCGCCCACTGACGACGATGCCTCCATTCGTGCCATGCGTTCTCCTCACAGTCCAAATGCCAGTGCCGGTGATATACAGTCACCCCCCGTATCCGCCATCCCTACCATCACGATATCGCCTGAGTCTGATGGCGAGACCGAGCACTCCGACACAGAAAGTCCTGTTGAACCGAATGGCAAGGCGACCGCTAACGGCACCAACGTGGTCAAGATGAACGAGCTTGAGAAGCCCGTTCAGGCGGCCGCCGGTGAGGGCGAGCAGGTCAAAGGAGAACAGACGCCAATACCTGTTCAAGAGCCTTTCTCATTCAGCAACAAGCGGCTATGTGAGCGCTGGCTTGACAATCTCTTCATGGTCCTATATGAGGTACGATTCCTCGTTCGAACACGATCCATTGCGTACTAATGATACCTCAACGACACTAAGGATTTGCGCGTATGGACAATTTTCAGAGCTGAGGTCGCCCATTTCAAGACGCAGCATGTTGCTTACAGGAAGACTGGCTATGAGTGGGAGATATTGGGCGATCTCGGACGGCGTCTTCATCATAAAGAGGAAGCCAAGGAAGCATACCAACGTTGCCTCGATACCCCGAGATACTCAGTCAAGCCGTGGGCGAAGTTGATGGAGATGTATGCTGAAGAAGGCGATATACAACGGTCAATACAAACCGCGATACGAGTTGCTGCGTATCAATACGCCGATTACACTGAGATGGCGGTGAGTGTTGAGTATCGTCCTGTGAGATTGAGCATACCCTGATCATATCTGTATAGTACCCTACGTTGATTGCTCGCAGCTTCTTCAAGTTAGGACAACTCCACGGTCACCAAAAAATATCTTTCACTCTCCTCAGTATGGGCCTGCCGGACTCTATTCTTAAGATTATGGACAGTTATTTGCAGTACGCTAAGGTCTTCAAGGTCGAGGGCTACGATTTCTAGTATTCCGGATTCCTGTATCGTTTGCTTCTGAGCCTTCGTTATGAACCTTGCTTGTCTGTATTCTACGTGAACCCCAGGAACCCCTTCCGTTCGAATTTACCCATTAATAACGCCCGTAGATTGCTGCGACCTACTTCCACCACCAACTGCTTCTAATTTATAGAATGAAATGTGACGGCCTTTATCAGTTGTATCGAAGCCAAGCTTGTGTTATTCTGATTCGCCAAGCGCTAGGTTGTTTCCAAAATTTCATCCTTAGACCACTTCTCATTGTTCTACACCCCTCCTTTCCCGGCCCGGTGTTTGGTGGCTCTTTCACCAAGAATCGCACGATGGTACGTGCGTGAGCAAGAGTGTGTTCAACTTTGTTGCTCCGTATCGTGCTAAGCCTCGCTGTTTCCGACCTCAGAGTCCCAGCTGTGGCGGTCCAGGTTACGATCCGAGACCACTCGGGTCGCAACTTGTACGCCACATCTAAGGTGTCCTCGCGTCTCAGAACAGTGAGGGCTTGGTTCGAGCTCGAGCTCCTTTCGCGCATGGTGACATAGTTCGACGGCCCTTCTTTGTGTTGGAGGCTGTTCCCTCGAGAAATAAGCAAGTACGTGATGTCGAAAGTTCTACAGTTTATTCCATCAGTTTTTAAAGGCATTGCTATTCCTACACAGGTCTACCCTGCCATCTCGATAGAGAGGGAATTCGTCTCAGTGTGGTAATCACGTACCCATTCGCTGGTCACTAATGCTTTCCGTTACTTTCAGGTTCAATCAGAGCTGAGGGCACCCAATCACCCGTTTGAAAGGAATGAAGTTCCCTTATATGTTCTGTTCGAGGGACGGTGGATGCACCGGTGGGTACTTGAACCATTGGCCGATAGACTTTCTCATGTCAAGGAGCGTCCTTCGAGCCGTTTGGATCTGAATGGAAGGCCCACTTAACCGTGAGCTTAGGTACCGTGCTAATCCAATGTCTTCGTTATGGTACGAACATCTCGTTCTGCACATTCATGGTCAAAAATAGTAACGAATATGTGATTTGTTGCAGGGTTTCGTGTATTCTCAGGCTATTGGGTTGAGTAGGGCAGGAAAACCCGTATCCGAACTTGGTACATTCCTTGTTGCAGAACTTGTAGCTTGTAGTGCGTCTGGCAGGCTCTGATCGACCTCACCGTCTTCGTTATCAGACCCAAATAATCTACCTGCATTGACAACTCAATGCTTCTGGAATTTTGCAAGGTCACATACGACACACCCGAAAGCATCTCCTCGTCGTATTGGGCTTCGTTAGTTCACAACTCACTAATATCGAACACAACATCCCCCATGACATTCACATGGATGAATAATGTCCTTATTATCCCCAGACCGAGCCCGCGGCGCCACTCCCAGTCGACTTTCCCCCAAGTTCATCCATGAATTTGTTGACGGGTCGAACTTTCCGCACCCAACTGTATTGCGCAGGCGATCACGGAATGTTGGATATTTCAGCACAACGACTGTAACCGCTCTACTTGCCATGATCTGCTCACCCATATAATGCGCTACGATGTCGAGGCTGTTTATCGTCGCGACCGTACCAAACCACGACTTGAGATACCCAAAGTACCCACTGCCGTCGTGCCAACACAAGTGGACTCCTTGGCCATAACACTTACCGGGCAGAATTAATATTAGCCTAACTGTGCCGAGTGTTCTCTCTAAGCACAAAGTCGAGGAAACAGACAGTCTGCGAGTGCTGTGAAATTGTGACGCAGTGTTCCCGACTATGAACCGGGTTCTTGGGAGGCCGTCCTGCATAACGTGCGCACTGGTATGGATCAGAACGCTGGGCGTAGAAATGTGCAATATGAGACTATATATACATTGAGCCAGCCATCATGAGTCCCAAATGATATGACACAGAATGAGTTCGTGATTATATATGTTATCCATCTGCGAGGTTTCACCCATCTTTCTTATATTCAGCTGGAATTTCACGGGGGACAGCACCAATAGCCTTCATAAAACTATCGAAGGTCAAGATACCCCCCAACGTATCGCCGTCAAAATCAGAAGGATCCTCGGTATCGTCAAGGGCTGCTCGAGTGAATAGTTTGAGCAGTGGTTTGAGCCATGCGTCAATCAAAGGTGCGAAAGCTGGTTGAACTGCTGCGAACAGCGCACGGTGGGAAACCTTGGATATTTTGAAATTCGATTTCCAGGCAGCATTAGCCTGATAGTCATCGCCCTCCAATGGCCGAAGGAGATTGTTAGTTGGAAGGCGTCGAGGTTTTTTCGGGTCTGGAGGAATGTCGAGCTCTTCATTGCCCATATTGTAGTGGACCATGGCCCAGATGAGGATGTAAAGGAAAGACTCTAGGTCATGGTGATACCGATGGGTTGGGGGATTGTCGCACATTTCAAGAAGTTCTGCCGCCATGAAAGGGGTGGTCCCTGTCCGACATTGCGTAACTGGAGGGGGAGGTGCACCGTCTTCGAACAATGATGAAAGATCCCAATCATTGAGCAGCCCCAATGGTACCTTCTCTCGACCGCAGGTCCACATCAGGTTGCTTTCATTAAGATCGCGGTGAAGGACACTGCCCTGATGAAATGCATAGTAATGGCCTTGACATACCAAAAGTTAGAATCAAATCAGTGTCATAAGCAGGTGCGCTTACATTCGACGATATCTATAAAGACCGACTTGAATTTTTTAACCGTGTCGAGTTCCCATAGATGCTTGTATCTAGGAAGAATGACGATCGTAAGTTTGCGTGCCTCGTATCTTGAGGTCTCCCCTCCAGAGCCTATCTTGCACCTAGCAAGGCCGAGTTCCTCCATCGAATATTCCCTGTGTTCGAGGACCTCTGGCAGATGCTGCTGCATGAAAGGGACTGATTTGGGTAGGCGATCGATGAGGTTGTGCTCCCGCTTCCTGACTGTTAGCGGCCAGCTCCATTTAGCGACTAGTTGATGGTTCTTGAATAAACCACTGAGCGCCGTGGCGGGGTATACAATCGAGCCGCGCCCAACGACTCCCCGATAAACGTATAAGGGAGGCGCAGTGATGACAAATCGAGGGTCTTGCTTCGAGGGTTTTTGCGATGTCGCGAGGAAGCACGATTTCGGCCCCTACGACGGTGCTGATCGGGCGGTCGAATGAGGGAAGACCAGTCGCAGTATCACCACTGGGTTGCAAGATCAGCGGCTCAAATCCAGCTTGCGTAGGCGTGCATCGACCAAGTGCCAATGCTACCAATGCTAACTTCCAAGGTTCTTCGGCGAAGTCGAATGGCTGCGTAACAATCGCGCCCATGCAATCAAAGTACCAAAGCGTGACCCAGAAGTTGTCCACCATTACTCCTATGGTCCACCGTCGGTGGACCGTGGAGGCCATGCATTCTAGCGCGTAATTGGCTATCTGCGTCTGGTCGATAGTTAAACGAGATGTTCTCGGCCGTTTGTTTGGCCTGGGAGCTTCACTCTTCCGAGGTCGTTTCCTGCACGAAGGTCCAGAGGGAACAGGAGGGGTAACGCGTGATTCGAGAACATTTAATGGGGCCTCATTGGATGAAGCAGCTGAGAGAACAGGAAGGAGGTCGGTCGTCGCGTTGGGCGACCGCGTTAATGGGCTCGCAGGAAGTTCGGTTGTTGCGTTGGGAGGCGGCGTTGAGGTGTTGGCAGGGGGGGCGGGGATCTCAGGGATAGTGGGAATACGAAGCGCAGAGGGTCCAGTTTCGGGGCCACGATTGGGCGTTTCGGTCTCGTACACAATGTCGGGCATGGTTTGAGCCTGAGTCCCAAGATCGCAATGGCTGGATTTTTTCCAGCGTTTCATCTCGATCGCTACCTTCATAAGATGCCAGACAAGGTCTACATTGTCCCGCCAAATAGAGCCATCAGGCTTCCTGGAGGTGTATTTGTTCTTCAGAGCGTCGGTCCCCAACACTCTGACGACGAAGGCCAAATCTTCCTCTGTGACTTCTTGCCCGAGCTTAACAATAATTCGCTGGAAGAACGGATACAATTTGTCTTCGGGGGCTTTCTGTTGAACCATACGGCGATAATTTGATACGTCGACGTCTATCGTGTCGCATGGACGAGATTTGGTGGCCAAGATGTCATCTTTGGAGATGGAAAACGACGCAGAGACGAAATCTTCGAGGGGGACGTCTTGGACAATGTTTCCAGAAAAGTCATTGCGAGTTGCGTTATCGACATTGCGCCGAGTATGATTCTTGATGGATATGGCTCCTAGTTTCAGAGGTGACGACATGATGTCTATGTCCCGTATTAGCGAGGAATTGAGAGCGCAAGGTAAACGAATTACCGTATTCAGAACAACTTGAACAACTTGAGCAACGGGAGAGATGAAGCCCTCCATTGCGTGGGGCCTGTCATTTATACAGAGACTGGGTTGTGGCAAGAAATGTGGCAAGAAATGAACAAAGCGAGTGCAAGTGGCCAGTGCCAAATTTAAAATGTGAGGCCTCTGGGTGGATTTCTGTTGCGAGTAAGGAGAGAGAAACAATGACTTGATATCCGGTTTCTTCTGATATAAGGCGGTTAGTATCTATTTGTTCTGGTTAGAGGTTAAGAGCAAGTCCAGAATGAACCGATTCATCGTGCTACCATAGCAAGACATGTTCTCACGGTCAATAATACATTCTCACAATCAGATACCAACTATGATCCACCAGTAACGTGGCCAATCGTGGCGTGGTAAAAATATTGCCAAATATGGTGTTAGTAATGGATTGGCAGTCCAACTGTAGAAGACATACTGTCACTGGTCAATTTCATAAGAGGTTAAAGAGGACGAGAAGGTAGGCAGACAACCGAAATGAATGTGAACACGAAACAATGCAGACTGCAAAAGAATGAAGGGTGTCAACTACCTGAGTCCACACAAACAATTAATATAGGGAAGAAGTGTGTGGATGGCACCTATTAAACTACCATTCTCAGTAACAGTCCTGCCATATCCAAGTTCCTGTTGGAATGACAAACTGTAATGTGAGAGCTGATCACTTGTCAAGCTCAAACCCAATCTCAGCCTGGTGTATGGACCACCACCCCAACATCTGTACATATGCTCCATAAACCCTAGTGACTGATTTTGTTCTCCTTTTATTTCATTCTCAAGTTCCACTACCTTGATAATGCATATGATACTTCTCATCACATAGTCCTTTTTGTACTTATAGTTGAATACTTGTTCGTCCTCACTTCATCTTTTGCCTGCGCAAACATGAAGTGAGTATCTTACATTATATCCTTCCATATATCTTATACTCACTCCTGTGTGTAGCCTAAGTTTGCTACTCTTATAGGTACTGACTAATACATCTTTTGCCTGCACAAACGTGAACCTAAGTTTGCTACTCTTATAGTTCCCAATGACTCACCATCAAAATTGCAGTGTTATCACTACATCTCTCTCCCAATCAGCAAGCTGCTGGTCATCAGGACTACACAGCCATCAAACTAGTGATGGGCAAGTTGCTGCACGATACCACCATTCGAGCAGCATGCTGTGCCTATGAATGTACTCCACAAACTCAAGAGTTGGAATTGCATCAAAAAGTGGGTGAAAATCATGTGGAGGACGCAATGTAAGGTGCCATACAATGATACTGCAAAGCTTGTGGTTTTCATGCGACTGGTAGCACATTAGAATAGATATACGGGTTGGATCTGATACTTCTAGCCACTTGAGGTTGGGCAACTGAGATGCCTGTGATCTCCTGGCATATTCTGATCGACATGAGAAAAGCCATACAGAGGTCATAAGGACTGTATCCTCACCATGATGTCATCATCACAAGTGACTACACATAGGTTTTTGACACATGCAGAGGTACAAAGGAAGGTGGGGATAAGGCACAAGTTGGTGACTGTAGAACCAAGTCAATAAGCAAGGTTCTCAGTTGATCCAAAGATATGGTCAAAGCTCAATATATTGTTAGAAATATAAGTACCTGTAGAACTGAGTCAATAAGCAAGGTTCTACGATGATATGCATGAGTATCACTAAGTTATTACCAGGCGTAACAAGAGATTAGTGTACCTCAGTCGATCCAAAGATATGGTCAAAGCTGAGGTATGAGGAATGGTGTAAGTGCCTCTCATAGGTGGGTGCCTAATATGGAAATGTATATAAATGGAAAATAATGTTCATATGATATGTACCGTGTGTGTGGATTGATCCTACTCTTAACACTCCCCTGGATCAGGTGACATCACAGCTGACTCCCATAAGTTTGAGTTGGTTGTCATGCATGGCATGGAATAGACTCTTGGTGAGAATATCTGCTGGATTGTCTGTACTGGTGACATATTCAATGGAGAGCTGCTTGACTCCCCTTGCTCCTGGATTAACCAACTCCTGGATTCAATGATATCTGAGTCAGATGTGCTTCAAGTGTGCATGAAACTGAGGGTTTACACTGATGCTAAGTGCACCCTGGTTGTTGTTGAACACCTGCATGGGCAGGTGTTGTGCATAACCAACTTCAGACATGAAACTGAATGTCCAGATTGCTTGTTGTGTCCCACATGTGAGCATTATGTATTCCACCTCTACAGTCAATAACGAAACAGCATCCTGCCTCTTTGACATCCAAAATGTAGGTGTGCCCACCATTTTCGTAAGAATGCCCATGGTTGAGCAGCCTGAGTCAGCACATTTCCCAAGGTCTGTGTCAACGTAAGTCACTGGTATGAGTCCATCCTCAACATCTCAGCTGTATGTCAACCCGATGTTGAGCATGCCTTTGACATAGCCCAGTACGTGGAGTAGAGCCTTCCAGTGTGATGGTCTTGGGTCACACAAGTATCAGCTGAGTACATTGACAGAGAAGGCAAGGTCTGGACACATAGCCCCAACTGCAAATTGCAGTCCTCCAACGATCACATTGTAAGGTTTGTCTGTCATAAAACAATGTTTGTGCATCTGTTGTCAGTGATCCCTTCTTTGACAACAATGTTCCCAGAGCAAATGGAGTAGACTTTGGGTTGAAGTTTGTGAAACCATGTTATTCAAGCAATCGTTCCAAGTAGCCACACATGGAGAGCGTCACAGTCCCCTTCTCTCTGTTGTACTCGAACCTCATACCCAATGAGAATTCAACTTTGTCTGTAACCTTTATTGCATATCTCTCACCTAGCTCTTTCTTTGCTTTTTCCGCTTCCTCCAATGATGATGATCTGCCAGCTGTATCATCTGTATAGGTTCCTGTATGGGTTTCGCTGATGTTCGATTTGCAAACCCATACACTGTCACACCTAGTGATGTTTTCACTAAAATGTTTTGGATGTAGTCGGATCAGTCAAGATAGATTGGACAGTCACCTAAGTTGTTGCAGGCTGAGGTGTTGTTACTAGATTGTTATGAGTGTTTTATACTACAATGTAGTACAGAATTAGAGGTAGAAGGTAAGAGGATGAAAAAGGGGTCAGAAGTTTATTTGAATAAACTTCACAGCAGGCAATACTAAACTACTCAATAAATGAATAGCACAATAGGAATTTGATAAGTTGTAACTGATTGAATATAAAACAAATACTAATCGTGGGAATATTCCTGGATGAATATACTACTGACTAACTCCGAAATATAATGACTACTCTGTAACACTACTGGTCAGAAGCTCTAGTCAGATGCTAGATCACTTCCTTTTTAGATATAAATGATACCAGACACACACTTAAGCTATAGTGCGATATCACCTCTAATATATTATTAAACACCTATAGAATCATATCTACAGTCTAATGCCTAGCCAGTAATGGTATACTCTGTACCTAAGATAGATGGGAGCTTGTAACTTTGAGTAACAAGATAAGTATACACTAGACACTTAATCTTTTTATTCAGCAAGGGCTTCACAGTTTCAGAGTACTTAATTATCAATGAATTGTCAGAGTCCGATCCTCACCCCCTTAGGGGTCCCCCCTTACGCCCCTTTCGGATACTCGGACCTTCAGAATCCCTCGGGCTCTGCCCTTGAGGCTTATGCATGGTGCGCAGTACTATGATTACTTTGTTACATGTTTCAGGTACATGTGTACTTACATACTAGCCTCACTACATACATGTGTTAGTTAGTATTTATAGTAGCCCTAGTACAACATGTATTCTACACTTTGAATCTTAGTTCCTCTTCGACACTTGCTCCACTCTTGTCTTCGCTGCGGGCTCCTCCGCGGAGCCCGCCCCTCACCTTGCTCTCTCCGAAATCAGGACACCGCAGGGTTAGGAGGGCGCAGCACCAAAGCTGAAGCCAAGTCCCGTACGCTCCTCTCGTCCGCGCGTCTGCGCTTCCGCGCTCCCCGCGCATCCCCGCGCCCCCTAAACGGACGAGTCAGGAGGCCCCACGATACTGTCCTTAACATGAATCAAGTATATTCTTTATCTATGTAACCTAATAGTACTATACTACTTACTAAGAAGTGGTACTACAAAAAGAATGAGTGAGGTCAAGTGGAACTGAAACACTACATGAAACATGTTTCAAGTATGCCAAGCCAATGTTTGATAATGATACTGCCAATGGCTTAGTAAAGCAGTTAATCCTTTGCATGTGGAGCTTCATAGTTGTTAAGGACTGTATCGAGGGGCCTCCTGGCTCGTCTGTTTAGGGGGTGCGGAAGCGCGGATGTGCGGACAAGAGGAGTGTACGGGACTCGGCTTCAGCTTTGATGCTGCGCCCTTCTAGCCCTGCGGTGTTCCGATTTCAGAGAGAGAGCAAGATGAGAGGTGGGCTCTGTGGAGGAGCCTGCAGTGAAGACAAGAGGTAGCCAAGTGGCGAAAAGGAACTAAGATTCAAAGTGGAGAATACATGTGTACTAGTGCTACTATAAATACTAACTAACACATGTATATAGTGAGGCTAGTATGTAAGTACACATGTACATGAAACATGTAACAAAGTTATCCTAGTACTGTGCACCATGCATAAGCCTCGAGGGTGGAGCCCAAGGGATTCCGAAGGTCCGAGTATCCGAAAGGGGGTGTAGGGGGGGGCCCCTAAGGGGGTGAGGATTGGACTCTGACAATAGTGCTCCACAATGCTCCACAATACTCTACAATGATGCCATATGATGTCATCTAATTTATTTTGGTCTTCCTGAGGACAGGCTTAGATGGCATTTTGTTCAGTGGTTGCAAAGTGCTAGAAGGTTCTGTAACATTCTTTGAAGTTCCACGACATTTCTACTAACTTCACAACTGCATTTCAACATGGCTTGTAAACTTGTTGAGTGGTTGGGATGTAAGGATATTGATTAGGGGTCCCAGGAGTAAACAGGGGATTTAGGGGAAATAGTAAAGTAAGATAATATAGGTCTATAGTTCTGGTATTAAGTCTGATTGACTTGATTTAAATTGTGCCAGGAGGCTGTGGTTTTATAGCAGTGAATAGAATAGGTGTAAAACACTATAATTCATGTCACTTACTACAAATTCCAATTTGGAGTATGACAACAAATTGGTTTGCTTCTGAGCAAGAGTACCCAGGGTCCTTGTAGGTCAAGTCAAGCTCCTCCAACCAGTTATCGCCAGATTGCACTGCACTATACCACAATCATTGAAGTGGTAGTACTAATGGCAGTGAGTTCATGCTTTGAAAGCCTCTAGAAAGCCACACATAGAGCTCTTCCTTCATCTTGGCGTTGAGGTAGGCCAACTTGAAATCAATTTGCCAAATGCAGAATCCCAATGTTATCCATACCATGAGTAACATCCATAGCGATTTGAGCTGCATGACACCAGCATACTTCTTGTAGAAATCTCTCCCCTCAACCTAATGCTGTCCCTGAACTACCAGATGAGCTTTCTTGCCAACAATCTCCCCTAAACTGTTGAACTTATGCATGTACACCCCACATCACTCCAAGAACAGTTGAGTCTGGGGAAGGATCGCACACAGGTCTGAACACATCATACACCTCCACGCGGCACATCTCTTCATCCATCATGGGTTGCCAGCGGTCTGGGTCCTTCATTGCTTCTGCATAGGAAGTGGGTACAGTTAGGAGTCCTACTGCAGCAAGTGCAATGTTATCTGATGTGTCCATGTAGTTCACTGTCTCAGAAAGGAATTTAAACGGATTCATATCTGCCTCCATCAAGTTAGCCTGTGCCTTGTATTCCCCTGCTGTCACATCTCCTGTCCAAGGGTCGCCCAACTCTTTGGCAGCTCTCTCTCATTTGAGGTACTCTGTGTTGTCTATCACAGCTCTGGATGGTGTATCGCACTTAGGCTGTCCTTCTGCGATGACTGGTGCTGCAGGTAAGTGATATGGAGAATGTCTAGAGGCAACATCCTGTTGCGCAGCTGCCTTCTTCCCTCATTGTTGTGGTATGACAGTTGGTACTAATGGTGGGACTTCAGGGTGGTCTAACAGTCAGTCATTGTCCTTCTCAATGGGCACAGTCTGTGTTTGTTCAATGTCAGGTATTGGGGGGAGCTCTGATTCGTTGTTACCTAATACTTGGGCGGTAGGCATGACATATGGTGTTTCATCAAAAACCATGTCACAGCTCTGCATGATCTGCCCATCTAGCAAGTAGAGCCAGTACATGCCACACTCGTTGTAACTGACCATTCTTCCTTCTATTACCTGGTCATCCAATTTCCCTGGTTTCCCATTGACAATCTTGGTGTATGCATGGCATCTGAAAGGTCACAAGTGATTGATGCTTTGCCACTTCCTGTGAAAGGCTTTAGCAGGGATTGTTCCAGGGTGATGCAAGGATGGCAAAAGGTTGTCAGTGTAGACTATGTAGCTGGCTACCCAGCACCACAACAACAATGGGAGTTTCAAGTCAAACAGAATGGTTTGAAGGCATGAGTAAATCGATCTGTGTTGACATTCAGCTACCCCATTGGCTGCAGACAAATGGGCTGGGATAATTTCTATAATTATCCCATAGTGTGCTCCCCACTCTTGCCACAATGTATTGTCAAACTCTCCTCCCCTGTCTACACACATGACCTTCAGCTTGCAGCCTGTCTGCCGCTCTGCTTCTGCTTAATAACCCTTCATCACTTTCAATGTTGTCACTACTGTCTTGTCTTTAAGGTAGTATTGCTTCATAAATGAAGTCCTATCATTGATGATAGGCATAGAGTACAGGAAACCCCCTCACCCTTGGACATGCATTGGTTCACACAGATCTGTATGCACATGTGCTAAACACTCAGATGTAGGTTTGACTTCAGTGTCAAACAGATGCCAAATACTGTTCCCATGTATGCAGGGAACACACTTATGCCCATCACCCTTCCCTTCAATCTTCCTGCCATCCATCAAGTTCTTAGAGAAGGATGTGTGGATGTGTTCAACCTCAGCATGGCCATATCTGTGATGCCAGCCATCCAAGTCAACAGGTTTGTTGAGTGAATGAGTAGTGTTTGCCATAGCAATTGGCTTAGTATTGAACATGTACAGGCCATTTCATTTGGTCATTACCAGAAGCAGCTTGTCATCCTTGTCATATACATGGCTGAATCCTTTGGAGAACATGACAGTGAGTCCCTTCTCATCTAGTTCAGATACTGAAATGAGGTCTGATGTGATGTCTGGCACCTGTAGTGCACCGAAGGTGATTGTTTATGAAAAATGTTTCATTGCACATTCTTTCTCAATGATGGTGAACTTTGAACCCTTCTTTGACCCACTTCCCTCAGTCAGAGAAATTGATTCATAGGTTTTGAACAAGTCTCAGCTTGTGATGAAGTGGTCCATTGCTCCTGAGTCGAGGACAGTCAGAATGAATTCCTTCACCTCAATAATACTAATAGTGGTGTTCAAGATCCTGATCCTCTCCGCACATGGGACATCATTCCATTTTGGTCCTGTTCCTGCCCATAAGTCCTCAAAACTATCCCTAGACCACTTGTGGCAGCTAATATCTAATGTAGTTTTGACTGAGTCACACTCAGGGATGTTGAATGAACCTACTTTCCAATCTAACCCATCGTTTGGTGCAGACCCTCCAAGGCTATTGTTTGTGTCAGCCAAGTCACAAGTGTTGTTTGCACTAAGTGTGTAATACTGGGAAAGCAATGATACTGCCAGACTGGAAGATGCATGTCCTCCATTGTTTCTGTTGTTGTGTTTCCCTTGCCACCAGTTGGGCCACTGGCCAGCTTTCCCTCCGCCTGGCCTGAAACAATCCTCCTTTACATGATCCTTCTTTTTGCAATTAGTGCATGTCTTCTCATCATTCTTCTTCTTTCCACCAGCTTCAAGTTGTGTGATCCTGGCTTGAAGCACCTGGATTATTGAGTTTGAGTCAGCTTGCAAAAGTTGTTGCAGTTTGGTAGTGACTTTCATCACTCTACCCTCAACATGTGAGTAGTAGAGTTCAATCTGCTGAATCAGATCAGCTGGGACTTTGATACTTGCAAATGCTTGCAGCATCATGTCAAATTCAAGGCCTGGCAACAAGTTTACGATTGTTGCGCAAAAGTCTTCATCCAAGTATTGATTGCCAAAGTCCATCACCTCCTTCCTCTTGACCTTGAGTTTCTTGAAGAATTCAGCCAGCATCTGGCTTCCATTCACAACAAACCTCAAACCCTTAAACGCTGAGTCTGCAAAGTTCTTCCACATCTCGTCACAATGGATGTAAATATCAGAGAATTGCTTCCAAATCTCTGTGGCTGACTTCTCATCTACGTCATCGACCATTGAATGTAGGTCTTCAATGTTCATTGAAATCGTAGACTTGACTTTTTCATCATGGTATAGCCACTCTTCAAGTGAGGGACTGGTGGAATGGGAGAGTGTTGCAGGAGGGGGTGTCAAAGGTATATGTACAGTGGTTGGTTCAACAGCACCTTTGCGAGTAGTTGAGATGATTTGCAGCTTGAGTATCACACCATTTAGATAGCCTTTTAGCCCCCATTGACCAGCTACTGACTCAAGCTTGATTTTGAACAGGGTGAAAGGGTGAATACTGTCAAATTTCTCATTGGTGGGTAGTTCCCATATGGTGTTAATTACACCTGACATTGTATTGAACCTTGTTGATTCTCAGTTGGTAGGTATGTGAAGATTTTCGGAAAGGGGTTATAAGTCTTCAATCTATATTGAGCTTGATTGAGCAGCCTGTTTGCAGGGGATGTACAAGGTTATCTTCATATGTTCCAGATGTGTTTAGGCAGGGCCCATAACCTGTAGAACCAAGTCAATAAGCGAGGTTCTTATAAGTACCTGTAGAACTGAGTCAATAAGCGAGGTTCTACAATGGTATGTGTGAGTATCACTAAGTTATTACCAGGTGTAACAAGAGATTAGTGTACCTCAGTCGATCCAAAGATATGGTCAAAGCTGAGGTATGAGGAATGGTGTAAGTGCCTCTCATAGGTGGGTGCCTAATATGGAAATGCATATAAATGGAAAATAATGTTCATATGATATGTACTTGTGTAAATGGGCCACTGCTTATGCATGGCAGGTTACGGGTTCTAGGCTTGCTAGAGAGAGATGTACTATACATTCTAATCAAGTGTTCAGTATTTACACAGAATGAACAGCCAGACATATGAAACATAGAGTAAAAGAAAGCAAGAGACGACTGTGACCTACTGAGCATCAGTTTAATTATAAGATACCCTTCCAATTTCCAAATCACTGGCTATCACCTATTTCAATAGCCACCCTCATTTTGTAGTGCTTGAGCATCCCATCCCAAGTAGAGAACAGATCATTTCATTTCATTACAGAACCTGTAACCTGAGCAAAATCTGAATGTAAGCTCTCACTTACTTCTTTTGCTTCCCCTGTCTCCCCCTGAATCATGTGTACATATCACATCCATGACTTATCAGATACTTACTTCCTACTTGTACTTGTATTACCATCTTCCTCATTTGAACCCCACATGTTTGATCCATTCACCTTTTTGTCCTCATTTCCTGAATGTTCAGCCTTTAGGCTTGTTCCAGAGGGTTAGAAAGCAATACAGTGGGTGCTCCTTATATTCAGAAGGATACATCATCTAAATGCAGTACTTAAATACCTAATCTATGCACTAGATACCATGTGAGATGCCTGTCTGAGAATACCATAATGGCAAAGTGGACTCACAGTAGCTCTCCACTAGCCCAAATTCCAACACTGTTCATGCCTGTAACATGTTATGCAAACCATTCACAGCATAAAGTGTTCATTTTGGTCTTCACCATGACCCCAGATAGAAAATGCCTTGAAGTGTTTATTTTGGCCATTGGCTAAGAGAAACTTTGTCATTTTGAGTGTTCTGCTGGTCTGATTACATGTAATCACAACTGAGAGGATAGATGTAATTTATCCACAGTCTATCTGTGAGAGCATGTGAACACTTATTCCTCTATCTCCCCCTTTTTGCCTTTTTGCCTTTTTGCCTTTGTCCATATATATAAAACAGATTCCCATATATGCTTCTTATTTTCTTACATTCATGCTCAATAGGTAAAGCTATTCTTAGCTTTACCTTTTTCCTCATCTTCTTACATTCACACTTGATAGTACATTGAGCTGTTCATTTCTTTCCCCCATCTATATCACTACCCTTCTCTTTCACATCATTGATTTGTCATTTCTACTTTCTCAGAAGTTTGGTTGTGTTCCACATCTGGGTTCCATTTGTTTCCAGACTGTGAGCCAGCTGCCAAACAAGAGAGCTCATGGTGACAAGAAATACATTCTTTGTTATCCTAAACGAGCTGGATGGCCGCCCAAGTATTCATTTGAGCTTGGTGTGACATGTGACTGAATGTTAGAGGTGTATCCAGGAGGCTCCTTAGGGACTACTAGGAGTACAATCACATGCACTATTGGCATGGATTCAGGCTGCAGATACATGTGGCTACTTGGACTTCTTGGATTATGGACTTCATACATATTCATCCTAGCTGTAGTTAGTAACATTGAACCCCTTACTGTTTCATGAACACATGGATGCCGCATGTTTCCCAGTATATAGTTCTGTCTTATACTTACAGTACCTTAGTTCGAATATTAGTTCTTTCTTCTGCACTTGCCCTCGCACCACTTCACTGTGGTTCTCTTCCATCACCCTCACCTTCACTTGTACTCCTGGTATCTGCGCAGGTCCCCCCCCAAAATACAGGGCATGCAAGAGTGTGGGAGGCACAGCCAATAGCTGAAGCTGAAGCCTGTACATCCTTGCCCCCCTTGTCTTTCCCCCAAACCCCCTACAAGAAGCCTGTGTACCTGTGGTCCACATAGCCTGAACCCCTGGCAAGTGTGGACCTTAACACTGAATAGCAGTCAGTTGTAAGAATACAGTAGTTCTCAGAACCAGCTGTTACTACATGAATACAAAATGAATCTAATTGATGCATCAAAAGGGACAGGCTAATACTATGCATTTGGTTGTGTAAAGCAGCTAAAGAGCAGCTATAATTATCTCAATCATTCAAAGGAATCTCACAACTATCATGCTTTATCCAAATAGCTGTAATACTATCCATTCCAGTTGAGGAATAGAAGTTTCAACTCTGCATCTTGCAGTTAGCTACATATCTGGGAAATATATTCAGACCTCTCTAATATGTGCATATTGATACTACAATATGTGAAGACAGCATATCTATATGGGAAATAGGTGTCCTTTGCCTATCTAAGAAAGACCCCCACAAGTTATGTTGTAATTGCTCTTTAGTGTTTATCCATAGAGATAGACCCTACTCACATGTGCTGAATGAGTCTACAGTGCATGAAAAATAAATAAAGCTGGCAGCAGGAGCAACATTGGACATCTCAGAACAAAGATAGAGAACAAGAAGACACCAGACTGGAGGAGATACAAATTAAGTGATAATTAATTATTGTTTAATTATCTCACGCTCAAAGTTCTCCCATTGTCAGTTGAAGGAGAATTGTGCTTGAAATCATTATGACCTTAGGGGCCTCAGGGGTGCCTCCTGAAAGAGCTCAATATGGCAACTCACATGATCCAAGAAGTTGAATCACAGTGTCTAGTTAATTAATTTTGATTCCGAGATCCAGATCATCGATCCACTGGCTACTGGGTACTGCAATAGCCACCCTCTTTTGTAAGCACCCACACAATCCCCCAAGTATAAAACAGATTCTTTCATTATGTAAACTTCATTACAGAACCTGTAACCGTGCATTAGGAAAAACCTTACCTGACTGATAAGTGTCGATAAGTGCTTACCTAGCTCCAAAATGTGCTAATCAGTAATAAGCACACATAGCACGGACCTAGGAGGTCGAATAAGCACTGTGTGGCATCAGTATGATGTTAGCAGTTAATAGCAGCCAGCAAGTAATGACCGAGTTGCTCCTGAGTGTCCATAGTGCTAGCAGAGTACAAAGTAACTATCAGTTTAGTTTGCGTGTGGTGAAGCAATAATAACAAAATAATAAGCATATTAATGAGATTTTATTGCAGTAACAGTGGTTTGGAAGAGGTAACAGGTTGTATTTATCTAGTAGGAGTGTCCATGTGCAACGGTACGTGTAATAGGAAGTGCGATTGGTCAGTCAGAAGGGTTATCAACACGGGACTCGCGGACGGGAGACATCGCCTCGTAATCGCAATTGTCGTCGTCACTAGATAGTTCAATTATCTCTGGATTGATGCCACGTCGTTGGCTGATGAAGAAATTAGATGTATTCCAATGACCAATCACGTCGTAGACACTTACGAAGCGCTCCGAAATAAATCCCGCTTTAACTCTTGATACTTCACAGAATTTTTGGACTTGAAAATGATGAGATGCTTGCGGATGCTGTGGTATATGGTGGCATAGTGGGAACCATCACATTTCTTGGTAATATTATGCCCGGATTCCCATTCATCCAGGGCGGCATATATCTATCAGTTACAATGTCAGCATGAGACTTGGGGGAACCTATGAGAGGACGCACCCCAAAGCAAACAATAGTGATCATGCTATCAGTCACCGCCTCCTCTCTGTGCTTTCCAAAGACCGCGGGATCACTGGCTAGCATCTTTTTCCCGAGAGATGTCTCGCCTTTGAAGAACCCATCAGCGAGAACAAGTGCAATGATGGGGTGGCGGAATGGCTTCGTATTATTGATAGAGATGGCACCCGAGTCCTACCAAGATCGTGTAAGTTACGAGGGTGGAATGAAGTGGAATCACACACATCAACTAGGGTTGGGAAAATGAACTGCAATTTGAGTTGATAGCAGGCTATGAATTCTTTGAGATCATCGGGTGAGCGTTCCGAGAGGTGATAACCGAGTACGATATGGTGTTCCGCTATGTTCTTGAATGATGTACACATTTGTGAAATGTGGTTGTTTGGCTGAGAGAAAAGTATCCATCAGTGTCGTCTGTAGTAAGTGATAAGGTGCTACAAACATATTTCTTGAGTTTTCGGCGTAGATGTGGGTCGTTCTGAAGATATGCACTCTCCTTTGAAAGTCCTTTGGATTCCAAGACAAGGATAATTTCGGTGTTTATTAAGCTGGATTGATTGTCAGGAAACCAGGTTGTCAGGGTCAGTTTGGACAGGATATGCATGAGAGCTTGAGAGGCGAAAGGTCGCAGGTGCTCAAACGAAGGTGGCGCTGTGCTTTTCACATAACTGGTAGTGGCGGCCTTCGCAGCAACATGGAGTGCTGGCTTTGGGTTCGGAGTATTGACAGGTTCGTTCAAGACGGGGGCCTATGATGATATGGTGAATCTGGTGCGTGGTGAATGCATACTAGCTGGTGCTCACCTCGTTTACTTGCTTTTGTTTTGCTTTTGACAAGCGAGGGGGAACATGATTGTGAGCCTGTGGGAATGGCTAGAACAAAGGATATTTGGCATAAGTGCGGAACGCCAAACAAAGCCACGTACTCTATCATCTGAGTCACTGCTTTTGATATCATCGTAGTCTGAGGTTCTTAGTCGGAGGGTGCATGGTGTAACCCCTGACCCCACAGGTTTCAAGTCATTGGACTGGTGCTGCACCAAGTTTTCGTCCGACCAATGAGGAACCTAATCATCATCAGTATCTGGGATGAGCCGGTAGGGACTGCAACACCGTCACTCTCACCTCGCTTTTCCTCTCGGCCAACTTGTTGGATTTGCGGGCACCAATGACATTATCATAGTCATCAGAGGTGTTAGCGGCAATCTCATCTTCTTCAAAATCCTCAATCTGCTCTCCTTGCTCATCGACATTGTCACTGAATTCTTGCCTGGGCCTGACCTCGTCTTCATCCGAGTCCATTTCAACATCACAGTCATTTGCGGAGGCATCTAGGTTAGCAGGAGCTCGATAATCAATACACTGATAATTTACTTGTGCTCACATCTCCTTTGCGTAGCAATGTCTTGGTGTGATTCATCGATATCAATTAGTTTCCCCATGTAGTCCCGGCCTTCAATGAAACATGTTAGCACACTCAACGGTGAGTGAGCTTGGCCCCCACCACTTTTGGCCTTCAACTGAACCATACCACTAGTCTCTTTGGATATCTTGTTATCTTCAGGCTGGTCCTTGAGTCGGGGCCGTTTTGAAGGAGGCAGCACAGCTGATTCGTCTTCACTATCTTTCTTCACCTTCGTGGGCCGGGACTTCACCTTCAGTACTTCCCAATCTACTGCCAATAGTGAGTACCTTAACATCGCAACGGCAGTTTTTTACTGACTCTTGGCAGCATTTTGTTTACTCGGGCGTTGACCTTCAAATATTAGGTGTCAATGATATGTATATGAAGGTGAAGATGGTGTTACCTTGAGTCTCTTCCTCGAGACACCGTTGCTCTTCGTTGGCCTTCTGTGCATTGCGCTTTCTGGTAATTGCTCCCCTTTGCTGAGGAGTGAGTGTCGCTGAATCATTCACCGGCTGTTTCGCAGGTTTGAAACCCATATTATAGCATCTATAAAGAGTGGCAAGGGTGCTGCTTGTGACAGGAGTTTTTGACAAACGAGCGTGGTTGAAAACAAAAAGGTATGTCGGAGAAAATTGGAGGAAAATAATGAATAATGAATGTCCGCTGCTAGGTCAATGCTCCAACGGCTTTGATATATTGTACCGGAACATCCCCACCTCCATTACCTCGAATGGCCTCTACAACTACCTGCCCAGGTTGCATGCAATCTTTCTCTCATCGCAGTGCATTAAGCAATCATCTTTCAAAAACGGACAATCCTGCCTGCCAAAACACGGATATAATCCCACCATCCGCCCACCAAAAAAGTCCCACACCACAACCCCAGGCTCTCGAGGATTTCTTTGGTCAGTACAATGAAAACGAGCTCCCTTGGCCAGCTGCGCATCAACCAACTCCTCCTATCTCAGTCTCAACATTTCCCAAAGCCGAAAACAGTCAAGATGAAGACGATAGTGATGACGAAGATACAGCACTGTATGAGAATGACTTTGAACCTGTCCGCCATAACAATAATATGAACGTGGATCAACCCAACAACATGCCCAGCTGTGACAATGTACCATACGATCGCCATGCTGAGGATTCCCTTCGTGCCAAACAACATGTTGTCCCCCATCCTGCTCCACTTGCTGGCCGCATTATACAAGAACAGTCACATCAGTACATGAGCTATCAAGCCTGCGTCGCCTCTGGTCAAGACAATATATATGCCCCCTTTCTAAGCAAACTTGATTGGGAGGTTGCAAAATGGGCAAAGCTTCGTGGATCGGGTTCAACAGCCTTTACCAACCTGCTCAAGATAAATGGTGTAAGTTCAAGATACCAAAATGATACACAATAGCTAACACACAATGCTACTTCAGCTCGTCAATGTGTTGGGTCTATCATATGCAAATAGCCAGCAACTCAATGACATTATCGACGATACTCTGCCTTCATTGCGCCCACCTTTCATTGTTCAAGAGGTCATTGTCAACAACAAAGCTTATGAAGTTTATTTCCGGGACATCTTGGAGTGTGTCAAGGCCCTCTTTGGCAACCCAGAGTTTGCCAACGATCTTGTCTACTCGCCGGAGCGTCACTATGCTGACCCCGACCACACCCTTTGTATGTACCATGACATGCATACCGGAAAGTGGTGGTGGGGCACCCAGGTGAGCATTCAGTATCAACTTGGCTGAATTCTATCTCATTTTCAAATAGGACGTGATTGAGGGGACTATGCCTGGGGCAACAATAATTCCCATCATCATTTCCTCCAATAAAACCCAGCTCACTCTCTTCTGCAATAAGTCAGCTTATCCTGTCTACCTTACTATTGGCAATATCCCAAAAGATATCCGCCAAAAGCCATCACGCCGAGCACAGATCTTGCTTGGCTATCTTCCAACATGCAAGCTGGAAGATGACACCAACAAGGCTGCACAACGACGAATTCTCGCAAATATCTTCCACTTCGCTATGAAAAAAATCCTCGCTCCTCTTAAGGACACCGGGATTAACGGCATCCACCTTGCAAATGGCCATGGTGCTGTCTACCGTGGGCATCCGATCTTCGCCTGCTTTGTAGGTGACTATCCTGAGCAATGCCTCGTCACCGCGACAATAAACGGTGGCTGTCCAAAAGGCGAGACATTTCACGACACCATTGGCGACTATGAGGAGGGGCTAAACTGTCCGCATCGTGACCTCGATGCTATTCTGGACATCTTCAAAGGCATGGACAGTGTTGATGTATCAGTATTCAACCAACAATGCCATGATGCCCATGTTTGCCCCATTCAACATCCATTCTGGGAAGATCTTCCTTACATTCACATTTATCAAGCCATCACCCCAGATATCCTACATCAGCTTTATCAAGGTGTCGTAAAGCATGTCCTCACTTGGGTTACCACATCTCTCGGTGCTGCAGAGATTGATGCCCGGTGTCGTCGTCTTCCACCCCAACCACCATCTACGGATATTTCACAAGGGGATCACAACTCTTTCGTGTGTCAGTGGGAAAGAGCACCATCAAATGTGTTCATTCTTGCTTGGTCTTGTCATCGATGCCCCTTTAGAAGATGGCAGTAGCCCAGGCCGCCTCGTCACCACAGTCCGTTCCCTTCTCGACTTTCTGCATCTTGCGCAGTACCCTGTTCACACAGACGAAACACTCACGCTTCTCCGTCACGCCCTCACCACATTCCACACCAATAAATCTATATTCGTTGATTTAGGTGTATGCGAGCACTTCCAAATTCCCAAAATCCACTCGATGTCTCATTACAAGGATTCAATCAAACTCTTCGGCACTACTGATAACTATAACACTGAGTATACCGAACGCCTCCACATTGATCTAGCCAAAGATGTGTACTGTGCAACAAATTGCAAAGACGAGTATGTTCAAATGACTCAGTGGCTGGAGCGCAAGGAGAAGATCCTATTCCACGCCGACTTTGTTTGGTGGCGCCAGGACACAAACCACTCATTAGCTCTGCACACCCGTTCTGCTCCTACCATCGACTACAATCTTACCCAAACATTAACAAAGCATCCGACTCAGCCCTGTGTAAGCATAGCAACCCTCCATGAGAAGTACGGCACTGTGGACTTTGAAGAAGCCATGATATGGTTCATTGCAAGCTTGAATGCTGGTGCTGATGGCTGTGCTCCACAACATGCCGATGCGCTCAATATCTTCATCCCTTTCAGCTCCGTCGCCGTTTACCATACCATCAAATACCGCAACGAGCTTCTCTTTCCCAATACAACCCTTGACTCAATCCATGTGAAACCCGGTAGAACGAACAAGAAGGGACAGCCTGTTCCCGCCCGATTTGATACTGCTTTAATCAAGATCAAAGATGCCCCCGATCTATATGGTGTGTGGTGTATCTATCT
Organism: Pleurotus eryngii var. eryngii; assembly: GCA_029467805.1. Classification (NCBI taxonomy): domain Eukaryota; kingdom Fungi; phylum Basidiomycota; class Agaricomycetes; order Agaricales; family Pleurotaceae; genus Pleurotus; species Pleurotus eryngii. The sequence goes on along the minus strand of SZVJ01000005.1, from coordinate 882,192 downwards.
ACACATCTGGGTATTGATATAATGAAGCAGCATATCGTGTTGCTCAAGTACGTGCTGTAATGGCATTTCCGCCTTCCTGCAACACTGTCTTAGATCCGCGTGTTACACCTCCAACTCACATCGCCTACGTCGAATGGTTTTCGACCTTCACACCACTTCCAGAACATAATCATGGCATGTATAAGGTTGCTCGAACTCAGCGACGCGATGGGCACGGTAGATTAGCAAGTATTGTTGACATCCAGGATATATACCGCAGTACCCATCTCCTTCCAAAGTTTGGCCCTGTCGCACCCGCTGAATGGACAAGCAGCACGGTTCTGGACCTCTGCCCGAACTTTTTTGTTAATAATTTCTCTGATAAATATATGTATTATCATTTCCGCTAGTAGCCAATACAAAATGACATGTAGTTTTCTAGCGCAATTAAGTAACACATCAAGTTAAAAATATCGATGCTAGTGACTAGTAAGCTCAGAGTATATCTTAGTCACGCTAAGTCGTCTGCTAGCTTGAAAAGCAACACTCATAGTCATTCATAGCAACTAAAGTTCAGCGGCTAGTCTAAATAGCCTTTTAGGTTTTTCCTGATGTGTGTGTGGATTGATCCTACTCTTAACAGTGACAAGAGTTTTGAGGTTGGGAAATGATGTAGAAGAGAAAACAGCTCGAGATGTCACGGAGGGTGATCTCATAGTAAGCTGTAGATGTATCGTTTCCAAAGATGTTTGGGACTCAAAAAAACACCACATCTTATACATATGACATGGAAACATGGTAGGAGTTGACGAGAAGGGAAGGAGTGTAAAGGGAAAATGTGTAGACGGAGGGCCTTCAAATTGACTGTTGTCATGAGGATCTTCTCGATCAAGGCAGGTTTGCCTTTCTCTGCCAGTGAGGAGTCGGAAAGGTGAGTGCCCGTACATAGAATATTCTCCTCCCATCAGAAATTGTGAGGGCATTGAGGAAACTTTCAAGTCTATTGCTCCTCGAGCCTTCGCTGGAACACCGGAACGATAGAAATTGAAGGAAAGCACAAGAGTATAAGATCGGTTCCGCCATTCGAAAGAAGCGGTGAGAAGCGAGCATGACATTGAGAAGTGCTTCCCCAGCGTCCATACGTTCGAAAATCGCTTCTAGCATTTCAGGCGGCAATATTGGCAACATTGTCGTTGTCGTTCAATGGTAGGGACTCGGATTGCGGCGTTGAATGCTGCCTTTCCTTGATTTTCCCATGATCATCAGATCTAGCTGCCAGGGCAGATCTAACATTTGTAGGGATTATTGGGGGTCCTGCTCCCCTACCCCGAACTTTGGTGAATGTTCTGTTACCTTTCAGGTTCAATCAGAGCTGAGGGCGCCCGATCATCCGTTTGAAGGGAGTAAAGTTGCCTTATAGGTTCTGTTTGAGGGACGATGAGGCCTGGTGCACCAGCGAGTACTTGATTTATTCGCCAATAGACTCTTTCGTGTCAAGGAGCCGTCCTTCGTGCTGTTTGGGGCCGAATGGAAGGCATACTTAGGTACCGCGTGCTAAATCAGTGCCGGTACGAACACCTCGGTCCTGCACATCCATGGTTAAAACAGTAACGAAGATGCAATTTGCTCCAGTTTCGTGTATTTTATGAGGTCGAGCAGGGCAGGAAAGACCGAAGTCGAGGAAACAAACGGTCAGCGAGCGCTGTGAAATTGCGACCCAGGGTTATCAACTACGGACCCGATTCTTGGGAGGACCGGGCGACTTGGTATGGATCAGAACACCGGACGTAGCAGTGTGCAATATGAGATTATATATACATTGGGCTAGTCATCATGAGTCCAAAATGATATGATATACAAAATGAGTTCGTAGTTATATATATTCTCTGTGTGGCTTCAAACAACCTTCTTGAATTCAGCCGGGATTTCGCGGGGAAAAGCACCAATGGTCCTCATAAAATTCTCGAAGGTCAAGAAACCTCCCGACGTGTCACCATCAAAATCAGCATTCCGGGCATTCAATAGAGCGCAAAACCGCGCTTGAGCGAAAATGCTGAGCAAAGGGTCAAGCCATGCGTCAATTAAAGGTTTGAAGGCTGGTTGAACTGCTGCGAATAGCGAAAGGCGGGACTCCATTGTCATTTGGAAGTCAATTTTCCGGGCCGCATTGACACGATAATTATCGCCCTCCCACTCTTCAAGGACGGGATGTGTTGGTAGGCGTCGAGGTTGTTTCGGATCTGGTAGAATGTCGAGCTCTTCACTACCTAAATTGTAGTGCACCATGGCCCAGATGAGGATGTAAAGGAACGACTCTAGGTCATGACGATATTGATGGATTGGAGGATTGACGGACATTTGGAGAAGCTCAACCGCCATGAAAGGAGTCGTCCCTGTCCGACATTGCGTGATCGGAGGAGGGGCCGCCCCCTCTTCGAAAAGTGATGAAAGATCCCAGTCATTGAGGAGCCCCCAATGGCACCTTCCCTTGACCGTAGGTCCACATCAGGTTGCTTTCACTAAGATCGCGGTGAAGGACATTGCCCCGATGAAATGCGTAGTAATGGCCTAGATAAATTAGAGAGTTAGAATGGGATAGTTGTCGTGGGAAGATGCAACCTACATTCAACGAGGTCAATAAAGACCGACTTGAATTTCTCAACCGTCTCGAGTTCCCATAGGGGGTTATATCTTGGAAGAATGATGATCGTAAGTTGGCGGGCTTCGTATCTCGAGGTCTCCCCTCCAGAACCTATCTTGCATCTAGGAAGGTCGAGTTCATCCATCGAGTATTCCCTGTGTTCAATGACCTCCGGCAGATGCTGCTGCATAAAAGGACCTAATTTGCGCAGTCGGCCGATGAGCTCGTGTTCCCGCCTCCTGACTTCTAATGGCCAGCTCCATTTGGCGACCAACTCATGGTTCTTGAAGCGACCGCCGAGTGCCGTGACGGGATATACAATCGAGCCGCGCCCAACGACTCCCCGATAAACGTATAACGGAGGCGCAGAAATGACAAATCGAGGGTCTTCTTTGGAGGGTTTTGCGAGGTCGCGAGGAAGCACAATTTCGGCCCCTACGACGGTACTGATCGGGCGGTCGAATGAGGGAAGACCAGTCGCAGTATCACCACTGGGTTGCAAGATCAGCGGCTCAAATCCAGCTTGCGCAGGCGTGCATCGACCAAGTGCCAACGTTACCAATGCCAATTTCCAAGGTTCTTCGGCGAAGTCGAATGGCTGCGTAACAATCGCGCCCATGCGATCGAAGTACCAAAGCGTGACCCAGAAGTTGTCCACCATCACTCCTATGCTCCATCGACGATGGACCATTGAGGCCATGCATTCCAGCGCGTAATTGGCTATCTGCGTTTGGTCGATAGTCAACCGAGATGTCTTCGGCCGTTTGTTTGGTTTGGGAGCTTCACTCTGGCGAGGTCGCTTTTTGGACGAAGGCCCAGAAGGAACGGGAGGGGTAACGCGCGATTCGAGGACGGCTGTTGTGGCTTCAATGGACGAAGCAGCTGAGGGGACGGGGCGGAGGTCAGTTGTCGCGTTGGGTGGCGGCGGCGTTGAGGAGTCGACGGGGCGGTCGGGGATCTCAGGGATGGTCGGAATACGGAGCGTAGAAAGTCCAGTTTCGGGGCCACGATTGGGCGTTTCGGTCTCGTACACAATGTCGGGCATGGTTTGAGCCTGAGTCCCAAGATCGCAATGGCTGGATTTTTTTCGGCGTTTCATCTCGATTGCGGCCTTCATAAGATGCCATACAAGGTCTACAGTGCCCCACCAAATAGAGCCGTCAGGCTTCCTGGAGGTGTATTTGTTCTTCAGAGCGTCGGTCCCCAACACTCTGACGACAAAAGCCAGATCTTCTTCCGTGACCTCTTTCCCGAGCTTGACAAGAATTCGCTGGAAGAACGGATACAATTTGGATTCGTGCGCCTTCTGCTGAATCATGCGGCGATAATTTGATACGTCGACGTCTATCGTATCCCATGGACGAGATTTGATGGCCGAGATATCATCTTCGGAGATGGAGAACAACGCAGAGACGAAACCTTCGAGGGGAACGTCTTGGGCAATGTTTCCAGAAAAGTCATTGCGAGTCGCGTGATCGACATTGCGCCGAGTCTGATTCTTGATGGATATGGCTCCTAGTTTCAGAGGCGACGACATGATGTCTATGTCCCGTATTAGCGAGGAATTGAGAGCGCAAGGTAAACGAATTACCGTATTCAGAACAACTTGAACAACTTGAGCAACGGGATCGGGGGGGAGAAGGTAACGGGAGAGATGAAGCCCTCCATTGCGTGTGGCGTGCCATTTATACAGAGACTAGGTTGTGGCAAGAAATGTGGCAAGAAATGAACAATGGGAGTGCAAGTGGCACCCCAGTGCCAGATTTAAAGGTGAGACGCCTGTGGGTGAATTTCTGTGGCGAGTAAAGAGAGAGGGTTTCTTCTGATATACGGTGGTTAGTACCTGCTTGTTCTGGTAAGAGTGAGAGCCAGACCAAAGCGCACAGTTCATCGTGCCACCATAGCAAGTCATGTTCTCACGATCAATATTAGTTTCTCACAGTCAGATACAAACTTATCTATCATTGTGGCCAATTGTGGCCAATTGTGGCGGTGGTAAAGATACTGCCAAATATGGTATCAGTAATGGATTGGCAGTCCGAGAAATCAAACCCCGAGGTACTAAGGCCACCGTACCCGCATAATCTTCCTCCCTCCCCTCATACCATTTCAGCACGTCATATAAGGTGTCCCTAAATACGCGCTACAAATCCAGATATACCACCCCCTACCCCAAAGTACAGAACGTTGGCGGCCCGGGGCCATGAGGCACTGATATTCGTGCTTGCCCATTGTTTTCTCCACCAACTTTTTCAGAGCCGACAGATCAAAGGGGGCCATGAGGCAGGAGCGGACAACTGAAATAACGACGATAAGATAGAGGACCCAACATGAACACGAAACAATGCAGACCGCGAGGGGGGTGTAAACGGTGTCTTGAGTCCGCACAAACGATAAATGCTGGGAAGAAGTGGAACAGCAGGGGAGGGGGACGACTGCGTGGGAGGTGAGTAAATGTCTGAACTGAATCCGACATTGTAGCCGAAGACAAACTTCATGGAGCAAAAATTACAACACCCCTAGGCGTAGGCTTAGCCGCTTTTCAGGAGCACGTGTACGATGCAGAGTGCGATCTACTACACCTGTTTCCGATCCTCTATACGGTAATCGCTTCCTCCAATCTCCACTATTACGACCTTCGGAGCGCCAGCCAACACGGCGCCCTCCCCCACATCCCACCCGGCTCTCTTCATACCCTCTACCCACGCATTCCACCTCCCATTCCTCTCGAGTTCACGATAACTCTGCTCGACGACGTGGAGGAGATCCTCACCGTCATTGTGAGACGCGGGTGGGGGACGCTGATGCAGTAAAAACGCAGCCTCTGATGCGTGCGCCCATGCTTTCAGGTGGTCGATTGCCGAATGCCCGTCTTTGAGGAGGACGTGCATAGTGATGCGTGGTGCAGAGGAAGATGATACCTTCGTATGTGCACATTCGCAAGCGAGGAGGTACCTCTCCTTTGCGAAGACGTTGGTCCAGGACTTGAGGTCCTGCGACCTGCAAGAAGGTAGCGTTCTCGCCTTGGCCTTGCTCGCCATGGTCAAAGCACGCAGCGAAGTGGTCCCGATATGACATGCCGCAAGCACGCGGTGGGTAAAGGGGTCGCGAATGACGCTGGGTCGCTCGAAGATACGTTCGCGGAGAGCTACTTCGACTGGCATGAGCACGCCCTGTGGTTGGGTCACGTCTGGGTATGTAAACAAGCGTAAGACAAGGGCCGCCGTGGCGCATAAACACTTGCCTTCGGAAGTAAGATGTGCATGAGCATAGGCAAGCCACGCAATACCCATCCTTTGGCGGTTTAGCGAACGGAGCTCTAAGCCCCGAACACCAACATAATTAATGAGAAGGTGCAGCAGAATCAGCGAAAGGAGGACAGGGTAGATCGTCGAGGCAGTCTTGAGATACGGTACGATGAGTGTGCCCAGCTACACCCATGAGAGTGACAATGGGGAACGACGCATGAGACACGAATTGGGGAGGGTACAGGGTGCTTGCTCACTAGCATACCAGAGAGGGCTAGGACGGTCTCCTTGCTAGCATCTTTCGCGTTCAGATCCCCGACGTCGCCTTTACCGTGGAGGGGTGACGCAAAGTGGAGGGTGATGGCGGCTTTAGATCCACCCGCTACGATGCCGCAGAGGGAGCGAAGGGTACTGCTCAAGCAAAGGGCAGCGACGCGTATGGCTCGCAGACTAGGGAGGAACGCATCAGTCAGTCGGCTATAATACATCATGAATGAACCTGGGCGTACCTGAAATAAGAAGGCGACGACGAATGCGCGACCAAGAGGGGCGAAAGGGCATCAAGAACGATTGCACCGTCGTTTAAGACGTCTGCGAGCATGCGGTAGAGCTTGGCCTCGGGATAAAGAGATGAGCCGAAATGGTAGGCCCCAATGATGGCTATATACCCGAGAAATGAGTTTGCATCGAGTTCGAACACTAGCCACTCAAGTACTTACTAGTTAGTCTCCCGAAAACATCCTGAAGAACACTGAGTAACAGTGCATTCGTAGCAGTTGCTGATGCGTCACCAACCCCCATTCCTAGAAAGTTTAGCGTTGATTTCGCGTCGTTGTACAATGGCGTGAGTTATTGCAGCCCCACCCTCAAGCACGGCGCGGTTCGATATGAGCGTTGCTAGTGAACTACAAAAGGCCTGCAGCGCGTTCATGATTTGGTATCTTCCTCAACACATTAACGGAACAGCACAAATCACGGCAACGTCGCACGCTCACCTCATATAGTCTACGACAAATTACAATGCAGACATTCGTCGGTGTCAGGTGGTACACAATGAACGGGGATGCATGCGAACCAGGAGAGACCGTATCGGGATATCCTGAGGGGAGGAAGACTTTCCCGAGAAAGGCTAGGACATTATCCAGCTGTATTGTCGTGGTCGTCGACCCCGTTCTGCGGTGCGCATGGCCATGCAGTGTCGTGTGTGCCTGTAGTAGGTGACGATGAAGTAGTACAGAACACATTGAGCGAGGCACAATTAACAAGGGGACAAAAGAGGATGCGTACGGAGTCTCTGGCGTATCGAGTTCGATGTTTTCGACCTGCTTCGTCCTTCTCAGTGATATGCAGCTCGAATTCGCCCATTGCCCGCCGTTGCTGCGCCGTTGTCGAAACAGGACTCGGGTTCTCCACGGGCGCTAAAGTAATCCTTCTACGGTCAACTCTTGTCTAGGTTCCACTATGTTCAAGTTCAACTTCGATATCGAGGGGGCAAACGTGGATCCGACATCTTTGGATTCCTCACCTGACCCCGTGGTTAATTCAAGCAGCTCGGTGGCAGAAAGCATGCAAACATTTCGAGAGATGACTTTGAATGAACTCGTGAGTTTTCATTGTCTGGCTTTGGGCTATACATCGAGGCGATTACCATGGAATCAAAGTTCAGCTCGATACGCTGCCAGACATTATATCGTATTCGCCTTTATCGATCCCCCTTTCCTCTGGAAGAGGACTCACGGTCGTTCGGCGAGACTTATTCGATGTCCGGTTCCAACTGATATCGGAAGCGCAAGAGGTTGACGAGAAATCCGACCAAGGGGAGAAAAATCCGGGATCGTCGTTGAAATTCATCGACTCCCCATCCGATCTTGTGCCGGGCGTGTACGAAGGCGGGTTGAAAACATGGGAATGCGCGCTAGACCTGGTCGATTGTCTGGAAAGTAGCAAGACTCGAAGTCCAACGGGCAAGGTCATTTTAGAGGTGAGCCTTTCCCTCTTCTTTGGGGATGCGATACTAGACAGATCTCGAAGTTAGGTTGCGGGGCGGCCATACCGTCGATTTATCTCCTCGACCTCTTGTTTTCTCTCCCTACGAGTACTGGACTTCCGATGACCCACATTCACCTCCAAGATTACAATGCCGCGGTGCTCCTGCTTGTCACGCTGCCCAACATCCTACTCAATTGGTGTCGGTGCTCTTCCAGCCTCATCGGTGCTATTCGTTGACCGGGTTATAGATATGTCTCCGGCGTCCGCCTACTTTCGCGAGTCGATATCTACATGCGAAGTATCGTTTCCACTCGTAGATTCTACCGCACCAGGCGAGCTACCGATCACTCCTGAACTAGTAACGGCCTTCCGGGATTCTCTCCTAACGTTCAATATCTCCCTGCGATTCTTCTCCGGCTCATGGGAGACGTTTGATGTACATGAATCGTTGTCGCTTCCTAAAGATAGAGATAGAGGGGGCGGTGAGTGCTATCTCGGAGTTCTATACATCTCCCAACTCAACAATGGCTTCGTGCTTGGTAGCTGCTAATCGTGACAGGACATATGATATGGTGTTGACCTCCGAAACTATATACCGCGTAGAGAGTCTGTCAGCTCTTATTGAGTTGATGCAGAAAGCAGTCGGCCAGCACGAATATCAATGCCTCGTGGCCGCCAAAGTTCTGTACTTTGGCGTAGGAGGTGGTGTGTCTGAATTTGTTGACCGTGTTGAGGGACGGTCCGGGCGCGTGGAAACTGTCTGGGAGAAGAGTGGAGGAGTTGGAAGGAAAGTTATGCGGGTACAATGGCCTTAGGTCTACCACGTCTGGGTGATTTATTGCAAATACCTCTTCGATTGTCCACTACTAAGACCCTATTGGCAGTAAGCTTGCGCCACAAATTTCCACAAACATCCCTCCCGACTGTGAGAAAGTGCTGTGGCCATTTAGCCTCATCGTTATGGGATGGGCCATTTCGCCTTTGTATCCTCTCACCTCTCTTCCTATTCATCATTTCCCCACCTGGTAGAGTTATCGTGTTTCCGTCTTTACTCGCCGCATATTTTCCCCCAGAAACGCCAATCGACTCAATTTTAACTCTACTTGTAATCTCATTGAGCATTTCGTGCCGAAGCCCAGCAATCTATAGGAATGGCGGATCCTGCGCGCTGGAGGGCTCCATCGCTTCCTCTAGCTCCTACCTCTTACTCGTGTAGGTCCTGCAGTTACTCGAATTGCGATTGTTTTTCTGGATATGGTAAAGTGTTTAAGTCTTGTTCTCATTCAGTTGCTTGCTAACGCATCACACATAGACGTGCCGCCGTCGCATCTAGAGCTTTGGTCGTCGTCAGCGAAGGGTCATATTCGTCACGACCGGGATCCCGCCACTCACCTTTTCAGGAACATAGACATTCCCCTGCAAGATTTTGTCACTGCCTTGTTCTCCGTCTCAAAAGATGATATCTCGGGCGTAGAATCTCGTGCATGGGATACGATAGACGACCTTGTCTCGAATTATCGCCGCATGGTCCAACAGAAGTCCCACGAATCTAAATTGTACACGTTCTTCCAGCGAATTCTTGTTCAGCTCGCGCAAGAGCTCAGAAAGGATGAAGATCTAGCATTTGTCGCACGAGAGGGGCACACCGGGGGACTGAAGAATCAATATACCTCAAGAAAGCCGGACGGCTCAATTTGGTGGGACACCGGAGATCTTGTCTGGCATCTGATGAAGGCCACAATCGAGATGAAACGTCAGCATCAATACAATCATTGTCACCTTGGGTATCAGCCTCAAACCATGCCCGACATCGTGTATGACACTGAAGTGCCCGCTCGTGACTCCAAAACTGGACCTTCTGCGCTCCGTATTCCGACCATCCCTGAGATCCCCGACCCCCCTGTCGACTCCTCAACGCCGCCGCCCAACCCAGCAACCGACCTCTCTGAGAACCCCTCAACGCCGCCGCCGCCCAACCCGACAAACGACCTCCGTCCCGTCCTCTCAGCTGCTTCGTCCACTGAAGCCACAGCAGCCGTCCTCGAATCGCGCGTTACCCCTCCCGTTCCTTCTGGGCCGTCGTCCAAAAAGCGACCTCGCCAGAGTGAAGCTCCCAAACCAAACAACGGCCGAAGACATCTCGGTTGACTATCGACCAAACGCAGATAGCCAATTACGCGCTGGAATGCATGGCCTCAATGGTCCATCGTCGATGGAGCATAGGAGTGATGGTGGACAACTTCTGGGTCACGCTTTGGTACTTCGATCGAATGGGTGCGATTGTTACGCAGCCGTTCGACTTCGCCGAGGAACCTTGGAAATTGGCATTAGTAACGTTGGCACTTGGTCGATGCACGCCTACGCAAGCTGGATTTGAGCCGCTGATCTTGCAACCCAGTGGTGATACTACGACTGATCTTCTCTCATTCGACCGCCCGATCAGCACCGTCGTAGGGGCCGAGATCGTGCTCCCTCGCGACCTCACAAAGCCCTCGAAAGAAGATCCTCGATTCGCCATCACTGCGCCTCCGTTATACGTTTATCGGGGAGTCGTTGGGCGCGGCTCGATTGTATACCCCGTTACGGCGCTCACTGGTCGATTCCAGAACCACGAACTAGTCGCCAAATGGAGCTGGCCATTAGAAGTCAGGAGGCGGGAGCCACGAGCTCATCAGCCGACTGCGCAAATTAGTTCCTTCTATGCAGCAGCATCTGCCGGAGGTCCTCGAACACAGGGAATATTCGACAGAGGAACTCGGCCTTCCTAGGTGCAAGATAGGCTCTGGAGAGGAGAGCTTGAGATACGAGACACGCAAACTTACGATCGTCATTCTTCCCAGATACAAACATCTATGGGAACTCGAGACGGTTGAGAAATTCACGTCGGTCTTTATTGATCTCGTTGAATGTAAGTACATCTGCCTATGGTGCTTATTTTATTCTGACCTCCTGGTATATCAAGGCCATTATCACGCCTATCACCGGGGCGACGTCCTTCACCGCGATCTTAGCGAAAACAACCTCATGTGGACCTATGGTCAAGAGAAGGTGCCTTTGGGGCTCCTCAATGACTGGGATCTATCGTCACTGTTCGAAGTTGGTCCGGCCCCTCCTCCAGTTGCGCAATGTCGGATAGGGACGGCCCCTTTCATGGCGATAGAGCTTCTTCAAGTGTCCATCAACCCTCCGATCCCACAGGTATTACCATGACCTAGAGTCTTTCCTTTACATCCTCATCTGGGCCATGGTCCACTACAATATGGGCAATGAAGAGCTCAACATTCTACCAGATCCGAAACAACCCCGGCGCCTAGTACCGATGCATCCCGTCCTTCGGAGGTGGGAAGGAAATGACTACCAGGCCAATGCCGGCAGCAAGCTCGCCCTCCGCATATCACCGGAATCTCGCCGTGCGCTGTTCGCAGCAGTTCAGCCGGTGTTTAAGCCTTTGATTAGAGCATGGCTCGAACCTTTGCTCAACTTCTTCGCCCGGGCGCAGTTTCGCATGTTGGATCATGATGATGGGTCTGACAAAGATACGCTGGGGAGCATCTTAACCTTCGAGAACTTCATGAAGACTATTGGTGCTGCCCCCCGTGACACTATGTGAAATCAAGACGAGTGAATTGTGACACGCGGATGCGGATAATATGTATAGCTACGAATCCATTTTTGTCTTTTGTTTCATTGGTGACCGGTCTAATGTGTATATACACTCTCATATTGCATGTTGCTACATACAGCGTTCTGATGAGTGTCAGGCTTTTGGACATCTGGTATGGCCAAGGAGTCTACTTGGGTCCGCACCTCTTCGTTCTTGGGTGTCTCAAGGAGAATGGTTCATGGTAGAACGAACATCTACGGTCGGTTTGTCGAAGGTAGAGTATTCGGCCGACTTTCGGTTGGACTCACAACTGATATCTTAGACGGAGACGCCATGGGCAGGATGTAATACTCTCTACGACATAGTTAGTTTCGTCCACACAGAAAGCTCAAGTGCAATTGACCTGCCCATCAACAATTTCATAGATAACTCGGGACACGGGCTGATAATGGCAACTGCAGGCCTTTGAGGGTCATAAGGACTTAATGCTTTTAATTATGGACGATGTTGCATTCAGTGCCATTTATTATATGAACTTCAGTAGGATGACTGTTGATTGACGAGATGCCTTGGAGTATGTCATATGTACCGAGCATTGAAATATTTCAGAATGCTTGCGCATCTGGACAAGTTGTTACCGTAGATATACATGATTCGGGTCTGACAACGTGGACATTGAAATACTCAGGCTGAGGGGACATAGTTATTAGAAACCCGCATCGTGGTAGGCAATGCCAGAGCACTACAACTTGCAGGTTCTGCCAACTCAAGCGCAGGAGCAAGGAATGTGCGAGTGTCAAATCCCGGAGATATACCAAGGGGAAGGTTCAGCGAAACACAGAGGTTCCGAAAATCATGTTGAAGATGCCGCCTCCTGGGTTGGAGTAGGTTGTGGTGCGGTTATAACCGTCGGAGTAGGTCGATGTACGGTTGAAACCGGTGTAGTAATCGTCGTCCTCCACTACGGTGGCTTCGTAGGTCGGCGGCATATCATCTTCTTCGACCTCCTCGATCTCGCTGATAACATCCGCATAGCAGATCCCTATGCTCCCGTTGCCCGCGTCGATGCTAAGTTCATCCCACCCATCCTGGACAGTCCCAGCTGTTCCGTCATATCCAGCGAGGTCACCAATGAAACACTTCTTGCTAAAGTCATCAGAAAGAACGATCAGATCGTCCTTGATCTCCCGAGACACGCGGATATTGCCGTTGTTGCATTGGATGTTTACAGGTCCGTGGAATGAGCGGGGGATGTGAACCGTGACTGAACCGTTTCCGGAGGAAGCGACAAGACGGAAAGGGGGTCGCGGCCCTCTTGGATCCTTCAAACACCAGAGTCCAGCGCATCAGTTGCTGTCTCTCCCCAATTTAAGAAAAGGACGGCGCTTACCACTCGAATATTAGTGGAACCATTTTGATTGGATGCTGTTAGCAGCGCCTTTCCTGCGGTGGTCGTCGGTGTCCCTGGAAGAACAAGACGGATGTTCGCATTAATAGATCCATTGAGTGCCTCAAGAGTTAGGTTGCTACGCTGCGAGCGAACAATATCCAGTAGTCCCGAAGATGCGTTCAGGGTGCGATCTATCTTGTAACACCCGGCGATGGAGCTATTTGTTCTGCGGACATTGATATAGTTGCTCGCCCGCAAGGGCATCCCGCCTCTAGTCAGTGGCAAGCGAAAGGAATGTACATCAGCGGTTTGGATTTCTGGGGGGTCAGCGCTGCCTGAGCTGCTATAGGAGAAGTAGTGGTTGCCACGACCGCCGCGTCCTCCCACAACCTGTCGGGAAACAAACGCCCGAGGTGTCAGCATAGCAAACACGAGATTCCTGTGCCGCACCGACATTAATATTGCCATGATTGAAGGAACGGGTATTGGTAGGGGGTATGGCGTAATGGTCCCCGACGAAAACATGTACATTCCCGGATCCATAGTTGTTGAAGGAATAGTGCGAGTGGTTCGGCATGAGTGTGGAGAGCAACGTTGGTGCCTCGAAGCGCGAGAAGCACTGATTATATATAGGGGGCTAGCGCCCACCACCAACAATAATTATAGGCGATGGGTACTTACAACAAGGAATAAAGGATAACACACACACTCAACAAAAAGATTACAACCCAAATATCTTCCCTAACAACCCTTTCCCTGACCCGCCTTTCGACGTACATATGCTAGCGCAATCCTCGTCGACGTAGTACATTCGGACCGACCCGTTCGTGGTCGTAAGCTTGAGTTCATCCCATTCTTCATGGTTCGCGTCGTTGAAACTCGAGAAGTCTCCGACGAAACACTTCTTCTTGGAGCCATCTGCGAATGTCGTGACGTTGCGCTCGACCTGCGCCGAGAATTGGATGGAACCCCAAGTAGTAATAGTGGATATGGGGCCACGGAAGGAGCGGGGGATATAGATTTTTATGGAACCATTACAAGTGGAGGCTGAGACAACGAATTTGGGCCGCCAAGTGTCTCCCAAGGGTACCTTCGGCGTGAACATGGTTAGTCTCGACACTCAGATATTCTGAGCACTCACAATTTTACCGGAAATAGAACCGTTCATAGAGGTCAAACTAATCCTGACCCTCCTCTTCATGTCAGGTGCGCTTGAGGGATTGACGACGCGAATAGTCACATCAACAGCCCCGTTCATCGTATTGAGATTTAAATTGTCACGTTTACTTTCTTCGATGTTGGCAACCGCGTCAGAAAGCAATGACGAAGGGATTTGAAGAGACGGATCGATAGTGTATCTCTCCTTGATCCTCCCACTCATCCGTTCAATATACATCCAGTTACATGGCCGTTCCAGTGCATCTAAGGTGTCTGAAGGATTGGTCTCAGCAGGACTGTCAGGAACCACAGCATCTCTGGAGTAAGGTGGCGGTATATCGAGGTTCGTCGTGTCGCTGCTGGAGCTAGTGGGAGGAGGTGCCGCTTTCTCAAGTTTGTCGTCTGTAATGATCATGACTGCGCATTCCAAGTCAGGGACTCTTGGACGCGCCCTTTAGGTCCTCACACGGTTGAAGTTTCCACGGTTAGTAAGAAAGTCGCACGGTAAGACATACCTCCATGTTTGCCAGTAACTGGTTGAAGCGTTGACCGCTATCAATCGACTTTTCGGAACCACCTTTGCAATCAACCTCCGGAGGCGAACAGTGGATATACGAACCCTCAGGTCCAGAGATAACTCGTTTCTTGGAATCACAAACATATCTTGAGACGATCCCTATCTTCCTTACGGAACCTTCGGAGGCTCAGCTACCTGTGTTCGCTCCAACGTCGTTCCTTAACCTCAAGACCCTCATCATTGGCGCCGGCCTCGTTCTCCCCTTTCAAATTTGAAGGTTTCCCTCCGTGCTCGAAACAGGACAAAGTGTGTATGGCATCCGTGCGCGTACTCTCATGCTTCCCATTCTCCGCCGTCAGCTCGCTGGCATTGCAGTTTCCCAAGCTTGAATGGTTGGAATTTTCGAACGGTCAGGCCGATATACCAATTCTAATGGGTGGTCGCAAGGAAGCCATACGCTTCGTGGTATCCTTGTACATCGCTCTACATTGCCCTTCTCAAGCGAATTCCGCTCACTCCTTGATGCCGTCCCGACTCTTGAGTTCGTAGAGTACAAGTTCGGCCACATGCACGACGCCGGTATACGATGGGACCGGGATGCGCCCTCCATGGTGTCAGTTCGATGGTTGTGCAATAACCACGAGGAGTGGCTTGCTGATTGGGAGAAAGATTGGGAACCGCTTCGGCGGAGTCTTGATGGTGAGTCGTTAGTTTATTAGATATGGCCTGACTTTCTGGCGCGGCTAGTTATCTGTCAGAGCTGATTTCAAAATAGAACAAAAATAAAGGCAGTCATTTGCTCGAGCCCGACCACTCAACCACGCCACTCTCTACAAGCCTGGGGCCTCTGCCAACGACGACTGCGCCTCATGCCGCATGCTGGCGATGGGACGAAAGCTCGGGGAACACCCTTTTCTACTCCCTCTTGCACCTCGGAAACGAGGTGGAAGAGCCGATGTCAACATCCACTCTCTTCAACCTTCCCCTTTCTTCGTATTCGTACATCGTCACGAACACCAAAGCCTATGGAATTGACAGCGAGCATCCAATCCTGTTAGATACTTAGTTCACAACGAAGACGACCACTAGATCGAAGCTAATAGTCATTTATCACTCTCAGTCGCTCTTCTCAATCCACACCAATCTTGAGGTGTCAGTAATATGTCTGAACCAAAATTAACTTCGATTTCACTTACTGATGGACATCAAGCCGTCCATATCCGGGCTCGCAACCCATAATGATACATGGCTTTGCTTCGTCTTCTTTGACCCAGTCGGAGCGCCCCACTTGCCGTTATCGATCTCTCCTGACACTCGGCTCTGGACTCGGGTATCAAATCGATTCTGCCAAACAAGCTCTCTCCTCTCATTGCAGTGTATGGTATTTGGCACAGTACGTCAGGTCGACTCTACCGGTGCTACTGTTCTAGTGTTGCAATGTTGCGTTGGCCTGATGCCCTTGCCGCAATTCTACTAGATGTCGCGAGAACCTTCTCGATTGATAATGATGGCGAATTTCGACGTCATGGTGCACGAACATCGTGGTCCTCGGAATTGAACACGCATGGTTGAGAAGGTGAGCGAGCCCTTGGCCACCTTGGAGGTCAGCGATATTCACGCAACAGCCCCTCCGTGTCCTGCGCAGCTGTGCGGGCTTCCTCGCCGTTCTATACCCGGGGCCACAGCGCCCTAGCTTGCTTCCTCGCGGTCGTTTGGAGATACTGCGAATGAAAGAGGTTCTCGAAGCTAGCATCATCACGGTATTCCACGATCATCAGGTTCTGTTTTGCTCTCCTCGCATCATCGAAGAGGTGACTGTCGCCCATCTGTCACCTCGACGGTAAGTATAGCACCACGGCTGACTCAACATTACCTTATTCCTCATCATGTGACCCTTATTCGCGCCGAATCAACGCTCAAGAGGCTGAGCAGACTTCCATGCCTGGCGACAATATGGGCTCCAGAGGGTCGAGTACCCCACTCAGCAGCCACGGGATCCCGTGGGTCGCCTCAGCGCAAATAAAAGGGCACAGAACCATCACCACCGCCGTCAGACTACTTCTAACCTCTCAAACTCTGTCATCTCACTCGATATCTAAAACAATGGCCTCATACCCCAAGCGCAAATTTGGCAATGAGGAGGTCTCCGCCATCGGTTTTGGTGCCATGGGCATCGCTGCTTTCTACGGCCAGATCCAGCCTGATGAAGAGCGATTCAAAGTCCTGGACACTGTCTACGAGAGTGGCGTCACCTTCTGGGACACCGCCGATGGATATGGAGACTCCGAGGTGTTGCTCGGCAAATGGTGCATTGCTCTGTTATAGCCAAAGTCAGACTCGATCTCATGTAGATGATTGCGATATGGCAGGTTCAAGCGTACCGGAAAGCGGAACGAAATCTTCCTCGCCACCAAGTTTGGGTTGACTAGCAACACTGGAAAGACCGTCTGCGGCCAGCCCGACTACGTACCCAAAGCCCTCGAGAAGTCGCTAGGTCGTCTTGGTACTGATCATATCGATCTCTACTACCTCCATGTGCGCCTCTTCCTTTTACGTCGGCGACTTTTCATTGATAGAGTTTTACGCTGCAGCGACCCGATCCTGAGGTTCCCATTGAGGTATGCACAGAGCGAATGGGGTATCGTTTCTACTTAACTTCTTTCCTATCAGTTGACCATTGGGGCTATGGCCGAGCAAGTCAAGGCTGGCAAAGTCAAATATCTCGGCCTCTCCGAATGTTCTGCGAACACACTGCGCCGGGCACACAAAGTCCACCCCGTAAGTCGCATAATATTCATTGCACTTCCGAGGTCACTTATGTAAAATCAAGATCTCGGCCATCCAAGTTGAATATTCGCCATTCACTCTCGATATCGAGGATGAACAAATAGGCCTCCTCAAGACTGCTCGAGAGCTCGGCGTCAAAATTGTGGCCTACTCGCCCCTCGGACGTGGTTTCCTCACTGGACAGATTGTTAGTGCTCTCAGGGCTGATGTGTATGTCACTGCTCACATATATACAATCAGCGCTCTCGCAACGACCTCGACGCCGATGACTGGCGTCTGGGTGTCGAGCGATACAGCGAGAAGAACTTCCCAAACATCCTCAAACTCGCTGACGGCCTCAAAGCGATTGGCGAGCGTCACAAGGCTACCGCAGGCCAGGTTGCTATCGCTTGGGATCTCTCCCAAGGCGATGACATTATCCCTATCCCAGGAACTAAGAAGTCGAAGGTAGGTAATTTCCTGCACATGTCGCCGCCTTTGCCTAACTCGTTTTAGTATGCGATAGAGAATGCGGAAGCTGTGAAGGTGACATTGACACCAGAGGAGCTTAAGGAAGTGCGCGCAGTAGCCGCTCAAGCCGATGCCTCAAAAGGAAAGAGATACCCCGACGCACTGCAACAAGTCCTCTTCGCCGACACACCAGAGCTGAAGTAAAGAGTAATATATTCGATCGCTTGAACTAGACACAAAAGAAATCAGCATGCACATTCAACCTGAGAATCAATTCCAAGTCCCTGTGAAGACCACACTCAGCCTAACCTTGTATGTGAGTAAGCGCAATGTATGGAGTTCGATCGGGGTCGCAGTCAGTCGCCGCCTCGCCACAATATATTCATGAGAAGAACTTAAACAGGCTGCCGGCAGCGCCACTCCGTTACGATCCATCGTCCAACGGAAGTAAATCAATTCACGTCATAGACGTGTGAGCGCCGCTATTTTTGGACATCCACCCAACGCTAAACATAGGTGATCTCATATCACTCCTGCCACGATCAGCCTCAATGGGTACATTGGGAGGGCAACGCTGAGCAATATGCAATTAAACAGTAATTTTATCCGCTGGAGCACACATTCGCCGCCAAGGACCTGAGTGGCGTTCAGGTCCGACAAGGAGACGGAACCAAAGCGCAAGGGAATCGATGACAGGAAAGTTCACACAACACCATTCCAAAGAGAAAGCAACTGAGACATGGCCCTGAATCACATAGCCGTAACTCAATTCCAGTAAGTATATTATCAACCAGGTCCGTCGATCATCTCTTCGTTTGACGCCGGTTTCTTGTTTGGTTTCCCCCCATACTTTCCCGAACGCGCCTTGACGGTTTGCCTCAAGAGCGGCAAGCCCTAAAAAGGACCTGTGTGACATCGCCCTCAGCAACTCGTTTTCCTTCTTTTCAATAATCGATCATGGGCTTGCCTACCCCCGATATTTCCGTGGCCAAAGGTCAGCTTTATGGCGATTCATTCGGTTCATGTTGCTCATCGTCTCGACGCGCAGGCCTAATTTCAATACCGCATTCTATTGCCCTTTGCGCGACAGTCTTCCGCTCATACGAGCGATGGAGGATGGGTCGTCTCTGGTGGGATGACTATTGGGCGATGATCGCCTTGTTTTTCGATATTCCGAATTGGCTGGCGTTCCTTCTACGCCCTCCGAATGGATCGGGGGGTATGTCGGTCGAGCACTTACCGTACGCATGCTTTTGTGCTAACCGAAGGACAGAAAGATTTCTCTCCATTGAGTCGAGGGTAGGTATCTCCTGGGTCGGTCTTATATGCTTTCCTCTCACAGTCTGGTACGTGTATTTTCCACTAGTTAATGCCTGCAGCTCTCATGCCACCGGCATGTCCTTCAGGTCGGCTCGCATCAGCATTGGCGTATCCTCCGTGCGAATTCTCCCACCGGGCAGGATGATGAGGAAGGTTGCATTTTATATGAACGTTCTCTTCGGTTTGATGTGCGCTGGGCTCCTCATTTACCGTGGCTACAGCTGTGGCCACGACTCCAGCTGGCATAGGAACCCAGGTGTCCAATGCTACTTCCCTCACGGGCTCGGCGTTTACAACCTCACTAGTAAGCATCATTCTCTATGTCCTGTGCCGCAGTCTAATTGTCTGATTCCTCCAGCCGACATAATCGCTGACATCATGCTGATCGCCATTCCACTGAAGATGCTATGGAACGTCAAACTCCCGTACAACCTTCGACCAGTCGTGTTGTCTGTATTCGCCGCTAGCATCTTCACCACGCTTGCCAGCATCGTGTATGTCGCATTCATGTTCGGTGCTCCTGGTTGGGGGCGGCATCTAGCCATCCTTGTTACCATCATGTCTCATCTCGAAGTATATCACTCTGATTAGCTTACATATGTCTCGACATTCTAACTTTGTATTGCCAGGCAACAACAGCGCTAATCGTCTGTAACCTTCTCGTCCTTGTAACCCATTTCTATCGGGTCTATCGGAACGGCCAGGACATCGAGTCCTATTACCCCCTCGTCGCGCTCGCAACCACCCTCCCATGAACTACGAACCCAGCACATAACAGGCATCCCCCGGCGGAGCGGAGTCGGGCGCTACATCAATACCAACCAGGGGCAAACGATTACGGCGTCCGTACATTTTACGGAAGTCACCGGGGACATCTCGTTAGGCCAGCGATTATTACTACGACTCCTCGATCTCGGGCGGCACTCTTGCGGGTGAGAAGTCGACTCAACTTCCCCCAATTACCCAATAACCAGGCGCTCGGGGTGGCAATGGTGTATCTGCGTTTATCCCATAGATGGGTCCACCGTACCTCTCCTTGGACAACCCTATGGCTAGACGCGGTAGTCAACGGGGATTATCGCTGCATTATCAACAGTTGCCTTGCCTTCCCCATCACCCCCTGTACACAATTGAAAACCCAACTAGTAGCGAAACGGTGGTCCACTGACTTATAAATCTCTTCCGGTCATTCATGTTTGTAATCAGTTAGCTGCATATGCTATCCACGGTCTAGAGATGTCCTAATATATTGTTATGTAACATTGTTATCTTGCTTTGAATACTTGCATTCATACCACATGTATAAACTTACGAAACTAGCTATGATCCAATGCTTACTCTTGAACTGATACTTCGCCTTTCACTAGCCAAGGGACATTGGGAACAGGATAATCAATCTCAATGAAGAAAGGGCATAAAAGACACGGACGAAACTCGGTAGGACAGGGGGGGCGATAGCATCATCAATTTGTTGAAAGCCAAAAAGAAATACCATAGAAACATATTCGCAGGAGGAAAAGATCACTTCGACTCAAGGTCTGAACTAGAATCTCTCATGTCAGTTTTAGCTGCGAGGCTAGTGCCACCCAGGCGAGTTGCTTCTTGTGTATTGGCGTCGGCGACCGTCTCCAGGTCTTCCCCTTCATGGGAAGCACGGTAGAAATATGTGACGATGACAAGAATGTTGCACACCAGCAAGGCGACAGCCGCCTCTAGGTGGGACGTGACTGTGACAATGACACTCAAGCCTGGACCCCAACCGCGGGCACCAAACAGGAAAGTCACAAACACAATACTTGCTAGGGAAGTAAGGATGCTGGCTGCGAAGACAGCAAAGAAGAGACGGCGGAGTTGCTTGACCATCGGGACTCCCCACATCATGATAACAGGGATGGCGATGAGGATCACATCTGTGACGATATCAGCTGTGAAAATATGTGGTTAATGAATCAGGATCCCAGGCAGAAGGGCAGACTTGGGAAAGAAGCATTGGATGCCAGGCTTGTTATGCCATGAGCTATCACGGCCACAGAAATAGCTTCTCATTATGACAAGTCCAGCACATAAAACCGAAGAGGATGCTGGTGAAGAAGCAGGTAGTGGAGTTACAATGTACCAATAAACACATCAAAGCAGAGTTATACATTGTATTGATAGGAACAGTCTGCGCAGAGCCCAGCAGAAATTGCCCAATATGGTAAGTCTACAATGTATGCAATAACAACCATCTGTGCAGAGCAGCTCGCACATCAGAAGGCCTGAGAGATTGACCAGCAATGCAGCAGAATGCTGTGGAATGGTTAGTGAGGTGGCTAGGTTGTTTCCAATCATTCCTATACAAGTACACTGAGGCAGCAGGGATAAAATGTCAGCAAATCAGTCCAACATTGGGCTACTGATGTAGGCCGATTCTTTGCTATTGCAGCTGATGGTTTCAGTCAGCATGTAGCTGAGACCTACTGGGATGCTGTATATGATACATCAGTAAAGAAGTCAGCTCAAATAAGCCAAAAATCGGTACATTGAACGTCCAGTGCAGGCCAATGTTTTGGGATACAGGCCAATGTTCTTAGGTAGTGGGTAGTGTGCATGTACTGTATTGTTATACATCATGATACCCAGACCAAAGCACCAGCCCATGTAGGCAAAGGGTTGCCACATCAGATAGCTGGAATAGGCTGATGGTTAGTGAAACAGACTGATGTTCTTTACTGGTAAATAGTGGGCGTGTCCGACAGTGTGTAGTAAACAATACCATGTATAAAGAATCGGCACATCACACATCTAGTGAAGACCAACATTGTATGGTTTAGGCCAACACTTTGGCCAGGTGAGTAGTGGGTATGTACTGTATTGTTATACATGATACTTGTAAGGGCAACCTCAAGATGGCCGCACAGCGCAGGCCTAGCAGAGGGAGAATCCAAAGAGAACAGGATAGGGATTCTCCATGCTAGGAAGCGAAGTATATACTGTAGTAGCGTGGGAGGAATGAAGGATAACTGTACAGTACACCAGCCACAAGTCCGAACGAATATCACAAGGTACGAGGGGGCATGTGATAATGAAGTGGAAGGGGAATGTACAGGAGTTGTGCCAGCGACCTGGGGGAGTAAGAGCAAAGAGTAATGAAGTGTGGAAAGAGGATAGGGGTAGCCCGGACGAGCCCCAAAGTGTATATACGAGTCCGAGTGAGTCCGAAGCGAGTCCGAAGTGCGGGAAGACTTCGGAGTCACCGTACGTGACTCGGATGCGAAAGGAGTGGACGGAAAGGAAGTGGAAAGGAAAGGGGACGAAAGGGAATGAAGGGGATGTAGGTAAGAGTCCGTGGGATGAAGGAAAGGAGAAAGGAACGAGGAGGAAGGGAGAGGGACAGGGGAATAGGAGAAAATAGGAGTGTCCCCTTACAATACTCCAACCAAATCGCCAGCTGATTTAGGCAAAATGTCAGCACATCTGATATTAGGTGCAGGCCGATGTTCTGTAAAACAGGCTGACACTTTCAGCTGGTGAGTAGCCAGCATGTTCTATGATAATATGAAGTCCAAAACCTCGGCACCTCAGGTGTGCAGTACAGGCCAATGTTTGCTAAGATAAGCCAAGGCTTACAGCTGGTGAGTAGCTGGCACATCTAATTGCATAATATATAATACAAAGTTCAAAACATTGGCACCTTGGACTTCCAGTGAGGCCGACATTTTCTGAAAACAGGCTAATGCTTTCAGCCAGTGAGCAGCAGGTGTGTACTGTATTGCTATACATGATGCTCAGACCAAAGCACACGCCGATTTAATAAAAGCAATGCCACATTGGACGTCTGGTGCAGGCTGAGGGCCTGTGAAACAAGCTGAAGCTTCCAGCTGATGAGTGGCCAACATGTTCTCAGATATAGCATTGTAGCTCCTGGCTCCCCTGAGCCACATGACGTGCTCCTATCTTGGATATAAATATACGGACATCCATATTTGGTAGTTAGCTTTTACTTACACCACACACGTACGTTCCCGAATACAGTCGGTCTTGCATATCATGCAGTGTGAGCATAGTAAGAAGTCCTCAATCCTTTACACTTTTTTACGCAACCATAAAACTCCTTGACGGGAATGCCACATAGTCCATGAGACTACTTCACGCCCAATGCGTGGGATGAAGCTCAAATACATGAGCATGGGAGAAGAAGCAACTGGGTGAGCCCATCGGATACCTCTGAGCATGCGATCCAAGTGCCGCAAAGGGCATCAGATCACAATGGGTCCTGGCATGGGGAAAGCAATCCCACACCGCTTCGCTTCTGCCAGCCACCAGTCCCCAACCCAGGAGCGTCCGGGGAACGAAGGTCCAACTCGACCAGAGGCGAGGGCAGGGTGCATAGGCCGCCCAGCTCACGTACCATAGATACGAACGAAGGCTCAGAGCTGAGCGCAGCACGACGGACGAATGGAATCGGTCGAGTCCATATTGCCAACCCGCAATAAAGGGAAAGGACGAGCTACATCATCTGACTTAGAAAGGGATAGAGAACGGGAAAGGAGGCTGGCCAGAGAATATGAAACAGGTAACATGAAGCACGAATCTGAAACCTCGTCCTGACGAATGAGGGAATGGGTCAACGACCAACGCTCAGCGGACAGACGGCAAACGATAATGCCATTGCCTACGTTGTCGCAGGGCACGTTCACCGAGTTTCTCATTCAAATGAGGATTCAGGAAAACGAAACAGGGACACAACTGTCTACAGAACAAATAAACGACCTGGTGCGAGCCATACTGGCTGACTGGACCACACGCGACAAGCGTGATAGCAATGGAGCGCCCCTGACTGGGCGACCAACAGCTGCGGGCAATGATAATGACCCCCGAGATCCAGTACATCCCAGCTGGGATACGTGTGTGGTGCTGCAACAATGGCGAAATGATGCCATAGCTAACCACGAATACACAAAAGTCCCAGATCAGGGAATAGTATTCGATGACAAGGGCGCACCCCTGGAACGTTCAGCGCCTCAGGATGAAGGTATGGCCAACGATAGAATGGCAAGGGCAGCCCCAGCATGCCCCAAGCACGTGAAAACTGCAGTTACAGTGCTATCTGACCAACAACTGGGCAGCGCACACCATGAACATGGGGGTGACCTGGCGACTAGTCGTTGCTCGTCGCGACACGATATACCAGCAGATCAGCCGTACGCAGAACTGCCCCCAGTAGGCCAGAGAGCTAGATCGAGAAACCAATCCTTATCGAGCGTTGGTGACGATAATGGTGACAGGATGCCCATCGCAGGGAAAACACCCAAGCACGTATAGACGAACCAAGTGACGTGGGTGCCAACAGAAGACACCAGTCACAACTCACGTCAGAAGACCTGGATGTGGGGAGGCATGAGGTGCCCGGACAATCATCGTCCTATCATTGCGCCATAGAACGTCGATACCTGACGTTAATCAGAGATCAACTGGGAGAGCAGCTGGTGCTGCCCAGTGGTTTGAAGCTGCCATCAGGCATTCCAAAACCCGACAAATATTTGGAAGATGCTGACGTTGAGATATTCAACAATTGGCTGCAATCCCTGCTGAGATGGCTCGGTCTCCAGCTGTATGGGGGTGCTGAGAGGGATGGCGAATGCATAGCCATGGTCGGACTATTTGTTGAAGGAAAAGCGGCCACCTGGTACAACGATGAGGTAGATGGAATGTATTGACGTCACTGGTCGTGGACATTCGTGAGAGTCATATTAGACATGTACGATTGTTTCGTACAACCCATGGTGATGCAGGACGCCATGTAACAGTTCTACGCCATTGAGTACACGGTTAACGGAGGCGTGAGGGGCTTCTACGATGAACTCGATCGTAAGGCTGCACGAATGATTCATTTGGTGGATGCCTATACATTTAGGCGACAGTTCTTAATGGGACTGCTGTCATACATCAAGAATGTGATAATTGACTGTGGATATACGGCGGAACGACACTGTCTGAAAGAGATATACCGTGTAGCCATACAAGTTGAGGAAGGCAGGATAATCACTAAGCATTATGCAGTGGCCAGCTCGAAACGAGCAGCCAACACCAACGCCAACGGTGACAAACTGCACACGGGGAACTGCAGGTTCGCCAGACATATGCCCCACAATGGCAACGAGGGCAAGGCAGGCCCACACGGCCCACGGAGAGTGGAGCATAATGCCACAGCGAATCCGCCACTAGCCAACAATAATGCTAGAATTGAGCGGAAGGATGAACATCCAGGGAAAGGGCCGATAGTTAATCGTACCACATGGCCCAATGTGCCCCAACAGGCGCAGCCAGGATCATCCCAATCACGATGCTACGCATGTGGTAACCTGGGACACTTTGCGAGTGACCCAATATGCCTGAAACGGCAGCAGCCAAAGATGTTCGCTGCACACAACCTGAACGATCCTGAAGATGGATGGTTGGCGGTAGCCTTGGCGCACGACCAGCAGTCCCTAGTGGAGGCTGAAGGCATGAATAATGCTAACGTCGAAGATGATTGACATGATGAGTACGAGCGGTCGAGGTATTTGTCACCCACTAGCGACGCCAATGAATCTCAGGATGAGTATGGGGACGATCCTGAGGACGGTGACGATGATCGCATGGCGGCGATGAATGATGCGCAAGGGGAATGCATGTTTGCCATGGAAAACACCGCACCAGAGCAGCAACATCAACAGCAAACGGCAGGAGGCTGAATCACATTGTGGTTGCAAGACCATAGGTATGTGGCAAGGCCACAGCGAACGAGCGACGAGAAGGCTGTCTTAGCAATGCTAGTGGACATAGGCGATGAACAAGCCTTCGCATTGTTTGACTCAGGATGCACGACTGATAGTCTCAGTCCGGAATATGCTAGAGTAGCAAAAATTCCATATGGCCACTTGAAAGAGCCAGTGCCACTACAACTGGGCACGGTGGGGAGCAGTTCGAAGATAAACTTTGGAGCAGAAGCCACCCTGAAACTGGGTCCAATAGTGTAAAAAACATATTTCAATATAGCCAATTTGGACTGATACGATGCAATTATCGGTACCCCCCACAATGCGAAAGTACGGAATAGTACTTGATTTCACGGATAAATGTGTCCGAATAGGCAACCGCACATTCGACGCACTTAAGGAAGGGGAGGAGACACAGATTATGGCCAGGAGACACTCCATACAAGGGAGGAAATGACTATATGAGGCTTCGACACGACCCCAAGCGCCCAAGAGCGCGGGTAAGGCTAAACTGCCGGCTGACCAAGATGACAAGGACGTCGCCATAAATCACGATCAGCTAATTGAAGCTGAAGAGATCTTGAATAAGGTCTGGCTGAGCCATGTCCCTCAGCAGAAGACACACAGTGGAGAAAATAACAAAAAAAGGGCATGAAAGGAGAGAACAGCACGAATGACAACCATGCTATGAGTTGCGACAGAGCAGCTGGGAAGAGAAATCGGGGCAGCGACAACACTGACCGATGATCATATCCCATTTTTACGAAAACGATGGCTAGCAGAATGCGCCGACATAATGAAAGGCCCACCAGAGGGGCTGCCCCCATTGAGGGACATAAACCACACCATTCCACTACTGGACGAGGGCAAAAGATATAATTATTATCTACCAAAGTGCCCCGACTCACTGAAGTCACAGTTATCGGAAAAGATAACTAGATATACACGGACGGGATGGTGGGAGGCAACTCAAGTCAAACAAGCAGTACTGATGATGTGTGTATTCAAAAAGTTGGAAATGCTACGAACAGTAGTGGATTGCTGTAAACGAAATGAGAATACACAAAAGGACGTGACTCCGTTTCCGGACCAGGATACCATACGTATGGACGTGGCTCGCGCCAAGTATCGATCAAAATTTGATTTTTCAGACGCGTACGAACAAGTACAAGTGGAGCCGACAGACATATGGAAAACTGTGTTCGCCACAATATATGGCACAAAAGTAAATCTACCAGTCAATGAGTAAGATAAAGAATGTGATGTCAAGGTAATGGTGTGGTCACGCCGGAGCCGTTATCAATAACGGGGGACATGGTAACGTCCTCGGGTATATATGATGTTGAGGTTGCTGGTGGGAGCGACGTGGATTGGTGGGAGTGCGGGTGAGTGGACCCGATTGACAATGCAGTCGACGGAGTAACAGCAGAGGCGCCGATTTGGCTTCTAGATGACAAAGGATGTAAGTAGGCGGGGGAATGACAGTACCTCCCAATGAAACCGTATGGGAGGTGTGGTTGTCCACTTCACTGACATCGTCATCCCACTCGAATGGAAGAGCCGATGTCAGTGATGGCGGTCCCAATCGATCCACCAGTGAGTCCAGGAATGCCAGGAAATTGGAGTGGCCAGGTGTAGGATCGCTGATGGCCACTGTTGTGTGGCCGAGGGTGGTGGCAACCGTGTGTAGTTGCCTCAATATGGCAGCATTCGTGTTGTAGCCGCTGCAGGAGATGGCCACGGGGGGGGGTGTGGCCGCTTCGATCGAACCTCGGTGGGTTCGGGAGGGCACCCTGGTGGGAAGTAAAACTGGGGGTTCATCAGTAGTAGTGGCGCGTTGGGCGCACTTGGTGGATATTGTGAGGAGGGCAGCACGATGAGCTAGTACCAGGTGGTGCCCAAGTGGTACACAGGTGGTATTAATGTGACCCACAGATTTCTGGAGAAATGGACAAGTCCAAAGTGGTACTCGGGTGACTACCATGTGGTGTTCATGTGGTGGATATGTGGATGTTCAGTGGCGATCACCTGGATACCACCTGAATACCAAGTAGGAGTTATGTGGTAATGAAGTTTATAGCTTAGCAAAAAACGATACAAGTTCATCAAGTGTTCAGGTCGTCTACAGATGATCACCACCTGGTGTTCGTGTGGTTTTGATGTGGTATTCAAGTGGCTATCAGGTGGATGCCAGAAGGTAACCCAGTGGACTTCATGTGGTATATATGCAGTGTTTTGTGTAGACTGTAAATTTATGAAATAGTACAAGTCCAAAGTGGTAGTCACATAGTGTCAATGTGGTATCCATGTGGTATTCAAGTGATATTCAGGTAACTGCTAGCTAGTGTCCACACGGTGTTCACCTGGGCACCACTTGAATATCAAGTGGTGCCCAGGTGGTAAGTAAGTGATTGCTGGTGTTTCTGCAACTCATACAGAAGTATACCAGTAAATACAAGTGATATTCTTATGGTGGTCATGGCAGAATCATGTAATCTAATCATAACATAGACACCAGGTGAATGCCAGTTAAACTACAGGTGATTACCATGTGGTGAAATCATTTAGTACTCAATAATATCATCATCATCACTTTCCTCATTCTTAACCACCTCTTCTATTCCTGCTGTCTTCTTACCCCTCTTTTCCTCCTGTCTGGCAATGACACACTGAGTGTGCAAGAAAAGCAAGACATGCATGGTGAAGTCAAAGTTGCTGACAGTCATCCAGTTGAGGACTGTCTGGAACCCACCCAACCATGCATTGAGTTGCTCACAAGCCTAAATACAAGCAAATTAGACAAGTACAAGCAACTGAGTAGTATGATCACTTACCTGAGTGTTGAAGGCCCTCTTGTAGTAAGGTCTTCCTTCCTTGTCTTCATCAACTACCACCAGGTTGGGGGCAGCACCATTGAGAGGGGCAGGGTTGCACCAAGTCCGACAGAGGTAGTCAGTGACTTGATGGTTGATGTAGTGGTAGGAGTTGACAATGATCCGAGTGGTGGGTTCCCAAGCAGGCCAGTGATGCTGCTTGACAATATGCTTGAGCAAGGCACACCCTTTGTCAATATCAATGTAGCTGGGTTGGGATTCAGGGTCTTCATAGACATCTTCAAGGAAGCGAAGAATCTTGGCCACCCCTTCAGCCTTAGCAAACTTGCACCAGGCAATAACCACACCACATGGAGCACAAATGGTCTCCACACAGTAGAACCTAGAAGCAGAGAAGTAGTTGTTGTACTTAGTGCCACTGACCTCTTCAACCTCCTGCTCCTTCAGGTTGTCATGTTCAAGCTTCTCTGCCCCTGCAGTATGAGGTAGCCAATCCTGCCTCTCCTCCTGAGCTCTCCTCAACATCCGCTGCACTCCAAGGAGTGAGGTGTTGGCATAGCGTCCACAGAATGTCCTCCACTGCTCCTGGTGATCTTCACATGCCTGTGTATGACCAACCTTATTCTTGTTGCACCCCTTCATGCAGCAACAGTCCTCCATCTCCTCCTCATGCTCTTGGCAAAACACTCCAGTCTGAGCATTAAGCAGCCCTGCCTCACACCCAGCAATAGCACAATGTCGAGGCCCCATGACAATCCCATCAATGACAATCATGTGGACATCTGCATGTGTGTGAAGTGCAACACCTCCAGCAAGTTCAGGTGCATCATCAGCTAGGACATTATCAACATCCATGGCCTCAGCATCTGCAACAGCTGCTGCCACAGCAGGTCCTGCATACTCAGGCACATCACAATTTTCATCATGACCAGCAAGAGCAGTGGGATCATCATCCTGGTTGGGAATGACATCAGCCACAACCTTGAATGCATGACAGCACTCATCACATGAATGGCCAACTGCACTGCGGATGATCCCCCCATCTCCAAGGTCCAAGTAGGCAGCAGTGACAAGCTCACTGATCTTCAGATTGTCCATGAAGATCATGGTGGAGTTGCTGAACCCTGCAAGAAGGTGGATAGACTCCAAGACAAAGG
The DNA here is from genome assembly GCA_029467805.1 of Pleurotus eryngii var. eryngii. Classification (NCBI taxonomy): domain Eukaryota; kingdom Fungi; phylum Basidiomycota; class Agaricomycetes; order Agaricales; family Pleurotaceae; genus Pleurotus; species Pleurotus eryngii. Next base: position 852,378 of record SZVJ01000005.1, on the reverse strand, counting down.
CTTTCCAGACTTGTCTGTGAGTGAGAGTGAATGAAGCTCCACTGGGCTGGACAAACAAGTAGTTCCAGAACTCGGTTATTGCTGCTGTCGAAGCATGAAAGCTGTAGTTGGCATTCACAATTGCCTTGGAGACAATGCGATCCACCCAGACCTGAGTTCCGACTTTGAGATATTTGGCGTTGGGGAGGTAAAGTGCAAGTTGTCGGTTGTTGTCAGTGAAGCTCTCGTGGTCTGCCCAGAACATAGTAGAGCACTTGGGACATCTGCCAGCCAATACCGGAACCTTCTCAAAGCACTCACTTCCACGAAGCAAGGTGACTTTGGAGATATCACAGTAATGCAAGTATTGAGTCAGACCATGGCCATGACAGCCAGCACTAGAGCAGCCCATGACAGGAGGGGTGATGATGATGATAGGCTGGATAGAGGAAGTGGAAATGGGCAGGAGTTTGCGACGTAGTTGGTGTTTATCATTGTGTGTATAGAGATCTAGAAATTGGCAGAGAGAGTTGAGTTTTTTTACCAAGTATGGTGGTCTGACTCTTTACAGTACACGATTTGTGGTTGTCTCCAGGCAGAAAGAGAGTGTCGAAGATGGTCTCAGCACTCACAGAAGCGTCAGAAGAGCCAGAGCCAGAAGAGCCAGAGGAGTCCATGTCCTTATCAGATCCCAAGTTGGAATTACTGTCAGAGGCATCCATGTGGTCCTCAGAGGACCCAGAATCAGGATTGTCATCTCCAGCAGCATCATCATCATCATCATCATCAGGGACATTAGAGACATCAACCTGAAGCTTGTCTTTGATGGCATGGACAAAGGCAGCCATCTAGCTGGTGACCATCTGGTTGTTACTACCCACAGCCCTCTGCTGTCCATGCAGGTTGAGAATATTGGTGTTGCTGGTGATGCTGAAGAGGAGCATCAGAACTGTGGCCAGAGTGATGTTCTCACCAAAGGTCAGATTGACAACTTTGGCAAAGTCAACAAACTGAATGTCTGGAAATGGATCCTCCAGAGGGGCTGCAGCAGCACAGGGAAGGAGTCCCAGCAAGAAGGAGAGCAATAGCATCATCCAAAAGGCCTGTAAACAGAAACTAGGCAAGTCAGTATTTGTTGAAATTCATTGAAGTTCAGACGAAAAAGAACAAGTGAAATGACTGTTGCATTTACACTAATACAAAGAATAGCTACCTACTTGGTAACCTTCTTAGCAGCCTTCTTCTTTGCCTCCTTAGCCTTCTTGGCTTTCTCAGCCTCCACTCTTGCCTCCTCTGCTGCTGCCTCTGCCTCCAACTCATCCAGAACCTTCCCCAAAGTAGTCCTGCCAACTTCATGACCACCCCAGACTTTCATATGAGCTTCTGACACAAAGTTGTAGTCGGAATTCTGCAACAGGTCCATGAGCATGGGAAACTTGAGACAGTGTTTGAAAAGGCCTCCGTAGTTGCCGAAGTTCGTCCTCTTGATAAAAATCGAATGAAGGAGAGCCTTCTCAACAGGATCCCCATCCCATGGAGTGGTGAGCCTGTTCCACTTGGCCATGGCACCTACAGCGAGCTGGTAGCAGGCGTACATGTTGACCAGACCACCATTCCCCTTGCCACTGTTGGTCATATGAAGTGGCACCTCCATATGAGTTGCAATTTGTAAGAGGAGGGGGTCATTGGGAAAGGCAGTGATGAGGGGGTTGATGGAAGTGGCAGAGGTACCAGTGACAGAGATGGAAGCGGAGGGGGTAATGGAGGAGACTGCTGAGGGAGTAGCAGAGGAGTTGATGGAAGGGGAAGGAGGAGGAAGGTAGGAGAGGCCAAACTCAGAAGGTTGCTACAACAAAGTCAGAATTTTTTCAAGTCAAGTCGGAATTTACATACCATTCCAATTCTGAGCTTGTTGTTGTCATCCCAGATGACAGCCTCATTGTCCCTGACAGCGGTGGCATAAGGCCCCTTGGCTTCCCAGAAGCGGTCCTCTGCATCCCAGAAGGATGTCAGAGTCTGATGACAAGCAATAAGTAAAAAACGCGAAGCAAAAAGAAGTAACTTACTAGTAAGAGCCACCATCTTCTTGGCAGCAGCGGTGAGGACAGGCCCCAGAGTGTTCTTGATGGGGACTTTAACCCCAACAGGCCCAGCACCCTCCAGAGGCGAAGCCCCATCCTTGAAGACAAGGAGCATGCCCATGACAGGTGGGGCATCAGACTCCTCGTTGGTGTCTGGATTTCAAGTCAGAATTGGACTTGGTGGCAAAAAAGAGAACTCACCAAAGTCAGCCATGTTGAGGGCAACACCCATGGCCTTGCCTCTAGCAAAGCCACCCATGGTACAGGATGCACCTTGCAGATCCTCAAGGTCATCAGATGTGGGAGAGGGGGAAGCTTGGTGGGAGGAAGCACTGGCATGAGTGATATCCTTGTATAGACCCTTACCCATCTGATGAGCGGTGGTGGGTGAAGCACTAGCCCTGCGCTTGGGGGTGGTGGGATCAATCTCCATGGCATCCTCATTGTTGTCTGACAAGTCAGCAGGCATGGTCACCTCAGCAGCATTGTCCTCATTGTCGTCCTCATTGTCAGTCTTCAGCTCACCATCTTCATTGCCATTGCTACCAGCATCAGCATCTTTCTCCTTGTTGCCCTCTTCATCAGACTTCTCAGCCTCAGCATCTTCTCCTTCATCTTTCTCCTCCTCTGCATCCGACGAACCCAGATTGGTAAGGTCTCTACCTTTTCCCTTGTCCTTGGTGGTGATCTGGGGGACATCCTCTGGCTCTTCATGCCTGATGCAAGAGGTGGTGATACTCAGAGTGATTGGAGCCAAGGTGACTCCAGTCCCAACTCGACGAGCAGGCGGTGCAAGTGGAGCACCACTCTTCTGAAGGGTCTTAGCAGTACTGGTGTGAAAAGATGAGTTTTTACAGTCACAATAATGGCAAGGAAAGACTTACACAGTCAAGTGCTCTACAGTAGTCTCATTAACTTCCTCATCAGCAGCATCATGGTCAGCAGAGGTCCTACGGACAATGAGCATAAGCAGCAGACAAGGAAGATACAGGCAGTAACTCACATATTCTTATCCTTCTTTGCTCTGGTTGGTTTCTTGGTTACAGGGATCTCTACACTATCAGACAATGTTTGTTAATTTTGTGTTGATTTATTTGAGATTTAAAAGAAATTTATTTATATTTATTATATGTACTACTTATACTGTACAACTATGGGCTACTGGTACACTACTGGCAGTGACAAACTCACATGAGCTCCTGTTGCATGGCCTTGGCTGCGGACCTGGTGGACCTGGGCTTGGTGGAAGCCCTGTGGATGGTGGCCAAGGGGGCATCAGGAGTAGGGTGATGACCAAGGGCCAGGGGTAGTCAGGGGATAGGGGCGTCCAGGAAAGTGAGCATTGTCGAGGTGTGAGGGAGTGGGGGTGCATTGTCGTCATCATGCATGGGCATAGACGGGGTTGTGGACAGCGTTGGAGGGAGTGTGTGTGTGGACGGCGTTGAAGGGAGTGGGGGACGTGTGGGGATGTCGTCGACGTGCGTGGGTGTGGACAATGTTGGAGGGAGTGGGGCAACATGTGGGTGCGTGGACGACAGTGTGGACAGCATTGGAGGGAGTGGGGGGATGTGCGGGTGCGTGAATGGCAGCATGGATGGTGTTGGAGGGAGTGGGGGGACGTCGTCGACGTGCATGGGTGTGGACAGTGTTGAAGGGAGTAGGAGGGCATGTGGGAGGTGGGGGAAGGAGTGTGGGGGATGGGATATGTCAGAAAAAGAGAAAAAAAGATGGGGGGCCACTTACGTTGCTTGGCCCTCCTGCTCATTCCTTCTGGGTGCTCCACCATGCATGGACGCCATTTGCATGTTTCAAGGGCCTCTTGGGGGCATTCTGTGTGTGTGGGTTGGGGGGAAATCGAGAGGATGGTGGTGGTTGGGAAGGAAGAAGCTGCGTGCCACCGTGGCACGCAGCAGTCACATGTGCGTGGTGTTTCCACTGATCGCCGAAATTAAGCGCCTGCCAAGCGCACAAACGAAAAGAAAAAGAATATTAATAATAAGGTGTAAGCGCCCAATGAGCGCCCATTCAAGGAAAATGACTTATCTTCGGATATGTCTTGCTAACCCATTTCTGGCCGTCCCAAAGCGGAAATTACTCAGGAAAATGCTATAAAAACTCAAATAAATTGCTAGAAATTCATATAAAATCAAGTAAAATAAAATAAAATCATATAAAATCATAAGAGTCATTATAAGGCTGTATATAACTATATAAATCACTATAAGTCACTACAAAATCTCACAAAGCCCACATTTTGCCTATATGGTATTCACATACATATTAGGTGAGTACTACTATTTCTCACATGTGACATCCACATGGTACTAAGGTGGTATCCACATGGAAATTCATATAAATACCACATGGCTACTATGTGAATACCACTTGCCTAGTTTTGTTCTCTGGTGTCCACCTGGTAAAATAGTGGCAAAATGTGGTCAAAATGTGGTATTTCTCAGCCATTTCAGCCAAACCAAAATCCACATTTTGACCACCTAAATACCACGTGGATACCAGTTGGAGATCACTTGACCACGTGGTGCCACATGGGCATCACCTGAAGACATGGTGGACTGTCCTCATGATAATGAAGCGTACCTGAGGCAAGGCCTTGACCCAGCCTTGTTGATTGCGATCCACGTAATACCTGAGGCATTGAATAACTGTCTTGTTTGTATGTTCACTTGAACCATCAGTTTCGGAGTGGAAGGCACTAGACATCTTCAATTTCACTTCAGTCAGTTTGTGCAAAGCTGCCCAGAAACAGGAGACGAAAAGCTTATCATGGTCACTCGTAATCATCTTAGGCAACCCATTTTTGCAGTACCAGTTGTTGAAGAACAGCGCAGCAGCAACATGTTCAGCCATCATGTCCTTCCTGCAAGGGATAAGGCGGATGTCAGCACCAAGATGATTGGTAATCGTTAGCAGGTAGTCGAATCCACCATCTTCAGGCAGGGGCCCTACGAAATTGAGCATGATATCCTGAAGGCAGCCGTTGGGTACAGGGAGGGAGTGAAGAGGGCTGGCAGGCTTAGTGGTAGGCGATTTGTTATGCTGGCATTCGACACAACCAGGGATGTATGCATCTTCGAGATCACGTCACATGTTAGGCCAATAGAAGGAGTCTCTCAAGGCTTTGTAGCTCTTCCCAGCACTGAAATGACCTAAAGAGTTGTGAGCGAGGCGGAAGATTGATTCACGCACACTTTGCATCTGGGGAATCACTAGTCTATTCACAACATATAGCAATCCTGTGTGGTGACTGATGCCAGCAACCTTGATACCATCAGAGCAAAGCTTTGAGCACCATGAGTCATTAGTGTATCCCGCCTTGATGAAGGCCAGAAGTGCAGAATCTGTGGAGATGGTAAGCACCGGGGCAACGAGGGGGGTCTCACCGCTGAATTGACAGCTTAAGGCATTGGCGACGGTGTTGTCTTCACTACGAACATATTTGATGGAGAAGTTGAAATCTGCAAGGAACTCTTGCCACCATAACTGCTTCTTGGACAGGTCGTGTTGCTAGTTGAAGAATTTCAGTATACAATGGTCAGTGAAGACCTCAAATTCTGCACTGAGCAGATTGTTACACCATTTGTGTAGCGCACAAACAATTGCAAGCATTTCTTTGTCATGAGTGGGGTAGTTCTTCTCTGCCAGGGACAGCTGCTTGGATTCAAAAGACACTGGACGCACAGACTTCCAGTCCTTACCAAAAGACAGCACAGCACCTGTACCTAGATCGCTCGCATCAGTCGTCATGAAGATTTTATTTTCACCTGGGTTCTCATGGTTGATGACTGTCAGACAGTCCCAAGATGCGACCAAGTCCTTGATGCCATCAAACACCTTCTCATGCTCAGGTTGCCAAACAATTTCATTGCCCACACCAGCCTTATTGGTCAGAGGAGTCAGGATGGCCATCATCTCCGCAATTCGAAGCAAGAAGGCAGACAAGTACCAAGATCTTTGCAGCCTTCAAGGCATCAGCCTGGATACCATCTGCTGAAATATGATGTCTGAGAAAGTTGATGGAGGTACAGAACAGAGAAGTTTTCTTTAGCAAGCAGAAAAGACTAGCCTCGTGTAGTGCCTGAAGAATCATATCTACATCCTTGATGTGATCAAGCAGGTCAGCACTCCAGATAATAATATTGTCTAAGTAAATGTGGCAAATTTTACCAATCCAAGGGCACAGGGCGGCAACCATTTGCCTCTGATGTGTCGACAGTGCATTATGGCAACCCTGGGGCATCACCACCCACTTGTATAGACTGAAGAGAGTGCGAACCACAGTGTATTTGATATGGCTGGGGTGGACTTTGATCTGAAAGAAAGTGTTGGTCATATCAAGCTTCCCCCAAATCTTACCTCATCCACAGTCTGCCAGGATATCCGTGATTCGAGGCAAGGGGAATCTGTCTGGTACAGTGTTCTCATTAAGCTCCCTGTAATCATTAACCCAATGGAGCATAGCACTTGGGTCTGCCTTCGGCACGAGAAACGCAGGACTTGGGTATTCCAAATTGGAGGGGCGCATGTGGCCTGCGGCCAAGTGACCTTCTAGCAGTGTACACCACACATCCTGCCATTTGCAAGGGCAGTTTAAGCTGAGCTTCATAAGCTTCCTTTGCATTGAGAACCTCGATACACTTCTTGATAGCAGCAATGATGTTGCCAGAAGCTGAGCCACATTTGCCTTGCAAGGGATGTGCATTCAGCCTGGGGTGTAGGCATGAGGCCATCTTGGCGCCAAGGAGAACACTTCTCATCTCAGGGCAGGCGCGATGGCATGCAGCGCGAACCTCACTCATGCAAACATGTGTGCTCTTCCAGATGGGCACTGGCTTAGAGTCCACAGGAGCAGATGGGTGTAGAAGGTTGTAAGAGGCAACATTGTTCAATTTAGCCATACAGGAGTTTGCACTATGGTCAACAAGTAAAGAGTTCAATTGTAGGAAAGGAAGACCAAGAATGAGATCTGTAACAAGAGAAGGCAAAACAAAGGCGCAGAGTGAACGAGAACGAAATAAACCATCTGGTGATACAGGCTGGATTTTAACAAACAAAGAGAGAGAGAGTGAGACCATGTCTTCAGAGAATGCGGCTTGACAACGGAAAGGCTCAGATGCTTGTGAGATTGGGAGTTTGAGGCATTTGACAAGTTCTTCCTTAATAAGTACTACAGAAGAACCATCATCAATTAAACCCTTAATGAGGACAGGGCTGAGTGATGTGGAGGAGAGGTGGCAGGACCAGAATAAATTAGAACATGAGAAAGGAGCACACTCATCATCCAAATAATCTGGAGAGTTTGTGTTGATTACAGCCAAAATGGCATTTGGGAGCACAGCAGCAACTGTCTCAGTGGAGCCTTCAAAGGAGATGAGCTCTTCCTCCTGTTGAGGAGCCAAGTTCTGCAGAACAGCAGCAACACAACCTCCACCACAGGCAACATAATTCGCAGGCCAAGGCAGTACATCAGCTTGCGTCAACATCTTGTATGTTGCTCCATCAAGAGAAGGGTTCAGGCATTGCAGGCCAATGTGACCAGCGAAGAACCTATGGCATTTATAACATCCACCATTGGCAGCTAAAAGTTTACGTTTGTCATCAAGCAGCTTAGGAATGGGAACAAATGGTTGTTGCGTAGAGAAACTTGGTTTAGACGCAGGCTGAGTCGTTGCACAAAAGGTTGCTTTTGTGGATTGCTGACTGAGATTGGAGAAGCGAACACTGAGTCTTGCAAACTCCTTGGCAATCTCCTCAAACCTTTGTCGACGTTGTTTGTTGAGCCGTTTAACTTCGTCCAGCCAGGGACGAAAGTCCAGGAAGGTGTTTGCGTTTTCATGGTGGCATTCTTGTGCGAGGTCGGGTTCCATACCAGCTTCCATCACATCTCTAAGGAAATCGTCGTTCATAAAGGAAGGTGTACCAGCTAGCAGATTATTCTTTCCCATGACCTCCAATGCAAAGTCCATGAAAGGGCAGTTGCCTTGTTTCAAAGAAGAATGGTCATACGGGCAGTGTACTTTCAATCAGCAGGGAGGAATAAACCTCGCATTTGCTCCTTGTAGGTGTCCCAATCCATTCTGTCAAGCAAGGGGCCAGCAGCGGCTAACCAATGGATTGCATGAACACTACTCATCCTGTAGGCAACCGTCTTGACCATGTCCTTGGGGGGGATAGCCTTGTGTTGGAGAAAGTTCTTGGCCTTGGTAAACCAGTCCCAGAGAAGGGATGTGTCAATGTCTCCTTCACCCATCGTTGGCAGTCTGTTCGGTGCAGACTGCTCAATCTTGGCTTGAACACCCATTACAACAAGAGGCTGGAAGGAAGAATGTGGGATTAACGATAATGTATGCATGTGAAAGGGTGTGGAAAGAGTGGGCATATCTATATGTGCTTCCAGGGGCGCGAGAGAGTCTGAACTGCCAGAGATAGGCACAAGTAGAGTCACCTTAGAGGACAGGCATGTCTGTATCCTTTTCATGGCTGGTAAGAGGACTGGAGCGGATCTAGTTTGTGTTTGAGAGAAGGTGGGGGTCAACAAGGTGAGAGCTGGTCGAGAGGCACTGATGCTGCAACAATGCATGGGTGGAGGAGTGGGTGTGGTGGACTTGGATTTGCAAGGCAGCGTGAACACTGGTCTTAGGGAAATGGGAAACAGGGGCAAGGTGGAGAAACAGTGGGGAAACAGCGGGGAAGATACAGGGAAAGGCAGGGAAACAGTGGAGAAACAGCAGGAATAGTTGAGCTCAGGTTGTTACATCCTGGAAGCACTCAACCAGTGGGGAAGTGAGGCTGAAGCCTGATCGCTTTCAAAAAAAAGTGGAACCACAGCAGTGGTACACTCAAGAATAGGCAAGGTGAAAGGATCAATATGTGGTGTTTGTATTATAAGACATGGTGGTTGGGAAGTAAGTACAGAACAAGTGTGTTCACGACTTAAGTAGCAGCACATCGTATCACATGATGTCAGGGGCAACAGGGGAAGTATTGTAGAATGTAAATGTGTTTATACAAATGTGGAGAAGGGATGGCTTACAGAGGTGGAATCAGACACAGTCATACAGTTTGCCATCAACATGGCAAATGAAGGGTAGCCACTTAGCAAGGGGCATCCTATTGCGCATGTCAATTTGATATGCTGGGCAAGGCATGGGCCTGAATTTGAAGAAGTAGGAAAGAATTGGGTGACAAGGTGGATAAAGAAGCACAGTGCGCAACTGCATTCTTACTGGTCTCGTCCACTCAAAGCCTCATGCACTAGGGCTGTAAATGCCAATATGAAGAAGGAGTACTTCTGTCTACTTGAAAAATTGTTAGCCCATGTTGTTGGTCTAGACTTTACAACCTGCATTATTGCCAGGCCACTGTAGACAATGAAGATGCATTAATGCAGCCTAAAAAAGTGTGACCATGGGAATAATGCCAAAATGCAGTCCACTTTGGCGCAGTCCCCTTTTCTGCGCATTTCTGCCCAAATTCTTCCTATTTTGGACATGCAGTAGCAAATATCCCATTTGTAATATTCTACTCTACTTACTATTTATATTATTTATTTATATGAGCTTGTTTTGATTATCTTATCTTTACTGCCAGAATGCATTATCTGATGATCAAGATGCCAAAAGAGAACAGGGGGTTCAATTTACGAATCTACTAAAGTAGATAGGGGGTTCAAATCTACCAATCCTCCTTGTCCTCCTCTGCCACGGCAGTGCTGCCGCCACCCAGCAGCTGCCCCTGCCCATCATCATCAGTCCCATCGGTATCCTCATCTCGCAGTGGGGCCAGAAGCTCTGTCATCAGTGCTTTGTCTTCTGCAGCAGCAACCTGGGCACTCCCAGGCACAGGTTCCTGTCGCAACTGGTGTTGTTTTTTCGGGTGATTTCTCCTATAGTTTTGTGAAATGACAGAGAAGTAATTCATACACATTCACTTGCATGTGCATGTAGGCAGATACTCCCCATGCAAGGGTTGCATCTTCAATGGCACTCCATGGCTCTGATCATTGTGTCCATTGCTTTGCTCTATATTTCAGGGATTGGTAAACCCATCACATTTCCTCTTTGCAGAGTAGGATCTCTTCAGATCAGCAAAGCACTCATGCACGACTCTTAGCCCATTCAATTCAGACCCTGGCCATTAGTTCTTCATCTGCACTGTCACCAACGCCAGCCATTTGCCAGATCCACGAAACCTCTTGTCTACTCTCTCCCAACCTCTCAGCTGCTTCCCTCATGTTGCTTGCTGGTGTGTCATCAAAGATATCAAATGAGGGAGGCAGACAGATGTCTTCATTCTGCAATGCAGATAGAGTGGTTATTGTTAGGGCGACACTAGTTCAAGACTAACGTGGCTCCTACAAGAATACTAAAACCAAAAGATAAAGAAAGGGGAGAAGGGTAGCTTGGTTGACTTAGTCTAACACTAGGGGAACTAGCGGAAATCCCAAGAGAACGAGCTGTTGTCTCTGGGTGTTGGATTGGTAAATATATACTACTATACATGCGATATCCTCATGTACTACTACACACCATAACCAGCCAGCGTTCCATGGAAAGCGCACCGTTTGTGCATGGCGTCTTGTCATGGCTGCGGGTTGGCTGTGGACATGTGGTTTCGGTGTGGTTCTTACTAAGGCTGTCGTAATAGATATGTAATGCTAATTAGTAAAGGGACGCGTCATTGGGCACATGTGTATACGTGTCGTGACTGATAAGATAAGGAAAGATAAGGGAAATTGAAGAAGAAAATATCGAACCATAACATCACCCCCTCCTTAGAACTCGTCTACTCCGTTGACAAGTCCATTTCCTCAATAGACGCATGGCTGACGTCAATCAAGGCGCCTTTTTCTCTTCCTGGTCCGCTCATCGTCGCGTTTTGTTTGTTTTGGTTCTCCTTCTGGCCACCTTGGTTGTGGGAGGCTATATTTTCGTTACCATCTGGTACCTCCGGTTCGTAAATTTTGGTGTTGGTAACGAACATCGGCTCAGTATAGAGATTTTTGGGCCTAAAGCCAATGCGATCGAATGCCGCGACCGAGATCCTTCTGGGGGCGGCTGCGTGTTTTGAGTGGAATGCCCATATTCGCTCTGGTGCGTTTTTTAGGCTTGCCTCGGGCTCCCAGGAGTCGTGTTCTACTGTATAACCCTTCCATCTGACCAAATACTCCAGCCGTCCCCTCCGCAATTGACTGTCTAGGATTTCCTTGACTTCGTATTCCTTTTCTCCCTGGATTCGTACTGGGGGTGGTGGCGGCATCTGTTGTCCAGGGATTGTAGGAGTATTGGCTTTTTCGGTGCGATGAGTCGAGATGGTGGGGTGGATAGACAAATTTTTGGGGAGTTTTAGGGTTATTGCGTTCTTCGTCGGCACCGCTATCACTTCATATGGCCCGATTTTCTTTTGTTCCAATTTGCGTGAGGGTCGGGTTGTGGTTAAGTTGTCTGTGAAAATAAAAGCCTTGTCCCCCACTTTGTACTTGGGCATCTCTCCTACTTGCCGGTCCGCGTATTTCTTCATCTCTTCTCCTGCCTTTACCAGGGCTGACCTCGCTTCTTCCCAAGTTTGGGCCATCCGTTTGGCAAAGTCGTCTACCGCTTCTACCTTCGACTGCTTCCAGGGTTCTGTTCCCATTAGTGGGTGTCGGCCATAATTTAGGAAGAATGGACTCTGCCTGGAGCTTGTTTGGGTTTTATTATTAAGGGAGAACTCGCAAATGGCCAGCCATTCAGCCCAGTCGTCCTGCCTGTGGTTGATGAACATTCGTAGATAAGTTTCAACTTCTCGATTAACTTGTTCAGTCTGTCCATCGGTTTGCGGGTGGAACGCAGTCGACAACCGGGTTTGAATCCCCAATAACTTATTTAGCTCCTGCATCACCTGTGATGCGAACTGAGGTCCTCGATCCGAAATGATGGTGTTAGGTAGGCTGAAGTCCTTCCAGACGTGGTCCCGGTACAGCTTGGCCAGTCCCAGTGATGACAGTTCTTCAGTGGTGGGGATTAGGCGAACCATTTTTGTGAATCGGTCCACTACTACTAGAATCGCATCGTAACCTTGCGATTTCGGGAGCTTGGTGATGAAGTCTGCCGAGATATCGGTCCAGGGCTCCAAAGGAATTGGGTTAGGTTGAAGCTTCCCTTGTGGCTGGTGTGAATAGGCTTTACTTCGTTGGCACTGATCACACCCTTTGACGTATTCTGCCACAAATCTGTTCATTCCTGGCCACCAGTAGTTTCGCGAGACCAGCTCAATGGTTTTCCACCTTCCTGGGTGTCCTGCTACTGCTGAATCATGATGTAGTTTTACGATTTCCCTCCTCAAGTCTGTGTCTTTGGGAACGTAGACCTTTCCATGATACAGCACCAAGTCCTGTTCTTCTGACCATTCCGCCTCCCTTAACACCTTCATGGGTGACCTTTTCAGTTCTTCCACCGCCTTCACCACTGCCTCATCGTAGTTTTTGGATTTTCTGATTTTAGACAATATCGGCGACTCTGCTCCGTCAATCAAGACATGTCCTTGCTGCATTGCCTTGATTTGAAAGTATTCCGGTTTCAAAAGTGCCATGTTATTGTCATCCTCCCCCCTGTCAAGGTCTGGTCGTCTCGACAGGACATCTGCTTTCATGTTTGAAGCCCCTGGCTTGTGTTTAAGTACAAAGTTGAAACGGGATAAATACAGGGCCCATTGTGCTTGTCTCCTATTCAGTTTCTTGGTCGTCATGAAGTATTCCAGGTTTTTATGATCTGACCAGATCGTGAATTGATGACGGTTCCCCTCTAGATAGTGCCTCCATGCCTCCAAAGCTCGGATGATGGCCAGCATCTCTTTGTTGTGAATGTCGTAGTTTCTTTCTGTCTCGCTCAACCCCTTAGATAAATAGGCACACGGCCTCCACTTTCCATCTTCGCACAGCATCGACAGTACTGCTCCTGATGCATAATTTGAGGAATCTGCCTCAATTTTTATTTCCTTGTCGGTGTCGGGTAGGACAAGGATGGGTTCCTCTGTGAATGCCCTTTTGAGGTTCCTAAATGCTGTCTCCCTTCGTTCATCCCATACAAACTCCTCATCTTTCTTGGTCAGTTCGTGAAGGGGTTTGGCAATGGCCGCGAAGTCCTTGATGAATCGTCAGTAGTAATTGCTAAAACCTAGGAATTGCTGGACCTGCTGTACATTTTGGGGTGTGGGCCATTCCCTTACTACTTTGACCTTCGCTTCCTCCATCTGCACTTGTCCGTCCTTTACCACTACTCCTAGGAATTCTACTTCCTTCGTCTCAAAAGCACATTTCTCTGGTTTTAACTACAGATCGTTATCCATCATGATCTTCAGCACTCTGCGAACTATTTCCCTGTGCTTCTCCCTGTCATCCTTTGTGAAGATCAAGATATCATCCAAATAAATAACCACTACTCCTTCGTCGATCAATTCCTTGAAGAGTTCATTCATCATGGTTTGGAACGTTGCTGGTGAGTTGGTGAGTCCAAAAAACATGACCGTGGGTTCGAATGCTCCTCTTGGAGTGTTGAAAGCCGCTTTCCATCTGTCCTCTTCCTTGATCCTGACGTTGTGGTATCCCCACCTTAGGTCCATCTTGGTGAAGAGCTTGGCTTTTTGACACCTTGTCTACCAGTTGGGATATCAACGGAAGTGGATACGCATTGCGGATAGTGAATTTGTTGAGGTACCAGTAATCTTGGACCAATCGTTTTTTGCCGTCTTTCTTTTGTACAAAGAATACGGGCGAGGTCTGTGGTGATTTCGATGGTCGGATATATCCTTTCCTCAAATTCTCATCCAGAAATTCGTTGAGCTCCTTCTGTTCGTCCGGTGACAAGGGGTAGACCTTGGAAGTTTTTGGTTCAAATCCAGGCATCAGTTCTATGGTATGATCCCATGGCCTTTGCACTGGCATTCGTTCCGAGTCTTGTTTTCTAAACACCTTAATGAACTCGTGATAGTAGTTAGGGACCATTTGTTCTTCCGTCTTTTTCTCGTCCTCCTTCATCTTTTCCTTATTGTGTTCTATCACGTAGTCATATTTTCCGGCTGCTCTAAGGTACATATCCCTCTCTTCCTCTTCGACTCCCATGTGGCTCTTCCACATCTTGTTGATCCGCATTCTAGCTACAATTTCATGGTACTCTCGTGTTAGATCGTTCAGGTTGCGTAGGTGTTCACTTCGGAGTCGATTCCATTGTCTTACTCCTGCAACCGAGATATCTCGCGGGTCCATTTGTCGTACTTCTTTTACTTCTTCCTCATCTTCCTCTGTTTCCACTTCTCCTGGGTATGGCTCGTTTTGCTCCCATTCTGCCCACCTATTCACCCTTCGTTTGCACTCCCTTGGGCACCTAGTCATGACAACTTCTCCAGTTTTCCAGTTTACTTCTGGGTTGTGTCGCTTGAGCCAGGTTAGCCTGATAATGACGTCGACATTCCCCAGGTTTGTTACGTAGAATGTTGCCCGTTCTGCATGCCCTTTGAAGTTCATCCTCAATTCCACCTTCTCTTCTACTTGGCCGGCATTATTGGATGTTCCGTCAGCATTTCTTATGATCGCAGGCCTTGTCAGTTTTTTGGTTTTGAGCCCGTGTTTTTTGACGTATGCCTGATCGATGAATGAGTCCGATGCTCCACAATCCAACATCGCTTTTGGTTCCAGTGTTTTGAGGATGTCAAACGAGGTAATGGTAATACTAATGGGAACATAGTTTTTTGTCGGACGATGTTCGATATAGATACACTTCTTGGGGTTCCTTATGCGTCTTTGTCTCTTTGTCTGATTTCGAAGCTGAATCCTCATTATAAATATTTACTGTTACATCAGATTCTGCTAAGGATGAGTCCGGCTCGTTGGCAAGTACAGAGAAAGAATTCTTGGAACTCAGGTCGACGCCTCCTGGGTTCCTTCGGAAAAACCCTGACGGGTCAGCTCTTCCCGCCAGTATTGCAACTGCTCGTCATAGTTCATCGCCCATATATCCAGTTTCCTCTGACAATTCCGGGCGATGTGTCCAAGGCCTCCACACTTGAAGCACTTGACTGGGGTTCGTTGGGTTCTGTCTACGTCCATCGCGTTGGGGTCCTTTGCTGCTGGGCGTGATTGCTGCTGGTTTTGCTGCGGGGCTGGCTGCTGCTGTCCTTGTCTCCGTCCTGGCCACTGGCCCTGTCTTTGGCCTTGTCGTTGTTGGGTTTGGCCTTGTTGCCGCCCCTGTCCATGTCCCTTGGCGTAGGACTGCATCTCACGCCACTGTCTGTCAAACCGGATTGCCTCTTTGCTCCATGCTTGATAATCGGCGGGGAGCGGGCGGAGGCTGTAAAGCCGTTTTAGCAAGCCGGGGTTTATTCCGCACTTGAACAATTCTACTAGGGCCACGTCGTTGTAGCCAGTGTCTTCCCGTAGTGCTTCGAACTTCATTACATACTCCTCTGCTGGTTCGTTGCCTTGCCTTAAGGCAGAGAGCGTGGAGATGGCGGTTTCTCTTGGATTTGGATCGCCAAACATTTTCTCCAACTCTTCCGAGAACCTTCGGAAGTCCGAAACCACTGGGTCGTATCCTCCGTTGTCTCGCCAGTTGAGCGCTCGATTGATGACTTCATTTTTCCAGTTGTCGACTTTTCGTCCCTGGATAAACGATAGGGCGTACAGGACCTTGGTGTTTTTCGTTCGCGAATTGCCATTGGTTGACTGCGATGTACATCCGGATGCTTCTTAAAAACGACTGGCATTTGGCACGTTCTCCATTGAAAATCTCAGGTTTTGCAAGTTTAGGTCCTATTGGTCAGGCGGCGTCGGCAGGTACAGGGATTGGTTCAGGTATGGGGGCGGGAGCGGGTGCTGGTGTGGGTGCGGGTCGATTTCGTACGTAGTTGGCCAGTTGTTCATACCGAGCTTCCATTTGTGCCAGTCGGTCCATCATCATCATCATCATTTGTTCTGTGGTGGTGGTGGGGTGGTTTGTGACGGGTTTGCGGGATGTTGATCTGATGGGCCGGGCATGTTCTGGTCTCTGATGTTTTCGTAACTGGAGGTGCTGGCGTGAGACATGGTGAGGGGTAGAGATAGATAGAAATGGGTAAGGGTTGCCCTGTCAATTAACGCTGAATTTCAAACTAGTGCACGCCAGCACCTGAGCAGACAACGTTAATGAGGAAGGAGTTCTTCGGCAGGATTTTCCCTGTCAATTGACACTGGACTTCAAACTAGTGCGCGCCGGCACCTGAGCGAACAGTGTCAACGAGGAAGGAATTCTTCGGCAAGGGGTTACACCGATAATCAATGATTATGGGTGGTGCACGATAGTCGATGACTATGGTGATAGGTCTGGTGGGTGCGCTTGAGGTGGAAATTTCGAACAGGTTTTTATGTGATAGAAAAAGAGGAAATATGAGACGTATTTTTTATGTCAAGGTTGGGTGGTTGTTTGCAGGTAAGTGCGAAGTAAAGATGATAGAGGTTGTAGGAGGGACGTTAAGGGGTAGCTTGTTCTTCTGTTAGGGCGACACTAGTTCAAGACTAACGTGGCTCCTACAAGAATACTAAAACCAAAAGATAAAGAAAGGGGAGAAGGGTAGCTTGGTTGACTTAGTCTAACACTAGGGGAACTAGCGGGAAATCCCAAGAGAACGAGCTGTTGTCTCTGGGTGTTGGATTGGTAAATATATACTACTATACATGCGATATCCTCATGTACTACTACACACCGTAACCAGCCAGCGTTCCATGGAAAGCGCACCGTTTGTGCATGGCGTCTTGTCATGGCTGCGGGTTGGCTGCGGACATGTGGTTTCGGTGTGGTTCTTACTAAGGCTGTCGTAATAGATATGTAATGCTAATTAGTAAAGGGACGCGTCATTGGGCACGTGTGTATACGTGTCGTGACTGATAAGTTAAGGAAAGATAAGGGAAATTGAAGAAGAAAATATCGAACCATAACAGTTATCCATTCGCCTGGGCCCCATAGGTTTGAGAGAGTGGCATGAGCCATGCAATATTTGGCCACCACTTGCCCCAGCTTCACCTCTAATTGGTTGAATGAGGAGTGAGCACATGTTTCAGATTACTGCCCTGGCTGGGACTTCTTCCTGAATGCAACGAGATGGTGTTTCGCTCATTGAGTAAGGTGTATTTGTTCCAAAGCATCCTGGCACTGAGCTTCTCGCAGTTCCTCTTCTTTCATGGCCAATGTGGATATGCCTGAGCAGTCATGAAGATCAAGGGATGAAGGGAGGTGCAGAGCCATATCCTCTGCCTCAGCACATTGGAAGTTCTCCAATGGAATGGGGAGTGATAGCATGTATGCTTGCTGTATGGTGTGGAAATTCTTGATTTGACAATGTAGTGCAGCCCTTTTCTCTTCTAGCTTTTCTGCTTGAATGCTAGTCAACTTCTTCTCTGATGCCTGTAACCTCAAATGGTGCCTAAGGAAACACAGATGGATCGTTTAGTACAATAAGCCATATTACAAGTCTTAAATGACATACTGAGACTCCTCTATGGACAACCTGGTGGATAGGAACACAGTTGCGCTCTTGTCATGCATCTGCACATCACCAGCCCTTGCCTCTGCCTTGTCCATCTCCATCAACCATAGCTTTACATTGTTTTCACTTTCATCTAAGTAAAGGTTAGTAGAGGAATGGAACTAGTGATAAACAACACACAAGAGGTGGTGGTGATGTATGGATTCAGCTGTGCTTTGTCATTCTCCCATGCTACAATGGTGGCAGTCCAATTCTCAACAAGACCAGAGATTTCAATCAACATGGTAAGCTCTTCATAAAAGCCTTTGTGACATTTTGCTTCAATGACTGTGAGTACATACTTGCAATGGAGAGATAATCCAAGGCCTATGGTCTTCAGCCAGTTATGATACCCAAAAAGGTCATCCAGAGTGTCGTGATGACTTCCTGCACCCATTTCCTTTGTGCTGTTTGCCGCTGGGTTGATTAGTGACCAGTGTCGTTCAATTCCTTCACCATTTGTTCATCTGATGCTGTCACAGTCCAATCTGGATGACACATTGTGGCATTGGAGTTGCTTATATAGACCCAGACAACTGTGCTGAATAGCTTCAGCATAGTGGCCTTTTGGCCCAGTTGTTAAATCATTTATGTTTTGGGATGGTTTTCTCACAGATGCTGGGTTTGAGATTAAGAGAGTTCAGTGATTGGCAACTGATTTGATGAGCATGGAGGTGACACTTTGGAATGGCATATGTCACTTGAACAGTGGGAGATATGTGAAGGGAAGAGGGCAACATGCTCATCCAGCTGTGGAAGTTGACTTCCCACTGACAGGCAATATCATAGATAATCATGAGCGCATGAAGGGCCAGGTTGGTTAATGTGGATAGGACAATGTAATCCATGTTACAGTATCTACAGAGAAATTAACCAGAATACCCTCAAATTAGTTATCAGGCCACACACTGTTTCCCCTTCTGTAAATCACCAACTTCAAGTGGATGGACGAGCTCATGACAAGTGCAGATACACATTCCGACTCCTGTATAACAGAGGCCTTGCGTTGACTTAGAGTCTGCCTGTGACATTGCTGCAAAGCCACTGCAGCTGCTGATCTACGAGGTGTTAGCAAGGCAAGAAGGGATGGACACCTGACAACATACATTGGTTTGTGAAATGTGTTTAAGAATGTGCTCTGTATATGGTGCTTGAGGGACGAAGTATGCTAAGCCTGTATGCAGACCTGGGTTGAGGAGTTCATTCTTGCGTAGATGATTTTTGAGCTGAAAGTTGGCATTGACAGAGACGAAGAGAGTATAGAGAAACCTGTTCCTATGGTCAGTATCAAGTTACTGATGTTGCATTGACTAGTCACCTAAGCACCAGTGATATTGTTTGCCAGTCATTTGAAAGGTTGATTCCTGGCTGTGGGCAGGCAAGGCAGGCAAGGCAGGTGAGGGCCAGGTCTCCCGCTGCCATCAACACTACACTGTTCTCAATGTTTCCCCTCCCAGCTCACTTTAGCATGCGCTCATGATGGAACTGCCATACCATCCTCAAGAACACCTTATATCTTGTCTAAAATAGATATCGGTGAGTGTCGTTCTCATCCACACAGGCATCAATACAAACCTTTGATATGTCAACTTGTGAGTTGTCTGTCAATCTCTCTAGATTGAGATAATACTCATATGCAGATACTTTGCTACATAGAGATAGCCCATGGAAATGCTTCAGTAGTTTGATTGTTGTGCATGTAGCTGGGTAGTGAATGGTTGCGGGATACCACCCTGCTTGCAATAGTTGTGTATGTCTTGGCACCCTCATCTTGCAGTCACAATAGTCAACAGTGACAAGGTGGACTTCATTGACATGGAGAACAGTGAATACTTTTGCTGCCCATGCAGGATTAGTGCATTTACCCCCACCATGCCCTAGCTAGATGCACAGCAACAATGCTTGCAACGATGTCTTGGTAAAGCATCTGCTGTTCCAAACCTTCATATTACAGTAAGTACTATGCTTAGCTATACCAAGGCTCACTCACTTCAATATGATGCAGAGGCAAACTGCAGTGACACAATAGGCAGCAATCCAGGCATTCGTTCTGACCAGAAAAACATTTCAGGCGGCGGAATTTGGGGTCATCCATGAGATCATCAAACCTCACTCCATCTTCTGTTGTCGATTTGTCATGGCAGCCAATGCAGATACCAGCACATGCCTCTTCTGACTGAGCCTTCGGTCACAGGCTCTCTTGTACAAATTCCTCTCTGTATGGATACCACTCTTGTAACAGATCATCCTGATTATAGATGTTAGATTGCTTTACTGCACTTTGTGAAACACATGTACCGATGCTGCTGACCATTTATGTCAAGCAAGGCAGATGAAGTCACTCATGTCCTTGCCCTTGCCCATGCCCTCACCCTTGTTGGCCCATTCCTCTAGCTCTTGTATGTCCCAATGCTTGATGACAGCATTCAGTGTCCATATTTTGCTTGCCTGGACCAGGTTTTTTCTTTTTCAGAGAGCATGGTTGTTGAATAATGTATTGGTGATTTGAACTTTGCCTGACTTGTCTAGCGCATTGCTCGTCGATCTACACCTCTTTGTCCTCCTCTTTGTCAAAGGCGCTGTGCATCTGTCATCGCTTTCTGGCCATTAGGGTGTTCACAAGTAGAGTTCGCAGACAAACAATAATTTTGATACTGGCTACAGTAACTTGCTGTCCCTATCACCGTGGATCACCAGTTAAGCTACTGTACAACTGCCATCACCCTGTCACATCAAAATGTTTAGCCCTCAAATTCAACATCACTTGGTTTAGCCTTCTTTTGGGTCAGGTTGAGCCAATATAAAGTCTCCAGGACTCTCTGCTATACAGTGAGTTGTGATGATAAGGCACAGTGAAGAAATTTCCAACCTCTTTCCACTTTCCATAGATCCAGTCCTTGTAGTCTTTATCCTCATCCAGAGGGAATTCAACAGGAAATCTGTCAAACCAGACAAGCCAGAGGCACTCTAAGAACTTGCTTTTCTCCATGAGCCCCTTTGCAAACCACCTCCCTGTAAGCTGGGACCCAAGTTTTCAAATACTGGGTTTCAGTCCTCTTGAGTGGCTTAATGGATACATCTTCACATTTCAGGGGTGCCATAACTATAACCAGACCTGCGATGACACCTTGTTGATCATCCTATGAGTTTGGAGAGATTCTGAGACACCTCAGACAGTGAAGAGATGAGGTCTTGGCTATCCATTCCATGACCCGTGGTGTGGCTACAGATTTGAAGCAGCTGAGTATCATTAATTGATTGAGAAGGATGCAGATGAACAGGACTGTTGAAGGCTTCACAGACAGTGTTTGCTTCCTGAGGGATACTGTGTATTGTTGACAACTGCGCTCTAAGATATTGTCACAGTGACTGTCATTTAGGAGACCAGTAAACAAACCACCCATAGTGACAGCAAATGGTGTATCTTACTGCTCATAATATCTTTATGACTTGAGCCAATGAGCCATTGCTTTCTCCTCTTTTGTTTGATACCATTTAGGTTGTCCCATAGCATGTATAATATGATAGGTTATAGTGCAAAGTAAGCACTAGATAGGTGAGGTAGGCAAGGAGGCATTAGACAGGCTACTAGAGAGCTTGGACAATAGAATGAGTCAAAAGACATAAGGTTCACGATATAGTTGAGTTTGTGCAAGTGCTGGCTATAGTTGAGGCCACTTGGTTTGTACATTCTTACAACTTTTACTTCAGACTGATTCTACAGCATTCAGCTGTTGAAATTTATTCTAGTATCTGTGATATAGTTTATAACATCAGTGTAGGGTTATTCACAGCCTTGGAAGGCAGAGGGATAGCTAGGGAGGCATTTCATTCATATGTTATTATTGCTCATTGGACTTGGGCATCTAATCGGATGTCTAATTGATCAAGCTTTGCACTCATAACTTCACATTCATTCCTTATTGGTCTATGGGAGTGGGATTTACATTTATTAAAGAGGGAGGGGGCTTTCTGTACAGGATGAGAGGGAGGCTACATAGAGACACACTATGTAGAGACAAGAAAACAGGGGTCAAGAAGATATGTATGTAGTAACACCTACTCCGAGTCTCCTGCATTGTGACTGGCCATCAAACACTCTATGGCCCACATTACATCAGCCACACTGGTGAGCCAGTCATGGCCATCTTTGCTTAGCAGAGTCCAATCAGGAAGGGGCTGGTTGGGCTTTTGGAGGGCAGAGGCCCTAGCTTCACCCCATTGTTCAAGGCTGTATATGAGGTTCATAAAGCTGTTGGGGTCAGGGCGATCGAGCACAACCCATGCATCTGGCACTTTGCATACTTTGGCATTCCATCTATGATGGCAGTGCTCCAGAGTCAACTTCTCAGATTTGACCTCCGCCATTCAGGCTGCATCACGATCCACCAACACCACCATGTATTGCCAAACACATCTATATCCGCAATCACTGGCCACAAGCTGCAACCTCTACCAACCCAGACCAATATTTCTGCCAGGCAATAGAGGGTTGGAAGAAACACACTGGATTTTTTGAAGTTGGATTGCACCTCCAAATGACTGAGTAGGGAAAGAAGTTGGAACTACTTAGCGGGCATGCTTTGGAGTGCAAGCATATCTGGGTACAGTACCCCGAACAAGTCAGGCCATGACACATCAATGGGGGTGACATTTGAGTCATCCAGGTGCAGAGGAGCAGGAGGATTGATGCTATTGGCAGATGGGCTAATACTGCCCAAGCAAGCTGAGATGGCAGCTAGATCTATGGCAACTGTCTTGCTGGGAACTGGAGAGCCCGCATGACTGGGTGCTGGTGTAGGGGATCCAGCTGGCATCTTGGAGTCATTTGCATTGCTTCCTTTTGCATCTCGGGCAGAAGCCTCAGGTCCATCAGTTTTGTCTGCCTGTGTTTTCTTTGCCTGCAAGGCTAATGTAGAGTAGGTTAAGTGCTGGACAAGGAATCGAAAGTTACATACCTGAGTTCATTATCACTGTTTTACTGCCACTGTAAGGGGACACTCCTATTTTCTCCTATTCCCCTGTTCCTCTCCCTTCCTTCTCATTCCTTTCTCTTTTCCTTCATCCCACGGGCTCTTACATACATCCCTTTCATTCCCTTTCATTCCCTTTCCTTTCCACTTCCTTTCTGCCCACTCCTTTTGCATCCGAGTCACATCCAATGACTCTGGAGTCTTCCTGTACTTCAGACTTGCTCAGACTTGCTCAGACTTGCTCAGACTTGTCTATACACTTCGGGGCTTGTCCAGGCTACCTCTATCCTCTTTCCCCACTTCATTTCTCTTTGCTCTTACTTCTCCAGGCCGCTGGCACGACTCCTGTACATTCCCCTTCCACTTCATTATCACATGCCCCCTCATACCTTGTGATATTCATTCGGACTTGTGGCTGGTGTACTGTACAGTTATCCTTCATTCCTCCCACACTACTACAGTATATACTTCGCTTCCTAGCATGGAGAATCCCTATCCTGTTCTCTTTGGATTCTCCCTCTGCTAGGTGAGCAGCCCTCTCATGTATTGTAGTTAGACTTATTCATATCTTTGGATTCTCCCTCTGCTAGGCCTGCGCTGTCAGCCATCTTGAGGTTGCCCTTACAGCCACCTTGAGCCTCCTTCATTTTGTTGGCCTTTGCTGCTACAAGAATAATCAGAGGTAACCTTAAACAATTAGTCAGGACCTACCATCTCTTGGGGGTCCAATTTTGGTGATAGTCATTGCTTTGAAAGGGGGCGAGGGAGAACGGCTAGGGGAGATGGGGGGTCGAGTCTTATGTGAAGAGATGTGCTTTGAAGCATGGTGGGATTTTTGTTTGGGACTGAACTCTAATACCCTTGCATGCCTTTTGCGTTTGGGTTTGGGGATTGGCATCAAATCAACAGAGCTTGAATCATGACATTTCTGGCTGGCCTTGGTTTGTGAACGTCCTCGTTTGGGGGATGGGTCTTCATTGCTGCTGCTACTGGGGTCTTCAGTGTTGCTTGCCGTTGTTTTGCATCTCTTGCCCAAACATGAATGTGAAAGCCTTCTTGGTGAATGCCTCTTCAGCACTGGTGTCATCATTGGAGTCCTCAGCAGAATCACTTTCTTTTTTATGTCTTTTGAACTTGGAGGCTTTGGCTTTTTGCTTTGCTGCTAGTTGAGCTTCTTCTGGACAGCTTCTTTTTCTGGCCGTGCTCTTGGATTTGGAAGGCTTTGGGGACCTCACAATTGTCATCTGGTGAGTTGCATTCCATGACAAGCAAGAAATCAAGATTCTGAGGAAGGGTGTGAGGAATGGCTGTGTCACTCTGCTGCTGTTGCACTAACATGGGGTTTGGTCAGAACAAGTAACACGAGGGATTGGATGCTTACTGTAGGCAGTGTGCAGGAACTTCTTGAAGTTCTGGGTGACAAGCTGGTATTTCTCTTCATTGGCTTCACCCTGTGTCTTGGGAATGGGGCTCAAGTTAGTTCCTGTATGCAGGCTGTCAATTAACCTATGAGTATGGGAAGACACTACACAGGCAAGGAAGTTAATTACCTCAGAACATTGAGTTGCCCACCCTTCTTTGGCTTTGGGCTGCTGGTGAGGACAGTGACATGCATGTTGAGGAGTTCATGAACATTGTCCAAAATGGGATAGAAGAAGTTGCTGATATGATCAAGGCAGCTATACACCATGTGTGTGTTAAGTTGAGTGTGGGGAAAGGAGATAGCTACATACTCTTGCCTATCTTTGAGGGGTAGGTCCATGAGCTTTGAGCTACAAATTTCGGCTTCTTCAACTTGGGTGCCATGCATATCTTGTGCCCACTTCGCCCAAGCTTTCTTCTCCAGTGGCTGCAGTTTGTTGAATTTGAGTTGCAAAAATTCATTCTGTAACTTCACTCATAAATTGATGCTCTTCCCACTCTTCCAAAAATCATTGTCAAAGTTGTCTGCTAGTTTCTTCAGGAGATCCTTACCAAAACACTCCCATGGCACCAAACATTTGGGCAGCTTTTTGCAACCACCTTATGACAACACCCCTGTTTTTGTGGCACATTCAAGCTCAAGGTGTGTCACTGTGGATTTATGTGGGCTATCCTACGGATTTAACTCTAGTGGGTGGATTTATGCTCACACCATGTTCCTGCCAGTGCATTATTTAGGACCACTGCTCTACTGAATCATCAGTCCCCTCTGAATTCATTGCATTCCCTTCAAAGATCCTCTAAAATGGCTGGTTCTCATGAAAATGTCCCTGAGCAAAGTGAGTGCAGTTCAATATTGACAATTAGGCCTTTCTGACCATGTGTCTCCCAACAGCTTTGCTCAATATGATGGTGATTCTTTCGCTTGATCCTACTATTGCTTGAAACTTCACCATTGCTATTCTGAACACTGCCAATGCAGTGGCACCCAACAATGGTGGACAGGCTGGCAGCTCCCAAAGTCTTGCTGCTTCCACTCCTGTGGCTGCAGCTCCTGCTCCTGCCATTCAGGCTCCTGCTCCTGCTCCTATGGCTGCAGCCGCAGTGTTAAGCCCTCCCAGCAAATTCACAACTCCATGGGTTGTCCCCATTGGGTACCTGTACAATCTGCCCAGTGACTTTGAAGAGGGCCCCTTCTATGTCATAACCTGAGGACTTGATGTCAGTGTTTTCTCTGGTTGGGATGCTACTTCCCCCCTTGTCACTGGAGTATCCAGTGTGATCTTTTGGGGTGTTCCCTCTGTCACCACTGGGCAGGCTCGCATTGTAGCTGCTATCAACAACAGGCATGCAGCCATCCTTCTTTGAAAGAGTAGTGTACTAGCACATGTAGCTTGTATTATGTGGTTGATATTTCTTGTCTTGTTCATAGCCTGCTTGTGCAAATGTCATCAATGACCCCTGCTCAACCCCTGTTCTGCTATGTGGCATCAGTGCTGTAGGAAATGATTCAACCCAGATTACTGACTGTAGAAAGAATTGAATGTAATGAAAAGGCACTACTGACTGTAATAGCACTGACCATGGAAATAATCGAGTGTAATAAGAAAATGAGTGTAATAAAAAAAGCCACTGAGTACTGACCATGGTAATAATAAAAAAACAGCCACTGGGCACCTAATATAGGTGTCTAGTATTTAAAGGCATTCAACAATCAATGCCACATGGCACATTACAAAGAATTGGATATATATGGCATTAACCCAGTTTGGAATACTGACAAAAGCCTAGATTGGATTAATATCTGGACAAATGCAGCCCCATGCATTAATGCATGAGTTTATCCTTGGGAAATGCTATGTCACTGTCTATGGTGGTTCAGCAATAATGCAGGTTGTAAGGTCTAGGCTAACAACATGTTGTGGAATTGCTAGAAGGGTCGGAGGGAGAAGAGTCGATCATCCTGGAGCTGATCTTCAGTGCCAATGAAACAGAGATTCAGGAGGGCTTGGGTACACAAGAATTTGTCTATGGCCCTACTGGAAAAAGTGTTCAGCATCACAGTGAAGTGGGAAAAGGGACAATACTACCTTCATTGAGACAATCTGTGCTGATGGCTCTGTGCTACACCCCATGATCATATTCAAGGGGAATAATTATCAAACATTGTGGGTGCAGAACAACCCTTTACAAGCATAGTATGTGCCCCCTCTGGAGCTAGCAAACTACTAACATATCATATTAGCATCTCATTCCAAAAGAATGACTATACAAAAGGAGACGTTACCTATTTGTGGCTCATCAACTTCGATGAGCAGACAAAGGACAAGGCAGCAGGGAGGTGTTGGCTTCTGATTGTGGATGGTCATCAATCCCAGATCACTGTTAGATTCTTGGTCTATGCATGTGAACACAGAATCCACATACTTTGTTACCCTTCCCATTCGATCCATGTCTTCCAGGGTCTCAATGTCATAATTTTCAGAAGTCTGAAATGGGTGTGGAGTGAGCGGCGAGACCGCTCTTGAAGGGGGTGCCAGTAACAAAGCGCAACTTTCTGGAAGTCTATGCAGAAGCTCACACAAAAGCATTCTCCATGGATAATATTGCTGCAGCATTTAGGAAAACAGGTGTCATTCCTTTCAACCCAGAGGTTGTTACAGTTGAAGTCATGGCACCATCAGCTACAACTTCAAGTCATGGCCACCAAGTACAGATGTTGAGCCCAGTTCGTGCTATGTCGGACATGATTCATGCAGACTTAGCTCATCAAGTGGCAGAAGGGGGTGACTCACCACAGGCTACAGTACCCACTCATACAACAACACCTATCCATAGGGGGATCCATGATTTGGCAACCACATCTGCTGGGTTCCTAACATCTCCAACTCCAGTATCATTGTCCTCGAAAATCCCTGCCTATGAACCAGTAACCACTTTGCTGTTCAAAGGAAGCTGGTACAAGGACCTTCTCGCACACACTTCTCAAAATCAACTTGAGCTTGAATTGATAGCAGTGCTAAATGAGTTGGAGGCATGGGATGTACAATGAAAGCATCACATGGTGGGGATGCAGGCAATGACAATACTCCAGGAAACCTATGTTGCAAGAGTTAGTGCAGCACTTCGGAAGCAAGAAAAGACAACAAAGGGAAAAAGGAATATCCTATTTGGAGATGGGATGCCCCAGGTCTTGAGTGATGAGAATTTCATTGAAGCAGTAAAGCAGAAGGAAGTGAAAGCTGAGAAGAAGGCGAAGGAAAAGGTAAAGAAATTCAACCAAAAGATGCAATATGCAGCAGCAATCATAGTTTGGAAGAATGGTAAGAAGGCCCAGAGACTGAGAAACCAAGAGGCAAGTGACAAGTATCATGCCCAACTTGTAGATTGGCAATCTGAGGTGGATGCTGCAAAGAGGGAGAAAAGGAGAGCAGGTTGGATGAAGCCAAAGAGAGGAAGGGTGGAGAATGGTGAGGTACAGCCAAAATACTCGGATTTCAAAGGAGGGGAGACAAGAGACGATGACAATAAGACAGACAACAACAATGATGAGCTGGCATCTGATGATGATGAAGCAGATTAATTGGGATGATTGCCACCAATGTGTCCTTTAGTCATTGTTCTATATTAGGCAGTTTGATGTGTGATGTGAACATCCCACTGATATGGAAATGGTGTGATAACAACTTTTTCAACTGATAACAAGATCCTGCTAGACAAAGCACAATACTGCGCTGATTATTGGTGCACTATCCAACATAACATAGGTATGAACATTTTCCCATACTTCTGTAGACCTCTAGTTCTGTTGATCTTCATTCTGAAGTCAACTTTCATCTTGCTGTCCCACTGAGTGGGGAAACACTGTAGGTGCTCTTTGTGTTCTTTCAGCATATTACTGAATACAAATACATCATCCAAATAAATGAGGATGAATTTGCCTATGTAGACTCTGAACACTAGGTTCATAATATGTTGGAACATAGACAGTGTGTTACAGTCACCTTGCTGCATGACATGGCTAAGCAACATCTCAAATATGGTGGCAAAGACAGTTTTCCATACATCCTTGGGTTCTACCCATACCTGTTCATGAATGTTAAAGAACCTTCTAGCACCTTGCAACTACTGAACAAAATGCCATCTAAACCTGTTCTCAGGAAGACCAAATAAATTAGATGACAACATATAACATTATATGACATCATTGTGGAGTATTGTGGAGCATCCTGGAGCTCCAGGTGCAAAGGAAAGCTGCTTTATTAAGCCATTGGCAGTATCATTACCAATCATTGGCTTGGCAAACTTGAAACATGTTTCATGTAGTGTTTCAGCTTAACTTTCAGCCCCTTGTGGAGTACACAACCCCACTTTCTAAAGAATAATACCTCCCAAATGTAGTAGATAGAACATGTCAACTTTAATTCAGTTGAAGACACTTTTACTTAGTTGATCTCCATTCTAGAACTCAGTTTCACTTGACCTCACCCATCTTTTCTGTAGTACCACTTCTTAGTAAGTAGTATAGTACTATTAGGTTACATAGATAAAGAATATACTCGATTCATTGATAATTAAGTATTCTGAAGCTGTGAAGCCCTTGCTGAATAAAAGATTAAGTGTCTAGTGTACACATATCTTGTTACTCAAAGTTACAAGCTCCATTTATCCTAGGTACAGAGTATACCATTACTGGCTAGGCATTAGACTGTAGATACAATTCTATAGGTGTCTAGTAATATATCAGAGGTGATATCACAATATAGCATAAGTGTGCATCTGGTATCATTTATATCTAAAAAGGAAGTGATCTAGTATCTGACTAGAGCTTCTGACCAGTAGCATTACATAGTAGTCATTATATTTCGGAGTTAGTCAGTAGTATATTCATCCAGGAATATTCCCACAATTTAGTATTGGTTTATATTCAATCAGTTACCACTTATTGAGTTCCTATTGTACTATTCATTTGTTGAGTAGTTTAGTATTGCTTGCTGTGAAGTTTATTCAATAAACTTCTGACCCCTTTTTCATCCTCTTTAACTTCTATTCTGTACTACATTGTAGTATAAGTACTCATAACAATCTAGTAAAAACACCTCAGCCTGCAACAACTTGGGTGACTGTCCAATCTATCTTGACTGATCTGACTACATCCAAAACATTTTAGTGAAAACATCACTAGATGTGACAAGAATTTGGTGACCACCACAGGACAAGGTTTATCTTTGCTAAGAATTGTTCCAGTTATGTATATTTACTCTCAAATCATTTTTCCTTAGACAACAAAAATGTCTACAAACCCCATTCCATCTACTTCTGCCAATCTCTATACATATCCTACTCCCCATCAGAATGTTGACATCTCTCACATAAGAGAACCAACTCATACTATTGATTCTTCACCAGAGTCAAATTTTACAGAACTATCAGATGTTCATGATGAACCTCCTCATTTACATCATGAACATGCTAAAAGCAGATCACCAGATATGATGCCTGGTCCAGGAGAGAAAGCTGCTCCTACACATTTTAGAGGTGATTTCAATATGGTAAAACAGTTCATTAGAAAGTACAATCATCCCTGTGCTGCATATAACCTAGTTGATCCACTTGAAAAGTCTGAGGGACTGATTGATTATTGTAGTCGATCTGTGAGATTATTCATAGAGTTACTTTCTATTTATCAGGATGGTCATTGGGCACAATTAGGAAAAGATGTACTCAAATACTATGATGCAGATCTTGATGAAACTAGATACATTCCTGATTAGTTAGCAGAACCAGCTGAGTGGGAACAAATTAAAATTAATAATTTTGCAACATGGAAGTCATATCAACATGAATTTCATACCAAAGCTGGATATTTTTGGCAAGGTATTCACTGTAAATTCAGACAAGATATTGAAATACAATTATTTGCTAGTAATCCAACCTAAAAGGGCTTATCCAATTGATTTAGTATCTAGTATAGCAGAACACTTACTTGAACATAACTGATTTGGAGCACCTGACAGTTTACCACATTCTCACATGAAGCGCATGTGTGGTTCATGTGAGCTTCATGTGAGGTTTATGTGTAGAAAAAGTGAATTTTTATTTAATTGAGAAACTTCACTTTTTTGCCACTTGCTTCACTTTTTTTACACTTTTTTTACACATAAGCAATAATTGAAATATGTGGCTTATACATTGTTTCCTCCTTCCTTGACACAAGTGATGTGATAAGGGATTTGCAATGGTTCAGATGCAATGATCTTATGATTAATTGTACCAAATATCAGCTATGCATCTTGAGCACATCCATGAATATCATCAGATTTATTGGTACACACAAATGCATTGATATTGTAGACTTTTTAAACAGGTGGGTTTGGAGCATTTCACTATTCCTTGACACAGTGTGACATTGTGTGATGATCAGTTCCGACATAGCCCAATCAGTTTATGATGTTGATGGCTACCACTTTTTATCTACTCATTATCATCATCCTTGACATTGACCTTCTCATCCTCACTTTCTACTGCAGATGCTGCCTTTGGTTTCAGAGGTCGCTTGGGCTTCTCTGGCCACTCCTTCTTTGGCAGTCCCATGTCTTAACTTGCATCACAATTTGCCTCCCAAAGCAAGATCTCCCTGGTGTACTCCCCCAACATCACTTTCCATTGAACTTCACAGGCAGCCTTATCCTTCTGTGCCTGTTCCCTTTGCTCCTTCTGTTGCTTCTTGTCATCATGTTTCTTCTTCTTTGCTTCCTCCATTTGCTGCTTCAAACCAATGGTTTCTTTGTGCATCATGTGACACCCCTTTCCTGCTTCAAACAAAACAGTATGATCTGTTTGCTTCTTTGTCTCCTTGATATAAAGTGATTTATTAAGCTTGCTTTTGTAGTGTCAGATTCTGAATTATCAACTGAGCCATTTGACCCTTTATCACATTCTCCTGCATTAACACCTGTTTCTCTGCTTGCCTCAGACTATCCTTGAGTTCAATTATTTGGCTTATCAAGCATTCTGGAGAGGTCAGGTTTGGCATGGGCTTCTGGAGGAGTGACCAATCAGGGAGGGTGAAGGGCATGATTCTTTCGATGTTGGGGGAGAGAATTAGCTGGGATAATTGATGGTGAGTCGCTGGAGTGGGTTGAGTGAGACACCCTGCTGATGTTGCCTCAAGGCCAGAGTAGAGTGCCTGAATTCATGTGCAGGGTGAGTCTGTGTCCATTGGTTGACACTGGAACTGTGTTTGTGTTTGTGGTTCATTCACCTCTTCATCAGATTCATAAAGGCTGTTGAATGTACCTACAGCTGATGTGCCAGCATGTTGCCTTCTTTTCTTTTCTGACATAGCAGATTTGTCCACCCACCACATCACTCTCTTCACTAGACTCTGTTGATTGATTGCAAAGCCACCATGTGCCAACATTGTCAAACTAGGCTGCATCTGAGCAGCAGAAATTGTGTCAGGATTGAATGGCCAAACCCCCATCTTTTCAAATTTGGCATGTATTGTTTCTGGGGTGAACACTTTGAGAAAGGCTTCACCAAAGACCTTGGCAAAGTCCTTCTTGCAAACTCCTCACCTATTCTCTTCTTCAAATGTATTGATCTTCTGTTTCTAGCATTCCTTCATACATGCAAAGCAAGCTACATTGAGCCCTTGAAGTGCATGTGTACAATTTGGTGGGTATCTGAATACCTTGATATTATTGGCTTTGGCATACTGAAGCAACTCGACAGAGAAATGTGAATCATGGCCATCCAAAAGCAAGGCTTGAGGCTCGCCAGCTGCTTTCACATGTGTCTTGGGGTTGAAGTCCTTTTGCATCCAATTCAATGCAAGCTCTTAGTCTGTCCAACTGTTGTCCGAGATCATAAACCTGAAGCTGGTAAGACAATGATTCTGTAGAGAGACAGTGTAACTCATGATGCACTGGTGACATTATTCTCTGCCCACTTTGTGAGGAACTTCTTTCCTTTGAAGATGATCCTTGGGGCAAGGGCTGTCCCATCTGTGCAGATGGCTACAATGGCCATCACATTCTCATGATTTATGCTGCCTGACTTGTGCTGAGTCTTTGTGCCTCTCCTTCCACATACATGTTGTCACACTAAGTTGAGTTAATGATTTAGTGCCCAGATGGTCATGGACTACTACATCAAGTTGCACCTGGTCATTTGTTGAATTTGGAATTGTTTGGAATAGAAATACTCTGAGTGAGGGTAAGGATAGAGTGAGGTCAGTTATTAGAAATAGTATGTCAATCAACAATACTACTCCTAAGTAGTTAGGGGTGTGGTGGTGTATTTACTTGTACAATAAGTAACAAGTATGTATGGTGGTATAGGTCAATTAATAAACCTATGAGATGAACTAAATAACTAAA
Organism: Pleurotus eryngii var. eryngii; assembly: GCA_029467805.1. NCBI lineage: Eukaryota > Fungi > Basidiomycota > Agaricomycetes > Agaricales > Pleurotaceae > Pleurotus > Pleurotus eryngii. Next base: position 819,990 of record SZVJ01000005.1, on the reverse strand, counting down.
TAACTAAAAATCAGCATGCCAGAATCCTACTCGTTTCAGATCTGGACTTGTAATGGTTTTCCTACTTGTTTTGGGATAACCAATCTGTCAATATTAGCATTACTGACACCTACTTGTTTTGGTGCAGACTTAGCAAAAGAAAAATTGACCTTACTTACTTTTCAGGTCTCTAACGAACGGAAATGCTGATATCCTACTTGTTTCAGATACAGCTGAACTAAAGCACTTGAAAGTGGGTGATACCTTGTATTTTGGGAATAAAGGTGTATATTGAGACAGAGACCCCTGCTCCCTTTTATACCTACACTGTTTTTTTCCAAGAACAATAGTATTCTAGTAAGGTAAATGCAAATAAATAATAGAATAATGGAAGGTGTCTTAAACAATGAGTTCCATTGTGTGCACAATTGTTGTTAAGGAAGACAATGGGCAGGTATAATACTTCATTGAATATATCAATAACTACAATGGTTGTCAAGGAAAGACAATAGAAATGTGAACAATAGTTGGGTATAATAGAACAATAAGGCTAAGGAAGAATAATAAATCCTATTGTGAACTGGTTTCCACAGCGATTTTCCATGGCAAATGAAGGACAATAAAAGGGTAGGAATAGTAATGAATCTCCTAGGGGCTCAGGGGTAGCATCCTATTTCCTAATGTCTTTATACCAAATCCATGTTCTGGTATGATAATGTTCTCTTTCCTGATTTGATGGTGGGAATACACTCTCATCCATTCTGTAGATGTTTTCTGGCTTGAACTCCTTTTCAATCATTCCCTTTCTGACCACCTCAAACCAGTGCCTTACCACATCTGGATTCAAGGCCCTAGCTCACTGCATGTCCAGTGGCCTTGAGCAGTGTGTCTGGACTTCCTCTGTATGCCGCTGAAGGAATCTCTCAACCCAGTGCATTTCTACCCCTGTAGTTGATCTCTCTATGTTGCACTTTTTGATGATGGTGTTGGCATAATCATGGATGTCATGGTGCATGAGGGGGATGCCACGATTGGCTGATTCAAGGATAAGACTGACAAGAACTTGCTCTTCTGCTGGTGACAGGAGTTGTGTCAACACATTAAACTCACTTATGGATCTTCTGCCATGTACCAGCCTCCATAAAGTAGATGGATTCATGTGATGTTGCTTTGCAATAGAATGGCACCCCAGTTTTTCCCCCAATTTTGTCTGTTGTTTATTATAGTTGTTGAGTGCAGCTTGGCACCTGGAGTTGTATGAATCACATTGCTTCTGCTTCTGGACATGTTCAGAGAGAGAACATCTGACCATTCAAGCTGTGACAGAATTGGTAATTGAGAACAAAGTGTAGGGATTGACACTGACCAATGACATGGGAATGCTGAATGTCATGTGGTTATGCCCTTTTGTCAGGTGTTGTCACCCAATACATACTTTTTTCCAGTACTCCAGTTGTCTTTTTCATCTTGCAATTTCTCTCTCATAATTACACTTTCACAGCCTTTGACTGAGATTCACCAGTATCTGATTTTTAGCACTTGCTTCATTCACCTGAAACAGCCTGGAATATTTCTACAAGTAGCTATTGTATGTACCCACTTCATGTAATTGTAGCTAAGCTTCAACTCATGCCATGACTTTAAAATGAGCTACTAAGTCAAGGAATAGGCAAGTGTCAAGGAAAGGGGGAACACTGTATATGTTTTATGTAAATTTATATGAATTTCCATATGGTTTCCATGTGTAGTTTACATGAAGTTCATCTTTTTATTGAAGTTGCATAGCCATATAGCTGAATGTGTAATTTATATATGATTTATACAAATTTACACAAATTTATATGTGTAGTTTATATGAAGTTTACATGTTTTGTAATTAAATTGCCTTATTTGGATGTTCAGAACGAACTTAGTGAAGTTATGTCAATTTCATCAGACAGATGCTTGATTATAATTATAATAATAATAATAATTATTATTATTATTTTTCCATTTTCTATTTCTTTTACTTTGGGCGCTTGTTAGGTGCTTACTCTGGCAATCCCCATGACATGCCACTTTGTATTGTGGCTCACTGCCACATCAAACTCCACCTTCTCTTTCTCAACCACCACCATCCCCTTGCATCTTCCCCTGTTTTCAACCACTCCAACACAACGACATGCCCCCAAGAGGCTCAGGCAAGCCAACATTGGCATGACACAGCAGAAAAGCAAGAAACAAGAAAGAGGGCAACCCAAGGTAGGTCCCTGTAAACCCCTTACCTTTTCCCCTAACTAGTGCACACATGTGACTACAGTCACATGTGCCTTATTTATCATCTCACGTTTCGAACGTGAGATTTTAAAAAAACTACAACTTTTACTTATCACACTCACTACGCAAGTACGTACCGTGAATATACGTTGGTCAAACGTACCTTGCACCACGTGCGATAAAGAGTACTCAGTGAGTACTTACACTTTTTTACGTTTCCTTAAAAACACGTTTCGCGAGTATGAGATGCAGAGGCAGAGGCCGAAAAAGGCTCATAGCTGAGAACACTGGAGAAGGACCTGCTTCCATTCCCCATGTGGGAATGCCCCAGGTGGCCGACATGTCCCATGAAGAGAGAACCAGTGAGCTCGGCTCGAGATCCATATGATCTCGTCATTCTTCCCACCAGCTCGGAGATCATGAGCGAAATGATGAAGGCCACGCTAGCCCTCTTCTGTTCCTCGCTGCAATGCCTCCCCCCCTCATCCCACAACCACGTCGTGGATTCGAGCCCTCCGGGCAGGAATACCCGCCAGTAGGCGACCTCGAAGGATTGCACCCACGACCACTGTCCTCATGGAGTTATCATGGGTTTCCTGACGATACAATTTGTCAAAATCCCACCCATATGGGTGGGACTGGTCCGCCAATGCTGGTGAGAGACCACGGTTCAACCCATTGCTCCCCCACTAGGAGCTCTCTTCGTGACGATGAAGATAACCCTCTCCACCTGAAGCGAGAAGGCGATAGCTGTGCTGAATGAGGCACGCTTCGCTCTCGAAGCTCCGCAGTGAGTGTCATGAGCGAGAATGCTCGACAAGAACAGTGTGCAGCAAAGCGACCATCCATGGATACTGGAGTGTCGGATGGATGCCTAAGCATTCCCAGTGATTCGGTATTGCAGTGGCTCCAGAGCAACCTGCCCCCGATCACTGACGACATTGCAGTGATTGCTGCCTCGCGAACGGCCCACCTGCAGTCCCTCCACGGACAGCCGCTGGACCCCGATACCATCCGGGATATCTTAACACAGGTACAAGCCGAGCAGGCCGCCAAGACGCTCGTATACAACAAAGCTCCTGCTCGACAGACCGCCCGTCCAATCACGCCCACAGAGCCACTTCCCCCTCCTCCCCACATCCCAGGAAGGGCTACCGCGTTTTGCGATAGAGTCATACTACAGAAGTGGCATAATGCCGCCATGACCGCCTGCGAACTCACCACCATCGTCAATCAAGGTATCGACTTCGATTCGGAGGGAAATCCATGGGAACGTGTTCCTGAGGAGCCCAAGCGCGAACCAAAGCGAGCCCATGACGACCGCCATGGCAATACCAGTGACAACAACCACCATAACTCGTGACGTGGGCCACGCCGTCAGCCATCTAATGATGGGGATGACAACGGGCATCACAAGCGGCACCGAACCCCGCAAAATAGACTAAATTCCCGCAGTCCTTCAGGGTACGAACATACATATGCCCCCCCTCCCGCTACTGGAAGGCACATCGCCAAAGACGACGACTTCCCCTCGAACGGATCGTCCACCGACGACCACCCTGGATCTGACCGGGGACCACCTTAAGACCGTCGCAGCTCCCGAGAGCAATGGTACCCTAGCCTCCAGGACGACACGGAATGCCGCCCACGTGAGGAAAAGTGTGTAGAATTCGACTATGATCGTGTCTCCGAACGCGATGGAGCACGAGGGCCCCATATTTCTCATAGAGACATGGGGATGGCCAGTGCCATAGATCAACTGGACGTCTCTGGGTACTCCAGAACTATTCGTCAGCGATACGCTGACATGATACACAAATGGCTGGGTCAGCCGTTCGAGCTTCCCCCTGGGACCAAGCCACCCTCCCACACGCAGAAACCAGACAGATGGTCTGGTGACGCCGATGTGGACAAATTCAACTGATGGCTCCATTCTCTCATGAGGTGGCTTCGCATTAATCAATATAGTGTTCCCACTCATGAAGAGGAATGCCTCGACGGTGAAGCCGCCGTGTGGTTCGACGAAGAGGTTGAGGACGCCGATGACGATCAGCGTTGGACGTTCCTGCATGTCGTAATTGGGTTATACAACCAGTTCGTGCAGCCCACAGCTATTCAAGACGCTACGGAGGAGTTCCTCTCCACTGAATACTCGACTCGACTACAACGGGGGTGTGTGGGTTCTTGGACGCCCTAGAACGCACTGTGAAGTGTATGATACATCCTTCCGACGCATACATGTTCCAACGACAATTTGTCGTCAGCCTTCCTGCCTCTATTCGCAACAGGCTAGTGGATCGCGGCTACAATGCCGAACGACACCCCATCTCCGACTTGTATTTGGTCGCTCTCCAGGTGGAGGAAAGTCGAGTGATGGCTAAGCACTACACTCACGCAGTGGCTGCCAACCATGCCAGGAACCATCCTGGAGCTTCAATGAACAGTGGTAAGGTCAATAAGCCAACGGTCACCGCCTATGTACCTTGTTCTGGTCATAGATTTGGGCATAGCAAGCCCGTTCCTATGGGTGCGCGTAGACCAGAGACCATCGAACAGGGCACCACCGCGGGAACTCCCAATAATGGTGGCAGGCAAGTCGTAGCTGGACCATCGCGTTCCGCCCAGAATATCCCCTCTCGACCAGTTACGAGAGTGCAACCCCACCGTGCTTCCGGCAGTGGCCACTTTGACGCCTCGAAGGTGAAGTGCTATGCATGCAGGAACATTGGGCACATCTCCACTGACCCGAGATGCCCTAGATATGGACAACTGTGCCTGAATGCGGCATGAGTCGACGATGAATCCGGCGGCACCATGCAAACCCCAAATGACTCAGCGCCCGATACCATGAGCGATCATGGAGGTGACGGTGATATCGTCCAGCATGATGAAGATGGCCTGGAGGGGTCACAATATTCATCACCAGATGATGAGCACAACGAATTCGATAGGTATTATGATGTGAGCGATGATGTCATGCACATGGGCACGATGGATACAGAGTGGCCCGTATGATTGTGCAGCATGACGACGGCTGAACCACCCATTGAGGGTGGACGCGGAGCAGTAAGATTGGCTGCCTTCCGCCCTAAATACCAACCATCGGGCCATTCAGTGGATCGCCCAAAATGGGCAAACATTGTTATGAAGTCGATAGCACAATACATGACTATCAACGGTGTACGAGCCTACACCCTCTTCGACTTGGGATGCACGACCGATTGCATGAGTCCCGACTTCGCTAGAGTAGCAGAGGTCAAATACAGATATTTTAAGGATGTCATCCCACTGCAGTTGGGAACGGTTGGGAGCAGTGCAAGCATACAGTTTGGCACATACACCTGTGCCATATTTGGAACCATTGATTCCAGGGAATACTTCAATGTTGCTAACATCGACAGGTACGACCTCATTCTGGGAACACCATGGATGCACAAGTACGGTGTATTGCTGGACTTTGCCAATCGCGTGATCCATGTGGGAGATCAGACGTACCCTTCCCTCATGGAGGGGGAGGAATCTGTCGAAATGGCACGACGACACGCTGTCCAGAAGAAGGAATGACTAGACTCCCAGTCAAAGCAGGCGCAGGCACCCAGATCGAAACGGAACGACATCATCGACGTCGATGTGACCGAGATGGCCATGTCGCCAGATCAACTAGACTTAGTTGAACGATCCATTCAGGAACAATTGATCCTGGAAGCACGAAAATCACTGACGAAGTCGAGCAAGGCCCGACAATCTCGCATGGCTCGAGATGATGACGCAGGAGACAGTCCTGAATACCTGAGACAAATGGGCCCGGATTTTGAAGCCGTATTGTCTGGGGTAGAAGTATATACAGATGAGCACATACCTCATTTACGATCGAGATGGTTATTTCGATGTAAAGATATCATGGGAGGCTCGCCCAACAAACTCCCCCCTCTTCGTGTCATTAATCACATGATCCCTCTTTATGACGAGGACAAGAAATATAATTATTATTTGCTGCGCTGTCCTAATTCTCTGAAATCACACCTTTCGGACAAAATTTCGAAATACCTCCAGTCGGGGTGGTGGGAAACTTGTCAGACGGATCAAGCAGCCCCCATGCTATGCGTCCTGAAGAAATCAGGAGGACTACATACCATCGTAGACTGTAGAAAACGGAATGAGAACACTTGTCCTGACGTTACCCCATTCCCAGACCAGGATAATATCCGCCTGGATGTAGCGCACGCAAAATATCAGTCTAAAATCAATTTTTCTGATGCATACAAACAAATCCGCATAGAACTGCGGGATGTGTGGAAGACTGCATTCGCCACTATATATGGCACCCTGTTGAGCAATGTCATGCAACAGGGTGACTGTAATGCTCCATCAACATTCCAGTGGATAATGAACCTGGTATTCCGAGAATACATTGGGAGGTTCATTCATGTCTACTTAGATGATGTATTTGTATACAGTAATACGATCAAGGAACACAAAGAGCATCTTCGTCTGGCCTTCGCCAAAATTTGAGAATTCAAATTCTACCTTAAGCCTGAGAAGTGCGATCTGTACGCCGACCGTGTAGACTGCCTCAGACACATCATCGACAACGATGGGCTACACCCCGACGGGGATAAAATCACCTGCATACGCGAGTGGAGGACACCACAGTCGTACAACGACATTCAACAGTTTCTGGGGCTGGTGCAGTATCTCGCACACTTCGTCCCTGACCTGTCTGCCTACGCAGGCCCGTTGCAGTCCATGGAGAAAAATGGCCAGACCTTTGTCTGGAGACTAGTTCATGACAAGTGCTTCACCATGATCAAAGAGCTATGCGCTCAACATCCTATACTCAAGCTGATTGACCCCCTCAAATCGGATATGGTTTGGGTGATATGTGACGCCTCCACGTCGGGACTTGGAGCAATGTATGGACAGGGACCCAAATGGATGACCTGCCGCCCAGCGGGCTTCTTGTCCAAGAAGTTCACCCTGGCTCAACACAATTATCATGTCTACGAACATGAAGCGTTGGCCATTCTCGAGGCACTCCTCAAATGGGAGGATAAACTGCTGGGGTACAAGTTCACGGTGGTCACAGATCACCGTGCCCTTGAATTCTTCAGCCAACTGAAGAAATTATCACCACGACAGTCGCGGTGGATGGAGTACCTCTCTCGATTTCGATTCGAGATCAAGTACGTGAAGGGTGTACTTAACAAAGTAGCGGACTGCCTTTCATGTTATTACTCAGAGGACACGCCTCAGGACGTCCATCCTAAATCCGAGTACGTGAACGCCAACGTGCAGATAGATCCCGACCACGACCTCCTGTCATGGGAACGTATCCGCGAGCTCCACCCACTGGGAGTGAGCTTGTTAGCTCAACGCCTGGTCGACAGGATTGAGAAGCAGGATATCAAGGCGAACCACCTTGGCCCCGCCCTGGAAGGAGAAATCTCCCTGGCTGGGGGAGACGACCTCACCATTCTGGAATCACGCCCCAAAGGCACGCATCTGTGTGATTTACTTCATCAACAGAACGAATTCACTGCCTTGGTGAAAGAATTATACCTGAGGGACCCACTGCTATCGAAGGTGTTGGCTAAACCTATGGATTATTCATCGTTCTTTGTGAAGGACCACCTCATTTGGACCCGAAACCTCAGGCGAGAGGTGGTATTGTGCATATCACAGGGCACATTGAAGGATAATACTCTGACGGGTATCATTATCGAGCAAGCGCACTCAATCGTAGGACATTTCAGTAGCCAGAAGACGTCAGAGTACATCCAGCGATGGTACTGGTGGCCGAAAATGACGAAGATGATCACGACCTTTTGCAACTCCTGCGTGCCCTGCAAGTGAGCCAAGGGGAACTACCAGCCTCCCACTGGCAAGCTACACTCGCTACCAGTTCCCACAGCACCATGGGACAGCATCAGTATGGACTTTATCAGTCCCTTCCCTGAGGTTGATCACTTTAACTACCTGTGGGTAGTAATATGTCGAATGACCTCCATGGTACATTTGATTCCGGTCACCACCTGCACCACTGCCTCGGAACTCTCGTGGATATATCTAAAAGAGATTTGTCGTCTACATGGGCTACTGTCCAGTATCGTGTCCGACTGGGACTCGAAATTCACCTCCAAATGGTGGACTGAACTACACCGATTGCTTGGTGTTAAATTAAGGATGTCTACCTCGTTCCACCCGCAGACGGATGGACAGACCGAACACGTCAATCAGTTGATAGCCCAGATACTTCGATCAGTGGTTACCGCTGATCAGTCCAACTGGGTGGCTAAGCTCCCCATGGTGGAGTTCGCTCTCAACTCCAGTGCCAGTTCCACTACTGGATTTGCCCTGTTTGAGGCGAATTATGGATTTTTACCATCTATGTTGAACGTCCATAGGCACAATACTGATTGCGCTCCTGGCGTGGCAGCCTTTGCTGAAAAGGCATGGCAGAACCTATCAGATGTGTACGACACGATCATAGAACACCGCGTGTTTCAAACATATCACGCTAACACCAAACGTCGTGATGAACCCAGTATTAATGCTGGAGACATGGTCTATTTGTCTACAAGTAACCTGGCGCTCCCTAAAGGAAGGGCCAGCAAACTACTCCCCAAGTACATAGGGCCGTACAAGGTGCTACAGGCCTCCCCTGGGACCTCCAATTACTTGTTGGAATTGCCCGCGTCTCTGAAGACGCGGAACCTGCACCCCAGGTTTCATGTATCGAAACTTCGGCCCCACATGCCGAATGATGCCCTACTATTTCCTAATCACACCCCAGTTGACCTGTACGATTGGGGCACTCCGGATGACACAGAATGGGTGGTCGATGAAATCACCGCCCATAAGTGGAATGGTAAGCAACTACTACTGCAGGTACAGTGGAACTTGGGCGACACCACCTGGGAACCCCATTCCCATTGTGAAGAACTCGAAGCTCTCGAGAGATATCTCAAGCTAATGAATGTCCAGCAATGTGAGGACCTGCCGCGACGGACCAATGATAAGATTGGCGCTCGGAGACACCGGTAGTACTGCAGCTGGCTTGTCGGGTAGTAAGCACATGGTGCCTACACTGCAAATGTGATGTCGGGGATTGAATCGGAAAAGACAAATCAATTGTTGAACCAACCCACCACCACATCACATCAACAAATACCCAATACATGGCTTCTACAGGCAGTCAGCCGCCTCCAGACCACCCCATGGGTGGTCCCAACCCACCTGATAACTTGGGTGGAAGGAAATCTCCAATGTGCCTCACCGCGCGCCAAAAAGGAAAACAGCGCGCAGACTGCGCATTCCGTGACAAGCTCACGGACGATGAGGTCCATCAACTTTCATCCTTTCCCTCCCCACCCCCAGTGGATGGAACTTCCGAGGCACCCAGTAACTGGGTAGCACACCTGGGGTATCGATGTGTCATATGCACCGACCCTTCCTGCACTATGTGCTTGGCTTACAGCCAGCACTGCATGCAAGGATACATGGACCCCCAGATGGGGCCCATCGATCGCAGAATGGCCGCGATTCTGCACCCCAAACTACCTCGGTACGCAGAGCGAATGTACAATTCGTGGCGCGTTATCGAGGAAATTTCGAGGGAGGGGAGGGGGAGGTTAGAAGATGACCTGAGATACTATCGAGATCAGCTCGATGACACTCACAACGAAATTCGTGACCTACGATGACAAATTGACGAGTTGGATGACCGACGTGACGTGCGTCGGAAGATAAGAGACCCCACCACCGGGGGAACGTCCACGATGAAGATCGTGGAAATGAAAGACGACTACTACGACTCGGCAGAGGACTTGGGTGACGAAGAACCAGACGAAGACCCATATCCACCATTGCCCAGTGCAGCTGCAGCTGCAACATCATACTCCAGTCTCGTAAATCTACGAGAATCACAATCCCAGTTCGACGAAGCTGGAATCCCCATAACCCGGAGTGCTTGGGAACACGCCAATCGGCTTGCCCACATTCCAGGGAATCATGACATGGTAAACGCGTGCAAGGTGGTGGCCAATGCCACCAATTGTGCTCACAGTGAGCGGCAGCCTTTGACCACCGCCCAACAAATTGCCCTCAGGAGTTGGCACGTCCCCCCATGGACGAAGAACAATATACACCCCCGCCCAATGAGACCAAGCGGGGACTGTTTACCAGCCCCAGCGGGGCCCTCGACCCATCTGGCTCTGGCAGCTGCACACGACAACCCGCACGTACCTATCCCGATCAACAGCACCCCACTGCCAGCTGCAGTGGAAACATCGTTTAACATTCGCCGTCCCGGCATGGCCCCCCCACAATCTGACGATCTGCCCCAACGATGGGCGGCATATATTATCACTATGAACGCTGTGTTCATAGACCACCACCCAGTATCCAGGACCCTCTCAACCTTCGCCAGGTGCGGGGATGGCGCGCCATGCACATGCTCAGTCCCACCGAACAATCGGCAGGCGCCTCCTTCGGGCAGCAGCGGACGCTGTTCAATCAGCGATTTTGTGAATTACTGGCTGGGAACGGCCAGTACAGCAGTATCATCGCTTGTGACCACCTTGTCATTGTGAATGTCAGCAACTTCCACCCATTGGGTGGGTCCATTGACAACCTGACCATTGGTGCGGTCGCTCAGCACCTCGCCGATTGCAGTTTCTCGTACACCTGGGCCGACGATTGCTGGGACTTCGCCCAGGCCTGGGTCATGGACGACCATAACAATGGTCAGGATCTGATGGCCACCCGTCAGTTATTGGGATTGGTATTGGATACCAACCGACCCCCACCATTTCCCCACGAACCTGTAAGGCTCGTGGACTTCATGGCTCTCCGGCCACCCGGCTGTCCCCCATCACCAGCGGCGGGACGACCATCGCGATGTGAATCAGGTCTCCGGGCCACCTGCGTCTGCCCCGCTTATTCCGGGGAAACATCCTCCGCTGCTTCCGGCAGCGGGATATCTGCAATCGCGCCCTCCTCAGGCTGATATCGTACCTCTCCACGACCCCCTGTCGTGGGTTCCACTTCCACGGGAATAGCTAATCCTGTTCCTCCCTTCACTGTGAATCTCCTGGGGGCCACCGCCGGAGGTTCCAACGTCGAGGCATCCCTCAAACCGCCACTTATTCCGGGTGGCCCGCCTGTATCCCTGGGAGGGCTCGTCACTGTACCTGCCTATTTCCCTCGTGGCCCCACCTCATCCCTTGGCAGTGATGCCGCGGGTTCCAGTGTAGCCCTGTCGGAAGTCTCACTATCCGGTACCCCTTCCGTAATCACGGAAGACAACGACGACGACATGGACTAATGTCCTCCTGCCCCACTACCTATTAGTAGTGGATTGCCTACCTTCATATCCTGCTGCCCCACAGCAGCGGACTATCCACCCTTTATACCTGCTGCCCCACAGCAGCGGGCCACCCTTTATACCATTGCCCCACAGCAATGGGCTCATTATTTCACTTTGTTACTACCTGTCTCATATCCCGAGATTACCACTCTCCTTTTATCCATTCTCTTTCTTCGTAGATCGCATGATGCGATCTAAGGGAGGCGGGGTGTAAACCCCTTACCTTTTCCCCTAACTAGTGCACACATGTGACTACAGTCACATGTGCCTTATTTATCATCTCATGTTTCGAACGTGAGATTTTAAAAAAACTACAACTTTTACTTATCACACTCACTACGCAAGTACGTACCGCGAATATACATTGGTCAAACATACCTTGCACCGCGTGTGATAAAGAGTACTCAGTGAGTACTTACAGTCCCACCTCTACCTCTTTTTTTCCCTCCACTGACAATTCCCCATTCCCATCCATCTCTCATATGGCCAACCTCATTTTCCATCTGTACACCTCCATGCTTGTCAATGTCTCCTGTGCTTGTTGACACACCCCATGCTTGTTGGCATCACCCCCCATGTTCCACAATGCTGCCCATGCTTGTCAACACATCCCACACTCGATGTTGTCCCCCTGCACTATGACATACTTCCACACACATTGATGATATCCCCAATGCTATGACATGCCCCCACCCTTGTTGACTTGCCCCATCTGTGTCAATGTCATTACCACACTCATCATCTCACACTCAATGCCTGCCCACTCTCCCATGCCTGTTGATGCTGCCCTCCCCTCTTTGGACATCAGCTCTGTGAAGCCCAGGTCCACCTGCTCTACTGCTGCTGCTACCAAGGCCCAACAAGAAGACAATGAGTGAGTCACCTCACCCATCTACTAGTACATGTATAGTAGTGGTAGTACATTAAATAAATAATTCTTTTAAATTCAGAAAAAATTAATCAAACATTGTGTAATAGAGAGGAGCCTGTGGAATCTGTCAAGAAGACCCATTGTAACAGACATGTGCTGGATGTTGGGTCGCCTGATCAAAGGAGAGCTTGTATTCCTAGCAAAAGGATCCTGTGGCCCAGGAAATGGGGGTCGCCAGTGACACAGGCTATGGGGAGGTTGACCCACTCAGGGGACGGGCAAGGTCAGTATGCGCAGTGATAGTAAGTGACAAAAGAAGATAGATTTTGGAGTTTGAATATGTATGATATACATAGTAATGCCTGGGCATGATATCTACTTCTATGTGAGGTGACAGTAAGTGCTCAGTTGCTACAGTGCCCCCCAGTTGTTATTGCACACAAGTTTTCTAGTGAGAGAAAGAGAAAGAAGGGAACATAGAAGGTGTATATGATAGAGGCATCTCATAGCAGGAAAAGAAATGGAAGGCAATGAACGGCAGCCAAAGGAGAAAGTGAGGAAGGGAAAAGTAAAAGAAGGAGGGAAATCTAAAAGTTATTTCCGATGGTAGCATGTGTGGTTATGATGCGAGCAGCTGTCTGAACCTTTGAGGCATGGTGAATGATAATGTTCTTTCAGATCCAAAGATGGCTGCAACAGCCATAAGGCAAGTGGTTTGTTTTGTTTGATATTTTGAGGTGTGGCAGTTTCACAGATTGCACAAGTGGTGCAGAAGGCTACAAATTGTCAGGGCAGTGAGTTGACATGAGAACATTTTGCAAGTGGAGTAGCTCCCAGGGGTGATGATGAAGGGGTGAATTGCCAAGTAGTTTGTATTTGAGGTGATTAATTTTGATGTGCTCACTTCGAATTCAAAACCAGTGTGCAATGAATACTGTGACTTATCAGGAAAGGGGTCAGCAAACTAAGTTGTGTGCACTGCTTGCTCAGTTCATTACCTTTCGTCCTCAAACTACTGTATGTAGTGTAGCAGTATATTATCTTAATTCTCATGCAGTAAGTATAATTTTACAAGACCTAGAAAGAGTGCTATGAATATTTTCCCGGCAGCGGTCAGAAACTAAGAGTTATACAGAAGTCAGTCACACAGTCACATTGTCACAGAAGTTGCAGTTTTGCAACGAAAAACATACAAATGAGCTCAGAAAACAAAAGAATCACACTACAAGTACATCTACATGTGGTATAGGTAATGTGAGAGTTGATATCAAAGTTAAAAAAGCGAATTACAAAGGAGAAACAGCATATTCAGCCAGATCGAGCCATGCGAGAGCGAGTGACATGCCGAGAGGGCTTGGGAACATCAGGAGTTTGATTCGGGATTGTGGAGGAGGAACCAGGAAGTGTATCATCACCATTTCCCATGTGAGAACCACCCCTGACGTTGATCCCACTGCAGAAAGCTGGTTCCGAAGGCCCAGCTCCTCCAGCCTTGCCTCACTGACGAGTTTTCACTTTCAAGGGAGTAGGAGAGGTCTGGGGGAGGGGTGGTGGTGACGGGGAAGGCAAAGCTGGTTGCAGAGGGACTGTAGTTGAAGACAAAGGTTGCGCAGCTGCAAGTGCCGCAGGTCGTTGGATACAACATGGAAGAGGGTGTGGGTGTGCTGGTGGTTGTGTGGTTGGGGTGCGCTTTGGAGTGTGCTGTGCTCGGGTGTCACTATCAGGCTTGGAGTCTGACTCGGATGATGAAAGTGGGATATTCTCACCATCAGACTCTGCAAGTGTGGGTTTCAGAAAGGCGGGGCATGCATATTAAGTAGATGTTATACTGAATTGTTTAGTACATACCTGAATCTGTGGTCACCTGCTTTCTACCTCCTCGCCGAGCAGGTCAAGATGCCTTGATGATGTTGTGCTCGGCAGCCACCAATCCATGCAAGGCCTTCTCCATTGCCCCATCCATGGCCTTTCGTTCTGCTGCTTCCTTTCACTGTTCTGCAGCCTCTAGGTGTTTTTGCGCACTGGCCTTCTTCGCAGCAGCCTTTTCTTCATCTCGTACCTGCTTATCCTGCTTCTTCTTCTGCCGATCCTCTGCACATTGATCTTTCTCCACTTCCTTCACCTTCACCTGTTCTTTGTTATCCTGTAGTGCCTGGAGAGCTTGTTCTGATGTCATATGGCGCGCACCAGAGGTGTCAGCTTTCACTTTCACTGCTGTCTGGTGATGGAAGCTGTTGGCAAGCTGTCATAGTCGGTCAATCTCGAGAGTGCAGATGTGCAGCTGCATGTGGTCTGTTTGAACTTGCGCGTAAAGGGTTTGCACGATGTTGCGCAGCTTGCGATTTTGCAAGACAAAAAGCTCCTTTAAGGAGGTGGTGGGAAGCGCAGGTGGAGGACCAATATACATGATGTTGGAGGGGAGGGGAATCGTCGATATGTCGGTTTGCGTGAGTTGGTGAGTGTGGTTGGGAATCAACAGATGTGGTTCAGATGTCGTGGGTTCTTTGTTAAGTAAGTCAGGTGACTTGGTAATGGGGGACAATAGGGGGGATTGAAGAAAACAATGTAACATGTCCTGTTGTTGTATTTGTGGCAGGATCCTACTTATCATCTGATATCACTGCTCTATTAAGTGGATGTATGCCAGTAATGGCAAATGAGGTGATGATAGTGTGGACTTTGAATGCTTCCTGATGTGCAGCAGCATAGAATGTGAGAAAGGTATTTGGAACCACACCGTAGTGGAACACTCGAGAACTAGAGATGAGAGGATCAAGAAGTGGATTTCGTAGTCGTAGTCCAGAAGTAAGTCAATACTAGGCGTAGCTACTGTTTATATAGTAGCGCCCAGGTCACATGTGGTCAGGAGTCAGGGGAAAGGGGTAAACACGTTTACACTCGCCCACCCTCTAAAGAAAAGGCGTAGACATGTCGCAAGTAAAAACGATGTTGTCGGGTAGGCACTCCAGGAACGAGAGCACTGCTGCAGCTGAGATCCTTGTCTTCTTCGTCCTTTTTCTTCGCACCACAGCACCATCAACACTAGGCCGCAAAGTCAGCCACCTATCCAGAGCTTCCAATTCCTCGACCTCCGCATGAGGCAACCAATGATTTTCTTTGTCACCATACCCACGAAAAGACACCAGGTATTCCATACCTCAACGCCCTTGCTTCTCGTCCACAATCCCATCAACGAAATATTCATCATTACCTGATTCCCCAGCGACAGCAGCCGGTCGCTCCAAGTTGCGGGAAGGGAATAGGTTACCATCGTTTTCGACAAATGGGCGTAGCAAGCTAGAGTGAAAGGTAGGGAAAACATTCTCAGTGTTCAGCATGTTAAGGGTATAGGACGACTTCTCTGGGTTCACGCAGATAACCTCATAGGGACCATCAAAACGAGGCATGAACTTAGCCACACGGTTGTCACCAGAATGCATGTACTCCTTGCGCCTGTTTGAAGTTGAGAGGAAAACGGAATCGCCAACGGCGAACTCCTGGTCAGGACGGCAGTGGGCGTTAGCTTGAATCGTTTGTGAAATTTTTGCAGCCAATAAGTTATCCTTCGCTTCCTTGGTCAAGTCAGAGAGTCGCGAGATGATGTCCACCGCAGCAGTTGGTACATCAGAGGGAGGCGATTCAATCATAGGCGGCAGGACACGTGGAGAGAGACTGAGTCGAAGCATGAAGGGCGAGAAACCTGTGGACAAGTTAATAGTGTTCATGATTGAGAAATGGACAGCAGGCAAGCCCTTGACCCAGCCTTTCTGGTTTCAGTCGACGTAAAATCGCAGGCATTGAATCACAGTCTTATTCGTTCGCTCGCTTGAACCGTCTGTTTCAGGGTGAAATGCACTCGATAGCCTGAGTTTAACACCCGTTAGTTCGTGTAAGGCACTTCGGAAACGTGAAACGAAAAGCTTATCGCAGTCACTAGTGATGGTTCGTGGCAGACCATTTTCGCAGTACCAATGGTTGAAGAAGAGCGCAGCGACACGCTCGGCGGTGACATCCTTGCGACAGGGAATCAGCCTGATATCAGCACCCAGTCTGTCTGTGATTGTGAGCAAATAATCGAAGCCCTCATCTGGAGGTAATGGGCCGACGAAGTCGAGTGCGATGTCCTGTAAACGATCATCAGGAACAGGAAGGGAGTGAAGCGGACCGGCGGGCTTGCATGTCGGCGCCTTGTTACGTTGGCATTCGATGCATCTGGGAATGTACGCTTGTTCAAGATCTCTCCACATGTTCGGCCAGTAGAAGGAATCACAGAGAGCTTCATAAGACTTCGTAGCGCCGAAATGGCCCAATGAGTCGTGCGCGAGACGGAAAATGGCTTCGCGGACTGAGGCGATACGAGGAACGACAAGTCTGTCTGCCACGAATAACGGACCAGCTCGCCTGCTAACCCCCGTGACTTTGATGCTGTCAACCAACAGCTTGGAGCACCAAGGGTCGTCCCTATAACCAGCTTTGATCGAGCTCAGAAGCTCGGAATCTGTGGAGACTGTCAGCACAGGCGCGACAACTGCTCGTCATAGTTCATTGCCCGTATATCTAGCCTCCTCTGACAATTCCGGGCGATGTGTCCCAATCCTCCACATTTGAAGCATTTAACTGGGGTTCGTTGTGTCCGGTCGACATCCATTGCGTTTGGGTCCCTCTGAGTCGGTCGGGACTGCTGTTCTGTTTGCTGTGGGGCTGGCTGCTGCGACTGCCCTTGCCCCCTTCCTTGCCATTGGCCTTGCTTCTGGCCTTGTTGTCGTTGTGGGGGCTGCCCCTGCTGGCGTCCCCGACTATGTCCCTTGTCGTAGGCCTGTACTTCACGCCACTGCCTATCGAATTGAATGGCCTCCTCACTCCAAGTTTGATAGTCAGCTGGGAGTGGGTGTAGGCTGTAGAGTCGTTTTAGTAGGCCAGGGTTCAATCCACGCTTGAATAGTTCCACCAGGGCTACGTCATTGTAACCTGTGTCTGCCCGTAGTGCTTCAAACTTCATGACATATTCTTCTGCTGCCTCGTTTCCCTGCCTTAGGGTGGACAGCGTTGTGATCGCGGTCTCCCTTAGGTTTGGATCGCCGAACATTTTTTCTAGCTCTTCCGAAAATCTTTGGAAGCTAGATACTATTGGGTCGTATCCACCATTATTCCTCCATTCCAGGGCTCGATTGATCATTTCATTTTTCCAATTGTCAACTTTGCGTCCTTGAATAAACGAGAGGGTGTACAGGACTTTAGTGTTTTCGTTTGTAAATTGCCACTCATTGATGGCAATGTACATCCGAATTCCTCGAAGGAATGATCGGCACTTGGCTCGTTCGCCGTCAAAGATTTCAGGCTTTGCGAGCTTGGGTGCGATGGGACGGGCGGCTTCAATGGGAACGGGATTTGGGGGTGGTATTGGGGCTGGTGTGGGGGCAGGAACCGGAGTGGGTACATGTTGGGTGCAAACGATGCTGGTGAGTTGTTTGTATCGAGCCTCCATTTGAGCAAGGCGGTCCATGAGCATCATCAGCATGTTTTCCGTAGTCATAGGTGGCTGCGGGGGTTGCTGGGGTTCTTGAGTGTTCTGGTGAGAGGGTCCGTCCATGTCGCGATCCCCGATGTTGTCGAAGCTCGAGAGGCTGCTATTGGACATGGGTTACTGGTGAATTCGGTTGGGATTACCCTGTCAATTAACGCTGAATTTCAACCTAGTGCACGCCAGCACCTGAGCAGACAACGTTAATGAGGAAGGAATTCTTCGGCAAGAATTACCCTGTCAATTGACACTGAACTTCAAGCTAGTGCACACCAGCACCTGAGCAGACAATGTCAACGAGGAAGGAGTTCTTCGGCAAAAGGTTACGCCGATAATCGATGATTATGGGTGGTGCGATAGTCGATGACTATGGCGACGGATGATGGAATTTTGAACGGGATTATGTGGTAGAAAAAGAGACAATGTGGAAAGAAAATGTGAAACATATCTTGTGTCAAGGTCGGGTGGTTGTTCTTCACGGGTAGGTGCTGCAGAGTAGAGATGATAGAGGTGTAGGAGGGACGTTAAGAGGGTAGCTCGTTCTTCTGTTAGGGCGACACTAGTCCAGGACTAACGTGGCTCCTACAAGAATACTAAAACCAAAAGATAAAAGAAATGGAAAGGATAGCTGGGTTGACTTAGTCTGACACTAGTTGAACTAGCGGAAATCCCAAGAGAACGAGCTGTCGTCTCTGGGTATTGGATTGATGAATATATACTACTATACATGTGATATCCTCATGTACTACTACACACCGTAACCAGCCAGCGTTCCATGGAAAGCGCACCGTTTGTGCATGGCGTCTTGTCATGGCTGCGGGTTGACTGCGGACATGTGGTTTCGGTGTGGTTCTTACTAAGGCTATTGTAATAGATATGTAATGCTAATTAGTAAAGAGACGTGTCATCGGGCACGTGTGTATACGTGTCGTGACTGATAAGATAAGGGGAATTGAAGAAGAAAATATCGAACCATAACAGGACTGCACCAGTGCCTAGATCAGAAGCATCAGTCGTGACAAAGATTTTATTGTCGCTGGGATTCTCATGGTCGATGACAGTGAGGCAGTCGCGAGACGCGACCAGTGACTTTATACCGTCAAACGCGGCCTGATGTTCTGGCCGCCAAATAATATGCTCATTGCCAGCCACCTTGTTCGTGAGAGGAGTGAACAACGCCGTGAGATCTGCCAAATGAGGGAGAAAGGCGGAAAGGTAACGAACAAGCCCTAGAAACTGTTGCACATCAGAAGCAGTACGTGGGGTAGGCCATGACGAGATCTTAGCTGCTTTGGAACTGTCCACCTCGATACCGTCGGCAGAGATGTGATGTCCGAGAAACTCAATTGACGTGCAAAACAGAGAGGTCTTCTTCAGCAAACAATAAAGGCTCGCAGCTCGCAGAGCCTGGAGGATCGTTTCGACGTTCCGGATATGTTCTGCCAAATTGGCGCTCCATATGATGATATTATCTAAGTAGACGTGGCAGATCTTTCCGATCCAAGGTCGCAATGCCACAACCATACGACACTGATGTGTGGAGGGCGCGTTGCAGCAACCTTGTGGCATCACCACCCATTCGTACAGACCGAAAGGTGTCCTAACGGCCGTATACTTGATGTGGTCGGGATGGACTTTCATCTGAAAAAATGTGTTAGTCATATCCAATTTTCCCCAAATCCTACCGTGACCACAATCGGCCAGGATGTCCGCGATGCGCAGCAGAGGAAACTTGTCTGCGACCATGTTCTCGTTGAGCTCCCGGTAATCGTTAACCCAACGTGGCATTGCGTTTGGATCAGCCTTGAGCACCAGGAAAGCCGGGCTGGAATATTCAGAATCCGAGGGACGCATGCGCCCAGCCGCGAGATGTCCATCCAAGAGAGTACGCCAAGCGTCCTGCCATTTCCTAGGACATGCGTACTTGCGTTTTCGAACGATCTTGTGCACGTCCTTCAAGATAAAGCGGTGGTAAGTGGTACCCGGAAGCTGGTGGACAGGAGGGATATCATCTGGAAACAAGTCAGCATACTTGCGCTTCATTTCACCATCCATACGCTGCAGCTGAGCCTGGAAAGTTTCCATTGCGTTCAGGTCCTCGATACGCTCCTTAAGTGCTGCAATGATGTTGTTCAACTGGGAACCACGTTGTCCGCGCGATGGGTGTGCATTAAGCCGAGGACGCAGACGAGCAGTCATCTCCTCGCCAAGCAGAACATCGCGGATAGCAGGCTGTGCACGTCGACGAGCAGCGCGTACGTCGCTCACATGAGTATGACCCGTTTTCCAGAGCAGTGTAGGTTTAGAGGGGACACTTGCGGCAGGGTGCAAGAGATCATACGAAGTATTATTGTCCAGTTTAACAATACAAGAGCTGTTTCTGTGATCGACAACTAAACCATTGGAGTTGAGAAAGGGGAGTCCGAGTATGAGATCTGTAACAAGGGTGGGGGAGACAAAAGCACGCAATGCGCAGGAGGAAAAAACATCCATCAGAAGAAAAGGGGCGAATCTTGACATAAGAGGAGAGGGAGAGAGTCATTTTATCATTTGAAAAGGCGGCTTGACATTGAAAAGGATCTGAGGCTTGCAGGATTGGGAGCTTGAGGCGACGGGCGACGCTCTCCCTAATAAGTACTACGGAAGAGCCATCGTCAATAAGGCCCTTGACATTAAGGGGACAATCGAGTGAAGGGGAGGCAAGATGGCATGACCAGAAGAGGTTAGAACACAAAAATGGCGCGCACCCATCGTCAGAATAGTCGGGGGAGCTGGTCTCCACAACGGCTGAGGCAACGTTCGGGAGGACAGCTGCAACAGTCTCGACAGATCCTTCAAAGCTGATTAATTCCTCGACCGCAGCAGACCCTCCCTCCACGACCGCGGCGACGCGCGCGGTGTTACTGTGAGCCTGATAAGAAACGGGTCGTGCCAGGACATCTGCGGCGGTCAGTGTCTTGTATGTGGCGCCATCAATGGGTGGATTTGGGCATCGGGGGCCTATATGCCCAGTGAAAAACCAGCGACACTTATAACAGTCACTGTTTTCCTGTAACAAGCGGCGCTCAGCGTCAGTGAGCTTCGGGATGGGGACAAAAGTAGATTGGGACATGGGTGACGAAGTGGAAGAGGAGGAGGCACCAGTCGCCTTTGAGAAAGTAGCCATCTTTGGGGGCACGCGTCCAGGTACCGTAGTGCGTATACTGAGTCTAGCGAACTCCTTGGCGATCTTGTCAAACCGTTGCCTGCGGCGCTCATCCAATCTTTTAACTTCGTCGAGCCAAGGGCGAAATCCTGTGAGGCGATTTGTATTCTCGCGGTGGCACTCCTGTGCCAACTCGGGGTCCATCCCAGCCTCGATCGCGTCCCTAAGGAAGTCGTCATTCATGAAAGAGATGGTGCTGGCCAGGAGGTTGTTTCTTGCCATGGTGTCTAGCACAAAGTCCATGAAGGGCTGGGCGCCCTGTTTGAGTCGTAGCACCGCCATTCTCGCCGTATATTCCCAGTCAGTAGGAAGGAAAAGAACACACATACGTCTCCCAGTCCATCTCGGGTAACAGAGGCCCGTTTGCGGCAAGCCAGCGAATCGCGTGAACGCTAGTCATTCCGTAGGCCACAGTTTTGACCATGTTGTGGGTGGCGGTGTTCTTGTGCCTCAAGAAGTTTTCTGATTTGACAAACCAGTCCCATAATAGCGTGGCATCGACGTCTCCCTCCCCCATAGTGGGAGGACGGTTAGGCGCTGATTGCTCAATTCTTGCGCGAATGCCCATGCTTGTAACTGGTTGGAAAGGGAGGGGAAGGGGGTAAGCGGGAGGTTTAGGTGTAGGACACGTTGGGGAAGTAGAAGTAGCTATATGTGTGCTATCCGAACAGGAAGTTCCAGGAACGAGCAGAGTAGTGTTGGGGTTCAGGCGTATGTGTCGTACGACAGTGAGACGTTCTTGCAGAGCAGACTTGGCGCGTGAATGGGAAGAGCTTGTTGGATGTAGAGACTGGGGGTGAGTGTTGGTGACAGTGCGACTGCGTGTTTCCAATGAAATGGGTATCGATGGGCGATTTCTGGGAGGCAGCGTGGTAAACAGGGAAAAGCGGGGGTGAAGACAAGGTGCTGGGGAAAGGCGGGGCTGGTGGAAGGTGGGGCAGGGAACAGGAAGTTGCGGGGAGGGGCGGGGGGGTGGCAGGATCTCAGGGTCGTTACCGCTGAGGACCCCGACTTTGCCGGTTGAGATTCAAGGGTTTTATGTTTGAGGCCGAAGCCTGATCGATCTCAAAAAAAAGTGGAACCACACCGTAGTGGAACACTCAAGAACTAGAGATGAGAGGATCAAGAAGTGGATTTCGTAGTCGTAGTCCAGAGGTAAGTCAATACTAGGCGTAGCTACTGTTTATATAGTAGCACCCAGGTCACATGTGGTCAGGAGTCAGGGGAAAGGGGTAAACACGTTTACAGTATTCTTTGTCACCTTCTTAGCCTTTCGAACTTGCTTCCACCATGCCCGTTGAAGTGGGGAGAATACCAGGACATCGCAAGGCTGTAGAACATGGGTTGTGTGTGGCAGAAGGCAAACAATAATGATTTTGTGGTCCCAGGCATATGAGCAGAATCGAAACATGCAGTGGGAATTGTGGCCATCCAAGATCAATAGGCGGTAGGTATTGGCATCCAGAAGTAGCTTTGCAGTCTGAGGCTCAAAGTCTTGCTCCATCCATATAGAACCGAGTTCCTGGTCAGTCCAACCATTTGGCGACACAGCAATACTATGAAACTTAGGAGTCAGGGGATTATTTTAAGATTAGAGGATATTATTACCTCGCACCACATGGGTTGTTACGCCCCCATTCTAGATTCCTCTTCTGACCTTTAAATATAACCATGGGTCTGATGGCTACTCCAGCGGCTGAAATACATTCAATTGCTGTTACGAGTTCATGGTTTCCATCACTGATCTCATACACAGTTTTTTGATCATGGTCAACTAATGCGGATGAGCGTGCAGCTGCACCCATGACCAAACCTTTCTCGTCCATATTATAGATGTTCTCAGGGTGGATATCGTAATCCCAAATCACTTCTTCTAGGATGTCGAAGTAACTATTCACATTTTGACAGTTTAGTGCTTTTGCACGGCATGCCTTAAGAGCCCACAGTCAGGTTCTACATCACCCGATTGGACCAGACCATCTGTTTCATTGCACTGACTACCTAGAAACTTTGGACATCTTCAGGCAATTCCATGTTAGAAGGATAGATGCCATTGCATATTCTTAGTGCTCTAAAGGGTTCTAGTACACTCTCTTCAACTTACTTCAACCAATACATTGGTGGTGTAAGTTGTATTCATGATTTTTGTGTTTCCGAATGCGACAAGGCAATAAATCCTTTATTTGTCCTTGTTTATTATGAACCTTAAGTGCACCTCCTTTGACGAAATCATGCATAGGTCACCGCCCTGCTCATACTATAATATATGTAATGTCTCAGATCATAGAGTGGATGTTTCTCCAAACCCTAGTGCAAGAATATTATCAAGAAGTTGCATAGATATTTCAGAGCAGCACATTTAAACATCAGTGACCCGTTTCAAGGTCCGACCCAGATTAGGGTGACACACAGTATACTTGCGAGGGAAAGGCTATCCCTGCCAAACGAGAGGATGAAGAATTAGAAAGCGAGCTCTTGATGAATCTAGTGTCGAGCATCACCAGAATATTCCAAAAGCTGGTTGGAGAAGCTGGGCGTTTCTCAGGATTCTGTACTTCTTCTAATGCTAGCAAGTACATAGCTTTGGAGATGGCCAGTCCATCACATCTGTCTGAGTTCGAGACCCCAGTGTGTGAAGGGTACCCTTGGGGTGCACATTGCTTGGTCACTATCCCTGAAGCACATCCAGTAGATCACCCTATTGTCCTGCCAAGTATGCAGCATCTGCTGCACCTCAAAGGGGATCTTCTTGGCTATACTCTGTAGAAGATGAAGGAAGTTGCTAGCAGAGTGTATCTCACTGGGCAGTTTATCTACTTGCCAGAATTTGGATAGCATGAAGGAGTAGGGGCCATACAGTTCTGCATGTCTTTTGGAGATGGCACGGCTTGCCACACTGGAGGGCCCCTCCAGAGAGACAGAGGACACAGAAGTTGAAGAAGGAGGAGGGTGGTCCCAGGGCTCCATTATCAGCAAGTTCCTTATAGCAGTGCATAGCTTCAACTCATCTGCCTCTTCTCATAATTGGGTGCTTGATCTTGCGCAGCTCTGCTCTTTGAATGATTTGTGAAATGAAGAGAGCAGGGAGATAGCTTGCTGTTTCCCCTTCCCTGCTATTGCCTGGGGTTCTGCAGTGTGGGTAAGGAAGGAGGACCCTAGAGTTCTGACCATGTCCTGAACAGATACTTTTGAGCAGGATTGCTTGCACAGGGCAGCTCTGTCTTGCACAGGCCATGCCTGAACCTCTTGCATGCTTGGAACTTCAGGTGCATCTGTCTCAAGGCTGTCCAGATTGAATATCGTTCAGGTGGGTGTGAGTGGCTGAAGCACCAGTTCTGCCAGCATTCTAGTGACAGGTAGTGTGTTCGGGTTCTGCAAAGACAGCTGTTGGTAGCCTTGTCAATTAGAAAGTGATAATGATCCTAGAAGAGGCTTATAGTCAGATGAGCATCTAACATGGCCTACTAACTCTCCATCTTTTAGAGCTAGAGTGCGCAGGTTTGAGCGTCTCTCAGCAAGTCTCCAAGGGGCATCTCTCGTGAATATCAATGAGTAATTTTGCATGAGATCAGAGGGGAGAGTTGAGTACATCCGGTGATGATAGGACTCCTCCCCTCTGCGATACTTGTACAAAAAGAAGCAGGCTACTCCTTCTCAAGCTAAATATAGTGAGACATTCTCACACGCTTCGTTGGAAAACCCATATCCCCATGAACCACTCATTCCCCTCCACAACGAAGACATAGTCTGTGGGGTCAATTGGAGGTTGATCCTTCATGCGAGCATACTGCATCCATGCATCACAATATTTAATTCTCCACTGCATGCTAGTGATCATGTCTATGGCTTTGTCGAAGGTATCAACTTGGTTGAGATTACATATGTTCATGTCGGTGGGGTATACAGGCCAGCATTTCCAGAGGAGTTGTCATGATTCTGAACCAGACCTTCACAGCCCATTGTACAAGGAAAGCATGTCCTCTGTGATGACTTTATTGCACTTCAGTAGTTTGTTGATATACACACTTCGTATTCTCCTGCTGTTGCTAGATGAAAGCAGATCTGGCTGCCAGACTTCAGATATCTCAAAAACAGATGTGAATTCAGGGTACTTGCTTGGGAAGTTCAAATGACAGTGTCGATGTATTAATGGCAGGTAAGGTCTACTAGGCTGGTAGTGCTGTGGGTGGTACATGGGATCTAACACAGCTCTAGCTGTAGAGTCAATGCATTATTCCAGGGCAACAGCCCAAAGTGTATTGCATTGTTCTGGGGCTAAGCCATAATGCATTGTTCGACCTTGTAATCATGTGATCAGATCTTTGCTAGCAGATTATGATTAGATCGGACTTTGAATGATGAGTGACAGATCTGTCCATGCATGATTAGATTTGGTCGGACTGACAGATTAGAGCACTTGACCAATAATGGATCTGGTTGATAATCAAATGCCTTATGGGTTTAGCCCCATGTTTCAGGATCTAGCCTTTGATTCCCAGTGACTGTGAGAATACTAGCAGCATTAATACCATGAGAACCGCATTTTTTACTATTGACTGTGGGAAAAGTACTAAAAAGCCATGTTATGGCTTCACAAACTGTGGGAATTCTTTTCTAAAGCTATTAAAACCACTTCTTGGTGCTTTTTTGTCCTGTAAGTGTGGAAAAGAGATGTAAATACATCAGCAGGGCTTTTTTACTATGGAAATTCATTTTTATAAACTATTAGAACTACTTTTTGGGCGCTTTTTTGCTTTGTAAGTGTGGGAAAAGGCTGCAAAAGAGTCAATAGCATTGTTTACCTTGTGCATCTTAGTATAGTAATCATTAAAACCACTTTTAAAGCACTTAGCATAAGAATAATACAGAAATAGATTGTAATGATAGTGGTTTGTAACTGTGGGAAAATATTATGGAATTCTCATATTTATCTCTACTATTCTGCAGTTGTCAAAACAAAGCACACAAAATGTTAAAATCACTTTACAATGAACATATACATATTAACCATATCCTGGTTCCATATTTGCATAGTGTGATTATGACTTTGATACACCAGATAGGGGTGTTTGAGCCACCTCCATTTATGCCTAGTACCATATTGACACCCTTGTCATGGAGAGATTCCCACCAATCTTGTAATTCAGGATTGGTTATTTCCATATTTCTATTGCTACAAGGAATTGCTAAAAGACAAGATTCAATCATGAATGAATTGGTATACCTTCTTCTATCATTCTGGATGAGCATGCATATCTGAATTCCATGCAAGAAACTTGTGCACTATAAATACTTGCATCAGACACTGGGATTCCACCAAAACCATACTTGTACTCAAACAGTCATCAATATAAATCATACATACTCAAAATTGTGAAGAGTATTATAATTCAAAATGGTACAGATGGATACAGTGTACTATAATCAGTGAATAGCTATGAAAAAGCCCATTATCTACATATGATAACTAGGTGAGACATACAGGCTACATCACTTAAAGGAAATGATGATATGCATGTTTTATTGTAAAGTGATTTTAACATTTTGTGTGCTTTGTTTTGACAACTGCAGAATAGCAGAGATAAATATGAGAATTCCATAATATTTTCCCACAGTTACAAACCACTATCATTACAATCTATTTCTGTATTATTCTTATGCTAAGTGCTTTAAAAGTGGTTTTAATGATTACTATACTAAGATGCACAAGGTAAACAATGCTATTGACTCTTTTGCAGCCTTTTCCCACACTTACAAAGCAAAAAAGCGCCCAAAAAGTAGTTCTAATAGTTATAAAAATGAATTTCCATAGTAAAAAAGCCCTGCTGATGTATTTACATCTCTTTTCCACACTTACAGGACAAAAAAGCACCCAAGAAGCGGTTTTTAATAGCTTTAAAAAAGAATTCCCACAGTTTGTGAAGCCATAACATGGCTTTTTAGTACTTTTCCCACAGTCAATAGTAAAAAATGCAGTCAAGAGCAGGTAGTGCAGCTAGGGGTAACAGGGAGTGTTAGCAGAATCAGAAAGACAAGTTAAGCTTATAAAGGACTTCCTGTATGATCATCTGGTGCAGCCAGACATACACATGTGTCTGGATGAGATTCATGGAGACAGACAGAAGGTAGAGCCAACAGCAGAGAGAAGGCAAGCAATAGAACAGAAGAGGATACCAAAGAACAGTTTTGAGGGCAAAGATGAAGAAAGTGAATGGAATTGAATGTAAGATAACACAAGGTGCAAGCTGGGAGAGGAATTGAAGTCAATGTCAGAAAGAGAAAGCACGCAGAAGACGTTGAGAAGCAGGGAAAAATAGCAAGGTGAAAAATGTACAATGGGAAAGAGTCAAAGGCCTTGTTTCATGGCATGGCAGCAAGCAAAGTTGTTGCAGAAACATAGTTTGGATGATGCTCATGACATAGTGTAAAGTACAAAGGACAGTCAGAGCAGGACAGTCACATGCAATAGAAGATGATTGTTCATGAATTGGCAACACCCACATGTCAAGTAGAGTTGGTGGCAGGAAGAAAGGAAGAAAGGTTAAGAAAGCACTGAGCACCACACCGCATGACTGCACATGGTGGCATCACACATATGGCAAGTCACAGACATGGTGCAAGTCTCAACTTCTGACATGTATATGACCATCAATGGTGTATAAAAGCAGCAGACTTCATATTTGAATATGCAGACAATGGACACTTTCTATGATAAGAGGTGTGTAGGTGAGTACACATACCATATACTCTCTGAAGTCACTCAGTAATTCAATGCAATTGTAGCAAGGATACTCGATGAACTCATAGCAGAACAAATGCACACCAGCTCAAGCCCCCAAATGTATAGCATGGACATGGTAGGTTTTTTATTTTACTGTGAAGCTCAAGTTATTACAAATTTACAGGAAGCAGTAGTAAAGTCCAGGTTAAGCATTGCAAAGGAAAGTGAAGTGGTGTCAAAGTTAATCCAGAAAAATGAGCATACAGGCAAAACAGAAGAAGCAATCATTGCTTTCCAAGGCATCATATTGGCATGTATCCTCCCACTGTTCGAAATAAAAAATCAGTAAGTATCCTGACGATGGTATGTAATGTTTAGATTAAGATCATGACAATGGATGTAACACCATAATAGGAAGCCACATTAGCAAGGATGTTGGTGGCTAGCTCACAGCCAGTCTCTATGATGCCACTGCCACAATGCTTGAAATGCCACAACCCTTATGTGGGACATGGCAACTTATGTAAGGGTCACAAAAAATGCTGTCAAGGAAGCAGCAGACAAAGTGGCAGGATAGGAAACATCAGGGATGCATTCATGGATGATATAGCATAAAAACAGATGTTTGATTGGGTAGCAGTGCAATTACATGTTCAGAAGTAAGTAGACTAGCAATTGAACAAAATTGGTGGCATGTAAAAGAGCAAAGTGCCAGTGAGACACAGGAACAGGACCTAAGGGCCTGGTCTGCTTGTTGAGATGTTAGCCCTGACCTGCCAAATTTGAGTCCCACAGTTAGATCAAACCTGGCCCAAACCTACCCCAAGCTGGCGGTTTGCTCTGCTGCATTGGGGTTTGGGGCAGGGCCCATGTCACATCAATTCTCGGCACTTCTTTGTATCCCCTTGCTTCTTCCCCCTTGCTTCTTCCCCCTTGCTTCTTCTCCTTTGCTTCTCTCCCCTCATTTCTTTCACTCATGCGACAATGCCTTCTTCGATGCGATCAAATAAGGAGAATCCCCCTGTAACGAAGGGGGAAAAAGGCCATATGGACGGACGCCAACGACAAGGCCCTTCTTGACTGCCTACTTGAGCAACAAGCTGCTGGCAATCAAGGGGACAATGGCTGGAAAACCCTGGTATGGACTGCGGCTGAGGAAAGCTTGAAGGGTAGTGAAGAGAGGAGCAAGGGTAGTCACAAGACTGCTACCAGTTGTCGCAATAGGTTCAAATCGGTGTGTACTTGATATCTCAGTCTACAGGCTGCTACTTATCATGTTGGTTAGCTCAAGGAGAGCTTCCTTGTTGTCCAAGTCCTTCGCTCTCTTTCTGGATTTGGTTGGGATGACCAACGGCATCTTGTCACTGCAACTGACGATGTCTGGGACAAGTATATTGATGTATGTCTCCTCATCTTCTCCTACTTGCTGATGCTGATTATACTAGAAACATCCTTCTGCCAAGAAGTGGCGAAAGGTGTTTCCTTGCTATGACCTCATGTTTGCCTTGGTTGAAGGTCATAGTGCAACTGGTGATAATGCCATCAGTATCACCGCTATGGTTTGCAGATGATAGTGAAGATATTGGAACTCCTCATAGTGATAATGAGGATGAGGCCTCTTAGGTATGTGTTATCAGTATTGGGTTTAACTTGAGAACTCAATCATTATAGGATATGGACATGTTTCCCCATTCCTCTTCTCTTTCCCCTTCACTGCCACCACCACCTTCATCTCAGCATTGGAAGCGTGCTGCCTCTGATGTGGATGACACTTCGACTCCATACAGGACGAAGCGGGGCCATACCTCTGGTCCTGATGCTCTTCTTGCATTGGCAGGAGCTGTCAGCAAGGTGGCTAATGTGGGAACAGCTGCTGTAGGTTCTTTGGAGATGCTTTCCAGCTCTCGTCTGGCCAAGGTCATTGCTGCATTGGACATGGATCGTGGTCTAACCATAGAAGAGAAAGGTAAGGCACTTGTTCTCTTCTGAAAGGACAGTTCAAGTGTCGATACATATATGGGCATTGATAGTAATGTACTTTGCCATGCATATATCCTTGCTGAGCTATCCTCTCTCTATGTTACTACTTATTCATCCCACTCCTTTATTACATCATTTCACATTCTTTACCCCATTCCACTCTTTACATCTACATACCTCCTGCATTTTTAATACCAACATAATTACATGTTCTGCTGTAGATACTGTTGGTACTGCTTCCACATCTCTTTAGCAATCCTATCTTGGAAGTTGTTTGCCTGATCACATTCTTCATGTGAGATGTGAGTTGAATAATCATCTGTGGTCAGTGTATGTGATTGCTAGCGGTAGTTGTTGAGATTCTCCAAAGTTGCTCCATCTAAATCCTAGGGATCATGGACATGGATGAAGTTTTGAAGTATACATAACACAAGCACCATCTTTGCTTGCTTCTTCAACAAATACTCTGGAGTAGTGTTGATGAGCTAGAATTGCCGCTTAACAACGCCAAAGATGCGCTCAACAACATTCCAAGCTTGGGCATGGCACAAGTTGAACAATTCTTTGTAATCATGTGGGCTAATATAGAATGAGTAGGACATCAATACAGTCAGAGACAAACCCACGTGTTTGTGGATCTTGACCACTCCTTGAGATGGTATCGGACACCACGGTAGGGTACCAGCAATGCATCACATGCAGGGAATCCAGCATCACCAAGATAGTACTTGCCAGGGGGGATCGCAAAATCGGTGGCCCTTGCATCTGCAAAAACACAGCTATCTGCAGCACTCCCTTCCCAACCTGCATGTACATATGCGAACCACATGTCAAATGTGGTTGCAGCAAGAACATTCTGAGTGAGCCCGCCTTTGCAATTTCAGTTTCATGCAATCTGACTTTCGTCGGGGATAAAGGCATCAATGTGAGTACAATCAAGAGCTCCAAGACAGTCTTTGAGGAATGGGTAGAGTTTGGGGTTGGTACGTATCTCAGGCGGTGTGATATCACTTGGCAGAAGCTTCATATAGCACGTATAAAACTGGGGATCAGTTAAACAGTTCAGAAGGTTGTCAAACACCCTAGAGAATCATTAGCAACAGTTAAAAAATTCAAGTTGATATGTATACCATGTGATTGTCCAAGGACTATGTTGGAAATGCTTGTGCACTTCTCGGTGTACTGCACCTGACTGACACATGTACAAAAACATTGCCAACTGCTCCTCATGCCCAATATACCTTGAACCCTTGAATCCAGAGTACTTCTCCAGCTCCTGATTGAGCTTTCGAAAGACTTGCTTACTCATCCCCATCATATTGTGAAAGCGCTCCCAATGTCCATCAAGAAGTTCCTGAGTCCATTGCTCACCAGTGAGAGCAGAGGTATACATAGGAGTCTTGATCAGATACTGAGCCATATGAAGGGCAGCCCCCCCTACAACTGCAGCAAGGACAGCAGAGGTCCATAGACGATGTTGTGCTTGAGCATTGGGAGCTTCTTGAAGTGTTTGGGTGCAGCTGTTGGTAGTACGAACCATTGTTGTGATTTTTATCAGATTGGTGCTGTATTTAGAACATGTGTGACAAATGTGACGCACTCAGCCAAACCCCAGTGCTAGGAAATGTGTATTTCAAACTCAGCCAACCCCAGACCCGAGGGACTAACATCTCGATGAGCAGACCAGGCCCTAAAGGTCTAGATACAAGTGGATGTGCTCTGTTGTGGAAGGAGGTTAGGGCAGACAAGTGTGGGCAGCAAGAATGACATACCTAGGGCCAGTCCCAGGATGGCATAACAAATTGGAACAGACATTGCCACAGCACTGAAATAGGACTGGTGCAAAGTGAGGCCAGAGGAAATGGAGCTACACAAGGAAAGTAGTGCACACCATGATTAAGAATCTAGTTTGGGCCACTACGACATGTGCATAGTGAGAGTTGAGCCAGTCAGGATACCATCTGAGGTGGTATTCCACTTGACAATGTAGGATTTTGACATTCATCAAGCTGTAGAAGTGTGAAACAATGAGCGGAGACAAAGAAGCAAGGTGGGTGCAACATACTGGATAAAGCCTGCAGCATACACTTCAATGAGGATGTTGGTGACCATATATTGCAGCAAGTGCAGGTCATGGTGGTTCAGGACAGCAGGGGAGTTTGATGGTGCTTGCATTTTTTTCAGCTAAGCCATGAGGAATAGAGAACAGGGAGTTTCTGCAGACTAGACAGCATGAGCAGCATGTATTTTATAGCCAAAAGAGGTACCAAGAAAGGAAATGAGGTGGTTGATACAGGTCATTGAGGAAAACAGTGGATGTGTGCATAGGGTGTCAGTGGATGGCAATGACAGTGGTCAAGATAAAGCTTATGAGACATTGAAGGAAGCAGCATTGAGATTGAGATTGAAAGTGAGAAGGTTGTGGACAATAAGTCTAAACAATACATCCTGATCAGTTGATTAGCACCATGATTCAGATTTGTTGATCCACCAGCTGCTGGGTATATGAGTACCCTCCCTCTTTTGTACAGTAGGTGCCTGTGCAGTCTGCCAAGTAAAGAATGGACCTTATACTATGTTTCAGGACCTGTAACATAAAAAGCCCCTCATTGTAGTGGCTTGTTGATACATCAATGACTACAAGTGGCCACTGGGTGATGTATCAGTCAGTACTCAGTAATGTATGAACTAGACAGCTCACATGTCCAGATGCTTCTATGGCCTGAGCACAGCAAGCAGTGTCCTCATTGTTTGGCATGCCCCATCCAGCATGCTCAAAAGCTCCCCATCTGCCCTTTCTTGTGTTAAAAGTTTAATTTCAGTTGAGAGGGGATCAGGGGGTGCATGTACTTCAAAATAGTTGGTGGTGGTCATTCATTGAAAAATTAAGTGTTAAGCATGAAGTGCATGGTACTCAGAATGAATTTTGTATAGAAATAACCATTTCTTCATGGTTACTCAGGCATGTACAATAGTAGTGGACCCTTGCAAACATGCAAGGGGTGTAACATTCTGTTTACGACCTTTCTTTCCTAACTCCTTTCCCCTATCATCATGATCACATGATCACATGTCATCATATATATGTAGTGTTAATGCAATATGTACTTACTTCTCTCTTCCCTTCCCTCTTCCTTCTACATACACAATCCCACTACTTGACCCTCTCATCTGTCTGAACTGAGTGTTGTTGCCTTATGGGCTTCTTCCAAGGGGTCATCTCGTTCTTACTACCTATTTACCTTGCTTGAAAAGCTAGGTCCCCCATGCTGGAAAAAACCCTTATTTGGGTAACAGCTTTTTGCATGCTCATGCTTGCCTTTGTTTGCTCTACTTTGTCTTGCTTACTTCTGAATGGACAGTGCACATCCAATCCAAGTCTAATCTGAATCTATGGCAAGGTGTCATGCTTTGCAAATCAGGGGTTTGATTATACCACTCATACATATCTGCTATGACTACTCTTTCAGAATGGGCCTGCCTGAGACAGATGCCTGTGTGCTAACTATTTCAAGACCAGTTGCTATCAGCCCTTGACAGATGTTGACTTGCTGCTTCCACTTACCAACAAGCATGTACATCCCCTGATTTGTATTAACATTGAGTAATTGGCTTGCGTCAGTGAGACCCTGAGACCCAGAAGATGGGACCTAAAAGAAAATTGGAACAAGTGCAGAACCTAGAACCACAGTGTGAATGCTCAGAATGAAGAATAAGTTGGAAATAGGGAAATCAGTTGTTGCTAGAAGCAATGAGACCCCACAAGCAAGGTATTTCAAGGCACCAATGGCAGCACTCTAGTCACGCATAAGTCGTACCAGTCTACTTGGTGAGTATTCCACCTGTTGTATTACATTTGCCATCCTGTGCTAAGGAACTACACACCAACATAGATAGGATCAAGTCTACTGTCTCCCCTCGACACTTCATTACTGCTTATGTACCACAATTTGTGATGAATGGAAAAGGCCATTTTGCTTATATATATACCCTTAAGACATAGAACTGATACTATATACTGAGCTCACCGCACCAGTATCCTAGCATCATAAAATGAGTTGAATCTACACAATCAAAAATACTTATGGTCAATGCCTTATTTAATTCAACCAGGACTTCGAGAACATGTTTCCATGCCATATACCTATATCATTCTAAATTTGCATGCTCATATGCACTGTGGAAAGCTGAAAAATCCCATTTTCAAGAACTGGGTGCTTTTTCAAGAACTGTGGGAACGATAGTATTCATGAGAAGAACTCAAACAGGCTGCTGACAACACCCCTCCATTACGATGCATCATCCAACAGAAGTAAATCAATCCACGTCATAGATGTGCGAGCGCCACTATTTTTGGGCGTCCACCCAACGCTAAACATAGGTGATCTCACATCACTCCTGCTAATGATCAGCCTCAATGGGTTCATTGGGAGGACAACACTGAGCAATATGCAATTAAACAGTAATTCTATCCGCTGGAGCAGGACCCCGGAATATGGTAGGAGGGGCTATTGAGGGAAGCGGACAAAAGTGGGGAAATTTTTGCGTTTTGGCTACTTAGAAATCGGACAAATTGGCTACAAATTGGTCAAACAGTTACTTATGATTTGCAGACAAAAGCTGGTTAATGCTCGTTAGGCTACTTTCATATGCGGACAAAATATCACAGAATTTACAGCTGGTTTGGTGTAATGGTATAACATTTCATTGCTTTGTTTTTGTTAGTGCAGAGGATGTGGGTTCGAGACACCACAGGGGAATTTTCAGAATATGGCACTTGAGGGCTGGCAGTCCTGGCTAGTCCTAGTCAATACTCTACATGACGATCCTTGTTCAATAGATCTACTCATGATGCAGGATGACGTTGATCTAACTATACCATTTGTCACATTGGAATGGATTCACATTAACAAGAAATACCCAGAGGAACCACCACCACATATTCATTGGGCCAAACGAGCAGCTTTCGCAGTTCCACCAGAATTCTCCCATCTCCTCCCAATCTCTCATCTTCCTATCTATGATCTCCTCTGCACATCACTTCCCAAAGAATCCTCCGAGATTATCATCAAACCCACCAAGAGTTGGTTTAGTTTTGATACTCCAACAACAGATCCATCGTGTGTTCTCAAATGGACTATTCCACTGAAGTCCTTCTTAGCGAAGCTCGAGAAGGCGTCAGGTCAGGCATGGCTTGATGGAAATCTGTCGATAGTTGACTATCAGTACAATGATGGCTTCAATCGTCTTCCACTATTTGTTTTGTCCTTTTGGAACAAGGCTGTGAGGGTTCAGGAGAAGCGAAAGGCTTGGGAAAGTGGACATTTGTGGCTGACAAGGGCAGAAACAACACAGCTCAATCAGAGCAAGGTCTTTGGGCAAGCAAAGAAATGCCTTAATGTACTCAGTTGGAATTCACCACTCGCGCAGCAGCCATCTGTATCTTCGTTCAAGCTCGCAGCCATGCTTGGTGATCTCTGGATAAGCGACGAGCGTATCAATCTAATGGTTGAGCTTATCAGTCATGAAATTGAGCAAGATGAAGCGTCAAATACCAAATTTGTCATCTTGTTGGATGTATCCACTGCAATCCTTGTTCATGGTTCCAAATGGAAGACCGAATCGACAAAGCTACAGCTGCAATAGTGCAAGAACACAGTCACATCAAAAAATATTCAACATATGTATCTTCCTGTTCACATCAATGGCAACCATTGGATAGCGGTGTTCGTGGACTTCAAACATCAAAAATATGGTTACAGTGAGTCTTGCTAAGTATTGAGTAATCTCATACAATCTTATGGAAATATAGGCGACTCACTAGGCAGGATTCTCACACAGCCACCATCAGGATTCATGAAGGCATTGGACCAATGGCTGAAAGATGCCTTCAGTGGTAGATTTGCAGCAGAAGGGAACTCGTTGGCTAGAGGGTGTCAGAACAACTCTTTCTCTTGTGGTATCATTGCCATGAATGTGATTGAACATGCTGTGTTTGGCAAGTGCCTTTGGAAGACTTGAACAGTGGTTTTTGAGCAGATTACTTGGTTTGTGAGAATTGTTGGACGGCACTGCATACTTGTCGAAGAGAGAAACATCAGCAAGAGGCATGAGGATCTTAGCTTGCAAGACAAGAATGTGTGTACATGTTTGCACCTTTCATTCTGTTAAGGGGGGTAACCGACATATATATTAGGTGCTTGACACAGCTAGTGATGTTGGGGATATCACCGCTGAGGAGCTGCCTGAACTAGAGACAGAATATGTTCACCCAGCTCCCTATGATCATATGGTGGGACAACGTCCAGGAGCACTGAGTTCACCACTACCGAGTGAAGTGTTTTCCCAAGCAAGCATGATTTCCCATTTGTGTCTGCCATCCTCAACAAATCAAGTATCAGTTGGGCACTTTACAAATTCATCAGCCAGGAGATACTCGCTGCCAATCTCATCATTGGCTTCATTCTCGGAAATCAATGCAATGGACATTGATTGTGATGGCATTCCAGAGGAAACTGCAGACGTGCTGCAGTTTGTTCCCAAAGTTTTGAATATGAAGAAGGGCTTCTCTATATGGAAAACCGAAGCACAGATAGTGAAGTGATATCACTTGTCTTCAGATAGTTCGTGAATGTCAGGTAGTCAGTCCAGCACCCACAGAAAACCAAAATGAAGACAACATACCTTTGCTTCTATGGGTACCATGAAACCCCATCAAGATATTGGCAAAGGTGCCCCTGTCGTTGACATGCAAAAGCTCAATAAATGGAAGATGAAGCTCTGTGACACCAATTCCAAAGTAGAGTTCATGCCTGAGCTTTGGAAAGCAAAGCATTCAGTATGCAGCTCAATCATAATGATGAAAGGGCCATACAATGCTACCTGTTAGAATTCACACCTCAAGAAATGTGCTGGAAAGCCAAGAACAAAGAAACAAAAAGCAGTGAAGGCAGCAATGGAAACGCAATCAATCAAGAACTGGTTCGCACCACAATATATTACATCCCAGACAACATTGGCGAAGGTCATACAACCAAAATCCCCAGTGCCATGCCCAGGAATTTGCGACTTGGACAACTCACAGGTCCTCATTTATCTTTGTCGTTCCGGTACTAAGGGCAGAGGTGCTAGATCAGTGGCTGTTTTGTCGAAGATTTGGTTCTAGAAGGTGTTTAGCAAATTGAAAGAGGAGAGTCAGCAAGACATCATCTGCGATGACCAGCAGAGAGAATTCCAATGGTGTAATGACCACTAGAGGACGTGTTTTCTCAACATCATGTGAAGGCCAGGTCGAAGATCAGGCGCCTAATTGCCGCCTTCCATGCACAAGCTGTAGAGGCCTTCTCAAAAATCAACGCTTCATAGATATGTTGAAGAAGAATGTGCCTAAAGCTGAACATATGATATTCATCAACAAGCGGTTTAATAGCAGAATACTGGGCAAGCTTTATGCAAAGGTGAAGGGTCTACAGGAAATTATTGAAGCACCCGTGAGTTACCTCTTAGTTCATGACATTGCTATTCACTAACCAAACCATTCGTTACCAATGAATCAGAATCCCAAGGGTACGCCATGCATCCGATATGCTTTAGGAGTATTACAAGGCAAATACAAGAGTGATACCTTTGCTTGCCTCCTCTCCACCATGGTATCCAAGCTCGACCAAGAGGATCGTGGTGTTGGCATGCAGAATTTTCAGTATGCGCCAGCATGGGATGAAATGTGTCACATAGTTAAGATTAACAGTCCCAGTGCATACCAAGCACTGAGCGAGCACCTGCCTGCTCTGTCAGAAAGATATTATAGGTGAGACATGTTGAACTACTACCTGTGCTACCATGCTAACAATGCAGTTTTAGGGAAAAGGAAAATTGAGTTCCTAAATTTCCAATGGAAATCTGTGCGAAGACATTTAAACTCATGGCCAATAAACTCAAGGCTCTGGATTACTCCAGGCCAGTAGCTTTGAGTTGTGATGATACCAAGCTCTTTGCTTGCCTATGGCTGTATTGGGATTCCAAAAAGAAATCTCACTTTCTCATCAGTGAAACAGACGATCCTTTACTTATTGCAGATCCAGAGAATATGAAAGAAGTGATTGCGCAGGCTAAGCTTCGCAAAGGAATGAAAGCAAGCTTTCCCTCTAATTTTGTATCATATCAGAATGAATGATATTGCATAGGCTTGCTTGACGATCCCTCTTCCTGGGGCCATTCCCCTGATAGTCGCTGCCATCCCAATTCCAAACGATCTTGATGTGCCCACACTATACATGTATCTGATGAAGATCTTGCATGGCCTCATCGACTCAGAAATTCAAGTAGTTTCGTATGCCTGCGATGGGACCAAGACCAAGAGGAAGGTTCAACACATGGTGGTGGACAAGGCCGACGACAAGGTTGAGTATGTCATTTGAAATCTGCTTCCTGGGGCACTGAGCACAACAATTATGATTGCCATCATCCAGCACCAGCATATCTGTATGATTCAAGACTCAAAGCACGCACTAAAGACATTTCGAAATAATCTATTTTCTGGTGCTCGCTTACTTACATTTAACAATCATACAGCCCTATACCAGAGGATCCTCAAGGCGTCTCTGGAAAGTGAGAGTCCGCTTTACACCCGTGATGTTGTCCGGCTGGATTGACAAGATGATAATGCTGCCACATGCCTTTTCTCCTCGGGATTTCTTCGATACCTTGCCAATAATCACCAAGACCACTGTCTTGGTGAAATCATATATCTCTTTGTCTTTGGCAAGCTCATTGATGCATACCAAAATCGCCAAATCCCACACATCGAGCAGCTCTACATGGCATTACGTGCCAGTTACTTTCTTGATAGTTGGACAAAATTTGTTGATAGGGCAGGCTACAAACAGACTCAGTATCTCATATCACGTGAAGCAATGGACATCACCCACATCATTGTTGAAGGCCTCATCGGCCTCATCTTTGTATATCATGATCACATCTCATCACCACACCCCCTTCTGCCTTGGTTTCATTCCACTGAGCCTTGCGAGCATACATTTGGAACTGCCTGGCAGATTGTCAAGGACTTCTCAATGCTGGACTTCTACTACATGATTCCGAAGCTGCATATCAAGCATCGTCAGGCAATCCTCCAAGCCCAAACTTCAGATCCAAAAGCGCAAGCAAGCGAATACTGCCACACCTACTTCGACAACACAGATGTTGATCTGCTGGCACTGGCAATATTCCCTGAGGATGACAACATCAATGATGCTGCCCACAAAGCTTCCCAAGAGGTCAATTCCCTTGTTGTGCTTTTGAGGATAGAACATGAATCTTTATACCAGGACATGCCCAACACCATTCTTCCCAGCATCAATGCATGGTACCCTGGTAATGATGCTGGCAACAATGACGGACCCAGAGCCACACTGACTGACAATGAGGACTCAGGCTCGGATGCTTCATCAGAACACACAGACAGTGATATGGAGCTAGAGGCGAATGAGCTCCAGGTGTTGATTGAGCAGGAAGAGAATTCAACAGTAATAAGGTCACAAAAACAAGAGAATGCTCTACTATCCACCACTTGTGCCAACTTCGCACTCATAGCTGATAATATAGTAAAGGTGTATGTTACCAACACTAATCTTGGTCTTTGGCTTCTTACTTACTTGCATTCCTGTTACTAGGTATAGAATCTCAGATGACGAGCATGAACTGGATGACAATCTCCATACAGAAGAGTACCAAAGCATCCACCATATATCCAACATCATTGCCAAACTTTGCACATCACAGCGTAGTAAACCCCTCAAACTAGGAAGGCTCAAAGTTACTGAGATCAACGTTGAATCCCTTGTGGAACTTCGTGAAAGACACGAGACACGACAAGCACAGCTAGGGCTTCAAACACACAGGCAACACATGGATATGGCATCTGACAAAGTCAAGGACATATCCACAAGATGCACCCTCATTTGACAGTTCAACAACATACTACACGAGACAGAACATGATGTTGCAGCAGGTACTAGAGTCAATTGTAAGGTGCGAACAGAAGGAACGGCCACTGCAGACATACTTCCGATGACGGGTAACGCTGCGAATGCTGTCCTTGCTGCAACTGTAATACAAAAGAAGGTAAAGTACCTCACTATAGATATATGTGGTTGTGCAGATAATGTGCTAACATCTTAGCACTATTAGGCTGCCAACCAACGCAAAGATGCCTTCATCAAATTCCTTCCCAAAACCTCACCACTTCTAAGCCATCTAGTGAACGCTCAACTTGAGATGCCTGACCCGAAATACAATGCTCCAGGAAGATCAGTCAGTCTGGGTGACTATGAATTAGTCGTTTCCAGCGCTGGCAAGCTGATGGTTGGTCGTAGTAAGTCTCTCATCACTTACTCATCACATCAATTAGTAACTAACATTTGGGCATGATTTCAGTACTCACTTTCTATTTGAAGTTGGGGGGTAAACACAGCCGACACGACGCCATCACCAAAACTTTCAATATCAGTGCACTCTCGAATATTGGTGTACAGACCTATAAGCACATGCATCAACATCAGTTTCGCAGCATACACGCAACTATGAGGGACTGGCAAACATCCTCCTTTGCACTGCTTCAATCAATCAACTTTCTTTGTTGCATTGCGCCATCTTCCAACGTTCAGCAAGTGGGATTTGCGTTGTCAGCTGAAGACACAGGGCTATTCAAGGCACTTCAGAACCATGGGGGTGACTTTCTCAAGGTCCTCAAGTGGTTCAATGGTCGGTCTAAGGCGGAAACGAGGGATGACAACGACTCTGACATGTAGCAATGCTGGTGGTGGTAGT
This sequence comes from Pleurotus eryngii var. eryngii, assembly GCA_029467805.1. NCBI lineage: Eukaryota > Fungi > Basidiomycota > Agaricomycetes > Agaricales > Pleurotaceae > Pleurotus > Pleurotus eryngii. Next base: position 779,263 of record SZVJ01000005.1, on the reverse strand, counting down.
CCAAGCTTACTGAGCACCTTACATGCTCTTTCTGATGTTCTCCACTCTTTCTGTGTGCCTATAGAGGCTACTTTTGAAAATCAGACAAATTTTGGGCAAAATCAGCCTACTTTACCCCCCGCGGACAAATTTTGAATTTCTACCATCTGCCTACTTTTTTTTCGGATAATATTGAACACGAGAAGGATTTTTTTGCGGACAAAATTGAAAAATGTCACCAATAGCCTCTCCTACCATATTCCGGGGTCCTGCTGGAGCGCACATTCGCCGCCAAGGACCTAAGTGGCGTTCAGGTCCGACAAGGAGACGGAACCAAAGCGCAAGGGAATCGATGACAGGAAAGTTCACACAACACCATTCCAAAGAGAAAGAAACTGAGACATGGCCCTGAATCACATAGCCGTAACTCAATTCCAGTAAGTATATTATCAACCAGGTCCGTCGATCATTAATCATCTCTTCGTTTGACGCCGGTTTCTTGTTCGGTTTCCCCCCATACTTTCCCGAACGCGCCTTGACGGTTTGCCTCAAGAGCGGCAAGCCCTAAAAAGGACCTGTGTGACATCGCCCTCAGCAACTCGTTTTCCTTCTTTTCAATAATCGATCATGGGCTTGGCTGCCCCCGATATTTCCGTGGCCAAAGGTCAGCTTTATGGCGATTTATTCGGTTCATGTTGCTCATCGTCTCGACGCGCAGGCCTAATTTCAATACCGCATTCTATTGCCCTTTGCGCGACAGTCTTCCGCTCATACGAGCGATGGAGGATGGGTCGTCTCTGGTGGGATGACTATTGGGCGATGATCGCCTTGTTTTTCGATATTCTGAATTGGCTGGCGTTCCTTCTACGCCCTCCGAATGGATCAGGGGGTATGTCGCGTCGAGCACTCACCGTACGCCTGCTTTTGTGCTAACCGAAGGACAGAAAAATTTCTCTCCATTGCGTCGAGGGTAGGTATCCACTGGGTCGGTCTTATGTGCTTTCCTCTCACCGTCTGGTACGTGTATTGTCCACTAGTCAATGCCTGCAGCTCTCATGCCACCGGCATGTCCTTCAGGTCGGCTCGCATCAGCATCGGCGTATCCTCCGTGCGGATTCTCCCGCCGGGCGAGATGATGAGGAAGGTTGCATTTTATATGAACGTTCTCTTCGGTTTGATGTGCGCTGGGCTCCTCATCTACCGTGGCTACAGCTGTGGCCACGACTCCAGCTGGCATAGGAACCCGGGTGTCCAATGTTTCTTCCCTCACAACGTCGGCGTCTACAACCTCACTAGTAAGCATCATTCTCTATATCCTATGCCGCAGTCTAATTGTCTGATTCCTCCAGCCGACATAATCGCTGACATCATGCTGATCGCCATTCCACTGAAGATGCTATGGAACATCAAACTCACGTACAACCTTCGACCAGTCGTGTTGTCTGTATTCACCGCTAGCATCTTCACCACGCTTGCCAGCATCGTGTATGTCACATTCATGTTCCGTGCTCGTGGATGGGAGCTGCGTCTAGGCATCCTCGTTACCATCATGTCTCATCTCGAAGTATATCACTCTGATTAACTTACATATGTCTCGACATTCTAACTTTGTATTGCCAGGCAACAACAGCGCTAATCGTCTGTAACCTTCTCGTCCTTGTAACCCATTTCTATCGGGTCTATCGGAACGGCCAGGACATCGAGTCCTATTACCCCTCGTCGCGCTCGCAACCACCCTCCCATGAACTACGAACCCAGCACATAACAGGCATCCCCCGGCGGAGCGGAGTCGGGCGCTACATCAATACCAACCAGGGGCAAACGATTACGGCGTCTGTGCATTTTACGGAAGTCACCGGAGACATCTCGTTAGGCAGCGATTATTACTACGACTCCTCGATCTCGGGCGGCACTCTTGCGGGTGAGAAGTCGACTCAACTTCCCCCAAGTACCCAATAACCAGACGCTCGGGGTGGCAATAGTGTATCTGCGTTTATCCCATAGATGCGTGCACCGTACCTCACCTTGGACAACCCAATGGCTAGACGCGGTAGTCAATGGGGATTATCACCGCATTAACAACAGTTGCCTTGCCTTCCCCATCACCCCCTGTACACAATTGAAAACCCAACTAGTAGCGAAACGGTGGTCCACTGACTTATAAATCTCTTCCGGTCATTCATGTTTATAATCAGTTAGCTGCATATGCTATCCACGGTCTAGAGATGTCCTAATATATTGTTATGTAACATTGTTATCTTGCTTTGAATACTTGCATTCATACCACATGTATATACTTACGAAGCTAGCTATGATCCAACGCTTACTCTTGAACTTATGCTTCACCTTTCACTAGCCAAAGGACATTGGGAACAAGTTAATCAATCTCAATCAATTGAGGAAAAGGCATAAAATACACAGATGAAACTCGGTAGTAAAGGGGGGCGATAGCATCATCAATTCGTTGAAAGTAAAAAAGAAATACCATAGAAACATATTTGCAGGAGGAAAAGATCACTTCGACTCAAGGTCTGAACTAGAATCTCTCATGTCAGTTTTAGCTGCGAGGCTAGTGTCACCCAGGCGGGTCGCTTCTTGTGTATTGGCGTCGGCGACCGTCTCCAGGTCTTCCCCTTCACGGGAAGCACGGTAGAAATATGTGACGATGACAAGAATGTTGCACACCAGCAAGGCGATAGCCGCCTCTAGGTGGGACGTGACTGTGACAATGACACTCAAGCCTGGACCCCAACCGCGGGCACCAAACAGGAACGTCACAAACACGATACTTGCGAGGGAAGTAAGGATGCTGGCTGCGAAGACAGCAAAGAAGAGACGGCGGAGTTGCTTGACCATCGGGACTCCCCACATCATGATAACAGGGATGGCGATGAGGATCACATCCGCGACAATATCGGCTGTGAAAATACGTGGTTCACGAATCAGGATCCCAGGCGGGAGGGTGGAAGGTTAGCGTGAAACCAGATACTCACTAACTAGGGTGAATGTGCCGACAGACTTGGGAAAGAAGCACTGGACGCTAGGCTTGCTATGCCATGAGCTATCACGACCACAGAAATAGCTTCTCATTATGACAAGTCCGGACCACATAAAACCGAAGAGGATGCTGGTGAAGAAGGTGATACGACGCCAAATCGAGCCCGGGGGGCAGAGTCGAAGAATTGATGCGGCAATGCTCAGGCGGGATCCCCTACAATACAAAAGATGGATAAACAAACTTGACACGCAGCTGAAGAGCTAAGTTGGGAACCCACCAAAGAACACAAGGGAACATAATGAGGCCGATCCAACAGATGGCGACGCGTGAGTTAATGGGAAGGATTGCAGCTAGCCGCGTCCGTGAGCTTTTGCGCGGGTGAGGAATTGGACGGCTTACACCCTGATCCCGACTCTGGACGAAGGAAGAACGCGATCATGAGTGGGATGTCCATGAGGAGAGCGACGAACGCCCAGAAGTCGTCCCACCACAATCGACGCATGCGATGACGGTCGAAGAGCCTGAAGAGCGTAGCGATCACAGCCAGCCCATGAGGAATGGCAATGAGCCCTAATGCACTGCAATTAGCACATATTATTACTTATTCGTTGACAAACCGTACCTTTGGCAGCGACTAAATCTGGTCGAAGGAGCGTCATGTCGAGTCCTGGTCGTGGATGCGGAACCGTGAACGGGGAACTCCACAGAGTAGTCGCTGTTATTTCGACGGCTATATATATGTGAGTCCTTTATCAGCAGTTACCAAAATCAGCTATGTTTTCAATTGAGTACGTAGGCGAGCCTTGTTCCTGCGTGATTGTACTATTAGCAGTTGTGGCCCGTTTGAACGATCAAATTGACGTTAGCTCGACACGCCTTGCAATAGAATCGTCCCAATGGAGCCGGCGAATGATGCTGCACTCGGAACCAAAATGACAAACCAGGAAGCGATTCCAGGGATGCTCAAAAGTATCTTGTGCCTTGTCACGAACGGTCGCGTTCAGGGTAGGACCCGAGAAAATCCCACCAAATGTTGGTTAGAAAAACCGATTTTTTGAGGCTCAAGTAGAAGATCTAAAAGTCCAAAAGCGGTCTGAAAACTAGGGAAAACGAACTAACGTTTGCGGCGAGTTAGAAAAGGTAGGGGATAAACATAACAATAAAATCGTGAGAAACAAAGAAAAATTGCGGTGTCCACGTGATGATAGAGAAACTATTTGTACAAGAAGCCAGTAGCCAGTCTTCGTAGATTCCATGTCCCGTGCAATTTATTGTATTTCGTTTCAGAACATCAGGTGCAAGTAAACAGAGGTTGATGTTCGTATTACGGAACCCCCTACTCAATAAAGCCGCTTAGTTGGCAGAAGGACTTCTTTGGAGAAGTATTTGAGTGTCGTAAGGTCGCTCAGGGCTGATTGCACATTCCAGTGCCCTAGACAGACTGAGCCCTGAGTCACCCAGCATGCTGTTCTACCGATAATCAACTCAGTGCACCGCTGTTCTCATTGCTCAGTAGTCACTGCATACCCGCAAACCGTCGCTCGATGTCCAATTGAGTAAGAAATATTAGCGCCTGGTAGGAGATTGTGAATCAACCTTTATTTCGGATCCGGAGAAAATTTGGCAGGAAGCAACCTAAGCGTGGAAACCTTATGTAATGCTAGGAGATGCCTATCATTTTTGAATCTACCTCCTTCCATATATGGACGAAATACTAGCGGATACCGAACCAACATTTGGAGGGATTTTCCCAGGTCCTTTCTGGTTGTGGACAGGAGCAGTGCTTACATCGGCATGCCGTGACAAACAGTTCGGTCCTTCAAGTGCAGGTTGAGAGGATGGCATGTAGGATGAGCTTTCTCGTGGCTGTCTATGATGTTACATAAATAGCCTTCCTCACCGATAGAAAAATACCTAATCACCATTTGCAGACTCTACGCAGGCTGGCTCACCGAGTCCTTCGATAATTCGATACAGGTCCAAGTTGGTTTACCTGCCACAGCCCGCGGAGAATGCTACTAATCATAATCTCGAATAGAACGAGCCTAGAAAAATGCGTGTTTGGAAAGTTCCCTGACGCTGTTCGGCAAGTAGCGCCGAGAACATATCTTGACCCTTGTTGCTTGCTCACAGTTTGAATTTCTGCCAAGATCGACATGATTCTTCCAGAGGTGCGACCGTTACGCCGCAGTACATGCGGTGGCTAAAGTACTGCGCCCCCAGCAGAATAACAAGGCATCCAAAGTGACTTCAAGTGGTGCGTCTCCTGCCAGTGAATGAAGCATGAGCAGTCACAACATCGCAGCTCGTGCAGAATTCCATGTATCGACACAACCTCCACCATACACCTTGGAGGGGAGCTCTCACTTCGCAGATGACAATCACGACCAGGAAGTGAGGCACTTCTCGCAGCCATCTCCCTCGCCAGCGCCCAGAGCATTCGCTTCATCACCGAGCACGTACGGGTCTGCTGCTGGAATAGGTGGCATACCACAATCACCAACCACACTTGACGCGAGCCCGCCGGCGTTCAGCAGGTTGCCTTCGCAAGAAGCAGGGTACCCCTCTTTTACGGCAATATACCTGATGTCGAATGGGAAACATATAACGAAAGGATTTCCCTTCGTCCCCCCGCCTTCGTCCAGCGAGTATCATCCATTTATGACGCATGATGTCACTCAGGAGGATTGGCAAAGGTGTGTTTACCGCCGGACCCCGCACCGCAAACGCTGTAACATGTAGCTGAACAAGTAATTGTCATGTTCATCAATAGTTTCGTCAACGACGTCAATCAGGCAGCTGAGCTGACAACGAAAGACAAGGTGCAAGCCTACAGCCTTCCATTCATTAGCATCGTTCCTCTCATCAGTGAGTCTCCTTCGTAGCCTGTCCACCGATCTTCCCCTTGATCACACTATATCAGACAGCGTTGCTGGACTAGCCGTCACGACGTATATGAAGAAGCGGAAAGAAGTCCCGGTGAGCAAACGGATAAACGCATGGAACCATGTGCGTTTCTTCCGACTCTTCATCTCCTTCCACCCGCTGAGTGCACATTGATGCCTATTTCAGTATTTCTTCCATCCGCGAAGAATGGATGTGATATTGATGCGTGGCCAGCAAAGAATAGGTCGGCCTCAGAGTGATAACGAGGTTGAACTTGCGTCAAGTGAGATCGTAGGTGAACTCGATGGCACATACCACCTCTGCATAAGACCGAAAAGTAGTACATGATGTATATGTTGCGTACCTTGTATTTACGATCTCTCAATGATCCCTTTATTTTATTTGTATGCCATAGCCAATTTACATGTTGATCGGGGTGCTATATCATAGCTCGCCGCGTTGCAGACTGCGGACCTCTGCCGATCCTTCACTAGCACTGGCACGAGGGGTTGAGGACCAGGATATCTCTGAGAGCTGTTAGATTGTAGGAGGAGCCTCCGGAGGCTGATGGCTGTTGCATTCAAAGGTGGTTCCGAAAGACGATTTCCGAGTATAAAAACGGTTCGGCCAGTAGAGAGGACTGTCGCGAGGTAGCGAGGATATTTCGGAATAACTTTCTGTTGTCCACGTTTGCGAAAACGATTCGAAATATTTCTGGTGGCAATCTCGATAATATCATCACGATCGCCAGTGATTGGAAGAAGGAACCGTGCAATTTGAGCCTGATACCCGTATCTATCCCGTCCCAACTCTTTGATCGAAGTCGACGATGATACACGAACGAGTGCATACAAACCCGGGACGTGTACAAGTACTATATATTCGACGTCCATGATAGTGACAGCCTGGTCTCAGCCGTTACATTCGCATTCATCCAAAAGTTACATCGCTCAATGTCCTCTCCTAGAATTGACTCGATGATTGTTTTTGTATTTGTGCCCGAATCGTCATCACCTCTTTCCGAAACGACGCAACCATGGGCGGTCTGCGGCCTCGTCGAGTTCGATGGCGAGCTAGACGTAAAGGGTAGCCAAGTGATTCGTGCCGGCGCCTCCAGGTTGTCCGATACTATGAACGAAGTCCAGAAACCGATCGCCTCTTGGGAAAGCCTTGCTTCGCTCTGTGCCACAATTATTAGCCAACCTGAATGATTTTGTGTTGATGGTATACTCGCCTCATTGAACGCTCCGAAGGAATTCAGGGCATTGAGGCCTGCCCTACAAAATCAGACAGCAGTTCATTTCATTTCAGGCTTGAGGTAAATAGATGACTCACGTAGTCCCTGTAGATGATCCAGGGTGCGTCGGAGAAATAAGAACAACCACTAGGAAGTGCATCATTTTTCACTTACCGTCGAATGGAAAATACAGATCGGACGTACTAGTATGCATGACCCCTTGGAAGGGTGCTCGCTCGAACAGGGCCGCGTGCAGCGAGTTCCACCTATATCTGTGTCAGATGTCTACTCGATAGCTTGAAGAGACGAATGCAACACCTGGACGCGGATGCACCGCTTACACCTCGCTCAGTTAGCTTTAAGGCGAGCCGAATGTCCCTGTAGACACCGGTGAGTAAAATTGGGTTACATAGGGTAGAGTACGCAGGCCCAAACCATACATGCAGCTGAAAACAATGACCTGAGACATTTGCGAGGCGCGATCGTATTGAGTTTTGAAGAGGCTCGCAAGCGAATCGGGAGCTGGGTAGCTGGAGGTTGCCGTCGTCTGATGCGCCACTCTAGGTAGATTCTTCAAACGAATCGATGAACCACTCACCACTCTTGGCCAACGAGAAAAGAGTAATCTTCTGATATCGTCCTCTGTGTTAAATTGCTCTGGTGTACCGCCAACAAAAGTACGGCCCTCGTTGGTGCAATGACAGCCAATAAACTCGATGTTGTTAAATTTTCCTGACGCGATAAGCCTCTGGGGCCTTCGATCACAGGAATGACTGTATTGTGATTGATGGCACGGACAATTGCACCTGTTCAACACGTTGAGTGAATGGCACTGGTAGGAGTATGGCTTATACCTATGGATGCGCTACGAAGACACTGCACGACATTCTGGCCTGTGCAGCCTATGGTGCTGGATACATTCTCTACGTAGAACGGTGTGATTATTCTAGTTTCTGTCATAGGGAATAACCGTACTGGATATAGCTTTTCTACTTGCTCTGAAGTTGGAGTTGCCCAAACCCGATTAATTGCGTAATGGGTGAGCTTGGCTTGCAACAGTCAGATCTTCAGACCCGGAAGAAGGAATCTAAAAGAGTTGGACACAGGGAAATCGATCGACGCTAGGGGCGGTGAGACCCGGTGAGACACAAGCAAGGTATTTCAAGGCGCCAAAGGCGGCAATCTAGTTAAAACGTTAGAGCAGAATTCGTGTGCCGTACCATTGAAGGCAGCTATTTGCATGACTACGCTAGCCCCACCAGCGCTTTCGCTTGCAATCCTTCCTCCGGATTACCTCCAAATCTGCGATTGTTGTTAGTGATCATTGAATCTACGATAGATCGAAAGATAACCAACCGATGAATGTGCCTCTGGACCCACTCTAATGCGGCACGCTGGTCTCGCAGTCCAGCGTTCAAGTCGCCATCAGCGGCGACGGCTGCCCCACCCAAGAATCCATGCAGATTGAGTCGATAAGCGACAGATACACCAATAATGCCTTGGTTTTGCGACAACCGATCGAAAAGGGGGAACCCTAGGGGTGACTTGATGTCGACTCTGTATCCGTTAAAATCTAACGGCTGTAGAAACGGTTTCACTCCGTTGACAAAACCACCACCCTTCAAACAAAATTCACTGCAAGCCCAAATAACTGGAGTTGAGGTACGCACGTGGAAATACACTATGACGTTCCTTCCGACGCGCGAGAAGGCTTCCATACGGTTAAGCAATTTGCGTGCATGACGGGGTCCAACCAACAAATGGCCAAGAAATTTCGAGAAAGAGTCCAGCCACTTTCAGATCCTATTCCTACTTGCGCTGGCTGTTGAATACAGGGAGGGCACAGTTCCTCGCATCGGATATTGGAACGCGAGTGGGGTCCATTGTTTCGTCGAGCGGCCTTGGAGCTCTGAATCGGAGGTTTCCCACTGGAGGCTGAGCGTACGGTATATTGCCAAAGAAAGTCGCCGTTGAACACGGATGACCCGAGGGCGCCGTATCGTTTCTTACAAAAGCTGCGTAGCCCAGATTAACGACAGGTCCCAGGGGAGACGTCAAGGCCGGGAGAGCAGCCGACTGAGCTGCGGTTGCTATTGCTCCAACTAAGCCATCTCATATCAGCTGGATAAGACGAATAGAAAGTCGCTTTGTGACAATTAGCATGTCTAGGCGGAAGATGGGATGTTTGGAATCCTGACCGTCATCTCATCCGTAGGATAGCACTATATATGTGGAACTTGAGCTATCTAAAGTCGCGAAGCGAGCTTCAGAACTGAGAAGACGAAGACAAAACTCCGTCGGTCATAGCTACTAGGAGAAGCGCGAACGACCAACGAGTACGTCACGGCCTGCGTTATACGTCCCTTTTATAGTTAGATGACTGGTTTCGCAAGCCGAACGACTCACGTTCGAGGTGATCACAAACCCCGTTCCAAACGCGAAGTGTTCTTCGAATACTATATCGCGGGACGACCGGGTGTCTGTTGATATTTCGAAGGCTGGGGAAGGTCCTACGAGTATAACATTTAAACGATCTCACGAATGGTGAGGCTGAGAGCTGCAAAGTCAAAATATGAGCGGCAGCGAAGGGCCACCCAATCTCGGCAGTCAGTGCTCCTGAAGCCGTCAGGCTTTCCGGAGGTGTATCGGTCTTTAGTTCGTCGGTGCCCACCACTCTAGCGACAAAGGTTAGATCTTCTTCCTTTCTGAACTCTTGCGCGAGCTCAACATTTCGCTGGAAGAAGGAATACAACTTTGAATCACGAGACTCCATGCCGCGGTAGTTCGATGTGAGGTCGTCTATAACATCCCATGGACGAGATTTGACGCTCTAGATATCGTCTTTGGAGATGGAGAATAACGCAGTGAGGAAATCTTGAAGGGGGATGCCTTGAACTATGTCCCTGGAAAAGTCATTGCAAGTTTTGCAGGATCGAGGTTGCGCCGAGTCTGACTTTTTATGGGTACGGATTCTAGTTTCGGAGGCGACGTTCTTTTTCGGGTCCAAGAACTCGCGATTCGATATGCCGTATTAGCGAGCAGTTAGGAACACAAATTGAAGGCGTTACCGTATTCAGAAGAACTTTCACAACTTTCGCAACGAAAAAGGTAATGAGTCAGATAAAGCCCATTGGATGTGATATACCTTTTGCACGGAGAATAGATTGCGACAAAGACCGAGCAGGAAGCGCAAAATGACGATACGGTTCGCAGATTTGGCCGCCTAGTCGAATCGAAAATATAGAAACAACGACTTGTTAATGAGAGCCTCAGTTCGCAGAAAATGTTGGTGTAAGTAAAGTGCAGTTCTAGCGGCGATGGGAAGCTGCTCGTACGGGTGTAGGAATTAAACATTCTTATATTCACAGCGCTACCAAGGTGGAAAAACACGCTCAATAACTACCACATGATCCCTATAGATCTACGAATAGAGAAGAATATCAGTAAGTCTGGCATCAACAGATGAAGGATTATAGAGGCGATAGTAGAATCAGAGAAGCCGTGATTTTCATGTTCGGCGTACATACAAGGCTCCGCGAGCCAAGCGCACCACACCAAAACGGAGCGGTGCACCATGCATCTACCCGAAAGAAGAAGTGGCTCGAAGGGGGCCAGCACGCAGCGCAGCATTCAACGAATGGATGAACTTGTTTTCGTCTTACAAGACGTCTAAGGATACTAAAAGCAAGAACTCACAATTTAAGTTTTAAAAAACAAACAAACAGGACGGCTACACGGCGCATAGCCATGGAGAAAGATCAACGGGAAGATACCTAAGGATGGGAGATTAGTCGAATTCGGGGGCCAAAGGAGGATGAATGAAGAGGTCAGGATTGAGAGTTTTGGTATTTAGGTTGTCCACCAGAGCTTTTTGGCTCTTTCGGAAGCAGAACTGATTTGGATCATCACAAGAAAGGGGAAGGACAAAAAAATCAAAAAAACAAAGGCTCACCATATTGTCCATCCAAACGGAACGCGCACGCCAAACCCAAGTGCACGGAGGGGAAGCTCGACGCGGAGAAAACAAGGCGAAGCCACTCCTTATAAACTGTACAGTAGCCTTTAATCCCCGCTAGCGCCGCTTCAATCCTTCCCGATATAGGTATCAATGACTTCTCACGGATTTATTCCGCAGACTTCTTCCCCCCCCCGCGTCGACGTTCGTCAAGAGCATCGAGCCCAGGATTTACTACAACTTCATGGTGAGTATAGCATCTAGGTCTTTTATTTGATGATACCTATCCATTTCTCGAGTCGGTGACGGTCTTCCGATGAACCATACTCGTAACATGCATCACCAACTGACCATTTTCTTTTCTCTGCGCTGCACTTCGAATATATGCTGAATTCCTTCTTCAGATAGTATAGAACACTAGGCGTATTGTATCACGCGTCGGGTAAGTTGGTAACACCGCACGTTTTGCTTGGGATGAACCCTACTAGTGGGCGACCAAAGTCGTGGGCCCTCAGACTAGTACACACCACCCGCTGAAATGTTTTCTTCAAATCTACACATACACGTCGAGTGTTGAGGAAGCTGACTAGTTATCACCGTGTCGACAGGCATGGCATTGCAAAGGACGCGTAGACTTGTCTCGTGAGTGTTGTTTTGAAGCCTCTATTCTTCGCCTATGATGCTTTCAAATTATACAAGCATATGTCCGATTCCTATGAGGACAAACATGTTCAACTGAGGCTCTGTTTATCAGTTATGAATACAGTTTTACTGATAGGTTTTGCTCTCAGATCTTCGCCTTTCCGTGGCGCTTCGCGCTCCTGCCGAGTTTCTTACCTAGTCGTCATCGGTACGCGTGTAAAGTTACTCAGAAAATATACACTGCTGTCCTCCCCATCGCCTGTCAGCGCAAGTCGCGAATCGCGATGCATTGCCGTAGGAAAGTATCATTTGATATAAGAGATAATCTTCCTCACCCTTTGGCTTGTGGCGGCGGAGTTTTGTATTATGATGGAGAGATACGGGGGGAGAGCTGATCCAGGTCGAGTCCTTGGTGCCGCGCTGTCTAAAACTTACTTATCATCCTCCAGGTCGCCCCAAACTTGTCCACGAAGTCAAGCTTGCGCGATCAATCAACAATAGAGGAAAGTCTCGAGGACCTATCGTTACCCAATTCCATGCACCCCATGTTGAATGTTGCGCCACAGCTGCAGGGTCAACCCACTGGGCAGGAACTGGGGTTCCGGCGCTTCAGTACTTGCGAACGCACCATTTTAGAAGTAATCCTCAAATGGGACACATGCCCAATGAACGGATGGACGAAGCACTGCGACTGAATGGCCTTGTACACGTAACAAGGGCGGGCCACTATTAACAGACCAATCGATGATCGATAATTGCTAGCGGTATCGAGCACCCGACCTCACCCCCAGGGTAGTCCTTTCTAATATTCTTTCGACGCGTTATGACATCGACGTTGGAGGCCTAGACACCCGCAATACTTGAGTATAAGAACCAGCCAAACACGTTGAGTCCGTCACCATTCATATTCAGCATGACCACGGCAGAAGAGAAGACCCAAACGCAACAAGATGAAGCCGCCGAAGGGCCTCTCATCGCCACTGGACAGTCGTCGACTTCCGGCATGGTTAACAACCTCATCCCCCCTCTTGTGACGATGTACTACGGACAGTAGGTGTCAGCGCCGTCTCAACACCAAATCCCGCTCACAGGCCGCCATCGTAGGCAAACCCACACTTTCTTGAACAACAACGTCGTTGGCACCGACGCTGCAGGCCATTTTGGCACTGTGTCCTGGAGTGTGGACATCTATACGTACGGCACTGGAGGCGTCGACCCCAAGGACCCTAACTTCGCCGCTGACGGCGGGCTGCTCTACATCATCATGGTGCATCGTGCCAGCGTCCAGATTTACAGCAACTACTCCGCAGACGTCTGGAATAGCATGACCTTCGAGATCTCGCTAGGAAACTCGAACCTCACGCCCGTGTGCCAGCTACCATCCACCGGCTCAGAGAGCATCTCTGGTGACAACTAAAATTGTGAGCCCACCTCTCCCTGGTCATTCAGCCGCTTAACCAGTGGTAATCTTCGTAGACTCGATCAACTTTGAGCAGTCGATGCAGATACTGCAGAACGGCGGAAATGAACCGCTCTTGTTCGATGCGGAATACCAGCAGAGCTTCAGCCTGGTCCAGGCGAGGCAATCGAATATTGCATTCAGGTCAGGCTTAACACGACTGGGGTGAGTACCTAAGTGATGTCAACCAATGCACCTAAGCAAGTGCTTACTCCTGCCACTAACAAGTCGACGAACGACCATCGCAATACCGAAATATCCGCTCTTTCTATGTTCACCCATAAGAATCCCAGTCAATTCACCGTTAACCCGGGTTTGTGCTCACTTTCCCTCCCAAGAGATTTGTTCTCGTTGCTGACGTGATATTATAGGCTTCTCGTTTGATATCAATGTAAGTTCATGTTCTTCGTGGATGGTAGCAACGCCGAACTAATACCCCCCCGCCAATAGGGACACGAACACTGGGCTATCGGTGGCGGTTGGTCTCTGAGTCTTCCCTTCTAGGAGATGCTAAATTAAATAGTTTTGATGCACGATCCTGTACACATGTTTCAAATGACCGAAATAAATATAGAAGTGCCAACGGCAAGGCCATGTCGCTACGTAAAACTGGGATCTTCAGCTTCGAGTACGAAGCCGTGCAATAGTGCTATCCATGAGTATGGACAACATCTTCTGCTTGACTGAACTGCTTCAAAGGCCGACTGGATTGAAGGTTGCAGTTCTTGGTGATGGCTTTGTAGAGGATTACCGACGAATGTGACGGCTCTGACATTCTTAGGCTGGGTGATGCGCGACGCCCAAATTAGAATGAGGGGAAATCATAATTGCAACAGAGGCGGGATACTTCAAAACTAATACACATGTACATTATCTTCACTGCTATTGTCTCTCTGTCCTCATTCTCACTATCATATCTATCAAACGCAAATCATAAGTTGACCGTCAAACCGGATTCACCCTCAACGGGGTCCATGAACAGCCAGTTCAGCACCCCAGCGAGCCTCACGCCCGCCTGCGCCATCAGTTCCTCAAGGATCCACTCCTTCTCCACCACCCCCGCGTATTTCGGCGTGTCCAGCTCCAGGAGCGGCACCCGTGGAGCAAGCTCCCCTTCCGCCGATCCAGCATGGCTGTAAGGAGGTTCGTCTATCTCCTTCGGCCACACTAACCTGCAGTTCAACGCGTGGATAGGCTGCGACCAGTGGTACGGGCACAGAACCTCGTCGTCGAACATCTCGGGCGCGCCTATGTCAAAGTAGGCGTGTCCGAACACCCGCTGCACCAGCCGCGCCACACGCCCGGCGCGTCCCCCAAATGCCACTTGCGCCCAGTGTGGGAGCATGTGCTTGATCGGAAGGGAAGAAGGCGCAGGGCAAGTCAGCCACTCCTCGACGTTCCCGTGCCATTTGCCCAGCACACCCTCCCACATCACCTTCCGCACGAACGAGTCGTAGATCGCACCTCGCAAGTTGTATTCAATCTGCCGGTTTGGCAGCGGGTGGTTGTATTTCGCGGGAACCGTTCTGACGGCCTTTGCGACAAGAAGCGAGTCCCATGCCGAGTGCAAGTCTCCACGCAACATCGTTAGTAAATGAAAACGGAGGGGGGAGAGTAGAACAGCGCACTGGTTTGCCTGCCGTCAAACGTCACTTTGACAGAGTTGCCACCGCGGTCGCGTCCAGTGAGGTGCAGGGGCATGTGCATGTCCCCCAGGAAATGGACGAGGAACTTGAGTGCCTCGTTTGCTGTATCACTGTATGCCCCATCGCCCTGAGCCACCCAGTCCCTTAGAATCCCCGTCGTGTTGCGTATCCCACCCAGGACGTTTCCCCCAGGGTGCCCAGCCCAACCGCGTTCGCCGGGGTACAAGCACGTATCCTGAGGGTGGTCCCCCACTGCGCCGATATAGTGCAGCCCGGCGGACCACCGCATCTTGAATCGAATGCGGTCCGCCCATGTCGCAATAGGCGCAAGGTGGCATTGCGGTTCGTCCGGGTTGGCCGACGTGAAGTTGAGAATGGTGCAGATTTTTGGGAGTACGGTGGGGTGGAGGTGGATTTGGGCAATTGTTGCGACAATTTCATGGCCTGTGGAGGGGATTCCGGAATTCTGTAAAGGCTCTGGCGTAGATAAAAAAAGGATAGTTCGCGTACCTGCAGCTCCCCAGCCGTAGACAGTGGGAATGCCACTAACGGCCAAGGCCGCGAGTAAAGGTCTCCAATGCATTTCTTCGCGATAGTTGAGGCGGGCAAGTTAGTTAGGACAGGTATATATACCAGTCGAGAACAAAGGGCAGTGTTGCTGGAAAGTTGAAGGTCTCCAAGGCTCCAGCGGACAAAAGGATATAGCACCTCGATTATAAGCGCCCATTTGCCATCACCGTGCCAAATGGGCACTTAGTTACAATTGTATTGGCTTTAGAGCCTCCGTAGCTGCAAGGTTTTAATATCAGAGGGCCTAAGCCTAATATGGGTCTGTGAGGCGCGAAGGTGGGGCTTCGAAGTGCTAATAGACGAATTTAATGCTACAGGCACATAAGTTGTAGGGAAGCCTATACTCTTCACTGCGACGATGCAAGCTGAAAGTTCCAAGGAAACGACGTCTTCAAAGTTTAAGCTCTGTTTAGTCCAGCAGGCAATATGCGTACTACGAAGTCGTAACGTAGCAGGGCGACACTGTGGACTCGTTTGGGGTTGACATGATGGGGAGAGGGACTCGGATAAGATAGACATACTGGCAACACAACACGAAGATCACTGACTGCATCGGTCATCAGTCGATCGACTCGGACGGTCCTCAAACTCAAGGCCTCAATTCCAATCAAATCCGGGCCAAGAACCTCTTGCCCGAAGTTCGAGCTTGCACTGTATGAGCCGGTACGCGAATCGTGAGTCTACCTGTTGGCGCATCTTTTCGACCATCTAAGAGCGGGGAAACATGGAGGAAAACAGCAAAAACGAGGCAGGGCACCTCAAGCTTGCCTCGAGTAAAAGGCTAAAGCTAAAGCGCTGTTTGTTCTTGTTAGCACGGCATACCAATGAGCTGCGAGCGTTGCGGTAGGCCCAGCGTACATACCTCAAGTGCAGAAACTTTCCGAGGCTACAGGCTCCGTGAGGCCCGGCGGCCCCTTCGCTTCCCCTCATATTTTTACTTTGCAGGTCTCAAGCTCATTCGTGCGATCGTCTCAATATTTACTCGTAGGACCATCTTCAGCCTTCGAAATATCACCAGACCCACGGTCGTTGGCCCGCGATATAGTATTCGACGGGGCTTGTGATCACCTCGAACGTGAGTCGTTCGGCCTACGGGACCATCTAACTATAGATGGAACATGTAACACAGGCTGTAACGTACTCGCTGGTTGTTCGCTCTTCTCCTACTAGTCAGCCATGACTGACGGAGTTTTGTCTTAGTCTTCTGAAGCTTGCTTTGTGACTATAAATAACTCGATCTTCATGCATAAAGGCTCTCCTACGGATGAGTTAACAGTCAGGATCCCTGACATTCCGCCTTCTGACCGGCCATGCCATCCGTCACGAAGCAACCTTCCGTGTGTCTCCTCCAGCTGCTATACCATGGCTCCATTCCAGTAGTAACGACTGCAGCCCAGTCAGCTGCTCTCCCGGCCTTGACATCTCCCTTGGGACCTGCCGTCAATCTGGGCTACGCCGCTTATGTAGGAAACGATACGGCGCCCTCGGGTCAGCCTCGTTCGACGGTGACTTTTTTTTTTGGCAATATACCGTACGATCAGCTTCCAGTGGGAAACCTCTGATTTAGAGCTCCAAGCCGCTCGACGAAACAATGGACCCCACTCGCGTTCCAATATCCGATGCGAGGAACTGTGCCCTCCCTGTATTCAACAGCCAGCGCAAGTAGGAATAGGCTCTGAAAGTAGCTGGCAACTCTTTCTCGAAATTTCTTGGCCATTTTTTTGTTGAACCCCTTCATGCACGCAAATTGCTTAACCGTATGGAAGCCTTCTCGCGCGTCGGAAGGAACGTCATAGTGTATTTCCACGTGCGTACCTTAACTCCAGCTATTTGGGCTTGCAGTGAATTTCGTTCGAAGGGTGGTGGTTTTGTCAATGGAGTGAAGCCGTTTCTACAGCCGTTAGATTTTAACGGATACAGAGTCGACATCAAGTCACCCCTAGGGTTCCCCCTTTTCGATTGGGTGTCGCAAAACCAAGGCGTTATTGGTGTATCTGTCGCTTGTCGACTCAAACTGCTTGGATTCCTGGGCGAGGCAGCCGTCGCCGCTGATGACGACTTGAACACTGGACTGCGAGACCAGCGCGCCGCCTTGGAGTGGGTCTAGAGGCACATTCATCGGTTGGGCATTCTCCCTCTTCGTCTTCCGTGGAATAAACGATCGCTAACCACACTTGCAGATTTGGAGGTAACCGTGAGGAAGTGACGATTGTAGGCGAAAGCGCTGGTGGCGCCAGCGTGGTCATGCAAACGGTTGCCTTTGGCGGTACACTCCGCAAATTCTGCCTCGATGTTTATATATCTCATTGCCTACGACGCTGCAGGATCAAAGCCACTCCCATTCAAGCGTGCCGTTGTGCAGTCAATTGGGATTGGGCCAACCCCAACTTTGGAGCAAGTAGAAGCTACGTTCAGTATGTTTATTCCTTATGACAGGGATCACCAATGACAGGGATCACCACAGTCACATCTTTTACGTAGAGAACATATCCAGCACCATAGGTTGTGCAGGCCTGAATGTCAGGCCACGTCTTCGCAACATGTCCGTGGGTATAAACCCCCTTTTCACCAGAGTCTTCCACTCAACACGTTGAATCATCTTAGGTGCGATCGTCAATGCCATTAATCACAATACAGTCATTCCTGTGATCGAAGGCCCCAGAGGCTTTCTACCCGACCTTCCTTCTCGCCTCATATCATTAGGAAAATTTAACAACGTTGGGTTCATTGGCGGCCACTGCACTAATGATGGGCGCACATTTGTTGGTGGAACACCAGAGCAGTTCAATACAGAGAACGATATCAGAAGCGCTACTCCTTAGCTCCCCTGAATCTCCTATCTGCAGGAACTACACGAATCATATACTTACCTCAAGTCTGAATTGAGCTGAACTACCGGTCCCTCTTGCGGGGGAGGCCCCAAAGCTTTGAATTCCTTCAGAGTACTCAATGAAGTGAGTATGCCGTTGACTTGAATTATCTGAGCTGATTGATGGCCGCAACTCAGAGTGAATCAAGACTTTCCCAAGAGGCAATCGGTTTCTGGACTTCGTTCATAGCGTAGGGGAACCCTTCAGTGACAGAGGCCCCGTCTCGCATTGCTTGGATACTTTTTACATCTAGCTCACCGTCAAACACCGCCGCCACCGCCGCCCATAGTCGCATTGTTCTGGAACGAGGTGATGACGAGGGCGCGAGAACGAAAACAGTGACCGAGTTAATCCCGACGGAGGATATTGAGAGATGCAACTTCTGGATGGGTGCGGGTGTAACGGCTGAGACCAAGGCGTAAATGTCACAGTGGGCGTCGAACAGTACTTGTACCCCTCCTGAGTTTGTATGCGCTTATTTGTATATTATCGACTTTGATCAAAGAGTTGGAGCGTGGTACTGGCCATACCGTCGATTTATCTGGACGCTTGCCTTCTCTCTCTATTGACTCCAGATGACCCACAGCCACCTCGAAGATCACAAAGTCGTGATGCTCCGACTCGTCACACTTCCCGCTCAATGTCAATCGGTATCTTGAAGCGAAGTATTGATTCCACTCGTAGATTCCATGGTAACAGCCGAGCCACCAATCACCACTGAACTAGGAGCAGCCTTCCAGGATTCTCTCCCAGCCTTCGATGTCTCTCTGCAACTTCTCTTTGGCTCATAGGGGATGTTCAATGAGAACATTGTCGCTTTCTAGAGAGGACGGTGAGTGGTATCTCCGACTCGGTGTTCTATGCATCTTTGACTCAACTTCGTGCCTCGCAGACTCTGGTCGTGACAGATGGTGTTGACCTCCGAAATTATATACCGCATGGGAGAGTCTGTTAGCTCTTATCGAAGGTCAGCATGGGTGTCAGTCCCTCGTGAGTCGTGACTGCCAAATTTTGGCGTAGGAGGGTGTCTGAATTTGTCTGGGCGTGCAGAAACTGCCTGGGCGTAATTGGGGGGTCGGAAGGAATATAATGGGGTTACAATGGGCTTAGGACCTCAGGCTACAGTTGCGATTTGTTTCTCGCACTGCCAATCCATAACTAATACCATATTTGGCAGTACTTATCTTTACCGCAGCGCCACAAGTGGCCACAGTTTGTGTCTAACTGTGAGAAACTATTGCTAACCGTGAGATCCCAACTTCTTATGGTGGCATGAACTGTTCGCCTTGGTCTGGCTCTTATCCTCTTACCAGAACAAGCAGGCACTAACCACCGCATATCGGAAGAAACTAGACTTCAAGCCTTTGTTTCTCTCCTTTTATTCGCCACAGAAAGCTACCCACAGGCGACTCACCATTCAAACCTGCCACCAGGGTGCCACTTGCACCCCCCATTATCCATTCCTTGCCAGATTTCTTGCCACAATCAAGTATCTGTATAAATGGCAGGCCAACACCAATGGAGGGCTTTATCTCTCCCATTACCTTCTCCCCCCCAATCCCGTTGCGAAAGTTGTTCTGAATACGGTAATGTGCCTATCTTGCGCGGTCGAGTCCTCGCTAATACGGGACATAGACATCATGTCGTCACCTCTGAAACTAGGAGCAATATCCATAAAGAATCAGACTCGGCGCAACCTCGATCCTGCAACTCGCAACGACTTTTCTGGGAATATTGCCCAAGACGTACCGCTGCAAGATTTCGTCACTGCGTTATTCTCCATCTCCAAAGACGATATCTCGAGCATCAAATCTCGTGCATGGGATATGATAGACGGTAACGTCGCGAATTATCGACGCATGGTCCTGACGAAGGCCCACGAATCCAAATTGTATCCGTTCTTCCAGCGGATCCTTATTCAGCTCGCGCAAGAGTTCACAGAGGAAGATCTAGCTTTCGTTGTTAGAGTGGTGGGAACAGACGAACTGAAGAACAAATACACTTCGAGAAAGCCTGACGGCTCTATTTGGTGGGATAGTGTAGACCTTGTCTGGCATCTTATGAAGGCCGCCATTGAGATGAAACGTCGCAAAAAGTCTGAGCACTGCGATCTTGGGCATCAGCCGCAAACCATGCCTGACATCGTGTACGACACTGAAGCGCCCACCCGTGGCCCGAAGACTGGACCTCCTGCACCCCATATTTCGACTATCCCTGAGTTGCCCGACCTACCTGGCGACCCCTCAATACCGCCACCCAGCACGGCAGCTGTCCTTGAGCCGCCTGACCTCCTTCCTGCCCCTTTGGCTGCATCACTCGACCTCCTTCCCGTTCCCTCGACAGCGTCGCTCGACAATGCCGCAGAAGCCGTCCTCGAATCGCGCGTTACCCCTCCCGTTCCTTCTGGGCCTTCGTCCAAAAAGCGACCTCGCCAGAGTGAAGCTCCCAAACCAAACAAGCGGCCGAAGACATCTCGGTTGACAATCGACCAGACGCAGATAGCCAATTACGCACTGGAATGCATGGCCTCGATGGTCCATCGTCGATGGAGCATAGGAGTGATGGTGGATAACTTCTGGGTCACGCTTTGGTACTTCGATCGAATGGGTGCGATTGTTACGCAGCCGTTCGACTTCGCCGAAGAACCTTGGAAATTGGCGTTAGTAACCCTGGCACTTGCACGATGCACGCCTACGCAAGCCGGATTTGAGCCACTGATCTTGGAACCCAGTGGCGATACTACGACTGATCTTCCCTCGTTCGACCGCCCAATCAGTACCGTCGTAGGGGCCGAAATCGTGCTTCCTTGCGACCTCGCAAAACCCTCCAAAGAAGACCCCCGATTTGTCATTTCTGCGCCTCCCTTATACGTTTATCGTGGAGTCGTTGGGCGCGGCTCGATTGTTTACCCCGTCACGGCATTCAGCGGTCGCTTCAAGCACCACCGGTTGGTCGCCAAATGGAGCTGGCCATTAGAAGTCAGGATGCGCGAGCACAGGCTCATCGATCGTCTGCGGAGATTAGTCCCTTTCATGCAGCAGCATCTGCCGGAGGTCCTCGAACACAGGGAATATTCGATGGAGGAACTCGACCTTCCTAGGTGCAAGATAGGCTCTGGGGGGGGAGACCTCGAGATACGAAGCCCGCCAACTTACGATCATCATTCTTCCAAGATACAAACATCTATGGGAACTCGAAACGGTTGAGAAATTCAAGTCGGTCTTTATTGATCTCGTTGAATGTAAGTACATCTGCCGGTGACGTTAATTTTACTCTGACCTCTTGATATATCAAGGCCATTATCACGCCTTTCACCGGGGCGATGTCCTTCACCGCGATCTTAGCGAAAGCAACGTGATGTGGACCTACGGTCAAGACAAGGTACCTTTGGGACTCCTCAACGACTGGGATCTCTCGTCGCTGTTCCTTGATGGAGGAGCTCCGTTACCTGTCACTCAATGCCGGACAGGGACGACACCTTTCATGTCCATTGAGCTTCTTGAAATGTGCGATAATCCTCCAACCCATCGCTATCGTCACGACCTAGAGTCTTTTCTTTACATCCTCATCTGGGCAATGGTACACTACAACATGGGTAACGAAGAACTCAACATTCTCCCGGATCCGAAACAACCTCGACGCCTCCCGACGCATAGCCTCCTTCAGCCATGGGAGGGCGATGACTACCAATACAACGCCCTTACGAAGACTGGTATTGACCAATTGCCAGAATACCGCCGAAAGCTGCTCGGAGCCGTACAGCCAGCGTTCAAGCCTCTGATTGACAAGTGGCTCGTCCCTTTGCTCCGCCTGTTCAGTAATGCCCGACACTACCTTGCTTGGTCAGCCCAAGATGCTGATTTCGACGGTGAGACACTTGGGGGCATCCTGACCTTTGAGAAGTTTATGAAGGCCATCGGCGCCGTCCCTCGTGAGACTCCTGATGAATTCAAGGCGAGTGAAGGATGACGTATGTTAAGAACGTGTAGCCACGAAATTATTGTGTCGCATATTTTATTTATACTGCTCTCGCGCGGGCAATGACGACAGGGATTATTGGAAGTTTACTTGACCTCGTCGATGGAATATTGAGACTCTACCAGGGGACTGAGGTCATTGCCGCACCATACTGCGCGGCCCCGCCCGTCAACGTTTTGATACTGTATCCGGCAACGACTGGCGACGTCCACGGATGGCCACTTCGAAGTCCAGCTGACTAGGCATTTGAACTCGGGGGATTGCAGGAGCCTGAGGCTTGTCCGAATTTACGAGAGGAGGGTATCGTTGGAAGAATATGAACACCGGACACTTTGGGAAAACGGTCGTGGCACTTATGCAGGTTTCTTGTAGATATCTACCGGCCTGCAAAATCCTAGAGAAGCATTAGGGGAGCGGCATTCCGCGGCTAAACACACCGCCTACCTCCTTCACCAGTTGTCCCAAAATGCTGTACTGAACCGAACCCGATCTCCTGCAACAGCGACTCAAAGTCGTTAGGGCGCAGTTTCAAGCACTTGGCGGTTTCCCGAAGTCGCTGAACTTATGGTCAATGCCAATGTCGACCGTAAGAGAGCCTTGGACTGACGTTATCCATGCGTTTGGCCTTCGCGTAAGTCTCCCATGCTTGCGGCTCTAGTACTAGCGATCCCCCTGGTGTCAACACGTCGTACACGCGCCGGAAGAACCGCAGTAACGCGTCATCGCCGCCGTTCAAATGGATCCATTTCGTCAGCGAAAATCTGGGTACCTTAGCTTACGATGATACTTTCGCACGCATCACTCACGCAATCACCACATCGTAGCCAGCAGCATCCTGCGCGATCGCAGTGTTTGTCCAGTCGGCCGTTCGAAACGATACATTATGCGGGAACAGATGCTTGTCTGCGGGCCGCGCCGAAGGTATCGGCAGTGGTCCAAATGAGTGTTCAAACGACGCAGGGAAGTATCCCGGCCGCGGTTTCTCGTCGATGGCAGCAGTCGGTTCTTGCGTTGACCAGACCGTTCGTTTGCGTTTCCACGCTAAGCGCGTCAGAGTATCGTCGATATCGACACCAAGCACTCTTCGCGCCCCCCATGACTGAGCTTGCAAGATCAGAAGATGGTTAGTAAATTGAACTAGTTTCTGGAGCTGGCTCACCTATCTCACACGTCACCCAGCCTTCGTTGCAGCCAACATCGAGGACAGAAGCCCCACGAAAGAGCTCTGGAGGCAACAAGGAAAGACGCGGGTCTTTCACGGCTGGACGTTTGGCGTAATATCTGTTGGGTATGATATGTGAGTACCCGATTTGCTGAACGAGCGACAACTCACCCATGATAGTTTCCATGAATCGGTGTCGAGTTGGCCGACATGGACGGTGGGTAGGCTCGTAAACTAGCTGGAATGAGTATGGCAATCGATATACTCGTGGGCACTGATTTGACTTTGCGATTTGGCGATTCACAAACGTACTTTTCGACCAAACATAAGTTACACAGTTCCTGACCTTTCAAGAGGTCGAAAAGTAACTTTATGCACGCTCTCACGATTCCCACGGTTACTCGGTATTCCCGGTCTTGCTACTGACACGAATCAGTAGATAATGCTACTGCGTTGCATTACGCCGCCGCAGTCATCATAACACTATATCTGAAGGACCCCGTATAGCTTCGTTTCATCCAACTCGAAGATCATGGCCAAACAGAAGAATCCGACGCCTCAGGAGCTTTACAGGGCTAGGAAGGAACGGGAGGAGCAAGAGCGGAACGCATTGCTTCCACCAGGGCTCATTAATCATGGAAATACGTGTTTCATGAATTCGGTTCTTCAGGGGGTGAGTTGGATCTCATATTGAGTCGGATCAGGCTGACGGCGGTGCCTAGTTAATTGCCACTCCTTTGCTTTACGATTTAGTATACCCGGCGCATTCTACATCGCGTCCTCGACAATGGGACACATCATCTATATCATTGTACAGATCGCCTCAGCTAACCAATGGCCATAATTTGGGTGGTCCGCGTGAAAAGGAATGGGTGGAAGGCATGCCTCTAGGAGACGTGTTCTTCAATTTGATGCTGAAGGCATGGTCTGCACAGGGTAGTCATCAGAGGACCAACTTGAGCGCAAAGTGAGTCGATCGTTACTGAACGACTGGCTTTGGTTGACGTTTAATAGAGAGGTGCTCAATGCCATAGGCAAGAAATATGATCAATACCTCGATTTTGCGCAACAAGATGCACATGAATTTCTACGCCAGCTCTTGGACTCGATGCGCATGGAGGAAATGGATGTAAGAACGACTATCCACTACTCCAACGATCCTCTATTGACGTCCCAGACTTGATCCAGATCATTAAGAAACGTCAACCGCCCCCTGTCCATGAGAAGAAGAAACATCGGCGGCGATCCACCATTACACTCCCCTCCGCCCCAGACCCGCAGGAAGAGAAACTTTCCTCTGTAGCGGACATGATATTCGGCGGCAAACTCACCAGCATCCTCGTATGCCAAGCATGCAAACACGTCTCCCATAATTACGAAGACTTTAATGATCTCAGTCTGAGCATAAAGCCGGAGGATTATGTTCGGGAGCGAAAGCGAGACCGGCTAAAGAACTTGGCCAAGAAACTCGCCAACTTCAATGCTTCTTCCCCTGTAGTAGCTCCTCATCTCGGTCCCCCGAGCGCATCTGCTCCTGAGATGCAACGAAGTTCGTCTGTTCCATCCAGTCCGAGGCGTCCGATTGTGCCTCTACCGCCGGCGGACGAGGGTCGAGCAAGCGTTGACGTAGTTACCAGTGGGCCAACCCCTGAACCGAAAGCAGAGGTTCTGCCCGTGGGTTCCACACCTACGGTAATGTTCCATGAGGATAAGCACGAGAGGAAGATCAAGAAAGCGAAACCTGCTGACCCATGGGTCAAGATTAGCCGGAGGATCAGCCTCACGGTCGGACTAAGCAAGACCACCAAAGAGAAGCATAAACGCAAATCGCAGACGCATTCTCCAACAGAGGACCTAGTATTCGAAACGGCCAATTCAGCAAGGACAAGCATTTCTGATATTGATGTTGCTGAGGCTCGCGTGGGTCGCTCTTCTCTGTCGCCGGAACCTCGAGCATCACCGAAGGGATACGTGCCCCCAGTCGTTGCACCATTGCCAGTTCTACCATCACCTAATGACCATGCCAATCCCCAGATGTCGAGTCCGAGGCGACCTTCCCCTTCTCCTCAACGTTTGTCGAAATCCTTCCGACCGTTCAAGCCTTCGCCCCCCGAAATCCGATATCTTCGTCAAATTCTAGCAGATGTACATCTCCCATCCTCAAGCCCCTTTGCTCTATTCAATCCCAATGTTAACGGAGCTTCTGTGCCGACCACGGCCCAGAATATGTGGATGAAGATGAATCATCTAACGAGCGTTGAAGAATGTCTCCGCTTGTTTACCGCCGTTGAAGTATTAGATGGGGAGAATAAGGTAGGCTGTCGGCGATGCTGGAAGATGCAGAACGGTATGCAAGTTTCACCAGCGCCCGCAATGGATGCAGAGGAAGAATCAGAAAGCGAAGAAGAGGTCGAGCTTCCGTTACCTCCGGTCTTAGCTGCTGACAGCTACATTCCCAACGGTGCTCTTACTCCTGTTCCTCAAGAAGCCATCCCGACATCTCTATCTTCCCCTAGCCTCGGTCTCTATCCTCATCAGGATGCAAGTGCCACTGCCTCAACATCATCGCTTCCCTCGTCTTTAACTACCTCCTCCCAACTCTCAACCATGAACTACAAGCGCGGATCTGGTCCGCCACCGCTACCCCGCAGCCCCGGCTTTTACGCCGCAAGTACGCCTGGCGGCTTGCCTATACCACTGATAGCTACCATTGCGCCGGATTCCCCTGTTCGATCACCAACAACGGCCCGCGCGGAGGCTTTCTCTGCGCTTGAAGGCAAGCCCGATGGTTTTGCTACGACTTCTCCTACCGCCCCAAGTCTTTCTTTCCATCGCACATCTGACAGGGACTCCTTGCACGCCCCTAGTCACTTTTCACGACGGCAAATGGCAGATATAGGGTCTACAACAGACGATGACTCTGGCGGTGAAGAAAGCGACGCGTCGACTACCTCCGCTCTTTCTAGCGCTAACACATCTACACCCTCTCTCCTTTCCAACCCACGGGATTCCCCTCCGACGATTCATACGACCCCCGCGCTCGACGCATCAAATACGCCAAAAGTAAAAGACTCTGGGACCCCTCCGCGGCCCACAGAATCTAGTTCTATTCACCGTAAGAAGCTCCCCAAACCTGTCATTTTGCGCCCAGCATATAAACGGTACCTCATCGCCACGCCACCTCCGATTCTGGTTATTCACCTCAAGCGGTTTCAGCAACTCACGAAAACTCCTATTATGTCGTTCTCGCATGGGTTCAAGAAGCTGGATGACTATGTGGCTTTCCCTGAACACTTGGATCTGACGCCCTTCCTCGCCCCAAGGAAAGAGGATTTTGGCTTGGGAAAGAAGGGCCACGGTGACACTGACAGTGTGAAGGCGAAGGATAAGCCGAAATGTATGTATAGACTATATGCCGTCGTTGTGCATATCGGGAATATGGTACGTCCATACTTCGTTGGTCTTCTACCGTGATCTCACGCGTTTGTAACAGCTCGGAGGGCACTATGTCGCGTATACCGCACTACCGACGCTGGTCCCTCCGAACGACTCTTCGACTTCAGCGTCGTCGACTGCGGAGAAATCTAGTTCGTCACACTCACACCCACACTCGAATCCTAGGCAATGGGCGTATATTAGTGATACCGTTGTCCGGCTGACAACATTAGAGGACGTGTTGAAAGCCAAAGCATATTTATGTATGTACGAGAGGATATAGCACGGATATTTAACAATTCTGGAATTGTATCTGCATATTGTTGTATTTCTTTCGAGCACTCTAAGGTATGCTTCATGCAAACTGGCCTGGGCGCAAGGAGCAGGTGGCTCATCGAACCTTCGTGACAACGTGTAACGTATTTCGATAAATACTCCTGGTTAAATGAAAAATTCCAAACGATGATATAGAATTTCTCATTGTTCTGTAGCAATGCATTGCGAGATTCCATTTACAAAGAAGCGCCCCCCAAATGATGTGAAGTAACGCGATGTCACACCAAGCGAGTATAGACAAGGACAATTTATGAGTTTCATGCAAGACGCGAAACTCAACGGGCACATGGTGTAGTTGGTTTATCACGCCCGCTTAGCATGATTCTCTGTCTGCGGGAGGTGTTGGGTTCAATTCCCAATGTGTCCATAGTTTTTGCACTCTGGACCTCGCGAAGGGTCCTGGCCCCCCTCTCATTTTGGATCCTGTGCGGGAGCGCAGCTTTCAGGCCAATCCTGGTCAGTCTCCAGCGGCCGGATAACGTTAAAGTCGCCAAGCTCAGCCTCCATGCTCAGGCCTCAGGAACTTCGGGAGTACAAACGTTCAAGCAGGGGCCACTATGGAAAATGCCATCGATCTTGACTAGCAATGCGGGTACAAATGCTGCCCCAAAATACCCTTTCGATCGCGCCCTCTTTGTTCCCCTCCCATCTCCTAGAACTCCATGAGCGAAGAACTACCAACGACAAATACAGCCAATTTGGCGCAGGGATCGAATACAGATGCAGACATGCTAGAGAATGAAGATCTATCAATGTCGAAGGTCGACGGTGACGAGACACAAGAAGAAAGTGAAGGCGGCGACAGTGGTGACGCTGATGAGGAACAAGAGGAAGACGACGAGGACGAGGACGAAGACAACAACAGACTCGACTCTAGCGACGATGAAGAAGATGCCACTTTTGATGACCTTTTCGATGCTGTTTTCGACGCAATAGCAGATGCTCAGGTTAAGGCGCTCTCCGAAGTCAACATATCAGAGTTTCCTGCCCTAGTAGCCATCGTAGAAGCTGAACTCCACAAACCGTACACTCCTCCTATACCGACCGATGCTGGGGCCGAAGTGCCTCCCGAGGCAAAACAAGAGGGAGAACCGGACCAAGCTTCAGCATTTGATAATGTATGCGCTACCAGTCATTCCATGTCGACGTCTTTGACAGCGTCGCTGACGATAATTATAGGCAATGCTAACGCTCCAGCTGGCGCTGACCCTATTCGATGGGAACAACCCACTTGAGACTCCCAGTGCCCCCTCTGATTTCGAAAATGCTTCATCGTTCGACGAGTTTCTGGCCGCGATCAATGAACACATCGTCTCTGCCGCACCAAGGCTACTATCTCTCATAAAGGACCCCTCCGTCAACGAAGCATACCGCTACGAGACCATCAACCTCATTTGTAAACTATTCTTCGTCCCCTCGCCGGCCCCGAAGATAAGCTCTGCGCCTGACGCCGCTAAAGATATCCAGGACAAAATACCGATGTTAGAGCACCTCCGGGAATTCTTATATTTCCTTCGCGACGGTAGCCTCATGGATAGGACCTATATCCTGGACCTGCTGCAGAGTCTGATCAATGCTCTGCCTGACGGCGACGATCAAGACTATACCGAGGCGGGCGCAGTGAAAGAAGGATGCGGTGTCAAGGAAATTAAGGAGCAGGTCAAAGCTCAGATCATCAGCGCGATGAAGGAGGTGCTTTTCTTCGGCGTTGGCGACGACGACGAAGTTGATTCGAAGCCAGCATTAACTACCTCTGAGATCATCAGCGTGATCGCGGCATTCGAGCACGCCCTTGCCTGCATTCGCACTAGCACCGTCGAACTTTTCCTTACAGCAGGTGCATTCGACTGGGTCCTTAGTTATTCCGTTGTGCTGTCAACTCCTGCGATAGATCCTCCGTATTACGCCACATCCCCACCATCCGCAGATCTTCCAAAAACACTTATCGCGGTTCAGTCATGTTTGGCTGCCATAGACTCCTACGTGAAGGACGATGACGAAGCCGATAAGTTGTTCTTCACCTCGTCAGCTCTATCTCAAGACGAGCAGATTTGCTCGACATTCGGCTCCACTCGGAACTTCGTAACATTCACCATCTTCCAGATGATGGAGCTATGCCGTTATCCCTACAAGAGACCCGATTCGCTCGAGGAGGCCGAGATGTTCGATGCTTGGGACAGCCTCCTGAAGAGTTGCACGACATGCGCTCACGGGCTAACCAACGAATCGCCGGCGGCAAAGGTTCTATTCGGGCTACAGGATGGCGCCGTTTGCGTAGTGGTAGAAAGCCTAGGCAGAAAGGACGCCGCAATGTACGGCACCGACGCGGAATGGATGCTGGCGCGTGTTTGTGACCCAGAAGGTGCTGAGGAAGAAGAAGAAGCAGGCGAAGGAAAGGATGCGAACACCCTGTCAGCTGGCGGTAAGAACCCTTGCATACCTGCGGTTCGGAACGCATTCAGGGCTTTACTGGGGCTGAAAGTACACGGTAACGCGGAGGAACTGCAAGGGAGAGAGTTGAGCTTAGACGACAAGATCGCGCTTATCGGTGGCTTGCAACTGTCTTTCCCGACGATCCAGCAGCTTGCCATGCGCGCTGGAATGTCCGAATTTATTGTCAACTTGCTGACTGAACCCGTGGCAACAGACGAGCAAAAGATCACAATTTTGGTGAGTTCGATTCTTTCTTGATTCACAACATACTTGATACCCCATCAGAAATGCATGGCTACGATGATGGAAAACGACCAGACAGCGGGATATTACTTGTTCAAGGACGGTTTCCTAGGTTGTCTCATGAACCTCCTTGAGAAGGAAGGCTACCTTGCCTATGTCATTCCACTATTTTCGAAACTTCTTGATTCCTATACCGGAGGCGACGATTCGAAGCCAGTCAAGCCGGAAATCGTCAAGGAGCTATCATCGCCTAATGTTCAAAGTACCCTCCTTGGCCTCACCCACGTCACAACCGATGCCCCTGAAGCACGAGTCAACACTGCGGGTTCGATTCTCTTCCTTCTCGGTGATATTGTCTCGGATGATCTAGGCACTGAGTCGTGGGGTTGGGAAGATGATTCCGGGGATCCACCACCCCCTTGTCCCTTGAAGGATTCCATTGTGACGGCCGAATTGGTGCGGACCGCCATTGCGTTGGTCTCTCTCCCGCCTTTGGTCGTCAAGGAGGAGGGACTCGATTCCGAGAAGGATAACCCATCGCAAGCCTCGCAAAACGCTCTGCATTTCCTGTGCCACGCCTGTTGGGGTTACCAGCGCGGTTATGATCTGATCGTTGCTGGATTCAGGGATCTGTTTTCTAAGCCGATTGACGCAGAGGAGCTATGGGTTTATAGCAACTTGGATGGCGATTACGCCGGCAGAGGTACCATCCGTAAGCGTCGCAGGGTGGCGGAGGCCGCAGTCGCTGCAGATGGCCTTGCCAGGGCTTTTGAACTACTCAAACGCGAGGTCAAGAAACTGTCGACTCTCACCCCGGATGAAGACAGGCATAAGACGGGGAAATACGCAAGAGCGGCCGTAAATGGTTTGCGAATTTTACTTCGTTCCGACACCGCGAATCAGGATCGGGCTCGAAACGATGCCGACCTCCCTCTGTTGCTTACGCATTTCATTTCAGAGGAGTCAAGGGTGTCTCTGGACGTTGTTCTATGGATTATGTCCCTTCTCAGCAACGAATTTGATTTCAATGATTCAGACGACAATGAACTCGCAAAGCGTCAAGGTTTGTCACCTGAAGAACGGGAGATGATGCATGTCGACAGACAACGGTGGTTATTGAAGGAGAACTGGAAGTCCTTGGGTACGGAAGAGGTGGCCCGGCATCTGGTGAATATCGTAGACTTGCGTCCATATACCATCGAGGAAAACTCCCCTGATGCTGAAGGCGTGAGCGCGGAACTCCACGGGGCCGCAATGGACAAACATCGTGAACTCATCGCCAAGGCCGAAAAGATTCGAGAAGAGTGAGTTTTCATTTCGTCTTCTAAACGCTCCTCAATATCGTATATCAGGACCACCAAGCATGTTGTTCGTCTCCTCGACATTATTCTGCCCGTGCTTGGCTCCAATGCTTCCATACTAATTGGACCATTGTTGAGACGTTCAAAAGAAGTTAACGACAATCGTGATATTCTCCTGCTTATTCATAGAATTCTCGCTACGAAAGGCATCGCCCTTGCACCCGCGGTTGAAACTCTCTCAGGTTTCCTTTCCTCATCAAATCCCCCTCCGTGCTCGCAAATTTCCGAATGGATCTCGGTTTCCCCTCGAATGTGCGATGTGCGATGTCGTTCGGCAATCTGGAGCAGCCTCATACCTTCTCAGGATTCTAGCAATTGATTCAGATACCTCCGAAGAATATGTCGAACATTCTGGCGCATTGAGTGCTCTTGGTGAACTCGCTGCTGGGACACTAGATCATCAGGAAAAGGAGGAGCTTCAAAAGCAGATCGCAATCAACGCAACGGCCCTTCACAACGCTATCGGGATAATGTGCGGCGAAGACGAATGGGACGCAGTCAGAGCCATCGCATCCCTAGGTCAAATATGTACGGGTCTTCCCTCTGGCCTCAGCATTTTCGACGACACCGACAAGGCCTTTGCGCTAGTGTTGAAATACTTCGACAATCTTGACCATTCCGCAGAGTCGATTGCACCGTTGCTGGGCCAGTTAGCCATTGGGCATGTCGAAGCCCTTACGACTTTGTCCAGATCCTATTTCGACGCCCTTGTTGCACCGACAGAGCAGGCTAGCAGCGGGAAAAGCGATAAGAAGAAGAAGAAAAAGAAGAAATATACACCACGGATTTCGGAGGGTGAGTTGTGGACGAGATTGGCATTGTTGGCTAGTACAACGTCATCGGCACGGAGGGCGGTCGTGGATGCCGGCGCACTGGTAGAAGCTGCGAAGCTCCTCGACTTGGAGTCGCCTACCAGTTGGAAACTCCCCATGGAAACTTTAACGTTGTTGGTGGGCGCCGATGAAGGCTACCCATCACAGGTCTCGTCGCTCCTGCCTCGTATCAACGAACTGCTTTCCGTCGATGACGCGCCATGTACGGAGATGCGCAACTTGATCGATGCATATGTCCGGGTCGATCTGCCTAGACTCATTTCGGCAGAAGTCATCCCAACGCTGCTTCGGGCGAGTTGCTACTATCCGCTGTCGTTCGAGCCTTTCATCTCAGTATCCAGGACACTCCATGACATTGCGATGCAGCCTATCGGATACTCCGCTATTGCAGAGCATTTGAAGGGCATGTTGGCCGATGACGACGTAATCGAAATAGAAAAAGACTCGTGCTGGAGAACTGGCTTTGCTGCGGCGCTGAAACGACTCAGCTCCCTTGGGGAGCCCAGCGCGAAGATGGTTGTTGAGGTCGGCGGCGTGGAATACGCGTTGAAGTTGATCAAACATGACCACGTCCAGGTATGTGGAACTTCGTTGGTTGCCGCGATGAATCAGAGTTCATCGTAGGCTACACTTCACAGGTCATCTCCAATGGCGCCAAACTCAGTGCCTTTTTAGCCACGTCCAGCGCCCCTATTTATGCTCAGCTCATCGACCTTGGATGCATCAACTTTGTGGAAGAAGGTCGTGCTACAGCAATCCGGTCATCTCAACGTGTCTATGGCGAGGAAGTCGACAGCGACATGGATGAAGACACGTTCAACTTCGTTTGTCGCTGCCATAGTCAGGAGGCAGAAAGCTTGCAAAAGGTCTTAGCCGTATTGAAAGGAGAAGTGGATTCTTATGCAGAGGATGAAATGGGTGAAATACTGTAGCTGTGTCATTCCTACTCTCATGTACGTATCATCGGCTGGAATCGTACTTATATTTGGACCCCGTGATGCGCATATGATCTCCGGAAGTCAGTATGTGCGAGCATGACAAGTAGTAACGCCTTTGATATGATTGACCAAAGGTAAGCATACTCCGACACCATCTACATCACGGTAGTAGCTTTTGCTTAAGACTCCCAAGTCTGAAATGCGGTCCCTCGAGACAAATTAATAGCGTGGTAGACTACCGAACATAAGTAGTACTCGGTGAGCCAACAAAACATCAATAGAGCACAACCTTGCTTGCGATTGCTGTGTTCAGCTCCGGAACGAGTTGCAACTTCTTCCTGTCTTCTGGATGCACCAATGCAGCGGTGGCCTCATAAGGAGGGGGTGGGAAGAACTCGTCCGTGGCCTTCGCGATCGCGTGGGAAGCAGCCTTCAGCGTCTTGCTGGAACTCAATAAGGTACCGGTCGATCCCTGTATCGTGCGTGACGCCACAGTAAGATACACATATACCTAGACAGTGTAGAAACTACGCACCGGTGTCTCGGGAGGGTCAGCCTTCACCTTGTCCTTTGCATCGTCAAGGGCATCTTGGTAGCTGGGGTCATCCGTTGTCTAACTCCCGCGTTGTTCGTCCAAGACGACGAGGAGATCCAAAGACGAATTGGTATTGATGGCGCTCCAGTCTTGCTTCACATAGTCTACTAGCTTCCCTGTGATCCGTGAAAATATTGACTAAGGACCTGGATGAGTCGTGTTTCGCATTAACACGTACCTTGTCTGCAGCACGTTGATCATCTGGATCAATGGTGCCGTCGTCGCCGACGAGAATTAGGTAGCTTAGCATAATCCCATCCTAGACGTTAGAAAGGAATTAGCATTAGTGATGGATGAATCATAGCAAGCGCCACAGCGAATTCATACCTGAGTTTTGATCGCGTCACACATACTCCCGTACATCTTGGCGATGATGCGGGACACATACAATACCCTGGTAGCTTCGTCGAGTTCATCTTTCTGCTTCTTCTGCTCGTAGAACTGAACGATCATTTCTGCGTCAGCAAAGTCGGCAAAGTCAGATGCTGATTCACTAATATCGAACGCAAGGATGAAGCCATCCGCAAAAATGCCGACAATGGCAAGCACTTTGAGGAATCTGCTTGCCGTGCCGGCATACTTTGCGACCTGGCTGGTTTCCGCTAGGGTTTCTAGTGAGTTTAGATTAGCATCAGTGAAAGCAGGAAAAGACAAAGACAGGCAAAAGGTACTTGCTCATCAAACGTCGACAAGTTGTGGTTCTTGAGGATCTGGTTGAGATAAGGTACCGTCCGCTGATCCTCCTTATCCATGGCATCTCTGACTTCCTTGACGTTGTTCTGCAGGAGAGAGATATCGTTCTGGAGCTGGAGAGCACGATCGCGACGAGGTACGTTATCGGGGTAGAAGACTAAAGCGATGGTCAGCATCAGTCATTAACTCTATGCGAGTACCAATTTACCCTTTGTAAACTGATAATTGCTGCTTGAATCGAGTCAAGTGGTTTGAGAAGCTTGTTGGTAGATGCAGAAATGTGAATTACATAACGTGCTTCGCTTCATATTCTTCAGGATACCTCCCACTTCGCGCCATTTTGCCCATTATTGCAGAAGTTCCGACGCTCATGGGGGTCCAAACGCCCAAGCCAAAGCTTTACGACATGTTACGATCACCACAAAGCGTTGTAAAAACGGCAATATCTGGTGACTTAGCGACATCCCGCAGAATTCTGCTAGATTGAGTGGCAGGTGGGCCACGATGCTCGGCGGGACGGCCAGGGGAATCCGCCTTCAACGGTCTCTGGCAAAGCTCTGGTCCTCAATGTATTCTGTGTTGTCGGAGCTCTGTATCGGCCGGTCCCTGGCATCGTTAGGAATGTATCCTTTGTCATGCATACGTGTGAAGGGTTTGTTTAAATTGTATGATCAAGTTTGAGTTTCAGCATCTACAGTACGGAGAATATGCTACGTACCATAGCAGTGATGACAATGTGACAGAGAATAGACTCCGAAGACATGTCCCTCATACACGTGATCACATTCTCCTTTAACGACCACAGGGGTGACGTTACGTTTGCAGATGAAAGCACCAAAATCATTCTAAGACAACGTATATCGTGAATTAGTGAGGCGCAGAACGGAGATACCCCAAACATTCCCGCAGTGTATATTGCGGATGTACAAAAGAATCCTTACCACGGCAGCTGGAGAGGCGTCGGAAGATCACTCCCCAGAACCCTCTGTGCTTCCCCGATATCCCTGTATCCAAGCAAATAATATTCAGCAATGTAACCTAAGAAAAGGAAGCCATATAGGTGACCTTGGTCCTCTAGGAGCCCAAAATGTTCCTGTTTGCTCAATGCTTAACGATGATATGAATTCGATAGTAGACTTTGCGGCTTCCGAAGGCAGGACCGCTGAAACGGTAAGCCATAAGCATGCATACGGTCAAATTACGCCGATACTTCGGTCAACTCAAACATCGCTACTTACCGCCACCCGCATCCCAGAATTTATCGTACCCTACACTTTTCGTCATGTCGGTCCTCATGAATCCAGGCTGTTGAGTATTGGCATGAGCTACGGGCTCTAGCCTCCGATATCAACAACAGACGATCATGAACATACGTGAATCATCGCAACCGTTACTCCTTTACTATACAGATCAATCGCCAGTAATTTTCCAACCATGTTGGCAGCAGCTTTGCTTCCGTGGTGACCGTGATTCCCACCGCCCTCTTCTTGTGTACGAAGGGCGATGGACCCACCCTCGGTGGAGATGAGGATAAATTTGGCGGAAGGGGCGAGTAAATCTGCCTTGACGCTGAGGGCGTGCCTCGATTAGGCTTATTGACATGCGATTAAGCCAACGTACAGATGATGGGCGATGAACACAGGCGCGATGGCCACCACTTTATACATCTCGACTTCGGCTTCGTAATTTGGCTCGCTCAGTCTTGAAGAATGTTTCTATGAACTCAAACAACGTGGAAAGTTCAACGTTCGGCACTCACTTCAGCTTTGAACACCCCTGCGTTGACTATCACCCAGTCCAGCTTCCGCTGTCCGATGTCATTCGCGATCTTTTCTCCCGCGTCTTCGGATCCAATATCGATATCAGAGATCACAGAAATGCCAGAGGGCAGATCGTGGGCCTGAGATCGGACAGTAGCAAACACCTCATGCCCTTGCGCGTGGAGCAGTTTCGCAAGCTCAAGCCCCAATCCCCTCGATGCACCAATGACAAGTGAAGTCGGCATTTCGTATACTTGATGCTGGCAATGAAACCAGGGGTGGATGGCGGGCTTAATGGAAGAATCAAGATAGCAAGATACGGAACGCTATGGATTGCGTATGTTACATCATCGATTCATAACTTCATTTCATCAGTTCAGTCACTCATAGGTTCACGTGCTGATATGGGAATTAAACCACTACCCGCGAGTGTTTTATGATGAGTAGCAAGTCGAAGAAATCGAAGAGAACTTACCTCAGTGAGGAACTTCGCAGAGTCTTTGGGGTATCGCCTCTGCGTCGCATAGTCCACATATGTCACCCCGAATCGCACCGTGTATCCTTCAGCCCATTCGAAGTTGTCCTACGAAAGATTAAGCCTCGTGGTGAATTCTTGCGAAACGAGGCGTCAACAGAACATACTCCAACCGAAGTACCCCTTCACGTCTACGCCATCGGTGCACACAGCATCTAACAGCGCTTGAGAGTAAGCACGGTAGTATTCGACCCTGTCGCCGTCATGGATAGCCTCTTCCACCGAGAGACCCGACTCGTTCTTGACAGCGAATCCGTTTTCGGTGACGCTGAGGCAGCCATTTAGAGTTTACTAATTAGATGTCTTCCTGCGACGAGCTAGCTAGAACTGACTATATCGGTTTATTGTACGTCTAGCCGACACAGAGGTCAGTGAGGCGAATATTGAACATTGTCATTTATGCGGCATGCACCTTGTGGAGGTAATTCAAAAGCTGGGCATGATGGTCAATACCCGGTCGCAGGGCAAGGGAGGATGGTACCCACACTTCTAAAACCCAGGAGCGTCTGCGAATATACGCAGCTGCGCTGAGCACGGATGGAATTCCGTTCGGGAATATCAACAGCTTACAAGTTTGGAGCCAAGGGACATGAGCTGCATTAGAACGTTGGTTATATGCGCGTGAATGAGATTCCCTCTAGACGCTACCTTGCGTGCCGAGTTGAGTACCATCAGCACGGGTGAACGTGCTCTTGACTTTGCCGTTGAACTCGTCGTTACCCCCCAGGCTCTTGGACACCGAAGGCCGTCAGTTCTGATACGTGCTACATAAACAAAACAATTCAAACACTCACTAACGATCTGAGTGGTGTACGTATTCATGCCGAAGAAATCGGATGATCCCTTGACAACTGCCAGCTCTTCAAGCGTAAACTCTGGGAGGCGATCGCCAATGGACTTGCGCAAATATTCGGGGTAATGACCTTTGTATATGGGATCCTTCGCGGCACATCAGTAACGGCTTTGTTTTCTCTGGCATCCTGTCAACGTACCGCAAACCATCCTAAGAGGTAGACGTAGAGGGCAGCGATTCCGACGCCCTGACTAGTGATACACACCTCTTCTCGTAGCGAGTGAAGCCACCACGCCGTCCGCAGCTTTGATGAATCATGAGTAGACGTATCGTGCTACTGGCGTGCGCGCCATACCTTCGGGAGATTCATCAAATGGGAGGTACCAGATGCAGTCCAGCGTGATGCCAATGGCGCCGTTCTGCTTGGACTTTCGATATGCATTCGCAGCGTAGGCGTGTGCGAGGATGATGTGGTGACCGACACTTATGAAAAGTAAAAGGCCTTCGTTAGATGAATGTCCCCAATCTTGCGGTAGTGCTACGCACATCCATGGTTCGATAGACGAGTCTCCCTTCTCGGAACGAGACCGATCGCTCGACCGTCCCGGAGCAAAGACGCCATGACCATACCCGAGCACGGAGATGATCCACGGCTCGTTGAGAGTGATCCTGATTCCAATTTCGTCATTCATCGGACCATGAACAGTGAGTAAGGCCAGTGATCTATTACCAGTTCTTTACAAGGTCCCCGAATGCATCGAAGCAAACCTGCGTATACGTTACTGTTGAAGATCGTTTGCTACGGATGCGAGCGGCCATACCTGCGAATAGTTGACGAAATCATCGACTATCTGGCGGTCTAGCCAACCGCCGTACCGATCGTGCAGAGCTTGAGGAAGATCCCAGTGATACAGAGTCTGAATCTGGCATTGCGACAAGCGTCAGAGAATAGCTAATGCACTTACCACAAATGGGGTGATACCCTCCTTAACGAGCGCTTCGATCAGTGTTTTATAATGCTTGATTCCCTCTTCGTTGACGGGATCATCACGGCCTCCCAAGGGGATTATCCGCGACCAGGAGATAGAGAACCTGTATGCTTTGACGCCGTATGCCTTGAGCAAGTCGACATCTTCGCGCCAGCGACGGTAAGAGTCCGTGGCATCATCGCCAGTAGTCGCATCGGCGACCTTGCCCGGTATATGAGAGAACGTATCCCAGATCGACGGGCCACGCCCTGCCTCCGCGACTGAGCCCTCAATCTGGTAAGCAGCTAGGGATTATTTAAGATGGAGGATCCGTGTAATAGATCGAATGTAACCGCTTACCGGTTGCGAGGCCCCAGACAAAATCGCTGGGCAGCTTGTCGACGTCGTAGGGCATGCTCATTGCTTGAAGTTTGTTGCTGAGAGAGTTGCTGCAACTGACCCTCATCACATGTCCAATTACTAATGCGCTATCCACAGGTCCACAAAAGCATCCGTACGCATTGCGTACACCGACTCAGAATAGATACGGGAGTTTGCTAGAACGAATGTGTCTCAAATTAGATGCCAGATAAGATGACCATCTGCAGCTTCTTCAAGTTGACTGTTTTTGCTAGGCCTTTTCGACGAGACGCTCAAGCCTCGGGGTTATCGAACGCTGGGGCACTAGACTTGGATGGAATATAGATTCGTGCGTAGAGTAATGGTCACGGTTTCACCGGTCGGGAGAACTGCTACGCGGCGATGAAGACACTGGATAGTGTATTTGCGCCACCTACGCTTGCGAAAATCATTTGCAGTATTTCAGGTGTTAATATCAGCAACGTCGCCAGTGGTGGTGGTGGTGGTGGTGGTGGTCTGGTGGTGGCTGAGACTACACATGAGCGCTTGAGCGCTTAAGCAGTTGATCGGGATCCTGGACCTTCGTCAGCTCTGATTCTCTCTGTTTATACAGTCATCCACCGGCCAGTGGCACATCACCGTCTACTGATACAAACAGTGACCACACATTACCGGGTGGGTTAATCTATCTGTGAATATTTATTTAGGTAGAATAAGTGTACTTCTGCATTTAAGCAAAATCTCACGAGTATAGCAGACTTCGTTGAGAGTCCAGAATTTCATTAGCTTGGTCGTCACTAGTATGCATGGAGTTGCTCTGTCTGTGGAGGACTGAAATGTACATGAAATGGCATTAGATTTGTACCACATATAGAAGGGATATTATGATGCTATCTGGTTACTTGATAGAGACATCAATGAGTAGTAGGTGATACAGGACAATGAATAATCGAAGATGAGGTACGACAAGCAAGTGTTGTCTAAATATGGACAATCACGCTGTCACAGCGCTAAGCCCCTAGTTCTAACAGCAACACCTCCTATTCTCCTAACTTTCCTTTGCAAAATGGTTGGCTGCCCGAAATCCAAAGCGCAACGGCAGCAAGAGCACTGTAGGATCCGCGATAGTCTCTACCAGGAAGCCAAGCAGCTCTACCTTGAAGAGCACCAGCAAAATAATCTGGGAGCCAAAAAAAGGGGCCTTAGAGAGATTTGTGCCATAGTTCTAGGATGACATCGAGAACAAGGTGTACGTACTGATCCACCTATTACAAGCCTCTCAGCCTTGACTCTAGGACGCCTCGTCAATGGTGGAGTCTCACAAAGTGTCTCCAATGCATCACGCAGGTGGTTGACAAAAGGCAGAGGAGGATATTGTTGCCAAATTTGCGATTGAAATGGCAAACCGTGGATTTCCCCTCAGTCATGCACGCCTGAAGGACCACGTTGACTGCATTTGCCGTGCTCGACTGGGTGACGAGTTTCCCAAGGAAGGGGTTGGGGTGAATTGGACAGAGCACTTCGTCCGAGAGCGGCACGCAGACGAGTTATCGGCGTATTGGGGGCATGCTCTTGACGATAAGCGAGGCTGTGCGGTCAATCCAGTGACCAACAAGGCATACTTCAACCTGCTAGAAGGTGTTCTACAAGGGCAGCGGGACTCGGAGTTCAAGGTCGACAGTACAAAATTTGCGGGATTAGGCAAAGAGACACTGGATGAGGATCTATTGGCATGGTTGGCAGAGAATATGAAGCATGACGATGGCGAAGACCAGCCAATACTGGTGGAGAACATCTACACAGCGGATGAGTCAGGATTCCAGGTTGCAGGAGGAACTCGCCTTCGTGTTATTGGGCCAAAAGCGCGCAAAACGCAGCAGCAGCAAGGTTCAGGGAACCATGAAAACACTACTGTCCTGGTGGAAGACGTCCGTAGACGCAACACTCAGAGTCGTAACGGGATCAAACATATGGAATTGCGATGTAAGTGGAGTACAAGAGGAAGGGGGAAAGTAAGTATATGTTCTACGACGCGTGTATTTATAAGGGCACGAGCATCATGTGATCGTACATAGGGGAA
This sequence comes from Pleurotus eryngii var. eryngii, assembly GCA_029467805.1. Classification (NCBI taxonomy): domain Eukaryota; kingdom Fungi; phylum Basidiomycota; class Agaricomycetes; order Agaricales; family Pleurotaceae; genus Pleurotus; species Pleurotus eryngii. The sequence goes on along the minus strand of SZVJ01000005.1, from coordinate 738,518 downwards.
TGAGGAACAGGGGTAAAACACGGGTGGTTTACACTCGCCCACCCTTTAAGAAAGAAGCATGGGGGACGAAGGGGTCTCAATAGAATCCAGGAGATCCACGAGGGAAGCCACCATGTTTCGACCAACGCGACGATGCGACCGACGTACGGCTCGAGCATTTAACCACGTATCCAACGCTTCCAAGTCCTCGACATCAGCCCGACGCAACCAACGATCTTCATCGGCCCCATAACCCTTGAATCTAACCAAGTATTCCGCCCCGCGACGTCCTTTCTTTTCGTCGATGATACGCTCGACGAACCACTCCTCCTTGTTGTCAATGGTCACGGGCCCAGGCCGTTCAAGTTCGCGTGAAGGAAAGAGGTCACTGTCGTTAGGCACGAAGCGACGGAGCAAACTCCCATGGAATGTCGGAAACGTGTTAGGAGCGTTCGGCATATCGAGAGTGTACGAGGAGCGCGCAGGGTTAGCACCAACAATCTTATAAGGTCCATCGAATCTTGGCATAAATTTTGCGACACGTCCTTCGCTGGAGTGCATGTATTCGCGACGTCAGTTGGCAGTGGAAAGGTACACGGAGTCTCCAATGCCATAAGGGGTCTCCGGGCTATGCACAGGAAGAGAGTTAATAGATTGCATAATTTTAGAAGCAAGAAGCGAATCCTGAGCGCTGGCAGTGATGCCCTCCAAGCGCGCGACAATGTCTCTAGCGTTGGTGTCGTCCCCTCGTCCCGCAGGCAATAACAGTGGAAGCACGTGGGGGCTGACACCCAGTCAAAGTTGGAACGGTGTGTAACCTGTTGAAGCGTTAACAGTACTCATGATAGTGAAGCACACGAGAGGCAGGGCATCAACCCAACCCTTTTGTTCTCGATCAACGTAGTAATGTAACGCTTGAATGACCATCTTATTCGTCTGTTCGCTTGAACCGTCCATCTGAGGGTGAAACGCGGAAGACAACTTGACTTTAATCCCTGTCAAATGATGTAAACTAGTCCAGAACTTCGAGACGAAAAGCTTATCGCGATCCGAAATTATCTCCAAGGGTAAACCATTCTCGCAGTACCAATGTTTTGAAGAAGAGGGCGGCACAACGTTCGGCAGAAATGTCCTTGTGGCAAGGTATCAGGCGGATGTCCGCGCCCAGGCGGTCGGTGATCGTGAGGAGGTAGTCGAACCCCTCATCTTCTGGCAGCGGTCCCACGAAGTCGAGAGCAACGCAAGAGAATTGCGAGTCCGGAACTGGTAGAGAGTTGTAGCGGACCGGCTGGCTTCGACGTGGAAGATTTGTTTCGTTGACACGAGACACAGCCGGGGATGTATGCCTCCTCGAGGTCCTTCTTCATATTAGGCCAGTAGAAAGAACCACGCAATGCCAGGTAAGACTTGTCGCCCCCGAAATGTCCTAGACAATCATGAGCGGACTGGAAGAGTAACTCACACACTTTGGCAACTCGGGGAACAACCAGTCGTTCACCAACATAGAGGAGCCCGCTTCGCTGGCTGACGCCCGCGAGCCCAATCCCCTTTGCCAAAAGTTTCGCACACCAGGCGTCTTGGGAGTAACCGTCTTTGATGAGACAAAGCAGCGCCTCATCGGGACCCAGGGCCAGGACAGGAGCCACTGTCGGGGCAACGGCCATGGGCGCGGTCATCACCAGAAGAGCAGTGCAGGACATTGGGGGCGGGTGTAGACTCAGAGAACTCCCTGGATAGCGCGTCCGCGACAGAGTTATCCTCGCCACGTACGTACTTAATCACGTAGTCGTAGTCGGCCAAGAACTCAGACCAGCGTAATTGCTTCTTGGACAAGTCCCTCTGCCTATTGAAGAACTCGAGTGTCCGATGATCAGTATAAACCTCGAAGGAAGCTCCCAGTAAGTCCGTACGCCATTTACGCAATGCTCGTACGATCGCGAGCATCTCCTTGTCATGGGTGGGGTAATTCTTCTCGGCGTCGTTGAGCTGCTTGGAGTCAAAGGCGACAGGACGTGCTGATTTCCAGTCAGGCCCGAAGCTCAACACGGCTCCAGTACCCAAGTCACTAGCGTCCGTCGTCACGAAGATCTTGTTGTCACCAGGATTGTCATGGTTGATTACAGTGAGGCACTCGCGGGAGACAACGAGGGCCTTGATATCGTCGAAGGCCTTCTGGTGAGCAGGCGACCAAGCCACGGGGTCTTTACCGTTCGCCTTGTTCGTGAGAGGAGTCAGGATCGCCGACAGAGAAGCCAGACCAGGGAGGAATGCGGACAGGTAGCGTACTAGCCTGAGGAACTGCCTAACATCGGTGGCAGTGCGAGGCGTTGGCCATTGGGCGATCTTGAAGACGTCCGTAGACGCAACACTCAGAGTCGTAACGGGATCAAACATATGGAATTGCGATGTAAGTGGGAGTACAAGAGGAAGGGGGAAAGTAAGTATATGTTCTACGACGCGTGTATTTATAAGGGCACGAGCATCATGTGATTGTACATAGGGGAACGAGGAACAGGGGTAAAACACGGGTGGTTTACACCTGGTGGCTATATGCGCAGATGGCACAGCACTACCGCCAGCCGTCATCTTCAAGGGAATGGCATATCAGGTTCAATGGGACCAAGCAAATCCTGCAAATGCACTGTAAGTCCAATACCACCAGTGTCATGACAGACTTACCAAGCTTTTATAAGATTGGGCCACTCGAAGAAGGGATGGACCGACAGTGAACTGGCTATTCTCTGGATTAAAGAATTCCATGAGCAAACGAGGGAGAAAGTGAATGGATGTACATGAGTACTGCTACTTGACGGCCATAACTCACATTACATGCTCAAGTTTCTATTGCTCGCCATCTCGTTCCGCATCCATGTTGTTTGCTACCCTGCGCATGGTACACATATATATCAAGGATTGGATGTTGTCATATTTGCGCTGCTCAAGCTATGCTGGTCCCAAGAGAAGGCGGCGTATGAACGTGAAACTCGCCAGCCCCTAGGCAAGGATAAGTTCCTAGGGGTCTATGGTCGCGCACACATACGAGCACTCACCATCGAAAATGTCAAGTCTGCATTTGCGAAGACAGGCGTTTGGCCGTTTAACCAATCTGTTATCACCAACAAGCTCATGGCCCCAAGTTTGGAGACATCATATCGAGGCCACCTTCCTGTTGCACCATCTACCCCTGTTTGAGTTGTCTCCAATCTACTTCATAGTGCGCATCAGCATGCAATTAATGATAATGATTCAAGCACACCTGGCTCATCAAATATATTCAGTACACCAGTTCAAGAAGCCATTGGGGGCCTCCGTAGCACAAGCGCCTCGTTCTTGGTCTCATCTTCCCCAGTCAATGCAGCATTCCAGCTTTCCAATTTATTCACACTGGTGCTTGTCTCGCCACAAAAACCGAAATATAGAGAATTGCTAAGTGCAATTCCCTCGACCAAGCTTGAGGAAGACCTGCAGCATGCGTTAGAAATGCTATGGGCAAAATACTCACAAAAGAAAGTGGACTTGATATCAGTCCAATCAGCCTTGGTATTGAATAGTGCATACTGCGACCTTGTGCAAGGACAACTCCAAGCGCAAGAAGAAAGCCACAAGAAGGCCAAGAAGGGGCAGTTAGTTGGAGATGGGTTGCCAAGGTTGCTATCTGCACAGGACTTCGTCACTCGTGTTGCAGATTTCCATCAGCAAGCACAGGATAGAGAGAAAGCACAAAAGCAGCAGAAAGGAACGAGAGAGGACTATGTGAGAGAGTTGGCACAATGGCAGCAACTAGAAGGGGAGAGAATCGAAGAGAATAAGAATGTGCATACGAGATGGCAGGAGCTTGTCAAGGCATGGGAAGAAGAACGCGATGCTGCGAAGCGGGAGAAGCATGGACTAGGATGGAAGAAACCACTTCTTCAGGACATGCTGTTCCCACCATTCCCAAGCCTTCCAAAAATGACAGGGCTGATCAAGAGGACAACCGTTCAGACCTTGATTCAGGCAGTAATCCAGGTAGTGATTCAGACAGTAGTAGTTCAGATAGTTTAGATGAATAGAAACAGTGGTTTAATTATGTACAATCACAGTTGGAATGTCTCTAATCCATCAGAGGATGGGTGGCCACCTGGACTCATGCTTCTAAGCCGTCTAGGGCCCTCATCTGCCGTCTTCGTCATATCTTTCCCAATCCTCTTAACATAACACTTGTATTCATCAATCTCCTCTCAAAGTTTTATGATAGTGTCGTACATGGTGAGTGTGCACTCATCCAGGGTTTCAACTTCTTGACGATAAATGAGCACCAGAGCTCGAAGTTTGCGAAGCTCCTCCTCCATGGGGAAGAGGGGAGGAGCATCAAGATAGGGATGATATTCTGTGGGAAGTTGAACAGGTGAGACGGTGTATTAATCAGTGAACTCTGTTGCGCATGCACCTCCACATGACCATGCTTCCACCAGGACATGAGTCAGAGCGCAGTCCGCAGTAGAACTTCATAGAAGGTTCTTACTAACGACGTGAGTCAGCCATGACTCATACTGAGTCATATACGCTTAGTATTGACTGCGCACCTATCTTTAGAATAGGTCGAGTACAGTATATAAGGAGCCTGTATCCTACTGTACTCAATAACAACTACTCTACCCAGAGAAGTCTAAAGAGGTCGCATAAGCACTAACGTAGCTACAATGTAGTACTAGCTTTACAACCAGTGAGTAGGCTACTTAGTCTTTCACTCAGCGCACGCTCGCTCTCCCCGCTTAAGGGTTGAGGGCAGATGCTCGCTTAACAGGTTATGGGCCCTGGAGACGCCCACTTATGTGTAGCCGCACTCCTAGTCTAAAAAACTAGCGGCGGTACACACTGTGGTGACTATGTCAGCCATAACCTAACCCTGGCTACAAGCTAGCCTGGACGTTAAACCACGAGCCTAGACTCGGAAGGTCCGTCCAGTATGCGCACCCCCTGAAAGCCGGTTGATCCGGACTCAGAAGGGTTAAAGCTAATTGGTGTAGAGTGATTCACCTCGATGTGTAATCACGCACCCCCTATATGCTAGCCAAATGGGGCAAACTTAGGGAAAAGGGGTTTCGTTGATCGAGCATCTTTCGATTGCTCTCATGGATTGAAGTTCGGTTCGCTGACGGAGCTTTAATTTCAGGTCTAGCCAACCCGAAACAAACTCAAGTCGCAAAAATGTCGAACCAAACCGAAAACCACACCCAATCCCTCAAGGTTCTTACCGGTTCCAACTGGAACGCCTGGGAAGGCCCGATGACCGCATTCCTCAAGTCCAAAGGACTTTGGATGTACATCGACGGAAGCTACGAACTTCCGACCCCCTCGGACCCAACCGCGATAACCGCCGAAGAGGTGAAGATCATTCGTGATTGGAAGAAAGAGGATGGGATGGCCTTAGGGTACATTACATTGTACATAGCCTCGAACCTAAACATCCACGTGAGAGGGAATTCCAAAGATACCTGGGAATCTCTCAAGGCTGCGTACGCCGGCACTAACACTGCTGCAGCGTTTGAGTGGTTGAAGCAGATCATGAATTTCAAGATCAGCTCCCACTCCGCACCTCACACGGATATTGCCAAGTTTCAGACTGCAAAGTCAAAACTTAATGAGTTGAGCCAGCCGATTTCGAGCCAGCTCCTCGCCCTAATCATGCTCGCGGGATTACCCAAAGAGTATGAAAGTGTCGCCCAAGCACAGATTAACAAGAAACTTGAGAATCTGGACTTGGACGAGCTCATCGCCTACATTGAGGCTGAATGGCAACGAAAGCAGCTGCAGAAGCAGCAGCATTCATCTGGCCAGAGCTCTAATGCGAACAAACTGTCTGCCGTGAAAGGGAAGGGAAAACCTCCCCAATTCCAGCAACAGAAGCAGCATAAGCATGAAAATGCTGAAGCTGGGCCTTCGAAGCAGCCGCAGTCGAAAGACAAGCAGCAGCAGCCGAAGCGCAAACGTGTTCGCAAAGGCACTAAGGGACATGGGAATGCCAACATGGCATTACCAAACCAAACTGGCACAGGGTTCGCCCAAATGCTGAACTTCAGCAGGCTTCCCATCGTGGAGGATCAGAGGCAATTTCCGCCTCTCCCCATGGATCCCGCCAAACGCCTGATCGAACGGATCGTGGCTCAGCCTGAATACTGGAGTGAAAGAACCGCTGCGGTGAGTTCATCACGTCCACAAGGTCCCCAATTTGAATTCAAAGTTGGGACTCCGCCAAAACAGATGGTCGGACTCAACGGACCGGAATTCACGCCTGACACACGACCATCGGTCGTAATCTCTGGCAGTACAGCGAAAGCTGTTAAACTCGCCGGACTTCACCAGATTCCCAAGCCTAAGTTCTTCAACCAACGGCATAGGGAAGACACCCCACAAAAGTATCATGGCAACTCCAAGCCTGTTTACCGTGGCGGTGACTACGAAACGCACCAGAGAACGAGACAGTTACTCGATCTCATGCCTGGGATTCCCCAGAGTGCGCAACGTATCAGAAGATTGGAAAAGATCGCTGGCAAATTACCCGATCTGTCAGAAAACTCCGATATGGTTGAGAAAAACCACTCCCAATATCGTCGAGATTCCAGACACCTCTTCTGATGGGAAGACGATGAAGATATGGAATGAACGCCGAAACGGCAAAGGTCCTTAAACGCCTTACCCGGAAAAAACCGGATGTGAGCATGGACAGCGATTCCATCTTCGGCGAAGACGCGGACGAACCGAGTCATGAACCCAATTTCTTGGACAAAGCTTTCCAAGAAGAGGATGACAGGTACGACCTCCTTCATAAACTCTTTCCTTATTCGGAAGAAGTTCTAATGAAATGTTTACTACAGCGCGTGGTTCTACAAAGACACAAACGCCGACGGGCCATCGCCCATGTAAATATTTCACTAGATACATTGGAACTGTCTCGCGCTATAGATCGCTGTAGACAATCTAATGATTTGTATGCTAAAAATGTGTACAACTTCTCCAATAAAGAAATTGAGGCTACATCAAACATGGAATGGTGGTTACACGATACAGGCTGTTCACAGCACGTATCTGGCGACAAGTCTGACTTTGTCGACTTTGTATCTTTCAAACCGAAAGATTACATTCATGTCAAAACAGCCAGTACACCTGCCTTCATTAGTGGAGTCGGAACGATCATACTCAAGTACGAACAACTCCGCAATGACACTAAAGGCAATATCGTGAGACTATTCAAAACCATAAGGCTTTATCCGGCATATTACATGCCAGCACTCGGAACCACTCGATTGCTGTCCACTGGTACCCTGTTAATGGATCCAGACGTGACACTCGAAGGTAACCGCGATGTTATGCAATACATCAATAAAAATTGCACGATCGGATATTCCTAACGGGATACCACCGTGGTCTTGATGACCAATGCTACTGGACTAGAGCATCTTCCAGTCTCCAGTCACGAAATGGGTCTAAACTACAATCGTTTGACTGTGCGCCAGCAGCATTGAACAGTGTTGACTTTGACACTTGGCATCGTCGATTAGGACACCCGTCCAAAGACGTTATACGCCAGTTCAGGAAGCACACAGAGAATTTCCCAGAGTTGAAATTCCCTGATCGTGAGAAACCTTGCGAAGGCTGCGCAAAAGGCAAAATGCCTGCAGACTCGTTTCCACAATCAGAATCTAGAGCCCAGGAATCTTTCGAGAAAATCCATTCGGATCTCAAAGAATTTCCTGTGATATCATATCACAAATATCGATATTATATCTCGTTCTTAGATGATTTCTCCTCACATGGCTGGATTCGCTTATTAAAGCACAAGTCCGACGCTGTAAAAGCAACTCGTGACTTTATCGCCATGGTGAAAACCCAATTCGGCACTACCATTAAAGTATGGATGTCCGATGCAGGGGGAGAATATAAATCTCAAGAATTCGATGAGCTGCTCAAGATTCATGGAATTATCACTCGCCAATCAGTCGCGCATCAACCGCAACAAAACGGGCGCGCTGAGCGATTTAATCGCACCATTATGGATAAGGCAGAAGCGATGAGACACCACTCTTGCTTACCCAATTCCTGGTGGGAATTCTCAGTCGAGTATGCGGTACATATTTACAACCGCACACCCATACGGAGATTAAAGTGGAAAACTCCATTTGAAACTCTGTATGAGAAAGCTCCTGATGTAACTCATCTACGAGTTCTCGGATGTGGCGCATATGTGCACCTACCTGATGCAGTTAGAAATAACAAACTTCACCCGAAAGCCGAACTAATGGTGTTCATTGGCTTTACGGAAGGCATCAAAGGGTACAAATTCATGCGTATCCACAATAATAATATCTTTCACGGGACTAAAGCAGTCTTCGATGAAGAATTATTACCGAAGTGTCCAAAGGCTAACAAGCCCAAAGACTTCACACATGGTGACCATCACGATAGTGATGACGATCAACCAGACCATGGTACAGGACCAACGGGAAACGGTGGTGCACCATACCATCCAGACTCCGATGCCGACGATGACATTGATCACCCTGGACACCGTAATGAGTCACCCCGTGCTCCTTCCCCTGAACAAGACGGTCATGAGGATGATCAGCCTCGAGATCGCTCCCCTTCACCTGCGGTACCTCCTATAGATCCGGATAGAATGGATTTCAATCCGAGACCAGGAGATAATGAGGAGTTTAGACGTCTACCACGACGCAACCCTCTCAGGTTGAAGAGGAAATACGAAAAACCAGACAATGTCTATAACGATCCGGGAGACCGACGTCTTCCATCGGAAATACAAAGAGACATAAACAGGGATAGGACTTGGCGTCGACAAGTTGGGGACGATCAACCGGGTAGCTCCCGATTGCCCACTAGTTCGACACGCAGGCGTAACCGACCGCCTCGCACCCAAGAACCTGATGATAGCATCCCTGAAAGGAAGGAATTTCCACCTTCCGATCCCAAAGTCGATAATGACTGGGAAATGTCTGGTTCTGATGCGAACTTAATCCGCATTACTCAGGAAGGGGGAGTAAGTCTGATGAATTTCCTGCTTTCAAAAGCGGTTGAAGATTCGGAGACAGAGCTAGGAGCTGCGTCGCACCTGACGACAAACAGTTCAGATCCTAAACCCGATAACGTCCGGGAATGGACCTACCATGACATCATGCGATTACCGCCTGATCAAAGAAAACCATGGGTTGATGCTTGCCATGAGGAGCTTAAATCACTCCGTGAGCGTCAGGTTTTCAGTCTGGCACGACTCCCTGAGGGTCGAAAGGCAATTAAATGCCGATGGGTGTTTGACATCAAGTCAGACGGCTGTAAAAAAGCTAGGCTCGTCGCCAAAGGCTTCTCACAACGAGAGGGAATTGATTTCAATGAAATCTTCTCACCAGTTGTACGCTACGAGACATTCCGCATGCTGCTCGCATTATCTGTGCTTGAGCAATGGCATATAGAAGGCCTAGACGTAAAAAACCGCCTTCCTATATGGGAAACTCGAAGAGGAGCTCTATATGGAACAGCCAGAAGGCTTTAGAGTCAAGGGAAAAGAGGACTTCGTTCTCCGCCTATGGCGTGCCCTTTACGGACTCAAACAAGCAGCTCTTTCCTGGTGGAAAGAACTCTCCAAGTCTATGGAAGAGCTTGGATTCAAACGTGCATCCACTGATAGTGGAGTATTCATTTACCGTCACAAAAACTTAATTGTTATCGCAATTGTTTATGTGGACGATGCACTATTCTGCGGCTCTAACCGGGAGCTTGTCTTACGACTAAAAACCGAGTTTATGAAGCGATGGGAATGTCGCGATCTAGGCGAAGCCAAAGAATTCCTTCGAATGCGAATTCTTAGGAAAGGCTCCAGTATCTACATAGATCAGGAGACCTACCTACAAAAAGTTCTGAGGAGATTCAATCTCTCGAACGGCAAAACCGCCCGGACTCCACTTCCCATGGGTTACAAACCGCAACCTTACAAAGGAACTGTGGACCCCACGCTTCGATCAAAGTTCCAACAGGTCATAGGATCCTTGTTGTACATCATGCTAGGAACTCGTCCCGACATTTCCTATGCAGTGATCAAGTTATCACAGCAGAGCGCAAACCCTTCCAAGGATCACCTTGAGAAAGCGTTCTACATCTTGCGTTATCTCGCAGGGACCCCAAACTACTCCCTTTGCTTTGAGAACAACCAAGAAGGATTACTTGCGTACACAGATTCGGACTGGTCTAGTCCCAGATCCACGACCGGATACTTTGTTCAATTAGCCGGTGGAATAATTTCTTGGCAATCACATGCTCAGAAAACCACTGCGCTGTCATCCACTGAAGCCGAATATATGGCTCTCTCCGACACCTGTCGTCAGATCATGTGGATAAAGAATCTCTTTCAAGAGATCGGCATAGACATCAGACGTATACCCATATACGCTGATAATCAGGGTGCAATCTTCATTGCGTCAAACCCTGTGTCTGACAGACGAACTAAACATATCGATATCCGCTATCACTACATTCGTGATCGCGTCGAGCTCAAAGACGTCGAACTCTTCTTCGTCAATGGTGCAGAAAATCCTGCAGATATGTTCACCAAAAATCTGGGTTTCCAGAAGTTTGAACTGTTCAGGTCCATGCTGGGAATCAAATTCTTTGATTCCTCACTATCCGCTTCGAAGTTCAGAGGAACGTCTTAGCGAGGGGGAGTGTTGCGCATGCACCTCCACATGACCATGCTTCCACCAGGACATGAGTCAGAGCGCAGTCCGCAGTAGAACTTCATAGAAGGTTCTTACTAACGACGTGAGTCAGCCATGACTCATACTGAGTCATATACGCTTAGTATTGACTGCGCACCTATCTTTAGAATAGGTCGAGTACAGTATATAAGGAGCCTGTATCCTACTGTACTCAATAACAACTACTCTACCCAGAGAAGTCTAAAGAGGTCGCATAAGCACTAACGTAGCTACAACGTAGTACTAGCTTTACAACCAGTGAGTAGGCTACTTAGTCTTTCACTCAGCGCACGCTCGCTCTCCCCGCTTAAGGGTTGAGGGCAGATGCTCGCTTAACAAACTCAGACTCACGCTTTCCACGCTTGATTCTTTTCTCTGCTGTATCTCTAGCCACTTCTTCCCAGTACTCGGTCAAGTCCTCGTACGATGAGGTATACTCGCGAAGTGCTTTAGCCTCCTTGAGCAGTTGATCAAAGAAGTCCTTGGGAAGGTTTGACGCGATGGACATGATGGTCGAAACACGATTGTGGCGCTGTTCCGAATAAGGGAAGAGATCCCAAAACGGCAGGTGTGACTGTGCCAATGGCTGGTGAATCGACGAATTTAAACGCAACACTCAGTTCGTTGAAAGAGCCTCGGATAATAAATCTATAAAAATCTGAATTATATACATCAGATGTTCTTAATGTCAATTATATTTTTCCGTGGGGATGAGACACAGAATCCGGCCTTCAATCAAACAACGTTCCGATGTGTGCCACTGGCCGGTGGATGACTGTATTGAACCCTCCAATCGTTTCAGAGGACATACGCACGGTATTATGAATGAGTGTAGATTAAGTTCCTCAGAAAAGAAAAAGAAAAAAAGAAGTAAATTACATACAAACGTCCTACACCGATAATATACAAAAGAAAGGAATAACTAAGCATCACTTACGCCGACGAGGTGCCTCCGTCATTCGGCCAATCTCATCACGAGTCGCAAACAGACCCCTTCCTTGCTTGACGCTAGCCACCACTTGTCGCGGGTCCTTCCAACGCGATACTCATCAACGACCTCGTCCGCCCGGCCATGAACCTGGTCCTAGGAGGAGGCTTTTCTTCTGGGGGTTTGGCGTGAGAATGCGTTGTCTTCTTGTGAGGTGACGCGGGCGACTCTTCCTTAAGTGCAGCGTCCATTTGTTGAGCATATTCATCCAGAGGAAATAGTCCAGCGGCTGCTAGTTCGTCTTCTTCATCTTCTTCGTTGTCGTCGTCCTCTTCGTCTAGTTCATCCACTTCTGCGTTCTCATCTCCGTCGTCTTCAATTTCATCAACTTCTACTGGCTCGCCGTTAGCATCCTCGTCTTCATCGTCCTCTTCTCCATCGCGGTCATTCTCTTCCTGTCTACAGCCTTCGTCTTCGCCGTCAACTTCACCATCACCGTCTTCGTCTGCAAGTTGATCAACGTCTTCATCTGCATCCTCTTCGACACGCTCAATGCTCTGCTGACTCTCTTTCTCTCGGGCCGCCTTCTCCTTTCTTTCCTTCGCCAGCCTAGCCAACTCTCTAGCTTTAGCCTCCTTTATCCTCATTTTATGTATCTGCCCATCTAGTATCCGTTTGTCCTTTGCGAACATCTTCTCCATCCTACGTGCACGTCGTTGGCTGGTCTCCGAGGATGGATACGGAGTATCCATATTTAACCGAGATTTCAGTGTAGAGAGCGGGGATGTTTGTGGAAACGTTGAGAAAGGGAACTCTGATGAGTAGTCGCGGCTCATCGAAGATTCCGACGGGTGGTCGAAGGAGCTGTCGTAAAAGGATGAGGGCGTACTTGCAAATGAGGACATGTCAGGCGGCATACTTGACGGTCCGGCCGACGACGAGCGAAATGAGGTTGTCGAAACGGCTACTGGGAGAATGAACAGGGAGGTCGAGTAGTGGCAGAGGCGCGTCGACTTCGCAGGCATGTGCGTGAAACTTCTCAAACACTCCAGGCTGGTTGAACGGTTCGGATTCGAGCCACTGGTCGATCGTCTCCGATTCGAGGTCTTTCAAGCCAGGCCGTAGGTATTTCTCGTATCCAGGAAGTCTGACGAGACCTCGCGCGAAGAAGACGTAAGGCGTATTTGTCCGTCCTTTACGGGAAGGGATCTTCTGGACATTGACCGTAATGTGGATCTGTGTGTGCTGGGAGTGAGACTAAGGGGTAATGAGCATGCGGTAGGGTATGAGGCAAAGAACTTACTCACGTAAACAATTCCCCTGTCCAAGACAGAGCATCCTGAAGGCCAGACAGATGAAAGGTGAAGGTCCTCTTCTGCTCGCCATGTATCGCACCCATCCTCCATCTCGTTAGAAACACTGTCCATGTCGTCTTCGTAAGCGCTGCTTAGTTTGGCGACCACCTGTCCTTTTCGGATCTCGCCAGGTTTCTGCTTCTCGATCTGCATAGTCAAGTCTTTCAGTACCTGAAACATATGCCCCGGATCTTCATCCTCAAAAGCAGCGTCGCTACTCCTCTTTCGCTTCCTGTTCCGCGTAAAGATTGAGGATGTGCCACAGCGCAGCTCCTGTTCGTCGTCGTCGAATATCTTGATCTGTTCGCGGCCCATCGCTCCGAATAAGAAGTATATGAGGCGGTGGAGGTGGAGAAACGTGTAATTCAGCGGGACTTGGACGACGCGAAACACCCCTTCACGATCTCGTCGTAGTGTATTTGCAGTATTTAGATACGCTCTCTCCTTCGGGTCGTTCTTGAACACGGACGAGTAGCATTGAACCAGCTGAAACCGTAGCGCTAAATGTTGCGCAAACGAGGAGACTTCCGGGAGCGCCTTCGAGAGGCAAGACAGGCGAGACAAGCCAAAGGGATTCGTCGGGGAGTCAGACGGCGTGCTCTTCGCCACTGACCGCAGCGATGCCTGGGGAGATCGCGCTGAGCTGGAGTATGCTACTGAGTATTTCGAAGGAGAGGACCCTTCATCGTCGTGTCTTGCACGTTTTCGAGGGGGAGTCGTGAGGTCAATTGCTTCTGCGCGGTTCGCCATTGAATATTGAAATTGAAGAACTTGGCCAGGTTTTGATTTTGGTTCCCATTAGCGTGACATGACTGGTCGCGTCCGTCACATCACGTGCTCGTTATTGTCCGCACATTATTTAACCTTCAAGGCGGCCCGGACTCTGCCGGATTTCTGTCGACAATGTTCCCTATTACTTTCACGATCCTCGGCTTGATCCCTGTAATCTCGTTGCTAGTACTCAGGGCTTACATTATAGGACAAAATACTCCGCCTGGCCCACGGGGGCTCCCAATTTTCGGAAATGCACTCCAGATTCCCAAGGAAAAGCAGTGGCTGAAATTCGCAGAATGGTGCAAGCGATATGGCCGGTGACTTCGCCGCGAAGTATTGTGATCAAACATGCTGATTTAAACCCCGGTACCGCAGGTACAGATATCGTGCACATAGATGTCATGGGCACACCAACATTGATCCTGGGATCCTTGCAGGCAGCTATTGATCTACTAGAAATCCGAGGTAAGTGTACCTTTCGTACAGTGACACCGAGTTCATGTAACGCCGCTTTCTTCAGGGAATATATACTCGGACAGACCACGCGCCGTCATGGCAGGCGAACTGTGTGCATTTCAGCATCTTAGGTGTCTGCGCACGTTTTAAAATACTCACCACAGGGTTGGCTGGGCTCGGGGCCTAGGATACAGCCAAGGACCTCCGTCGCCTCGATTTCGCGCCTTCCGACGAATGTTCCAAAGTTTCATCGGTCCTCGTGCTGTCAATGACCCGAGTTTGAAACTTGCCATGCACGAGTCTTGTCTGAAACTCACTCGGAGGATACTAGAGTGGCATGATGGCGACCCATATGAGCTGGCTGGCATTGTTCGAGAGTGTGTTCAGACTATTGATCGATCCTGGAATATCGCTGAGTTCCGACCGTCTAGGTCCACCGCATCGCTGATATTACGAGTGTCGTACGGCTACCATGTCGATGGGCATGACATCAAGGATCCCTTGAATCTAGTGCGGATAGCAGAAGACGCAATGCGTGGGTTTTCTAGAGCATCCGAACCCGGCGCTTATTTGGTAGATAGCCTCCCTCTGCGTAAGAATTTAACCTTTGTTGACGTCCGTTAGGCTCTAATTGTGACTTCTGTGTAGTGAAGTACCTTCCAACGTGGTTTCCATGGGCCAGCTTCCATCGTGATGCCCAAGAGATGAGGAAAGACTTGATTAGGCTCTACGATGTCCCTCTCGACTACGTGAAATCATGCATGGTAGTTACCTCACCGTCCTTGCTCCGATTCTCGTCTGACTCACAAGTGTCTATTCTAGGTGAAAGGGTCATACACACCTTCCTTTGTATCAAGCTACCTTGAGGCGTCTGACGCTCATCTTCAAGACCTCGGAGGGACCAACATGGATTTGTCAGATGATGGCGACCTCCGAGAGGCCATCAGCGACAGAGAGGAATTCATCAAAGCCGCTGCTGCGTCTCTTTACTCTGGTTTGTGCTTTCCTTCCTTTCACGCGCCGATTCCCTTATATTTCATTGCATTTAGGCGGGGAAGAAACAGTAAGCAACACTTACCGCCGCTTTCATCATCGCTCCATGGGCTTTATGATAAATGCCAGACGCCGTCCTCCATCATGACGTTCATACTTGCCATGACACTATTCCCTTCTGTTCAAACCCGGGCTCAAGCTGAGCTAGACGAGGTCGTCGGTGTGTGCCTCCAAATATCGATCAATATCGATCATTTCCAATGTCTCATTCCACTTATAGGGTCTCATCTACCCACCTTCGACGACCTACTGAACCTCCCTTACATCCGTGCAATTGTGACAGAAATATGGAGATGGGGTGTGTCTGTGCCACTTGGTGATTGTTCTCGGCATGTCCGTGGCATTCGATTCAAACTTTCTGCACGCAGGGCTTCCTCATGTACTCAAGCAAGATGATGTATATAGAGGATATCACCTCAAAAAGGGAACAGTCGCCTGGGCGAATATATGGTAGGGACACACAGTGTTGATTATCTTGTTCTCATACTTTTTGTCAGGTCTTTCATGCACGACGAAACACTCTTCCCAGAGCCTTCCGTATTTCTCCCAGAGCGCTACTTATCATCCAACGAGGTGTCCCAACGAGCAAGCGAAGCAGTCCGATCGGCGTTTGGCTTTGGCCGGAGGTACATCCATTCACCGTGTATTGTTTCCGGTAATTGACCTGCTGCAACCGCAACGCCAGGATCTGTCCGGGTTTACATCTCGCTGAAAGCTCGCTCAGCATCACCGTCGCGACAATTCTGTTCTTTGCACGGATTTCCAAGGCGAGAGATGAATCAGGAAGTAACATCGAGCCTGATGTGGAGTACGATGGGTTCATAAGGTAACCCCTTTCTGTTGGTCATTGCATTCTCCCTTTGGGCTCAGCACCGCGATAATTGTAGTCACCCGAGGCCCTTCAAGTGTCGGATTGAACCGAGGCTTATGAGTAGCTGGGAGTTACTAGGCCAGGCTTTATCGCGTCGAGAGGGTAATGGAGGTTCGTACTGACCTAGTCTATAGCCTGAGGAAGTAGAAATAACACGTCATGCATTCATGTCACATGTGAGCTAACAGAAAAGAACCGGTTTGATTTCCCGCGTCCTCATGGTCCAATACATGTAGAACCGACTTGTTCACACATCGTTCAGACTGACCATGACAGCGAGGCTTACGCAGGCAGCATACCAGTGTCTTCCTGGGGGACCCTTGGAAGTCGACAAAGCATTCTATGACGCTGTCGCCCGCACCGCTGATGATGGTTCACGGGAGCTGGTCGAGAGCTTCATTCTCCCAATCAGAAGCGGCAAAGCCTGGGAAATTCGCAAGGGTGATATTTGTCGGATAATGACTCCAGAAGGGCCACAAGTTCGTTCTGAACTACTTCTACATCGTAAATAAACTTACTCTTGCTATGTAGGTGGGTGATCTGAACATTTGGTCTCTATCGAACCCGAAGGAACGTATGTGGGCGTCGCGCACTCGGCAGCTACAGAGAGCGCATGTCTCCATCTATGATCGCCTATGGTCCAATCTCCCGTACTTACGGCCACTGGTGACTATTACGGGTGACTCACTGAAAGATTACCGACGCGATGCCGACGGAGCGAGAGTACACGATCTACTCGGTACTCGATGTGATCCGTATGTCAATCGGATGTTGACTGGACTAGGTAGGGCGCCGTATCCCACTTACCCGTCGCAAGGTGATGCTGAATGTTCAAGTATAGATTTCGATTATCATTGTCATTCAAACTTAACGAGAGCGATAGCACCGTTCGGGCTGACGGAGGATATGGTCCACGACGTCCTCAATGTTTTCCAGGCCACAGGTCTCAACGAGCATGATCAGTATTTCATGAAGACGTGTCCTGCAAAGAAAGGCGATTACTTCGAGGTACGCGCGAGAAAGAGACGAAGCGGCACATCGCCTCAACTCACCATGTACTAGTTCATGGCGGAGACTGACTTACTTTGTGCTCTATCCACTTGTCCTGGGGGTGACCTCTCAAAGCCAGTAAGTAATAACTCACTTGAATAATCGTCGCTGATTAAGGCGTAGATGTGGGGGGAAGGAACCGAAGCACTCGAGGGAGACGATCCCACCTTGGAATGCTGTAGGCCACTGGGCGTGGGGGTGTGGAGGCTGCCGGACGGATGGCTGGACAGTAAGGGTTGGAAAGAAAGCGTGCCAGCGGGCGTATTGTACAAAGGAAACCACGGAATGTAAAATTACAATTCAAAATCTGCATCACATTAGCGTTGTATTCCCTGGTTCCGAGTCGCTTGAACTATCCGTTGCCGACGAGCCTGAGCCCGAGTCTTCTGGCTCACTGGCACTAGCACTTTCCGAAATGAAAGTAAATTTCCTTTCTTCGTCTGTGATCGTATTATACCATTTTCGCCACTCCTCGACATCCCGAATCAATTTTTCTGCTTCCGCGTAAGCCTGTGCAATTTCACTCTCGGTCTGAAGTCGAAGACGGACACGCCAGATCAAGTGTTCCGCGCCTCCGGGCTTGATCTCTGAGAGATAGATGTCGCTTCCGTAGAAATTGATGAATTCTGAAAGACCAATAAGAGGCTGGCGATAGGGAGAGAGATAAAGACGCACGTTTTCTGCCACACATCTAACATATATACGATATGGTAAATCTCCTTGCACCCAAACTCTGCGGAAGTTGGTACAAGGTCGTCTGGGATGATGGCGTATTTCAGCTGACAATCGTGCGGCTCGACATCTTCAAGGTCAATGAACATAACCCTGCCGTCATCGACGTCGATATTGTAATCCTCGAGGTCACCGTGGCGGAACCCTGCATGATGAAGAGTGGTGAGTTTGTTTATGATTTCCGCCCTACGAGAAGGTTTGTATTGGGGATAATTGTCGCAGTAATACGACCTACGCACTTGAGGTCTTCAGGGTATTCAACGTTGAAGTCAAGGGGAAGTCCGGAAAATTTGAGAATGAGGAATGAGGTAACTTCGTCGTCGTCTTCAAGCTGATACAACCCATAGCATTTCGGGATAGATTCTCCCTGAAAAGAACGGAGCTGCCGCTCGTAGGCATCGATTTCGCGCTTGAACGCTTTTGGCCTTGCCACCGCCGCGTAGGCATCAGTCTTGATAACGACGTTGATGGGTTTGAAGCCAGGGATACGAAGCGTGCCTCTATATACTTGCGTGAATTCTCCCTCCTGGAGGGGAGCCACTTCGGAGATCCGACCTGTGAGCGGAGGTCGTGTGGTGGGAACAGTGCGAGTGCGAGGCATTTCTATGTTCTGGGCTGGGTTGACTCGGCCGTCGTTGAGGCAGCACTCAATGATCACGCGGTCCAGTGGATCGCTCATCGCCGTGGTCAGAATCAGAATACAATAATGGCGGTGATTCGAGTTGTGGCCTCTCACGTGACCGTGGTTCTCACCACCAAATCAGTACTTGGGAGTCCATAATTTTACGTGAAGATCGCTGGTGATAAGTAGAGTCAATATAAGTACCAGTCTCATCAGATCTGCTCAAACTTTGAGCAAACAGCCTTCTGGTGAACTCGGTCAATCCTACGGATGTCCCCTCAAGCTCAAATTGCTGGGGCTGATTCAGACCACGATGAGCCTGACTACATCGACAGCGACGTAGATAACGAAATAACCCCAAAGGCGAAAGTCTTGCGAGCGACTCGTAGGCCGAAGAGGATTGATCTTCCACCTTTTCAACGGCGAAGTACTCGCGTGTAAGGAATAGTTGTCTTTTCGATTGAAGCAACTGTGTTCCATGCAGCACTAAACATTCACTCATCTCTACACCCTTCAGATCGAAGAAGCCTGCATGGTTGCAGGGCCAACCAACCCTACCCCCGACCGATAAAAGGGCTGGGAAGAAGCCCCCTGATCAGCGGGACACATCCTCAGGCGATATATTTGGCCTAGATCCCGCCAATCAGAGTCGACAGCAGTTCGTCCGTGCCGTGTCACAATCAGTGTCGCAGAGCTTCGGACTTTTCGCGTTTTTGCGAGCAATAAAAGTCCCTGCTATCCCTATCCAGATTCCGTCCTCTATCAGCTCAAGGATATCCGCGAACACAAAAGGACTGACCAAGTCAGACCTCAAGCTGGACAGCTCATCGTGCGAACTTCGAAAGGTGGTTCCCTTCTCCCCTATGCTAGATCAGCTTCTTCCGGACATCCAGAATTTCCTCGCTGGTCGTGGGTTTGATGCTGAGGCATGGTGGCTCAACAAAGTGAAGCCTGATCTCACTTCGTCACATTTGCCCCGTCAAATTTTCACAGAGCATGACACTGAGGACTATATATGGGCTGTTATCATACGTCCCGCTCTTGCCATCGTCCATCATTGCTTATACGGAGACGAACATCAGGACTTTCCTGGTGCATCTTCCATTGGTGGCCCGGCCCCAGTCCCCGATGGCATCCTCTTTGGAAAGAATATCCAAGACTTAGTAGCCGTTTTTGAGTTCAAGAATCCAGTCGTCTTAGACAAGAGTGAAGAAGACTTTCGTGGACTTCTTCGAACTTGGCCGAAGATGAAGCTTGGGCGTGCTGCCAAGTTCAACTGGCCAAGGAGGATCAAAGGTCTGAATAAGACGACGAAGGTTTTGTGTCAAGTCTGTTTCTAATCTTCTCTTCGCGGCGCTTGCTTACATCTCCATAGGTGTGGCGCCAAATGCATGCTAAGAAGGTCTTCTACGGGGTTCTATCGTCATATCAACGAACCTACTTCCTTGTGCGGACGGCGGATGATCCTGATGCATTGTACATCTCACGCGGTTATCGTCACGACGAAGACATCCTACTTGTAACCTTCGCCTTCCTTGCATTAGCTGTGGGACGCCTGCAGACCAAGCAACTTTTACTTCCTAAGGTCGACATTGCACACTGGGAAAGATTGGGACACTCCGAAGTGAATGATCCCACTCTGCCTGGTCTTGTTGAACTGTATGTTTGCTAGCTGCCTGCTTAGCACGTATATTCACAATACCTGCAAAAACAGAACTATGGCGCCAAAATCACCCGGGGAAACCGATGTTGTCAGCGAACGCAAAGAGGAATTCAAGTGGGTGGATAAGGAGATAAGCGCTTGATGATCGCGTAGTCTCGCATTGAAACAATACGGCTATGAATTTCCCTGGGTGAACAAGTAAATCTATGGTGTTTGATGGGGGGCTTCAGCAAACACACGACGAAGAGAACGCACATGACTTGCAATGTAAATTTATATAGAGATTCATGATACATCAGATATTGGCCTCCTCCATCAAAGGATATCTCCTCTCGTCGGCTGTGATGGCATTATACCATTTCCGCCACCTCTCGACATCCTGGATCAGATGTTCGGCTTCCTCGTAAGCTTTCACAATTGCGCTCTCGGTCCGAAGTCGAAACCGAACGCGCCAAAGCAAGTGTTCCGCTCGTCCTGGTAAGATCTCCGAGAGATAGATATCGCTTCCGTAGAATTTGAGGTATACTGGGACATGTAAGATCCCGAATTAGAAGCAAGCAAGAGGGAAAAGACAAGCACACACACGTTTCTGCCATACGTTTAACATATACGCGACATGGAGAATCTCCTTACACCCAAAATCCTCAGAAGATGGTACAAGGTCGTCTGGGATGATGACCTGTTTTTATCTGACACTCGTGCGGCTCGACGTCTTCAAGGTCGATGAACATAGCCTTATCATCGTCGACTACAATATTGTGATCCTCCAGGTCACCGTGGCAATATCCTGAATGATGGATGGCGGTCAGTTTGTTGATGATGTCCGCCCTGCAACTTGATGTCAACATCACGAACAACTGTGACAGGATTTACGCACTTGAGGTCTTCCGGGTATTCGACATTAAAATCGACGGGATTTCCGGAGTACTTTAGAACAAGGAACGAGAGAACTTCGTCATCGTCTTCAAGCTGATACAACCCATAGCACTTCGGGATAGAGTCTCCCTGAAAAGAGCGGAGCTTTCGCTCGTAGGCATCGATTTCACGGGTGAAGGCCTTTGGCCTCGGTACCGCCGCGTATACATCGGTCTTGAGAACGATATCTATGGGTTTGATGCCTGGGATACGGAGAATGCCTCTATATACTTGTGTAAATTCTCCCTCTCGAAGAGGGGTGACTTCGGAGATCCGACCTGTGAGAGAAGAACGGGAGAGAGGAGCAGTGCGAATGCGGGGGATTTCAAGTCCCCGGAAAGGATTGGTACGATGGGCTTTTAGAGTGCACTCGATGACCACGCAGCCAAGAACATCGCTCATGCTCGGTAAAGGAGCCTGCGTAAGGAGTAAATTTAGCGTTTCAAGAGTAATTATACGAACAACCCTTCTCGATGGCGGACTCTGCTTGAATATTCGTTCAACCACTGACAACCTGTGCCGTTGTGTGACAGCAACTTCCTGACTTTCGACTGGGCCTCAAGCCTCAGGCCTCAGTACTAGTCCTTGCCTCGAGATGGAACGCTGTCTGGGTCAATACTTTGAGGGTTTCGACGACGGACGAGGACAAAAGAATGCGGACACTGATTTACGAGCCTAATGTGGAAGCAAATAATGGGAGCTAGAATGGGAAATATGTAGGACTTGGTTGTGGCATAGTATAAGCCCTCGGTAGCTCAGTTGGAAGAGCGTGGGACTGTAATGGATACTTTCATCCCAAGGCCACTGGTTCGATCCCGGTCTGAGGGAGGTTTCTCTTTTTGCTTGCTCTGCGATTGGGCCAAGGCCATCCACAAGTACTATCTTTGGGCGTGAAAGTTTTTGAGAGGTTCAAAGCGATGGTCATTTTGGTTAGTTCACGAATTTATGTAAGTTAATATAGATAATTAGCAATCGGGGGTCAATAAACATGACATATCACCATTGGCCAGGTTGTCCAGGCTCATCGTATACAAGATTTCTTGTGATCCTTCCAATGCGACTTCTGACAGCCAGAATCACAGTATCCACGACGACGACAGATCAGGGGACTGCGCATAGTACATAGGATGAGGGCTTACCTAGCTTTCGTGCACCCTCCACATTTTCGCAACGCAGCGCTCGGAGCGCCGCACCACGAGCACCTGTAGAGCCTGACATGATTCGTGTTGACGCTCGGATGCCCACAAAATGCATGCGGCGCAGCGTCTTCTTCGCGATCTTCGTGGGCATTATCCAGCCACGCAGCCAAATCGTCTTCTACGGTCTCAGACACGATAGGCCGGTCGGTGGCTCCCTCGTCAAATCGCGAGATTACTTCGCACCACTCTTTCACTGCATCTGCGTACAATTTTGTCACGGTCTGCTGGGTAAGTCGCAGCATCGTCTTTGGAGGCGGCGCCGATAATATGCTACTAATTTCGTCAGCTATGGTTAGCCTACGGAAGGCGGTCTGATGACACATGGTTAACGCATCGGAATAAACAGCCACTACAAACCCAAACGTACCTTTAGGTCGCTCAAACTGGGGTCGATCTCGGATCCACGGATGACAAGTGTGAGGAGAATATACCAATAAGAAACGTTCTTTATGTTACGGTTATCGGGAGGGGCTTCCTCTAGGTAGATCTTCGCATCTTCGTAGGCACTAGTAAGGAAGGTCACTCCCTCTTCCCATTTTTGGTCGCCATCCATCGGTGCGTCTTGAAGTGTTATGACGCCCAGATCCCCAGCATGAGCAACTGCGCGCTGCAGCATTTGGAAGCGTAGGAAAGGCGTGATCCTGGTGCACTTCAGTCCCTTCTTTGCGGCACGGAGGCCTTCTTCAGCATTAGAGGACAGGGTAATTGCATAATAATAATACGCAACGTCTGGCCTGCTTTCCAGCCCCTTGCGCGCTAGTGCGACGGCCTCCGGGATCCCGCCTTTCAGGATAAGCGACTTGATTTCTAGGATACTAGCGAGATGTTGTTCGTCAGGCTTCCCTTTATCCCGAATGGCCTTCGCGCAAAAGGGCAGGGCATCGGACCACATGGAAAAAGGAAGCCCTAAAGATGTGTTCTCCATGCGCCCCGTCCGCGGGTTCTCGGTCTGGAATGCGCCTTGGGCGATGGAGAATTCGGTCTTGACAATCAGCGCCGCGAGCTTTAGGCCCAAGCCGTAGATATCGTGATCTTGAGCACACTGTAGGAAGGCCTTTTGGTTGGCGACGCTGGTCGACAAGGTCATGAAATACTCGGTCTCTGGGGCACCGTAAGCCAGGAGGATATCCTTGATGTGCTGCGGGAATCGCTCGAATGCGGTGATCATCCGCTGGGGATCCAGCATCAATCTATCATCTTCGGCGCCCTTCGCGTGCAGGCGGATAAGACCACCGAGGCAGGTGCAGCGAGCGACCCAGTCTTTGCTTCTGAGTCCCGCGACGAGGAATCGGATCATCGACGGTATCCTATTGCAGATTTCGGGACAGTGAGTGGTTGATGACGCCAGCAAGCTGTAAGCGTGATCGACTGCATAGTGCGAGATATCGGGTTTGCGGATATTGTCGACTGTGACTTGGAGGACTGATTGTAGACCCATTGCGCGGATGGTGCTGGGAGGTGGGGGATCAGGGTTGCTTACAACGGCTGCGATGCAGTGCGCCAATGTAACGATGCAGAGTTCCGCGATTTTGGAATCATTGGGGTACCTCTCCATCAAGGCGACCAATGTAGGAGAATGAAGAGCTATCGCGACACGACACTCGGCACCTCCGTGATGGGTGACAGTGGTCAACGCCCGCAAAGCCATATGACGGGCGGAATCGAACTCCAACAAAGGGAACAGTCGGTCAAGGAAGCCTAAAGACATTTCAGCACATTGGAATACACGAGAGGTGTGATCGTCGGGGACCTCTTTCGATGATCTTGTCCCGCAATATAGAGTCGGTGCACATCTTTGCAAATACACCAACGACGCCGCCCATAATTTTATCGTTCCCTTTGTTGGAGACATACGCCTGGTCGAGCCTCCGGTGGATATTATTGAAATCAGCATGGACCTTCTTGAGGCCGTGCCTAGTCGTTAGATCTGTATCTGAGCATCAGTCCCCCTTCGTCGCGTTACTTCGTGACACGGACTGGGTAAATGGAAACCGTCGCAAAGGGTGTGGACGATGGCGTCCCAGGAATCAGCGTTGTCGATGTCTCCTATGTACGCTGCTGGTGTAGACGACGCCCCGCTACCACTCGAGCGTCCGCTCTGGCGAGATTTAGTGGAACGTTTGCTACCTGGACCAGGCATGGTGGCAATGGAATGAGCCTGAGTCGACAAGAAAGGCAGCTGTCATTTAGGATTTAGCCTTCTGACATAGGGGCTCGGTACAAAATACATCTGATGGACTCGAGAATCAATAGGTCAAGTCCGCCGCCGTTTACTACTTCGACTAGCTTCGAGAATATCGTCCTTCCTCTCATCGACACGTTTCAGGAAGTCCACTTTTTCCAGATAGCCTCCCCCTTTGCGATTCGCGTCCAATTCTTCTTGCAATCCAGAACTTGCTTCGGCAGCGACATGCGCTCGCCAGTCCATGGCCGATTTTTCAAGCGTAGACAGCTTTTTGGCTTTCCCCGACGGTAGAGGTGCCAACGTTACTTTCGATTTACGGGGGCCCGGACGTTTGGCCGGGGGCTTCGGAGTCGAGCTCGTTGACGCGGATGCAGATGTCGACAATGTTTCGGCAGCGCGAGGCCATTTCTTCGCGTCCTCAGAGTCTTCGTCCACTTCAACTACTTCTCTAGAATTATTTACGGCGCCTGTTACGACAAACAAATGGTCAAAGACGCACATCACATCTTCACCAGCAAATCTGTATCTCTTCTCTATCTTCACCTTCACCTTGGTTGTCGCGGTATGGGCTTGAGAGGGGGATTCAGATGCAACGGAAGCTTGAAAGCTGGCCCATAATGCATCCTTGGCGCTGAGGGTTGCTTCAACGGATATTCATGGGTCTGGTGTACGCAGCCTCACGCTTTCTTTGCTTCCTCGTCCTCTGCTGTAGTAGGGATCGGGTGCGGTATGCTTTTGTCTTCGTGTCCCCCGTCTTCGTCTGAGGAACTTGAGTCTAGTGAGTAAGTGTCAGAATCAGGGAGGCCGCAATCAAATTGAGAATTCTAATGATACCCTTTTCTACCAGTGGCACATAATCTCCATCGTTTTCAGAATCAGAGTCAAATTCTGCTGTGGGGCTGGACATAAAAGTGGTCGACTGACGATGGAAGAGTCAAATCAAGAGGCGCCGAGAGCTGGATCTGAAATTCAAGCTCAACATACACACTCGTGACTCGATGAGCGTGTAGCTCTCGAATTCCGCCACCACTCCAGCAGTGTCGCTGTCGTTAGCCTCAGTTCAATGCTTCGACAGCCCCGGTAGTGACCTAAAATCCGAAACCGCTTCTGGCACCACGGTCAAGCAGCCTTTAAAATATTGGCCGACCGGAAAAGCTCTTTCAAGCTCTTCCTGAGTTCAGTCCTACAAGTTGTACGAGCGTTCGTCTACGACGAGGAAACTTTCGATCCTCGGACCTTCGCATGCGACTCGGTATACGCGACTTCGGTTCGGGCAGGGTCCCTTCGGAACCAAGGACGAAAAAGATTGCGCGATGGGCCGTAGTGATCTGGTAGAACTCATATATATACGAGCATGTCCTACACTCGAGGTGTTCATCTGCTGCGTCGTTCGGAGGACGAGCTTCGAGCTCAACGCGGTCGCTTCAATACACTTACAAGAGGCTACTGAACAATAAGTGCGCCCCCTTTCCCATTTATCGATTGCATAAACATGGAGTGTTATATATCACTCTCCCACTGCGCACCACGTTGACTCCTTTGCAAGCCCCAGAGGAGTCATTTTAGAGCGCCCTTGGAGTTGAGCCCTAGGGAGTGCAATTAAGCATTTGGTAGATTCGTCCCCCGCCCACAACCGACGGCAAAACTAGGCTGTGGACCAACCTCTATATCGAGAGGATGACAGTCGAGCCTCTGAGAATAGACTGCAAAACGACGATCGAGCTCGTTGATCCTCGATCTTGACGACCCCGCTGGGATACTTTCACCCATGGCATCCGCCTTGTTCGTAGGAGATGACTCCCTTTCGGCTCTTCGATTCTCTCGACGCTGGAGCCCCTCGCTGAGCAAGGTATGGATCCTAGTCAGTTGGTAGCTGAATCTTGAGACAACATCTTGACTTGTCTGGTCAAGGAGTATCTTCCTCAGTTCCGGATTTCAAAGACACAAGGGCCGCAAGCTTCTACTTTTACCCGTCGCATTCCGTTGCTCCCCGTGCCTCCATCAGCATCGATTGAGGAGTGGTTCAACTCCGTATAATGGTCCCCGTTGGCGTCATGTTGCCCGCTGACGCCCAGCTGATTGCAGACTTGTCTAGCGAATTGCGTTGCGCTCCATTTGTGACTCGGCGAATCTAAATGCACATGTCAGCATGTTTACATCTAGGAATACAGTCTTGTCGAAGGTCAAACTTTGGAACTTCCCTCGCCTTACCGTAATGCTGCGGTTGGGGTCTGGTTGAAGTCTTATAAGGCTCCTCTACAGCAGCCACCCACGCCTGCCTACACCATAGATGACCTTCCCGACGCCTTATTGGCGGAGCTTTGACACTCTTAGAAGATCAGCCCCCTCGGTCGTCTTTGCAATTTTCTACGCATGCTTACTTCCACTCGTTTTCTACCGCCTGATAGTACACCGCCGTTCACGCACCTTGCTCATTACAGGATGCGCAAGTTTCGCGGCGGGGAGGTAGGCTCGGTTCCTTCTTTGTTCGCCGCTGCTCACATCCATCGACGGTTTTTACAGAATAATTGTCCTTGCTATGCGAGCCAAGGCATCGGAAACTCCAGACTCCAATGGGCCTGTTAAGTACATGCAAACGACCCGGAGTCAGCTTCTTATCGATTTGCATCACCTTCAAGGACCTCGTCCAATGCTGCCTCGTGAATGCCACATATGGGACGGAGACGTGCCACCAAGCCCCAGCGGTCGTGGCCGCGAAGAAGGTATCAAGGGCGCGCGCGGAGTCGAAGACATCCTAGTGTCGCAGCCCATCCTCGAAGTGGTCAACTAGATGGAACACATCAAAGATCTCTGACGAACTTGCGAAGTAATGGCCATGGAAAGACATTAGGCACATGGCGAGGGCAACAAATTGAGTCAACCTTTGCCACTTGAAGACGTTGAAGGATAGGTACTAAAGTTGTTTGGGCATCGGTTGGATGCAAAGACATCAGTATAGATGATTCGGCGGGGTTAAAGAGCTGCCCATTTTGCCATAGATAAAGCAAACTCGTCGGTCTATGATTAGCCCATCATAACCTCGGGATCACTGACAAGCACCAACCTGCTGGCTAGCGGCTGAATCCTATACCGCGATTAGCGTTGCCGATTCACCATTTCGTTCCTCGCAGGTGTATTTGCCAACCTGTTGCTTTTGGCCGGGAAGCGCAGCATTTCGCCCTGTTTCCACCGTTGCAAAGCTGAGCATTTTTCTGTGTATCTAAAGGATGAAGTCTCGGCAATACTCACCTGGGCGCAGAAGCTGTTTCGACACGTTCCAAACTTCACTTCACTTTGACATTCCTGAGAGGCTTGGAGCGTGTAAAGAGGCTACTATTCGGACCACGCCGGCTCCTTGATCAGAAGAATGCCTTCACTTTGCCACATTATAATCAATCACAGCTGCTTAACAGGACGGAGACCAAATGCACTCACGGTCAATGACTTATTTCAAGGCTTATCCAGACAGTGCAAGCTAGTGTAAGGCGTAAATACCAACAGGCACGATGGACTATCGCTTGGAGCGGGTCTCTCTTTTAAACTTTCTTGATTGTCTGAGGTCTCCGGTCATCAATAGTAATAGGGAGTTGGGTGGCGTCTGCGCGTCGATGTCTGCAGCTGCTGTAGGCCGCTGCCAATGATGCTACGATTTCAAGTTTGAACTTGGAAGGAAGAAGTTCTCAAGTGTGCACGTGATTTAACAGGGGCAACGTGAATTCAAGCTTCAGCGTTTCAGCCCTCAGAGTCACATTCGCCTGCGACGCTTCCCCGACGTTGTTCTCGCCGAAACAATGTCCCGTCTCAAAATTGTTGAAGTTGCTGAACTTAAGGGTAGGAATCTACCTCTGGGGTCTGATCGCTCAGTTTACTTCTTCTCAATTGACAGGACACGACGACCGTGCGTGGAACATCGCCTGGAACCCCGCAAAACCGCTGCTAGCATCCTGCTCAGCCGATAAAACAGTGCGATTGTACCACTATGACCACGCCACCGATTCGTCGGATCTCCGGTTCACGCACAACACTACAATCAGCACAGGGCACACCAAGACTGTGCGTGCCGTAGCTTGGTCCCCCTCGGGTCTCAGCCTGGCCACCGCTTCATTCGACGCGAATGTAGGGATATGGGAGCAGGAAGGTGGCAACGAAGGCGAAGGCCCGAACGCGGGGGAATGGGAGTGCGCGAGTCTGTTGGAGGGGCACGAGACAGAATGCAAGAGCGTCGCATATTCTAGTTCGGGCACGCTGTTGGCTAGCTGCAGCAGAGATAAAACGGTCTGGGTCTGGGAGGGTGAGCGATCGTGCTTCTTTCCTTTCGATCTTGTTTGCTGACCGATTTGTGTCGTTAATCAGTCCAACCTGATGCGGATTTCGAATGCTTGGGGGTGTTGATGGAGCATACGCAAGATGTCAAATGCGTCGCATGGCATCCACACGAGGAGGTCACTAATTCCTCCTTCATCGGTTCCAAGCAACGTAACTCATCACGTAATCCCCAGAGCAGATGCTGGCGTCTGCCTCTTACGACGATACAATAAGACTCTACATCGACGATCCCTCCGATGATTGGTTCTGCTTTGCGACGCTTAAAGGGCACGACTCGACGGTTTGGTGCGTATCGTGGTCCCCGGATGGCCGATACCTCGCATCGTCCTCCGACGACAAGACAGTTCGGATATGGAAACGGGTCAAGGAGCACAGCTGGGAGTCGGTGCTCGCCATTACCGGGCATGAGCGGAGTGTATACTCGATCAGCTGGGGAGTGGGCAAGAGCGATGACGGCGCATCTCTTGGTTGGCTCGCGAGCGCAAGTGGAGACGGACAAGTGATTGTCTGGGAATTGACCGTCCGTATAAAATTTTTTGTGTCTTTCTCTACTTTTATTTACTTATTTGACGGATTAGAAACCTTCGGACAGCGATACCGCTCCGATGTCGTCGACGCCGCCCGGACACTCCATCATCGCCAAACTAGAAGCCGCTCACGGCGTTTACGATGTGAACGCGGTATCTTGGTGTCCACGACAAGGTTACGAAGACATACTCGCCACCGCAGGCGACGATTGCTCGGTCAGAGTATGGAAAGTGGTCGCAGCATGACGAAGGCTTAATTATATATGGACTTTAACCCGTGATGCATCATTCCCATCTATGTTGTGGAGCGTACAACCAAACTGTATCTTCTAGACTATATTATTCGCTTCAACACCTCGCTCAACCTTTGTATCAGGGTATCGTTTTCTTCTTCTGTGCCCACGGTAATCCGTAAGCACCCCTCGCATCCCGGCTCACTGCCTCTATAGCGGACCACGACACCTTTCTCCTCTGCCAAAGACTTGTACACCCTTTGAGAGCGTGTGTTATTCGGTTTGCCTCTAGGGGCATCAAGCACCGGAACCACGACGAAGTTAGCGTCGTTCCCCCCTATGGAAGCCCCCAGACCAAGGGGCGCGAGAGAGGCTAGCGCAGCCAGCAGCTTCCCTCGCGATGCAACCAGTGTACTTATTTTTTGACGCATGGACGCTACCGATGGTGGCGATAGAGCAGATAGCGCGAGGTAGGCCGTAGGCGTGGAGATGTTGTACGGGGCCTTCGTATTGCTCAGCACCTGAATGAGCGGTGGCTGGGCGATTGCAATGCCCAATCTACCGAAACAGTGGGATCAATGAGTTGTTGAGATTAGAACGGCGGACGGTGTGGAAGATACCTGATAGCCGCGAGCCCAAAGCTTTTGCTGAGTGTCTGCATGACGCATAGGTTGCCGTATTCCTGCACCAAAGCAACGGCACTTGCATGGTCTCCTGCGAAATCGATATAGGCCTCGTCGACGACAACGATGCCTTTGAAGTCGGGATAGTCGAGGATTTCGCGTATCGATGAGAGTGAGATCAGGGTACCAGTAGGATTCCCTGGGGAACACAAGAATATGAGTTTTATCGAGGGGTCACTACTGACCGCTGCCTTGATCTGTAATGTGAAGTAGGGGATTAGGGGGACAAGGGGCTAGCAGCATTCGCCCAAGCGCCTCACCTCTTCGACTCGCACACTAAACCTCCCCCCATCCCCGCCCTCGCCACCCGCGCCCTCCAACTGCAGCGCGCATTTTACGACACCCACATCGTTGACCTGTGCACACACCGCGTACATGCCGTACGTCGGCGGCGTGATCAGGATCTTCTCCGTCGCGGGGGCGACGCAGATGCGCATGAGGAGGTCGATGACCTCGTCGGACCCCACTCCCAGGAATACGTGGTCTGTGCTGGGGATGCCCCGCAGCGTGGCGATGCGGCGTTTGATGGTGTCATGGGACGGATCGGGGTAGCGGTGGAGGTTGAGGTCGAGCGTGGATGCTAGCTCTGGCGCGTCGAGGGTCGCTGGGTCATTTGTGATGGAGTGTCCCAAGGCGTTTTCGTTCGCATCGAGGAGGATGCCCTCTTGGTAGTCGTCCCGCGCGCAGCGGTATGGGTGGAGAGAAAGAATATTAGGCCGGATCACTTTCTCGATATCGAAATGGGCAGGCTTCGAGGGCCCTTGTGTGGGCTTGAGGCCATGGATGGGCATCTTGGTGTTAGGATCTCACTGTGTGCTTGCGTCTCCCAGAAGAGTCATGCAAATTTGATTTCGGGGTTGAGTACTGAGTACTGAGTCACGAATTGCGATTTGGTGGATAACCATGATTTCCTAGTTAGGATATATCCGAAAACATATGACCCTAGTCCAAGCTGCTCACTTAGATGCGAAACACTCACACAACTACAACTTCGAAGGCCTTGGGGTTGTCAACGGGAGACACAAAAACATCCCAGGAGATCGGAGTACGGGGCAAGCAACAAAACAAACAGTACTACTGCAGCTCCTCGCTGTACTGGCAGGCGTAGTGTCGCACGTACTGACAGAAGGTTTACAAGTCGCAGGGCTCCCCGATGCACTTACTTCTGGGTATTTTATTTCATTTGATCCTAAATTGGAGGTGCAGGTACTGGCCGTACTACGCACTTAGGTATCGGCCCCTGAGGCACGCCGTGCTCGAAGAAGACGCGGGTCGTTTTCGTCCTAGTTCTTGATAAGCACGCATGCGACGCCAACCTTGCGAGCTATTCAGCGACATCCCCTCTACAACCATATGTTTAGCAACTGGCGGGCCAGTGTTCGTTGTTTCGAGGAAGAAAATTGAAAATTCTGGTCAGTAACTATTACCACTGGGTCTCGCGAGGAATGTAGTGGTTGACCGGTGGGCCAATGGATTTGTTCCCCCCAGACGATTCCCTTCAAGTTGCTAAGTAGCAGCGCTGTGGTAGGTCTTTGTTTGCACTAGTCGAGTCCGTCTGCAGCACCATTTAGTCCCGATTTAGTCGGCGGAGTTTGAATTTGCGCCTTTTGTCTTTCAACCAACAATGGAGGACAATAGTTACAATGAACCTTCGCCGATGGCCACATCTGCAGCGTCCACGGCTATAAAGTCTCAGCATGGACGTTCTCAGGACCACCACTCTTCCCTCTCCTTCACGACTATCTTTTCAGAGCCCGGTGCTCCATAGACTTTTCCACCTTTGAGTAGACGAGTTTCATTCACGTCCTTTCATCGCACCACTTCTACCGACTACTTCTATCAACGATGTCTTCCAGAACTTCCAAATTCCTCCTTTTCTTCGTCGTCCTAAGCGTGCTGGCACCCATACGAGCCCCGATTCGCGTATACGGCGCTCCCACTCCGGCACTGCTCACGCGCCACGAAGGCCACGATGACTCCTCGTCGACAGGGGACTTCAAGAAGCAGAACGGGATCGACGCGCAGAAGCTCAACGCGCAGTTCGCCGGTTTGAAAAAAGCAGACGCGTGCAACGGTACGTCCTTTCCCAATTATATCACTCATGATCTTGATATCCGATTAGATGGAGAACAGGCCTGTGTGGAGACATCTTTCGCGCAGTGCGTGGGGGGCAAGTGGGCACTGACCCCGTGTGCGAGTGGCACCATATGTGTCGCCCTCCCCCTCGTCAACAAGCCCGGAACGAGCATTGCATGCGACTCGGAGAGCGACGCGACGGCGAGGATTTTGGCAGCGGGCGCTGAGGGTGGTCTCACTGGAACTGATGGAGCGTCTGGATCAACATCTGCAGGGACCGGTGGGGACGACGACGAGCTGGAATGCGATGACGACGACGCGCCATCCGCACCTCCCACCAACGGCGACGATGAACTTGAATGCGACGATGACGAAGCAGGTAGCCCAGCCTCGTCCTCTGCTGCAGTCACTTTCTCCTCTGCTTCGACTTCCTCTGTCGCCACCGCGTCTTCCGTTTCTGCTTCCGTTGTCGCCTCCGCCACGGCTTTCCAGAAAAATACTAAGCCCGCCGCAACGACCATCTTCCTCAACTCGCCTTCTTCCTCTGTCCTTAGCAAGCGCCAATTTGGACTCACCTCCGTCGCTATCATTCCTGTTCCAGAGACCACCACTTCCTCTGTAGCCGCTGTTGAAACGCCGGCGGTCAGCGTGCTCCCGCAGACAACCGTCAGCACTTCGGTCTCAGCGTCCATTTCTGCTTCTTCTTCCGCCGTAGTGTCCACACCCCTGCCCGTGACGATCATCAGCTCCGTCACAGCGGCACCTGCGCCCGCCTCGACCGCACCCGCAGGCGGGGTCACGACCGTGACCGCCGTCATCTTCTCGACGGTGACTGTAACTGTCGGCGCGTCGTCTGTTGCCACATTACCCATTTCGACATCTGCGCCAGCCGTCGCTGTGACTCCCGCATCCTCCGTCGTCTCATCAGTAGTATCCATTCCTTCCATCCTTCCATCCTCATCCTCACCTGTCGTTACCTCCGTCGCCTCCACCATTTCCTCGTCCGCCGCCCCCGCCGTGTTCTTCTCGTTTGCCTCCCCTGCACCAGCAGCGACATCGTCTCTTTCTGACGCCGGTAACGTCAACCTCGCCCCCACACCCGCACCCGCACCCAACACGTCCCCTGCTGATGCGGCGGAGATCGCGCGCCTGCTGACTGCTACGCTGTAAATGCGCTAATTACTTGTAACGCGGACACTCATTGCATTATTGTACTTTATATATATCATCACATGATTTGTATTAGATGTAGCACTAGCTTTAATGGATTTTGTACACAAATAGTCCCCAGGGCTGAGGGAGGGGCGGAGAGCAGCGTCATCGCGATAATTGTCTTATGTAATAGTGAAATATTGACCCGTTGACCGCCGGGTACTATGTCGCCGGAAAGGGTACGCGGAGCAGCTGCCTGGATTTGTTGTTGTATTCCTCCGTTCGCGCTTGGCTTTCGGCCTGCGGTGATGATCTTCCATGAAGCTGATATATTGAATCGATGGATCACGGACCTGGAGTTTCTCAAACTGAGTCCGTTGCCTTCGTTGGATGTCATTCAGCTTTGAGATAAGCTCGAGAACCTTCTCTCTCTCCAATGGTGATGAGTCGAAACCACTAATTCCGTGCTGCTTGCTAATCTCCCGAATTTGCTCTTCTCGTTCAGATATCCTGTCATTTTGTGCCTAAGAATACATGAGGTCACCGCGCTAGCTGACGATGACCGCGAGTTTACCTTGGCTTCCGCGCGGAGAGAACCTTGCTCTTGAAGTAATTCGACATGCTTCCGCCGTGCGTTAGACAATTGATCTTCAAGGTCTTGTTTCTTCCCATCTTCCGCCTTTTTCTTCCGCTTCTGCTCAGAGATATGGCCATCAAAATTCTGTAGTCGCGCTTCCAACTCTTCGTCCGTGCCTACCGTCCACCATGAAGAGTAGATCATGTCTAAAAGGGCTTTCAAACTTACCCACTACTTCCTGGATGTTCATCCTGGCCAAGTCGAGTTCTTCTTGACAACGGGGCTGCGTGGCCTGTAGAGACTCTATCTTCAGATAGACCTCCCTGAATTTCGTCGCGTAATCGTAGAACTTCTGGTTCGCTATAACCAGTTCATCGAATTCCCTTTTGACATTATCATGGTGAACTTCCTTGGAGGCGATAGTTGTATTTAAGTCAGCTATGCAGCCCTTCAGCTTGTCGGCGTGAGTCTTTTCCCGCGATAGTGACTCCAAGTGTTCTTTCTCTGCCTTTAGGTCAGCTGCACGGTCCTTGCGAAGGCTCTTGATTGAGTCGAGTGCCTTTTTATATCTATATAGCGATGAGATATGCCTCTCGTGCTAATATGGCCGGACGAACCTAGTCGCCTCGAATATATCATCGAACTTCTTCTTCAACGCAGATGGCTCCGCCAGAGGCCGGTACGAATCCTCCTGGTGGCAGAATATAACATTCTCGAGGACAGACTTTGACACCCCCAGAAGTTGAGGTATCTCGGCGTCAATCTCGGCGCACTTGCCCTCTCTGTAATTACAACACATGAGCACGGTAAATGCGGCACATTGTGGGAGACGTACCTTCGAGGCTTTCTTTTCGCTGTCATCCAAGGCTAAGATAATTTCCAGTGTCTTCATTGTCAACCCAGTCTTCTTAACAGTAACACTCAAGTTCCTAACGGCGAGCTTTCGTGTGCCATTGGCAGCACGGAACCGTAGTTTGACTCGTGCTTTGACTTCTTTTTCATTGGCCATCTTGGGGTCGTGCACAAAAGCCCCTCTACATGTGTTGGCAGGCTGATCGCCTGTCGTCGCATACTTCAAACACTCGATAATTGTGGTTTTGCCACTCCCATTGTGACCCACAATAACAGTTACAGGTGAGAAGAACTCGATGACGGCTAAATTCTTGTCATCGAAGGCTCGGGTTCCGCAAGTAGCTAGCTTGTCGAGGCACGCCATGCCAGGCAGCAATACGAAGAATGGAAATATGTGCTTGAAATGAGTCGCGCGGAAACGTGAAGTGTCACGAATGTGACGTCTTTGACCTTCGTTAACCATGCTGGTTCGAGGAGCCTCATGAAACGAGTCATTGCAATGGTCCTCAATCTCCCTAATTTAAAGCACCTCACATGTGGGAAGCTGGTTCACCTATGGATCGAAACTTCCCCGAGCTCAAGGTTGTTTGTGAAGAACGCGGGGTCATGCCGGTCATGCTCCATGTAACAAATATTTTCTACGCGATGATGGTGAGTCCTTTGCATATGTACCCACTGTAGTCTTTATAATTCCTTAGGTCGAAGAACCTGTCTTAGTTCACAGATTCCCCCTCCGTAGATCTCTATCGAATTTTTCTGAAATGAACAGTGAGACGGTGTAATTACTGCGCTGCTGTAGGAATGTATAATAGAAATCAATGTAAGTGCTAAGGAGAGAACAATGAAATAACCTGTCACAGGCTTATTGAGATTTTGATTGCTCGCTACGCTCGCAATCTTGCTCTAAAGGGTTCAAGGCCCGCGCAAACAAGAACAAACAAGTTTCTCGCTCTTTGGAGGCCAATTCGATTTTTTTCCTGAACGAACTGGCCTCTTTTCCGAAATTCTGAATCATGGGAGGTATGCATTTCGCTTGCCGTAGTTGGTTTGCGCCACGAAAGCGGCACTTTCGGTGGAAATTTGATGTTTTACGACCGTAATTTGGTGAAGATTGTTCAAATTCCATCAACGAGGCTTGCTGACGTGGCGCGCGCCTAATTCTCTCTGCCTACGGGTAGCCTACGGTTTTGAGTACTTGAGTACGTACTGGATGAGAACTCATATATGCGCTAGAGCTCATAGATGCTGCGCAAATATCAGGCTCCTAGAACCAACACACTCGTATCGCTCGAATGAGTCTTCTATGCTAAATACTAGACCCCTATGCATGCTGTGAGAAAATAGACAAACAAGAACAAAGAGTAACTAAGGACTCAAACTCGCGATAGAGCGGCTGGCAAGACTGACACAGACGCCCGAAAGGCGCCATCCTTGGCACTCTTATCGGTTACCCTTAGCTGTGCTCACGATCAATGTTATGGCTTGTTTATTTCACAGCTATTACTATGTTTGGACTGGCTAACACTTAGCTGTTGAGTGGAAGTACTGGAGATCCTTGTAAAAGTCATCGACGGCGCCACCGACTGTGCACCAAGTAGAGGTTATATGGAGCGTAGTAATTAGTGACTGCAGATAAGTATAAAAAGTGAGAATTTGATAGAATCGGACCAACGGATCAAGATGCCACTCATCTTGCTGCCTGTTGCGCAACTTCATTCTCTTCTGCAAGACCACGACATCCCAATCACGGATCCTACCGTTGCATTTGCCACTAGTGAATCATCCTATGCCAATGCCACTGATGTAGGCAACACTGCAACAAGCATCATGGACGGATTGCTTTCGCACCCTGCGTCGGTTGCAGATATTCAGCAGTGGGCATGTCGAACTGCGTCATAAGTCTATGCGGGACAAATTGTTGACCTGTCGAGGAAAGCAGCTGGCCTGCATTTCGGAGCATCAAAGGCCACAGCATTGTCTTTGCAGGAGTTCAACTTAGACGACCTCACAAATCTCTTCCAAAGTGACACACCGGATTTGTGGAGATGCTATGATCAATTGCTTAGCGCGGATCCATCAATCAATCGACAACGTGAGAGACGCCAGCAGCAACGCCACGAAACAAGATTGGCTGTGCAGGTTGAGAGTAATTAGCACGATGTGTCGTTTACCCAGAAAGGATAATGGACGTTAAATAAACAAATAAAAATAAAGACGATAACAATAATAAGAGATATTGATAAGAGTGCCAAGGATGGCGCCTTTCGGGCGTCTGTGTCAGTCTTGCCAGCCGCTCTATCGCGAGTTTGAGTCCTTAGTTACTCTTTGTTCCTGTTTGTCTATTTTCTCACAGCATGCATAGGGGTCTAGTATTTAGCATAGAAGACTCATTCGAGCGATACGAGTGTGTTGGTTCTAGGAGCCTGCGCAAATATTAGCTAGCAAACATCTACTAGCGATATACACTGAATCCCTGCCCTAACACTTCGAAGCGAGCTACCGCCGGCGCGGCCCGCGGATCCATATTTTATGTAAATGTCGCTCAACGATCTAGAGTACGTCAAGGTCGAAACTCATCCAACTGCGAGAAACCAAGCGGTCTTGGCGCAGCCACTCCCCGCCGGCTCTATTATTCTTTCGAACCAAGCCTTTGCAACCGTCCTATTTGATGACCAGAAAGGTCGTCGTTGCGATCACTGCCTCGTCCTGAGCGAGACTCTGCGAAAGTGCTCAGGGTGTGCCTCTTGCTGCTACTGTGACGCTAATTGTGAGTCAACGGTCATATCTTGGATCAGAACGGATCCTTTCCGACGATGGTTTAGGCCAGACCCGACACTGGCTGTCGCACAAAAAACTTTGCAAGCGATGGAACTCCTTCACGTCCTCAAATAAGTTCTAGGCTTTGCCCCCTCATGAGAGGCTCGACAGCGTCTTACTTTCGTATTTTGCTTCTCCATCGAGTGCGGACGACCGGCTAGCCATCTTCAAGAGCCTGCTTCCTGGGCCAACACATCATTCACCTCCACCAACGTGTACCCCAGTCGATGGCGCGGACGGCCTCTACAATCGTTTCGGAAACAATAACTTCACAATACACTCCCATCTCAACTCTTTCGCTCATGGCATCTTTCCGTTGGTGAGCAGACTGTTCAATCATTCATGCGCTCCGAACGCCGCCGCCAGGTACAAGCTCGTGCAAGGACAGGCAGTCACAATGGAAGTCGTTGCTCTTCGCGATATACCTGAGGGAGAAGAGGTACTGGGCTTTGACGGCCTCAATACTGAAGTTACTCACCCTCGGCTTCAATAGATTTGTATTCCATACCTCGACCCTGCCCTTCTCCAGACTCGGCAGCAGATCTTCCAACTCACCTATGGCTTCCAGTGCACCTGCATATCCTGTGAGGGCCTCAAGTCGGTCGGCCCTATACCCGAAGTTCCACAAGACCCAGCTCGTCTTGTGGCGCTTGAATACCGACTGCGTACATACATCGGCGTTGATGACTTAGAACACTACGTACTGCGCACGAAACCCATTACCCAGTCGCTTCCGCCGGAGATTAGCTACTTCCTGAAAGAAGATTATATCGAACATTTATCCGGTGTATTCAGTCAATCATCTCATGATGGACCATACGACCGGGCCCTTGAATCTGGCGTAACTCTTCTGGCGATATATCTCTTGATTTATTCGGAGAATTACCCACAAATTGGTAGCTTCCATCACCCTGCTGCGCTTCCTCCTGTTGACTCTCCGCCCAGGCGTGCACGCGCTGGAGTTGGCGAAGACAGCTTGGAACGCCAGCATGCCAACGAACGATATAGTGCGGCGACAGCACGCCATGGCACAAGTGCGGGCGTGTCTGTCCGTCAGTCGCAGGATCCTGGGCCTGTATGGTCCCGAGGGTGATGGTGGAGGACCCCTAGCGGAAATCACAACTTTACAGCAGCTTATCGATCAGGAAGGCCAAAGTGTTTCCGATGCCTTACACACGTCGCGCATAGCACCATAGCATCGTACCGCCTTCTATCCAGACGTATACACAGAGCCGAATAATCGAAGTGCCCGATCTGCGCCCATCGCCGCCTTAGAGCAGACAAACAGCGTTCTAATGATGGGTTCCTGTTCGCTGAAGTCGAATCCCATGAAACGATGTCAGGTTATCATCTGTTATCATTGGCAAGCACTTCGTTATACTTCGATTCAGTGCCAGAAGCCACTAGTTTGATGTTTTACGCCACAACTCGCTGATTCTTGATGGCCTTGGCTTCTCGACAATCAGCTAGAAGGTGCCCAGCACGTCTTTGCTGACAATTGGCCTTGAAGGCTACTATGCTCGATGTGAGCCAGATTCTAGCTAATCGGTAAGCAGTCTATGGTCGTGCTCGTAAACCCACTGCGTAAGAAGGCGCAGCTCAAGGTCGGATCCCTCCGGTGGTATTAAGTTGTTTCCTCTTCTATTATTCGGCTCGTTCGGTCATGCCGTCTTTTCGCGTCCCTTCGTTCATTCAACCCCAACACTCTTTCAACCGCCTTCGCTCTTTCCCTTTAGCCTCCAGCAGCAGTACACCCATAGAACAACAGCTTGCCGAAGCACTACCTCCCTCCCATTTCACCATGCAGCATGGCAAACCTGACCAAAGGCTGCAGAAATCAACCCGACCAATGATCGCGAAACCTCTCATACCCCGTGGCGGTGTAATCTCTTTGAGCACCAAAACCTATATGTGGCTCGCGGTCATTCTATCTCTACTCTTCATCGCCACCCTATCTTGCTCCTTCGCTGGTGCAGGTCCTGAAGACGATGCCCTGAAACTAATACTCAACGATGTATTGACGACCAGCGGGCCGGGCGTAAGGTGTACAGTTCACTCCATCGTTCAATGAAGCTAAGTGCCTTGTCTAGATCGTTCTTACGGGGAAGAATGTCGATGTCGATGTTGACGAACGTTCCGTTACTATCCGCTGGGCCATTTTGGCCTGTGGAGATGATTATACCCTTCCCGGATCTGTTGGCTTGCATGGTAGCTCTTGCGGTCTACCTACGATGCCTTTGGACATCTACGTTGACAGGTAAGCTCAGCAAGTCCTATCGCACCGCACATCAAATGCTTACCTTCTGAGTAGCGATGTTGAACCAACCGCTAGATACGATCCCTCGCAAATACCGTACAACCGCGATTCAGGATCGCGCCGGAGGTGTGTGCACAAGTATAAGTGTTGATAATAAAATGCTCATTGCAACTTGTCTGAATGCTAGCATTCAGAATCTGGTCCAATTTGACAGTGACCATGTCCTGAATGTTGAACAGGCGCGCTTATACCCCTTCGATACCTATTTCTTATCCAGCACCTTACGCATAGTGTCCCCCGCAAATCAAACTCTTCCTATTCGACGGCTGGCCGCCATCGGTGAGACATCCAGCTTCGTCGTGAAAACGGTTGATATCGAGAGCTACTTCAATGGCGCCAATAACACGGAGTCTCCTAGCAGAGACATTGATATGTTTATCACCCGCCCCGGGAATGCTCGCGCCTTTACCCTCCTGCTTTTCGGTGTAAGCTGGATCCTCACCCACGTCACTATCTGTCATGTCATCATCGCGAGGATGCTACGGGACGTCAAGCCGCTGTTGAAGCATCTCATCTCGACGGGTGCCATCCTCATCGCCCTTCCACAAATAAGAAACAGCATGCCAGACGCTCCCGACTTGGACGGTGTACTGATTGGTGTGACGATTTGCTCTCTTTTCGTGTCTTTCGCCTCATGACCTCGCTCTCTCAGATTGCATTGGGTTCTTCCCCCAAATGGTTATAACGTCAATATCTGTCATTTTCCTGCTGATCATCCTTGCCGCCCGAGAATACGATATCATAGGTCGGGGAAGAAGCTCTTCTCGCAGTAGCGGCTCGCATAGCCTTGCAATGTCCTCCAGACCTCGACCTCCCCCGGTTCCCAGCCAGAATGCAACTTCGAAGGAGATTTCGCAATATGATCTCCACCGCATGATCAAACACCTCAAAGGACAGTATGTCTTCCCTCCGGTTCAGCTAGGGTCTTTGCACAGGCTGGACACATCTGGTGATCTCCAACACCGCCGATCGAGGACTCTGTCCAAGATTATGGAAGCTGGGGAATTACATAGACATTAAATTAGGTCCCATGTACTGCGGTCCGAGTTTGCAGCAAGGTCTTGCGTTGGAATCATTGTCTTTATATTCGTGGCGTTAAATGCTTCGTTTACTAGGGGTACAAGAGACTCATCTATTGGCACGTCGAACGTCTTCGTGAAAATTCCAAGGTCCACTAGAGTGGACCTCGTACAAAGTGTTGTACTAAGGGGGTTCACCTTGCACTGGGAATCGAATATTGAGCGCCTACTTAAACGCCCGAAAGCTCAACCCATCGCCGACCACGTCTGATACCAAAGAAAATGCCTCCAGTCTTGGTAAAAGGCCTCGTAGCGACAACGAACCCACAGTAATTGCAAATCCCGCCCAAGTTGATGTCGAAGAGTCTGACGATGAGGACGTCGGACCAATGCCCATGACCGGGGTAGAAGTACAGAAAAAGCGAAGAAAGGGTGCGTGTTCTCGTTGCCTGCACCGCGACTGGGCCTCAAATAATATAGAAAATGGTCAGTTCTACCCCACGAGCGACTTTTCCTTGAGCATCTACCCAGTGCCGACCAATACTACAGGAGTTTCATGCACCGAGATGTCATCAATTTCTGCGTAATGACCAAGTAAGCCCATTCCATGAAGATGGGGGGACAAAGTAAATAAGGTC
Source organism: Pleurotus eryngii var. eryngii (assembly GCA_029467805.1). Lineage (NCBI taxonomy): Eukaryota > Fungi > Basidiomycota > Agaricomycetes > Agaricales > Pleurotaceae > Pleurotus > Pleurotus eryngii. The sequence continues at coordinate 696,777 of SZVJ01000005.1, read as the reverse complement.
TATCATGTAGAACGGACTTCTTCATTACCTCTTGTGCTGATGGACACGTCAAGTTGTGGAAGAAGCAGGACACTGGTATCGGATTCGTGGAGCATTACCGCGCGCACCTCCGACCCGTCACTGCGGTCTCTGCTAGCGCCGACGGTCAGATATTTGCAAGTATTTCTGAAGATGGTACAGCGAAAGTGTTCGATGTGATCAATTTTGGTGCGATCATTCGTACGCGTACGGCACTCAGCGACTAACTATTGGCTCAGATATGATCAACATCATAGAGCTAGGGTTCACACCTTCGACTTGCTGTTGGGTACACCGTAGAGGTCAAGCACAAGCCCTGCTAGCAGTGTGCGTACTTCCCCTTTCGCTTATAGATATATCTGGTTCTATCCGACCCTGCTTACCATGTCCGCCTGAAAGTATGGTGACAGGTACGATACTGTCATTTCTGCCGATAATCAGGGGTTTCTGGAATACTGGCAACCGCGGGAGCCTTTGGGCTGCCAAAGAACGTTCCGGGACTGTGGCAATTCAAAAGCCAAACAGACTTATACGATTTCAAGAAGGTATGCTATACTCTTTGCTCGTATACAGGCCTGCTCAGATAGTTACAAGTAGGCAAAATCGACGCCGACATGTATAACGCTCTCACTGGACTCATTATCTTTCGTCACCTTCTCTCTGCCAGACCGTCAAATCAGGATATTCTCTTTCCTTACTGGCAAACTATCACGGAAGTATGACGAATCGCTTACAGCTATACAAGAAATGCAACAAGCTGGGACTGCCGTGTACAGGGTCGAGGATATGGAGTTTGGTCGGCGTCTTGCCGTTGAGAAGGAGCCCGAGCTTCCTGGTCCTGTCGGTCATGTCCCCGGGACCTGTATTAATGCTATTTGGGATGAGAGTGGGTCGTTCGTGCTTTATCCCTCATTGTTGGGCATCAAAGGTGAGCATTGGTTGCCTGATTGCTTGCGTTGGTCATGCCTGACGTCCATCAGTCGTCAATGTGGTGACCAACTGGGTTGTTCGCCTGCTCGGAAAGGATGAATCGTCGCGATGCCCCAATATTTCTATCTACCAGGGCGCTCCCACCAAGCGGACAATCACTACAATGGTCTGTTTTTCTTCGAATAACATGAGTTCGTCTATGTCTAGGCAATCGTAGGCAATGGCCGCCTCTGCGAATCCCATCCTTGCCGACCGAACTGCCAGGGACTCCCATTTATTCTGTACTGCCTACAAGCGGCAACGATTTTACCTTTTCACGCGTTCTGAGCCTGAGTATGCCCATTTTCTTGCGAATGCGATTACCGTTCACTTAATGGCTATAACAGGAATACTAAATCTGGCGACCGCGATGTCTTCAATGAACGACCGACTCGAGAGGAACAAAGCATTGCTTCCACTACTACCACATCAACAAACAAAGGACCATCGCCTGTTGCCGATACGGCCACCATCCACACTACCGTCGGAGACATTCATCTTCGCTTGTTTCCCGCGCAAGCACCGAAAGCGGTGGAGAATTTTGTTGGCCACGCTCGCAGCAGTTACTTTGAGGGTGTCATCTTCCATCGTGTCATTCCGAAGTTCATGATTCAAACTGGGGATCCTCTCGGTGATGGTACAGGAGGGACCTCTATTTGGGGTAGGGAGTTCGAAGATGAGTTCTCGGACGATCCAAAGCATGATAGGTGAGACCGAACGCCCCCTTCGGATTTCGGAAATGGCGCTGATGTTTCTTTCAAGACCTTACACTGTCAGTATGGTGAATGCTGGTCCGGGTACGAACGGTTTTCGCAATTCTTCATCACTACAACCGCAACGCCCTGGCTCGATAAAAAGCTCACCATCTTCGGGCGTGTTATATCCGGCTTGGAAGTCGTCCATACAATTGAAAACGTAAAGACAAACAAGACGGACAAGCCCTATGACGATATCAAAATCATAAACATCGATGTAAAATAAGGGTTGTTGCCCGAAGCGCATGTTTATAGTGCAACACGATCGAATGTATCTTCTGAGTGGATTGCTTCAAGGGACATACCCGGCAGAAGTGCGCTCAGCCTTGGCTTAAAATGATTGTACAACCTCTCCTTGACTACTTCCGGCGATAGCCCTTCGTCCAGCCAGCCCATGGGCGCAGGAGAACTTTAGTAAGGTATGCCGTCGTGATTCACTTGATGATGAAACCAGGATGACCCCGTAGACATCCAAGCCAATCCCACCGAGGAACGTAAATGAGGCTGGCTCCGGAGGCGGGGCGTAGGCAACGGGATATTCCAAGGAGTACTGGTTCAGATGGTGCGAAGGTATGTGTCCCTGCTCTCAAATTTGTAATGCCCGATGGGTCTCTGAAGGAGGCCACCTCAAATGAGGAAAAGGGCTGCAGGTTAGCTAACATGTTCTTTCCTGAGCGGCCTGTTGACTTTCAAGTGACAGAGCCCGATTCCTATCCAGAACCTATCCAGCATGACTTTGACCTCTTGGTGGCCCAAACAGCAAAGGCAATCACATGGTTGAAGCCATATAAGGTCTGCAGGCCAGACAGGATCCCAAATGTGGTCCTCATGCAATGCAGCACCACCCTTGCCCCTCTCCTCACAACTATATATCAGGCAGTATTCTAACTGGACCACTATTCTGCAACCTGGAAGTGGTGGACCACCATCATACTGAAGAAACTGGAAAAGCATTGCTATGATCTGGCGAAAGCTTGGCAACTGATTGCCCTACTCAATACAATGGGCAAAGTACTTACCATGTTAGTCACTGAAGACATGGTTGAAATGTGTGAAGGACACAACTTACTACTGAATTGACACTTTGGCAGGTGACCTGACAGAACCACCAGTGATGCCCTACATACTCTCACCAGCAGAATAAAGGACACATGGAGTAGAGGAAAAGTAGTCTCTGTGCTATTCCTGAATATTGAAGCCACATTCCTGAATGCAGTCACAGACCAGCTTCTAACCAACCTCTGCAGGTGTTCATTAGTTTCATGCAGAATCTTCTCTCGGACAGGCAGACCACCATGGTTTTTTTATGACTACAAGTCTGAATGGATCAACATTGAAAATGGCATCGGCCAGGGCAACCCCATCTTCATGATCCTCTATCTGTTCTACAATGCTGACCTAATTGACATACCAGACACCCAGAATGGTGAAGATGCCATCACCTATGTTGATGACATCACTTTTATTGCAGAAGCATGCACTATTGCTGGAGCCCACCTCAAGCTCACAGATATAATGACCTGGCAAGGGAGAGGCTACACATGGTCAGCCATCCATAACTTCTGCTTTAAGGCCAGTAAACTGCAGGTAGTCAACTTCATGCCAGAGGAAGTCGAACATTCTACAGGGCTACAAGGTGGTCCGCTGTCATACCAGAACATGGGTTTGGTATAAAGACATTGGGAATAGGAAGACACTAGGAGTAGGACACTATCTTAAGGCATAACCAAGTAGAAGACCCCTGAGCCCCTAGGAGAATTGCTATTATCCTATTCATCTATTGTCCTTTATTTGCCATGGAAACCAGTTCACAATAGGTTTCATTGTTCTCCCTTATTCTCATCATTCCATTATACCCAACTATTGTTCATATTTCTATTGTCTTTCCATGACAACCATTGTAGTCATTGATATATTCAATAAACTATTATACCTGCCCATTGTCTTCCTTAATGACAATTGTGCACACAATGGAGCTCATTGTTTAAGACACCTTCCATTGTTCTATTATTTATTTGTATTTACCTCACTAGGATACTATTGTTCTCAGAAACAAACAGTGTAGGTATAAAAGGGAGCAGGTCTCTCTGTCTCAATATACAACTTTATTCCCTAGATACAAGGTATCACCCACTTTCAAGTGCTTTAGTTTGTCTGTATCTGAAACAAGTAGGATACTAGCATTTCTGTTTGTTAGAGACCTGAAAAGTAAGTAAGGTCTATTTTTCTTTTGCTAAGTCTGCACTGAAACAAGTAGGTGACAGTAACACTAATATTGACAGATTGATTATCCTGAAACAAGTAGGGAAATCATTACAAGTCCAGATCTGAAATGAGTAGGATTCTGGCATACTGACTTTAGTTATTTAGTTATCTAGTTCATCCTGTAGTATTGTTGATTGACATACTATTTCTAATAACTGACCTCACTCTATCCTTACCCTCTCTCAGAGTATTCCTATTCCAAACAATCCTGAAATCAATGAATGACCAGATGCAACTCGATGTAGTAGTCCACAACCATCTGGGCACTAATTCATTAACTCAACTTAGTGTGACACTGCAAGTCTTCATACAAGATTCTAGGCATCATCCTTGATGAACAGTTACATTGGAAGGAGCAAACAACAGCAGCCCTAGGCAAGACCATTCAATGGATCAATGCCTTCAAAAGGTTAGGCTGGGTCAGAGGTGGCATCAGCTCTAAATTTTTATGCCAACTCTACCTGGCAGTAGCCATTCCCAAGATGACCTACACTCTGGATGTCTGGTACACTTCAGTCTGACTGCCAGAAGGGAAGAAGTGGAGGATAGGCTCTGTCTACACTCTGAAGGCCCTGATGAAGGCACAGCATGTGGCAGCCATTGCGATCTCAGTCACAATGTGGACCACTGCAAATAATGTCCTAGATATACATGCCAGTCTGCCACCTCTGAAGTACACTCTAGACTTCATCTGCCACTGCAACACAGTCAGAGCTGCGACCCTCCCCACGTCACACCCAGTAGGTGATATACTAACTGAAACTAACTGCTACCACCCCAGACACATGCCCTCCATTATTGCCCTAATGCAGCTATACAACCTTCAACCAGTCGAGATGGAGGTCATCCTTGCTACATCATACAGAAAACTCCGAAACCTTTGTCCAGTCAGCATCAGTATAGTGCAGACACACAATGACTCCAAAGCACAGAAGGCAGAGTCCATGGCAGACTACAAGATTTATGTTGACAGCTCTGGCTTTGAAGGCAGTGCAGGCGCAGCAGCAGTTGTCACTCTTCATAATCTGGAAATTGTGTCAGTCAGCTGCACATTAGGACCCTTAACGCACTACACCACTTTTGACATGGAAGCGGTAGGCCTCCTCTTAGCAGTGAACAAGATACTAAGTAGAAATTTACAGGAAGACATTGACATCTTCATGGACAACCAGTTGGTCATCCAGCAGATGATATCAGGGAAGAAGGGCATAGGGCAGTATATCTTAGCCTACATGGAAGAGGCCTTGATACTTGCAAAGAAACAGGCACAACAGCAGAACACACCTCTGAAAATGAAACTGGCCTGGATTTCAGCACATGATAATGTCACCAGCAATGAACATGCAGACAAGCTGGCCAAAGAGGCAGCCTCCAGAGTAGAGAGACCAGCTGAACCCCTCTAATGCTAACAGAAATTCCAAGGCTTCCCTACAGCAAAGCAGCAGTATGGCAAGAAGCATGAAAGCTCATACCCATTTGGTGGGAAGCAGCCTGGAAGAACTCCACTCACAAACCCAAGCTAGACAAATCAACCCAAAGATGGTGGTAGGCAAGTACATCAGCATGGTGGGGGACTGGAAGAAGAACAGAACAAGCATCATCACACAACTATGCACTGGACACATTCCACTCAACCAACACCTCCACCATCTCAAGAAAATAGACTCACCATTCTGCCTGCACTGCAATGACAAGGTTGAGACAACCTGGCACTATCTCATCAAATGCCCTGCCTACAATGCTGAACGCATGGAGCTGCAGTTCGCATGCAAGGACTTTGACCTACCAATGAAAACTCTACTGTCCACCATGGCTGGAATGGAAGTGACCATCAATTTTGTATGTTGTATGAAACACTTTGACAACCCTTTTGGAAACCTGGAAGGTGACCTGATTGCACCAAAACAGGCCACTATACTCAAGGAGAAAGGGAACGAATAGCGGAGAGAAAGAAGAAGCAGAAGGAGAAGAGAAGAGGATAGGAAGGGGTGGCACAACAAGTATGAGGGCTATTGCCATGGCACACTCAATTGCATGATGTGATCTGATGAGGGGAGGGGTGGAAATTTTTTGCAGTACTTCTTAAGACCATCCTCAAGCCCTTTTACTTTCTTTCCTTGACAGATAGCCACAACACCTGCTCTCCCTTAGAATGAGTACCTAATGTGGGAGGTTTTAACAATCAACTGGCGTGGCTATACATAAACACACTGGTGTCCAACAAACAGCAGTTTATTTTGCTAGGCAGCAGGGGGATGAGGTCTTGGACCTTCTGTCTGCTGTACAAGAGGAACCAGGGGGTCAAGGTGGGCATGGAGGCTCATTGTATTTACAGCATAGTGTACACTGGTAGCAAGAGATGCATGTAGAATGAGCTGTCCACATGGGGGGAACCCTGATGGATGTTAAACAGAGGCTAAAAAAATACTAGGGTGGCAGGTGGGTCACAAAAACCAAGTATCTAGACTGATCAGTGTGAGGTATAATCAGTCTCTGATGGTGGGGTAGTTGAAATGCTGTAAAGAGGGGGGAGCTAGCTTACTGAGATGTGCAAGGTATCAACCAAGGAAGGATCATTCTTGCACATCTGATATATAAGGTAGTCTGCTCCTCATTTCAACTGCAATTTCCAACAAGCTCCCTTGGTTTCAAATGGTACCTTGCACATGGGGCACAAAGTATGAAGTGGGACAGAGCTCAACCTGCTGTGTGTGGTGAACATAAAGGGGTCCAGGAACCAGGTTGCATGGGAGCATTCACAGTTTGTTCACAACATAGTCCTGTGGTGTGGACAATTAGACTTCTGTAAATCAACTTAAAGTCGATTACAGTCAAATTCCCATAGTAAGTAGCTCCATTAGTATTTCTGCAGTTTTTTCCCATGCTCACAAATGAAAAAGCATCCTAAAAGTGATTCTACTACAATGATATTCCCACAGTAAGAAGCCATTCTAATGATTTTGAATCTGTTTCTCACACCTGTATTGTAATCTTATCTTATCAATGCCCCTATGTGCAGCAATCCTAGGATTCTAGGCAATACTATCCTGAACTACAATTACCTTGCTTTTCAAGCAAGGTCTATGTGGTTTGAACTGTTTATATATGGGTTGAGTCTCAGGTTCCCTTTTCTGGAAATTTGTTTCCACAACCACATCCAGGGCAACTAGGTTGCTTTCTGCTTTTTTAGGGTGCCTCTCAAGCACTGGCCCTCATTCAACTTAGTTGTACTTTGACACTGATACTGTTGCCCATTGGCCATTTGCCCAGGTGAATGTATGCTGTTACCGAATGCATCCTCCATGGTGCCTTATCAAACATGATTGTCAGTATATTATTGGTGCCAGTGATTCCAAGTTACAAAATGTCCTCCACATTGATGGCCTTTTCCAAGTAGACAATATCACAAGGCAGGTTTGTAAGTACACTTTAGACACTAGTGATTTAGCTTCCAGATGTTTAGCAAATGTAGGCTTGGAGCTAGTGTGCCACTGCCCACTGAGGCAATGCACAGTATTTAATGACATAGCGAATGTTGTACAAGTGACAGGGAAAAACAGGCCCTTGCCCAGATCTGAGCCAGTGGCAATCCTTGATCAACTACAATCCCTCAAAGTGCAACTACAGTCTAGGCCTAACAACAAACTACAATCACAACAACAACTCTATTACAATCAACTACAACCCTATTACAACAGCCCTCATTACAATCAACCTTAGGGAGTGAATACAATCTGACTCTAGGCTTTGCCTAATGATTGTTAACAAAACTAAACAACACCACCCTCCCTGTGATTCCAAGCTAGCTGCATACGGGTGGTAAACTTCATTACAGATTAGCATTTGATTGCCTTGCCAAGTGTGGACATTACCTACTCATCCTTAACACCATGTACCAATCAAAGGATTCACTCATACATGGGATGGCCTTGTGCCTACACCCCAGGTTGAACACCCATCCATTCCGTGGTCAGTGTGGATCAGCTAGCGCTAATATCATTGCTGCGATCAAAGGCCATATCAAGGATTTGAATGCAATTGAAACATACCAAGCGTGGTTGAAACATATGGACACCAAGATGAAATGGAAATATGGTGACCTTTTCCCTGACGATATTCCTCCTGTTCATCACCTGCCTGACACAACATACCACTGTTTTGTTTTGAAGGATGCCCACAAAATCGTGTGTCATCAAGAGTATGCATGCCCTCGGAAGTGGCAGGATGCTTGGCGCATGCTGTTGGAGGGCCACCTCGCTGCAGGTCACATGCACCCTTTGGAATCAGAGTACTCCAGCCCTGCCTTCCTTGTCCCCAAGGCAGATCCTACTGCTATGCCCCATTGGGTTAATGACTACTGGGAACTCAACAAGAACACTATTCCTGATAGGTTTCCTCTATCTTGAATTGTAGATATCTTGGTGGATTGCAGGAAGGCCAAGATATGGGGTAAGCTGGATATGACTAACACATTCTTCCAGATGAAAGTCCATCCCAACCACATCAAGTACACAGCCATATGCATGCCATTCAGGTTGTACAAATGGGTAGTGATGCCTCAGGGGTGTATAATGCACCATCGTCTCACCAACAGTGTATGGTCGCCACTCTGCGCCCTTGGATTGGGAAGATCTGTCATGTGTATCCTGATGACATTATCATTTGGAGTTCTACTCTACTAGAGCACATCAAGAATGTCAAGACGATACTTCAGGTGTTATGAGAGGTGAGTCTTTTCTGCTCCTTGAAAAAGACTTTGCTATTCTGCATGTCCATTGACTTCTTAGGTCACCATATCTCCACTGATGGTATTCAAGCAGACTTTATGAAAGCTGCAAAGATTTTGGTGTGGCTGGTTCCCTGCAACACTTCTGATGTTTGCCAGTTCCTCAGCCTTGTCCACTACCTTTCTGCCTTCCTTCCGCATCTGGCACAATTGACATCGGTCTTAATGCTGCTTACAAATAAGACTGCACCTGGGGAAGAGATCATGTGGCTTCCTGAGCATCAGAAGGTGTTTGAGAGAATCAAGACCCTCATGGCATCAAGGGATTGTTTGATGGTTATCAACCATGAGAATCCTGGAGAGAACAAGATTTTCGTGACAACAGACACCAGCGATCTGGGTATAGGTGCCATGCTATCTTTTGGGAGGGACTGGAAATCTGCAAGGCCAGTGGTGTTTGAATCGAAACAATTATTGCCTGTGGAGAAGAACTATCTGACGTGCAACAATGAAATGCTCACTATCATGCGAGTGCTGCAGAAGTGGTGGAACGACCTCCTGGGTGCCAAGTTCAAAGTTTACACCAACCACAAAATGTTGGAATTTTTCAACAAGCAATGGGACCTTTTCAAGAAGCAACTACACTGGCAAGAATTCCTCACTGACTTTAACTTCACTATCAAATATGTCCAAGGTGAAGATAACACAGTGGCAGACACTCTCAGCCAATGATTCTCTGAGCTTTCCCCTATTGTCACTCCCATGCTCTCACTGACCTCTGACTCTAGCCTACTTCACGCTATCAAGGCTGGATATCATGATGACACCTGGTGCGCAAAGCTGCTAGACAATGGTATTAAGGTTGCTGGTGTCAGCAGGCATTCAGGTCTACTCTATGTCGCTGACAGACTTGTTGTCCCTCACGTGGCAAGCATATGAGAATCCATCTTTAGGCTTGCTCATGATTCTCTAGGACATTTTGGTGCTGCGAAGTCTTACGATACACTCTGCGATTCCTTTTACTGGCTGAACATGTGCAAGGACCTCAAGCAGGCATATATTCCTGGCTGTGTCGACTGTCAGCGAAACAAGTTGCCTACCTCAAAGCCTGCCAGACCCTTACATTCCTTGCCCTTACTGGATGGCCATCTCCAAGATATCACGTTGGATTTCATTGGTCCCTTGCTGGAAGATGACAGATTTGACTACCTTCTCACTATAACTGATAGACTTGGAGCTGATGTTCATCTTATTCATGCAGGAAGGGTATCACAGCTGAACGAGTGGCTGTTCTGTTCTTCAATCACTGGTACTGCGAAAATGGGTTACCAAAGACAATCACTAGCGACTGTGATAAGCTATTTGTCTCTTGCTTTTGGGCTGCCTTACATGAACTAACAGGTGTGAAGCTCAAACTGTCTAGTTCATTCCATCCAGAGACAGATGGCTCGAGTGAATGTACCAACAAGACTGTTATTCAGTGCCTGCATTTCCATGTGGATCACCATCAAAAGGGGTGGGCTAAGGCTCTCTCCAAGGTGTGGTTCGCTATCATGAACATGACTAATGCCTCCACAGGCTTTTTCTCCATTTCAACTGTGTCTTGGCCTCTTACCCTGTGTCGTGCCACCTCTTCTGGAGCCTGTGGCTGACACCACACCTACATCCACAGCTGAAGTCATTGCAAGCCTCAACAATATTATGATGGAAGCAAAGGATAACCTGTTGGCCGCCAAAATCTCTCAGACAATTCAAGCTAATGCCCATCAAAAACCAGATCAGAACTTCACTGTTGGAGATTGGGTTTTTCTCTTGACATTGAACCACCAAAAGGAGTACATGCATTTGGGCAATGACCGTGTCACAAAATTCATGCCAAGGTTCGATGGACCTTACAAGATTGTGCATGTGAATTCCGAGAAGTCATCATATACTCTAGATTTACCAAATTCTGACAACATCTTCCCCGCTTTTCATTCTAGCCACCTGCGACCCTTTCTTGAGAATGATGGTAACCTTTTTCTGAGCCATGAACTCATGCAACCTCCTGCAATCATGACAGAATTAGGTGATGATGAATGGCTGGTGGACAAGATTATCAACAAGAAGTGAGGGTGAAGAGGACAAGAATACCTTGTGTCTTTCCAAGGGTACGGTGCTGAAGAAAATCAATGGCTTCTGCAAAGTGAAGTTGAGGAGTTGAAGGCCTTGGATAGATGGTTAGCATCACACAACATGCTTATTTCAATAGTTTTAGACTTCCAGGTTTAAACTTATGTTAAAACTATTCTAAATAAATTAAAAATAGTTCACCACATATTATGATAAAGTTATTTGAATAATGTATTCAATTATATCACAGGAACTATGATAAACATATTTGAATACTATTCTTTCTGATTCACTCAAATAAAATATTAATAATCAACAAGTAACTTCAGCACAGTTTTGTGTGATACTAAATTGAAACTATTGAATGCCTGGTTTACATAAACTGCCAGATATTATCAAAACATTATTCAGTCTGATAATCAACTTTAGGATTCACATAGTCTTCATTATGGGGTCAAAATAATTTCAATGAACTTATTTATAAATTATTGAAATGGAAATGTAAATTATGGATTGATTAGATTCAGAATAAGATGAAGTGAATTATAGTAAATGTATGCCTAAATAATCAAGAAGGCCTATGATAAAACTATAGAAAGAAATAATGGAGAATATAATAAATGGAACAATAAAAGTAACATGAATCATTATAATTGAAACTAATGGAGAAGAAACATTTGCATAATTTAAGCTATATTATTGAAATCATAACAATATGGATATCAAATGGAAACAGAGTATCAAACAAATGGCTTTGGTGTTCAACAATTGCATGATACTTGCCTTAGCTAGTCCAAGTGGGTTCAGCTCAGATTAAAGGATTTCAGGATATTCCCTCATTGGGGGATTCTTTCAGAATTTCTCAGATTTTGTTCAGAATTCCCTGGATTTTAAGGTATTCTTCTGGAATTGCTCAGATTTTTGTAGCATTCCTTCAGAATTCATCTGGATTCTAGGGGATTCTTCTGGAATTGCTCAGATCCCACAGCATTCTTTTGGAATTGCCTGGATTTTGGAGCCTTCTGTTGGGATTGCTCCAGTGTGCACCACTGTTACATTGGAATGGAGCAGCAATGATTTCTTTGGGTATGCAGCCAGGCAGCACTGCATCATTATTATCCTACTAGCTGCTGCTCCACCCTGTTAATTGTCCTTGGACTCACATAGGGCTGCAACGGTGTGCTCTTCCACTCCCCTGTGGCTGTCAGCACTGTACCCTTGTTTTGGTCCCCTGGAATGGATTCTCCCCACTTCTTGCCCTGCCCCCATTATGCTCATGTCTGGTGACACATCATCACACATGGGGGTGTTCTGTTAAGTATATATTTGTTGGAGTTACTGTTGCATGTTTCAAGTGCTCTCTGCATCTGAGCACACAGTTATCTAATCACAATATAGTTAGATGTAGCTACATTTGATTGTTCCCATGTAGATAGATAGGTAGTAAGAATGAGATGACCCCTCACACATTTGCCAGGGTCCACTGCTATCTCATACACCTGACCAACTGTGTGTAAGGTATTTACCTTACAATTCCCCTGTCCCCTAACTCCTGTATATGATTGAATGGATAGAGCATGATTTATCCATGGTCTGTTAGGCAAGGCACATGTGCCACTCATATACTTAGTATTTTGTCACTTTTCTTATGACTAGGCTTGATAGTATCAACTTCAGACTTTTTCACCCCCACCCTTCTGCTATTCCTTTTCCTTCTTTTCATCACCATTTCATTTCACTCTGACTGACTACATTACATTACATTACAGTCTATGACTCCTGTCCTGTACTACATACTCCTGCCTGTGCCAGCTTGAGCTCAGTCCTTCCAGGTCAGCTTTCCTTTTTGGGTTCCCCTGTTGTGGTTCCCACCTCTTTGGGTTTCAGCTGCCTCACATTGTTCTGGGCATTTCAACTCCATTGACATTCCTGGGTAATTCAGGCAGCTGTAAGCCTACACTTATGATGTCTCCCCTAATGAGCCCCTGATCACATGTTGATCCATATATATATCCATGTCTCTGATAGAACATACTTACTTTCTGCTTGTATCCCTTCCTCCATTTTTACAAATAACACCTCCATGTTTGGTCCTTTCACATTGTGTCTTCCTCTGAGTGTTTAGCCTCCAGGCTCCTTCCACTTTTTTTTGAAACCAACCAAACACCTAATTCAGTGAGAGTATTGTGTTCTAATATGTCTGTGTCTTCTCACTCTCACCCACTCCAGCCCTGCCTCCCTGTTCCCAGCCCTTGATTCTAGTTTCTCTCACCACAAGAAGTTGTTCATTGAACATGTCTAGGTGTGTTTCTCTCCCAAGCCTTCCCACTGCCTGTCTGTAGCCCTGTCCCCACCCAGCTCCTGCTCCAGCCTCCCAGTCATATTGCCTTAGAACCTGCTCTGTCCCTTCTCAGAACCTTGCCTGTATTGACTTAGCATCTTAATGCTGACAACATTTTCCCTACTTTTCATTCTAGTCAACTCCAGCCCTTCCTGGCTAACAATGGTAACCTGTTCCCATTGCAGGAGCTTGAGCACCCTGCTGCGATCACTGGGGAACATGGTGTTGATGAATATTTTATCAAGTTGATCGTGGATGAGAAACATGGTCAGAGATAGTGTTGCTGCAGCTTCAAGCCTTGTTTTTTTGTCTTGCTTATATCTCATCCAATACTTTGAGATACTGGAAGCTTCTGGGCTCCAATTATAGATCAATAAATGTAGTTTTGTATTCCATAAACAAATTTGAACAAATATCCTCAGGAAGCTCAGAATTGGAGGCAAGCCATTTGTCAAGCCAATGGCTTGAAGCCTGGAGCCAAGTCAAAGTTAGGACAACACAGCAAGAACCAATGGGAGTTATAAAATGGCCTTTTGGGATATTAAACTATCATATTATATCTAGGTTGACAAAAGGTATCATGAAAAAATCTACAAAATTAATGGTGCAGTATAGCTTGCAAAGTTTGGAGCCAAGTTGAAGCTGTGGCAACACTAGTCAGAGAGGCATTGTTAGGGCAACACTTATACTATAAAAGTATACACAGGCTCTACAAGATCTCGAGTGAGTAAAGTGATAAAATGAGGAAGAAGGGCTTAGTCTGAGAGAGAGAAGGGGAAAGTGAAGATGATGAGTTAGGCACTAGTACAATGGGATTACCAAGAGAACAAGTTATTGTCTCTGGGTATTGTATTCGACTTTATATACTACTGGTACATGCATAGTCCTCATGCCTACTACACACCTTAACCTGCCTGCTTTCCATGGAATGGTTAGCACATCATCGTGAGGCATGATGTTATGGACTGCACCCATGCAGTTAGGGTGAGGTTCTGACTAAGGCTATTATAAATACAGGCTAACAAATAAGCATGATATTGTAATGAATGAGTAAGTGTGATGTCGTAAACTACCTATATGTCCATCATGTGATTCATAGGGGTGAAAGAAAGGAAAAGAAAGTCACACTGTAACAGGCATGGAGTATTTGGTTCAGTTTAGAGGCTACAGTGATGAAGAGAATAGGTGGTTGCCAAGGTGTGAGGTGGAAGAATTGGAGGCACTGGATAAGTGGTTACCCTCAAGACTGTGCATCAATGATGGGAAGAGGAAGGTTGGCAAGATGAAGAAAAAAATCTCAGCATCAGTCCTTATTGACATTCTGAATTCATTGTCTGTTGACTCACTTATGTTGGACTCACTCTACTTTCAGTTCCTCTAACCAGCATTATTTGCATTTTCCCCTTCACTTGTGTGCTTCTTCTTTTTGAAGGGGGGCAAGTGTAAGCAGGTTACAATTCCCCTGACTCCTGACTCCTCATATCATGTAATCATGCACATTACTACTTAATGCATGACTGCCCATGTATACTACTTACTTCTTACCACCACGACATAATCCCACTCTTTGATCCTTTCACTTGACCTTGAGTGTTCCACACCACAACATGGTTCCAACAAGTAGTATATAAGACTGAATACAATGCCCAGAGATGATAACTCATTCTCTTGGGAATACCATTATACTAGTGCCCAGGTCATCATCTTCAACCTTTCCTCAACTTCCCTAAGCCCTCTTCTCTCTCACTTTATAAATTTACTTACTCAAATCCTTGTAGAGCCTGCATCACTCTTAGTAGTGTAGTATTGCCCTTACAGAAGAATGAGTTCCCCACCACACATCTGCTCTACAACATTACTCTGTGTTCAACACAGGTTATGTCCATCAAACACTTTCTGGCTGAAGAAACCTACCTTGTCATTGTTGTTCACTCAGGTACTGGTGTGTACTAGTTTAAAGCTCAACATTGATTGACAGGAACCCTGCATGCCCCTGACCCACTCACATCTAACCCACTCTAACATCTACACAATCTTCCCTCACCTCCTCATTTCTGACCCTACTGTCAACCACCGAAACAAGAAAACTGCCACCCAGATTTTGAAAAGCACCCCTTAGCTTTTCAAAACAATCATTATCCCTGTCACTCCCACAGAACCCCACCACTACCCATGATAAACACCTGCACAGTACTTTATTCAAGGAAACAATGTCGTACTCAACTGTCAGGCTGATCTCCAACCAACCTTACAACAGGCTCAGGCAGCTGGCACTTCAAGGGAGAGATTTGTCTGAAGAGGCTGCAGGGCCTAGTGTGTGGGCAGAAGCCCTTGACCCCATATCACCAACACCACAATCCCCATCCATCTACCCATGGCCAACCACAGACGCCCTGGCCACACCAGCACAGCCTGCCTAAGGCACCAATGACATCCTAGCAGCAATGAGGCAAATGATGATGGATATGGAGGCCCAGATGGAGGCCCAAATACAACAAGCATTGGTCCTGCCAAGCTGACCAGCCAGCATGGCCACATGATCAAGTTGTACACTCCCTAGGGTATCCTATGGAGCACTGCCACCACCTTCTCCACCTGGCCCTCCAGCTCCACCTCCACCCCTCATGCCGCTGGTAGACAACCTGGAACTGCTCCAAGCCAGAAATGGCCTGAAAATGGCATGACTGGAAATCTTCAGTGGAGACTGAACCAAATGCTGAGGTTTCATTAGAAATATTGAAATTTTCATTTACATGAATGTGTACCAATTTCCAAACGAGGCCACCAAGGTCCTCTACCTTCTGTCATATGTTCAAGGAAAAAAAGTGGACAACTGGAAGAATACCATGATGACAAAAGTCTTGGAATGGGTTAGGACCCAGGTTCCTGATGAACAGGTCTCGAGCTTCCAAAAGATCTGCTGAAGCCTACAGGAGATGTTTGGAGATCCCAACCCCAGAGACATGGTGATAATGATTTTGAACCACTTGCACCAAGGGGCAGACTTGGCAGAAGACTTCATCATAAAGTTCAACACACACAAAGATGACACAGGCTACAATGATGTGGCCTTGTCGAACTATTCAAGAGAGGACTAAACCCAGGACTGCTAGGCAAGGTATACAGTATGAGGCCCCTACCAACAAACTGTGAAGAATGGCAGGAGGAAGCCATCACTATGAACAGACAGTGGAGAAAGGCACAAGCTTATGCAAAGTTAGCACCAGCCAAACCTGCAGCCAAAAACACCACCATGACAATGATGCAAAACCAGTGGTGTCTGTACCAGTACCAGAGACAGGTGCTACCCCCCTCCTCAAAGTCAACAGCAGCAGCAGCAACAACAGGCAAGACTGCTACCCCCCCCACTCTGCAAATCACAGCCAGAAATCCAAATGCCATGGATGTGGACAGAACACAGAGGGCACTGATCCACTGCTATAAGCACAGAGGGCTGGGGCACATGGCCTGAGATTGCAAAAGATGGTTGGACATCAGACAGATGATGTATGAGGATCAGCAGGAGTACTGGTAAGAGGAGCTAACTCACCAGGGTTTTTCCAAAGAAACTCAGGAAGCGTTGACTTGAGTTCCAAGAACAAGTTCTCAGCACTCATCTCAGAGCTGGACTCCGTTTTTGTTACCGAAAACCATGTACCATTAGTAGCAGAAAAAATATCTATTATTTCACCATCAGATAAGACCCTTAAGATGCAAGAAAACCCAAAAAAATCAAAAGAGATCTATTTGTGAAAAACCTTCTCAGACAAGAACTATGTACCAGTGGAAATTGGTTTGAAAACACACCTCATCAGCTTCCCATGTTACACAAACTCTTCACATTTGGTAACAGTGTGTCAGGGTCCGATCTGCACCTCCTTAGGGGTACCCCTTTGCGCCCCCTTTCGGACAATCGGACCATCAGAATCCCTCAGGCTCTGCCCTCAAGGTGTAGGCATGGTGTGCAGTACTTAGATTCACTTGTTACATGTTTCATGTACATGTGTACTTACATACTAGCCTCACTACATACACATGTTAGTTAGTATTTAAAGTAGCACTAGTACACATGTATTCCCTACTCTGAATCTTAGTTCCTCTTCACCACTTGGTTCACTCTTGTCTTCACTGCAGGCTCCTCCATGGAGCCTGCCTCTCACCTTGCTCTCTCCAAAATCAGGACACCGCAGGGCTAGGAGGGCGCAGCATCAAAGCTGAAGCTGAGTCCCATATGCTCCTCTTGTTCGCTTGTTCCACGCTCCCGTGCTCCCCATGCATTCCTGCACCCCCTAAATGGACGAGTCAGGAGGCCCCGCAATACAGTGCCTAACACAGTGTACATTCACCATTGGCTACTGGGCAATGACAGCCTACACCTGTTGTAAATAGTTCATTGTCAAAATTCAACCAAGTCACTTATCAGGTCAACTTCGGCTACTCTGGCAATGGCTGGGCTGTATGCTATACCAAATAAGGAAACCTGCTTTGTTCCAAATCAGGACAGTTCCAAGGTGTTAGACCTTGCTTTTCAAGCAAGGTAATTTTGACAGGTTGTGACTACAATAAGCGCTCCACAGGCACTTGGCTTGTGTATTGCAACTCCACCAGTCCTAATCCTCATGTTTGTGGCACTCAATGTGTGGACTAGGCCCTTAGGAGCCTGCAACTTCACCAACTAGTCACAGACCAGCACAACACTGTAATGGCCTACCTGCTTGTGCCCTTGTTACACTTTAGCATGCCATGACAGGGAACTTGGTTTCCTGTTGGTTCTGGAAACACCATATCTTGGAAGGTTGTGTGTTTCCTCTGCCCATGGATAAGGATGTGGCCTGGCTGAAGGAACTTATTGCAGGACTATTGGAGCATGAGAAAAATGTTGAAATGGATATCTATCTTGTTTGGATTCCATTTGAAGGAGCGGAGAAGATACTTGAGGCAAAGGAAAAGGTCACCAATGTGGACAATGTTCAGCTCCTCTCCTCCTCAGAACTGTTATCTGTCTTGCAAAAGGATGATAACCATTACCAATTGATCATTGACATTGACCCTGGTATGGAATCATTCGAGCTGCTCAGATGATGCTGCATGCTAACAAATGCCTGCTTTCAGAGGTTTCCATGGATGTTGTGGATGGCTCGGAGGATCATGCAGTCTATGAAATCAATGATCAACAAACCAGTATGTCATGCTTATCAACACTTGTACACTTTTTATAAAGTCCCTGTCCTTGATCCAGCAACCCTCAAAGCATGGGGAACAGACTACAAGGGCGATGCTGCAGACACCCTTTGGCAACATATTGAAACAAATCATGCCAATGCCAAAGCCAGCCGACTGCCTTACGCACACTACACTGCAGTCGTACAATCTAGCAGCATGGGAAAGTCTCAAACAATGGACAAACTTGCCAAGAAGCATTTTGTCATTCTGATTTGTCTCCACCCAGAGGAAACATCTGGTGAGCTCTTTTCCAAGGTGACTTCACCTTGTTAAACTTGCAAGTATTTCAGGCTTCCCACTGGCTGATCAGAGCATGTGAGGCTTCCTCACCAGGGATGACAATTCTTTCGTCACTCATATTTGGGTCGTGGCTTTCCTATGTGGCCTATTCCAGGAAATGACAATCAGAGTGAATGATATTTGTGGAGAAAACATAGCAGACTTGGACATCACCAGAGTCTTTTGGAATCCCATGACTATGGGGCAGACATTTATGTCACCCAACCATTACAGGCAGTCTTTTTTCAACAATGTTATTGAGAAAGCAGATGTTAGTGTTCCACAAATACAATGATGATGCTGATTTCTGATCTGCATACCATGAATAGAATATATTTTCAGATGTGGACAGTTACTATAGGTCCCTCAAGTGTCACTCATCCAACACCACAAATGTCACCCAAACAACCCCTGGTTTGCTGCCACTTCATGACATGATGAACCCTTTGGTCAAGGCTTTCACAAGTTTGGAAAATACCCTTCAGGCCATTTTCCCGCGGTCTCCAACTCCAACAAGTCAGAAAGGTGCATCTGAAACCCAAGATACTGGTAGGAAATAGCAACATCAGCCCTTGATCCATGCTCGATGTAACCCATATTTCATAGTCAATAATTGAAAGCCAGGCAATCCACTTGTTGTCCTCATTCTCAATGAAGCTCACATTTTATCAAAGACAAAGCAACAAGGAACATCCTTTCCATGGTCAAATTTTGGCAAATTTCACCACACACTCTGTGTGCTCAATGGAATGCCATTGTTTATGTTGTTCTTGTCGACAACAGGTAAGATCACCAGCTTTGTGCCATCTGAAGACCAGGATATATCTTGGAGGGTTATGCTGGGAGAGTTCAAGCTGATGCCGCCATTCACAGATTTGAGCCTTGATAATCTTGTAGAGCCCATACCTGACACCATGAAGCTTGAAGATATGACTCAGGAAAGCTCTCTTTCACAGTTCAGGCGCCTGCTGTAAGCAACATCTGGAAGATTGGTCTACAGCTTATGAAACACCTTTGCAGGTTTGCAACTTGCTTCTGGCAAGGATATGAATTTATGCATATTCAGAAATCAATCATCTGCTTTGCAGCTGCCAAGCTGCTCAACACCAATGGCACTGATGCCCAATTGTTCGATTCTCCCTCTTCTTTACATAAGCTTGCTTGCTTGTCCCAGCAATTACCCCTCAAGTTTTACTTCTCAAAATATCATGACAATGAGGAAATGAAGCAGGTTGAGGAACATATGCATGTTTGTCTACTGGTGGACCCCAATCGGAAGTTGATGTAGACTATAACAGCATCAGAGCCGCTGCTGTCTAAAGTAGGGCTTAGAGAATATGATTATCCTACGATTTTTGCCATAATATATTCTATTCATATTCAAATGCTCATGAGTCTTAGAATATTTAATTGTAGCATAGTCAATGCATAATCATATCATAATGTATTCATATTTAATCATATTTATTCTACATGCTATGAATATGCTAACCAGTACTAATGTCTCTGTACTTGACCTCCCATTTGTATGTATATAGTGAAGTAGGCAGTGTATATTCTATCATATGTGTTCAACCCATTGGTTAGATGTGAATTTGGGCCCGAAATATCATTGACACTGGTAGTAGAGGTCATAAACTATAATGTCTTGAGAAATTGTTTATGATTGTTCCCTGTCTTTGCATCCACAACTTCAAACGAGATCAATAACAAGTGATCTTTATTCTACCAATGATGGTAATGATGGGGGTTCTGCCATGGATAATAGTAAGTAATGCTGGGCCACAGTGCCAAATTCTAACTTCCCGCTTGGCAATGCTATTTAGCTTCTTCTCCCCATGCACTTCTCCCCACAGCTATTAGCCCAATGAAGGACCACCAAGACTGTGTGTTCAGGTTGATTTAGCTTGGTTACAGTGGTATATTTAGCACAGTTATTGATAAAATCTCAAGCTTTTATTGCAGTTCAACCATAGCTGAAGCCATAATCTTGGACATCATTTACATTTCAAGTACATTTAATAAGGGCATCAATGGCTTCAACCATGATTTATAGTACTGAGAATTATTGCTAACTACCACCCACTTGAATTTATGAGAAATTGTGCAGCTAAACCACCCCAAAGTGACTCCAAGTCTTCAGCCCCTACTTGCTCCTACTGTATGTAACAGGGGGCAAGACACACTATATCATCTGAAGCCAGCCAATCACATTTGATGGTATTCTTTCCCCATAATAACAGGCCAAAATAGAAATATAGATTAGCACTTCTAACAATTTTGGACTTGGATTTTCCATAGTTAGCTCAGCACCCTCACAGTCAGTTCAGCATCAGAATATGATTAACTATGCAAGTCATATCATAATCTATTCATATCATATCGTAATCTATTCAAACTTATCATGTTCATTTGAATATAGCAGAATCTCATAATTATTCATAGTAATCACAGATATTCTGACTATAATATAATATAATCATATTTTTACTGAACCCTAGTCTAAAGCAGCCTTTGCAATCATGCAAGGGCCTCAGTTTCGAGCTCCCCAAGCACTGCTCTTGGTCCTAACTGGGTTTTCCATCCACAAAGGGGACAAGGGGGAAATCATTGCTATCCTTTTGTTGACACTTGTGGAGGAACACCCAAGAGTGCAACACTCAAAGAAGGGAGAACAATGTTAAGAGGATCAAACATTGGGGTTGATTGGGATAAGGTATTGGTACAAGGTTAAGCAAGTGGTAAGTACGATCGTTCAGGGTCATGCATATATATACACTGTAACACGTGATACAGGGGAACAGGGGCATTGGTAGTAAGTGTGAGCTTACACTCGTCCTCTCTCTGGCGTTTTTGATGTCAGTACAAGACTAGGTGATCGACATCAGATAGAAGAGGAACTATCAGAGGGGGTCGCTCTTGACAACAGTGAGGTTTCGACCAATGATGAGGAAGCAGCCCAGTATTGCAGCCAGTGGTCGAGAGCTTCCAGATCTTCAACATCGCGGCATGGTAGTCAGTGGTCTTCTTCAGCACCATATTCTTGATATCTTACCAGGTACTCTTTGCCACTTCATCCATGCTTCTCATCTATGATCTGTTCCACTAGCCATTCGTCTCCATCGTCTGTTTCAATAGCACCAGGTCATTCCAATTCACGGTTGGGGAAAAGAGTGGCATTATTCAGCACAAAAGCTCAGAGCTGCGATGCATGGAATGTTGGGAAAACATTTTGTGAATTCGGCATGATTAGGGTATATGTAGATTTCTCTGGGAATGCCTTTGATATTTCATATGGGCTGTTGAAACAAGGCATGAACTTTGTGACACGCCTGTCACCAGCATGTGTGTATTTGCAGCACCTGTTTGAAGTTGAGAGATAGACAAAGTTGCCTACATTGTAAGGGACCTCCTGCTGATGAGAAGCATTAGCATGGATTGACTGAGAGATCTTAGCAGCCAGTAGAGAATCCTTAGTGTCTGCAGTGTAGTTCTGGATATTCTCCAACAATTTTGCCATGTCCAAGTTCTTGCAAGCACTGTTGTTGACAAGAGGGGGAACAGTTCTCAGCGAGATCCCAAGGTGCAGTTAAAACAGAGTAAATCCTGTAGAAGCATTAACAGTACTCATATAATGAAAGTGTACATGTGGTAGGGCTTTCACCCAACCCTTCTGGTTCCAGTTGACAAAGTAGTGTAATGACTGGATGATGGTCTTATTGGTTCATTCGCTCAATCCATCAGTCTGCAGATGAAAGAAGCTAGACATCTTCAACCTAACACCCATCAGCTTGTGCAATGAAGGCCAAAAGGTGGATACAAAGAGCTTATCCCTGTCACTGATTATCTCCCTAGGCAATCTGTTTTTGCAATATCAGTTATTGAAGAACAGCACAGTGGCATGTTCAGCAGATAGGTCGGACCTGCAGGGTATGAGATGAACATTGGCACCTAGGTGATCCATGATCATCAGGAGGTAATTGAAGTTGTCACCTTCGAGCAAGGGACTGATGAAATCAAGAGCAATGGAGTCAAATCGCCCATCAGGCACACTGAGTGAATGCAAAGGACCAACAGGCTTTGAGGTTGGTGACTTGTTTCACCAGCATTCGACGCACCTGGGTATGTATGATTCTTCTAGGTCACATTGCATGTTCAGCCAATAGAAAGATTCATGGAGGGCAGTGTAAGATTTTGCACCACTGAAGTGTCCAAGACTGTTGTGGGCCAGTTGGAAAAGGGATTCACGCATGTCCATGATGCATGGAACCACCAGGTGATCAGTGATGTAAAGGAGACCATCCCTTTTCCATATGCCAGCAACACCAATCCCCTTTTCAAGCAGCTTGGTGCACCAAGCATCCTTCAGGTACCCATCCTTAATTTTCTGCAAGAACTCCTCATCTGTTCCAATGCATAGCATGGGGGTGACAATAGTGGGGGTGGGGGTGTCTGGTTGGGAAGATAAGGCACAGGCAGCCAAGATTGGTGCAGTGACATCAGGTAGTTCAAGGGTGGATTCCATCAAGAATTCTCTAGAAAGAGCATCAGTGACTGAATTGTTCTCTTCTTTGATATACTTAATTTCAAAGGTGTAATCTGTGAGGAACATTTGCCAGTGCAATTGCTTCTTATTGAGATCCCATTGGCAGTTGAAGTATTCCAAGGTCCTATGGTCCATGTATACCTCAAACTTGGCACCTAAGAGATCTGTTCACCATTTGTAAAGGGTGCATGATAGCAAGCATCTCCTTGTCATGTGTCATGTAGTTTCACTCAGAGGGGTTTAACTGCTTGGAGTTGTAGGCAACAGGCCTGCTGGACTCCCAGGTGGGGCCAAAGCTAAGCACGGCGCTGGTCCCAACGTCGCTTGCATCCATGGTGATGAAGATCTTGTTAGAACTGGGGTGCTCATGATTTATGACTGTTAGGCAATCCCTGGAGAGTACAAGTGACTTAATGAATTTGAAAGCCTTCTGGTGTTTCTCAAGCCATACAATGGGCTTCCTGCCTATTGCTTTGTTTGTCAGGGGTGTTAACATAGCGGTGTGGGTCGCAAGGTTGGGGAGAAATGCAGAGAGGTAGTGAACCAGACCTAGAAAATTGTTGCACATCAGTAGCATTCTTAGGAACAGGCCACTCAGTGATCTTTAGGGCCTTGTTCAAGTCTGCTTGTATGCTGTCATGGGAGATCATGTGTCTGAGGAAGTTGATGGAGGTACAGAATAACTGGGTCTTCTTCTCATTACAATACAGGGCCGTGTCATGAAGTGCCTGAAGCACAGCTTCAACATTGCAGATGTGTTCAACAAGGGAGGACGACCATATAATAATGTTGTTCAAATAGACATGGCAGATCATGCTGATAAGGTGCTGTAGAGTGGCAACCATATGACGTTGGTGGGTCGCTGAAGCATTCCAACATCCCTGGGGCATAATGATCCACTCGTAAAGACTGAACAGTGTTCGAACAGCAGTGTACTTTATGTGGTCTGGGTGCACCTTCATTTGGAAGAAAGTGTTAGTTATGTTCAATTTTCCCCAGATTTTACCTTTCCCACAGTCCACCAGAATTCCTGATGCGAGAGGCAGGGGGAAGCAGTTAGGAACAGTGTTATTGTTCAGGTCCCTGTAGTTGTTGACCCATTGTGGCAGCGCTGACAGATCACTTTTGGGGACAAGGAAGGCAGGCAATGTGTATTCCAAGTCTGAGGGTCAAAGTTTACTAGAGACGAGAAACTCATCCAGCAGAGTTTTCCAGGCATCGTGTTCCTTGCAGGGGCATGTGTAACCTCACTTGTTTATTACCTTATTAGCATCCTTGAGATTGAACTTATGGAACACCTGGTTTGGCAATCTATGAACGGGCAGCAGGTCCTCAAAGAGATTGCCATACTTCTTTTTCATGGCAGTGTCCATTAGTTTCAGCTGCTCCTGAAGGGTGATAGAGGCATTAACCTCATTGAGACATTTGTGAATAGCTGCTATGATGGATGTGGTATGGGCTCCATGTGAAGGCTTGGAAGTGAGTCGAGCATCAAGAGCAGTGGTGAACTCGGAACTACCAAAGAGAGCGACATGTGCATTACACGCCTGTCACCTGGTGGCACGCACTTCGCTGGTGCGAACATGTGTCTGTTTCCAAGCCAGGGTAGCCTTTGATTCAACAGTGGATGCAGCGAGAAGATCATATGAAGTGTCATTGTCCAGTTTGGTAATACATGTGCATGAATGATTAGGCTGTTCAACTTCAGAAAAGGTAAACTGAGAATAATATCTGCAATGAGGAAAGGGGAGATAAAGGCACAGAGGGGTTTGAAAGTGAAAACACCATCTAGTGATACAGGTTGGATTTTAACATAGTGAGAAAGAGAAATGTCTGTTCTGACTCCAGAGAAGGCAGGACTGCATCTGAAAGGCGAGCTTGTGAGGTGGCATTTGAGTTTGAGTGCGTTGGTGACATCGCTTCTAATAAGAACTATTGCAGAACCATTGTCAATGAGACTGTTAACTGTTGCAGGAGTGGTCGATGTAGAAGGGGAGTGGGCACGAAAACGCCAAAAAAGATTAGAGCATGTGAATGGTGCATACTCATTGTCAGACCAGCTGCCTGAGGTAACACAGCTGGAATTGTCAATGTTAGGCATGACAGCTGTGACCAATGGCACCAAGTTCTCTTCTTCGACATCCTTGATAGACCTGCCAGGCATATTAGCATTCTGAGCACCTCTGTTGAGGACAGCAGCAGCCACAGCAGATCTAGAGACACCAGAGTAATTAGAGTAATTAACAGGGCAGGGCAGAACATCTTTCTGTGTCAACATCTTGTATTTCGATGTGTCAATGGGAGGAGCAGTACACTGTGCACCAACATGACTGGCCCAAAACTTCTGGCATTTATAGCAACCTCTGTTGTTTGTCAGGAGTGTACATTCTTCATTGGTGAGCTTTGGGATTGGGATGAAGGTCAAGGATCCAGTGGCAGGGGATGCGGTATTACACGGAGTGAACAGTGTGCAAGCTGTGGGGTTTGACTATGTGGCCACAGTCTTTGCATTGATCCTAGCTAGGGTGCACTTGATTTCTTCCATACACTGTCTCTTTCTCTTGTCGAGCCATTTAACTTCTTCAAGCCAGTTTCAGAAAGACTTGATGGTGTGTGCATTCTTGCAGTTGCATTTGTGGGCTAGGTTGCAGTCCATGTTAGCATTTATTGTGTCATGTAGGAACTCATCATTGAAGAAGCTATCACTATCAGCAAGCAAGTTGTTCTTTCCCATTAAATCCAGGGAAAAATCCATGAATGTGTGGGTTCCTTGTTGAAGTCGTAGTACATCCATACATACAGAGTGCTCCCAATCGCTGGGTAGGAAGAGGCCACACATATGTTCCTTGTATTTGTCCCAGGACATCGCCTCGAGTAGTGGGGAGTTTGTGGATAGCCAGCAAACTGTGTGGACGCTGGTCATGCCCCAAGCGATAGTCACAACCTTGGACTTAGCAACAATGGCCTTGTGTCAAAAAAAAAAACTCTCATAGCAGTTGAACCAGTCCCAGAGGACTGAGGCATTGATATCACCTTCACCAAGGGTAGGCGGGCATGTGGGGTTTGACTGGTCAATCTTTGCTTTGACACCCATTGTAAGAAGAGGTTGGAATGGAGTGGTGAAAGGGAATGGTGTGGGGTGGGCGGTGAGACAGGAAGAGGTGGTTGTATGTGTGTCAAACAGTGTTGAAATGTCTGGGGAGGGTGAATGTTCAAGAGGTGTAAGTGGGGAACTTGAATCTATGCAGTTGCTTGCAACTGGGACTGAGGTTGTGCGAAGGCAGGGAAGATCTGGGGCAGGGGGGGGTTCTGGGGAATTCTAAGTCTGGGGGATCTGGGGTGGCTGGGAAGTGAGGAATGCCTAGACGCTTTTAGCAATAGGCTACAGGTGGTCAAAGGTACAGGGTTCGAGGGCTGGGAACAGGGAGGCAGGGTGGTGACTGGTGAGGGAAAAGTGCTGTGTGCAAAGACAATGTGAGACTTCCCTCGCTGTTGATTAGTGTTTAATTGATCTTAAAAAAAAGTAGAGGAATGCCCAAGGGTGCAACACTCAAAGAAGGGAGAACAATGTTAAGAGGATCAAATATTGGGGTTGATTGAGATAAGGTATTGGTACAAGGTTAAGCAAGCAGTAAGTATGATCATTCAGAGTCGCACATATATATATACACTGTAACATGTGATACAGGGGAACAGAGGCATCAGCATGAGCTTACAGCTTGCTCACGACACCACTGTACAGACAACCCTAACACAGACAGACTTTTTCAAAAACAACAATTGGAAACAAATGGTCCCTGTCTCAGACTTTGTAGATTGTTTGTTCGCATCAACTTCTACTACGCAAATTCGAGCTGGTATCAAGAACGACTTCGAAGAGGCTGCCATCCACTTCAATCACTGCATAAAGGCCCATGACCACACTTCTATTGAGTGCCAATATCTTGTTCGTGGCGCAGCATTGCTATGCAGAAATAATCAGAAGGCCATCGATATCATCATACCCATCCTCATGCACCCAGTACCACACAAGGATTGGAGATTAAATTTGAGTTTCATTCTTGTCCAAGTTAAAAACAACATCAAATATTTGAGCTACAAGCAGTGGGAATTTAATGACATGGGCCCCTTCAAACTCGGCATTCTTGGGTGGATGTGACATGAGTGAGAATGGTCACACCACACGAGAGGGAAAGTGGGATTACGCCTGGCGAGAACTGCATGGTTCAAATTTGGAATGGCACTTGACCGCATGACTTGTTTAGTGCTCAAGTCGTGCTTGGCTCCTATATGCATTATCTACCATCTGATGGTTTGTTAAGAATATGTCTTATTGACAATGACAAGTGTTGGTGCGCACACAGGTTGACATAAAATACCATTAAACTGACATGATGCACCTCACCTAGGCATACTATGATGTACCCAGTCACCACTATAAAGGCCTTCTGTGCTGTTGAAGTCCTCACCTCCCTCCTCTGACTGCCTCCTATGGTCAATCCTACCAGTAGTAATCAGTATGGGCCAAAGGATTGTCAGTCACAGTCCTATCTTGGTTAACCATCCCTCACTCACTTCAATCAATAGACCCATCAGACAGAGATATGAAGGAGGTGTTCTGGCAGTATGCGAAGGAGAAAGGTGGTTCAGGACTGAATGCGAAGGAGCAGCTCGGTTGGCTGAAGAAGGATCTAAAACTTTGTATCTCATAAGTAACGCAGATACTTCCTTAGCTGTTTGGAAGTCCTAACTGCCAGTGAATGAAGTGAGTGGCAACTCTACAAAATCTGCAAGCATCTTGAGGTTCCCTCAGTATGCAAGTCTTCATCCAAGCCCCAGGAACTTGCCCAAGCTGTTATTGATATCAAAGAGAGCGACCTCACTGGCCGTTGGGGTGTAGCTCAGGTCTGCCAATGCCTAGCAAATAATGGCATCTTGATATGCCAGCAAGTGGTATCGTTCATATTTCATTGCTGGAACTTACTATTCAGGTTTAGTGATGAGTGCTGCAGCGCTCTCCATAACCATTTCAAGGAGGAGTTTGACCAGTGTTTCGTTGGCTGCAAGGGTAAGATCATCCGAACACCTCTCAACTGTCTAGGTCTCTGGCATCAGGTGCATTGTGATGGCTATGAAAAGCTTAACTTGCAGGCCCTTCAGATGGGCACCATCACACTTCCAATTTATGGGTTCAAAGATCAGTTTTCGGCATTTGTACCCTTGCTCCAAGTCCTTCCATCAGTTTGAAATGTGGAAACCATCAGTCATCTCTATTTGGATCTTGTTGAAAGCTATGGTTGTATGCAGTGTTTTTATTTATTTAATGTCTAGTCCCTTATTATAAACCAGGTGCCCTGCTTCAATTGGTCATGAACAAAGGCATGGAAGTTGGTGATATGATACATGCACAACAATTTCTTCAGTGGGAACTTTCGAGCCTCAAAAAATACTGATGCTAACCCAAACTAATGCAGAGTGAATGTGGCACTGGAATACTCAGAGGACCAGTGGCCCTCAACTGTACAAGTCCAAAGCAAGAAGAACACCCCTATCGAGGGCTTTTGGTGATGGAAGCGCAATGGTGAGTGTTATAACATTCGCTCCGCAATTATTACTGGTCGCAAAAATGGATTATTCAACTCAAATAATCTGCTTCATGTGTAAGCCTCTTTCCTTCCTGTTATTTGCCAAGTTAAATGTGTTATAGAAATGTATTCAACTAGCTTTGGCCACCTCTTGTCCAAAGCTGGCTTGATGAATTTCACAAATTCTGGAATAACCACTTGCTCTCAAAGCAAAAGAAGAAGGCCCTACCTAGTGGCACATCACCCCGCCAGATGTGGCTCGATCCAGAGAGTGTCCGTGCAGATGCTCGTGATTGTTCTGTTGTAGTCAATATGAATACCGTTCAGCAACTTCATGAGGGCCTGGGTGGTATTGACAGATGGGCAAAGGCATATGCATTTGTTGACCCTGAGTTCGGCACCTTGGCTGATAATGCGCTGGGCAAGTTGAACTTCCCTACTATCACTTTGATGAATGCTTGGGATATATTCATTGCTATAGTTGACATACTTTTGTCGACATGATATAGCTACTCTTTGGTGTACTATCATCATAATGGAACAAATAATTATGTCTTGATTGCATCTCAATATATTATTTTCAACAGTGACAGCTATCTAGTATGGTGAATTCTATGATCGAGAAAATAATTGGACATCAATTATTATTAAGATTATGGTCCACTGGAGGCTAATGCAGTATAAAAGGATCCTGGTTCTGCTCTATCTTTACCTAAATAACCTATACATTTTCATATCTACTTGCCTCTCAATAAACACTAACCCCTGCAGTGGACCTGATAACACCTTAGATGGCTGCGGAATGATCTTTCCATGTTGGCCCACTGGTAGTGACTTTTGCGCTCTCTGCAAGAAGCTGAGGGGAACAGAATGGTCGAAGGAAGAAATCATGCAATTTCAAGTACATGACTCCCCTTGATCAAATGACTTTATGTTGAAGCTTCACTGTAGAACAAGGTCACTCAGTGCGAGATTTGTGGCCTTTGTGGAACTACCATTTGGAGCCCTTGTGGCACTTGTCTATGACTAGGTGAGCAGCAACCTTGTGTGATCAGTTATGCTCTACTAACATATATCTCAACACCAGATGCAGCTGAGAGAAAACAGCCAGCTCCAAATGCCAAGGCAGCGCAGAACCACCATAACCTACTTGATGGGTGGCTTGGTAAGACTGCAAACATACCTCCAGGACCAAGCACGCCGGAATGCTATTGCTATTCTGAGAACCTAATGATGCATGGTACGCCTTTTGAATCACAGTTGCACCTGCTGGATGCAGCCTCAATTTTGCTTCAACTCACACCACTGTCCTCTCTTTGACATAGAATTACAGCAGCAGATTGTAGATAGGGTGAATCCTGTATGGACTGCAAATAATCATTCTTTTAGTCTTCAAATGTTCGTGGCCTTCTATCTTATTGTTACACATTTTAATGCATCTAGTGTCATAGAAGCGATACTGAACTCCGAGCGAAGGGCAATTTAATGATTGACACTGCACATATGGTTCTTACTATCTGAGCCTGGTACAACCATCACAACACCACTCAATTGTGGGAAGTTTACCTTCAAGGCACAACCGGAATTGTCAAGAACCCAAAGGGAGGATCTTTTCATCTTGAATTATTTGTGTACTTAGATCAGGTTCATCTTAAATTGTCTCTCTTACCCAGCTGCCTTCCATTCCACTACTAACATCAAGTAGTATATGGCACGCACACAGGAGGGAGATACTGGATCTACCTTTGGGAACGAGATTGCCAATACATCCAGCCTGAAGAGGTGAGCCTGCAATATAAGTAGGCAAAGCGAAGCCAAGGCCCTTGTATGCACATCTCATCCAAGTTGTGTGTGTGGTCCTGATTTTCAAAAACAGCAGGAACAGTTCTCATCAGCCAGTTTGCACCAACAAATACTCTTGCAAATCTTCCCATCCCTCAGATAACAACTACCATCACATTTCGCCACACAAACTGTTCTGTTGACAATAACAGTGATTCTTTCCTTACCAAGAACGATATGATGGAGACAGGTTCTTTGGATAGAGCCAAAATCCAACTTCTGCCTGGTGTTCATGGTCACACAAAGACAATATATGGAGTACATTCATTTTCAATGCATGAGGGTATACTAACTTATGATTGCTTTAGTTAACTATTGCAAGCCAACCCTACATCGCAAAGAAACTAGTCAACATTGGAGATGGCCTTGTGATTGGCAGAGTCGAGCCTAACATTGCTGCAAAGTATCTCACTACTGATCTTATCAGACTGACCCAAATGTGCTACTTTGCTGACTTGTTCTTAAAGTACGCCAATGAGAAGGGTGTGGAATTGGCTCGTGAGTCTTCAAACAACTGTTTGTTGCTTTACATTCTTGAAAATCCACAGCTTTCCATGTATCCGATGGGTTTTTGATCAAGACTTACAGTGGCACTAACACACCACCCTCCATTCATGGAGAACCCGAACCCGAAGCTGTTATGGAAAGATTCAATGCAGTATACCTTGTTGAACCATGCTGCACAAGCTTTGCGGTCCTCAAATTCTCAGGAACACTGGGAACGCTCAACAACATTGACCAGAAAACAGTGACAATGTCCGCATTTAGCCATTATGTTCTCAAACGAAGTGCTTGTGTGTTCATGTTCTCGGATATCCAAGGTAGACATTCTTTTCAAGTTTCGATGTGTCCCAGGTGCTGATGGTATTATACAAGGAACAATGGAACCCTCAGCAACAGGTTTCAAGCTAGTACTCTTTGACCCAATGACTCATACAAGGACAGGGTATAATATTCTTTTATCCCCTCCTGCACCCTCTTACTTATAGTCCTGTTCAATGGCATAGAAAATCGGGGTCTTGGTGATCACAGCCTCACTGGCATCAAAGATTTCATCAATGGCCATGAATGCTTGCCAATTTGTCGCCAATTGATGCTTTGCAGTGTTGAAGACTTGGAAACTACATTTGAGACCCTGGATGATGTGGACGCAGACTCAATCTCAGACTTGGAATAAATCTAGATATATATCTGGCAAATGGACTTGGTAGATACTACGTAGCTCTCCGTACCTTGATTAGAATATGTATGCAACGGAATGGAATAATACTGGCCGTGTGACGTTGTATGTCACGTGGCACTTTAAAATTTGAACTGTACAGTTCTCGCCATTCGCAGTGGGATACTGTCGAATGTTGACAGGGATAAAGCTGTGGTATTTGAGGGGTCCAACTAGGCTACCTAATACAAGATAAATAGACAGTCCTTATACTATGGGAGTAGGGTAGAGGGTACAGTAGTCAAGGTAATAAATGCACATCAAGTAAAGTACATGCCAAACGAGAGTCTGGTGAAGCCTATGTGAACAGTGTGTGTCCGAGGATGGTTCGGGCTGCAAGCCCAAGTCGCTACAATGAACCTATCCCATTTATCCAGCTGTTTTTATGCTTAGCATCTAAAGATTCCAAGATTGAAGTGTGCAAGACCAAGTTACAGTGCAAGAAGCACTGGTACTATGCATTTGATATCTGGTGTGCAGGGGTTAATCCATCGATCTTGGTCCCTGTTATGCAAAGCAACCTTAAGACATGGGAGTCACTAGTTGAAGCCAGCGAGAGTTGGCAGGATCTGTACAAAACAGATAAGAAGTGGGTGCCAGCACAGCAATTCCAGAATCCCTGTGCTGCAACAGAAGCCAACTTTCACCATTGGTACAACATTATGGGTCCAAAATGTAATGTAGGATCCATTTTTACACTGGTTTGAATCCCAGCGCCTATTTAAACGGGAGGCGATTTCTTTAATTGCCAGCACTTCTGTGATTTAATTTAGCTGGTCAGGGCACTTTGGGTTCTGTCCTTTGCTTCTTTCTTTCCAACTCTGCTTCTTTCTTCTCAATCACCCTCGCCTTCTATTCATCTTTCTCCATGCCTGAGTATGTTGAGCTTCTCTCCTCTCAGCATCTAGCACTGGCTTTCTGCAATGCAGCAGCAGTCGGGTGAGAACCCACTTTGGCAATCAATATATGTGGACATGACAATTCCAGAAGATTCAAGAAAGCAGTCTCCTCCTGAAGTTTGTGCTCAAGATCCTTTCCAGATCCCCCTGCAGGCTCCTGCGGAGCTTCCATTGAAGGCCTGGCGCAAGTACAAGCTCTGCCATGGCAGACGAGATGAAAACAAGACTTTCATTTTTCCACCTATGAATTTAATGACCTCCTTTGCATTTGACACCCCAAGGCTTGCTGAAGTGCATTTCCATCCCCGAAATATCATCCTGTGGTTCATGGTTGAGGGAGCAAGGCCTCATGACCTGTGGATGAGGGTATGTTTCCACTACTCTTTTTGAGATGATGCTGATTCAAATCTGCTCAGGTCCAGATGCTCACTCATATGGTCAGTCAAATATACACTGAGGAGGAATTTAAAGGTATCTGCACCATGGATAAAGAGGTAAGCTTTTGATTTGAATGCTTACTTCTGTTTCCCTTGACCATATAGTATCAGCTATGATCCAAGATTGCACTTGGACTTGGATTTACTGTAAACTTGCCTTATGCTCAGCTTGGCAAGAAGGCAACAAAATTCTTTCTTGTATTTTCTTCCCTTGACTTGCTTTTCACGGTATGCACTTGAGCACTTTATTCCCTCTCAAGCTTCATAGTATCTGGTATCTGATGTGCCATTTGTAGATTATGTATGCCTCCTCGCAGAAAGGCCTTGGAGTCTTTCCTGAGAATATCTTCTCCAATTTTGAGGTGGTTTTAGAGAGGATGATCCAATGGGCAACATACCGCTGTGGAATGAACATTAACCAATATGTACTGCTTGCAATGCGAGTAATACAGGATGCAGGCATGGTCTTCTCAGGTGTGGGAGTGTACACCATAAGTGAAATCTTTTACATGGCTGGTATGTGGATTTACTGCTACTATTTCATCTGAGTATTCAATTTTACATTACAATCAGGTTTAGCCCCTGACCTGACTGAAGGGGAGGTCTTGACAATCTGTCTAGATTCGCTATGCTTGTCGAGGCATATTATTCCTATGCTGCAAGAGCACATAAAGAGATTTGGTACGTGTGGGCAATTTTGTCTTATTCTCATCTTCTTACTACCTTGCTACACTTAGGTTGTATGTCTCTCCTTATCTCAAAGGTGGTTACTCCTTAGCCATCAAAAATGAGCACCGAACTCGTTACACCTGAAGGCTTTATGTTTATGGTAAAACGAACGCTACGATGCCTCTCTGGTTGCAAACACAGTTCAAGGAGCTTAATGTGAGTATGATGACTGTCTTAAGAAGTCCCCTAACATCTCACATTACTAGAAATTGATTCATTCTCAAGACAGACTGCAGCACAGGTGGCAGCTTGGTTATTTCGATCCATTCAAACCAACATATATTCAAGAGGGTCTAAAGAAACCCCACAATCTCGGTGCTCTTATTTTTTCCAAGGGCATCTGGGAGCAGATGAGTGGCACCATTTGGGTCAATGATCCTTTAACTGCTTACTTCAAAGACTTGGTACCCATGAGATGGTGACCAAAGCTTCCTGGGGACAGCCTCCGCTTACCAGATCCTCTTCAGAATGTCATGTTTTCCCCAAAACGTACCTTCCTCCATGCTAGCATTGTCTCAGATAGCAAGGTGGTATCCACAACCTACACATTGCCCAGCACCTATCTTAATGGCAAGCTCTACATCACCGACTTGAATGAACTGACTGCATACCCTCTACTGACCTGTGCATACGTGAAGACCAAGGATGTCTGGTCTGTTGTCAAGATTGATATTTGCAAGACATTCCATGAAAGGTAGGTTGCTTTCATTTCTTGGCTATTAGCTACACTGAATAATATCATAGAACCCCGCCAAAGGACAGACAGTGCTTTAACAGGCTACCAGAGCCAGTCAAGGCAACTAAGACCTTCAAGCACATTGTTAATCATACAAATAAGTATGCAGTGGGTTCCTTGGACTTTGCAGGTGTTGGGTTTTGTCTATCACAAACGGTTTGTCACTTTCTCCACATTTCCTAATCTATATCTCATTATATCTCACATTGCTCTGCCTCAGTCGGTTGGTCTGCCACACAGATCCACTTGTGCCACACTACATAGCTCAATGCCATGCCATTAAGCTACATCAAGATCCAAAGACAGCTGCAGAAATCAAAAAGGCGCAAGGTGAATTTTAAACAACATCCCTGAACCTGAACCAGTCAAACGACTAGCCAAGAAGCAACGCACCTGTGTGGATAAGAAGATTGCTGCTGAGGGGGTAGGGGTTCAACTGGAGGATCTCAAAGATTAAGGAGTAAAGCATGATAATGGTAGACAAGATTATTTATTGCTTGCTGCTTCTCAGAAATAATAATTTACTTATTGTCTGTCGGACCAACTCAGCGAGTGATTCCTTGTAAGGGGGACAATTCGGAAGATAGAGCTTATGCATACGCTACTCACACATTGTTCTAGACCTTGCATTCATCCAGATAGACAATTCTGCTAATGAATACAGCCACGCCGCATGTGGTCGACTACTCCTCCTCCGAATCCCTGCACAGTGCTACAAGCTACAATGAGCTCCTTCTCCAAGGTCAGCTCGCATCACTTATTGTACTGATGATTACTCACCTATATTCATATGTCAGCAAGGACTCACTTCTCAAAGGACAGCCCAAGCCATACAGTCAGCTTGCATTGTTCAGCCTGTATATGACACCCTTCGAAATGCAAGTAGTATGCCTTGCTCATTGTTTGACTGCAGATTTGACATGCACCAGCCAGCCCAATAGTACTTGCCAGCATACCTGAGATATCATCAGTCGCAGTGCACAAACTGACTTAACTTGCATTGCACTGTCAATTACGAAGTCAGGACAGATATTTGTCTTCAATTTGTTGTGTCATTGCTGTCATTGTTCCTGGTAATCGTCAACACTGCTACATCATTCATCCAGTTCCTCTGGTGTCAGGAAACTTCCATTCCCCCTTTGTGCAAAACATCGGCCTTGTCTAGATGATGACGAGTCCTGCAGTGGTTGCATAATCGTCTATAGTGATGGCCAAGACACTGTCACCAGGCCAGAGATGACAAGTGAGAGATCTAACACAGGGGTGAGCCAGATCGTCGCTACGCACATGTGTTTTACTCACCAAATGAAGCTTTGTAGGGATCTTCCCCACTTGCCTGCAGCTCATCATGTTCAGCGGTCGTGCTCAACGCGAGAGGTGTGCTTGACGAGACACTAGATCAACATCACCTATTCAACGTCTAGTTAATCCTTGGGACCTTGCACTGCGCAGACACAGACACAGATGCACCTCCAAACTCCCAACTCCCATACCTCTCCACCTACCCAAGATGATGTCCTAATGTGAGGATGATCAGAATTGGCGCCCCTTGATGGTGCTGGGCAAAGACATCAGAGAGAGATGTCTTTGTTGTGGTGGTGGTGGTCGTCTACATACGCACATGAGAGGGAGCGCTCTCCTTCCTTTGGGCTTCGAACCGACTGCGCACGACAACGGCCTAATATCGAGTGGACAGCCCTATAATCAAAGTAAGTAAACGGTTCTGCTAGCCAAGTCACATGCTCAATAGGGGTTCCTCACAGTAATTTTTGTACAGTCTTTATATGAGGTCTGCCACTCAATTTAAAATTGCTGGCATCATCCTATATACCGCACTATACATCCCTGCTACTTCGTTTAGCTTAGTGAACAGCTAGGTGGCCTCTATAAAAACATTCCTAAAAGTATGAAATATATTCGTATGTCACATGATCTGAAATTCAATGCCCAATTGGCGCTTAGTGCTGCCCATTACCATTCAGCCGTCCAATGTCCAAGCTTCCCCAACCATTGACCTCAACCGCTGCCTTATCCGCCAATCGACTCTACCACGCATTCCGTGTCCCTTCACTCTCCTTTATCCCCCAGCTCACAGCACTCGATCTCTACACTACATCCCTATGCTCTTACTCTCCACTCTCACTCTCGCCCCTCCTCTGTAATCTCATCCCCTCAGTAATCCTCCTCTCCACCATTCTATCCTCCTCACCCTGCTTTATCCACTAGTCCCTCTGTCCATTGTCACGACCCTGACAACCAATTTTCCTGCTAATTGGGCCTATATGCGCCCAACTCATCTGCAAAACCTCACTGTGGCCCTCCCCAACTCCCATCAACGCTATATGCCCTGATTCGTCAAGAAGAGGTGGTGTCGGTGGGACACTGCAATTCGAGTTAGTGGCCATCGTAACGCAGGAAGCAGAGGGACGCACTTCACCAAGCGAAGTGCCCTCGATTGCCACAAGTCGCGCCAGTGCGAACTTACCATATGTGCAGCCAATCAATTCGCTGCCTTGCCAACACTTCTCCAACCTCTCAAAATCTTGTCAGTCGACTTCCCACATGTCCATTTGCCCGTCAAATGTACCCAAATTCAAATGTGCCAAAGCGAACGAGAAGTGTGTAAGGAGGGGAGCGGATAGATGAATGCGACAATGAGTTGCATAGAACCTGAGGTGATTGCAAGGTGAGTACTCACAGAGTGCATTCGTTCCATCTGAACACCCATCACCCAAATGCCACTCCAACACAACACAAACTCCCACACAACCCAACGCCAACGCAACATTCAACACCAACACACCAACGCCCCAACCATCCAGCACTCACCCCTCAACCCCTCAACCCAATGTGCACAATCGAAGTGAATGTGCCACACCAATCAATGCAGGCATCCACCTGGGGAATGGAGAAGAGGAGGGGACGGTGGGTGCACAGACATGTACCACATGTCTGGTACATGTCCATCCCAGCGAACACGGGTGGTACCTAGTACTCGGTATCGCGGCTACCTGGGTCCCTAGATTGAATGCTGCACGGGAACAGTGAGCAAGCAAGGGAAGGGAGAGAGGGAGAGGAGATGCGAACAAGGGGGAATGTGAACAAGATGGAGAATGAACACACAAATGAATCACAAATGAATGGGATGGATGGGCGGATGGTCCCTGCTGTGGTGTTCAAGAGCAAGCCAGCAAGGGGCAGAGGTGCTGCGCACATCAAATACAGAGGATTTAGTTTAACAATTATTGAATGTGGAGGTATCGTCATCGGGCGGTAATTATGACATGATCACAGTGTAACAGGGGGAAGCCTCGACATTTACTTTGTACAATCATGTTCGGAGGTTGGCCACTCAGTTTAAAGTACTGAACAGTATAGAATTTGCTATTGTATGAAGCTCTCATAGTTCTTTAAGCTTAGGGGGCAGTCTAGCAATGGGCTTTGTTGATACATTCACACTCGGTGTAGGACATCACATAATGTCACGTGCTATGGTGTTCGTGTGTTCTGCTCCGACTGCTGTCACCTCTATCACTTCCCCTCTATTCTTCAGTGTGTCAACAGTCCTGGAATTGTAATTACTTATGTCATCTGGTAGGTGCAGTTGTCTCTCTCCTTTAAGCAGGCAGTTTTCCAGTCTTATGTTTTCCATATAGCCAACATTATCACCAACAACAATGCTGTCAGATCTGCTACCACTCAGACCAACGTAGTATTTGTATGTCTGCCTACTCTCTCGGAGTAATGTTTGCCCTTGGCTTTACTCAGATGGCTCTAGCTTCCTTCGTTAGAAAGTGTCAAGCACTTGGCATCATCAAAGCAAGTTGAATGTGAGTCCTATTTCTTTTATCAAATTCTTTTCAGGTATTGATACTCAACGGGCAGTCTACATATGCTTGTACAAAAGTAAGGCTGTGGAGAGAAATACAGTCCTTAATCGGTCGTGATCTCATTGTTACAAGTCCATACCCTGGTGCCACTTCTCAGTGTGCTCCTCATCCTCATCTTCAGCATACACCATTGTGGCATTTAGTTCTAGGTGGGTTTTCCTGTTCAGCCAAGCTTGCATCAGAGTGTGCAGCAAAGGCGTCCTAATCCCTCTGTCAGCTATCTTATCCTTTCCATGCAAGTCAATAACAATGACATACCAATGTTGGTTGCCCATCAAGCAAGAGGACACTCCGAAGAATGAGTTTCACCATATGCTCCATTTCATTGCCATTTCCGTTGCCTTTTGACAAATCACTTGGTCTCTTTGTTATGGGAAAACTGACTAGCGACACACCTGAATCTCAACAATGTCTCCCACTTGGAAAGATGATGGATGACGTAGGAATGTACCTGTGGATATGGATTTCCCATAAGGTGAGTGTTCGTAAATAAATAAATGCTGATACTTACTTGATCTTGTCGTTGCTCTTAGACATAATATAGTACTTGACCTCGTTGTCCTCCATATGGATAAGACATCTGCTGTCTGCCTTCTTCAAAACAACCGCTTGGGTCTACGTCCTTGGTTACTGCAGTTGGTTGTAGACCTGCTGCCAAGTGGCTAGGGGTGAAGAACCAGTTACCAGTGCTGATCGTTGGGAAATTCATGATACTGTTCCTGCTTTCAAAATCCTAAGTACTGATAAACTTGGGGGAGCAGAGTCTGCCTCCTGGTGTAAATCTGCTGAACAGGCTGTGAGCATGTCATAGTTTGTCCATCATGGTGACAAAGTTTGTTGAAGACAGCCCAGTGATGGTGACTCCCTGGTGAAGCTGCGAAAGTCACTGGTGTGACTGCCTGAGGCTATGCTAAGTTCCTCTCGATTTCCTGTCAACAAAGAGATGTCCACTCACCCTGTGTTTATCAGCAAACGGAGGCAAGGACACCTGCGCTATGATGCCTTGCAAGCCAACTGAGGCTTCCTCCATGTCACTCATGCCGGCATTATTAACAAGCTTCGCTAATTTCCCCTGTATCTCAATTGAGAGTTGGTTGGCTGAATCCTAGAAGGTATGATGATTTGAGGAAATATGTTACTGGTTTGCTGATGCTGCATGACTTACTTCAGAGAAGTTGAAGCATTGCAGGTTATTTCTAGTTGATCTCTCCAATATGGACACATCGAGGAGTTGAGCTGTGGTTATATGATGGTCATGCATCTGTATCTTGTTACAGTGACTGCTCCCTCTTACCTGCTAATGCCTGGTCATAGAATTTGTCCATTGTCATTGTTGTGTTGTTCGGTGTCTTGCTTGTCTTCTCTTGGAACAGATGCGCCCTGGTGAAGCATCATTGCACCATGTTATAAACTATTATTTCTATCACGTAGATGGTCGGTCTTCTGCTCGCTTTCCAAGTTTCCATAAAGAGCTCTTATCTAGGCTTATCTTTGATGTACACCGTCCACGAAGTGCCATACACTGTACAGTTGGCCTCCTCTTAGCTCTTCCTGATCTGCACTCTGATGCTTCTAGTACACAGTGACAACCATTTGCAAAGATAAGAAATACCCATGGTGGTCGCCCATGCTGTTGTTGCCCTTCTCCTGTGTTCTTCACCATCTTCTCTCGCCCTCCTTGTCACTTTGCTCAGGCCAGCTGGTGTGCGATGATCAACACGCCTCAGGCTGAAGTGTTTCGTGTGTTCCAAGACTTGGAAATACAGCTACAGCGGCGTGGAGCAAGGAGTCCACCTTGGTGAGTAGAATCTATCTCTATAAATGATGTGACATTCTCCGCTCCGCACTTCAGCTTTCTCAGCTTTTGCATTGCCCCCATTTCCAATCTAATTACACCTACCCAGTACTCTGTGCCCTGAAATCATGAGCTGTCCAATCATCCAGTGAGTGGCCCTTTACTATGCATCTCATAGACTAACCCCTACTCCTTGCTTCACTCCATCTAGGCATTCTGCTAAGAAAATACCAGTCAAGGTGGAGAGCGACTCTGCTCCTACTCCGACCCTTGATCTTGATGTTGGTTCCAGAGTAGTTCGGTATGTACTTGGAGACGGTTTATTGTTATCAAACTGATACCAGAGCTGACTTTTTTCTTATGTGCATACATGCACCAAAGAAGAAGCCTGCTATCAGTGCTATCGGCAGCAAGCCTTCTGTCCGAAAGGCGCCTGCTGTATCTGCTAGGTATGTATCTCCTTGGTTTGTTTTTTCTTAGTTCCTACTGTGATGCTCACAGCGATGATTTACAATTAGTGATCTGAGCAAGATCATTCCAGTCAAGCTTGCCTTTGGCACCTTTAATGATGAGGGGTGAACAGAAGCCATCGACAGTGGCAGTTCTAGTTGAGAAAAAGAAGTCAGTATAACTTAGACTCTACTCATATGCAAAGCCACTCACACTCTCTTCTTAGACCCACCCGTGTTCGGTGACCAAGTCAGAAGGTGGCAGAGATGTCTTTATGAGAAGTGGGAGACAACGAGTATGTCTCTTTATCATCTGTCCTTAACTTGACATAGCACTGATGATGACACCTCATTACCAGTACCAGTACCCCTGTCAAGGTCATAAAGAAGAGAACCCACTGTCATGAAGAAGACCCCCAGTAAGGCACCCAGTAAGGCCTCTCCAACAAAAGCCACCACCACCGCATCATCTGGACCCCAGATGGACGTTCCCAAAGCCAAGGTCACTTGTGATCTTCCCATCACAGTCAAGGTGGAGGAGGAGATTGAACCCAGCGTCATGGTTGCCTCACCCCCTACAAACACCCCAATGACCTCCACCCCTACTTCAAAGGCAAGGGGTAAAGCGAAAAACCCTCATTGTTATTTCTGATGATGACACAACACCGATGGCTACCCTAGTTATGAAGCGAAAGTAAGCAGGTTGTTTCCTTCGCCTTGGTGTGGTGGATTGTTTCATTGATGAGTTTCCCCATTATTCTTAGGCGACATGTTGACTTGCTAGGAGATGTCACACCCGGGACGCCCAAGACACTATTACCACTGTCACCTAGTGCTACTAAACGGTATGCAATGACCTCTAGTACAGCTCGGTCACTAACTTCTCTGTCACTATAGCCTAAAACGAGCAACTGTCATTGTTGATGATAGCGACGAGGAGGTTTAGGATGTTGGCCGTGGTCAGATGTCTGGCAATGGAAATGGTGCTACTGTTCGCTCTGCTGCTGTTGTACAGACCACTAGGGCAACACTCGCAATTGACTCTAATGATTTTGACATCATTATACGCCCTCTGCTTATCCACATCACCAAGTTAGGGCTTGTTGGAAAACTCCAGTACCCTCTATCATCTGTGAGTGGCAGAATAGCCATTGACTCTTCTTCCCCCCAGTCCATGCCAAATTATCTTTTGCTACAAGTCGAGGAACACAAACACTGCACTCCCTAGCTTGTCTTTCACCATGTCCCACTTGAAAACTGATTTCCAACGCATGTAAGTTTGCTTCTTTCTCTCTACAACCTTTAACAACACCTAACACCTTACCCAGCGTGCTGTATGATGCAGTTTGCTTCAATACTGTTGGTGTATATGCCAACCCGTTGTCTGTGAATCCTGATTTGATTATGGTCGATGGAGGCAAAGCAGTATTTGCAGACGCCCCTATACACAGGTACCCTGTTGTGTATATGCTTCCAGTGGCCATTTCAGAATGTGACCCTCTTGCAGACAGTACAGGTCCATGCAGGCTCGCCATCGTTGGGAAATCATAAACGCTTGATGGCTTGGCCATTTGATGACTACGTGGACATATTCTCAGCGCATCTGGGCACAGTCTTCGGTAAAGACAAGCTGCTGGCATATCGTCCTCAAGGAACCCTACAGTTTTCCACAAGGTCAGATGCAATGTTCCTGTATTGTGAGTGTGGCTATGGTTATACCTTGTATT
Source organism: Pleurotus eryngii var. eryngii (assembly GCA_029467805.1). NCBI lineage: Eukaryota > Fungi > Basidiomycota > Agaricomycetes > Agaricales > Pleurotaceae > Pleurotus > Pleurotus eryngii. The sequence continues at coordinate 654,235 of SZVJ01000005.1, read as the reverse complement.
TCATTCAGTCACATATTCCGTTAGCATCCCCTGGTCCATCTCAGACCCCTTCACGCAATACCCAGAAAGGGTGTGGATTTGTCTCTCGGAAAGCACCCAGGACCACAGAGCAGCCTCCATCCAAACACCCCACACACTGACATTCAGTACTCTGCATGCAAGGAGCATCACAACGAAGGTAAGTGTAGTCTTGGTTGAAGATGATGTTCACTCACTTGTCCTCCTTTCAGTACCAATTTATGATGAGCACCACAATGACAAGAAGGACTGAGATGGTTTTTTTAATGGATGCCGAAGGTCTTGCCGACAGTCTCTTGGATCTTGCTGAAGGATGCCTCCCACGTTACCCTCAACTCCATCACAGACAACAATGTTCCCTCGTCAGGGCCAGATGAGTATTATGTGGCACTGGTGGGCTTTACTGCAAGCGCATACAAACCAAACCAAGGCGGACGACATGGACCTTGATCCCCAGCAAATATCACTCAATGCCATGTTTTCTCATCATCCTTGGGCACTGCGTGGCGCCTGGGTCGTCATCCCCCACCTCATCCTCTCCTACAAAGCAGCAGTTCTTGCTGTTGCCAGTGACAGATGAGATCACCCCCATGTACATCTCGAGCCTTTGGTCACAGCTCTATGGTCCTTCCGATTACGTTGATGTCTCTGGTCCTACAGATGACCGCACCTATGCTTTGACATACCATATGTTGATGATGAGGCAGAAGAGGAAGATGATGAAAAGGCAGAGGAAGAAGGAGAGGAAGAAGGAGAAGAAGAAGAGGATTTCCTGCAGGAGGGGAGGTGGCAACAATGAACACTATCTTGGAAGAAGAAGCTGGGGGAGGAGGAAGATGATGATGAAGGGGCTGAGGAGGAGTTTGAGTTTGTGGAAGAAGAAGATGCCAAGGAGGAAGCGTAGGTGTTAATGAGTGACCAATATGGACTATATTATCTAGCAGCATCGTTTCATGTTTCACTTGCACTTGTTGTCCTTCATCTGTCCTACCTTGTTCCTTGTTTCAGCTGTTGATATCCATCCAATGGAATTTGGTTTGGGTTAGATACTTTATATGATAGTACTGGCCCTACTCACCCCATGTCGTCTCGCAGGATTATCAGACTTGAAGTTGGGTTATTCTATACCTGTATGTGTTACCCCTGTCTAGATTTTTTCTTCCCACAGTTGAAAATCTCACTATTGATTACACTTCTTGCTTCATCACACTTGTCTTCTCTCTCATCAACTACTACACACTATTTACTATCAACCTGGTTGTGTTGCGTGTTGTGCTGTGTGAGTTATATTCCCTTGCTTTAGCTTGTCATTCTATTTGACCTTGGCTGATTTTTTCACTTGTGCAGCGCAGCCAATTATGAAACTTGTCCTTGTCTTTGCAATCCCATGGCATATCTATTCATTCATGTTAGGGTGTGGCACTCGTCACCTTGCCCTGCCCCATTTATGGGTGTATTGTTTGGTGCTGTTCTTTGTATTAGTAATGTTCATTATCATGAAATGTGTCAGTCCTGTCATTTGTCACAGTTGTGCCACTCCCAATCTCAACATAAATGTAACTCCATCTTGAGGTGGTTATAAATATGTCCTTACTCGGTACATGGAATTAGTCCAGTACATTGTTGATGGCCCTTCCTTGTCCAGCCTAGACTTGGACATCAGTCAGATAGGGATGCGATATACAATGATATGCTCTGATGATGAGTTGGATGAATGGCCCGCCTCTAGTTTCTTTTGTGTCCATGCAGAGTTGAACTATATTCTGCCACTAGTTTCTGCAAAAGAAGGACGAGATGTCGCACATAGACATGGAATATCATGTGGTCTCAAATGTCCTAAAGACATTCTTATCAATATGTGTCTTGCTCATTCATGTGATACCTCCTACTGTCTGGCATTGACATATATTTTCAAATACAAAATTGTGGATCATTTCAATAAACCTAAAGCCCCTGCACCAACTGAGCATGAGTGCAATGATGCTAGCCCAGTGTTGTTCCCTCCTCCACTTCCAAACAGGGAGACTATCCATGCTGTCATATCTAGTGCTAGCAACAAATTCCAACCTGCAGCATTTGAGAAGGTTGGGTGCACTGTCTGTGGGCAACTTGTATTGACAATGAAAACGAGTGCTCTTAAGTCTGTAAAAAGAACGCTTCATGTACTACAAGCAGCTGATGTTACCAGAATTGAGCATAAAACAAAAAAAGATGTCATTCGTGAGTTCTCAGGACCTGTCATTGATTTTACCACTGGGTATATTTGGTGACTCTTGTCGTAAATGTGTCTGTGAGGGTAAAGTACCTTGGTATGCTCTATGTAAAGGGTTGTGGATTGGGAATGTACCAAAGGAACTTCAGGGTCTCCACTATGTTGAAAAGTTGCTAATTGCCAGGGTTCGTTACAGTACATGCTTTGTCTGTGTATCTAGTGGCATGCGTAAAATGATTGCTAATGCTGTATCATTTGAGTCGCCAGTGGGCAAAGTGTATGAGCATCTGCCTATATCTAAAGCTGAGTTAGATGAGGTCTTGGTTGTTCTATTCACTGGGCCCAAAAAGCCTTCAGCTGAGGATTTCAAGTGTACCCCATTGCTTGTAAGGAGCAACAAAGTCAAGCTTGCTCTTGAATGGCTGGTGTTGAACCATGCAGACTATTACGATGTTGGGCATTGACTACAATGCCTTGTCAGACTATGATAATGATGGAGAATCACCACCTGTTGTTGTAGTATACAGGTCATCAGATTCTGCAAAGGCAAGTGAAACACCTGCAGTATTTGACATGGAATCTGAGGACAGTACTGAAAAGGGGCCGTGTCCATTTGTGCTTCATGGATTGTCTGCCTCTGACTTGCAAAACATGGACACCAAGGCCATTAAATCAATAGTGCTCAAACTACTTCAATAAATCAGGAAAGGTACTGGCCATTGGACGGGCAAATGATCCTGAGTTGTTATGGCACAATCCTCAGCTTTACCCTCAAATTTTTTCCTGGCTATTCCCATATGGTCTCAGAGGTATTGGCTCGGTTCTGGACTGTCACATACCAAGCATAAGCAGTTGCTACTAATGTATCATGACAAACAGTTCCAAACTAATCCTGCTTTTCCTTTTATCGCATTTAGTCATGAGCAGATCCATGCCAGTTCCCAGAATGCTTTTCTCATGGCTGGAAAAGAGGACTTCAAGTCCACTTCTAACTGTGTAATGGACATCAATGCAAGAGTTCTTGCAGACTTATCAAATCATATGAGGAATGGAGAAATAGTAAAACCTGTCGCTGATGATGAGTGTGCTTGCTTTGCTTTACTGAAAGATATTGACCATGTTGCTGGAGCTGTCAATGGATCTGTTACATCCAAAAAGTACATGTGTAATCAACTGTGGTCATTAATTTACCATGTAGGTAGTCCTATTTGGTACATCACTCTGTTTCCAGTAGATTTAAAACATCCATTGTGCGTATATTTGGCTGGTACAGACCAGAAGTTCTTACCCAAAGTCAAGCAGTCTGATGAGCACATGAGGTTGGTGACATCGAACCCAGTAGCAGGTGCCAGATTCTTTAAATATGCTGTACAAACATTTATTTCTGATGTTCTAGGGTTCAATAGTGAATTAATGCCTGGATTGTATGGAGATGTGGAAGCATACTATGGGACAGTTGAGCAACAAGGAAGGCTGACGCTTCACCTGCATGCTGCCCTATGGATAAGGGGTAGTCTGAGCCCAAAAGAGCTCCGTGACCACATCATGAGTCAAGACAGTGTTTGGAACAAGAAGCTCACAGATTGGCTGGAGTCTTGTCACATTGGTGAATTCACTACAGGTACCATGACAGACTTAGACATCAAGTTCAAATCGCTCAGAGAAGAATCTCACTATGTTGACCCTATATCCACCTTGCCTCAAGTACCACCAAAACTCTGCCGCTGTTCACAGTCCTCCAAAGACTGTCCATTCTGTTGCAAAGAAGAGGAATGGTGGTCGTACTATGAACAAACAGTTGATGACATCATCCTGCAGTCAAATGTCCATGATTGTGACCATTATTTGAACAAGGATGGGTCTCAGAGCAAGAAGCACATATACCGTGGATGCAGAGATAATAAGTGGGGAAAGTGCAAGGCTCGATTTCCTCAGCCTCTACAGCAAGACACAAAGATAAATGAGGATGGTTCAATTGTTATGCGAAAACTTGAAGAATGGATCAATACCTACACACCAGCTCTGTCATACATTTATAGGTGTAACACTGATGTTGCGAGTTTGCTATCTGGAACAGCAGTGAAAGCCGTAGTCATGTATGTTACAGATTATATCACAAAGACCTCTTTGAAAACTCATGTTATTTTTGATTGTGTCCATGCAGTGCTGGATCGGAATGTAAGTGTTATTGGTGCACCAAATCCGGACTCTTTAACAAAAGCCAGACAAATGCTGACGAAAGTTGTGAATATGATGTCATCAAAAATGAAGTATGGATCACCCATGATTTGCATGTATTTGCTTGGGCATCCTAATCATTATTCAAGTCATATTTTTGTAACATTCTATTGGCAAAAGTTTGTATCTGAAGCTCACAGTTACTGGCATCCAGATGATGCCTACCGGTTTACAGGTAAGGTAACACTCATGAAATCTAATAACAAAATAGTTGGCATTGATCAAGTATTTGATTATGTTTACCATCCAGATGAACTGTCAGATTTGACCCTTTATGAGTGGGTATGCCGCTGTTCTAGGATCAAGGCTACTGCAATAAAGGCATCAGCTTCAAGAGAAGACAATGGAGAAGTTGATGATGATGTAGACCTGGAAGCAGATTTGTTATACATGTCAGAAGCAGCTAGAAAGAAAATGGTAGGTGGACAACAAGTTAAGAAATATCTAGACTTTCAATCAGGTCATCCTTTAAAAGAGACTCATAAATGCTGTCTTCTGTTGCTGTCACACACTTATTTGCCTAAGTGTTGTATTGTACCCAATTTTATAGAAACTCCTCCCTGAAGGGATCAAGGAGACAGAGAATATTATTGTAGCTCTATGCTGACATTGTTTGTTCCTTGGAGGTCTGGAAAGGATTTGAAACTAAGCACATAGCCCTGGGAGGAAGCATTTGATCTTTTCAAATTTACACAGCTACAATCTCAGCTAATGAGCAACTTCAACTTGCAATATGAATGCTTAGATGCAAGAGATGATTTTAGCACCAAGATGAAGGATGAAGATGCTCGAGGATTTCAACAGTGGCTAAATGACAACAATATCATTGATTACAGCCATGTGGGTACTGATGGTGCTGACATACAGCTAGATGGTAGGTTTGAGTCTTCAAGACCTCTGAGTGTGGCAGAGATGCGTCACAGAAAGGGCATGGAAGTTATGGCTGCGATCATGTCAAATTCAGGGTGGACCACACCTATTGAGCTTAACCTCTGCCAACTACCTGTTGAGGCAGACAAAGTTGTATGCAAAGCTCCCAGTGCATGGCACTATGAGGTTGGTTCAACAGTTATGCCAGAAAGTAATTGATACACGCAGAGCTCAGGTCCCAAATGTATTACAACAAAGCCTGTTTGTTGCTGAAACGAACATAGTAAAAATTGTAGACAAGTCTTATCTTGAGTGTGTCTTCTCCCCTGGTGTGGACTCTTTGCAAGACACTATAAAAGACTGCATTGCTATCTTCAAACTTAACACTGAACAAGAGCAAGCTTTTTGATTGGTGACTAATCATACTTTATCAGAAAATGCAGACCAGCTGAAACTGTACATTGGTGGCATGGGTGGCACTGGCAAGTCACAGGTACTGAAGGCTCTAATCAAGTATTTTGAGCTAAGAGAAGAAGCATACAAGTTGCTTATAGTAGCACCAACAGCTAATGCAGCCTGTCTGTTACCTGGTGGTATAACTTATCATTCTGCATTTGGAATCTCAAGCAAAAGTGACAATAATGGCATTAGCCAAAGCAAAGTACAACAGCGATTAGAAGGGGTGCAATATGTATTCTTTGATGAAATATCAATGTGCTCATCTAGAGATCTGTACACCATAAGTGTTAAGATGTGTTATGCATTATGTCAGCATGGTATACCATTTGGTGGCATCAACATGATATTTGCTAGGGATTTTGCCCAGTTACCACCAGCCATGGGCCGTGAGGCTGTCTCCCTGTATTCTCGGAAAATTGGTGTTGGAAGTGTGACCTCTCTCAAAGCACAGGAGGAAGGCATGGGTAGAGCAATCTGGCATCAAGTGACTAGTGTTGTCATATTAAGGCAAAACATGTGACAGAAGAGTCAAACATCACGTGACGAAAAATTCCGTACTGCATTGAAGAATATGAGATATGCTGATTGCACTAAAGAAAATGTGGCATTCCTTCAAAGCCTTGTGTCTGTACAAGCAGTGGGATGGCAGTCTGTTTGTGACAAAGAGTTCAGAGATGTGTCTATCATTACATCCTGACATGTCAACAAAGATGCTATCAATGAGCTAGGGGTTAGGAGATTTGCCAATGAGCATAAAGTAAAGCTCTGCTCTTTCTATGCAGAGGATACAGTCAAAGATCCTGAGCAGACTTGCCAGAACCATCATTGTATGGCTAAAGTACCAATGAATGAACTATATCAGCGCCTGTTGTGGGAACAGCCTACCAGTTCTGTAGAAAAGTGTATTCCAGGAAAACTTATAATATGTAAAGGATTGCCAGTTCAGCTATGAAGCAACAGTGCTACAGAGTTGTGTATGACAAATGGTCAAGAGGGTACAATCTATGCATGGCAATCCTCTACAGGTATATATGGACAACCAGTATTAGAAGTTCTGTTTGTAGAGTTGAGTAATCCTCCTCGAGATGTTAAATTTGAAGACTTACCTCCAAATGTTGTTCCAATAATGAGAAGTTCTGTGAACACAATAGTATCCTTACCCTCTGGTGAGAACTTTCATGTCTCACAGTCACAAGTTGAAGTCGCCATTAACTATTCAATGACTGACTTTGCCTTCCAAGGAAAAACCAGACCATTCAATGTGGTCAATCTGAATGATGGAGATTGCCATCAAGGATACTACACTGCCCTCTCCCATAGCTCAACGGCTGATGGTACTTTGATATTACAAGGATTTGACACCAGTCTCATTACCAAAAAGTGCTCTGGTAACCTTTGTGGAGAGTTTCAGGATCTGGAAATACTCAATGATATTACAAGATTGCGTTACATTGGTAAATTGCATATTGGGGTTACGGGAGACATTAGACGTGAATTGATCCATTCCTTCCATTCCTTAAAGCCAAAAAATTACATGCCACCTTACTTGCATAGATCCATGTGTTTTACAAAACAGTCACCTTATAATGAGGATATCTTTGAAGCACCAGCTTGGCAAATGATAAGGTCAGTCCCAAAGTATGTAACAAATGCTACTGTGAAGTCATGCCAGCCTGGCTTTGTTGAGCATATGGCTCAGGTGCCATATACTAGTTTATCAGTCAGCAACAATCAGAAACACAGTTTAACTGAATCACAATCAACTGACTCTCAGATTGATAAGAGTGATGCCCATATTCAAAAGAAGGCTCATATAAAGCCAACCTCTTCCACCTCAGGGTTCTCTGCTAACAATTGCATACCACTTGGATGTCAATGGGTCACAAATAGCTGTGCTTATGATGTTGCTATATGCATGCTATACAACTTGTGGAAGGATGCAAAGGCAAAAACAGAATCTTCATTTGATGATATCAACAGCTTGGACTTTATGAGCCTAAAAAAAGGGCTTCATAGAAGTCCAGAACATGACAGACCTCAATGAGCTCAGAGACCAACTTCGCATAACCCTGTGTGATGCTGACCCTGTGGAGTTTGAGGCTGGTGCATATGCCTCTGTGTCATCAATCTTTAACAGGCTGCTTACTGTAAATCCTGAAAGTATGCTGGCAACCTATCAATGTATGAATGAGCATAGCACACCTCTGCCATCACAGCCTGCCAACCAAAGTCTGCTCTTTGTTGGAACAAACATATCAACAACAAGCATCACATCTACACAAGGGGTGATATCAAACTTGAGATATGGTACTAGATGTTTGTGTGTTCAATGTTCAGAGGCCCTGGAACTTCACGAAAAAATACAAGTCCTGCCTTCAATTCTCTGCTTGGATATTTCCAATGTACATACACTTCAAACCTTAGATAGTAAGATCTCTGTTACAGATTCATCAGATCAAACTAAAATATATAATATCCGTGCTATTATCTACTTTGGTTCTGCACATTGGACAGCAAGATACATAGACCATTCCAAAAGGATTTGGACATATGATGGCATGGCGAACAATGGATCTTTCAAATATGAAGGGATGGATACCTTAGAAATACTTGGCTCCTCGGATGTGTTGCTCTTGTAGTCTAGAAAGGCATCCATAGTGCTATACACAATGCAGATATAGAGCCTCACACACATCTGCACCTACATTCACATCTTCTTCATATGTTTCCAAGCACTAACTCATGGTCTATGCTATATATTTATTGACATGCTACTCCTTTTTGTATCCAGCACCCATTCTTATGTCAACCTCAAACACAGATCCTAGACCGGACCCGTACATGCCACGGAACGGTGGCCCACACCCCCAAGTAACTGTGGGTAGTGAATTAGATATGGAGGTTGACGATGTCTGAAGAGCTTCGTATGTTGGACTTTATCTTGTTCAAGAGCGCCCTCATGTGTATAAATGATGCTCAGGCCTTGTATTGCTACACCTTTCCAGGTAGTTGCAACTAATGTAACATTCGCCAACGGAGACCGACCAAACAGTGTGACGTTGGTTGATGTCAATGAGAGGGCTGAGTACTGAATACTGAACATTGGCTTTGTGTGCGCACCCTACCAACCAAGTATGGCTGTCTCGGTCAACTCACCCGGAACGTTCCCTCCTGACAAGAACGAGGCGAAATGCAAACCACCATGCGTGTGTCTGCAAGGAACTGCTTTTTGAATGTTGCAGCGTCTACTACAGGTATCACTTTTATCCCTTTCTCATGGAACCGGAGACGGTGAACATTGAAACTGTTGACTTGGGCACTGATGAAATGATCGTCCATATTCCATACAGATCGTCTGGATACTGTCAGGCTTGTGTAATGATATGCAAGATGAGGCGAGGGTATGATATACAACGATGGTATGGTATACGACATTTTGATTGATAGTACAGTAGCCGCGATGCATATTACATATAACAGTATTCCAATCACCCATAGCGAAAGAGATGACGCAGAAGACGAGACAAGGGAGTCGACAAAATCCTGAAGCGATGACCAAAAATATAGCAGAAAAGCGAGACGAAGCCCTAACTGATGGGAGGGCCACGACTAAGTTCGACACCTATTTTCTGGACGAGCGGCATCCCCAGCGGCTCGAGCACGTCTCTCCACATCGCCTTGTTGCGCCGTCCTTCGAAGATGGTTCTCGAACGTTCCCCGGTTTCCCCTTCAGGCCCGAAGACAAACACTTTATCCTCGTCCCAGGGAGCCTCGCCATTTGCGAACGCGATCCAGCGCTCCTGAATCGTGTCTCGGACTCTAGCGTAGCTCCATTCGTTCACGGGGGAGATCATCCCCCACGCATCGTCCTCCTCGAAGCGTTCATCCTTGTCCAGACATATAGGCTCAAACTTGACGTCCATCTCCTCCTCGTCGACGTCGAATGGACCGTCGTAGAAGTCGACGGAGCACTCAGGCGACTGGCTGCACGCCGGAAGGGGGACATTGTCGAAGAGGTAAATGAGGTCCGCGGCGTGGTGAGGCATGCCCCGCACTGGACCCTCCTGATCAAACACGTAGCGCCACACCCCGTGTCCTCCGCGCGCCATCTTAGCCCCTTGCGCAACACACTCTGTCGGCCATGCTATTCGCGCGTCGTTGATCAGATCAAGCACGCGCCCGGTAATTTCATCCTCAGGCGTGTATGCAGAGATGTCATAGGCATGCAGGAAATTACTTGCACGAGAGAGGGACTGGCAAACGGCTTTGAGCCTCCGCACCACGGCAGGGGGCGTCCACATTGAAGCTGGGAGGGACCATAGGAGGGAGTCTGCCGCGCCGTCGCCTATGATCAGCGGCTGCGAATTGTGTGGTAGATGAAGAACAGGTGTTGAACCCCCGGAACGAAGGGGTGTTGATACTACTGAAGTATGGATGGGTTTGGGTCCTGGCGTATGGCCGGGAGTATGAGCATGAGGCGTGTGATGGCCAGGCCTCGCAAGAGCCTCGCTCAAGTGGTTCAATTCGTCTAAACGATGGTGATTATGATGGGCGTCACTAGGCGCAATGGCGTCTCTCCAGCACTGTCGAAGGAAAACGCCATCGTCGACAACTCGCAACAGGTGCCCGTATGGTACAAGATTTTCGGCCTCCAAAGCGGTCAACTCGTCGAGGTTGGAGACCTTCAGGGCGGACATAATTCGCGACAGCTGGCAGCCGGCGGAGGATACATTAGGGATGTTGAATTCAATCACAGCACTCTGAATAATGGCACGGTGAAATAGCGGCCGTGTCTCGTTTTCTGCGGAAAGAAGATGCGAGAGGATGTCCGCCGCTCCCGAGGACACGCCGAACAGCGTGACGTTGGAGGGATCACCTAGAGTGCGATTTTCCCGTCAGCATGGGAACGCTGCTGATAGAGATGGTCTCGTCTCACCTCCAAATCCAGCAATATAGTGATGAATCCAATCGAGGGCCACGCGTTGATCGCGAAGACCTAATAAAGCATGAGAATGAAGAAGACACGCGATTAAGAGTCGGTTGTACCATAATTTCCGACCCCTGAGTTGCCCGAAGCTTTGTTGTCGCTTTGGATCGTCGGACTAGCAGCGAACCCGAAAAGGCCCAGGCGAAAACTGAACAGTTACGTGCCTTGATGAGATATAGTTTCGAGGCATCAAATCAAGGCCGCTTACTTGAGAGAAACTATTATCACTGGCTTGCGCAGCAATACGCTTTTGCGCACTAGTGCGGCGCCATCGTAAACCCAACTGGAGCCGGTACCTCTATCTCCGCCGCTGCATTGGTAGTCGAAGTTAGTGGGGATGAAAGCAGAAATAGGAATGAGCCAAACTTACCCATGTATCCACACCATGACGGGGAGGCGAGAGTGCGAGTCTAGTCCGGCGGGACAGGTGATGTTCATGTTCAAGCACTCAAACTCGTTCTGCTTGAACGCCTCATGAGGGATATCGACCTCCGATAAACCAAACAGTTCCTCTTCGAGAGACTTCCTCATCCTGCGTTGGGGGCATATTGGCCTATAGGAAAGGAGTTAAGTGATACTAGCGGCAATATTAACGACTGATGTAGTACTGACCCATATTTTGTGGCGTCCGTTCGTCGTGGATACGCGGCAAAGAGTTTCGACGGTCGGAAACGGGTGCTCACTGAGGCGTACTTGATACCCCTATATTGGTGTATGGGTATCTCCGTTGAGGATACTGGATGCTCTACGCCAATAAACAGCGTTCCCAGCAAGGTATGGTAGAGTTCAGGATGGAGGGCGTGCAACATGGTAAAAGTGAGGGGATTCGAGATGCGGTTGGTATGATGTCGTCCGCACTAATGGGTTGGAGGCCGGCGACTGGTATAGCCAATTGCGCACAGGGTGGCGTTAATTTGGTTATGGGGGTTGGTGAAGAAGGGTGAGTGTCAGCACCAAAGGCCCGCCTGCAGTTATTAAGGTGACGGTGAGATTTTGGAATCGAACCAAGGCAAGGTTAAGTCCCGTCATTTCGCTTTAGGCGGCAGGATACTGGAAACTGAGGGTATTTGCCAAGATAGGAAATATCAGACGTCACGTGACATCTCAGATTCTTCCGGTCGAGAACTGCGAATAGCGATTCGGAAACTTCAGAATGTTCTGTGCCTATCCACGGGGTGAGGCTGGGCAAAGAGGATAGTCTCTAAAGACACGTACAAATGGCATAAAAGTGACGTGAAAGGTGATGCTTCGATCCACTTTGGTGTCATGGCGGGAGGATCATGGGGTCACTGTCTAGTCACTGTCCGTTTGCAATGTGACCCTCCAAAGGGAACCTTGGGAACGTGTCCTATTGCAGCCAGACGCTGATCGCTGCATCAGCATCGACTCAATTATATCAATGGGAAAGACTCCCACCGCTGGAAGTAGAAGCACGTACTGTTACGGATTACGGGACGACATCATCTCAGGGTGATGATAGTTTTCTGCTCCTACACGATTAGACTTATGTCTCTGAAGTTCACGGCCTGCACAAATGATGCAAGCTTACACAGGTGCTGGGCAACATGTTGAAGCCCGTGCTTCATCTTTGTAGCGAGCGGCCCCGCAGCACATCGCAAATACAATAGGCGAAGATTGTTCTCGATGTCGGACGATGAGACCTAGCCAAAATATTGCCTGACTAGTTGATTGGTGTTTACAGGAAGCGAAGCTGTGTATTCACCGAGTCTTTAATTGGAAGATATCAGTATTAGTCGGTATAACTTCGTATGGGCGTTCTCATCTAGCCTGAATTCATTTCGCCAGATTCGTTGCCTGAAGCGTTACGTTCGGAGTGAGGAAGTGAGTTGAATCCTAGTGGTGAATGTCCTTTTATCAATCGATTGACCTCGTTTTCAATCGATAAGTCGCCAACAAACACCGTAACTAATAAATGCTTACAGGGGCCAGGAGGATGCACCACTTGTACGTATTCATTTCAGCTACTTACCGTAGGCCGTCCATGCAACGTTCTTGTGCTGTTTTTACCCTTGCGAGTATTCTTCTCTTCTCTATAATAGAGACTTCTTGAAGATGCACAGCGCTTGAAGTTACTGGGAATGTTCTCACCTAACCCCGGTGCGACGGCGCGCGATCAACGCCTCTAGATCCATGCAAGTGCGCATTTCCAGACGGAAGCATGCCGCGGGAAGCATGCAAGCGAGATGCCACCGAGTGCTTCAGCTTCGAACGAACGAGTGGTTAGCTTAGGGTATGTAGCGCCTATACTTAGCTAATAGTTAGTTTAACCCAAAGAGAGCAGACTCGTCGACGTACACTTGAGGCATGTATTACGGCCCGCCAAACGAACGTAAAACGGCGGAAGATTATCGATGTCCTAAGGTACAACAACTTACGGTATGTCGACTCTATCGTTCATAGTTAGTTGATTCGGGGACAAGAGCAAACTTAACGCGTACGATTAGGACATAAGATACGGTCCGCCTAACGAACGTAATTTGATGGAACACTCATCATGCCAAAACGCAAGCCATGATCCTGAAACACACCAGCGTCAACATCGCTACGGGCAACACGAACTCACCAAACACCATAACGAGATTCTCAATCATCGGTGTGGCCCAAACTGACCAACAGAGTTCATTACGGGGTAGAAGTACAATCCGTATTGCCATCCAACAATTATAATTCTCCTTTCTGGTCTTTCACCCTCTGACTCTGACGACCTTTCTTTTACCCTTTTGTGCTCCGCCAGGGAGACTCGGGGGTACCAGGCGCGGCGCCAGGTAACCCTTCCTGTGCGTTCATACCGGCTTTGACTGCTTCTATCAAAACGCCGGTCGACAGTGCGGGCGAGTAAGGTGATACCCTGGTGGCTAAAGGCAACAGCGGCTCGGGCGGTATGGGGAGAAGACGTCGGCGCTTAGGCTCTGAGTCTTTCTGCGGCTGTGGTGGTACGCTCGGGGATTTGGATTTGGATAGCAGTGGTTGTTTACCCTTCTTAGACGAAGGTGCAATTGAAGTGAGATTGGCTGGGGCGGTTGCGGCCGCCGGAGAGTAGACATATGGTGACCTCGGTATATTCTCCGGTTTCAAGTGCTGGATTTGCATTGAGATCATTTCGAGAAGCACTTTCTCTGGTACAATATTTCAGAGAGTGCGTTGAAGGACTGCGACATGCGCTCACTTGTCTTAACGATCGGGTTCATGAGCCGCCCGTCCTTCTTCCACAGAACTCGAACACGGCCAGGATTTTCCCAATCCCTCGGGTGAGACTTGTTCACTTCATGCAGCGTGCCCAAGCCGAGGCGATTGGCAGCTTCAGCAATGTCCTTGCTGAGTGGCCACCATAGCGCCTTCTCTCTCTTCACCCGTCTTTCTCCAGTTGTGTATGGACGCTTCGCATCCAGGTAGATAGGATAGATACACGTCCAAACTGGTAGTAAAACCTGATGTTCAGCAAGTTCGAGAAAGGGTAGTAGATGTACGTACGCCTTGTAGGGTGTGATGTCCGTTACAGTGTTCTTAGACTCGGCGGTCTCTGATGATTCCCCTCGTTGTGGCCTCGATGGTGATGCTGGGCCTGGACGAGATGCATATTCTATCTCGTCGTCGGAGATGTCGATCTCCTGTAGTAATGGCCCGCTCGTGCCAGTGTTCGGAAGAGGCTGAGACGGTAGAGGTAAGTCTGTATCGTCGTCAAACTCCTCGATGATTTGTGTCCGTCGTGACATGATCTCTTATAGATTATGAATCAGTGACCAACGAGTGCCGCTTGTGGTCGTCGTGCGTTGCAGAGAAGCGGCGCAGGAAGTTGTTCCCACGCCCCCGACTTTCCTTCATGCAACCTCGAACTCGATGCATCTAACGGCGCCGACGCTGGCAATTTTCATATTTCGCGTGCTGTAAGTCACACTTTGTCATCGAGTTCACGAGGAAATGATCCCGAACTACTATTTCGAAGACTGTTTACATGTATTCTTCAAGCTTGTGTCTGTGCTCGGGTCGACCAAGCAGATGATAGTCCACCCAGACACCAGAACGTCACGCAGGAGGAAGTTTCTTGTCGACCAGTAGGGGACTGTGAAGCTTGTCCTCATGAATTAGTGAGTATGAGCACGGCCTGCTACTGCTGCTCGTCGTAACGCAGGTTTAGCTTCATGAACCATTTTGTCAACCCTTTGGCAACCGTCGCCGCATGCATTGCGTGAACATCACCGAGACTGCTTTATTTCCTTCAATACCAGTTCATATTGGCTCACCACTACCTCCGCATTCTTCTCAAAACCCTGCCCCATTCGAACAACAACCGTCAGCTAGACGAAAGTACCGCATGGGAGTCTTGCGGACGCATCGTGGATCAGGAGCGTGCGGATTTCTGGGAATTTATAGCGTGCAATATTCTCTTTGCAGGAATCTCTTTGTTCGTCCTTTTTGCGCGATCACGTAGGCTACAGGCGCTCCAGGCGAGGCAACTGGCTGCGCGTATAGGGTTAATTAGAAACACCACCCGTGTTAGACCGTAGATATGATTATTCGTGCGTCTTTATTTTCTTTTACTTCGCTCCGTCGCTGACTTGGTATCTACCAAAGGCTTTCGGTATTATTTATCATGCATTTGTCCTCATACACATTGTCAATGAACGCCTTCAAGTAAGAATGGACCCTGAATGAAGAGATCCCCTTCCAATTCCGTGAGCGCGGTTCCCACTTACCCTGTTATTATTGAGGTACGTTAATTAATCTCCACCGTTAAACATATGGTGACCATTTATCGAGTGCCCCTAACTATCTTAATCACTCTAAGATTCTTTCACATTCTGGGCCGAAGCTCCCGTGTGTACTAACATGCAGCCTCAGCATGGATCCGCTAGAAGCCAAATACAAGTTTGCCGTTACTATCTAGAAGACGCAAGTCCTCCGGCTCTTGTAATCAGAGTGTATACCACGCACAATGTGTTAACTAACGTTACTTTCTTGCTCAAACCTTGCCATGATTGCCAACCTCACGCTTTCCATGCATTTCGAGTTTCCGCTGATGTCGACGCCGCGGGTACATCGACTCCTTTTCATCCCTTCTCTGAGTACATAAGACGATCAGGCCCCTTCCAAACCCTCCAACTTTCTCTTACTCTTACCTACCTTATTAGGCACTTCCTTCTCTCTGGTATTTGATATACCACCGCGTCATGCATCCTTTGCCCAAACCGATATTTGTTCTATTCTCCGTCCTGCCCCTGGCATGGGCCGCCCCAGCATGTAGTCTGGTGCCTCCGCCAAAGGCCTCTGCAGTCAGCCATGCCTCAACTGTTAACAACGTCCCTGAAGAAGTCCTCGCTGCCGCCTGGTATCCTGGCTGGCTCGGAGACAAATTCCCTCCAAACAAGATTTCTTGGGATAAATTCAACGCCATGACCTTTGCCTTTGCGTCAGTACCTTCGCTAATCATAATCGTAGATTCCTGGTGAGCTGATGTGTGACGTGATTTAGGGTGACTACCCCCGATCCGTCTGTTATATCTCTAGACGATATCAGCCGGAAGACTCTTCCAGAGATGGTCAGCGCCGCGCGTGCGCAGGTGAACAGGGTTCCGCTTTATGTTTGCGTAGGCTTGCTGAACGGGTTGTTTAATCTAGGGTGTCAGCCCATCTCTGTCTATCGGTGGATGGACCGGTTCCATTTACTTCTCGAGCGCGGTGGCCACACCCCAGAACCGCTCAGCCTTTGCGAAAGCAGTCGTTGGCTTGGCAAATACATACCAACTCGACGGTATCGATTTTGAGTATGATTTATATACCTAAGTCTTTTGTTCCATGCTGACGCATTTTTACAGCTGGGAGTATCCCAACAAGCAAGGGATTGGCTGCAACATCATATCGCCAGATGACTCCGCTAACTTCCTTTCTTTCTTACAAGAGCTACGCAAGGATCCCGTTGGCTCGAATCTCACGATCTCTGCAGCCGTGGGCTTGACTCCGTTCATGGGACCCACTGCCCCCATGACCGATGTCTCCGCCTTTGCTGAAGTTCTAGATCACATCGGTGAGCCACTACTTACACGGTCGCCGTTATATGACGCTGACATCGATGGTGTTCCACTCAGCCATCATGGCGTACGATATCTGGGGCTCATGGTCGAACACAGTCGGACCCAACGCTCCACTGGACGATTCTTGCGCCGCTACTCAAGCCGGCTCAGCGACTTCAGCAGTCAAGGCATGGACGGCGGCTGGCTTCCCTGCCAACAAGATCGCTTTGGGCATCGCTGCGTATGGCCACAGCTTCCATGTCCAAGCCAACGCGGCTCTCGACGGGTCGGGTGGAATGCAAACGTCCTCGGTGTTCGATAAAGGTCAACAACCTAAGGGTGACTCGTGGGATACGGCCGATGGGACTACTGTTGACCAGTGTGGAAACCCGGAAGCTACGAGTGGGGTATTTAACTTTTGGGGCTTGGTGGAAGGTGGATTTTTGAATAATAATGGAACTGCGGCTAGTGGCATCGACTACCGTTTTGATAACTGCAGTCAAACGGTAAGCCCTAGAGGAAAAAAAAAATGGACGCTTTTAGCTGACCCGCTGTTAACTTTAGCCATTCATATATAACCCTGCTACGCAAGTCATGGTGGCTTATGACGATGCGACATCGTTCGGTATGGATTTCGTGGCATTGCTCCTCCCACGTCGGCTGACATGACCGGATTCGTAGCTGCCAAAGGCAAATTCATCAACGATCAAGGTCTTAAAGGGTTTACCTTATGGAATGCTGCCGGCGATTCCAACGACATTCTCCTCACTTCAATCAGCGACGCCATGGGAATCGAGACAGAATGTTGACGAGCCCCCCCCAATTATAATTATGGTTCTATTTATTTATTTTCTGCGGGATTCGAGTCGACTCTCCCTACCACTCTTTCCAATCAAGGAAACCCTAGCGTTAGGTTAGGGGTCTACTATACCCTACTCTGGTCCGAGCCCTTAACAATGCATCCAATGCCGCTTTAGTTGCGCCCATTACACAGGATCATATTCTAGACTATGTATACCCTCGCCTGGGCATCCTTACCCAAGGTCAGAGACTCTGATCTGTCAACTACCCCAGTCCAGCGCGTGCCGGAAACACGGTGATAGAAGCCACATACGATTCAGAATTTTACTTGGAAAAAAAATAAAGGCCAATACGCCGACGTGCAGTCGTGCCAACGTTGGATTTAAAGTCCTTGCCTTTCCTTCAGGTTAGCGGGAAATCTGACCAAGTTCCGTTCACTAGTCATATACGGTATTTTACGGTATCCCGCTTGTTCCGGATTTATACAGTCTCGGGAACAACTTGGGAAAATTCACTAGCCGAGAAGTATTTACATCTTCCAGAAGGAGGTGTGCGCTCTGGCGGCTTCAAAGCTTCAAGTCCTTCGTAAATCCCTCTCGCCCTTAGTCCAGAGTCGAAAGTGACCGAAGTCAACTCCCCTAAACTCTTTACCTCGGCCGACTCCTGACCTCACTCGGTTCTACCCGGCGTAGTCCGTTTTTGATCTTCTAGGGGACCAATTCAGCGATATGTTGCGTTCTCTGCTCAGACCTTTGCCTCATACCCAAATCATCTCACCAACCGTATACCGAGGCATTCCCTCATCCAGAAGAATGGCAAGCACGGACTTTGTGAGCTTCACGAAGAAGGAGTGGATTTGTGCCTAATACTTGCTTAATTCTGTCAGAACAAGATGCTATATACGCCCCTGCCGGAGGCCGACCCCGTCGTCCAAAACATCATTGACAAGGAGGTCTGGCGGCAGTTCACTGGTCTTGAGTTGATTGCTTCGGAGGTACGGTCGATGTGCCAGGAAACTTGGTGAAGGACGCTCAATATTTTGTAGAACTTGACCAGTCGTGCGGCTATGGATGCCAATGGCTCAATTTTGACGAACAAGTACTCCGAGGGTCTCCCGAACGCTCGCTACTATGGTGGAAATGAATACATTGACGAACTTGAAATTCTCTGCCGGAAACGCGCTTTGGAAGCCTTCCACCTTGACCCCGCAAAGTGGGGCGTCAATGTTCAACCATATTCCGGTAGCGTGAGTCCTTTGCAATTTGGTTTTCCGGTCTCGTCTTGACGTTATTTTGTCGCTAGACGGCCAAGTAAGTGTAGGATCGCGGCCCTGTCTCTACGCGTTTTAAACATAATTTGTAGCTTCGCTGCACTTACGGCTTTGATTCAGCCTCAAGACCGTCTCATGGGATTGGGTCTCCCTGACGGTGGCCACCTTACCCATGGTTACTACGTCCGTCTTCCATCTTTGCAGTTTACTGCACCGACGCTCACTGTGAGCTATTTATAGACCGCTAAGAAGAAGATGACCGCTTCATCCATCTACTTCCAATCACTCCCATATGCCATCACCAAAGACACCCATCTCATCGACTATATTGCTCTCGCTGAGCAAGCTCGGATATTCAAGCCCAAGCTTATCATCTGTGGTGCCTCTGCGTACCCCCGTGATTGGGACTATGCTGCTATCAAGAAGGTGACGGAGAAGGAAGGCGCTTTCCTTATGTGCGATATGGCCCATACTTCTGGACTCGTCGCCGCTCAGGAACTTAACGATCCATTTGAGTATTGCGATGTTGTTACTACCACCACGTAAGCCATCGTTCTTCTTTTCTGAAATGATATACTCATGTGCTCGATTTTAGGCACAAGACTCTTCGTGGCCCGCGTGCAGGTTTGATCTTCTTCAGAAAAGACCTTCCGAATTCCCCCGACCTCGAGAAGCGAGTGAACGAGGCTGTCTTTCCCGCTTGCCAGGGTGGTCCGCACAATAACGTAACTCGCCTTTGTCTGCTATTTATTACATCTATTAAACTCAATATCTCAGACGATCGCAGCTGTCGCTGTCGCCTTGAAGCAAGTTGCTGACCCCGCGTTCAAGCAATACGCCAAGCAGGTTATCGCTAACGCTCGCACACTTGGTGCTCGGCTCGTCGAACACGGCTACAAACTCCAAACCGGTGGCACAGATAACCATCTAGTTCTCTGGGATCTCCGGCCACTCGGACTTACCGGCAGCAAGGTCGAGAAAGTCTGCGATTTGATGGGCATCACAATCAACAGTATGTATCACCCCGTCTATTCTTATCTCGTGTTTAGTTTATAACTCCATACAGAAAATGCTGTCTCTGGTGACGCCTCTGCCCAAGTACCTGGTGGTATCCGCCTTGGCACATCGGCACTTACCTCCCGAAACATGCTCGAGGCCGACGTGAAGCAGGTTGCCGATTTCCTGCACTGTGCCGTTCAGCTATCTCTGCTCCTGCAGAAGGAGGCTGGGAGCAAGCTGCTCAAGGACTTCGTACGCGTTGCCACCTCTCAGGAGGAGGGCAAACAAGGTTTCGCCCAGGTGAAGCAATTGAGAGACGAGGTCCAGAAGTTCGCCACCAAATGGCCGCTCCCTGGTGTCGACGTCACCAGGTTGAAGAAGCCTGAGGGACTGCATGAACTCCTGTAGGGTTGTTGGCGCGATCGTTTTGCTGGTAGCTACAAAAGATTCAATGCTCAATGGTCACTTGCCTGATTTATTTGGCATCATAGACTGGACGTTCAACATTGTCCATCTTGTATTTATAGTAATGCAATGACACGTTCGTAACAACACATACCCATGCGACTGCATGAGGAAGCGATTACACGAGGGAACCGGGTACATGGAAACACAATGCAAAGCTACAGCTTCAAGTATTTGCTGTACGCCATGACCCATGCCTTCTTTCCATCGGTTTCGATCACGTCCTACAAAGTATAGCATCGATATGTCAGACTCAGTATTTGGTCATCAGAGCGCGCCGGATGACATACACCATGGCAAGGTATCACTCGTTCAAAATCCCATTCGGCCACGGTACGAGCATCTTGCATCATCGTTCTGAAGAAAAAGGTCCAAGGCTTTAGTAGACCTTGACTATTTCATGATCGCGTACTTCTTATCCTTTCCTTGCGCCCACAGGAAATGCTTCTGCAGGTTGCCATATGGATCCAGCTTGCCAAAGATGGGTATTTTGGGGGACATTTTCGTTTTCGAGTACTAGGCGCCCGGAAAAGGGAGTGAGCAGCACGAATATCAAAGACAGACAAGTCGATGGTTAATACTTGTTCGGTTCCAGGCAAATTGAAGAGTAAGTCTGCTTGAATCAAAGTCTTGGAAGCAACGTGAAGCCAGGCAACATCTACACTGGCATATCCAGAGAAGTAGCTGTTGTACGTAGTCCGAACAACATCTTGTCACGCTCAGCGCTGTGGAACGACGACCGAGTACGTACCACGCTTTAATCTATGAACACAGTCAGTGTCACTCACATTGATGCTCCATTTACAAACCTCGTCTTCAAACCCGTACAAAGTACCTGGCGGGTCAGAACCATACGCTGTAGAAACAAACACATGTCAATGTCCAACGCACGAGCAGAATGGGCGGCCCTCACCTCCATCGAGTATAAGTCCCTCCGCTTTCTTTTTCTCCACCAGGGGTTCGACCCCGATTACCTTCGCCTCAGGATACGCAGTCTTGTACTCCGCTAAAGTCCACCGCCACATAATGAACGAATGACGGTTGACATTACAGCCTAGGGAGGCACGATTTATGCCTTACCGAGGAACAAATGATGGACGGCATCAGCGCCCATTATCCATCTACATACACAGTTCAGTGTGCAGTCCAAAGATGGAATTCATTCGAACTCACTTTACTGGTCCTAGTTTGTCTATCGTTTCCTTCGTATCATCGGTAAGCGGGGTCGACGCCAAAACCCACACATCCCCTGTAGAAAGCTTGACTGCCGTTGATCGTCCACCCCAGGGCAAGAAACCAAAGCGCGGAAAGGGTCTGAGATGAAGGTTAATGATCCCAAATATCTAAGCAACTTCGTATTCACTTACCGAGAAAATACCCAGATGTCTGAAGCCACCTATGAATAGATGGCAGGATCGTGCGTGCAACGGTTTAGAGGTTGTGTCGTTTGAGCAAGATTGCGCATCCATACCTCGCGAATAACAAGGTCAGGAAGATTCGGGGACATTGCAAGATTGAGCTGGGACTGCGATCGACGTTTGTGGGCTCCTTATATCCCCGCTTTTGCCATCGATCAACCAAGGATCAGGGAAAATGTGAATTGACATCCTTTCTCTGATTGGTTGCACCGTGTCATCGAAGAGATAAGTGTTGCGCTCTAAACTACATTTGTGGTGTCGTGCCTAAGATACGCAGGGGTACGGGCATGCACGGCAATCCTGAAACTTTCGTCCTCGTGGCTACTTCATGGCAATTGCGACTTAGCAGCGTCAAACCTCCGCTTGTTCTTGACCAGGAGGGCTGGATCGACAACAGAAGCACCTTCCCCTGCTTCGATGACCCCCGACGCGAAACGAAGCGCCCGACGAAACTTACCTCGCTGATACGACATTTCTGCAGCGTTTCCCAATGACTTCACTAGTTCGGACCGTGCACCCAATAACTGTGTCCGCCACTTGCCTTTAGTAGCTTCGTCGAAGGCGAGGAGTGAAGCGGCAAATTCAGCGGCCGACATGTATATTCCACCCGCATATTCCAGTTCGCCTTTCTTCATGGTTTCTGTCCCCTTCTCCCTCCGCGCCGCGACTACTTTCATAGAGTATTTTAGCAACTTTCCGATCGTCTCGTCGCTGGACATTTGTTGTAACTGGCGTAGGGTGACCGTCTTGGATTGTACCGTTGGGAAGACGCTGCCAAGACGGTATTTTGTCGAGAAGATCTCTCTGAGCGAGGAGTGTGAGCAGTCGAAGCATGGCAATGGGGCCAATCACCAGCTCAGGTGGGACGATGTGCGGCGCCTCGATCGACTGAGGAACCGATCGCGTATAGAGGGGTTCGCGATGTATCTCCTGATTGCATTCTAGACCCAGGTAGAGCTCGACCTTGTTGGAAATGGATTGCGGATGCTTTGTGTTCTGAGCGCGTTGTGCGCTGAGATGAGCGACGCGAAGCAGTGATATGATGTTTGCATTGGTGAATGTAGATAGATCCGACGCGTGAGTGGCGGTGGCTATGAGGCGTAACATGCATATTCGCGAAGTGCCTATATTGATCATCCATAAGACTCGAAGCCAAGGAGAGAAATGTATTTCCCAACCTCGATATTCAAAGATTTGTATGAACGCGTCTTCGCCGGGGGGTTGCACAGCGAGATAATCGCGTGTCACTCGCTTGAAAAACCTGCACACAAGGCGAAGTATCAAAAGAGGTAACTGCACACGGTGAAAGCAACAGACTGAAGACTATCTTGCCACTTTTCGTCGTCTAGCCGTTTCTGCACGCCGATGATTTTCTCGACCCAGTTATCGCGTGAGAATAAGACCTGGAGAGACTCATTGAATGCCTCTGCTTCAGCCTCATCAGAGGCCTGAGCTGCATCAGGTAATACAGTGTGTACGCCCGGCACATTTTCAAGCAAATCCATGAAGAGCATGGCTATTACCTCACAGGCGATGGAGTCGCATTGATTTTCCGGGTACCACGGTTCCCTGCGTAAGGAAGCACATTTGAACATGAGGTCGATAACTTCTGGGTTGTGACGAAGGATGCCGAAGCGGGTTTGATGAGTAGGCGGCGGATCGCGGCACATCAAACCGTGCATCGCCCACATAGCGTTCTCTTGGGTCAATTCAAAATATCTCGGCGCGTATGCCTTGGCTTGAGGAAGCGTCAACTTCGAGCATGTTTTAGGGTCTGCATAGCGAACAAACCGGAGACCTACTTCTCTACCAATGGCTATACTGGTTTGCCAGCCTGCGGAGGGGGATGTGAACTGCTTGATAAACAAATCCGGGCCCGAAGCCGTGAACGAGGCCAACTTCGCTATGAGATCTGCAGTTTGAGCACCATTTATCATCTCCCCGAGGACGCTTTCAGTGGTCAGGGTACGCAGGAGATTGGCCGCTACTTGGCGGTGAAGACATAAAGGATGGTCCATTTTATATTGAACAGAAAATGAAGTGCTCTGGTCAGCAAGCCTATCGCTTCCAACATGATAAGAAGTTGCTTGGGCTGACATCAAGTGCGATCTTAACAATATCGCGTTGTACGAGGTCGGTGACCAGTGAACGGCGCTCTGCGATCGTTCCGGATGTCATAAGCCGCGAGATAGTATCCATTGCCTGATAGGATGCCAAAGCACGAACACTGTCGAGTTCTTTCCTTTGCGTCAATGCAAGCATAGTCTTAATGAGGCCCGTTTGTACAGCGACCTTTGAAAATCCATCGTAGGCCGTATGGCCACCGAAATTGATATTCGACGTAATCTTCATTTTGATCGCATGCTATGTGGAGATCGTGTATGAGAATTTAAAAGGTGGTTCGTACCCAGGGGCCCAGACTACTTGCCGTGGAATGTCCGACGTAGTCGGGATCGGTCTCAGGCCGAAGCAATTGTGCATACAGGATGGGCAGCACTGAGGTTAAATGGTGCGGTGGTAATTCCAATACTACCATAGGATCCATGGCGGCAGTATTTGACGAGATTGAAGAAAGGAGCGTAAAGGAGAAAAGAGGAGAAGCGTCCCTTTCCGGTCATATGATTAAATTGTCTGATAAAGGGGTTATATAGGAGAAACCTAAGCTTCGGAGTACAATTGAGCGTGATACATGACATGATACTGCGAATTTAATTTTATTTATGGATTCACGGACGTCGCGTAAAGATCCCCAGAATACGACCACGTCGCCTTTCTTTAGCATCCAACTGGCGTCGGACCTGGTATTCTTCCTCTTCTTCAGACAGATGTCCACCGAGCGCATACCATACGACGGACGCCATTCCAAGTGTAGCAGTGAATACACAACTATGAAATGAATCGGAATCGTCATGAGCAAAAGGAGAAATCAGTGCGTTAATTCGTGCGCACCCAAACATTGCGCCGATGCCTCGGGCATGCCACCCATTATTTTGTGGATAAGGACCAAGAGGAAGACCGTCCAGTTGTGTCGTGGAAGCAAACCCAGCAGCATTTCCAGAGAAAGGTAAGTTTAGAGCCTTGCAGTTATTGTACATGAGTTGGGGTACGGTGTTTCGCTGCTGTGCTTCCAGAGGTGCTTCAATGAGTTGCATGGCGAGACCGACTTCGAGATGCCATTCAATGTGGCCTACACGAGTCATCAAGAGGCTGAAGGGAGGCACCAAGGACTTGATTCACGTACAATGAAGGAACCACACTCCCGGGTTATCCGCCACCACGCGCAACGTCACAGAGTGCATGGATGGTATTTGTACGGTATCTCTGCGCATGGGATTGGCTTGGCCTTCTTTAATCGGTGGGTTCAATTCAGGGTCATCCGAAGTGTAATCCTCCGATCGACCAACGATCATGGGTTTGTGCCCGTGCAAATGGCTAACGGGAAGGAAATTAGCAGAGATACAGCAGTGAGACGAACGTATCCTTACAATGGATGCTTTCCGGCATCTCCGTTCTTGATCACAATATCAACAACGTCCATATGGTCGACCACGAAGCTCAAAGGGCCGTATGCTTGCTCTACTGTCGCATTACTCCCCAGGCTGAGCGCCGAAAATATCGCCGGTACTTTGGGTGAGTTGTAAGTGATCTGGTTGAACATAGCGTGGTTGGTCCCGTCGTCCATGGTATCGAAGATGACTTCGAGTTCGATGGTCTTGGTGGCAGCGGGCTGGGCAATGACTTCGATGGGTACCATGTCGATATCATCAACGTCGTGGTATTCGTCAACGAACCCGAGGTCCGTGAGAGGAGAGGAAGAACTGTACGTTACAGAACTCGTGACATCTACGGGATGGTCAACGAACAATGAGGCTTTTGAAGTGTCAATACTTACTAGGGTTCAGCGCATCCGGGATGGTGTCAAACATGTCGACATCCATGTTGGCGTGGATGGCCCAGTTAGCCGACGTGTCGTTACGAGCGGTGACTAGGACCGAGTATCTCTGTGCAACGGTCACACTGAGCAGGTCGATTGGAGATTCTTCAATATCAGTCTTCATGAAATGATTAGCTTGGTTGAAGATCCATTATTTTGCGGCAGACATACCCCATCAACTTCGATAACGCGCATGTCGTGACCGTCGATCCAGAAGAAGAAAGCGGCAAAAGCGGAAGTGTTCACGACGCGTAGACGGTAAGTTTTACCAGGCTCGAACGGAAGAGTGGCATTCTCATTGAAGCCAACGGCGGCAGTGACAGGGTGGGGGTTCGTACCCGAAATTGGACCCAGATACGATGCATTCTGCGCGAAGTATATGAGAGCAGAGTCTAATGTCCGGATCAACGACACCGAAAACATGGAAGGTCGTGGAAAACATACCCGGTACAGGTTCAGCTCCACCGGGGTTGGCAATGTTGATGAATTGTTTGAGGAGGACGGCGTGTTCATCGTGGTACCAGTCACCGAGGACGACCGTAAATTCGCCATCGTAGACATGAGGTTCCCGAGGTGGGTGAAGCACGACCGGCGCACGGAGGCCATCAACGTATTGTCCCTATTGACTATAAGTAAAGCGGGATGAAGACACCATCTCTAACATGCCTTAGAGTGGGCGTGGACCCAATACGTGCCCCATTGTCCCGACGTGTCAACGGGTACAACATAATCGAATTTTCCGCCGGGGGGAATACCACTGTGCAATGTATGAGGACATTGGCGCCAAGTCAGCGCGGCGAAGGTGACCCTACCATTCTGTTACGCCAACCGCACCATCCATCCAGGATGTAGAGTTGAAAAACATTCCATGGTGGTGCAAAGTAGCAGGTTCATCCAGAGAGTTCGTAACATGTACCACAAACGAGTCTGTGGTGTTGACATCAATAGGTGGAGGCCTGGATTACATTTGTCGGTCATTTAGCTTTTTTAATGCAGTCGATAGGACACTTACGGCCATGTTCCATTTACGCCAATAACGCGACGTTCGAAGAGGCCATCTGGGCTAGCACCCGGCACGTATGTGAGGTCCCACCAGAGCTCTTTAACACCAGCAAAAGCTGGCAACGCCGAGGCGAGAAGGATGGCGGAGAGGTAGTGGAAGTGCATCGTGAGCGCTGGTGAGGAGGGGGACTGAAGGAGGGGGGATTCCTGGACTTGAAGTCTGTACACATGAGGTTCTTTACGGCGTCGGATTTATGGCGAATAAGTCTCATTGCTACCCTACTTTTGCTTCGGGTGGTGGCATCGTGCCGGAATAAATTGGTGTAACCTCAGATGCATCTGGATGATTCCGCCTATCTGATAACAACAGGTTCTGGAATCGCATGATAAGACCGTGCTTCTGTCACATGCGCGCGCAAAGAAGCACTCGTCAGATGTCCCCCGCACTCTCGTCCTGCCAGCACGGCCATTTGCTTTAAATCCTTAAAGTTAGTGAGACCCGCCAATATTCTACTTGTATTCGAGCAACAGTCTCGCTTCCAGGGCGATTGCAGCCTCGGCCGAAACGCGAACAGGGAAGCGGTGGCTGAAACTGAATTGATGATCTAGAATCTTATCAGATAGGGATTCCAGCAGGATCCTCCCTTCCGGCATTCACATCGCGTCCTCGTGCTCTTCCCATCTGAATCCGTTCCAGAAGCATATTGGGGTCCCACCATCCATAAAGAGTTCATGAATTCGACCATGGTTGCCCCTGCAAGTATCGCTCACCCCCCTCGTACCTTTCTGGTGAAGCAACCATGGCCAAAGACCTCTTCTCGGTCCCAATTTTCTTCATCGTCTTCAGAGAAACCCTGGAGGCAGCCATCATTGTGTCTGTACTCCTCGGCCTTGTCGAACAGATTATATACCACATACCTGCCTCTGAGCGAGGCATAGCTGCGTCCGATGATAATTCAAGCCAAAAGTCGGGTCACGGTTCAGACGGCCAACCACAGCAGGAGGCCTTGACGCACGAAGAAGATCCACAGATTGCCAAACGTCGACTTATCCGAAAACTGAGGATCCAAGTGATTTAGTTTACTGTCTTTGTCTTGTTCTCTCTGACGAAAGAACTGCTTTAGATTTTCGTCGGTGCTGGGCTGGGCCTGTTCATTGCACTTGCCATCGGCGCAGCGTAGGTGGACCCTAGCATTCCCCCACTTTGAACTCAACCGTGGATCAGATTTATCGCTGTATGGTTCACTCAAGCATCTGACCTCTGGGCCAAGTCTGAAGAACTCTGGGAGGGTTGGTAGGTTTATCTACCGTTGTCGTCCGTTCCTCACATCCGCATTTCCTCAGGCATTTTTGAACTTATTGCGTCGCTCATGATCTTTGTCATGGGCATTACCATGCTCAAAGTAGATCGTGCCAAGACCAAATGGCGCATCAAGCTTCAGCGTGCCTTCGACGGCAAACGTACGCGTTCGTCAGCGACTAAGTTGATCTTGCTAAACAATATGTCACAGAGGTCGACGGTGGCGCCAAGACAGGAAAATGGGCGTTGTTTGTCCTTCCCTTTATCACTGTTCTACGTGAAGGGTTGGAGGCCGTCGTATTTGTTGGCGGTGTCTCCCTTGGCCAATCGGCGACAGCTATTCCTATTGCTGCTATTGTCGGTATCATCTGCGGGTTGGTCTGCGGCTTCCTCATATACTCCTTCGCGAGCCGAGCAAGTAGGTGTTTCCGCGACAGAACCTTCTTCAGAGAACTGAACATCTGAATCATAGCTTTAACGGTTTTCCTCATTGTGATGACCAACTTCCTCCTCCTCATCGGCGCCGGCCTGTTCAGCAAAGCAGTCGGCGCTTTCGAAACGCACGCGTTCAACAAACTGCTCGGTGCCGACGTGGATGACGCCGGAGGAGACGGTCCTGGATCATTCCGCGTGCAAGGAAACGTATGGCACCTGAATTGCTGCAACCCCGACAACGTAATCGACGGCCACGGCTGGCTCATTTTCAACGCTCTCTTCGGCTGGAGTAACAATGCCTCATGTATGTTTTGATCCTCATCTCTGCGTGTCGATTATCCCGCTTATTGGGATATTGCAACGTAGTGGGCACCGTGCTTTCCTACATCTTCTACTGGATCGCTGTAATCGCGGTCTTGATTTTCATGAAATTCAATGAGGTGGATAACTTCCTTCTATATATAATTTACACGCTGAAGGATTCTTTTCTCCTCTCTAGGGGCGCACAAAGTTGATGGGGTACGAATCCAGTGCCGGTGAACGCCGTCGCCAATTACGTGACGGCAAAGCTGTTGAGAACGAGAAGGAGGACACACCTGAAGGAACGGGTGTCCTCCCTCATTGATGGGCCCAACTAAGGCTTGACGCTCCACGACATTTCTTCTGAAATTCGTGACCCAGCTTCTTGGGTCCAAAATATGCCACTTCTTTTGTTTCGTCACACTCGTCCTATGTCCTTTTAGTCGCGTTGCAATGTAAAATCCAAAGATTCGGAGCCGCATAATAGTAATAACGGCATTGTGGACCCAATGGGAAAATTTTGTGGAAGCTCGTTTTTCTGTGCTCTGCGACAGGGTAGGAAATTATAGATCAAAGTATGCTCCAGAATCTGATAAGATTAGCGAAGCATCAGCATGTGGCCTATCTGATAAAGATAAGACTATTTATAACTCGAAAATCTCTCACCAGAGAAAATTTCGTTGATCAGGCCTCAGGTGCTACCACGTAGAATTCTAGTCCTTAGTTGGTGAGGTACTCGGACTTAGGTTGTTGTCAAACTGGGAGTCATGGCCAAGACATGCGAGTTCATCATGAGGTGGCCGCTCCGTGGTGACGTGCTTTGCGCACGATTGACTCTAAAGATTCCGAATTTAAACGGAAGGTTTACTTGAAAATCCTGGGGTTCTGTCAGACAACAGATTACAGTTTAAGGAACTGGTGTGCATCGCACTCGGAGTTTCGGCCAGAAGAATGAATCTAAAGCCCATATTTCACGGGAAAGTGTCAAGGCCCTAGTACGTCCTGGCGATCAATAGCGACAATATTAATCCAGAGCCATACGGACGTTGGTGAAGTTCACCGTTCCTGGCGCTCTAGTGCAAATGATTCAGAAGGATCCCGCGTATTCCTAGGCTAATTGCCCATGAATCGAAATCGACATGCTCGTCGGGATATCTATTGAGGCTACAGTGCGGTGACAACAAGAAATCAAAATCAAGCGGACAGGTCCAGCCTGAACAAACAGTACAACAGGGTGGGAGTCAGACACGTCGGGCATCGTGACGTCTTCATCACACAATCGGTGATACACCTAGGTCGAATTTTGCCGTCAGCTAGAACCGGACGTAAAAACACATTGGAAATTTACCCATAGCAGAAGATGTGCCCACACATCGTTGCTGTCATGTCCACGCAGGGGTTTCGATTGCATATTCTGCAATGGAGCCGCGGCTCCATGTTTTGGGGTGCGGAGTCTTGAACCAGGGTGTGCGGGGAGGCATCCCGACGACGAAGAGGGAGAGGCTCGGTAGTAGCATCTTCACGCACATCTTCGACTATAGAGCATCATAGTCGGTGGACGCTAGCTCTGAGGAGAAAGAACATATCACATACCATTGGACTCAATCCCCCTCTCCCCGTTGCAGAAGGGCGACGAACTCGTACTGCCCTCGGATCCACAGGGAGAGCTCGCCACTGATGCAGGCAGTGGCAGCTGCTCCGCCATGATACTATCGCCATATGTCTTCCACTCGATCTCGATGTCTTGCGGCGAGTCATCGAAATGAGACAGCGATGATGGGGTAAGCAACTCGTCCGACCATGGCATTGATGGGCTCAGCGACGATGCTAGGTGGAGGAGAGTATTCAAATGCTCCGGAATGGTGATCTGCAGGCGGTGGTGCCGGGAACGCAGTTCGTAAACCGGGGGATCAATTGGAGTCAATTCGAATGGCGAGGTGGATGGTAAGGTCGCCAAACCAGCTGGCGCCGTGACGGAGGGCGATCTGGCGAACGGTTCGCTGCTGTCGCTGATGGAAGACGACGACGAAGGAGGCGTCGGCGATCGCGAGTCAGAATTTCGACTCGAGGCCGTCGATATACGTATAGTGGGCTTCATGAAGGTCATGGTACTTGAATAATTGGCGTATCTGGTATGAAGCGGTGACGTAGGCCAGAATTGGCCTTCATTCTGTAAGGACAAGAGGTCAGAACGCTGACCAGGGTGCTAAATGAGACTAGAGGACTGACTGGCGTATAGAGTACTTTTGATTCAATTTCCTCGTCTATATGTGCAGGTCGTGGGGACGGAGACGACTCCCGGGTTAAAAAACGTTCGGATAGCATGGGCGACTCTTGTCTGGGAGGCTGCGGCGCGTTGGACTCTGGCATGGCAAATTTGTTCTCAACGGCGAGGTTGGGACCGCTGAGGGACCGCTGCGCGGCGGAAAACATCGGAGCGTTCAAAATTTGTAAATTGTTTCCCTCACTTTGAGCCATTGCTTCGACAAGCGGGCTCACAACACTGGAATCTTCAAGACCGTCCTGCGCTGCCGGCATGGGAGGCGATGTTGGCGTCTTTTCGGGACCGAAGCAAGTCAGCATGGTATCATAGAAGCAGGGGGTATACGCTACCGATGTTTCGTGGCCTTGCGCTTCTACATCTGACCCACCAACAGACTTGATCGTCGGACTCTCAGCATCTGCTTTCAGTATTTGGGTCGGGCTAGATGACGACGAGTCAAACTGCTGTGCATCAGCATATACCGTGCGCAGGACGCAAGAAGGGAGTGGAAAGTACCTGGCGTCCCTCGGCCTCGCCACATGTCGAAGCAACAGAGTATGTGTCTACATCGCTCTCTGGTGCCAACGTGCTAGGCGTGGCAAGTGCAGTAGGATGCGGGTCCTCGTCTGAACGTGGTGAATTCATCTCCGCTGACGAGACGATCAAAAGAGGCAGAGGGATCGGCGGCGTAGTAGAACTTCGTCGATTCACCGACTCCGTAGGGGCGGCTAGGCTAGGTTCAGGTTTCAGATGACGGTGATGTTTCAATAACGGGAGGTTCGGGAATTTCTACAGCCGTAGGTGTCGATGAAGGGCGAAGAGGTGGGGAATACGGCGGAGATGAAGGTATGAGCTGTAGGACGGGAGGTGCGGAAAAGGCCTGAAACAGTTGCTGTGAGATGTCGATAGTGGGAAGTCTAAGGAAAAAGGCAACTGACCTTCGGAGAGGACGGCGAGGTGCCTATTTTATGCACACTTTCGCAGTGCTGTTAATGAAGGCAAATCGTCAAATATTGCGCACTCTGCGTAAAGAGACTGGGCTTACTCTGGCATACTCTGCATAGTCTTTGAACCCGAGATTGTGCGAATGACAAGCTGGATGTAAGGGTGACAGTAGATAGTGTGACAGTAGGGCGTCGTCACGTCCTTCAATCTGTATGTCGCATAGTTCGCATCGCACTTGTGGGTGACAAGTCCAGTTGTGCTATAATGGTTGAACATGAAGACGTGGAAATGGTAGTCCAAAAGACCAGACGCACCTGCTGTAATTCGGCTTCATTCTTCAACCCAATGTAACATGCAACGCAAGTCGGATGAGAAGTCGATCCCAGGTAATGCGCGCTCAATGCCGATTGAGTCCTGAACCTGACATTACATATTCCGCACCCCCGTACTCGAGGGTGTACAGACGCCATATGCTTCACGGTTCAACTTAGCCGTCTGGTTTAAGGCACTCGATTTGTAACTACGCACCATGTCGTACCCTTGCAGGGACCCGAAGAGCTTGTCGCATATATCACAATATGGATGAGTTACATTGGATGTTCGCATATGTTGCTTCAAGCCGCCGTTACTGCTGAAGGATCTGCTATTGCATATTGAACACGTCGGCATTGTAGATAGATGGTGAAGTCGAGTGAAGGCTTATCGACGCCATGTTATGTTATATAGTTACTGCGGTTCGGCGTCGTCAACCATCCTCGTGGCAGGCCTTGAGGATGAAGCGAGGACATCGAGGGTGTTCACCTAGATGATCAGTCGTGAACTTAGGTTTCACCGTCATCACGCCCCTATTTCTGCACACGAGGCGTGGTCGGACTCCTGAATGCCTAACTGACATCCACGGCGCATCAATAAATCATTCATGCCGAAGTATCAAATAGCAGAGGTCGCTAGACATACGCACAATGAGAATATCCACAAAACAAACGCACAACTTGACAGAATAAACCAACTACACTGTCCGAACTTGACAGGTAAAGAAGAGAGACAGTGCTTCAGTCAAGGAAGGCTTTGTATGCTTCCCTCCACGCCTTGTTGCCATCCTTCTCAATCACATCCTAGACAAAAATGAGTGACATTGATTGGTGCATACTGCTTATGGTCTCTAGACTTACGCCGTGGCAGGGGATAATCTTCTCGAAATTCCACCCAGCTACCGTTTTTGCGTCTCTCTTCATTTCCCTACACGAGTAATTGGGAGTTCAGCTGCTATATGTGGTGAGGCGGGAAGCCGGCTTGACTCACTCCTTATTTTCGCCTAATTGCCAGACGAGCTTTGGATGCATCCAGTTCCACGGGTTGATTTGCCCCCAGGATGGGACGTATCCCGACGAAGTGGATTTAGAGTACTGATGTAATAGTTTCAGCCAAGTCTAAAGGAGGAACAATGGAGAAGAGGGAGCATGTACCTGTTCGGTTGCAGGAAGATTGAATAAGAGATCAGCTTCTACCATGACCTTGGAATCAGCATGGAAGAACGCGACGTCGCGATTTTTGAACCCAGAGAAGTAGCTGATTGTACAACGCGCTTAAGGGTATCGTTGCGAACTGACACCAACGTTGCGTACCAGTGTTGAATCTGTGATGAAAATTTAGCAACAATGTATTTGATTCATTTGACGAGGAAATTACGCACCTCGTTCTCGAAGTCAAATGTTTTCCCGTCCGAGTCAGAGCCACCCCAGACTAAATGCATTAGTGCCTCTTACAGCAGAAAAACCAATATTCACGATACCTCCGTCAAACTTAAGGGTCTTATCGTTGCATCGCTCTATGGCTGCCTTTGGAGCATAGAGCTTCGCATCTGGGTACGCTTTCTTGAATTCGCCTAACAAAATCGTTGATTTCAGCAGCCATATGCGCGTCAATACGGTTTCTACTGAGAAAGAGGTAATGGACTGCATCGGCAGAAACAATGTACCTGACGTTCAACTCGCCGTTGAGTACGAGTGAGTGGGATAACGAAGAAGCTCACTTGACGGGCCCAAGTTCATCCAGTTTGGCTTTTGTTGGCTCGTTCAAAGGAGTAGATGCCAACACCCAAAGCCCCCCATCGTTCAATTTGATTGCAGTGGAGCGCCCGCCAATGGGGACGAGTCCAAAACGCGCAAACGGTCTGCGATGCCGTTTAAACCCCACTCAGCACGCTGTTCCGTGGATGACGTTGTAGACATACCGGGAAAACGTCCAAACACCCTTGGTAACCTAAAAACCACGTTAAGGCTCAGCATGAAAGAAAGCATTGAGAGTGAGTCAGGACCTCTCGTATCGCTGTATCCGCCATTTACAATGTCGCCAGGGTACCAGAAAGTAGGAGAATGGAGGAAGAAGGAAGGGCCGGGGAATGACGAGTCACTGCCATGTGCTTTCGACTATAAAGACACAAAGTTCTCACATCAATTAGACTTTACTTCCATGGTCGGCGCGACCCGTGTGATCAGTCAGCAGCTCTTGACTCATTGGTACATTTGTAAAGTCATGCGCGAGAGGCCGTGCATGTTTTTGGTATCACAAATCAATCATGATCTTACAGCAGCGGCGAAATGGTGCCCCTAAGGGCATTATTGCTGTTTGCGAATAGTTGACCCAGCGTGATTTTAGCGCCACACACACAAAAATAGTCACGAGAGGTAAGGTAAATATTTTTGCTCGTATCTCGTTCAATTTTCGATGTAGCCCTAAGAACCACCCGCAGATGCCCATGTAAAAATATCCCAATTTCAATGCATAAAGAATTCACAGAATAATTGAAGTTTTCATGACCCCGCAATAGTTGTATCACCTTCCGCTCATCAAGCAATCCACTGAAAATGCATATTTGTTGAAAAACCACTCCAGAGGTCCTTAGTGCACATGCACATGTACTACTCTATACCCAACAGCATCAATGCAAAGCACACCAGAAGTTCAAAATGAAATGAAATTATTTTAATGCCAGATTTCTTTTTTCTTTTTGGGGTGCAGGCCATTTCCTACCAGAGAGTACATTTTGGAATGGAAGGAAGAATGTGCAGATGCCAAGGTGGAATGCTGGAGTAACTGTGTTCGGTCAGGATAGTGGGAGATGGGCCCTGGATGTCCCACTGGTGGCAATAACTTCCCCGACTTCAATATCCACTGTCCTGCTGGATACCTTCCCTCATCTTACATCACATTTATCTCCTTTTTGTGATTGTTTACTATGGCAAAAAGCAAGGTAAAACTACGTAGAATATGTCTTGTTCTAGCATGCCCTCAGTCTGGCGCTCTGAATGAGTCTGAAACAAAGCTAGAGTTTCTCAGTACATATATTATTACGTTACTACTTTACTTTACTCAATAAATATCACTGAAGCTCAGTTGATCTGGATAAATATTCACAACGTCCGTGAAATGGCCGCCATGAACTTGAATTTTTTGCACACGGTGAAACTGCTAGATTTTTACATACGCATCTGCGGATTGATCAGGGGATGAATCTCACACTTGACTCTAAGCTCTACGATAAAAAGCGAAGGAGATATGAGCGGAATCTTTTGCCCTACCTCTCGTGACTATTTTTGTGTGTGTGGCGCTAAAATCATGCTGGGTCAACTATTCTGCAAACAGCAATAAGTTGCAATGGCCAGGTACACGAAGTACATCGAGTTTTCAACGCTGGTACATACTCCGAGGTGAGCGATCTCACCATAGGCTTCCTTTAAAACTCACGACGGCTAACAAAACCTGCTTTAGGCATCTGTATATTACTCGCGTTTATATAAATGTCCTTAGGGCTCCAACGCCGCTTATTCTGAGGCATTCATGATTATCGCCCACTTCGTCCTCTTATGTTTTGGCGTCCTGGTGGGGGGCTCAATTTACTGCACCAATACGCCCGCCGATCGGCTTCCGAGTTCAAGAACCCATTTTCCGAGGTTCTGGGGAGCACTATGACTCTGAGCTATTCAATCCCGTCGAAGCGCTGGACGCCCTATCAGACAAGGAATTCAGTGTTCTCAGCCATCCAGCATTCCCAAACTATGGAGTGAGGATAAGGAGGACTCGGTGGTGCGATGATACAGTAAGGTACATTATTCACAATCTCTTAATCGTCATCGACATGGGATCCTGATGCTGATGTTAGAGCGTACACAGGGTACATTGACATCCAAGCCCATCACCTCTTCTTCTACTTTTTCGAGAGCAGGAGCGATCCTGATACAGACGATGTGTTGCTCTGGACGAATGGCGGACCTGGGGGCTCGTCGGCCGTAGGGCTTCTGATGGAGTTGGGGCCGTGTCGTGTGCTGGATGGGGATGGACCCAAGTTTCACCCGGAATCATGGAACAGCAAGGCTAACATATTCTTCATCGACCAGCCAGTCGGTACAGGATTTTCATACCCCGAATATGGCGAGACGGCGGTGAGA
Organism: Pleurotus eryngii var. eryngii; assembly: GCA_029467805.1. NCBI lineage: Eukaryota > Fungi > Basidiomycota > Agaricomycetes > Agaricales > Pleurotaceae > Pleurotus > Pleurotus eryngii. Next base: position 617,843 of record SZVJ01000005.1, on the reverse strand, counting down.
CTTGACCTTATTGCTATATTTGCGTATTTGTGTACGAAGCGCGCGTAGGAGACGACTAAGGATGCAGCCAAAGATGTCGCGGCGTTTGTGGTGATCTTCTTCGAACATTTCAGCAAGTTCAGAGGACGCGCGTTCCACCTATCCGGCGAGTCCTATGCGGTAAGCCACAAACCCTCCTACGCATTATTTTTTCAAATTTGATCAGGGCCGCTATCTACCGGTCTTCGCCTCGGAAATATACGACCAGAACGCAAGGCTCGTTCAACGAGGCATAACACCAATCAACCTGAACTCAATCATGATAGGCTCGTGCTTCTCCCATTCCATCTACGTGTGCTCAAACGTTGATTAAAAACGCGCCCAGGCAACGGGGCAACGGATATGTACAGTCTAATCCTGTCTTGGCCTGATTTCGCGTGCTCGAAAATCGGGCGGCCCGTCCTCGACATAGCGTGCGTGGTTTCAACTTCCCCGTGCCATCTCTCATTATATCATCCACTTCCTTCGTACTACGTATACGATACATCACAGCTCCTGCGTGGCGGCCAAGAAAATGGTAAATTCTCTCGGTTTTTCTAATGTCAATCTAATGTTATCCTGCTCACTTACTCGTGTAATATGTATAGGTTCCCCGGTGTAGAAAATGGATGCATGTGTCGTGTTTTGAGCACTTCGATGCGCTCGACTGCGACTCCGCTGTTACTACGCGCGTCGCGGCGCTTGGAGGCCCATATGATGCTGCAGGTGAGTCTTGCAGCGATATGTATTTGTGTAAAATTTGAGCAAGGTCGATGTTGGTGTTGACGCCGCGTGCTCGCTTTAGGGTGGAACATCTACGACATAACCCAGAAGTGCGAGGACCTGGAGGCGATGTGCTACCCCTTCCTCACGTACTGTTGATTCCCATCCATCTTACGCATACGCACCGACCTAACTCTTCCTCAGACACATCCAACAGTTCCTGAATGCATCCACCACCCGTGAGCTTCTCGGGGCCGACCCCGCCGTCGCGCGCTTCGCACTCATCAGCCCCGACGTAAACGCTGCCTTCTTCAACAACCTCGACCACCTGCACACATCCGTGGCGCACGTCGCCGCGCTTCTCGAGCGCAGCATGCGTGTGTTGATATACTCGGGATCGTACGACTGGGTCGCGAAATGGGTGGGCAATGAGCGGTGGGCACTGGATATGGCGTGGAGTGGGCAGGAGGAGTTCAACGCGCAGGCCCCGCGCGAGTGGACGGTCGACGGAAAGGTTGCTGGCAAGACGAGGAGCGCCAGGGGTTTGACGCTCGCGACGGTGGAAGCTGCGGGACATATGGTACGTCGTTCTGTTTCTACTATAGTATGATCCACTCCTCTAACGGCCCCCTTTCGCCAATAGGCTCCGTACAATAAACCCAAAGATACTCTGGCGATGCTGCTGCGCTGGCTGTCCGCAGAGGCGTTGTAAGTATACGCTGTATTTGCTAGATTCTGCTAAAGTGTAAAGTCCCATGCCCCAAACTTTCATGAGACAATATATGAGCCGAATAGACGGAAATGCCGCGCTCTCTGATATGTGTCAAATTCCCGACCAAGCTGTGCAGCGTCATTGATATTGACACCCCGAGGTGGGCGCAACCCATAATCCAGAGATCCTCCAACACCCCTTGCCACTAACCAGCCATGTAGCTTATGGAAGTTCTTGTGACATTTTGAAGCTTTCCAGTTGATGTGAGTAACACATGGTTTTTTTTTCAGTCCACAATAAATCACTAAAACGATGTAAGAATACAGGATTGCCTACATATACTAGGAAAACATAGCAAAAATCACAGCAAATACACGACTTAAGACAAATCATGGTCACTTCTCCGTACCCTGCTTCGACCGCCGATGTTGCCTTCTCTGTGGACAGAAACTTTGAGGACAGCGCAGGGAGATCACTAACATTGAGGACTTACCTTGGCCCTCGTTCTTGCGCCTCTTCCCAGATCTTCCGCGCCTTCAGGCTGTTCACCATCACCTTCGGCTTCGCCTAAATCCGAAAGTGGTGAAGATGCCCTTCTCGAGCTTGGAGCCTTTTCGAGGCCATTTTCGTCGCCGACGATTGAACTCATCTCGTCGTCGTCGTCGTCGCCGCCGTCGTCATCATCATCATCGTCGTCGTCGTCATCTTTTCGACGCTTCTTCTTAGGTCGTCTGAGGATATGGTCAGATCTGAAGTACAACGCAGGGAACTGCATGAACTGACCTCGACGTAGAAGCCTTGCGCTTAGTGGGTGCCTTCTTCTCCTTCTCCTTCTCCTGTCAGAAGAATGTTTTAGTCACCTCCAGGAATAGAGATGTCTAAGCTCGCTAACCTTGATAGGCTCTTTGAGCCAGGCAATGACTCCTTTGGGAAGGTAGACGGTCTTAATGACCTGTTTTGAGACGTCATTAACTTATCCACAAAATGTCCAAGAGCCTAACCTTATTAGCGGCTTCAACGGAGGGCAAAGGCCTCAGTATATCAGGGGGCAATTTAACCTTCCCCGGGTAACTTGTTATGCTCCATGAATGATTGTGCGCGTGGATCTTAATCAATTCTTGGGCCAACTCGGACATCACATAAAGGTTCTGCAAGAAAGAAGTTGAGTTGGTAAGTCAACTGCAGAAACTGAGGCCTTACTTCGCTATGAGTATGGGAATCAGCGTCGCGAACAGTTTTGGCTTTCGCTGCAAGGTTATAAATAAGAGATATGTTATCTGGCGTGGCGATCAGGTCCAAGTAAAGTTGGATATGTCTGCGATCAGGTAGATCAGCAAGGTTTCTCAAGAAGCTGATGATGGGCATTGCTTACTTTGCCATATCGAGTAGGTCATTATTGGAGGTGCCATAGTCGGGGTGATGGGCGAGGAGATGAAGTAGACGGATAAAGATAAGTTCAAAATGTTCAACTTTGAGGGCTGCGAGTGCTCATTAAGCAAAAGAAATCCATTGACGACGGGGTACGAACCTGGAGGGAGCTTCTTGAACGCTGCGATGACGTAGTTTGCTGCCTAGCGATGTATGGGAGATAAGCACAAACGACAAGCAAACGCCGAATACGTACCAAGGCTTTGACGTCTGCCTCGGGGTCATGGATGGTCATGAAGGGTATCACGTTGAACCGAGGCGGTAGCTTGCGTGATTGCATCAAAGACACTAGTTTGGTGAGGAAGGCAAAGCGGACATTGTAGCACGTATCCTAAACCACGAGTGACAATAAGCTCTCCTGCATGCAATAGCGTCTCGTCGGACGCACCTGCACTGCGAGGGCCAGCAATACGAATTTCGGCGACGATGCATGCAGATAGGTCTCAATTGCGGAGAGATGTAGCAAAGATACAGCAGCTTGCAATCGTAGGCGTGCCTTGGACTTGGGGCTGTCAAGCAAGGGTAACGGGCATGTCAGAGGGTAGCGCGTAAAAGAAAAAATTACGACTGACTCTTCCTCTTCCGCTATACCAGGGATCAACGTTCCTCCTTGTTCTAAAGTAGTCACAAGCATCTTGAGGACCGGAGTAGCGATTTTCCAGCGGATTGTCATCGGATGCATGTGAGAGGCACCGATTCCTAAACATCTTCAAAGCCAGGACTTTGACTCTGACGGCCATTCGTAGACTATCCTCCTCAGCCCACTCTTCATCATCCGCATCCATTTCGTCGGGAGGTGGAGTAGGTACCATAAGTATGTTCTGTAAGACAAATGCGGTGATTTGCTCGCTATGGCGATCGAAAGTTTTCTGACGCGAACCGAGCGAATTGGGCCAAGACAGACATGCGGGCAAGAAGTATATCGTCTGAGGTATCTTCGAGTTCGTTCGTTATAGTCTAGAAAGATCTCAGTTGCGTGCAGTTTCGAGGATGATGTCCATTAAACATACATCAAGGACTTGGGAGGAGTTGGCGGCACGATCCCGCGAAAAGGCCAAAAGTCGGGCGGCGAACTTGGCATGCCTTGGGTGCTCCCCAGTAGCGTACCGAGTAATCCTTTCAACGGTCCTCCTATACAAGGAATTAGAAAGACCCGTCGACCAAAGGGAGGATGTCTCACTTGTCCGAAGGCGCTAATTTATCATCGCAGCGGGCTATGGCAGCTAGGGCTTGCAAACATGTTTCCACAAGTGTTTCGCTTTTCTCGTTTGCTATTGCCTTTGATAGTTCGGTTACGTGCGACTTGTAAAGAACGGGAAAGTGTTTCGAGATAAATGCCATCAGAGTCTGTGAGTGTTTCGCTGCGGTTTGTGTTTGCATCGATGCCTTGCCATTGTCCTTATGGATGGCTTTGATGAACGTCGGTATAGACGATTGATTGAAGATACGGAGGCTTGCTCTGTAAAGTAGAGTGTTCATGGTGGAAATTATGGCTGGGGAGTTTTGTTCAATTCTTCGCGTAAACTCGTTCTGCGGAATAACATGTAAGATCGAAGTATACAATCTCAAAGGAAATGTCCGGACCGTTGCCTTGACCAACCCTTTCAGATCAGTCTGGGGGTCCATACAGCTTTTTAACAATTTGTAGAGTCTCCCTTCGTTGAGTTTTGCGAACGTGTGAAGATCTTCAGACGCTTTATGGGGTTCCAAGAAGCCGCCTAAATTTTTCGTGTTAGCACCCCTTTCACCATTGACTAACGCTGTTACGCACTTGAGATGGCTTGCACAACTCCGTTCAGTTTGCGCGTCACTGCGTCTTCATTCTCATCAATGACGCCTCCCTATTGCCAGTCATTCACGACGCAGACATGATGAATAATACGGAACATACGTTATACTTGGCGCAGGCATCCAAGTAGTAGTCAAAGACGGTTGGACGGCTAAAATGGCGGTAAGTAAATGGTGTTCACAAAGAAATTTGAGGAACATACGGTTGTTTCATGCCCGTCAGTAACAGGAGACCTTGAATAGCCTTCTCATCGAGAAACTTCATGACTGTGAGCAACCGCTCTGTCCATGCTCCGTCGTCAATTTCCAATGTATTTTTGGATGTAGATGGCCGAGTTGTCGCAGATGAAGGGAGGGGAAGAATATAAAGTGCGAAAACCATCTCTATCGTACCCCTGGTAGCCGTATATCAACGCCACTACAGGTCGAGTTGAAGTGATAAACATACCTAACTTCCGTTCCCAAGCTAAGCATGTGCAGTATGTCGTTAGGTATCCAAGAGAAATGCTTGATCGCGGCGGGATCATTGTTTTCTCTGCATCGAGGGAGCATCACGTTTACGTTAATGGACACTAAAGTGACAGATCACTCACATTTCCGGATAAGCAAGGCTAAAAAGCTTCCCCAATGCCGTCAAAGCCTCGGAACGAACATGATGCTGTAGATTGTTTTTATTGGGGTTGGCAAGTTAAGGATGAATGTACCCGCCTTCTTGTCCAAGCCTCTTCCAGCAATCGCCTTTAGCTGCTTGTCCGAAACATGGTGTAATGCGGTCTCGTAGTCCAATTGTGAATATAGTTTGCACACAGCCCCTCTGATCTTCTCGTCGGGATCAAATAATTTTGAGTTGAGGGCGTCTTCGAAGGATAAGCAACGTGCAGCAAGGGGGCAGAAGCAACCACAACTACCTTCTATCGCGTCTTTCACTTGGGGTAGGTTTCCGATCAATGCACCGGCAGTTTCGGCAAATTTAAGTCGAACACCTGCATTCTTGTCATTGCGCCGCTTGAGCCATTCATTCCATGTTGTTGGATAATTCTTCACGAGGTCATATCCGTGGCCACCGGGGGAACCGTACATCTCACCCAAGACTTGTGTTGCTATCGATCTAAGTTGGACTTCCTCAACTCTAAGTTCTTCTTCGAGCTGGGGGATAACGCTATGAAGTAATGCCGGGCATGATCGATGCAGTCGCTTGATGAGCTCGTGGGCCGTTCGTATCTCGTTGAAGTCTTCGGGAGATGTGGCATGTACAGATGATTCGGATACGATGATGTCGGTGAAGTACTGTGATACGTGTCGTTGGAGTTTGTCGGCAGTCGTATTACATAGTTGTACCGCTGTTCGATAGGCGGCTTGGTCGAGACGCTACGATTTCGTCAATATGTATACATATTGTAAGGTAAGTCACCGAATGAGAGGCATGCCCAAGTTGAGGAGATAGTAGCCAACACAATAGAATTCTCAGAGAGTACGCCAATTGTTAGGGTCGCCGAGAGGAACTCGAAAAGACACATGTCCTTCTCGGCTCAACTTGGGCAAAGACAAGGCAATGGATTCCAACGGAAAGGGACTACTCACAGCGTTTTGGTCCATGAACTGAGACATTATAGTTTCGAGTACCTCCGATGGCAAAGCGGGGCACTCGTCAACAAGAGCGACAAGTATATCGACCAAGTATAACTCGACTTTCTTTGGGAGGTCCCGACGTACTAGGGCGAACACGGCGCGAAATATCTCCACCATGAGTTCTTCAGAGTCAGGAAGGTCACCCGCTAGCACGACAGTCTTGACCGTGGACAACGACTCCACGAGATGGTAGTATTCATTGTAGTAGGCCGAGTCGGGGCCCTTGAGTCCGTTAGATAGCTGCTTGAAGAAGAACTGGAAAATATCCCTCAGTTCCGCGTCGGTGTAAGGAGCGTTAGGCGCGCAAAGTCTGAGGATATCTGCGAGACAACACGCCGTGTAAGCCTTGATACCTTTGTCTTTGTGCATGAGCAAGGATATGTTTATCAAGTCCTTCTGCACGGTCCCCAGCGACCGCACGTCAACCTGCTCCTGTTCCATCGCCGCGAGTTCCAGGTGAAGGGTCTTGAGCTTTCTGAGGATCGCATCGGTGGACTGTCCCTTGCTGACAAGCTTCTCTTTGAAGGTTAATTTCTTCGTTCCCGGTCCTCCATTGGCTCGAGGCATTCCGAAGAGGCGTCGTGACGGTAAAGTACAACAGTCAATTGTCATTTTTGGTCGCGACTCGTCGCGTTCACGCGCCCAATGACCGTGAGAAGATACGATTACTGACTGTGAGAAGATAATGCTACTGACTGTGAGAAAAATTGTCTACTGACCGGGAGATTATCCATTCTGTCACTCATCCGTAAATCTTCTCGTGTATAGGCTGGTTTTCGAGTCTACATATCGGCATGGCCCCATCATCGAAACGCGCACTTCCGTCCAAGGAGGCCACTCTCTTCAGAGAGCTCTTGACTCTCTATGAAACGAGGCAGCTCAAGAAGGGCGTCAAGACTGCCGATCAAATTCTTAAAAAGTTTCCGGAGCATGGTGGTGAGGAATACTTTCGGTTTGCTAGGGCGCGCGACCCATTACTAGTGCTGTTTCAGAGACCTTGTGTATGAAAGGCCTATGCTTGGCGCAATCAGGCAAGCGTGAAGAAGGCATCGAACTAGTGAAGAAGGGTATGCGCTTCGACCTGACGTCGCATATCTGTTGGCATGTCTTTGGACTCATTCAAAAGGACGAGAAGAACTACGAGGAGGCGCTGAAATCGTACACCCAGGCATTGCGCTTCGACAAGGTGAGTACTCACCATTTGTCGCGATTTCGTGTTAATACTTGAATAGGAAAACATTAATATTCTGCGAGACTCAGCACAATTGCAAACCCAGCTACGGATATATGATGGCTTAGTGGAGACGCGGCACACTCTCCTTCGCCTCCGACCGTCTCTCCGGCAGCACTGGATCGCTCTAAGCCGTCGCACACCATCTCAATGGTAACTTGAGTAGCGCGAAGAAAATCCTAGAGCACTATGAATACAGTCTAAAGGTATGCAGGGCCTTTGTTAGTCTGATGAGTGCTCATATCGCCAAAGAATGTACCCGATTATGACGTTGAACATTCAGAGACCCTTCTCTACCATGTTCGTATATTGGAAGACTTAGGGGAATATGCCGAAGGCCTCAGTCTTCTCGACATAAACTCAAAATCGCGTGCTATCGTTGATCGGACGGCCGTGATGGAATTTCGAGCTCGTTTTACTCTCGAAGCTGCGGGACACAGATGCGTCGAACGCATGGCGTGCACTCATCGACCACAACTCTGATTGCTACGAATATTATCGTGGGTATCTTGCGAGCAAAGATGTTGACCTTGACAACCCATCAGATGAATCGCGTGGCCAAGCGCTAGCCATTCTTCAGGAATTTGCCTCGCAGCTACCGAAGGCTGCCACACCGCGTAGAATGGCCCTTTCGTTTGCAACCGGTATGTGTCTTCTTCCTGAATCGCGCGCTACGTGTAATAAACTAGCCGTTTAGACGAACAATTCTCTGATCTGATTCAGCAATATCTAAGGTCTGGCCTTACGAAAGGCGTCCCTTCGCTGTTTTCCGACATCAAGGGCCTGTATACTGAACCACAAAAATATAAAGCCATTCAAGAGGCAGCGGAGGCCATTCTACAGGAGAACACCCCCCCAGAAGGCCAATGTAGTCTCGGAGAACCCACTACTTATCTATGGACGTTATGCTTCCTCGCACAGCACTACTCCTATGTACCTCGAGCCACCCCCTCACAGCCCCTCCCGTCCTCCCAACTTCGAACGCGCCCTAGCCTTGCTTTCTACGGCTATAGCACATACCCCTACGTTACCCGAACTATATACTCTACGAGCGCGAGTGCTAAAGCGCGCCGGCGATCCCTTGGGCGCCGCCGCGGCCATGAAAGAAGCACGACTGCTAGACGGGCAAGACCGTTTTCTGAATACCAAATGCGCCAAGTATCACCTTCGTGCTGGGATGATTGACGAAGCAATCCAATTCTTCGGCATGTTTACCAAGGTATGTTATATCCCGGGAACGATGGCTGTCCTTGCCAGCGTCGATTCAACTAATGCGTACAGCTCAGAAAGACGCCGCTAACCCTGGCGCAGACCTCGAGGAGATGCAGTCAACACTGTATTTGATCGAAGCCGGAGACGCGGAATATAGACTAGGCAAACTGCACTTGGCGCTGAAGCGATATATGGCCGTGGACAAGGTAAAGTTGATTTCCTGGAACGTGTGTGCCGTCGCTCAACTCCCATCGTGTAGGTATTCCACGAGATGGAAGACGATCAATACGATTTCCACGGTTATTCGTTGCGCAAATTCAACCTCAATATCTATCTCAAGTGCGGCGTTTTTGATTGGTTGAAGGACGAAACTGACCGTCATCGTAGCCTTCTTGCTTGGGAAGATCGCCTGCGATCCCACCCGGCCTACGTCACTGCTGCACTGCAAGCCTCGCGAGTCAGATGCCCATCTCTGCGTGTTTCCTCCCTTCCTCATCCATTATCGTAGATATTTGTCAAAGTCCACGATGACCCGTCGCTCATCACCGCCGCCTCATCCTCTGGTGCGTCAGGCTGTCCTTGTGGCTCGTTTGCGAAGACCTGACCGTCTGTTCTGCAGTGCGGCTTTCAGACGCAGAGAAGAAAGCGCGCAAGAAGGCCAAGAAGGCTGCATCGAAGGCGCACGACGACAAGAAGCCAGGTATTTCCGCAGTCGTGTAGTGGCTACTAGCTCTCATGTGTCCCATAGCAGCCCCCTCCACCTCTGACGACACTGTCGAAAACACGCCAGCCAAAGACGACGACCCGGATGGTGTCAAACTGCTCGGCGCAGCAGACGGTCCTCGATCGTGCGGCAAAGCTCTTGCAGCCCCTGGAGTCGCTTGCAGCAAGCAATATCGACGCTTGGTTGGTGATTCACGATGTCGCTGTCAGACGAAGTAAGTTGTCGACGTGATGACCTTCATCAGGCGGCTCAATCACGTCTAGAAAAATACCTCCAGGCCATAAAGGCGCTGAAACACGCGCAGTCGCTCGATTCGGAGCACGCGGAACTGCATACGCGACTTGTTGATTTCAAAAAGCGAGGTAAGCGGACACATGGCTAATCCAGCAATATACTGACTTGAGTGTAGCGTTGACCTTCCCTCAAGCACCTCCGCCACCTATAGGACCGTTGGTGACGACATCGCTCGCAACTCTGCTGCCCGGGGAGGTTTCTCTAGAAACATACAACTCGGTGTATCTGCAGCGGCACTCGGGTTGTGCACCAGCGGTTCTCGCTGCTGCACAAGTATCTCATTCACTCGGAGCGGCTATCGATGAGGTCGATGCTACGCTATTTACGACGTTGGCCGACGACGCGCAACTAGACATTGTGGTAAGTGGTCCGTGGTCCAAGCACGGGCGCATTTGTACTGAAGAGCCACAGAGCGCGTCGAAGATCGTCGATTTCTTGAAGGCAATCAAGTCGAGTCGTGTGGAAGAGTATAGACTAGCGTGTCTTTCGCGTTTTCCGCTGTCGACGATGTTCATGACGCAGTCGGAGCTGAGCGAGAAGCAGAAGCAAATTGTAGAGGGTACTCCTCTTGTCGAAGTAGAGAGGTTGGAGGTTGTTCCCTGATTGGAGGATATTTGGTTCAGTCCGCGGAAATAGATCCTTGCTCAGCGTGTCTATGCATGGCCTATGCTTCATGTAGTCGTGTCGACGATTTTTCTTAAGTTGTGATGAGATTACTCAAATTCTCGTCAATGTTGCTAGATGATGACTGACCCTGTCTTGTGGATTCATTCCCACGTATTCGTGACCGACATGTCACTTCCTTCAGTCTACACACGAATCGACGAGATGGTATAACATACGGGCTACGACGCGCCTTTAGTATGCATGCCGAATTCCCTTAACGACTTTTGGCTAATTGATTGTTTTGCCTGATAGTTGTTCCCCCTTCAGTATCACGAAGAGTTGACACCTCAACGTCAACCGCGATGTTCCCTTAAGTGGTTTGAAAAGATGGCGAGATGGCGAAAGCATCAACCACAGTGTGCCAATGCTCCAGCCCCAGGGGTAATGGAGAGGCGCACTCGCCCCTCTTCGGCGTAGACTTCCGTCAAGTTCACCCTGCAGTCGGGCTACTTTCTACCGATATCAGCCACACAGGGCGTTTGATGTTCCATGCAAGCTCTAGTACGCATTGCGCTATCTACCAAGCGCATCAATTAGCCACTCAAAACATCGGTAGCAACAGTTTTTTTTTCGGCTGCGCGTCTTGCGTCAATCCTCATCGTCTATCGCGCCAACGGTGGGCAGATATTTCTTCAAGCCGACAATGTTATCAACTGGGTTTGTATTTTCAAATCCCTGTATTCCGTCATTTTGTCACCTCTAATCACTCCTCTGTGAATGGCTGATAAAGCCTGGTAACGTGTTGCGCAATCCTTCCCCGGATGGCGACCCCCGCTTTCTCAAGCATAACGAAATAATGTTCTAGCGGGAGAAAGGCTGGGTGTAGCATCTGGTGTATTCCGACAGTACGTTAATATGAGCGATTTGCTCGATAGTCGCTGTACGTTCTCGCCCTCATGAATTACGGCTACATGCTGAAGGGTTACATAGGGGGTCGACGTCCCCAACAGGGGCGGGGAAGGGCTACTTACATCCTGCTTCGTTAGCCGCGCAATGCAATACTCGCTCAGTGGAGCAAGGGTGGTCTTGCGCCATCGTACGCTTCGGCTACGCAATCTGTACTTGTGGTCCTCCGTCTCATGACATATCCAATGGGAATTGCTCAACCATATGCAGTCCTCGCTCATACTCCAGGGACATGGTGTGCTTCCTCGCAGGTTGACCTTGGTACCTTTCTTTATCGCGCCGCCACCGCCCGAGGAAAGAAAACATATATTTAGGCAGCGGTATTCCACAGATGACCCACCCAGGCAGCCTTTCGATTGCAGACGGGACTTCTCATGGCCACTCCTACTCTACTCATGCATGTCCGCTCCAAGGCGGACTCGATATTAAGCAAGGACACCAAGGACACTGCAGATTCAGATGATTTAGTAGATGCGGAGCCGAAACCTTTCAAGCTTTCCGACTGGTTCTTTCGTCGTGGCGAGAAGATCGACCTCGATTCGATTGCTACCAGGAGATCGGTGTACGACGATCCTGCGTTGGCACCCCACTACTTGCCGAAAAAAGAGTACGAAAATCTTCACCGGTTCGATCCAAAAGTTCGCTGGACAGTTCGCGAGGAAAGGGTGAGCACTTCCGTGCTTCAATTTCTTCGTATCGCATCTAATGTGGTTACCAGTCTCTCGTCCGCAAGATTGACTGGAAGGTCATGTTATGGGCTGCCATTAGCTTCTTCTCCGCCCTGAACCTCGATCGCGGCAATCTCAGTCAAGCCAATACAGACAATTTCCTTCCAGACTTGGGCATGACAACGGACGGCAAGTCTTTAATCTCGGCTACATTACTGGCTTCGCTAATGTGATCGTCGGAATAGACTATAACACCGGTAACACGGTATTCAGACTTGCATTCCTTTGCGCTGAATTACCTTCGCAACTTATTTCGAAACGGCTTGGCCCCGACGTTTGGATTCCTATCCAGATGGTTGGTTGGTTGGAGTGAGTTGCACCCAGTCATGTTGGTCGACAGCTGGGCTAAGCATTGTTTATTGCAGGTATTGTCACCCTGGCCCAGTTTTGGCTTACGGGCCGTTCTTCTTTCCTTGCTTGCCGGGCTCTCCTTGGGTGAGCAACAACACGAACTATCGAATTTCTTGTGTGCTTACTTTCGCGTTACAGGATTTTGCAGGGCGGGTATGCCAACCAGTTGCTATATTAAGACTTCAGAGATTGACGGGCTTTCTAGTTTCATTCCGGATCTTATCTTATATCTCTCTTGTTCGTCTTCCTGATTCCCTTGGAGGTTGATCATTGCTAATCTCTGGATTAGATTTTTACACTAAAACCGAGCTACCGTTGCGATTGGCGTTCTTCTGGATGTCATCGAATGTGTGCACCATCGCGGCCAGTTTCCTTGCGTTCGGCGTTTTGAGGCTGCGAGGTCATGAAGGCAAAGAGGGTTGGCGGTATGCACATTTCATTACTCAGCGACCTCCACGATCACTAAAGTCTCTCGCTTAGCTGGCTCTTCTTGGTCGAGTACGTTCACTCTCTCAATCTGCGATGAACTCCCCCTCACCGTTTCACAGAGGTTGCATCACCCTTACCGTCGGTATTGCTACGTTCTTCAAAATGCCGCCCTCTCCGACGGACACGAAGAAATGGTACCGTCCAAAAGGCTGGTTCACCGAGCGAGAAGAGTATATCGCCGTTTCCAGAATTCTCCGAGATGATCCCACCAAGGTATACCCCATATGCGTCACATTGCGCGCATTTGACTGACCAACATCGTTACAGGGTGACATGCACAATCGTGAGGGTCTGACACTCAAACGATTGTGGCAAGCTATGTGCGATTATGACCTGTGGCCCTTGTACATCGTGTCAGTCCTTTCCTCCTTCCTTTTGCATCTATGTATTCTAACGTGTCATGCAGCGGATTGCTCTTTGGTATCCCTATCTCGCCGCCTGGATCTTATCTTACGCTCTCGCTTCGTAACATTGGGTGGGTTTCTCATTGCTTACCCGCCTCAGCCACACGTCATACCCACACCGCTTCACTTAGATTCAATACCTTCCAGACCAATTTGCTCGCTATACCGTCAACAGTCGGAAATATGATCAGCATGCTCGCAATTACCTTGATCTCCGAGGTCGTCAATGATCGTTCCTTTGTCGCCATGGGTGAGGATATATGGGCACTACCGTTCTTGGTAGCCATATACTGCCTACCCGACAAGCCAAATCAATGGATATACTTTGTACGCTTTTCTCTCTTCCTACCGTTTTGCTACCTAATGTAATGTGTACCCAGGGTCTTGCATCTGGGCTGCTTTCATACCCGTACACTCATCCAATCCAAGTGAGTTACTCAACATCTTAAACGACCCGTTCTTATGTTGTGTTTCAGGTTGCATGGTGCTCTCGCAACGCGGGTGCGGTCGCAAGTCGGACGGTCAATGCCTCACTGTACAATATGTACCTACCCTCCCACCCCTGCCCCGTAATCTCTCTGACCGCCCCACAGGTTTGTTCAAGCAAGTGGAATCATTGCAGCACAGATATACCGCAAAGATGATGCACCCAGATGTTCGTCGCAATATACGGGACTATTCATCACCTCTCATTGACCCTTTACTCTCCAGACCGCCGCGGTAACACGATTCTCATTACTATCTGCGTCTTTAATATCGTCGTCTTGTATCCGGCCACAAAAGCGTACTATATGTGGCGCAACCGCCAGCGCGCCAAAATATGGGATGCTATGACTTCCGAGGTGAGTCTAAGGCTACTTGTTCTCTCCCTCGAATCGGATCTGACGCACTGTGTTCGGTAGGAAAAGTCAGCTTATCTACAAACCACTAAGGACATTGGAAACAGGCGTCTCGACTTTAGATTTGCCCACTAGATCATCACACCAAGACTCTAGAGACACACCTCCCACATTTCGCCATTCCGTCAGGATTGAAGAACGTTGTAGATTGACAAATGTTGTTGCAAATGTAAACATGAAATTGCGAAAGAGATGAATGTCGTTGCAATTTAGTCCGTCCGAGATGTTGATTTTAAGCCGTAGAAGTAACGTTGAACGATACAGTATTGGTTTTAGCAGATAACGCAGTCCTCCTTGAAACTTAGATTGTACATAGTTTTGTCAACGATTTTCTCGATCTTCTTCCAATCGGATCGCCGTTGGACGAATTCGTATATATCCTGAAATGTAATCTTCGCCTTTAATCACAACGGCTAATGAGATTTTGGGCTCACCTCGGGTCGATATGCACCACCATAGCGTGTAACATCCCGGACGATCTGAGCAAGGTCCTTCGCATCTTCTACAACGAAGACGTGCCCCAGCATCTTCAAGTGAGAAAACTCGCTCGTTATTGTTTGAACCTTAGTTGAAGAGGTACCATATCAGCAGGTCGTGTATACAGTTGGGGGAAGAGTCACTAAGTCACCTTGAGTGATGCGATGAATGTATGATAAGTGTTCAAATCCGCGATGACCTGGAAACCACCGCTAAGCGAGATGATCTGGCGTTTGATGTGTTTCTGGAGAATACTAGCGAGGTCGTTTGTTCCGCGCATGTTGGTAAGTAGAGCGAAATAGTCTCGCTTACGCGATCAACCGTATCCCAACCTCCTGATAGAAGACTTCCAGCACCTCCTTGCTCGTGCTCCCCTTCAGCAATTTGCAATGCATGTCTAGGCACTTGATAGCTTCGGTGCAAGCCGGCGTAGGCCCTAGATCGAGGGGTGCATCTTCCGGGGGGTAGTATTCTCGTGGTTTTGTCAGTTTGGTGATGATATGCTCCACCTGTTCAATTCTTCGAATCAATGAATACTCCGTGGGAGGAGGCCGGTTCTGCCAACCTGGTTCATAAGCAGCTCAGTCCCAGCGTTGAGCCCCGCTGCGACGGAATCGTCCAAAGAATTTTCGAACCGCTTCTTCTCTCGCACGACAGCATTCAGAAAATCCGTTTTGTCGATATGAGGTGCCTGGAAAAGCCACGAGCGTGCGTCGGTCATATAGGGAAAAGCAAGCGCCGAAAGGCCCTACCAACTCTTTATCAAAGTACACCTGCACCATCGATTGTATAGTGTCTCCAATATGTACCAACTCGAAGAACTGGACCAAGGGCGCCACGCTCGTCGTGTCCTCGTGATCGGCCGGTTTATACGACGTTATTTGCAGTGTGGCTCTACGTGCGAGTTAGGCGCTTCAACCACCTAGTTATGGAGGAGCGAAGCAAGAATACGCACTGAGAGAACCCCTTGATGACGTGGCGCTCGCTCAGTATTTGCAGGAACAGGATGAATATCTCCTCTATAGTGTCTCGGACGCGGTGCCCATAATGTCCGGGGTAGCCCGCGAATGTCTCGACCCTCTTCAACGCCTCGCGGTCTGCGTGGATAAGTTCTAAGGAAACATCTAGTGATAAAAGCAAGTCGAAGTTGGTGCTGGCGGCCACTTGTCTAGCAGATGCAGCCGTTGTCGATGTCGATGTCGATATTGAACCTTCAGATCCGCGCGTAACCGAGGAAGCGACGGACGCTAGTCATTGCGTGAGCAGTAAGCACAACGTTACCTCTAGGCAGGGTGAGGTACTGCTACTTACAACGTTTCTCACCTGACGACCGCGTAGGTGCGTCGTCGTCGTCGTCGTCGCCAACTTCAAACAACGCCTCTCCATCTTGATCCAACTTCTTGGAATACCCATCGCTTGGTGCGGAGCCTCCCCATCGTTGCGGATTCAGCATCGAGATGCCTTGAACAGCAGCGGACCCGCCCGTAGTCAGTGCAGCTCCGACCGCACCGACCGTACGCGGCACGATCGTCACAGGAAGCAGAAGCACGGAGGTGAACGACGCAAGCACATTCCGCTTGACTTGCGCTGGGTTATGCGAGCCGAGGAACCGAGCTTGCGACGTCGATTCGGCGACGCTGATGCCGGCGTCGACGGAGCCGCTGCCTGCATTCTGCGAGGAGCCAAGGCTGTTATTTGCATGGTTAGCATGGTATAAGGGTTGCGACTCACGCCCTTCTCCCACGCCTTGCAGATTACTTCGAACGCATGTTTGGTTGACTCGACTTCTTCGTCAAGGTATTCGTCCACGTTCGGTTCGAACATTTTATACCTGGGCGGTGAGAGTGGGCATCAGTCAGGCCTTGAGAAATTCTGAGTTACGCACACTACGTCCTCTGCTCTAGTTTTTGAGACCGCCGAGTCTTCCCGCACTGAAGCCGCCTGCATCACCGCATCGACCATTCTCCATGCCTCGCGAAACGTGGCGGCAGCGGCTTTCAGGTAGGTGTCATTCGACACTTCGCGCGCACGAGTGAGAAGGGCTGTTATATATTCACCGACCTTAAAATTAGCCTTTCAGTACTGTCGAGTCCTGGATCGGGAATTTAGCATACCACGTCAGTGGCCAGTCGATCGGCAAAGTTGAGCAAGACTTCTGAGGCAGGGGGAAATACCCTGACTGCCAAAGAGCCGTTCATGCGAATTGCTTCAAGTACATGAGTCATGAATTCGTCCATTGCATCGAAATCCAGTACACCATCCTTTCTACACGGTATATTATCAACGGAAATCCGAACCTCCAACGAGCCAATCACGCACTTAAAATTGTCCAGAGGCTCCCAGTTACCTTGCTCGTAGAATATCTCCCGCTTCTCTGCCCACACCTTGCCCATCTCCCAGTCGCCCGTTCTATCCCATACTTCCCAACTAGATTCAGCGGCCTCTCTCATCGCGTCCTCGTCTCCGTGCTCGTCGGCGATATCAAACGCTGTCAGGGCGTTGGAGTCGAACCGATCCATAGCGGCCCGCAACGAAGAGAACAGCGTGTCCCATTTGCGAAGCGGCTGGATCCGGGGCGACAGCCAACAAGAGAGGAGGTGAAGGGCCTTTGCTTGGCTTCTGAGCGAGGACGTTGAGTTTGCGGCCAGAGCAGAGAGAACCATGTGCGGCGGCGCCGATAAGGCCGTGGTGAGTGGTCTGAGCAGTCGGTGCGCTCGCATGTACATCGTTCTCGGCGTGACGCGGGTGGGGACCAGCTGCGGCGTCGGAAGAACCATACGGGCAATATCGTCGAACCCACCGCCGACAAAGTCCCCCATTTCTTCAACAGGCGGGTTATTCACAATATCCACAGAGGCGAACTCCCCGAATTCATCATCTACTTCCAAAGTAGGCGGGGCCGCTGATTTGATAGCGCCAGTTTTGCCTTTCGAGTTGGCCTCCAGTTCGTCCAAGACGTCTGAAAGGGCGTACTTGTCTACGCCGAGCGCGGCCCATCGTGCTTGCCAGATCTTTTCGTCTTGTGCCAGCGCCGCGGTCGCATGCGAGCATCGTGAGTACGCCGGGAAGTCGGGAACCGCCAAATGCGCTAGAATGAGAAGATGCAAGTCCGATGGGAGCCTTCCGACAAGAGGCTGGGCAATGGCTGGCTTTGGTCCCTGTCCACGAGAAAGTAGTCGAGCGCTGGCGGAGGTTGTAGCGTTGTACAGCCTCACGGGCTCGAGGGTAGCGAATTTATCCATGTTTTGTACGTCGGGTTTCTGTCCTAGCACATCGCTTGACCTTTCAGCAGCGCCGGATCCGACCGTCGTCGTTGTCGTCGATGTCGCTGCGCAACGCAGCGCGCCGCGCCGCCGTGCCGTCGGTCACATAAATTCTTGCTTAGGTAATCAAATTTCTTCAAGCACATGCGGACGTAATAACGCTGTAGCCCCGAACTAGTACGAGGAAGATGACTCCCGCCACAAGTCGCGATAAATTACCTCCTGGAATAGCTGGCGAATGGGTTGGGTTCACAGAAGGAGGTCAGAATCCTTGGAGAATACCAGATCAAACGCGATACTACACGAACGCCTATATCGTTCGAGATGGCCAGGTAAGGTAACCCAGGTCTCGATGTTCAATTTTATTCAGTCTTTCATTTCGTACGCTGACTTGAAGTATGCGGTGTTAGATTCTTCTGGGCAGGAAGAAACGAGGGATCGGACTTAATTAGTACGAGACGGTAAACTGTCTACTTGTCTATCCGTCACTGATCAGCTTCTATGGCGTCGAAGTTACAACGGGTTCGGTAAAGACGTTGAATGTCCTCTACTCCTGTGTAGCTCAGAACATTGCTTTACAGGTGGCAAAGTTGAAGTCGGTGAAAGCTCTAAGCAAGCCGCTCGGCGCGAACTCGAGGTTAGCACCACGAGTGTCGCTTTCAGCGCTAATTAAATCGTACTACTGGTATCGGACTTGGTCTAGGAAGAAGCTGGCATAACCGCCCCGCTCGATCAAGTTGGTACCCTCTTATTCACCAAAGAGGGTGTCGAATGGACATTCCACATCAACATATACCGCGCGGAGGAATATGTAGGGGAAATAGTAGAGTGAGCAACGGAGAAAACCTCTACTTGTGTGCCGTTGACGCTAATCAGCGTATGAGAAATAGAACAGAAGAAATGTGTCCCGAGTGGTTTCCTATTAGCCGGATACCGTACGATCGGATGTGGGGCTCCGACAAGTACTGGTTGCCTCTTGTTCTGTCGAAGAAACCTTTCATCGGCCGCACAGATTTCGATGCGGACAACCATCTTCAAAAGTGGTGGTTTGGCCACGATGGTGGGGCGGTGTCAGCATAGCACACTCACACCCTTCTATTTGCCTATACTCAATAATACGACGATGACCTGATGTACATGTGACGATACAAACAACAGTATAGAAT
The DNA here is from genome assembly GCA_029467805.1 of Pleurotus eryngii var. eryngii. Taxonomy (NCBI): domain Eukaryota; kingdom Fungi; phylum Basidiomycota; class Agaricomycetes; order Agaricales; family Pleurotaceae; genus Pleurotus; species Pleurotus eryngii. The sequence goes on along the minus strand of SZVJ01000005.1, from coordinate 598,735 downwards.
GCAATCGACCGTGGTGAATCTCACTTCTCCCAATACTCCATACCGACAAGATATTCATAGTGCTTCAAAACCTTGGCAATATCAACGAAGGTCAAAAACTTAGATGCTTTCAATATCTGAAGGGGGGAGGGTCGTGTCTCAGCCAATGACGTGCGGGATCAAGCAGCATACCACGAGGTGCCATCGCAGAGCGTCCCAGCCAGCTGCGCGGTGAATCATTCTCCAATACTCGTCGACGAACATGATGACGCCCTGATAATAATCTGCCAGAAACTCCATCCTAGGTCTCGCATCAGGAAACGCCAAGGATCAACAGCACCGACGTGAATATCGATATCAAACGCACCGATGAAGAAATATCCACCGCCCCCACAATGCAAGCACGACTTTCAGCTCATCCGCGATGTGGTCTTCGTCAAACATCTCTTCTTCGATGTCGAGAATATACCACGCCATGAGTCCGAATGGCTCCATGGGCAAGGTCCCCAAGAGGTCGTACAGTCGCGGGCCTCCCGGGCGGCACGAGTAGAACATTGTAGGGCCACCGTATTCTGATACGTAAGGGAGGTAAGGGTATCGCGCGGCCGGTCCTAAAGGATTTTCCTTCGGCGGTGGCGTCGGACAGCGAGCGGGTAAGTTGGACGGTCTTGATGGCGGAGGGCATGTTGCTTGAGGCGGCTGCGTACCGGTAGGCGAAGGTTTCTCAGAGAGGTAGATAGTGGCCGGCAATGGTGTTTTGGGCTTGATTTCATGTGGCGACGCGCTAGCATCTGGGTGGGCGGCTACTGGATCGCTGAGATTGGTTGCTGGTGACGACGGCGGGGGCAACTGGGGTTGTGATGAGCGCAAATGTGCGGAGGGAGGCAATACAATCAACGGTTCCGCCGGGGGCGATGTCGGAGGGGGTAGTAATGGTACTGATGAGATATTCACATATGGGACAGAAAGCTGCGTCTCATCTAAGGCTTGTGCTGCCGAAGGGGTTCCGGGTGTGGTGGAAGGGGGTGACGCTACCTCTTCAAGTAGCGCTGCAACTGCAGATGCTTCCGCTTCATCGGACACGCTCGGCCTAGGAACCTCATTAGGTTCGTCCATCTCATAATCGATATACTCAAGGGGAATGTCTTCGAGGGAAAGTCCTTCCCTAGATGACAGCGTAGGCTTAGCCATCCGAACCCGGGGTGCTCGTCAGGGCTGAACTCACATTTCTTCGATATTGGCGTCGCCGGTTAGCGTAATGGTGACGCGCCAGCACTTGCGGAAACCGTGATATATTCTGCTCGTTTAGAGAGGGGAAGGCGCTCACCATGGTCATGTCCATCCAATGCGCAAGTACCGCCGTATGATCCCACTCTAAATGCGCTGCAAGTGTTTCTCTGGTAGGGAATCGGCCGAATAAATTGCACAGCGGACAAAACAGACCGAGCCCTTTGACAGTATATTGAAGGTGTCCCTCATCAAGACGGTAGATCACCTCCAAGGAGAATTCATCATTGCCCTTTGGGTCGGTATCGGTATGTCTGCCTTCCTTTCGACACCTTAAGAGAAACCCCCGACGAAAGTTTCGCCGAAGGAAAGGGAGACATTTGGTGTCTTGCATCCGTCTCGTATGAAAGGTGAGCTTGTTGAACGCCTCAAGGAGTTCCTTGGGTGGCGCGGTACTTGGCGATGGATCCGAAGGAACATATTCTTCGGGGTCGAGTTGGTCGGTGTCATCGGAAGACGTGCTCCAGTCCGATTGGGAAGTATCGTCGCTATCAAGTTCGATAATATCATCATCATCAGTCGGAAGGTGCGTGCCCGCAGCAGTTTTCCGCGCGGCTTTTAGTCCGACTCCAGGGACCGCCCTTGGTGGTCGACCTCCCGGCCTCGTCATAAGCTTTCGCCTGTAGAAAGTAAGATCAACAATAAACGGCTTCGTGGTCAACTCAAACAGACAACAAACTTCAAATTGTTGGGAGTTACCCGATCGTCTGGTTCAAAGCATATCACATTCGACGAAGAGGAGGAGGAAGAAGAGTCGTCCATGGTTGGGGTGGGCGGGGGAGGAAAAAGGTTGATGGTGGTGGTATTTGTGGAACTACGTGAGTGTTTGGAGCTCGATCCAGATACTGTTTTTCTGCGAACTTGCCGAAGTGGACTACGGGTAGGCGTGAATCCAGCGCTGCGATGGCGGCCTCTGCGTGAGGGTGACCCAAGGGCCGGCGTGTCCGCGAATGTTCTCGTAGGATGAAACCGATTGGAAAGGGCGGTTGTTCCATGCACAACTTCACGAGGTCCGCGAGCCTCAGTTCCGCGATCAAGTCTGATCGTCGGAGTCATTCGCTGTGACGGCTTTGCCTGAGAGCTCTTCTTGATACTGTGGGCAATCGGCGGGACAACCCGTCCGGCCGTCGCCTTGCGCTGGACCTGTTTGCCACTGCCGGCGCTAGCTGCCAGTGAACCAACAAATCCCCTTGCGCTAGCTGCCTTTCTGGCTATACTGAGTCCATTAGTGCATCGAGCACATTAATCACGAGTTGCACTTACTAGCGACCCATGGCTTGTCAGATGAGAATGGATTCCCGCCGGAACGAAAGTCTGTTGCGAGTCGACTGGAGCCAGGAGGAGCGTGGTAGCTCCGGCCAGCCTTTTTAGCTACCTCTGTCCTTTGGGTTCGTGCGGGTATAGTGGACGGTGCTCCCAAAGGTTGTATGGGGAAGGTTGGGATCCTCTCGGATGTCGATGTGGTTTTTGGGGTGAGCTTGCGCTTGCGGATTGTCGCGGGTATTGTTGCTACTTTGCGAAGGGACCGGTCCTCAATAGGCATGGTGCTGCTACACTGTGTTAGAACCTCAGTTTGACGTAACAGTTAGTATATGATTCTGTGTCTACCGTCGGAGGTGCTAGCTGGGTGCAGTGGGACTCGCGTGGCAGTTACTTCCGAGAACGTTGAGGACGTGGGGCCGGTCAACGAATGCTGACTCAGCATCATAGGCGCTGAGGAACAAGGTGCCAAGAATAGCCGCGTGTTGTTGCTTGCTTGACATCGCCATATTGAACAAAGGACACAATAGCGGAAAGACCGTTCATTGTCCTCGAGGTTAGATAAAATGAGGACAATCCCTTCAGAGTTCCCCACCTTCTTCTGCCCCCGTCGAGCCAGGTGCTTCTTGCTTTTCCTAGACGTTTCCCAGTTCCGTTCCATATTCACGACTATCTTCAACTTTGAATAATTTCTTCAATTGGCTTTTTTTACGAAACACCGAAATATACAACATATTCAGGATGTTCTATCCGTCTGCCCTCGCCCTCGTCGCTCTTTCGTTCTTCGCCACCATTGCCGTCTCTGCGCCCACTTCGCCTGACGCTGCCACCCTTCTCAAGAACGGCCAGGAGGCCCAGGGTCTCAACTTTGCCTTCCGTACCCTCAGCGCCAACGACAATTGCACTAGTGCGTTTCTCTTCTGCAGACGCGACAAAGTGTATTTAACTGACCACCGTATTAGGCGGAGACACCGGCTGCATTCTCGGTGCATCCGCCCAGTGCGTCGATGGGAAATGGGACGTCACCAACTGCCCCAGCCAGACCCGCTGCTATGCGCTGCCTTCTTTCACCGGAGAAGGAACTGTTAGTACTTTTTTTTTTTTGCTAGAAGCACGCACATTCTCAACGTGGCTTTCCATTTTCAGTTCGTAGCGTGCACGAGTGAGCGCAACGCCCGCTCATTCATCGACGCCACCGGTGCAGAGGGAGGAATTGCTGTTGCCCCGTCCGACAGCACAAACAGCGCCAACTCCACAGCATCCGCGTCCTCCATCGTGTCCTCGTCGATCGCCGGAGCCACCGCGTCAATCAGCAAGTCTGTGGACGAATCCCCCAAGACCGTCACGGTGACCTTCTTCCCATCTTCCTCCTCATCCCCGGCCATTGCGATATCCACCAACCTCCCTGCGCAGACGATCACTGTCGCCCCCGCCGCGGCGTCCAGCCTCGTCGCCAGCATCACCGCCAACACCGCATTCTCCGTCGTCTCCGTCATCCAACCCAGTGGTGCTGCTTTCCCCGCTGACGCCCCAAACGCGAAGCCAGCAGCTACCACGATCAAGTTGACCGCTGCAGCTTTGCCCGCACAAACCACCGGCGCTGTTGTTGCTGCCAACAACGCTAACGCGTATGGGTACTGAGTACCCAATATCTGCCAATTGTCACGAACAATGCATGTTTTGTAGCTATTAGCAAGGGAAACATTATTGTATTATTGTAGTTGAAGGCAGAATATTAACCAACCGACGGCTCATGCTGAGTAAAGTATTGATGCGAGGATCTCATCGTGGACAGCGCATGCAGGTCTGTGTATGCCGCACTGCGGAGGACTTGTACAAGGTGTAGTGAACGTAAGCGAGAGTGAGTGTGACGACGACAGTTCCGGAGGTCAAGATGGCGGAGGCTTGCTTGGTTGGATAACGTAATTGGGACCAAGTACTGCGACGGGCTGGATATACGTGACAGCGCAAGCTGGCGAGGCGGAGCGGCAGAGACGAGGGACTCTGATCACCTTCAACACTAGATTGACTTTCGCAGTCCTAAAACTGCGAAGCTACGATTTGCTCCCATCCCTCCTGCGACGACAGAAGCGGATACTGATTTGATCAGGCTGGCGTTTAATGCGTCCTGAACACATCCGCCGATCAGTCGATATCAGTTTTAGGGCTGAGAAAGTCAATCCAGCGTTGGAGCCGATTGCATCACTCGTTTCGGATACTCCAGCCATCCAACTCCAACGGCTACACCTCTCCAGCCGATGGCAATAGGGCGTCGTTCCAATGCGTCGTTCAGCCAATCGCACCTCACCTTCAAGAACTGTGTCGTCACGCCCAACACGCCGCGATTTTCGCGCCTGCCGTCCACGCATCTTGTCCAAGACCCCAGAAGCGCGACATGGATGGACCTGCTAGGTGCACGAACCCAAAGCTCTATCGTGAGAAGATAACGTGAAACAATGAGGACGAGGGAGACCGCAGGTGGACCCGCGTGTTATCCAGATGCCCAGCCTGTAGGAGGTTGCACTCAAGGCTGATTTCCCAGAGCCCATGGGCATTCTGAAACTTCTGACAGCCCCGCTTGCTCGCACGGTTGACATAAACCCCGCTAGGATCCGTGGTACAGAGGCCGTAGTGTACGCGTACTCGTTTTTCAAGGTTAATCAGGTCTCAAGAACGCCAGTTCCCCTGCAGCGAGTAGCATTCAGCCAAACGAGCCTGGACTCCATCTCGCCCTCAGCAGGGATGGCAGTGATAGCCGGAATCGAGATCGAATCGCGCTCCCTCTGGGCATGCCCATCATAGCTCTGCGCCTCGACAGCGCCGACTCCTCTGACAATCTGCCTCTCCCCGCAAATGATTGACATCATCATCCCTCTCTCTAATTCACACACTCTGGACATACTTCGCGGACCATACGACGCCTTTCTCCCACTGCTGCTGATCCCGTGTTCATTAATTCCCCAGCTCTTAGGACATTGGTTTTGGATCGCCGCAGCAGGAAGCCGCGCAACAGCACACTGCGTAAACTTGAATGACTGGCTGATCCAGAGGCCAGCGCTAAGATGTAGAGCGTTGGAACGTCTTTCGATCGTCGGTTGCCCTCACATGAAGGCACCCATAGAAGCAACGCTGCAGAGTTCAGTCGGAGTTCGAGACGTAGTAACGACATCTACCCATTTCAATAAAAAAGGTTTCGGACAGCATAGCACGCTTGATTCATTGAATCGACTTTCGTGGTTACAGCGCTTCCTCCGCCAACCAGCGCCGAAGCATCTCCAGAGATTCTTTTGGTTTGTTGTACGGAACCTCGATACGTATGATCCACGCGTCAGGGCTCAGAGTAGTGCCACCACCACCGAAGCGATGACTTACCATATGCCCAGCGGCTTCCACCGTAGCGAACGTCAAACCCTTCGCACTACGCGTCCTACCCGCGAATTTCCCGTCGACTACCCAGTCGCGCAGGGGCTGCCTGTTGAACTCCTCCTTACCACTCCACTCCATATCCAGCGTCCACCGCTCGTTTCCCACCCAGTGCGCGATCCAGTCATAGGACCCCGCATATATCAAGACACGCATGCCCCGCTCGAGCAAAGCCGCGACGTGCTCGACCGACGTGTGCATGTGGTCCAAATTGCTGGAAGAACGCGTCGTGTAGTTCCGTGTTCACGAGCTCGAAGTTCCCGCCGGCGGGATCGGCTCCGATGAGTTCGCGCGTGTCGGACGCGTTCAGGAACTGTTGGATGTGTCTGGGGACGTTCAACGTGTTGGGCATTGGCGTCTAAAGGGATAGTCGAGAGACGAACGAGAATCAGCCGCACCTCGTTAGGGAGTAGCAAAGCGAGTCCGGGTCCTCGCATTTCTGAGTGATATCGTAGGGATTCCATCCTGTAAAAAATGTCAACATGACTCAGCCCCTCGAGCACCCCACGACCAACCAGCAGCAACGTATGGCCCTCCGAGAGCCGCCTGGCAGGTCGCAACAGCAGAGTTACAGTCGATCCCATCGAAATGGTCGATACATGAGGCTTGTATCCACTTCTTGCATCGTGGGACCTTGTCGCGGGGAGTTCATAGAAGAATCAAAGGTCTTTTCAATCGAGGCTTACCATCTTCTTGGCTGCCACGCAAGTCCTGTAAAGTGCGTATTGTCGGTGAGCCACGGGTGCCATAGATAGTAGAAAACAAAGAACCGCGTACGAGATATCAAGAACCGGACGTCCTATCTTCGAGCACTCAAAATCGGGCCAAGATAGCAGCACAGTGTACATATTCGTCCACCCATTTCCTGAGGAACGTTTTGTGGGGGATACGATAAAACGGCCGAAAAAGCACACACCGATCATGATAGAGGTCAGGTTAATCGGCGTCAGACCTTGTTCTACGAGTCTTGCGTTCTGATCGTATATTTCGGAAGGCGTAAACTGGCAGATAGCGTCCCTAGAGGAAAATAAAAATCTCTCAACTCAATCTCAAGGCGTAGCGGTCTGCAGCTCACGGCATATGATTCGCCCGTCAAGTGGAACGCACGACCTTTGAACTTGGTGAAATGCTCGAAGAATAATCACCGTAAACGCAGCGATATCCTTCGCTGCGTCTTCCGTCGTCTCCTATGGTTTTTTCAGATAGTCAGAGGGTCGCCCCCCCCCCCCCCCCCCAGTGGGAACAAGATGGCCTAGCTGACCGCCGTCTCCCCGAATTCAGCGTACGAAAATCCAGTGCCGACTGGTTGGTCGATGAAGAAAATATTGGCCTTCGTGTTCCATGATTCCGGGTGAAACTTGGGCCCCTCCGCATCCAACACGCGGCAAGGACCGAGCTCCATGAGAAGGCCCACAGACGACGAACCCCCAGGTCCGCCATTAGTCCACAGCAACACATCGTCCTTATCGGGTTCGCTCCTACTTTCAAAAAAGTAGAAGAATAGATGGCGCGCTCGGACGTCAATGTATCCCGTGTACGCCCTAACAATAATCAGACGGTCACGGAGTTGACGTTGGCATATTATTATTCAACAGGGCTGCGAAGTACTAGCATACTTTACCGTATCATCGCACCACCGAGTCCTTTTGATTCTCACTCCGTAGCCTGGCAATACTGGATGCCCGAGGATGCTGAATTCCTTGTCTGACAATGCGTCCAGCCTTTCCATCGGAGTGAATAGGCCGGATTCATAGTAGCGCTCTCCAAAACCTTGATGAATCGGTTCTTGAACTTGGAAAGCGAACGGCGAGGGGCCTCGCAGGTTCGACCTTTGCGCCCCCACTAGCACGGCAAAGCACAGTAGGATAGAGTTGGCGATAATCATGAGTTGGAGAAAGAGGGAATGGAAGCCTATGCGACACTCCCAGCAACATATTGCGGCCCAAAAGTGGAGATTTCTCAGCCATCATGTTCCCCCACATCGTAGAATGTGGTTCAGGTGACTCACTCAGCGCCCTTGGAGTGTTCACACGGAAGATCGATGTTGATGAACCCTTTGGGGTATCTGCGCAGTCCCATCGTGCATAAATTGTCCCACAGCGCGGAAGAACATGACATGGATCTATTATTGATGTGGGAATTGCAGTGCTTCGAGGTACGGATTTTCTTTGTGTGAGATTTCTTTGAGATCCTTACTTCTATTGTCTGTTATCTTCGTGTTACAATTCGGACTTGCATTTGCATAGCAGCGACAGATTCGAAAGACATCGTCCGAGATGCACTTCGAGGTTGGAAAAACAAAGCGTAGACACCAGCTGTTGTGGCTTCACCTAATGTCGTTCACCTGAACGGACACGTTGCAGGAGAAGATTAGTATGATAAAACGATCGTAGGGAATAGTAAATACAAAACGCGCGAATACATTATTAATATCAAGACTACACTGTCGTCGAAAAGTCAGCCTACCGAAGTCCATCGTCCAACCAGAGAAAGAGGACTCGCCACTCCGAATATTATATCTTTAAATATGAAGGCCGTCATGATCGCACTCTGCCATTGCCTTCCATCTCCAGCTCGACGAGCATATCAACAACTCTGTCTCTGGCATCTTCCAACGCCAATGCGACGACGCCGTCTTCCTGCCACACCGATCCAGATCTTGATGCTTTCCTTTCGTCTGCACAATCAACCAACCCCTCAGCCTTCGGCCTGTCCTCCACGTTACAGTCGAAGACCGCATTACCCAAGGCCCGCCTCAAAGCATACACGACACGTATGTCTTTCTGGCTTGGACTCGGCGGCGGACTCAACAAAATTGACACGCCCGAGCAATTTTGGGCACCGCTAGAATTAGCGTCATGGTGCCCAAGACGCCTCGAGTGCGAGAGAATGGATGATGGGAAGATCTTTCGATAGAGGAGGATAGCGTTGAGTAATGAACGGATTTCGCCGTTGATGCCTTCTCCGATAGAATCTTCCTGGTTCGTAAGGTTGTGGGTAGCCTCTAGGCCATCCCCGTTGGTCTGCAGGCGTTCAAGTATATCGCCTAGCTCGGCCAAGCTTCCACCAAGACTCCGAGCAGCGTCGATTGTTTTCCTCTTCTCAGCTACGGCGGTCTCCTCGTCCCAGACGTCGCCGAGCTCGACAGTGCTGGTATATTGCCCGCCGCGAACCGGCGTTGTAGACGATGACGACGACGAAGGAACGACGGTCGAGATGAATTGCATCATCAAATGCTTCTTGGTCCTCTCCTTCACAAGTGTCCCAGCCAGAGCACCCAACGGTGTGAGCGTATACCGCTCCGTCTTCCCTTTCCCAATATTCACGTCCCTCAACCGTTTCGCTGCCTCTCCGACCTCCAAATCCCTCAACACCAATTTTTCGTACTCTCGAACCCCCCGATTTCCATCATTCACCAGTCCACTTGCAATGTCTCTCCTCTTCTCAGGGATACCGGCGCAGAGACCTGCTTTCTCCCTCGCGCCTTCCCACAGGGCGATAGCGTTCTTCCGACCGAAGATGGGGATGTCATGAGCGAGAAGGGCGAGCGTTATATGATCCGAGGCTGATGCGCTCAACCACGATATGTAAGTACGCATTTGGATGTATGTTTGGATACGCGTGTAGAGCGAAACTTGAGAAGGTCCTGCGAAAGATAAACGCAGCGTTAGAAATATGATTCGACCGTAATAAAATCTCAAATTACCTCCAAGCACAGCGAGTTCCCCTAATCTTACCCAAGCTCTCTGCTCCAACCCCTTCCTCTCAAATCCTCTCCCTTTATCGCTTCCAGCATTCACCCTTCTCCACAGCCTCAGAGAAGAAGATCCCGCTTTTGCAGCGTTCAAAGCATTCCTCAACCCGTCTGCTTCATTCGGTGTTCCTCGCCTGGCTGGGGCAAGTGCTTCAGCAAGCGTCAGAGTAACTTGGGGTTGCGCAGGGACTACGCCAGACTTCGAGACCAGGCCGACTTTAAGGAGGACGGTGTTGAGTTCGTTTACAGCACGCCAGGGTTTCCATGGTACCCAAGGCAATATGACGGAAGCGAAAACAAGGGCGGAGACGAGGAGATGGAACGACTGGATGACTTCCTGCCACCCCCACTCAGACTGTGCGACATACGCAGCTTTCGCGTACGAGCTGTTTGGCAGGGGATTCAGTACGTGCCCATGTTCAGTATATTGACTAGAACCGGACGAAGAAGGCGATGTCGATGTGAGTGGGGAATTGAAAAATGAGAATAACGCGAAAGTCGCAAGAAGGTACTGTTGAGGATGGCTAGCTTTCCGATTGCCATTGTCGTCTGTAGGGGGTTGCATGGTAATGTCCTCCACCTTCAACGGCGATGAACTGGTGCTTGTGGACGGTGACGTATGGACCATGGTCACTGGGTGAGCGACAGTAGGCATCGGGGTCGGCGCTGTTGGCGGGGAGAGGATTCTTCCTTGGCCTACCACGCTTTCTCTTTTCGGGAAGAGCACCAGGCACTAGCACGGTTGTCGGAGATGCTGCAGCACCCGGCCGCGGTTGAATCTTTACAATCTTCTCCTTCGAGGTAGCTTTCGGGGCGAGACTCGTCTTAACCTTCTTCCTCTTCCTGCCGCCTTCCTCATCACTACCATCGTCGTCGCCCTCGTCTTCATCATCGTCTTCACCATCACTTCCATCGAAATCGCCCGGCTTGTTGGCAGCATCACGGCTCGTAACCCGAACGACCAATTCACTTTCGACCAGTTCATCCTTTTCAGGGCCGCCAACTTTGCTGTCCACACCCGTTCCCATTCGCGTAGGAGGTCTGAGCCCCTACAAGACCCGACAAAAGCGATTTGAGACCATCTTGTTCGTTCTTGAGGCGCTTCTCACGCTTCTTCAAAACGCTGGAAGCATGTGTCAAAAGGCGTCCACACAAGATATGTACTAAACGCACCGAATGTATTCCACGGCCTTACCAAGAACGTTAGCTTTGCTACACTTCCTCGCTACTCTGACACCGTCAACAAAATCCACGTTCATCAATGATATCGTCTTCTGTTTTATCTATGTCCATGGCTTTCTCTACTTGCTTAGCGTTCTTCGCATTCTTGCTATTCTTGCGATCCAGGACTCGAAGGGCTGGCACAGCCATTCGTAAGCTCTGGATGCGAGCATTCAGATTCGTCCGGTAGCGTCTCTCGATTGTGGTGTGACTTGTCTTCGGGCGACCGCTCGCGCTGACTTGTACTACGGATTCACTACTGCTGGACGTTTGGGCAGGCGACGGAGACGATGAAGTTGACATCGTAGGCCGAGGTAAAATTGGGATAGTCTTCTCTTGTGATTCCGGAGTCGGGACTAACGGCCGCTTCGAGTAAGGTGAGTGCCATCAAAATCGGTCGACAGACTTACCTGTCAAAGATAGTCCATGACCGCCTATCTGCGAACCTACCGGTACAGCATGCAGGACACCTGATGTCATCCTGACTAACTGAGCAAGTTCATCCGCTGCTGATGCGGGCCCCGAAAGCGGGTGTACTTAGTGGTTCTCGTTCTGGCATAACAGCAGTCGAGTGCTCCAGGACGGGTGATAGGGAAGCGCCAGACGATGAAGATGATGAAGTGACGCTGAGCCGACGTGGCTGAGGGACGGTCAGTGAATCTGCGAATGTCGACAACATGTCTCCATTGAAGGGGTACGGAAAATGGGATTCGTGATACGTGAATGGGTAGTGTTGCTCAGGAGACATGGCGCCTAAAGACGCAGCCGCAGGGTTATAGTGTAGTGCACTGGGGTCGATGGACATATTGGAAGCGAAATCCATGACGCCTGAGTATGGATTGACTAGTTGTTCTGATCCATTCCATAGCAATGATAGTTCTGACCAGTCGGGAAGATGGCCAGACGATTCGTTCTGCCCTGCACTCTTGAGGAGCAATTCCAAGGCGTCCGCTGGGTCCAAGCCCATCCCGAGGTCGGCAGTAAGTAAGGATGGTGAATTAAGATGCGAAGACGAAGACGACGAAAAGCTGGATTCTTCGCTGCTCGAAGACGTCGACGGCGACGGTGACGGGGCCTTGTGTGACATGCCGCTCGAATTAGCGTCGAGCAGCTATTTGAACGATGTGGTCGGGAGCAAGGAGGATCGTTCGATTTTAGTGCGCAAGTCAGGCCATTCTGGAAATGGGGTGCTGCAAGCCACGTGATATCCCTCAGGGGTTCAAAGTTTGCGTCTGCCGACTCGGATTAGTCAGTCAAGCTCTTAGCTCTCCGTTCAAATCCTCCTCAAAAACATGGCAAGCCATGAGCATTAGGCTCAAAGTCGCGCCATCTGCTAATACTCTCTGCAGATCATTCCAGTTCGCTGCTTTTCTTGCGGAAAAGTCGTAGGTGATAAATGGAACCAATACCTCGAATATCTGGCGAAAGACATGAGCGAAGGGTACGTCGTTGAATATATTCCCAGACGTTTCCATTACTTAAGAACGGGATAATGGAACAGTGATGCCCTCGACGAGCTGCAGCTGAAGAGGTATTGCTGCCGTCGCATGGTGTTGACTCACGTCGACCTCATTGAGAAATTGCTGCACTATAACCGTACGTACGTTTCATGTCTCTGGACTTTGTTCGTGGGGTTTAACAGGCACCACCAAACAGCTATGGAACGCTCGAAGGACAAATCTGGCTTCGGGGCGTCGTAAAGACAAAGCACAATACGAAGAAGACTCTTGGAATCTGGACCGGTAATGACATCGAAACACTCCCTTCGAGCCAGGCGTTCCTATGATGTAGCTGGAGTTTGGCGGGCATTGGTGATATAGGCCATCATATCCTTCTTGGTATCGCATTTTGTATGTACGTATGTCAAGGTACGCCTAGGCTGGCGTCATTAATGTACGTTTTTCGTCGACATACTGGAGCTGGGCGGTTCGCAGGTTCCCTTCACTACCTCATATCGCGGTTAAACCACTTCAAAGCGCTATATTTTTGTTTATCGTAAACGAAGTCTACAAGAAATCTGTAGGTTGTAAACAGTCCCAGGACGGAGTAGCGCTCCTCGGTCAGACAGAAAGACGGGGGAGCGAGATCATAGCTCTTTCATCTCCTTCATCTCCTCGGCGGTGGGTGCATCCAGAGGCGGAGCACTGGTCAGCTTGTCCGACCCCCCATTTTTGTCTCCCTCCAAACCCGATTGGTTCGATGTCGGCGGCGGCGGTACGCCGACGACGGTCGAACCAGGCGCTGGCGAAGGCGGCAACCCAAATATGCCTTGGAACATAGGCGGCATACCCGGCGGCGCAATCTGCGCGGCTACGTCTTGCTTCGCTTCCTTCGCTTTGGCCTTCCTCTGCTTCTCCCTCTCCGACTTTGCGAGGCGCTCCTCCCTTTCACGGGTGATCCACGCAGAAATACCGTTCAACGCCATATTTGGAAGCATCCTGAAAGAAAGGAGGTAGCCTTGGAGCTCTGCGACTGTGAACTCATTATCCGGGAACCGAGACGCGAATTCGTCTGCCAATGGGTGGTGGACGGACCCTTCATACGGCATCTTCTTCGACAATCCCTGCACTTCTTCCGGAACGGCAAAAAACCGGTTGAAGATTGCTGCTGCCTGATCCTTGCTCGCGAGCTTGTACTCCACCTTCATGTCGATCCGGCCGGGGCGCAACAGCGCATCGTCGAGTCTGTCAACATAATTTGTCTTTAAAATTCAAGAATTCCACCGGGCCCATGTCAGCCCGCTTTACGACGCACAACGCACGACGCGTAAGGATGCCGCACGCTCACCGTGGCCATAAATATCTTCCCGTTTTCGCTGTTCACACCGTCCAGGACGTTGAGGAGGCCCGACATCGTGACGGAGCTGCGGCCTGGCGGCGGGGGGATGCCCATCATCATGTTCTCAGCGACGCGCGAAGCTGACGCCTTCGCCTGTGCTTGTTTTTGCTCCTCCTCATCGTCACGGGAGGGGAATGCGCAGTCGATGTCCTCGATGAGGAGGATTCCGCGTTTTGGGGATGTTGTCGGCGGCCATTTGTAGCGTTACATCGGTGAGGCTAACGGGAAGATGGGCGGCATCAGCTACAGGACCCTCGGAGGCGAGTAATGAACTTACCCACTCGTCGAGGAGAGAGAGCGTATACAATTCAAGACCGAGCGCCCCTGCCTGCAAACAGTTGGTAATTGATTCCACAGATCACAAGAGCGGACACACCAAGGCATAAACAGTGGAACCTAATCAGCGGATGTCTTGGTCAGTAGCACGACACCACGAACTTGTAAACGACCTACTTTTCCCAGTCCCCGGTGGTCCGTGAAACAGATATCCACGACGGTACGGAATCCCAGCGCGCGTGTACCAATGTTCAGACGTGATGAATTCACGCGCGTCGTTGACAATAGAGCCCAAACACACCCTGTGGGAGGATGACCGAGTCGAGGGGTCGGTAGGGCTTCTTCTTGATGTCCGTCCAGAACTGCCTTTTTCCGTGTCCCCCAAAGATGCCGTGGATCATCCCCTGGTTAACTCCGAGCGAACGCACTACGACTTGCTGCTTGCTCTCTCCGCGATGTAGTAGAGCTTTGCTTCCTGGATGAGGTCCCTGAGCGCGCACTGGTTGAGGGTGTACAGGCTAGATATCATACACAATCATCAGCATCCGTCAGAATGTCGAATTTTGCGTGCTAGCACACGTACTTCAGACGCAGAGTACCCGCGCCGGTCGATGTTTTGACCTCATGCGGGAGACCCTGGGTTTGGGGCGCTTCCCTGATGACCTCCACCCAATATCCGTTCCAGCGGAAAAGCTGGGGCGTGCCGTAATTCGGGAGAAACGAGACCGTTTCCTCGAGTTCCTCAACGTCTTTGACGTCCCCTTGTGTCCGCGCTTCTTCAGGCCGGATGACGGTGACGCCCCATTGCTGCGTGGATGTCTTGTATTGTATGGTGTAGTCCCGTGCATGGTACCAGACCCGTTTCTGCGCCAGGAATATCATAATCCACTCGTGGACGGGATCCCCATCGAGAAATGTTGCGCTAATGAATAGCTCTAGGACTACGTCTCGGAACCGCAACTTTATCATCATAGAAAGACCTACTTGGGCGGAACCGCGTGTAGATCCACTGCCAGGATCTTCTCCCCAACTCGATGGTCGAGCCAAGGAGGAACAACTTGATGCTGTTCGAGATCTGCGAGGCAGAGAACTGCCCCGCAAGACTAGGAAATACAGATTTCAGCATGGATCCAAGGCCGAGAAGCGTCATGGAGTTGGCCAGAAGGCCGTTGACGGCGCTCCCTGCGGTTACAGGCGCGGGGAGACCTGGATTCAACGACTGGTAATCCATATTATGGGAGACAGAAGGAAATCTGGGCGGGCAACAGCATTAAGTACTTATGGACCTTGCAACATCTGACGGCGCTAGATATGATCAAGGATGTGAGTCACTGCTAGCAAATAGCATAGCTTGTTACTTGGTTACCCGAGTCAACAGGAGGGCCAACTTTCTTGAAGCTTCCTTCGACATGTCGTGTCGCTACAGATTTCCCTTCTCCCGCACCTTTCAAAAGTTCTTCAGCTTGAGCTTGATTCATTTTTAGGCGCGTGATGCGTGGATAGGGTCGAAATTCCGTTGCCACGGTCCGAACTTCAACACACTTACGGCACTTCGATTTCATCTTCGCCCATGTTCGCCTTGGGCGGCACGATCCTCATTGCTGTGCTAATCTGGTGCTACATTCAACGGAATGACAAGGCCCTCAAGGCTCAACCCGACAAGGAGTTTGCTGCATTCTCGCCTAATCGGGTTACTGCCAAGCAAGTTCTGACGACAGCGGCGGAGCCATTGGATAAGCTCACTGTCGCAGACCAATTACCTCCAAGAACAGGCCGCAGGTATATTGTCGCCGGAGGGGTGAGTGGTGGAAGCGTCCCTTTGATGGCTGTTGACCAGATTTCAGGCTGGCTTCTTGGGTGGGTGGATCGTGGTGCAGCTGCTAGCGGTGAGCCTTTCGACGTAATAAATGGAGGCTCGTGTTGACTTGCGCAAAGAGGGGAGAAGATCCGAAGAAAATTAGGGTCCTTGATTTAAAGGCCCCCCGGAGGCACGACCTTTTGACGGGGAGCGCCAAAGACATAGACTTCATCCAACTAGATATATCAGACAAGGGCGCCGTTTATGCGGCGTTCACCAAATCGTGGCCGGATGAAAGCCACGACGATGTCACCATCTTCCACACCGCGTCAAATATTCGCTTCTACGAGCGCCATCCAGCTCTACTTCATCGCTCAGCCAAGGTCAACGTCCAAGGAACAGAGAATATCATTGACGCCGCTAAGGCGATCGGCGCAAACATCTTGCTGTACACATCGTCTGGCTCTGTTGCTGTACGGCGGTCAAGATTCTGGCTATGGCCATGGGAGAGCAAGATCCCCTTCCACTTCCAGGTTATCGATGACGACGAGCATAACCATATTCTCCCTCGACGACACAAACAATTCTTCTCAAATTACGCGGCTACCAAAATGCACGCGGAGACGTTGGTGCGCAAGGCGGACAAAGCGGGCCAGCTTCGGACTGGTTGTCTTAGACCTGGCAACGGAATATTCGGTCCCGGCGGCGATATGCTCTGCGGCGCGTACCTTGTGAGGAAAGCGAACCCCACTTGGGTGCAAAATACCTTGCAATCCTTCGTCTACGTGGAGAACTGCGCATTGGCGCACCTTTGCTATGAGCAGCGGCTTATCGAGCTTTCCAATGGGTCATGCAACCCAGACATTGGCGGGCAAGTCTTCCATGTCGCTGATCCCGGGGCGCCTCCTACCTACGGCGATGTTTATACGACGCTGGAAGTGCTTACCGATGGCGAGACCTACTTCCCTGAATTTTCGCCGACGGTGATGCTCTTCATTGCCCATATGATTGAATTGTACTACCTTGTGCAATACTACCTCTCCGAATCCACCTCCAGCATTCTTCGTGCATTCGGAAGATTTTTGCCGACCATCAATGGGGATCTAGTTAACCTACAGCCATCTCTCTGGGCACTCATGCAAGTGCATCTGGTATTTGACGACTCTCGCGCCCGACTCTCCCCCGAGCAAGGTGGCTTAGGGTATAGGGGTTCCTGGACGACGCTGGAGGCACTTCACAAGACGGTAGCTGAGTACAAGAGCGGTGTAAGCAAGTTTGACAATCGCTCGGATATGGGGGGCGTCAGCCTAGGGTGGGCCTTCGGGCGTGCCCAACGCGGTGTCGGGAAAGTGGGTGACAATATCGTCGAGTCATTGAGAATCGATCCACTGCAAACAAAAAACTAAGATGTAACCGGTGTTGTACAACGTGTTATACATAATAACAACCAAGATGGTAATATGCATTGGAACAAGATTTTTGGGTATCTTTTTGGATAGGATGTTGATTGTCCTATCCTAGAGGCGGACAAGAAGAGTAAGCCAACGGCCCACGGTCAAAAATGATGCTCAGCATCTGAGTGGTCGTCCTCTAAACCGAAGTCGGTGTCCCATGACGAAAAGTCGCCGTCTGACATAGACACATCGGTTTCGGGTACGCTGGCTACGGAGTGCTCGCTGAGCGCTGGGGTCACAGCTCTGCTGTTAGGAGAGTGCGCTAAAGCGTCCGGTGCGGGGCTCAGGGACCTCCACGAGTGATCATCAGAAGACGCATAACTCAAGGCGGGGCTCGGCCTTCGGGTGAGGAGATTGGCGCGGGAGTGTGTCTCATCAAAGTCTGAGTCTACTTCACTACCCTCCGAGACTGATGGATAGCGACGTGGGCTTCCACAATGCTCTGCATCGCTTTCCGATTCAGTCGCGGATTGGTAGTCACTCTCGTTGCCACTGACTGAGTGGCCATCGACGACATCGCCAGGCATAATCGTCTCCATGCTGGCCGTCCGCTTGAGCCGCTTCTGATTATCTTCCCATCGAAGCAGTTCTTCCCTTTCTCGGGTGTGGCGCGCAAACATTTCGTCCCAAAGTGATTTTGGGGCTGGGTGCAAAAACGGACGATTTATCCAGTCGGTGTCCAGCAGCGCTAGACATGTCACATCTTTCCATTCTACCTCGAACGGACTGTAGAAAGATCGCCTTCGAATTCCTTCGTGATTGAACTTCCTAGAGTACGAGAGTAATTAGTGTCTGTCTGATTTAACTAGGAAAGGACACGTACAGTTGTGTATACATCGTCATAGCCGCATCCTTGTTCAGGGTATGGACAAGCGATGCTTGGACTCGATGGAAGTTTCCCTCTTCAAATGCCTTTACCAACATCTGCCGTACGACTTCGCTGCCATATCCGCGCCTTCGAGCTGTTTCTTCCAAGATAATGCCGATGTTCAGCTCTCCAGGTGGACTGCGAATGGATGTACACGGGGTGACGGTGAGATAGACCATCCCAATTGCTTCGTGAGTCGTTGCAGGCTCCCAATCGTCATAATATGTGGATTTATTATCCGTGGCATCATAAGATGGTAAGCCCCCCAAGTTAGCCTTGAAGCCGGCTGGGGATTGTGCAAGAGAATAGGAATATTCGGGTGGCGGCGCAAAGGATGTTGAGGGCATACTAGGTTGGGATGCCCAGAATTTACCAGCAATTGGCTACGAACAGTGATCAGCCTCGTGTTCGAGAATCGTACTAGAAACTTGCTTACAGTCTGCGTTGCTTTTGAGTTTGAAAACTTGCGGACAGCCTTCTTGGACTCTATCTTGGACTCGACCATGATGATAGCAAAGTAGTACGCATTCCCGACGAAAGTCATGAGGTCCAACGCCGGGTCTGCCGTCTCAACGGTGCACAACTGCAGCTGTTCCCAAAGCGCGGACAGCTTGTCGAAATTGTCGTCCTGCCCAAGCAACCCCGGCGAAAGGTACACATTCGGCCGCTCCGGAGTGGGGGAGGAGGGCTCTGAGTCGTTACTTGACTGGACCATCGGATGCGAGATGCTGGACTGAGTCGAGAGTGAAAGATCACGAGGGTAGACGCCGATACTGGGTATATATACGAAACTGCGCAGTGCACATTAACTCTAGCGCTTGTGGCTGTTGAATTCTTGACAATTGTCAGTGTAAGGGAATAGCACATACATAATCGAGGGTTTGATATCTGTTCCCACACCATTGCATCAACACGATGTATATTGAGCGCCATCACTACGAGCCTCAGTGCATCGCAAGTCAAGATGGGCCGAGGGCGTCGGAAATGAAGGAGCGCATATGGATACGACATGCACGGGACCAGAGCAATTGGATGCTCTGGGAATGTCCCGACCCCGATATTTCAGCAGGTGTAGACCAGCCACGCCCGACCTTCACTGCCATCCAGCTAGCCAGTCTGACGTCAAGAGTCACTATGGTCCCAGCCCATACCATGTCTTCTTGTGGCAGAGAGGCTTCATCCCGACAATTTGATTTTGATTGTTTGCGGTCGTAGCGCCGCGTTTTCCTTTGCGAAGGTGACTCCTCATTCATGTCACCCGATAAGGACTATAGCCTTGACCACATATCTCAACACGAATTCACGGAGAGATGGAGAATGAACGTACGCGCATCGGGAATTCAGCGGGGGAAGTCTGGAGTCAATGTTCAACCCGTAAATAGGCAGACCATCATACGATCAATAAATGACTAATAAGCGAGTAGCATTGGACCTACCTCAGGCTTTTTGATTCTTGTGCACGAAACGGACTGCTTGAATCCGCCATTGTTGGCTCAGCGAGGTAGTGGTCAGTGTCTGAGTGGACACTCGCTAAGTCTCAGCGAAAACTCGTCGGAGACTACCCAGACGGTCAGGGGACACAGGAGGTTAACAGGAGGTATTTGTGGAGACTGACGATCGCCTTTCACGCCGGCAACCTTGCGAGTGGAAAGAATGTGAATATGAAAGAAGAGCAGAGCTGCGGTGGTCTGCCTGGCAACTACACGAACAATGTACGAGATGCGGACTCTACTCGAATATACAGACGCAGCTTCTCCAATGCCAATTGTGAATACCGATGACTATAGCCTAAACAAAGCACATACAAAGTACATACAATTAAAATACACAGCTTACAGAATACAGCATAACTTGATGAACAAAAAAAATAAACGGGGGATGAGAAATCGTAAGTATTCATGTCCATGAGCGTGTTCACTGGAAACAATAACACGGGGGTAGGCCTAGAAGCTTCAATCGCTGACCTCCTCGTCCAGCACCCTGAGCGTCAGCCTCGCCCCATCGGACGGTGCAACAACCCTGTCCCAATCAGCCTGACACCGAATGACTTTCAGCCGAGAGCTATCTGTGAGTGACATAGACAATGTGCTAGACCTCTGCCTCTGCTTCCCAGACAGCACTCCCGGCGTCAACAAACTCCCGTCTTCCGGTACCGGTAAAGGCAGAACGAGATAAAGAGCGAACGAATCCCCCAACCCCACCCCCTGGGAAGAGAATTTCTCCTTGAGCTTCGAACGAACAGAGCAGAATGTGATGTCGCAAGCGAGACGTAGAAGGACAATGACAGATTGATAGGCGGCTTTGGCAAACATTGACGGTCCAGAAAGGTTTGGGGACATAGAGATGGGGCTGTGCGCTGGGGCAATTGGTGATGACGGGGATGGAAGGGATAGCTTTGGGGAGGAAGGTGTACAATTAGACTCCATGCGACGCAGATGTTGACGGCTTGTTTGGAATCGGCTCTGCGATCCACGGCTCGGAAGAGGTGGAGGATTTGGTATAGGGAAGGCATCTACAACTTAAGTTGATGCGAGCTCATAGATCTGTAAGGTCGACTTGAACTTACCATAGAAATGTGGATCAATATCATCGTCATCGTCGCGATCCGAGTACGGCTCGTCGTCAGAAAGAGAACGATGTGAGATATCGTTAGGGCTCGCTGCGCTCAGAGAGCGCCGTCTATTGATAAAGACGTAGGGATGATAGCGTCGGAAGAACCGGTGGTCAAAACGCTGCTGATAGAATCTCGTTGTCGGTGATTCGCGAAAACGGGACTTTCTGGGAGAACAACGCCCAGACCATCCAGCATGGACATTCCGGACATGAAAGAGTCACGGCTTGCCAAGCGGCGGGCTGCAGACCGACAGTGTTAAATGCAGGCAGCAGCAGAAAAGTTAATGCACGACGTACATGTTACATTAGGACTTGTCCTTGGATATTCACCGTTCAATGAACCACTCCGTTGTAAAAGCCTTGCAGGCGGTATCGGTGATGGTTCATTGGTATCGAGCTTCGCGGGGAGTACTGCGTCTTCTGGGAGCGATTCCAACGCAATAATACCGCGGTTATGAGGAAACATGTAATCAGGTGCCAGTTTGCCACTATGGCTTGCAATGACAGCGTGATCGTCAGCAACAACATGGGTAGGACTTGATGTGGCTAAAGAACTCTGTGAATCTCGGGAGGAGGGCGAAGATGATGATGAAGAGATGCTCGAGCGGGGTAAGTCTTCATCCGATAGTATGTGTGTTGATTGAGTGGCGGGAGCGGAAAAGACGCGTACCGGGGGCGGTGGTCTAGTCACTGTAATGATCGAGACAGGGCGCTTGGAGCCTTGAGTACTCTGCTCCGATTCTGCCGAGCACGCACTGCTGAATGAGGTCCTCGGTAGTGTCGAGTCCCTTCGGGGGGTCTTCTGCGCTAGGTCGAAGTCTCTGCGCCAGTATCCAAAGAAATCCGTCACGATCCTACTTTCCCGCAGCTCTTGGATGAGTGAGGGGACATCATCTCTGAAAAGGCCTTCGATAAGGCTGGTAAGCTCCCTGTGCCGTTGCTCCACTAACGCCATGCTTGCGCGGAACAGCGTGCCTTTCTTGGACAGCCGAGGTATGGTGTCATGTATATTTTGGGCGATGGATTTGGGGTCGGGACCTGGAGGAAGGGACTCGAAGGACGCAGCTTCACCTTGCAGATAGATACCGTTCTTCTTCACACCCTTCCCCTTCAATAGCCTCTGCCTCTTCTGCCTCGCCAGTCGCTCATACTCCATCTCAATTGTCTCTTGCAGCCACAAACAATCCTCCCACCTGCGCCAGACTTCGTATGCAGCCATAGAGCGATGAGCAGAGTTTAGTGAGGAACGATCGTGGAGAGGGCGTATGAGCATCCCGAAGCTATAATTCCCGCCTGGACGGCCGTTGGTCACTGCCACGGTAATGGTGGTCGACTTACCTTGCTTCTGAGGCCCAAGCATCTCTACAGTGAACTTTAGCGGTGCCTGTCGATATACAGCCCGTTTGTAATTCTGTTAACGGGGTCAGTGCTGATCCCGCGGAAGAGACAAGGTCGTGCGTACGTGTGGTGACACCGGGCCCTCTAGGCAGCCTTGCCCGCCCTATTCAACGACATTCGGTCAGTCTCCAGTCTCCAACGTCGGCATGATCAGTCTGATAGAACCTACTGGGAAATCACCGATCATCGTCGCGGACGGTTTCAAATAGAGGGAGGGAGGTGGTCGCTGGTGAAGTGTCTGATTAGACCTTGTTGGCAGAATGGTTCTCGCCGGATGTCCATCATAACACCTGCCAACTTGATGCTAACACGGATGGAAAACCTTATCTTATCACTACCAGATATAGGCGCCCTCAGGTTCTCACATGGAGCACTTTGCTTTCAGGCAGTTTTAGACGGCGAAGCCCCACTTGATAGCCTTGAGCGCGAGTGACCCACGCGGAAGTATACGTGAGGAGAGTAAGCCTGCGTGAGTGGTGGCAACGGTTCCTCAAGACCTCAATCTTGTGCCAACGCAAGGGCTGGAACCATTTGAATCATCATGCACTCGCACGACCACCCGGTAACCATCGCTGATATATGGGATTCAAGAATTCATAACGTGTGCATGGTAATGTGGACTTACAAATGGGGATCCACCATCGTTGTAGATCGGCCGCGAACTGCGCGGTAGCTCTATCGCGCAAAGTTTATTGCATCCAATAGGCACAGTCACATTTCGATTCGGATGGCGGATTACCGGAAAGTGGGTGGTAGATCGCGGAAGGCCGAGTCCAAGTGTGCAGCAAGCTCGTTCAACACGAGACCGAAGAGAAGACGGTGGAGTGTGCCGCAAGCATTGCCCGGTCAAGGTAGAATGGTGTCAGGAAAATCGATAATGGGCAACGAAAGGCGCCACTGTTGGTGAGGGATCTGAACTCGCGAGTGATGAGAATTTCCAGTGGGGTGTAAACATCGCCGTAGGAGAGCCAAGCCTCGCGGGAAGACTCTGCATCGAGATATATGTGTCCGTTTCCAGGATAGCCAACCTCACCCGCGTGACGCTGCATCTCCGCTTGCATGATCATTGATGAGTAGAGCTGTTCGTGATATATTGAGGGAGAAATGTCTGGGAAGAGACATCGACGCCGATACCCAAGGGTAGCGAGTTCCATAGGTAGGCTTGCCAGAACTCTAGGCTGCCGCATCGATATATTCTTGAGGCCTTCAAGTTCAAGGTCGTCAACCAGATCGACGGGTGCAAAGGGCTGGCGTTTGCGGGAATATTAACGCGGTAGAATAGCTTGCTGTGTCCTGACGCTCTTGTCTACTTGCAAGCTCGTGAGCGCCACATTTAACGTCATCCAAGAAAGCCAAGGTGTTACGTCTGTGGCGCTGCCATCATATAGAGGCGGCAGGTCAGGTCCTCTTCAGTTTCGTCTTCCTTCGCATAAGTCAGCTTTGAAGCCTTGGGACTACATTTACTGGAAACCGAAGCATACCATTGACAGCGACACAATCTACTATCCGTCCTAGAGACGATGATAGTGGTCCTCCATCACCCTTCCGCCAGGTGAATTGCTTCACAGTTTGAAAGCGCAGGTTTTTGTAATTCTGTTGAGATTCGTTGGAAACACAACCAAGTTCAAATGGAAAGAACGATTGAACAATAAAACGAAGTACACAAACTTTGGAAGCACCCGAAGCCCCTGCGATCATGTGACAATTTGCAGCACGGCATGCCAGGCTGGCTGAGGCTCTCGTCGTCGAGTTTGTCGCCAAACGCCCACTGATACTTGGTAGAGACGTATGGCTGTCTCGCGTTCAATGCACTTCGCGTTTGCTGCTGAGGCCCGAAAGCCAGAGGCTGAAGCTGAAGCTCTAAGCCTGTCAATCAATGATCGCTATCAAGGCTTCTCAGAGACTTCGTCTAGCCCGTACCATGGGCCGATGGCATCGAATATCCTCGTATCTTGTCATGGAACATCGCAGCCGACGCGAAAGACTAGAATCGACTGCAGTCTCTTACAACCCGCGACATCGGACACCGACGCGACCTGACCAGATGGACTAACATAGTACCTATGTTGGGGGCCTACGCACACCTCAAGGGTCGATACCACGGACTTCGTGCATCTCTACGAAAACACTGGACTATGGACCTCTATACCGCTGCGGCGTAGCGTAATTTCGCCGGACGAAAATCATAGTCGCATCAAGTAAACATATCAAACAGGCTGACGATTTGCTTCTTTGACATGAATCGCCACTTACCTCCTGGGTTATCGAGCCGACTCAGGCCGACTCCTCTTCCTTTCCGTAAGCGATGAAGTCGAGATCCTGGCAAACAAAAAGTCCGTCGCCAGACTTCGCGGCTAATGATCAACTACCTCAGCCGTCTCCATCACGCCTGCTTGTTCATCTGAACTCAGCCATTTTGTCGGTTCCGCCGTCCCTTGAATAAGTCTATTCCTTGAAGCACCGTGGAATTGGTCGGTGGCCGCCAGCATGTATTCACGAGTCCTTTCTGTGGCCTTCGTATGGGAGATATCTCTCCATTGCATGTAGATCACGGAATTGTGTGCCGGTGATACCGCTCTTTGTTGGGAAGTTCGAGGTTGACAGTGGCTGCATAATTCATATGTCATACAGCACATTGGAACCGTGTAGCTGTTCAGCAAACTCTCGCCGATGCGCCACTTGGGCTATGGCGCTTCTCACTCCGTTCAATGATATTTTTCCGGATGCAACATTCTTCTGTGAGACTCTTGAATATTCTTCTCTTTCCTTCTGATAGCTTTCGTATAGGAGTATGGTTATCCGGATCCATGACACAATCTTCGATTTGTTTTCGCCGATGGCTACATGTCATACATCGCAATGGGTTGCTGTCACAATAAGTTCTTGACTTGACAGTACATACACCACTTCGGATCAGTTCGTTACTTCGTCCGTTAATATCTCCTCTGGTATGTTCAACTCTCCCAAGCAGTCACTCCCCGATTTATTACCCGTTATAAATTAACTTCTCTCCGCGAAGCTCGCTGTGCTCCAATCCGAGGCACCGAAGCACGGTAGCTTACCTCTACCCCACCATATTTCCTAGAGAGTATAGCATATTCTATGCAACAACCTTGTTACTAGAGCGAATCCCGTATGTTTACGTTTTAGGTTTGCTGTCCTCCATGGATTCGTAGCTACGTAATGAGGACGGGAAATATGCATTCTCCATCTCCATAAGGATGGCTCTACAGAGGTGGGTCCATCTTTCCAAGTCGCCACTTTGCCTAGCCAGAAGGACTAACTTACATGCCAGGAACTCCTATTGGTTTGGTCCTCCCTCCGAACTGCTGTATTTTCAAACAAGACAACAATAGATCTGTCCATCATGGTTCGGGTGCGCGCGGTCCGAACTGGGCTATCGTATGTATACCGTCCGTCAGATGGAGTCGTAGAACCTGAATAAGAACTTCCCAGACATTAGTCCCTGTGACGATGGCAAGATACTCAATGGTGACTTACGGGTCACGATTCAACGGGGAGGTTGACTCGAGGTGTTGGCTGTGGCATTGCATTGATGCGGCTTGCCATAGAACCCAACGTGCCTGTATGCCTGATGACCAGTGGCCGGTCCATACTATACTCCTGGGATATGATTCGCTTAGCATCAAACGGGGGAGATGCTGTATCAGACCCATGTGCAGCGGCAGCTGCAGGAGAAAGTCCTAGAAGTGGATCGCTGGTTTCGGATCTTTTGAGGAATCCAGCTACGTTTACCTGGCATGAAGGTAAACGCGAGGCTACTGGTAGAGTCGACAGATATTTTCCACGTAGCTAAGCTCGCCACAGGTCGGTAAAGTCACTTGCAGGGTAAGCATTGTCTTTGTCGAACCTTAGTCAATCGGCGCTATCTTGATCGAATATTTGCAAATCCATTATCTCCAAACATTATCACTATCACTTTCGACGTAGAACACTGCGCTTTGCTTTCGCCCCTTGGCCTTAAGGCGAGGACCGACAGGACCTACCCTTGTCGTAAATAAACTAGTGCAATGAGGCCGATGCAAACTAAAATGAAGTGACGAACTATTTTTCCAAGTGGACTGTGGATGTAATGGTGCCGCTACGGTATGATACTATGGTTCCCATTCGCCGGGAGTTTGAATTAAAATAATGTTGCCTGAGCTCCAAGCCACTGGGATCTGCAAGGGGAATTAGTACCGCTGGTATGATAGGTTATCGGACGCCTTGTGGGTGAAACAAGGGTATCCGGAGTAGAATTTCGCTATAGATTGTATCAAAGCGAGAATAACGATCTTGTCTGAGAACATAACGGAAGGAGGAGTGATATAGATCGCGTGGGAATCTCCTGCCACATGGGGGAATTTGTGCTGAGGTCGGTATCCCCAAACTCAGGACCGATACAAAAGTCGTTCGACTCTGGGAGTTGGCTCATTCCTCCTCCCATTCCCTTTCCCCTTCCCCCATCTTTTCTGGCGCGAGGAAAGGTCACTTACTTTCTACCACCATGTTCCGAACGCTGCTTCGACCGTTCGCAATATATGCAGCCTACTCTCCCATAGAGACCATCGTGTTTTTCTTTGTCGTCGGGACACTCGCATACTTCAATATTCTTTCTGCGATAAAGAATTCCGCTTTCTTGGCCACCCCGTACCCTAGCGGAAACCCCTACGCGTCAACCGATGTTCTGCAGACGCCCATAACTGATTCTTTCGCCCCGGTCGCGGATGCATTACCTACCGACTCTGCTCTCAGTGGTGGGGTGCGCCCAGCTTACGCCGTCTTCCGCAACGAGAAATGGGTACAAGCTAGAGAGAGTGATTGGATCTACAGAGAGGAAGAGAATGTCGAGGGAAGCGTTGAGCTCCAACCATTGGTCTTTGCTCTCGAGGTAAGTCTCCGGACCGTCTTCTGTCTCTCCGGCTCCCCTCTTCTGTCCTGGAATTGTCTCCGAAGGCTTCAATCATATGGTGGCGGTGTTTTTGCCCGTTTCCATCTGTCAGAGCCGTGCTCCCGCGAGCGTCGGCGTCCTAGTGACACTTCCGGTTGAGCTCGGAAGTGGTCGCTTGCGCCCAAACACTTTTCTCATCCAAATAGGAACGATTAGCGACTAAGCTAACCCTCATCTCATAGAAATCATCTTACCGCAAGCTCACATTATTGACATCGCCTTTGGCGTCATCTCTCAAGAACATTACTGCCCACTTAACACATGAACTCGTCTCTGCCAACGGAAACACGTACTCTGCGCTCTGCTATAGCAGTGCATCGAAGGACTCAACTGAAGTCGAGTGCTTCTCCACTCGCGCGCAGCTCTCGCGCTCGGAACGGGCTCTGACGCATACTCTGACTTTTGTCCCCGGTGGTCGCGATGAGTTTTCGTGGGGACCTTACTTCACCCGAGCAAGTCCCAACGACCAATGAACTTCCCCGCCGACAAGTCCGGGACAGAGTATGCTGTTTTGCCACCATCATCACAATCTGCTTCATCTCCGGTTCCGTCCCCTCACCCCCTTACGCATTCTCCTTCGACCCATAACATCGTCCAATCCTATGGTCACTCTTACCATGGTTCGCTTACGCTACTCGTACGCTCGTGCTCAGGTTCTACGACCTCGCTAGCAAGGCTGATTCGCTGGACATACTCCTTATCCTATTGGGATATGTCCTGATGCACTTGACCTTCATTTTGCTCATTCGGCGATCACGGGCTCTCGGAAGCACTTTCAGCTTACCCGCGGGGATCCTCAGTAGCGCCGTTCTGGCACTTCTCCTCAGCTTGCCTATTGCCGTGGCCAGCGGGATCAGAATTGATTTCGTTGCCCTTACGGAGGCGTTGCCATCCTCGTCTGCACCGTTGGGTTTGATAAACCTGTTAGACTTGCCAATGCAGTCTTCGAACATCCGGAGGTCTTCCGCACGCTCAACAATAAGGGGAAGGACAAGCATGCCCCCCCTCCAGGACAACTCAAGCCATCCGCGAGGATTGTTCTTGAATCACTTTCGGCCGTGTACGCCCCCATCATCAGGGACTACTTGCTAGAAATTATTGTTCTCGTTATTGGTGCTAATAGCAAGGTCCGTCCATTCGTTTGTCCGAGACAAAGCTTATCCTGACTTGGAATCTGTTATTGTAATTCGGAACCCAATAGGTCGGCGGTTGAAGGATGTTTGCGCGTTAGCTTCTGTTATTTTGGCCATGGATTGCTTCCTTATGTGCACTTTCCTGACCGCGATCTTGGCAATTATGGTTGAGGTGAGTATTCTCTGATGGCTCTATACACGATCACGTGCCGTCCTCGATCGCGTTTCTTCTTCCTTGGTAGAAGCACGATCACTATCTCCCTTTTATATCCCTTTCGCTTCTATTTAGACTTCATATTAACTTCTTGATCTTCAGGTTCGCAGGATCAAGCAAGTCAGGCTTACCTCGCGATCCCGAAGAAACTCGTTCTCCAACTCGGCTGTGCCATCACCCTTCTCCCGTTCAGCGTCGTTCATCGGTGATTCGTTCGTTCCTGCGCCTACCGCCAATTCTTCTATCTTGCGTCGCAATACCTCTTCCATGTCTATGACCCCTAGTACCCACACTCCTGCTATGTCTACCGTTCGTTCGTTATCCCGCAAGATGTCGTCGACACTCCTTGGTGTAAAAGCCTCGATCGACCAATCCCGTAATACGAAGGCTTTGGAGGAACTGGCCGCCAAGCAGGAGAACCCCGTCGCACGCCTCAAACTCTTGCTCATTGCCAGCTTCCTGACACTTCACATCATGAACCTTGTGACGCCCTTAACGACCCCGGTGAAGCCTCATAATGCCGTCAGTACCTCCTCAGGGTTCATCGCTAGGAAGGTCGACATCACCTCGCCCGCCATTCGTTCCGTTTTGGACAATCTCGCCCTGGCTGAGGCTGGCAACGATGTTGAATTGATGGTGAAGGTCTACCCTGCGATCTCCGTCCGTGTGGTCCCTCCTCCTTCCCTCGATACTGCGTCCGACAATGCTTCCGACTCACCCGATTCCAAGTTCGATAACTTCATGAGTGGATGGACGCGTCTCGTGGGTGACCCCGTTATCAGCAAATGGATCGTCGTCGTCCTCGCCATCAGCATCAGTCTGAACGGCTACTTACTCAAGGGCATCGCTATGGGCATGCAGCAACCCAGCGCCGCCGCTGGAGTGAGGTTCACTGGTGGCGAAGAAAAGGATAAGCTGGAGCCAAGCAAGAGCGAAGGCGTTCGAGTCCAGGAGAAGAAAGAAGTTCCTAAGGAGCAGGATATTGCGCAGCGAGTTGTTGTAAGGAGGAAATCATCCCTAGCAGACAGCCGATCGGCTTCTGCGGCCAGCGGTGTTCCTGCAGCTGGCGTTCCTGCCGGTTCCATCCTTCTCGGCGCCGAGCCTGCTGTTGCCTCGAGGTCCCGTCGTTCATCCATCGCTCGTCCCATCTCGTCCTCTTCGTCCGATTCAGACGACAATGCTCTCCAGATCAAACCCAAGTCTAAAGCTACGGAACCCCTCGTTGATGCTAATGGAAACGAGATGGAACATGTTGTCGTTCGTTCGTTGAAGGAATGTGTTGATATCTTTGAAAATGGTCCCAAGCCCGTCGCCGTCGCCCTGTCTATGCTCAACGATGAAGAGGTTATCATGCTCTGTCAGAACGGCAAGATCGCTGCCTATGCTTTGGAGAAGGTTCTCGGTTCAACAGAATTGGAACGTGCGGTGAAGATACGCAGGGCACTCATTTGTAAGTCTTCGAGCGCATCCCAAGTTTGTCTCTTTCTCATCATACTTGTAGCTCGCGCGTCGGCCACCAAGACGTTAGAATATTCGGACATTCCCTACTCCCATTATGACTACTCCCGCGTCCTTGGTGCTTGTTGTGAGAACGTTGTCGGATATATTCCCCTGCCATTCGGTATCGCTGGACCTCTGAAGATCGATGGCCGACTCGTACCCGTGCCTATGGCTACCGCTGAAGGCACCCTCGTCGCTTCTACGTCGCGTGGCTGCAAAGCTCTTAATGCCGGAGGAGGTGTCACCACTGTCCTCACGCAAGACAATATGACCCGAGGCCCAGCTATCGACTTCCCTTCCATCACTGAAGCCGCTCGCGCCAAGGCATGGATTGCTTCGGAGTCTGGTTACGCCACGATCAAAACTGCCTTCGAAAGTACCTCGCGATTTGCCAAGCTGAAGAGTCTCAAGACGGCCATGGCTGGGCGCACACTCTACGTCCGCTTCGCAACGGCCACGGGTGACGCTATGGGCATGAACATGATTTCGAAGGGTACAGAGAAAGCGTTGGAAGTCATGCAGGCGGAGTTCCCGGATATGATTGTCCTCGCTCTTAGCGGCAACTACTGCACAGACAAGAAACCTGCGGCTATCAACTGGATCGAGGGCAGGGGCAAGAGCATCGTCGCCGAAGCTGTCATCCCTGGCAAAGTCGTCAAGAGCGTATTGAAGACCACGGTCGAATCCCTCTGCAATGTCAATATCAAGAAGAATCTGATTGGTAGCGCCATGGCCGGCAGCATGGGAGGTTTCATGCTCATGCTGCCAACATTCTGACTGCGATCTTTTTGGCGACCGGTCAAGATCCCGCGCAGAATGTCGAAAGCTCGAATTGCATAACTCTCATGGAACCGTGAATATCCTTTTCCTGTCGAATCTCGCCCACTACTAACGTATCTATTCATAGTACTAACAACGGCGAAGATCTCCTGATGACTGTCTCTATGCCTTCCATTGAAGTTGGAACTGTCGGTGGCGGTACCGTGCTTGGTCCTCAAGGCGCTGTTCT
The DNA here is from genome assembly GCA_029467805.1 of Pleurotus eryngii var. eryngii. Taxonomy (NCBI): domain Eukaryota; kingdom Fungi; phylum Basidiomycota; class Agaricomycetes; order Agaricales; family Pleurotaceae; genus Pleurotus; species Pleurotus eryngii. The sequence continues at coordinate 567,759 of SZVJ01000005.1, read as the reverse complement.
CGAGATGCTCGGCCTCAAGGGCGCTCATCCTACTCACCCTGGCCAGAATGCTCAAGGTCTCGCCCGCTTGGTTGCTGCCGCCGTCATGGCCGGCGAACTGTCCCTGATCAGCGCGCTGGCAGCCGGTCACCTCGTCCGTGCCCATCTCGTCCACAAACCGTAGCCAAGCCAATACTCCCGCTCCCTCACAACCTGTCACTCCCGCACCGTCATCGCCTGTCATATCGCTGGCTAAGCCGTTGAGCGCCGTACCCCATCATCATCAACGAGTATGGAAACACTCCCGCCGTATTCGCCAGGTCCTGGTGCCCCGATACTGGAAAAGAAGGATTGATATATATATATATTTACTAAAGGATCATCTTACTTATATTCACCCACTTTTACCCATCCGACGCATACCAGGTTAGACATTTTGCAGTTTTGGAGTACGCTGTCCATATTGTATGAATCATTTCGATGCTTTACTTCCTTTCGCCCAAATTTGCACACCCATCCTCATAGATACTGCTCGAATAAAATAGAGCGAAACACGTAAATTTGTATTTATACACCCTCGCTAATGCAAAATCGTTTAGACTAACCACTGTTCAACTGGGGATTCCCTGGAAATGCATCTCGATGCGTCAATTCAACAAATCACGGAAAGGGACAAATTCATTCAGATCAGGGAGATACATAACCGCGCCAGGAGATTTATGCAGGGGTTCCAGCAATAGCCTTCTCTAACAGCTCGACCGCGATGGCGGCCGATCCCCAAGATGATTGGAACCCAGAGCCTGCGTGCCTACCGAACCGTTACGTTGAGCCCAACCTGAAACCGAGTGCGAACTCACCCATAGTTATAAACAACGGGGACCTTCGTACCGTCCTTGCGACCCTCAAACCATTCAACCTCTAATCTAAGCCCCCCTGTACGTCCTGGGCGGAACCCCACACCCTTCCTCGATGATTATTGGAACTATATCCTCGATGGTGGGCTTGCGGACCGCACGGATTTCGGGAGGTGCGAGTTCGGGGCAGATGGCGAGCGCGCGAGTGAGAATATCAATGGTCGTCTCTGGACGAGCTTTAGGGTACCTAAGAATTCACATTTAAATTCTGGTAATTAGATACGACAAGCATGTTTAGAGTCTTACACACGTACCAGTCGTTGTCCACTTTCGTTCCCCCTACAATAACCTGCATGCCGTTTTTACTTTAACGTCAACAAACCTCTCGATCAAGGTGGGGTTCAGAAATACTACGCACATCACCACTGCGTCGCGGGATAACGTAAGTCCAAACGTCCTCCTTTGAGAGTGTCCTCCCAAACCGAATCCAAGGGGCACGGATGAGGATAGTTTGTCCACGTATGGGATGAACAGTTTTGTCGTCTACACCGCCGAGCGTTCGCGCGCCGAGGCCAGCACAGACGACGATGGCATCTACCTCGATTTTCGGCGCGTCCTTGGGTGTGGAAAAGACTTTAGCCCCGCCTTCGAGGATCTGGATGAGGTGCTGGATGGACGCGCGGTCGATGAGGCCGCCCGCGGAGAGGAATTGCGCGAAGAGGTAGTTGAGGTAGCGCGGCGTGTCGATGGTGAGAGTGTTGAAAGCCACACCACCTATCGCGTCGGGGACGAGCGCATCCTTGGGGAGGTAACGAAACTTCAAAGAGTCGCATCAATGTAGATGTGCATTCTGCGACTTTATATGGTTAGGCTTACGTCTGGCATATGATCCAGAGGGCTGGGCTCCGGCCGTTCATCGTAATAATGCTCTTCTTGAGGAATTCGAAGGAACAAGCCTTCAGTATCACACTTGGTGCCGACATCCCCCACAAAACATCGAAGGTATCCCTATCGATCTCTGTTCGCGTAATCAGCCTTGAGGATAAAGGTGGAACCTACATCACGCACTGTGCTTTGGGCTGTCTCTAGGCTCAAAGCTGACATGGTGGGCACCCTATTCAGAATTGAGGTGGGCATCCGAAATACGACCGAAGAGACGCACAGCCCAGTGACTTGTATATTTCACCGTCTTGGGATCTGAGGGGAATGCCTCAGCGATGATGGTGACCTGAAAACCCTCCCTTCTGTTGCAATTTGAGTGCCGTCGTGAGTCCAATAACCCCTAATCAATAATCGACAATCAGTTGCTCGTCGAGCACGCGTGCATATCGAGCGATCGAAGCTAAGAGGTGGACTCACCGGCACCGACGACGACTACTTGTTTCAATTGCTGATCGGCCATCTGCTACTTGATTTTTGAGCGGGTCGCAACGGCTTTATATGAGAGAGCAAAACGTTCAACGGCGCTGCTCCAGGTTGTTGCGATCAGATTCCGAACTGTCAAGTGATACGCAAGAATTTTGAAGCGCTACGGGGAGTCACCTCAAGTCACCTCAATAATTGCACCATATTCCGGTGGAGTTCCGTTGTCAATCAATGAAGTGTGAGTTGACTGAGAAAGTATTACCCAATACTATGTTTCATCAGTACTTAAGTTACTCACCCACTGTCCCGTCCCCTGCTAGGATATTTTCGGTATATGATGTTCTAATGCCTCTGCATGCATTCGAATTCGTACCATTTTCAAGCGTGTCACACTCTGCCACAGAAGCCGCGGCGGACAATCAATCTGGGATTATTTTATCCTGCGTGAGCTTCAATCCCTTTTCTGCTCGTCCTATGATATATGATCACCAAGTCGGAGTGCAACACTGTGACGTGATGTTTGTGACACTCACTACGAAGTACTGATGGGGTACGAGGTACTGAGTATTCTAAGCGGGCCGCTCTCCCGGAGCTGTCCTTCTAGTCTTCTAGTCACTCTTGTCAGATTGCTCGTCTACGCCACCCTCCTCCAGTCCAGACTTCGATGGACTAGCGACTATCCTACTTCCAGCAGGAGGCATGCCCCGGCGCTTCGCCACCCGCTTTGCGCGTGCGAAGAGCCCGACTTCGTTGTCGCGTATGAAGTTGACGATGACCATGGGCCAGGACGGATGCGAGGGGATTGTATCGTAGAATTCTGGCGCCAGGGCGCGGAGAGCGGGGAGTCGAGTCCAGGGAATCGATGGGAAGTCGTGATGTTCATTGTGATACCCGACCTACAAGTGAAATGAGTGAATAAATATACGTACACGTTGTGGGCAGAAACTGTAAGACGAATGGAAACATACATTGTACGCGAGAATATTGAGAGGTCGTAATAGCTGTACGTTTCTTGTGACAGACCGTCCCAGAGGTAATGCTCGGCGATGAAGTGCCCAGCACAGGGATGCAAGCTACCAGCGAAGAAACTACTTGCAATAAGATATATCAGCGGTCGGGGTCCGAAGGTTGAGAAAAGGAGATAGTCGAAGACGAGCTGAGCCGCGATGTTGAAGAAGTGCCACCGTGTCAGCGTTTGTGCACGCACGAATGTGGGGCGGAGAGCGTAGAACAGGATTTGGAATGTACTGCAGATATGAGCATAGTCAGTTCGGCCGCACAAACAGAAAGAGAGGTGATATACGCGAAGAAGACTTTGCCTAGGACATTGTTGAGGCATAGTAATTCCAAACGCGTTGGAAGGTCAGTGTCTATTCCATCTTGCCCCAAAAAACTTATGGTGTTCGATGTGGTATGGCTGAAGTAATACAACATGAGCGTACATTCGGCCACACGGATGGTAAAGCACACACCTTGAAGGCCGCAGAATATGGAATGCCAATTGGAAGGTTCGCGAATATGGCCAGTAGTTTATTTGCTGCTACACCACGGAACGCAAGGTTGTGCGTAATCTCATGGATGGCAAGGAAGAGGTTATGGTTTGCCGTGCCACCGATCGCGTAGGCGCACACAAGGAACACGGGGGACAGTGGTTTCACGTGTCGGAGTGAGATGGCGACCGCTACCTGGAGCGCAACCACGAAGAAGACCACGAACTTCGTCACTGGCTCATGTCCCATGAGTTTGGTGACCTAGAGAGCATCAGCCAGCCCCTCCTTAGCCACTCCGTCTAACGCTGCGCACCTCTGGGTGAGCCTTCAATATAGCCGTCCTTCGCGACCGATGAGGCTCCTCAGTCATCAACCAAAGGAAGTCAGAAGGGTCCTGCGGTGGTGTTATATGTACGCGACCATCATCTTGCTTCGTTGGAGTGGGGACCACGGTACGACGGGGCGGACGGTTCTTGCCCTCAGCAAGCGATTCTGCACCGCCGTAAAGGCTGAAATCTATCAGGTAAGGCAATTAGGTGAGATTTACTTGGAGCCGCGCCGTCCTGCGCACCTACTCCTTCCTGGGTGTTGGTAGGGGACATGGGGCTCTCAAGGACCTCCACGTCGGTTGTGAGTGTAGTCTCTGGAAAGTGAAACTAGAATGGGTCCATATTCTCGACCGGGACCAAATTCTTTTCCGAACAAATCCCACGGTCAGTAAGAACGAGATGTTACTTACACACACAGCCCACCACATGCACATACTTGCTACATAGATGGAGCCAAGAGGGTCCCCATTTCGTTTACACTGGCGGTGGACTAACGTTGCCACGAACCCAAAGCCGAACCAACCCCTCCGGAGGCGTATTGACTCGAAGAACGTCAGATGTCAAGCGCAGCAAGCCAAAGTAGCAACGATTATGTTGGGGACCCAGAAACAACTGTATGCAAGTATGTCAAATTAGTGCTATATGAATGCGGTGGATGATATATGCTGCGTGTCATGGAGTGGGCGTAAGGTAGGCAAAGCGAAATCCTAGATAAAGAACAAGTGACCTATCTACTCTACAACACTACCCGTAATTCAAAGGACTTGAACGAGTGCCATTTGGAGGGCCTCCTGGTGGTCTATCGCGACCAGGGACGCCGAGGGAAACGCCACCGCCCAGTGGGCCGTTTGGACGAGCAGGGGGAGTCCATTTGGCGGTGGGCGGTGGGTATTTGGTCCATTCGGAGGAGGGCCTTGACGTCTGCCGCCAGAGTGATTGTGCATCATTCCAGCGGGCATGTGTCTAGGTGGGCGTTAGAATGCTGTGGAGGACGTGGGGGCAGCCCTAGAGCTAATGAAGGAGGGGGGGGCGCCAGGTGCAAGACGGATGGGGGGGTTGTTTACTACGTGTGGGGGTGGGGGAGGACGATGAGAGTTGTTGTTGCGGCGGTGGTGGTCTTGACGCGGGGGCATGGGGTTTCTGGGAGGACCACGAGGGGGAGGATGATCTTGGGGGTGAGAGGGAGGTGGACGTCCTCCTGGAGGAGGTCCATGGTGTGGTTGGCGATGATGCGCACGGCGATCGAATTCGTGTGAAGCTTCGTAGGAAGGAAGGCTAACTACGGTGTGAGACACGACAGGAGTCTCCAGCCACAAAACACGTACGACTTGGGGTCAGCTGGAAGGGGGTCCGACCAGAAGTATCTATGATCCAGTGCTTGGGAGGCCGTCAGCCGCTCTTTTGGGTTGCAAACCAACAGTTGATCAAGGAGGTCTACAGTCTCAGGGGAGGGCAACCACACTGTTGACGAATGAGCGCGGTGGTTGACAAAGAACAGTTTGAACTCACATATCGTACGTCTGCTTGAGCCGCCTAGAATAAGTGGTGTTGAAACGTTTCACGCCTTCGCATCCAGGTAGGGCATCGTGATTGGGCCATGTGTGCTGGTTCGGCGTGCCGCACAGCTGCCAGATCTTCTCAAGTTGATCTACGTCCGATGTGCCGGGCAATATTGGCTTCCTGGTAAACATCTCCGCCAGGACACAACTAGATCTCTGTCAATGGCAAGCAATGCGATATAGGATACGCTCAACCTACCCGATGCCCCATATGTCGACCTCTCCACCATATTGTTGAGCCCCAAGTAGCAACTCGGGCGGCCGATACCACCGAGTCACGACGCAATTCGTGTATTTCTTCTCTTTGCCTCTGAAAGTGGCACTCGTGGTAAACGCGCGAGCTAATCCAAAATCAGCTATGCGCAAGGATCCCGTGTTAGATATGAGAAGGTTGGCGGCTTTCATATCTCGATGCAAGATGTGGTTCTGTTTTACGCGTCAATAAGTGGGCAAAGCGGGGGGGACAAGAAGCTCACGCTGTGCATGTATTCGGTGCCCTCAAGCAGTTGCTTCATATAGAGTTTGATATGACTCGGCTGCAGTTTCACCCGTTCGTTCTCCAATAGCCCAGCGAGATCGTGGTCCATATATGGGAACACCATATATACCGATAGAGGCTCCTTGCCATTACCTGCGCCGGTCAGCATCAATTCCAGGAACGAAAAACACAAGGGCTCGCACTTCGTACAACAAACATATCAAGAAGATTAATGATACACGGGTGGTTCAATGCCTTGAGGATCTTGATTTCGCGTAGCGCAGTCACTGGCATGCCCTCTTTCTCGTTGTGCATGAGAATGCGCTTGAGTGCAACAGCTGTATTTGTCCGTTTGTGCAGCGCCTTGTGCACCTCACTACGACCGTCATTCGCAATCACCGAATGTGAGAGTAATAGCAGCGTTCACGTACCCAAAAGTCCCCTCCCCAAGCTTAGTCGTGACATTGTAATCTGACTGCTCGCCACACCCTTCGAACGTGCGTCCGTATGCCTTTTCTTCCTCCTTTCTCGACCGTCGCGCGTGTCTGATAGTGGTATCGCAGATGGTTTCGGTGGTGGGGGCGAGGAGGCGCGATGGTTGGTACGGGAGTCTGCTGAAGGCGCAGGCGGAGACGCTCCCTTCCATGGATTATATTCGATATCCCTTCTCCCTCTATCACGCTCCCAGTCTCGTCTTCTATCTAGGTGATAGTCTTTATGCGGTGGGCTGAAATTCGTGTACACAGGCGAGCGGTAAGCAGGTAATCGGTGCTTTGGGGATGGGGAACGAGGCGAGTAGCCGCGGTGTCGAGAATGGGTATAGCTGGGCTCCCAGTGGTCGGCTATTCGATGAGGTTCGCGTGGTCTCCGCTCGTCGCGAGGCTGCTCCTTTTTCTTGAAGGGGAAGGGGATCTTGAGTCGGTCTGGCTGTGTCGGTTCCGGTCTTGGGGGGAGGGAGGCAGGTAGGGGCTGGCGGGGCTATATCGTCGAGTTCGCCTTCCTCAGGCGACGACGGTGCATGTCGCTTCGCATCCCTGGATCCAGAGGGTGACCTTGAAGCATACCTTTTTCCTGGAGAACGCATCCAGAAAACAAGGCAATTAATTGCCACGAAAATTACTGACTTAGCATTCAGAGTCATATTCCCACCATTATAGTAGTAGTCTCACGGTCATCACATGACCCTTAGCTTGAATTGTGAAGTTTGAAGTTTGAACGCAAAAAGTTGAAAACGCGTACCCTCAAATTGGGTGAGGTATCTCAATTTTTGAGACAGTACAACTCTGTTGACTGTATGTGCTAGCATGGCTTCTTCTCAGGTCTCTGGAATAGAGATACGCGAGAGCAACCCCTCGACACCGAGTCTGGGGCCCATAAACACTTCCTCCAGAAATTCTGTCGTTCACCTTTGCGATATTGCAGGGTCCCCTCCCTGTCGAGCAGCCTCGGCCTATTTTCACGCAGGTGCGTCGATGGTGGCGTTCCGCGGCGCCCGCGCACCGACATGACGAAGCCCAAACCCACGCGAATGCCACTGAGGCGATCCAAAGGCGCCCCCTCTTCAACTCCATTGCGACGACCTCGAGGGGTCCGGTTGTGTCCACTTGCCCGTATGGAAAAAAACATCGTCCAGCGTCTGGGCCGGGTTAACGAAACTACATCGACACTTGCAAAGCGAGCCTCAGATGCTGTATATCTTCAATGTCCAGCAAGATTCCGGCCCCTCACCTCGACGTCCTAGAAATCGAGCTCCAAAAACTCATGGATTTGCAAGAACCAATATTTCTATTCATGGATCGAAAACTATGCCGTGTGTACGACATCTGAGGGTAAAAAAATTTCGATACTTTCCCATGGCGCACTACATTGCCCTTCCCGTGGTTGTTATCTCTTGATCTGGAATTGAAATCTCTCTGGGCAGATTCCCTGGACATATCTGCCCTTCTGTCCATGCTGGAAATGGCGCCGAGTCTCGAGAGCTCTCGAATTAAGTCTCATTTCGTCCCCGCTAGTCGGCGACCGGGGGACAAAATCGCTGACCTGCCTAATTTGCATCACTTCGACCTCTCTTGGAGCTCTGCAAACATTGTTGGACTACTAGAGCATCTTCGCTACCCACTTGCAGCGACAGTCATTTTGGCGGGCGAGGATTCGTTTGCCCGCGGCGCGTGGAGTGTTGTGGAAATCTTGTCCCAACAATTGACGGAGGATACGAAAAATCCGACATACAAGCTATCCGTCAAGATCGAATCGGAATTGTCGTTCCATATGCAGGCTTGGGATCAAGCTGGTGTCCCTCTTTGGGATCTTACCTTGGAGAAGCTGCCCCGCGCGCCAGGAGACACTCATTTCTTTCCCAAATTCTGCCCCCTCTTTTCGACCGCTAGAGTCTTCTTCCTTTCGATCGCTAACGGAGACATGGATGACTACCTACGGCTTCTTTCGACCACTGCAAGAGTTGGAGGAGCTGCATGTTACGACGCTCATGCGGCGGCCAACGTTCCGCGATCCAACGATTATGTCATTCCTCCCGCAAGTAAAGATTCAGGAGCTCCAATGCGATGTACCAGAGTCGTATGATACCCGCACACTGAGATATATCCGGTGTGTGGTCGCTGCGTACGGCGAACACAAGCGCCACACGGCTCGTTGGGGAGCCTAGTCATTGCTCCCAGCGAACAATACAGATTTTCCCGTGCAGTATTTCGAGTATTGTTAGATCACACAGACCTCAGCTAGACGTTGAAGACAGGAAAGTTGATTGGAACTCGCGTCACTTAGTCACGTCGTGATTCCCTGAACGTCCTTTCTTAGATCTCCAGAATAGCACCTACAACTCAGTAGACGTATGATCTCATTCCTCCGGATCCCAACTCCACAATGCTGTGCCCGAATATATATTTCGTCCACAGCCAACCAATGCCGCCAGGCCGGCCCGGACACTGAGGCCCACGCTGGATAGCTGATAAGGAAGTTAGGGAGTCGAGTTTTGTCTGCAGCTACCAGCATGAAGGCATTGTATTACCACGGCGTAAGTCCATAACATCCCATTAACGTGTAACAAGCTTGACCAAGTCTTCGAGCAGCCGCGTGAATTTGAAGTAGTAACGGATGTGCCAATCCCTGAGATATCTGATGATGAAGTCCTGATCAAAGGTTCGTTGATCGCAGGAGTCGAGAAGATGGTACTGACTACTATGAATTGACCGTCAGTATCACTTTGTGGTATGTTGTCGCTTTGTATGGGAACGATCGCTCAAACGCGGATGAACACCAGGTTCTTGCGGTACCGATCTGCACATGTGAGGTCTTTTCTGTGATCTCAAAACACCTAACGATCAAGCTATGGCGACTATAGATCGGAAGGAGAATTCATCACCAAATTTCCTGCGAGTGCATTACCCTGACCCGCATCATGATGGTCCTGACGAACAAGGCGGTGTAGTTAATTCCTGGACATGAGGTTGTGGGCGTCATCGAAGAGGTTGGAAAGTCTGTAACGGATTTCTCCCCCGGCGACAGATGCGTCGCGGACAACAGTATCACGGTTGGTACTTGTTCCGCCCCCGATTTTGACATCTAATCTATGTGACCGATCTACAGTGCGAGCACTGTTTTTACTGCCGTCGTGGTAATACTCTCCTTTGCGAGAACTTCGCCAGCCGAGGTGTCACCATGGCTGGGGGATTCGCCGAATACGTCGCCTTGTAAGCATTTTGTCGATGCACCGGAGATTTGATTCCGACTTTGCGCATTTCAGCGAAGCCAAGAAGGTCTACAAAATATGTAACTTGACAGACGAAGAGGCGACCCTCGTCGAACCTGCTGCATGCGCAATACATGGAATGGATAGATTAAACGCTGCCGTTGGCATAGACGCCCTCATAATCGGGGCTGGGCCAACAGGTAAGACCTCCGTCGACATTCACTGCGAAAACTCAAGTACTCACCGGCACCCCTGAAGGTTTGATCTTGGCTCAACTCCTCAAACTGAACGGCGCCGCCAAAGTGGTAATCGCTGCCAACAAAGGGATCAAAACTCAAGTCGCCAAGGACCTCGACGCTGGCGATGCCTACATTGAATTAGATAGGGACAACCCCGGCCCTCAATGGCAGCAACTCAAGGAAGAAAATCCTTACGGTTTCGATGTCGTGGTAAACCAAGTTTCGAATCCTTCAATTCCACGTCGCCGATTTACTGCACTTGCCTATATAGATCGAGGCCACTGGCTCAGCGGGCGTCGCTAATGAAGCCATCAACTTTGTTCGTCGTGGTGGGACTCTCATGATCTATGGTGTCTATGCAAATGACGCGCTCGTACACTGGTCTCCTGCCCAGGTGAGATAGCACCCCGCTCCTTATTCGCGTACGAACTGACCAGTGCCTGTGCGATTGCAGATTTTTGGCAATGAAATCCGAGTATGTCCTCACGTCCCCTCCGTCAACCTCTTTCTCTTAGGGTGGTTGAATTTTAGATAGTTGGGTCGTTTGCTCAGGTACTTTGCTTCCCTCGAGCGGTGGCGTACCTTGATAGCGGAAAAAATAAACGTCAAGGGAATGGTGAGAATTATCCGTTTGTCCTGAACGTTAACCTCCACTGACTGCGCAATTCAGGTCACGGACATATTTAAGCTGGAAGACTATGATAAAGTCTTGGAGAAGATGAAAGACAAGAGCGCTGTGAAGATTGCTGTTCGACCAACTTAGACTTTTATTCACGCGATGATCAAGGCAGATGTCGGCTTAGAAGTGAGGGCGCGAAAGAAACATTGAGCCTCTGTTCCCACAGCAGCCTCTTCACTGACTCCCACACTTCTATCGATCCTTACTCGTCTGATGTCATGTTTGAATGGCGGGAACGGGCCTCTGATCTAGAGCGCATCATTGTTTATTCATCTTCGGGTTTTACATTTCAGGAATGACGTTGGTAATCGAAGGGGATACGACCCTACCAATAGTACGTCGTCGACGTTTGTTGCTGACTGGTCTTGACTGATCCATCCTAACTCCTCTGTGTCCCCTTAGGCTAGCTCAGTCTGAATAGGCATAGACTACCGAATGAGATCCGACACGTCGACGCAGGCGGGTTCCACACCTAGAAGCTTCGCATCAGCTCATGACGACAACGGCTGGTGCCTGGCTCTAACCAAGGTCGCTCGGAGCCATAAATACCTCTCCTTCTCTCTATTCCTCGTCAGCACCCATCATGCTCTCTACTCTCGTCCTCGTAGCTCTGACCGCCCTGTGCGCTGCGACGTTCCAGCCTATAGGGGCCCCCTTTCTTTCACCAGTCACCACAGCACCTGGCTTCATGGCGCAAGTCATCTTCTCGAACCTTACCGCTCCTCGCGGGATAGCGTTCGACGACAAGGACAACCTACTCGTCGTCGAAAGGGGCCTCGGCGTGACGGCATTCACCGAGACTACCCAGGGAGGGACCTCTGGGTGGGAGCGAACTGTTGTGATCAGCGACCCTGGGTTTACACACGCTATTGAAATTGATGGTTCAAGTCTCTTCGTGAGTACCGCAAGCGAAGTCAGGCTGTACAAATATGATTCCACGACCAAAACCGTCAGTGGATCGACAGTTGTCGTTAATGGACTCCCTGCTAATGGAGGTGATTTCTAACGCTTTTCTCGACAAGAGGAGCGTGCCTAATCACAAAGGTCAGAATTGACTACGCATGCATTGCTACTCTACAAGCCCAAGACCTCTGCGACTCGTTCAGCCACGGTCTTGTTCGTAGGGACCGGTCCTCTCACCAACATCGACCTCACGGCCCGCGATCCGGCGTCCGGTCGGTCCCAAGTTCGCGGCTTCAAATTGTCTACAGTGGGCTCCGTCCTCCCTCAGACGTGGCTTTCTGGGGAGCTCATTGCCTATGGAATCAGGAATCCAGCCAGCTTTGCTATCCCCGCAGTACAGCTTTCCGCAGCCAACGTGTGGCCTGGCCTGTATATCTTGGAAAACGGCGCTTCGATTGACGACGTGCCTGGGTTCTCACCAAAGTTTGTAAACGACAACCCCGCTGACGAACTTGAGCTCGTAGCAGGGACTGCCAGTTCTGTTGGTAAAACGTACGGTTTCCCCGACTGTACCACTTTGTGGAATCCGACGGCAGACCCTGTTGGGAATCCTCAGTACGTTGGTCTACCGCAAGGTGCCCAATTCAGCTTGAATCTTGATCCACTTCGCAACGACACTTGGTGTGGACAACAAGCTAACAACGTACCTCCCTCATTGAGCTTCCAGGTTAGTTTATACCCGAGTCTCCTCCGTATCTGATAATTACTACCTTCCCAGGCACACTCGGTACCTCTCGATATCAAGCTCTACGAACCCGGAGCCGTTTCATCCGTAACATCATTCCCTACAACATATGCGAACGACGCATTTGTTTCCTTCCGTGGTTCATTTAACAGAGATCCCCCCACTGGCTATGGCGTTGTGCAGTAGGCCCTGTACTCTTACACTTCACTCAATACCCTAATCTACTCTCGAATAGCGTACCTTTCCCAATCACTTCTCCAACTCAAGCATCTCCGTTTATCGTCCAAGCGGCTGACTTATCCACTTGTCCTAGCACTTGCATCCGCCCCGTTGGTTTGTCATTTAGCAAGGATGGACGCCTATACGTCAGCAGCGATAGTAGTCGAGAGGTATGTTCATCGTCTCTACTCTTACCTACTAGAAATCTTTGTTGACGCCGCATGCGTAGCTTTTCGTTGTCCAGCGTGGTCCTATGTTTACCGTAGCCCCCCCAGGTCCCACGCTTACTATTCCTTTCCCAACCCCCGAGCCTTCATAGAGCGAACGAACATATACTGTAAGTATACAAGTACAAAGATACAAGAATTCAACATACCCTTCTTCCTTCACAATCGACTTGAACGTCCCAACCAAACCTTGGGTCGTTTTTCCGGTATCAAGTTGCATACGGGTTTTGACCTGACCGCATATAATATGATTTTCATTCCGGCATCACGCCAATAAAGCGGCGTACTCACCACATCGAGGGGGTAGAACACCAGGATCTCAGAGATACCTGCTATGGCGCCGGCTGCGAAATTGGCGATGAACGGTAATGCTATACCAACGTCACCGTCAACGTGAGAGAGACGACCAAAGACGCAGAAATTGCGTACGCTTTGGGGATGGTTTGGCGTCGGACGACATTGTGCAGGGGAGTGGAAGTGGAGCGGATTCTAGAGAATGATTTCCCCGCAATGACGGAGGATAATATATGGTTCGTGAATGAGCGTGATTCAGCCGCAAGACCCGCTCCGAGCTTGCGCACACTGCGGCGATTCCGAAACGCGAAGGCGTAAATATTTAGGCGCTCATTATGATCATACATTTAGGCGCCCTCAGTTGACCACCGCCATCCATGCACCACGATGGTGTACATCTCAGTGTGGCAGGATTTTCAAGAAGCTGCCGAAGCTCTATATACCAAGTCTCCAAATAACGTGCGATTCTTTGACCTGCAACGTGCTCGTGTTTGACGGTGCAAACGTCCCCTAGGCCAGATATTGCGTCAAATGGAAATCATCAGAGGGGAAGCTAGTGCTGAAGATCACTGATAACACCACAGTACGTTTGGTATACTTCATTGAAGAATCCATTGAATTCAATCTTGTCTTCCGCTCTAGTGCATTAAATTCAAGACTAATTCATCCATCTTCTTGAATCGATTTGAAGTCCTCAATGTTACACTCATGCGGAAGATGCAAAATAGGCAACCCACGCCAGAACCCACGCCTCCGCCTACAGAGAAGAAGGCGAGCGGCTTTCATGATGCTTCTGGTGCAGCTACGCCGCCAGCACCGTCACCAGTTCCTGGGGCCTCTGCTGGTCCTTCGGGCGGCGTAAAGAAGAAGAAACCGAAGAAGAAAAAGTGAAGCGAGACACAAAAGGCTGGCGGCGAGCACTTTGTTGCCAGCATAATTTTAGATCGATGCACAGACTACTCTACCATTCGTATGAGCGTGCGTCCTTGCCCATTGCAATATTTATACCGTCACGATTGCCGTCCTATGAAAGCACATCCGAGGTAAACTAGCGGATATGCTGTCGCAGAGCGATATGAGGTGAGGCCGTGAATATTTGAAATGAGAATGGATTACAACAATGTGTTCGTTATTTAGTTTCTTAGTACAGCAGGAGCACTGAATCGGAGAGGGCTAATCCACACATACAGAATAGGGACATTTTACGATTTGGTCCTCTGTTCTAACCAAGCAAATGCACACCCATCTGGCGTTTCGCCTTCTCAAACTCCCTCCGCTGGGTCTCCTTCCACTTCGCCAGAATCGCCGCCATCTTGTCCCGACCCTCTTTCGCCATTTCCCTATGTTCTCTCGCGGCATCTAGTATGCTTTGTACGCCCATCTTCGCTCTCCCATCGTATTCTCGTGATCTTGTTGCCCCCTCTGTGCGCTTGAATGTCTCGAACGTCATCGCGCTCCCCATCCCCACGATGCGAAACCTTGGCTCCTCTATCCCCCGCCTGTCGGGTTTCTTCTCCATCGGGCCGGGTTGCACGAGGATCTTGCTCGGGTGCGAGTTGTACAGATACCAGTGGATATGGAGGCGCGCGAGTAGGGAGAGGCACGTTGTTCTTTCAAAGTATGTCATTTAGTAGCCAACAAACGAGATCCATGAAGAATTTTCGCTCACTTGTGGGCCTTGGAGAGCGTATCGTATACAACAGGCACCCCGCAATCCTCCAGCAGTAAAATTGCCCCAAGTTTCTCCCTTTCCCCGCTCTGGCTTTCCGGCGCCTCAGGTTCATAATAGCCGTAGAACTTAGGAACGACGCCCGACACAGGCACAGGGTACTGGGTATACGGCACGAGCAAATTGTACCCCGTCCACTCCTCCATGAGGTGCCGCTGACTGCTTGAATCCGAGGGATAATCGTACACCATGTTGTCGGGCTGGGGCCTTGCCACGCCGTATATCTTGTTGTAAATCCATGCCTCGTTGGCCAGCTCCCCCCCTCCCTTGGGGTCAGCGATTTTCACAACGCCTGTCGAGCGATCAGGCGTATCGGTGGGGAGCGGGATATCGAAGCGCACGGCCCCGCGAAAGATGTTGTGCTTCCCCTTCGGTGAACCCGGGCGCAGGCGAGGTGCGCCTGCGAGGTTGAGGTGCGGTGTGCACGTATCCACCGCCGTGGGGCGCTCGTAATCGATGGAGTGGCGGTAAACGTGCGGGTGCTTGAGCTTGTATCTTCGACGCCTCTACCTTCACTTTTGTCTCTGGATCGGAAAGAAGGCCACCCGCCGTCAAGCTTTGGGGATCGTTGACCAACAGTATCTCGGGGAAATAATCCGCTGGTAGGAATTCCTCGAGCTTGAATTGCGGCTCATCAGCACCCGGATTGCGCGACGAAATGCGTACGTACGAGTAGATATTTCGTCGCACTCGCCGTCTTAGGCTCTGGGTATTCTGCTAGTATCATCTTGCGCAGGGGATCACTTTGGATTGAGACCCTGCGGCATTCATGTGCCGCGTAAGTATCGGATACGGCAGTAGACGCGTCGGGAGTGGCTCAGGTCGCGATTCCGCCTTGGCCATCGTTTCCTCGTAGTTTTCACCAAGTTCCTTGATCATGCTTTCGGACCATATAGTTATCGCACTCGATTTTGAGCCTGGTCGCACGTCGATGTAGTACGTGTTCTTTGGTTCGTGGATATGGGCTCACGAACCAAGCATACCCATTTGCTCGGGCGCCATCTCGTCTTGCAGTGGGCTGAGGAAGGCGAGTATTTGGAGATGATGAGACAGGAGGCTGGTGCTGGCTTCGGAGGGGGGCGCAGAGATGCCAGGGCGGAAGAGAAAGTTGAATTTGGGAGGGGATAAAGACGCAATCGATGTTGATGGTCTCGACGAGTTAAATTCACACCATGCTTCGAAAGAACTCGGTTGTTATGACCATGTATATCATATAAAAGTACAAGTACATAACTACGCCGGAACACGAAACACGAACAACACTTAAATACTAGTGTGAAAAAATCCATGAAGACTTACCAATGTAGCGGATGCGACGCCGAAGGGACAAAATCAGGAACCGTTAGAGCACGATATACTTAATCCATCAGAAAATATACACTTATGAGGTAATTCGAAGTCAGTACTTGTTCTCTACTCTGAGGCTTCTTTTGCCTTGATCCAAAGTCCTCCCTAGAGCCAATAATTAATAACCAATGTACAGGAGGAAGGCCGTTACTCACATGCGCGTACAAGGTAAGGCCAAGCTTGGGGAAGAACTTCTCCATCCCCTTCCTTGTTCCTACCTCGTTCCTCCACTCGGGGAGAGGCTTAGTCTCGGGGGGTTGAGCGTCCTCGTCGAGGGTGAATGAATCGAAGTCCTGCAGAAGGCGGATGATCATGAACGACATTTCGTTATATGCGAACTAAAGAACACGAGCGCCAGTGCGAGTAAGGACTCAGTCAAACAAGAGACAATGAAACGCACTAACCTGCTGGCCCAGGCAAATCCGTGGCCCGGCGTTGAAAGGAAGGAATGCAAAGCTGTTGGATATGAGGTATTTCTTGAGGCGATCATCCAGGAAGCGATCTGGGTCAAACTCTTCGGCTATATATAGCGAGTCGCCCAGCGCCGATCATTGCCACAATCGATCAACACCAAACGGAGTACACATTGCATCGGGGTAGAAACCAGGATGTAAACCGGAAGAATGGGAGCGCTTTAGCGAAATTTCGACATGCGAGTAGGAATGGTGCATACCGTCGGGGCCCCATAGGTCTTTCCTCCTTTGCATCAACAAAACAGAGTACCCCACCTTTGTCTTCGCGGGTATATATATTGGTTTCTCATTGGGATCAGGAGAGGGCCAGACGGTTGGCTCGATCGATGAGCGCATGTTGACAGGTCTGGATAATGGTCATTGTCACGGAGGAAAGTGAGCACCGAGGAAGGAAGGAGCTTACACGATTGGGTATAATCTCATAGTCTCGTTGATGACTGCTCGAAGGTACTTCATATCCCTGATATCGTCGAACGTGGGTCTCTTGTTTGCGCCGACCTTCTCGATAACCTCGTTACGAAGACGAACGAAGACCTCGGGATGTGTGGAGAGGAAGTACATAATAATCGTCAGCGTTGCGGCTGTCTATAATCGAAGAGGAAATTTAGGATCGAGGAGACGAAAGAAAAGCAAGGAATGCGCCTACGGTGTCCCTGCCAGCTATCATAATATTCAATACCTCATCTTTCAAGATAACTGGGTCCGACGTGAATTTGACCAAATGATCTAGCAACGTCTCATCGTCACTGACATCATCTTTCTTCTCCACATCCAAGGTCGCAGCACCAGTAAGCCCTTTCTGCTCGTCGGCTAAGCCCTTCTTCTGGACAGCATCCTTAATAATGGGCGCGATGAATGCGTCGATAACTTTCATATGCTCGTTCGTCCGGTCACACCAGATTTCAGTCAACGGCCAAGTCCAACCCATCCGTTCACGGCCACCAATGATCTGTTGCGCCTGCAGGAAAGCGTCGGCGAATTTATCGGCGACTTCCTCGCTTGGCTGGGAGTTGGGGTAATGTAGGAGTTGCTTGTTGTAAGGATAAGGCAGACGGCCGTTAAGGGAGTGCACGCAGGATCCAAAAAGGAACTCGGTGGCAGAGTCCAGTGTGAAGCGGCCCATCAGGTCTTGGAAGTCAATGGCCAAACCTTGACGAGAACGCTCTCTCATCTTCTGGATCACGATTTCCGCGCGTCGGTCGAATAGGTCGAAGTGAGAGATGCGATCACGGGAGAAGAATGGCCGCGTCATTGAACGGTGGAATTTCCACCTGTCACCATCAGAGTTGAAAATTCCAGTACCAAGGACAGAATGCATATTGACGCCGTACTCCGGGCCTTGGGTCAATGAATGAGCAACAGAAAAGCTACGTAGAACGCGGGGTGCGTACCCTTCTCGAAATTGGTAAAGTCTTTGGCCAACATAGCTTTGATGTGCTCAGGACAGGTGGTATAAAGAAAACGGTCCCATAGGACATACGTGTCGACAATGGGGCCGTATTCCTTCATCAATTGCGCAATGCCGTCACCTAGCAGTCGATTGGTTCCTCAGAAGAGTATCAGAGGGGCGGCGCAACAAAATGCGCACCAATATAACCGGTCCCAAAATCCTGCATCATAATCCGTAGCACATCTAAATTCCCTGGGAACCTCCCTTTGGCTCTGGGTGGGAGGCGCGCACCAAGCCTGTCTGCCTGGCGTCTCTCCTTCCAGTCGGAGGCAAATATCTTGAATGCAGCATAAAACTGGTGACGCAAGAGCCCCGAGAAGCACGATAACGACGGTGGAAACTGGAATGTTGTTCAAATGGAAGATGTAATTGAGAGAGATGGCGAATAGGACGCTTGGGGCGATAACAACGAAAGCCCCGCGCAGGAGGAAGTCGATTCCCGGGGGTGATGACTGTCATGTCGGTGTTAGAACTGGCAAGAGACACATCCGTCCCTTTAAATATGGAACAGGTGATTGACTAGCAGGTAGCGTATAATAATGCTGACATGGGTGTGTCCACGAGGTTGTTCTAAGTATGCTTAGTGCTTGGCCGTTTGACCGCTTTAACATTGAAGTTAGTAATCTCGTCCACAGAGAGCTTCGGGGAGGGGCTGAGCGAACTTGAACGTCGGGATGGTGCAATCGAGGCCGAGCAGTTCTAGAGTATCGATTGTTATACTCTATAGAGGCTGGTTTACGAGCCTAGCCGAGCAGTAGTGCTTCCGTCACGTTCACTTCCTGGGTGTACGGCTGCTTCCGAGAATTCCTTCGCGTGAATTCTCCGGGTAGCCGTAGAATCGTATCGCAGGTCGCGGGTCGCTGCCAGTACAGCATCTGGAGGAATAAGCGGGATATGTTCTGCTATCTTCGTCGTGCGCTTTCTTTCTCGCTTTGGACCGCATGGGTGCGTCTCAGCGCGTCGTGCACCTCATTATCCCACACTCCTAGCCTAACTAACCTAGACCCTGGTGCTCGCGTGATGTGCCTAATTAGCCTGAAACTGCGTAATAAGCCGACTGCCAGTTTACCCGTAGTTATCGGGGAGTAATAGAATATTCCAAATCTTACCATCAGTGTCCCCCCATCAGCGCCCTTTGAGGACCCCGGAATATGGTAGGAGAGGCTATTGGTGATATTTTTCAATTTTGTCCGCAAAAAAACCCTCCTCGCGTTCAATATTGTCTGAAAAAAAAGTAGGCAGATGGTAGAAATTCAAAATTTGTCCGATTTTCAAAGTAGCCTCTATGGGCACACAGAAAGAGCAGAGAGCATCAGAAAGAGCATGCAAATTAAAACTAAACCAAGTCTTGGCAGGTTTGATGATAATATCGGAGGATTCTTTGGGAAGTGATGTGCAAAGGAGATCATAGACAGGAAGATAAGAGATTGGGAGGAGATGGGAGAATTCTGGTGGAACTGTGAAAAGCTGCTTGTTTGGCCCAATGAATATGCGGCAGTGGTTCCTCTGAGTATTTCTTGTTAACATGAATCCATTCCAATGTGACAAATGGTATAATTAGATCAACGTCATCCTGCACAATAAGTAGATCTATTGAACAGGGATTGTTGTATAGAGTATTGACTAGGACTAGCCAGGACTGCTGGCCCCCAAGTGCCATACCCTTAAAAAGGAATTCCCCTGTGCTGTTCTGAACTCACACCTTCTGCATTAATGAAAACAATGTGTTGAAATGTTATACCATTACACCAAACCAGCCATAAAATGCATGATATTTTGTCTGCATATGAAAGTAGCCTAACAAGCATTAACTGGCTTTTGTCCGCAAATCATAAGTAACTGTTCGACCAATTTGTAGTCAATTTGTCTGATTTCTAAGTAGCCAAAATGCAAAAATTTCCCCACTTTTGTCTGCTTTCCTCAATAGCCTCTTCTACCATATTCCAGGGTCCTGCCCTTTGTCAGTTCCCCATGTCATTTCCATGTGTCCCCAATCACTCCCATCAGGGTGCTGTCACCTGCCATCACACTGACAAGTCCTGCTCATTGCCTGCCATGTTGAGCACAACATGTCCCTCCCCTGGCCTTTGTACCCCCACAATGTATATATGTATGGAGAGTGATGGTGACACTCTATCCACTGGTATGTATCCTGCCTGTGCTTGACTGCTTGCTAACATACAGCACTTGACTCAACTATGGTGGACTTTAAAATAGACTCTTCCATGCACCTTCCCTTTCAACAAACATGATCCAGACACCTAGTAGGGGAGTGTCCTGCAGTGCATGTCTTATCATTGCAGACCAAAGGAGCAGCAGTCAATTGATGTTCCAGCCAAGGTCTCTGGTTGCACTTTGCCATGAACGACAGCAAGCTCTTCAAGAGGCAGATGAGGATCTACAATATAAGCCACAATCAACTTCTCTGCTCATCATTAACTTAGCAAGCCACAGTTCTGAGTATGGAGACACAGCACATTGTTGCTAGTATACATAGTGAAGTCAATGGCAAAGAATCAAGTTCTTCTGATGTCCCAGCCCTTGATGTGGCCTCTGAGGAGATGCAGTGGGAGATGGTCTCCAGTGAACTGAATGGTGACCAGGAGTTTTTGCATGGCATGCACAACATGCTTTTCAATAGGTGCACCACCCATTTGTTTGCCCTCATCACTTACAGACATACCTACTACACTAGGTGGGACAGAGTGCATCACAGGTGTGATCACTGCAGCCATCGCAAAAAGTTTCAACAGACTTGGGTGCACTGGCAGCCCCTTCTTCTGTCACTCACTGACACTCTCATTGAGTGGAAGAATATCCCAGCTGCAGAGCCACTTCCCCCTGAAGCAAATGAACCTGAGTCCAAGGCCGAGGATGAGGAATTTGAAATATATACAGTCAATCTATACACCCTTCATGACACCGCCATCATCCACCAAAAGCTAACAACCCAAGCTTCTATAGCCCTTGTGCAGAACAGATACCTTGGAGCATTGCCACTGGTCCCTACCCTTGCAATATCTCTCAAAACACTGGAGCTTTACTGATGTCTCCATCTATGCAAGCCATCGTTCAGCTACAAAGCCTTTACAAATGTTCTATGCGACCTTGACAATGTAAGGCTTTCCCAGTTCTTTGGTATTTCACTGACAAAAGCTCCCAGGTGCTGTACTGTCAGTGCTGGCAGAATGTGCTGGAAAACACCTACAATATCTACCTGCTCCTTCACCATCGGATTGATGCTTATGTTCGTTTAGTGCTTGGAAGAGATACTGAGAACCAGCACGTTCTCCATGCCTGCCTGCCCCATGGATATAAGGTGAGTGTGGTTGATACAACAGCTGGAAGGTGAGCTGAAGCTTACCTTCCATTGAATGGTAGTACTTGATGGCAACAATTCCCTCAAACACATCACCCACATTGGCCAACATGAAGTAGCCAATAGCCGTGTTTACATGGGCAGCAACTATTTCCTTTTTCCAGACTTTGTTGACACTTTCACATGAGACAATCCTTCCACCATTGTTGATCACTTGGTGCCACCACAAACTGACCCTAAACCAGAGGCTGATCAGCATGAGGATGACACTACAGCTGAGTATTGGGTCAACTCTGCCTGTGCTGACAACTGGAAAGCTGCCTCTGGCAACAAGTGCAAGCAGATGTGGGAGCTGTTTGATGAGACTGGCATTTTTGCCTGCGCCTATCACCATGGCTTCATGCTATGGCTAGCAGACATGGTGCATAGTGGAGAACTGTAGGTATTCAACTATCTCTGAGAACCTGACATCTGATGGCTCCACAGTGCCAAGTACCCCCCTGGCTATGGTGGCCAAGGCTCTTGACATGCTTGGTGATTGAATTCTCATCAGCTATGACATCAGATGCAGTTTCAAGAGCACTGTGGCCTCCAGCACCCTGTCGACCCAGGCACAGGCACAGGCCATGCACTTCTGTGTCAACATGTTCCATGGCTATTCACACAGCTACTCTTGCTAAGTTGACAATCACCTGAACATTATCTCAAGGATGGGTCTCAAGGATCTCAAGATCCTGGAACATGTGTTCAGCTTGTCCAATCAACTTGCAGCCATTGTCCACTACTCATCTGCCAACTGCTGCCAGCTGGCCATTGACATCTTCTTCCAACAATGGGATGAGGGCAAGTACCTCAATCTCAGGATGATGATTCTCAACAATTACAAGCAGGGACTGTGGATTCTGAACAAAGAAAGCATTGTGCTGGAGGAGGTGAAGAAGACCCTTGGGATTCAACCTGGAGATCTTGAGAAGTGGTGGGATGAAGAAGGGGCTTATATTGCAGAGCTTGGTAAAAAGTCAGAAGCTGATATCTTGGCAGTTGCCTACATTGAGTTACTGCAACAACTTGATGAACTTCAGTAAGTTCAAGTGTTACCCCTGATTGACATCAGTGTAAATGACATTTTGTAGATCTCGATCACCAATGACCTCTCTCCAATTCCTCAATCACTTGCCATCCCCATTTACATATGCTGTCAACCTCTCGAGAACTTGAAAACTCGAAACTGAACACCAGCATGCCAGAGAACAGCATGCCAGCACACTCCATGATGTGATCATCCTTGAGATTAAGCTTAAGATCCTGGAAGGCAAATGTTGGCACATCAATCACCTGAAATACCATGAGACCCTCAAGTATGTATCTCAATGCCAATACCATCATGCAATTGATAAGCTGCATAAGCTTGTTGTTCAACAACTCTTTGAACTTCATAAAATGAATCTGTCAGCTACTGGTAAGCTTGTTCCCCTCTTATTATATACAAGATTCACAAACAACTTAGGGTACTGTATGCGAAGTCACATTGCGAAGGCCTTGCAAAAGCAATGCAAGGCCATTCAGAAAGTGCTTCAAGATTACAACAAGGCTGCTAGCACCCTCACTCCCCCTTGCCCACCTCTTGAATGGAACGAAGTATTACACTACAGGTTTCTCAACAAGTTTATGCTACTTTGCGAGAATTGTGAAGACATTTTATCGAAGCCTTGGGCCCACCCCGTCATACATGAGACTATCAAGCAAGTGAACCAAATCACTTGAGCATGTGAAGAAGTTGAGCACTGTCATGTTGAGTCGCACTGTTTACTAACATTTATTTTAGATGAGCATGATCTCTTCAACACTGTAGAAAAATTCCTTGCAGACTTCAAATCCCCACTCCTTGTAGCAGTTCGAGAATACTGTGAGTGCCAACAGTGCATTAATCATCAAATCCTTGTGCAAATCTCTCAAATTCATGTGCTTGACAGATTCACTGGAGACCACTCATATGGTACAGCAAAGGGAACAATGACCAGTTGAAATGATAAAGTTTGCCATTATTTAGATAGTCATGAATGCACTGAATTGTCTGACAACAAAGAAGAAGCAGGGGATTTTGATGAAGGTGATGATGATCAGCAGCTTGCAATGGACAGCTTGGTTGACTTTGTATCACATTTGGCAGTATAGTAGTATTATTGTAATGGAATTCTTTTTTTCTCTCATGTCATGTGAAATAAGTAAAATGAAACTGAGCCAACATGAATGCTGAGCCAACCAACAATTGTTATCAGACTTTGTAGAAATTCATGACTGCCCATCTGACATTTCATCTGTCACCAGACATCAAATGTTCACACATGAAGCTACACAAAGCATGAAGCATGGGTATCTACAACATATGATTGGTAAGTATATTGGCAGCAAGGTGATTGTGTGGCGACATCATGTATGCAATGCAGCTGATACTTGCAATTCTTAATCTCTGATTGTCACACTTACCTCCCATTACTCTATCTTCTTGTTCATCACCTATTCCTGTTTGTCTGTCATTCAACATGTCTACCAATAGCCTGTTCTATGTATTGCTCAGACACCCCACCAACAGTGTGACAGTACTAACAGAGAGGTGAGTCTAAATACCAAAACCTTGTTGGATACCTTAATCCTTGTACAGGCCTTCCTTCACAGCCAATGACACTGATTTCCTAGTCATTGTTCAGATTTCTACTTGATCATTAGCTTTAGAAGTCATGAAGATGGACATGTACATCAGGCAATACTGTGTTGGGAGGGATTGACAAAGCTTCATCTCTCAGCTAATCTCTCATAATGCCTACATAATCACCATTGATCCCATGAAATGGTATCCTCTGTTGAAAGGAAAAGGCAGTGCTAGAAACATTATCTTCACTACTCACAAGTGAGTAATAAAGAACAGCAGGACCATGAATTCCCACCCATGACACTTGAAGGGCTTTAGGAGATTCAGGATGGTATTTGTAGGGCAAAGATAACAGTACAGGTGGAAGATGACATACATAAGTGCTTTCCCCATTGCTACTTGTTGTCTACAATCAATTTACTGGTTGTTCTTTGATAGCATTGCCTGCAATCACTGCTCAGCCCTCCCAACTTCAAGCTCCCCCCTTTCACACTCTAAATCAGCACCAGTGTATGCTGACAAGTCAGATGATCCTGACAAGCTCACCTGGCACATCCCCACCAAATATTGCAACATCACATGCAACACCTCTCCTGGAGTGCTGATAGCACTGCAAATACCTAGCCCATCAAAACCTCATTGAGGTGAGGACTCCCCCCAGTGCCAGGACTCTCCAAGTCTGATGAAACCCACTGGTGGATCTTTGTCTAGATGTGACTGAACCATGGGGACTATGTTCCTTCCTTCTCCTTCATCATCGCTGTCTCCTTCAATGAGTAAACAAGGTGAGTGCTGCAAAGGTTGTGAAACTAATTACTCACATTCTCACTGTTCAAGCAGTACATGAGAGCTTCAT
Source organism: Pleurotus eryngii var. eryngii (assembly GCA_029467805.1). NCBI lineage: Eukaryota > Fungi > Basidiomycota > Agaricomycetes > Agaricales > Pleurotaceae > Pleurotus > Pleurotus eryngii. The sequence goes on along the minus strand of SZVJ01000005.1, from coordinate 542,869 downwards.
GTCATCCAGATGAGCCAAGAGCTCCTTGCCCTTGAAGCTGACTGTCTCCTGTAAGGTGGTGAACTATATTAGATGTGACCTTGACTCCCCACTGCAGCCCATCTATGACATCAACCCCCCTCCTATGCTCAAACATGTGTGCACCAGGGAGCTTGCCTCACTCTTCTTTTACCACTGTGGTTACACAGAACATGCAGTGTTTGAGATGCTGCAGGTCCATTTAATGGTAAACTTGGCTGAAGATTTTGTGCAAATCATGATGATACAGGGGGAGTGTTTCTGTTTCATGGAGATGGTGTTGGTGTACAAACTTATGAATTTTTCTGTGCCCTCACCTTGAAACACTGTCATATGGTGTTTGTTGTAATTTCATTTTTTTCCCTCTCCTCCCTCCAGTTTGACAATATGCATGGTTTACATGGCTAGAGTATCTCACTCCTCAAGGTCAGCAGGATGGCAAGCACTCCAGAAGACCATCAGTTGAATGTGTGAGTCAAAGAAGACCCTAACATACAGGGCATGTTCCAGCACATCCTGACTAAAGGTACCAAAGCAAACGACTGTCAAGCTGAATCAGAAGAAGATAGCCTCTTAGGAGCAGCAAATGAAGCTTACAAGTTCCTTCAATGACATTCAGGAGATAATTTGGAAGCACACTAAAGCAATGCAGACAGAGTTTGGACAGCATCCTGCAAGTTGGTACTCTGAAGCTATCATGTGATGGGGATGCATCAATTGCACACAGCGCAAAGCCAACCGATGGAACACATACTTGAGTCAAGAGGTTACAAAGTGCAACAAAGTAAGCTTATTTCTCCCTACTTCTATATCAAAAGCTTAATATTTATAGGTGCAAGTGGTGAGCTTCCTAAGAATGGAGTCATCATGAATATAAGTGAAATCCATGCCACTTGGAATGCAATGATGAAGGAGGAGCAGTTCGCAGCCACAGACAAGGCAATGGAAGAACTGGAGGAGAAGCGGGCTGTGAAGGTCCTTGCAGAGCAGAAGCCCACCCACAGTTCATTCCAAGATGCACACCATACTGCTGAGGCAATTCAAGAAAATGTATGAGATTCTCATGCTTCTGATCCTGTTGAATGAAGCTTATTTGTTGCTTTACCTCTAGCTCAAAGTGCTAAGCAGCCATACTGGTGTCAAGTCACTCCTAATCCTTATTCACTTCAACTCTGAGAGCTACTCACAGCTGTTCACCTTCACCTCATCGCCTGCCATTATCAAATACTTCACCATGATGTGGAAGATCATGCTACTGGATATTGCATATAAGATCGAAGCTTATATGTTGAGTGGGATCAATGGTGAGTTTAAAGCATCTCTCATAATGCTTTCTCAACTAACACCCTCTCTAGGAGCAGTCTCATTCCACACTGATAGCATCCTTAAGCTTAAGAAAGCTACTGTGCAGCTTATATCTGATGCCCTCTGTATGTCAAATCCCCACCACACTTGATTTTTCTTATGATAACCAAACAGACAAAGCCATTGACAACCCAAAGATTGCCCCTCCCCACATGAATTATGCAAACTTCACCAAAGCGATCACCATGAAATATGGCCTCATCCTCACCAGTTGGCCCCTGCCTGACAAGTTCTGCTCATCTGGCGACCTCTTGTCAAGAAACGAGCTGTCAATCCTTCAGCACACCTGGTCAATGAAGCAAGCAAGGTTCAGAAAGATGTCAGAAGAGGAATTTGATGCTTGGAAGACACAACAAATGGAGAAGATTATGCAGGAAATTCAGAACACCTGCACAGCCTCAGACACCTCAAGCCAGTCCCCTGTCTCCTCATGCATGTCAACCCCTTGAATGTGGCTTTGAATACACCAGCTTTGAGCAATGTTGCCTTGAATGCACCAGTAGATCCCTCCCTTCCCCCACCTGGGCCCAGCCACACACAGGGTTCCTCTCTCCCTCCCCCAACATTGTTGCAATTCACATTTCAGGTGGTAGACTTCAGCAGTGTCACCACATCAACTGGAGAGGCATTACCTATAACCAAGAAGCCATGCAAACAGCACTCAGACAAGAATGTAAAGTGCAGTCCTTGTACATGTGCACCTCCTGAATACCAGGTCTGCTTTGCACCAAAGGTGTAAAGCCATTGTTTACGTGCACCTTCCCATGCATTAGTACTTAGACAATGTAGTAGATAGCACTTAATACATTATATTTCGATTTTAAGCATACATAGACTACACAAATGAATAAAGCGTCACCATTACTCTCTGTACATATATACATTGTGTGGGTACAAAGGCTGGGGGAGGGACATGTTGTGCTTGACATGGTGGGTGACAAGCAGGACTTGTTGGTGTGATGGCAGGTGACAGCACCCTGATGGGAGTGATCAGGGACATGTGGAAACAGCATGGAGAACTGACAAAGGGTGCTGATGGGGGGGACACTGATGGTAAGGGACTATAGCACATTTGGAATATTCTATTACTCCCCAATGTGGGCATTAACTATGGGTAAACTGGCAGTTGGCTTATTATGCAGTTTCAGGCTAATTAGGCACATTATGCAAGCATCAGGGTCTAGGCTAGTTAGGCTAGGAGTGTGGGATAATGAGGTGGGTGGCATTATGTATATAAGAACCTTCTAAACTCATTGATGTATCATTATATGTGCTTCAAGTAGTGTTCTGTAATAGTGTGTGATTAAAAACTAGTCAGTTATTAACAGTTATTGATACCCTAGAGTCTTTGAGCCCAGAATTTCTGAGTTATTAACATTGATATGTTGCTAGTGTGCACCCTGAGGTTTTCAGCTTTGTTTGAAATTTCCAATTTGCACATTCAATACTGGCATTCACATCAACTTGACAACACCATACACCATGAGACAATTACTTGACAAGCTCTCCATACTTATCCAATTTCTTCCACTGTGATATCTAAAGGATATGATCATTACAGCTTCCACAATTGGAATGCTGTTGGCCATTCTCAGAAAACAGGTTGGGGATTTAGTAAAGGCTTGCAAGATGATCACTGCCCATGATGATGTTGACCTCAGCTCTCCCATCCTGAGGGATGTATTCACAGAGTTTGAACCTTCTTCAGTCCCTTGTAAGGTAGTCATTCCTTCACAACAAGCTGGGAGCTTGAAGAAATAGGCAAATTGGGGGTATAATTAATATATATTACTAATATGGTAATCAATGTTAATAACTTGTTAATAACTTTGTTAATTACCCTATGAAAGCCGTTGACAATACCAATGTGTTAGTAACCCTGTGAAAATAGTGTTGCCACAGCTTCAACTTGGCTCCAAACTTTGCAAGCTATACTGCACCATTAATTTTGTAGATTTTTTCATGATACCTCTTGTCAAACCTAGATATAATATGATAGTTTAATATCCCAAAAGGCCATTTTATAACTTCCATTGGTTCTTGCTGTGTTGTCCTAACTTTGACCTGGCTCCAGGCTTCAAGCCATTGGCTTGACAAATGGCTTGCCTCCAATTCTGAGCTTCCTGAGGATATTTGTTCAAATTTGTTTATGGAATACAAAACTACATTTATTGATCTATAATTGGAGCCCAGAAGCCCCCAGTATCTCAAAGTATTGGATGAGATATAAGCAAGACAAAAAAACAAGGCTTGAAGCTGCAGCTGTAAGGGGACACTCCTATTTTCTCCTATTCCCCTGTCCCTCTCCCTTCCTCCTCGTTCCTTTCTCCTCTCCTTCATCCCACGGACTCTTACCTACATCCCCTTCATTCCCTTTCATTCCCTTTCCTTTCCACTTCCTTTCCGTCCACTCCTTTCGCATCCGAGTCACGTCTGGCGACTCCGGAGTCTTCCCGCACTTCGGACTCCCTTCGGACTCACTCGGACTTGTATATACACTTCGGGGTTGGTCCGGGCTACCCCTATCCTCTTTCCCCGCTTCATTACTCTTTGCTCTTACCTTCCCAGGTCGCTGGCACAACTTCTGTACATTCCCCTTCCACTTCATTATCACATGCCCCCTCGTACCTTGTGATATTCGTTCGGACTTGTGGCTGGTGTACTGTACAGTTATCCTTCATTCCTCCCACGCTACTACAGTATATACTTCGCTTCCTAGCATGGAGAATCCTTATCCTGTTCTCTTTGGATTCTCCCTCTGCTAGGTGAGCAGCTCTCTCATGTATTGTAGTTAGACTTATTCATATCTTTGGATTCTCCCTCTGCTAGGCCTGCGCTGTGCAGCTATCTTGAGGTTGCCCTTACAGCAGAACAGGATCTCCCATCCTGGCACCAGAGCCCTACGGAAAACATCCTGCGCTGCTCTGGACTCATTCCCGACGTCTCTCCGGTTTTGCGGACATTCCAGACACTCTCCTGCTACTCCCACCCACCTCTGAGGACACAAGGAACTCCATCCCTCGCTCCCCTGATGACTCCGAAATGACGGGCGCTTCCAGCCAGATCCCGCCATCTGAGCCAGCTGACTCAGGACCGGACTCCGAGACTTTGCAGACCTTGTGGGCTCAGATGTATGAACACCAAACCCAAATCCATTCCATCCATGATACACTCGCCCGAATCGAAGAACTCCTCTTAACACCCCGTCTGACTACTCTGAAAACGACTCTGGACTCCGAGCTGAGGGGCACCGAAGCCTCCCAGCACGCCCCGGGTCGATCCGAAAACACCCCACGTTCCCGTCTGAAGCCTGCCTCTCCCCCAATCTTCGACGGAAGCTGCAAGGATGACCGCGCATTCTATAACGCGTGCTCCATCTACTTCCAGCTCTGTCCGGACCACTTTCCGACCGAGCAGGCCAAAATCCTCTGGTGTCTCTCCTTCTTTCAGAAGGATCGTGCCAAGGAGTATGCGGACATGGTGCTCCGGAGTCCGAAGGATCCGTACTTCGAGTCCTGGGCCGCCTTCACAACCGAATTCTGGACTCGCTTCCTTCTGGATCGGGAACGCGAAGCTGCCATGCTAAAACTGGAGTCCACCTGGTACTACTAAGGCCGCCGGACTTTCCAGGAGTACCTCGACGAGTTCCGGGACCTTGTAGACCAGTCCAGATACACCGAGGGCTCCAACATCACAATGAAGTTCCACCGCGGATTGGACTCCATCATCCAGAGCCGCGTTGCCGAGTCCGCAGACTGTCCGGGTGAGGACGACTTCGAGGAATGGTACAGGGCAGCACAGCGGGTTGCCGACAACCGTGCTGCTAACCAGTCCTTCCACTTTGGCGTGCACTCCGGTAACTCTGGACACTCCGGACCCCTCGTCCGACCAGCAGCCAACTCTGGAGTCGCTCGGACTCCTGCGGGTGTACTTCCCACACCTCGGACTCTGCTCCCACCTCTGCAACCTCGTTTCCAACCCCCGCCTCCTCCGAAGGCTCTCTCACCGGGCGTCCCTATGGACGTCAACCACACCCGCTCCCGACCCGCCACTTCGCAGCTCTGTTACCGATGTGGCAAGCCTGGCCACATGTCCCGTGAGTGCCCACTCCGGTATGATGTCCAGTTCATGACCACCGAGGAGCAGATGTCTGCTATCGAAGATCTCTTGACCGCGGCTGATGTTGTAGAAAGTGCGGGGACTTCGGAAGGAATAGACACTGAGGGAATGGCCCCGGTTGAGGAATCGGACATGGCGGATTTTGTCCAGACCAACGAGTGATCAGTGCGACCTTGTTGGTAAATAACCGATTTGCTTGTCTTAGCGTAGACAAAATGCAAGATGATGACTCCGACCAATCCGATGATTCATCCGATGTTAAGCAAGCGACTCCGGTTACAATCCACACACTCCGAAGGTTTCGCCCGCAGTGGCAATGACAGCTACCCAGTAGCTATAAGATCTCCGCGCTGCCCGGCAAGCTTTCCTTAGATATACCTGTTGAAGTGCAGAGCACGGATACACAACACAGATGCACCCTGCAGGCCTTGGTGGACTGCGGGGCCACCGGAGTCTTCATGCATCCGCGCTTTGCTGATGCCCATGGTTTCACCTGACGCAAGCTGTCCGCTCCGATTCCAGTCTTCAACGTCGACAGATCGCCAAACGAAAACGGATCCATCTCCGAAGTCGTGGACCTTGTACTCCGGTTCAAGGATCACACAGAACGGATGCTTTTCGCAGTCACTAACATCAGACGGCAGGACATCATCCTCGGATACACCTGGCTTCGGAAGCACAACCCCGAGATTGACTGGCAGACGAAGGAGGTGACCATGAGCCGTTGTCCGTCTGGATGCGACACCTGTCACAAGGAGTTCCGCCATGACAAGCTGGCCTGACGCAAGGAGTCCGTGCGACTCCGGGAGTGTCGTACGGGTCCGATGCCAAGGGTTGAGGAACTGCACTCAGATGATCTCCCGCAGCTTCAGGACTGCGAGGACGATGATGAGGACGATGAGGCTACAACTCCGGACGACTCTGGACTTGAGAAGGGTGACCGTATCTTTGCAGCCATCCCTCCTCTGACTCTGGAGTACCTTCGGAGTCTTCGGGAAGAACACATCCGGGCTTCGGAGACGGTCTCGCAGCGCCTCGCATTGGCTTTCCAGCACAACAAACCCCACGATCCTCGGAACAGCGCAGTCCCGGACTTCCTTCAGGAATTCGAGGATGTCTTCACAAAGGAGTCCTTTGATGAACTGCCCATGCCGCGTCCGTGGGACCACGCCATTGAGCTACTGGAAGGAGCGGAACCGACCTCTACCAAGTGCTACCTGCTGTCCCCTGCGGAGCAGAAACAGCTGGACGAATTTCTGGAAGAAAATCTCCGGACTGGTTGGATCTGCCCCAGCAAGTCGCCCATGGCCGCCCCAGTGTTCTTTGTCAAGAAGAAGGACGGATCGCTCCGCTTGGTCCAGGACTACCAGAAGCTCAACAACATGACGGTCAAGAATCGGTACCCGCTCCCACTCATCTCGGACTTAGTGGACAAACTCCAGAACGCTCGCTACTTCTCCAAGCTTGATGTCCGATGGGTTTTAACAACGTCCGGATCAAGGAGGGTGATGAGTGGAAGGCCGCATTCCGGACTACGCGCGGACTATTCGAACCCTTGGTGATGTTCTTTGGACTGACCAACAGCCCGTCTACCTTCCAGACCATGATGAACGACCTCTTCCGGGAGCTCATTACGGAAGGTGTGGTCATTATCTATCTGGATGACATTCTGATCTACACCAAGACACGCGAAGAGCATCGCCGGGTTCTCAAGCGAGTCCTAGAGATCCTCCAGCGGAACAAGCTCTTCCTCCGAGCAGACAAGTGCGATTTCGAACAGACCAAGGTGGAGTATCTTGGAGTCGTCATCTCCGAGGGTAAGATCGAGATGGACCCTGTAAAGGTTTCCGGAGTCGCGGACTGGCCGACTCCTCAGACTCGGACTGAACTCCAATCCTTCCTCGGATTTGTCAACTTTTACTGCCGCTTCATCAAGGACTACTTGCATATCGCTCGGCCTCTCTTCAACCTCACCTGCGCCAAAGAATGGCAATGGAACGACTCCACTCAATCCGCATTTCTTCGGATCAAGGAGCTGATCACTTCGGAACCTGTTCTGGTCTTTCCGAAGGAGGATCAGCCGTACCAGGTTGAAGCGGACTCGTTGGACTATGCTACAGGTGCGGTCTTGTCGCAGCTGGATCCAGATGATGGTAAAATGGCATCCTGTTGCATTCTACTCTAAAAGTCTACAGGCTGCGGAGCGGAACTACGAAATACACGACAAGGAGATGCTTTCAATCATCCGGGCGCTCGAAGAATGGCGGCACTACCTTGAAGGTGCGGAGACTCCGTTCGAGATCTGGACAGACCACAAGAACCTGGAGTACTTCATCAAGGCCCAGAAACTCAACCGTCGCCAGGCCCGCTGGTCCCTATACCTCTCCCGCTTCGACTTCACTCTTCAGCATCGTCCGGGTCGGACGATGGGTAAGCCGGATGCTCTCTCACGTTGCTCGGATCACTCGGATGGTAAGGATGACAACAAGGATGTGGTTTTACTTAAGCCATCCTACTTTGCTGTCTGTGCCATGGGTGTCACTCTTGAAGGGGAGGAGAAAGATATCCTCACGGCTATCCGGGCTGGAGTGCAGGATGCGAAGTTTGAAGATGCAGTGGCAAAGGCGGCAGAAGAGTTGAAGAAGGCCCAGGGCAGTCGCAAGACAGTCCAGAGTGCAGAATGGTCTCAATTGGACAGACTCCTGATGTTCCGGGGTAAGATCTATGTTCCAGACTCACCGGACTTGCGTCGGACTATTGTAGCCCAGCACCACGACACCAAGGTCGCAGGACACGCCGGCAGATGGAAGACCCTTGAGCTCATTTCGCGCAGCTACTGGTGGCCCAACATGTCCCGGTACGTCAGATCCTACACCCGCCATTGCGACCTCTGTCTCCGGACGAAAGCCCAAAGGCATCTGCCCATGGGTGAACTCCATCCGCTTCCTATTCCGGATGAACGCTGGGATCGTCTGAGCGTTGACTTCATTGTTGAGCTCCTGGAGTCCGATGGATTTGACGCTGTCATGAATGTGGTCAACTCCGTAAGCAAACGCGCCCACTTCATTCCGACTCACACCACAGTGTCTGCCCTCGGATCTGCGAACTTGTACCTGCAGAACGTCTGGAAGCTGCACGGACTCCCTCGGTCCGTTGTGTCCGACCGGGGCCTGCAATTCGTCGCAGAGTTCACCCGAGAAGTCTACCGGATGCTCGGAATCAAGCTGGCTGCCTCCACTGCATATCACCCTCAGTCCGACAGACAGACAGAGAGGACTAACCAGGAACTCGAGTCCTATCTCCGGATCTTCATCGGAGAGCGTCAGGATGACTGGGCCCGACTCCTACCTATGGCAGAGTTCACGTACAACAACCGGGTCCATGTGTCCACTCAGCAGTCGCCCTTCCTCCTAGATACAGGCCGACATCCTCGTCTTGGGTTCGAACCTCATCAGCCGCCATCTCGGATGGAGTCCGCAAATGAGTTTGTAGACCGGACGAAGTCTGCAGTTGATGAAGCTCAGTCTGCATTAGTCAAAGCTCAGGACGACATGAAGCGCTACTATGACCAGCGTCGGACTCCTGCTCCGGAGTACCAACCGGGTGACAAGGTTTGGCTGGACTCGTTGGACATCAACCTTGCCCAACCCTTCCGGAAACTCGGACACGCACGACTTGGTCCTTACAAGGTCGTCCAGAAGGTTGGCAAGGCAGCGTACCGACTCCAGCTTCCTCCGGGCTTATCCCGTCTCCATCCCGTCTTCCCCGTGGTCAAACTCTCTTCCTTCGTTCCGGACCCCATTCCGGGTAGACACCCTGTCACTCTGCCACCTCCGCAGCTCGTTGACGGAGAAGAGGAACACGAGGTAGAAGAGGTCCGGAATAGCAAACGGTTTGGTCGGGTCCTGAAGTATCTGGTGCGCTGGCGAGGCTATGGTATCGAGCACGACTCCTGGGAGCCTGCGAGCAACCTCCAGCATGCTGCCCAGAAGGTCAAGGACTTCCATGATCGTCATCCGGACGCAGTGCGCTTACTCCGGACAAGTCTGATGACTCCGACGACTCCTCTACCACTCCAGATGACTCCTACAGCACTGGACCAGTCCTGGGAGTGTTGGCGCAGTTGGAAGGCTCCAGGCTCTGTGCAATCATACTTCGACATCTTCTCGCAGCAATCCGGAGTTTCGGGTCTAGTGAATTCATGGTGTGGCAGGCAGGAATCTTCGCGTCGGGTCGCCGCAACCTTGAAGGGGGGGTGATGTAAGGGGACACTCCTATTTTCTCCTATTCCCCTGTCCCTCTCCCTTCCTCCTCATTCCTTTCTCCTCTCCTTCATTCCACGGACTCTTACCTACATCCCCTTCATTCCCTTTCATTCCCTTTCCTTTCCACTTCCTTTCCGTCCACTCCTTTCGCATCCGAGTCACGTCTGGCGACTCCGGAGTCTTCCCGCACTTCGGACTCCCTTCGGACTCACTCGGACTTGTATATACACTTCGGGGTTGGTCCGGGCTACCCCTATCCTCTTTCCCCGCTTCATTACTCTTTGCTCTTACCTTCCCAGGTCGCTGGCACAACTTCTGTACATTCCCCTTCCACTTCATTATCACATGCCCCCTCGTACCTTGTGATATTTGTTCAGACTTGTGGCTGGTGTACTGTACAGTTATCCTTCATTCCTCCCACGCTACTACAGTATATACTTCGCTTCCTAGCATGGAGAATCCTTATCCTGTTCTCTTTGGATTCTCCCTCTGCTAGTAAGCAGTCTTCCATGTATTGTAGTTAGCCCTATTGATATCTTTGGATTCTCCCTCTGCTATGCTTGCACTGTTGGCCATCTTGAGGTTGCCCTTATAGTTTCCATGTTTGCTTGAATGGATATGGTTGCATCACAGGATGGGAAGATGATATCTGACCATGACTGCCAGCTTAGCATGCACACATAAACTTAAAGGGCCATCATCACTGTGCACCCAGTCTGTTTCTAGTCAATACATCATAAATGCCCATATGAAATCAAAGGCTCAGGGGCCTCAACTAATAGCTTGAATGTAACAGTGAAGTCTATGGAATCAAAACAACTACAATGGTCAATGTAGTGTTAGTGTACATCAGCACTGGGTTTGATGGGGAATGTTGTGGATTGGCACTCTTGCAAAAAACTTACAATTGAAAGTTCTTATTACATGCTGGCAATGTTGTTTGTGACAACTTTCCTTCTACAAGGCTTTTTCAATTCTGAGTTGTTGAGGAATATCTTGACATTCCTGTTAGGAAAGTGTCCAATTTTTCTGTTGCATGCTAGTCTAGCAGCCCAGAGACTGAAAGGTAGAAAACAGGTACAACTAGTGAAACAAACAGGAGTATTGTGCTGTACCTTTGATATTTGAGCTAAATAATGCCAGTTCAGCAAATAATATGTCCAGTGATGGCAGTTGCTCATAGTGTTGCTGCAGCTTCAAGCCTTGTTTTTTTGTCTTGCTTATATCTCATCCAATACTTTGAGATACTGGAAGCTTCTGGGCTCCAATTATAGATCAATAAATGTAGTTTTGTATTCCATAAACAAATTTGAACAAATATCCTCAGGAAGCTCAGAATTGGAGGCAAGCCATTTGTCAAGCCAATGGCTTGAAGCCTGGAGCCAGGTCAAAGTTAGGACAACACAGCAAGAACCAATGGGAGTTATAAAATGGCCTTTTGGGATATTAAACTATCATATTATATCTAGGTTTGACAGGAGGTATCATGAAAAAATCTACAAAATTAATGGTGCAGTATAGCTTGCAAAGTTTGGAGCCAAGTTGAAGCTGTGGCAACACTATTGCTCACTTTAACTGTGGCATACCTTTCTTGACAGTTAGTCTTGGCACATCACTGCCTGTGCAAATGAGATGGGGAAGTGTCTGGAGAGGAGCTTGAAGAGAGACCTTTGGGAGTGCATCCAATAAAATACCTGGTCTATGTATGGCTGTAGGTGGTAGCTATGTTGCCAATTTCTAGCAGGGTAACCACTGAGGGCACTGGCAGTTTACTCACCCACCCATATAGGTGGAACCTATATGCCCTAGGATTAAGTAATGTTGGCCAAACACCAGTTTGAATTTTGAAACCTACAGCCTTTGGCTGTGAGGTTTCTGGAATACAACAGCTTTGATATGGAGTGGATTGTTCAGTTGTGGCCCATGTGTGGAGAAGTTTGGCACTGGGTAGGAGATACCGAATCAACCTTCCACCAGGAGTGGATTTAGTGGAAGACAGCCAGAAAAGCAACCTAAGCATGAAAATGTCATGTAATGCTAGAAGATGCCTGAAACGCTAGCAGATACTGACCCAACATTCCCACACCCACTGCACTGTGTGTGTTGAATATTAAAATCAGCAGATAAATGAACATTTGGCCAGTGTGTGTGGAAGAGGTATTTATGAAAGTCAAGATTATGGAAACTTGAATCCCCAGTGCTGAAGATGGCAGCAATTCTCTTCCCATTCTCTGAGTCATCGCAGTGGTTCCCAGAGCAGGACTGAGCACTGCCAAAACAGTGGAAAGCTGCCAGTCTGAGGTGCTTAAGCCTCAGAGTCAACATGGTTTACCCTTTCCTACTGAACATCCTGCAGCAAAGGCTCATCCATTCCCCCAGATGTAAGGTTTGCAGCAAAGTACTCTTGGGTGATTTACTAACATACCTCAACTTGGTAAGTAATCACACATACCCTTCGTTCCATGCAACCCTGCAATGCTCCGCCTGCTTGGGAGGTTGGCCTACCGCCCTGTGGCTATCAGTCCATATTACACATGACCTCAGGGGTAGGCACTTGAGCTGGGTCGTGGAACATAAAAGAGGTTGTCTGTGAGCATTTACAGAGTGGCTCATTATGGATGTGGACGAATTAGAGCTGGCAGCGGCAGGATGATGCTACGCAGATAGCGCTCTTAATAGGTAGGTGATACCAAGCAAGGTAAGATGCTCAGATGACCAGTTGACTTGGTAGCTTGCAAGTCTAACTTCCTTCTTGTGACAGCCAATGAAAGATAGGACGTGCGAAGCAGCTTCGGAGATAATTGTCACCTGCCGCAGGTGCGTCCTGGCCTGCTTTACATAGAGAAGGAATGAGACAGGAGGAACGAGGCATAGGGCACCTGGATAGTCCAGTTCATGGCTGTTCATGAGAATTGGCCAGGACTTCCATAGCCATGCTGCAAGGGTTCTGACCAGCCGGAGCAATAAACTGAGGAGGATACTAGGATAGTGGGAGTTGCGATCAGTAGACAAAGCAACCCCAGCGGGGCAGAGAGACAGAACAGGGCCGAACCAACAAACATCCGAAGAAGCAATCACCAGTATACTTATCAACACGTGAGTGGGAAGATGGCTCAGAAACAGCACAGTGCCTCAGTCGATTCATTGCCGCAACACGGGCCGCCAGCTAAGTAGCACTTGAGCCAGCAAGTCACGATGCTGTGTACTAGAAGTGGTACCATTTGCACGCAGGAGCAGAGACTGTGTGTTGTGGCCTTGCACCATTTGGTTAATCTGGGAGGTGGTAAGCAGAGTTGGGTGCTAGAAGCAAATAGCGATTATGGGCATCGCTAGTCAAGAAGGCAGGCATAAGGTATCAGACGTCGGTCCATCCAACATCGTGCTGGTGACTGGTGAAGTTTGGGAGTTTCAGAGCAGAGGGAATGTGTAGCACCCCGGCCTCTGGGCAACCAAACCAACTTAGAAGTTATCTTATCTCTCATCTATTTGATTTAGATCCTCCGTCGCCACTCCGTATCCTACCGGCTTCTGTATTCATATGATATTCTGACTGTAGATATAAGGCCCTAGTCTACATTATGTTTCGAGTTAGTTTATTCTCAATCGATGATTTACCTCTGTCTTTTGGGATTCCTCATGTGTGCCGTGACTACCTTCCTCATCTGGAACTTCCACGTCATATATTTTTGACATCTTCAACAATCATCTCATCTCTCTCTCTCTAAACTTCTTTCAACATCTCAACAATAACGACATCTGGAACCCCCCAGTCTGATCAACTGGGACACTGACGTCGATAATAAACACAGTAAAATTAAATAAATAAAAAGGTATTTTTCTTTCTCTTCGTGCACTAAACTGGTTTCTATAAGATAGAATAAAAATGTCGCATTCGATGCGTTTACGAAGCAATGGACACATTTCGCCTGTCATTGATGAAAACTCAGGCCCCGAGATGCCTGGTGACTTCTTGCCAACCTCCAGTCCTGAGATACCATCATCTCCTGTAGGACACCAGTGTTCGCTTAGCTATAGCGATGTGGTGGTCAGTCACATTCCCTGAACTAGCTCAGCTATTCGGGATGACGTTCCACCTTTGGGTGATGATTATGTGGAGACACCATTCAATGGGTCCCACTGAGAACATGGTTTCAACTTTGGACCATTACAGGCCGCTTCTCGTGGAGGGCATGCCCGTCGCAATAGCGTAGACAGTTTGTCGTCGAGCCAGGCTGCGACCATTCAGCTTGCAACGGCCAACCTGAGTGAGGACTCACGTGATGTTTATCAATTGCCATAATACATCTGTTTTCATTACAAACCAGTCCGACTCTGAGACATCTGAAGCTGAAGCTGAACCTGTGAAGAAAGAGGTTAGCAAAGGAAAGGGAGTGGATTCCAGGAACTGGGGCAACATACAGCTTCCAGATGATGAGGTTGATGCAGATCTGCAGGCTGCGCTACAAGCCAGCTTGAGAGTTCAGCACAACTTGAATAAGGGAGGTGAGGCCTCTAGAATGCAGCACAATCCTGACACGTCGGACAACATCACACTCAAGCAAGAACTCGAAGATCTATGTGCCAAGTTTGAGGTGCTGAAGCTTGAAAAATCCTCTAAGAGGCGGGAGCAGCATACCGCCAATCATCAAGATGAGAAAATGTCAGTTAAACTTGTGTCCATGGCTAAGACTCACTTGTGTCCATGGCTAAGACTCATTTCGGCTCTGCTCCTGTGAATAGACTGCCTGTACCCACGGGCAACAAGGACTTGTCTAGTTCTTCATTGGATGTTGGCAGTGAAGGTGACATCCTGTCTAGCACACACATCACCAAGAATTCAGCGCTTGGCGTGGCATTCAAAGGATTGAATGGGCGACAAGGGGGGTTCACCTTCTTCGTCGTCTCCATCCTCAAGTGATGATGACTTGTCTAGCTCCAGTGACAAGGCGACAGTGCCTGTGATGATCAAGCGTTGCAAGCGACAATGATCGCACTCTAAGACATCCAAAAAGGCTAGTAAGCACAAGGAAACCAAATTGAAGCCAGTTTCCTCCCGTTGTGTACAAAGGAGATCCTGAACTAGTCACCTTTCAGCGCTTTGTTAGTGAGTCCATCTCATACGTTGAAGATGGCCAAGTGCCTTGAAAGGACGAAGTAAGGATCGTAAGCTGCTTTACTGATGGTCCTGGGCAACATTTTGTTCAGCGCCAGGTGTTCGGGCACTGGGAGAATTGGACACTAGAGTTGTTCTTCTGTGGATTGTTCGACAAAGTATTTCCTGCAAACTTCACTGAGCGCCAGTGCTGGAAGCTAAAGAACTGCAGGCAGCATGAAGGCACCTCAGTGCGAGAATATATTGCTGAACTTACAGAGATCCTGAGTTCGATTGGCGAGATCAGTGAGCGCGACCAAGTTGTGGCCTTGTGGCATGGCCTCCAAGCATTGATTCACGCTGAGTTGTACCGAAAACACTTGTCCCCTGACAAGTCGTCCTGGAAGAAGGTAGCCTTCGAGGCTGAGATTCAGGAGATTGCAGAGAACGTTATGGGAAGTCACAATCGTAACCAACAAGGATCCGCCAATACTCATAACGTGTTAGCAAATGTTTGGCGTAATGACCGAGGTTCGGGATCGTCCAATCAGGTGCGGTTCCATGGCTGAAATCCTCAGTGTGCATGTAACAATGAGAGTAGCTTCTCTGGACCACAGAGGAATGATCACCAGAACGACAGATCCTGGAATTGGGGCTCAAATAGAAACCAACCCACACTGTCGCGTAGCACAGGAGGTTCGAGCTACAATAACAATGGGAGACGAAATCAGCCTAATCCCTCTGATCAACATACACCCAAACCTGTGGATCCCTGCTGTAAATACAACCTCTCCCAGAAAGAGATGGATGAGTTGAAAGCTGACAAGAAATGTTATTACTGTCATGAGCCAGGCCATGTAGCTCGACAGTGCCCGTGTGCACAGGTGATGTCCTCGTCATTGAGTCGTAGGCTGCCAGGACTCCGAAGTAATTTTTTTTTTTTTTTGGTCTCTGTTTAACGTCCTTCGGAGAGTCTCCATGCGGACAGCATTGTACTACGATACTCTATGTCTACCAGTGTGTATATATGATGAATATAAAGGGCCCCTATGCCTGCCTTGACCCCCTAGCTCTTCAAGCACGACAGACGGACGGTCCAAGACCTCGTCCCCCTGCCGCCCAGCGAGTGAAACCGCTGTTAATCCGACGCTAGTGTATTATGGGGAGCTTCTGGTGTGGGTGAGTCAGCTACTTGGCTCATGGCCTCCCGTGTGAGGTGCTCATCCTGAGGGAGAGCGAGATCGAAGCTGTCAAGGTAAGAAGAAGAAGATTGTCTTGAGGAGTCTTGAAGTGTCGTAACACCACCAGAACAGAGTCCTCCCTGCCAGAATCTGACTCGCACTCAAGCAAACTGCGGTAAACGACCTTCATGACTGTCGCTCCGCCCCTACCCGCCCTTTCCTCTCTTTTCCTGCCTTCCTTTTGGCTCTCTTTTCCTCCAGCCTCGACTTCTTTTCTTTCAGTATGGCTGCCCTCCTTGGCGCCACCAGGTCTCCTTCTAGATTTCCGAATGGATTGTTGAGGCACCCAGTACACCTGGCGAAGGCGATGGTTGCCTCCATGCCGTTCGTCATGGAGAGGAGGACCTTCAGGGGAAGATCAAAGTTTTTGCTCTCTACCTGTAGTATGGCTCTTTCGATGTCGTATGCTGGGCACTTGATGAGGAAGTGCCGTACAGTTTCCTCCTTGTTGTTGCAGTGTGGGCACATGGGTGAAGCGGCTTTCTTTATTCGGAAGAGGTGCTGATTCAGGGGGATGTGTCCAGTGCAAAGTTGCGTGATGATGCTTGTTCGGCTCTTTTTTCCAGTCACCAACCAGTCCCAGGTAATTCCCTATCTTGAGCGTTGGGTCGATCCTGGCCAGTTTGACCCTGCGAGTGGACAGGCGCCATGCAGCTTCCCAGCGCAGCAGAATCTGCAGGCAGGCGGCCTGACGTACCGCCGCCTTGCTGGAGGGCAGGGTGGACTCCAGCAGGGTAGGGGGATGTGCTGCTGGGCGGGCAGTACCTTGGGTGGCTTCCTTTGCCAGTGCATCAGCACACTCGTTACCCAGGACGTCATCATGCACGGAGATCCAGTGCAGGCTGATCTGGGGGGGAGGGACAGGCCCTAACACATTCTCCGTTGCGCGGATCAGGGTATCCTCAATTTGCGTGAGGATGTATTGACCCATGCCTTTCCTACCTGTCTCCACTCGCTGGATGACTGATTGATTGTCCATATAGATTTCGATCTCCCCCTGTAAATTGCCTGTCAGTATCTTGTTCAATGCCAGTAGGAGCCCCACCACTTCAGCGTCAAAAGTATTGTTGTGAGTGAGTGGACCCAGAGTGTGGCTCATTGCCGCGACCTCCTCGTTTCCATGGTAGACCACTGCCGCTGCTCCTGCCCTACCTTCGTAGCCTGAACCGTCGACATAAATTCTGTAGTCTGCAATTAAGGTGGCTTCTCATGCTTTTGAGTCGTCGCGAGAGGTGGCGATGTGCACAGGGATGGGGCAGGCTGCACCTAAGGCTCTGTGGGAGGTGGGTAGGATGATCTCCGTCTTTGCTGGTTGGATGCCGTACAGTCGCATTAGCGCAATGATGGGTGGTATGTGACCGCCATGGTAGCAGTGAGTCCAGGAGAGGATTTCTCCTATGGGATGGGTGTCTGGTAGTGTCGCTGCCCGTGCTGCGTTCCTGTGGCAGATGAAATCCAAGGTGTACTCCAGGGGGGGGATGCTGGTGTGGAGGTCCAGGATATTGTTGGCTGTGGTGCGCATGGCCCCGGAGATTGCCAAAGCCGCTGTACGCTGTGCTTTGACCAGGGTTCTCAGTGTTCTAACTGAGCCGACCCGTCGTTTGCGCCCTGCTGGCAGACGAGCCGGGGTGTACCACACGTCCAGTGCATATGCTAGTTTGGGAATGGCGACTGCCAGGTAGAGTTGTCGAAGGAGCCTGGAGCTGATGCCTCCCCTGACGCGCCCTAGTCTTTTGAAGGTGTTGATCCACTGAGTTGTCTTACTGAGGGCTGCTGCCGTTTGCTCCCTCCACTGGAGGTGCTCATCGATGATTATCCCTAGGATCCTGTAGGAGGTCTCACGTACCACCTCCTTATCTAGCAGTGTCAGTACGGGGTGCTTGACTTGCCTGGGTGTAAAGTTCATGACTCTAAGCTTGCCTGCTTCGAAGCGTGAATTGTGATTGGCGGACCACTCGTAGGCGCCATGCCGGCGGGTCATCATGTTCTTCAGTTTGCGATGTGCACCCTTGATGGTGTTTGCCTCTGCTATGAAGGTGACGTCATCCACGTACGCAATGGCTGCCTTCCCTTTTGCGGCTATCGGGATGTCGACGAGGTCAGCATTATAGAAGAGGTAAAGGATCATAGAGATGGGGTCTCCTTGCCCGATACCATTGTCGATGTTGATCCAATCGGATTTGTAGTCGTCAAATACCATCGTAGTTTGTCTGTCGACCAGAAGGCTCTGTATGAAGGAGACGAAGTTGGCTGGGATTCTTCGCTTCCGTAGGTTGGTGAGAAGTTGGTCCGTCACTGCATTTGGGAAGGCAGCCTCGATGTCGAGGAAGAGTGCTGACACCACTCTCCCCCTGCTCCAGGCCTGCTTGATCTTGGTGGTGAGTGTGTGCAGTGCGTCGCTCATGGTTCTGCCAGGTCTGCCTCCGAAGTGGTGACTTGGCAGCAGGTCGTGTTTTCTCGCACATCTCCACCAGGTCCTCTGTCACCAGCACTGTGAGGACTTTGGCCATGGTGTTGAGTAGTGCAATTGGTCTCCAGGCCTTGGCGAGATCGTATCGTGGTTTTCCTGGTTTCTTAAGTACGATGGTGGTCCATCTCTTCCAAACCTGCAGGTAGTGGTTCAGCTGGAACGCTGCTTCGTATATTCTGGTCAGTATTGGCGCAAGTGTATCACTACACCTCATGAGAACCACATTGGGGATGCCGTCTGGCCCGCAGACTTTGAATGGCTTGAGTCTTGCAATCACGTTCTTTGTCCTGTGAGTCGATGCCGCAAAGTCATGTTCCACCGGCTCCGGGAGCACCTCTGGTGCTGTTGCTGTAAAGTTGACTGGGTGTTTGGGGAAAAACATGTCAGCAAGCATGCAGCCCTTCTCTTCATTGGAGGCGGCCTCCTTCTGAGAGCCATCAGGCATGTTGAATTTTAGTGAGGGAACGCGCACCTTGCCTCCGTCTGATCCTGGGCTGGAGATGTACTTATTGGCGATCCAGAGCTCCTGTGGGTCGAGGTCCTCCAGAAAGTCTTCCCAGTGTGCCAGCTTGACCTCTTCAAGTCACTGCTTGTATTTAGTGCCAAGTTGCCAGGCTTCGTCATGAATTGGAGAGGGGACATTTCACAGCTTGTGTGAGGCACGCTTGGCTCTCGTGTGCTGGGTGCGTAACGATTCCAGTTCTGCGTTCCACCACCTGCAATTGAAGGGGGCGGTGCCGCTCTCCTTGATGGTCTCTGCGACGGTTCCCTGCAAAAGCTGTGTGAGTGCATCAATAGCCTGATCAATATCCTAGGGCGTGCGCAGGTGGTCAGGAATCCCTGCAAAAGGGAGGCGGGCTGTGAGCTCCTTGTTGAAGACCTTCCAGTCTACCAGGCGGAAGTTGCGCGTACGGCGTTCCTCAGCGAGGTAGGTGGAGAGGTCGAGGATGGTGTCCACCGGGTAATGGTCAGCGCCTGCAGGGGACTCCCCTGGAAGAACCTTGCATACCAGGATTCTGTCCATAAGGTCAGCTGAAACGAAGACATTGTCTACCCGATACTCGTTCTTCGTTACCATATGCTCCAGGGTAGGAACACTGGGTTCGAGGGCCATCTCCATGTTGAAGTCACCTGTGAGGTCGATGAGGAGCTGTGCATCCTCGTGGGCCTTATCTGTGAAGAGGTGGTGGTCAGCTGGATTGTCCCACCACTCATGGTGACAGTTGAAGTCTCCTGCCCAGATCATTAGAGGATTCCCATGTTTTCGTTGCAGTTCCAGGGCGGCTCTCCAGGTGCTATCCAGTGCGCATGAGTGGTCGCAGTCATTGTAGATATTGAAGATGTAGATGTTGCCAGCATTGAAGGTGAGGCATAGGGCCATAACATCACCAGTACCTGGTATAGGCAGCTGGTCGTATGTGTCAGTGCTGATCCTACTGTTTACCAGGATTAGAGAGCGTGTAGGATAGAGATTGTCGCCCTGTGAGTAGGGATATAGTGGGATCCAGTTATGATTGGTATGCGTAAGTTGGGCATGGCAGAGGTATGGTTCTTGAATTAGTAGGATGTCGTATTCTTCGTGGAGCGGGGAGTTAGAGATGGTGTGCTGTGCTATGAGAGATTTGTTGAGATTGTATTGCCGGATTCGTATACTATCAGGGGATCTATCAGTCATGAGTCAACGGGCGTGGGGGACTTCTCTGTAGTTTGCGAGGGGGGGTCCTGGTCCATGGGCAGGTCCTGAAAAGAGTCCGCCCAGTCGATACCAGGGGAGGAGTGGGTGTGAGGTCGGCAAGTGGGTGCAGCTTCTGGGTGTGGTCTAAGGCTATCTGCAATCGACGTCTGGCAGAGCTGGGTCTTCTTCGACTGCCGCCAGTCACAGTCCAGAAGGGTATGGGTCGAAACACACCCTGAGTAGAGTGGGGCGCATCACTGGGTCCAGGGCTCTTCTGTGGGGAAGAAAGGGAGGCGGTTGCTTTCGAGGCGTTCGTCCAGTGCCCGTTGCAGTTTGAGATGGCTTGGACAGGTTCGTTCCCAACTTGCATGCCCCCCAATCCTGCACGCGACACAGGCATGAGCTTCTTTACGGAGCAGCTGGGGGCAGTCCCCTTGTTCGTCATGTTGCTGGGCACAGGTGGCGCAGGTTGTAGAGCCGGCGGTGCAGGCGCTGGCAACGTGGCCGTAGTTTTGGCACTTGAGACATCGAAGCAGTTCTACTTTGCATTTATGACAACGATAGTTAGTGTCCATGAAGAGAAGTCCCTGTCAGAGAACGAGGTTAGCACTGCTAGGGGAGTTAAAAGTGATGGTTGCGTGTCCGAATTGCTGGTTTTTCCCTCGTCTTTCAGCTGGTTTCATCCACTTTATAAGGGTGATGGAGTGCGGCAGGAGGTCGTTCTCCTCTTCGATGTTTCAGCAGGTTTCCTCGTCATTGATGCAGTGTTCCACTGGGAGGTAGAGGGCCTTAACAGTGTATTTCTTTTCTTTAACAGTGGATCCTGGGCTGAAGGCAGCGACGAAGTCACCTAGGCGCCCCTCCGCGGTGATCCATTCTTTGGCAGCTGCAAGGTTAGCCTCCAGGAGTATCCCACCTTTTTGAGCTTGGTGCAGCCAACGAAGGCCCAGGCGGGCTTGCCTCCAACTTGGTGGAGTGCCTCAGTGGCTTCTTTGGCGATTCTAATGGTCCCCACTGTGGCGGGGTAGAGGAGAGTCTTGCCTGTGGGTGGGTCCACCAGGATACACCTGCAGTCTCATTCCAGCCTGGCTTGGGTGGAAGGTTGGAGAAGTGTCCGATGTGGGGGTGGGGGTGGGGGGGAGTCGGCTGTGACCACATTGGCGAACAACTTGGGAGCACATTCCGTCGTGGCTTTTAGATTTCCAGCAGTAACCTTGAGGATGTCAGTGCTTTTGTCCAGTTCCTGACTTGCCTTAAGTACTCCTTGTTTGATTGTGATAAGGGTATCTGTGGAGAGATCCTCTAACTTTTTGGCGAGGTTCCCTGAGATCTCTTTGGCAGCATCCCACAGGGTAGTCATGGCTTGTTCCGAAGCTTGACGAAGGAGGAGCTCGTTCTGAATGGTTGTGAGGGCGTGCAGGAGTTCGCTGGTTCCTGTATCTTGCAAGCGAGCGGCTACCTTGAAGAGAGCGTTGGCGACGAAATGCAGATCTATTTTGCCTATAAGGCAGAACATCCCTGAGTTTCGAAGATGCTGTGTGGCTGCATCAAAGGGGGTGTCTGCTGTCTTCTGAGGTACTGGGGGCTTGGCTCATTTCTGCAGACGTTTGCTGGATTTGCATGTGGACGAGGAAGGTGAACCTGATATGTTTGCTGGAGCTGCGGCGGTGGGGGCGTGGGAGGATGCCGTGTGGACGTCCTTGCGCTTGAGACCTGCCAGGGAGCTGGTGGAGAAAGAGAAGGGGAGTATGCTTTGCTGAAGTGGAGGGTGAGGTGTTGGGTCTTGGGGTGTCTCTAGATGTGGAGGGGGATTCCGTCGTGCTGGCATGTGAACGGGAGTACGATC
This sequence comes from Pleurotus eryngii var. eryngii, assembly GCA_029467805.1. Taxonomy (NCBI): domain Eukaryota; kingdom Fungi; phylum Basidiomycota; class Agaricomycetes; order Agaricales; family Pleurotaceae; genus Pleurotus; species Pleurotus eryngii. Next base: position 520,778 of record SZVJ01000005.1, on the reverse strand, counting down.
CTTCCCCCCCGATTTACGCAGTGCTGCTGCTTCGTTACCGGCTTTCAGCGCTGCCAGGGCTGAGTGAAGAGTGGTGTCATTGAGGGCAGGGTGGTGATCGTCTTCATCGTCGCTGTCCTCATGTGAGGCCTTGCACCGCATGGCCTGACTGCTGGTGACTGATCTCACGCGGTTTGATGCCACGTTACTCTCAGCTGAGCAGGTAGGGCGTAGCCAATCGCTAAGATTGAACCCGGGCTTGCTTTCTGGGTTATTGTTGTTCATATTACCTCTATTTCTTCCCTTTTCTTGCGGGCCTACCTTTGTTGTGCCCATTGATGAACGGGCGCTTAAACTTTAGGTCATGGTAAAAGGAAGAGAGAGGTCCCACTGAAACATTACTTAGCACCATCAACCATTGCCATGCTCGGCACAAGCATGAGCGAAAAGCATCCAGCATATCGCAATATGTGCAAGCTACAAAATGGCATCAAGTCTATTCAAGATGCAGACACGCCAGCAGGCAACCACTGGCAAGGTAAGTTTATATACCATGCTTCACCATTCAATAAACTTACTAGCATCTTAGGCATAGTCAATGAATATGAACAAGATTTGAACAGCGAGGCCAATAAGCGCTATATTTGGAGTTTACGCATGCGTGATCCGCTGAAAATTGTCATTACCATGCATCTGTTTCTTGCTGCACTTATCCATACAGCTCTATTCATTGTTTGCGATTTTACTTTTAAGCGGGTGCGTGGAGATCTCAATGAATGGGAGGTTGCTATTTGGCATCAAGCCACACTTCAATGTATGTATCGTCTCTAGTATTTTTGAACCACTGATCATTGTCTGCCTTTCTAGGTGTTACCGTTGCTCGGATCTACTCCAACGGACAGGATGCTGATGCCTTGTCCCTCTTTGAGGATTTCTTTACCGCTGTCCATGCTGTGACGCAGAAACCTATTCAGTTCAAGGTGTTTAAGCCTGATACTGGCAACTTATTGTCGATTAATATGGACATGGAGGTGGCGCAAGTCCAAGGGCTTGGCCAAGCCCTTCTTCAACTGAAAATCAACCACCCAGAAGTAAGCGGAATCAATGAAGATGATCCCGATATTCTCGTACAGTATATCCTCAAGCTTTGCTCAGTTCATTTATGCAGGTAAGTACTACCTTCATTTTGCTGCTACTTGTTAACCATCTATCGTAGGTCATTGGACCGCATTCAGTCTGCTGTTGGTACTGAGGCAGTTGAACACCTCATTCTGATATCTTCTCTTAAGGATCCTAACGCCATTCAGGAGTGGCATTGATGGTGCAAATGTCATTCAAACAAGCAGATCCGAGGTGAGTTGTCTTTCCCTTCAGCCTTTTGTTCTGTATCTCATTGCAATGCTTGTCATCGTTCAAGATTGGCATGCCCACAAGGTTGCCTATCCCTGGCTTATCCCTGGCTTCAACCAACATCTATCCCGTCTGCCTTCTGAATATTGGAAACTAACATCGAACAACATCAACCTTGTTGAAACAGCACACGTCAGCACAAACCATAGCACTGAAATAGGGCTTTCTCCTTTAGAGGCAATCTGATTGTACGCCTATTTTCATACTTGGTAACTTGCATCATGCTAACTACTCTGATTAAGAGCTCATGACACTGACCAGTGGATTGCGACATCGATAGATGCAGCTAGCAAAGCTTGTATTCTTCAGAATAACCACAATGATGAAGCTGCCCGCATGGCACGTGCAGTCAGTCGACGGAACTGAAAAGCATACTATGTCCAGGCCCATCATGGTGTCAATGATGAGATAAGCCAACTCTCAGGTAAATTGAAGGAAGTGAAAAAGAGCTTGGTCGTTCCCCTCGTCACTCAAGACTTGCATCCTCATCAGCTGCCCAGGCTGCAAGTGTCCAATCTCAACCTCAACCTTCACTCGCAAAGCCACCCACTGCTTCAAATCAAAGAGCTGGAGATCAAGGTAAGTCATCTGAATTGATGTTTGCTCTACGCACTTCTGACTTGATCACACACAATAGACAAACTTCCTCTCCCTCCTTTTGCAGTTCCTTTTAACACTCCATGTTCCACATTTGGCAATCAGTTGGTCGAGTCCACAGGGTCACATTCAGCCCACTTAAATGGCCATGACAGCATCTCTGCTCCTATGGCATTCAATGTATTTGGCCCAGTACATACAAGTGAGTGGCCTAACGACAATGCTGGCACACACTGTGCTGGTATTGATGCTGCACTGCCTGAATGCTCCAAGTCTGTCGTAGTCAACCCTCAGGACATGCCATTCAACCTTCCTTTACTCCCCTCTGCCAATGGTATGTATATGGATGACTCTGATATCGCTGGATATAACACATATGTTGACTGGGAAGCTACCTCTCACATGATCTCTGATTTTCTTAAGTCACTTCCATCTGCTTCGTAGACTCAGTACTAGTTTACATATTGCATTTCAAAAACTTCGGAATAGGCTATACAATTGAGTTCCATAGTTTAAATATAGTCGTTCTCACCAAACTACATGTTTTACAACACCATAACAAGCAGTATGTTCATTGACCAAACTTTTGGGCTAGCGCCTATTTCCCAGATTAGGAATGAGTGCTTGCTACAGCACTGCAAAAGCCTCCTGTGGTGATACCCCATGAATTCTCACCAGGCAGCTTAGAATCTTTTTCTACATTATCTATACACCATTCATTTGGCTTCTACCTCCCTTTGATCTTAGAAAACATAGCCCCACACTACACAAAATTGAAAAGTATATTCAGGCCTTGTTTGTGCGTGTTTGGCAAAAGCCCCAGGTGCATCCTTGGCGACGGTCACACTCGAGTTATTGGTTTCTGTAATTTCCACCCCCTCAAAGCCGAATCATACTACTTATTCAATAACTACATTATCTATCTCACCAAAGTTGTTAGTGCTCCCTTCGTAGAGCGAACGAACATATACTGTAAGTATACAAGTACAAAGATACAAGAATTCGGTTCTACAGTAAATACGTAAAAATTTTTGAGCTCCTCTGAGCGCCAGGCCTCAGTACTCAGTCGCAACACTTTAGCTGCTTAGCCTGCTCCAACAACCGAACGCTCGTGTCCTCTCCAGCCACTGCTATTTGCTTACTTTTCGGCTTCCTGATCATAACCTGAAGGAATGAGTTCTAAAGCTCCGATGCCTGATTTCGGTCCTTTTCGGGCTAACGAAGACATGGTGATCGTCACAAGAATAGTAGCTGCCATAGTCGAGTCGAGTCACGGAAGTAAATTCCAAATTTTGACCAAAACCACATCACCGCACGGAGGCCTTGGGCATCACAATGGCAGATGGTCGCCTTACTCGCGTGGTCTCGCGACTTCAAAATCTACCCTCGATCTCGTTGCCGACCGACTATCCTAGGCCATTGGGCGCGAGACTTGTTGAGGCGGCGTACCATGCTCGACTCTCGGAGCAGACATCTCTAAGTCTCCTGAAACTTGCCCTGTACACGGAGAGCGAGTCTGACGATGAAGACGACTCAGCTGCTAAGGTTAAGCGACCCTCTGCGTTCCACCTTTTGCTGGCGGCCTTTACCGTTTTGCTGCATCGCTACACCGGGGATACGGATATCGTGATCGGTTCGTCGTCTGCATCTGCCCGTGATCCTTTGGTGCTTCGCCTTTCAATCGATCCCACAGACCCGTATTGGGCAGTCGTGAGGCGGGTACAGCAGGTCGAGACAGAGGCGGAATCAGATGCACTACCGTTCGAGGACATTGTTCACGCTCTACGCAAGAACAAGGACGATTCTAGTCATGAGGACCCTCTGTTTCGCGTCCGCTTTTTCGACGAGACCGATCAACCCAAGGAGGACTTCATTCATTCCACCAGTGTCTCCTCTGACCTGACGGTGTTCATTACACGGCCGCCAGTCTCTACCCGAGGTTCTCTGGCCCCTGAGATTTCTCTCCGAATACTATACAACTCTTTGCTCTTCACTGCACCCCGTATATCGCTCATGCTAGATCAATTGTCCATCCTTTTGCGCAAGACCGCTGCAAACCCTTTAGTCCCTGTCGGCTCAGTCCCCCTTCTCACTCCTTCTCAATCAGCGAAATTGCCAGTGCCAACGGCCGATTTGGACTGGTGTGGCTGGAAAGGTGCCATCACTGATGTCTTCTCTCGCAACGCACGAGAACACCCGGACCGCCCTTGCGTTATCCAGTGTCTGCCAGCTGTGTCTCTCGACGAGCCACAAGAACGTGTAACATTTTCCTATGGGTCCATACGAAACGCCTCCAATATTCTTGCCCATTATCTTTTGAAAGGAGGTATTCAAAGGGAAGAGGTTGTTATGGTCTATGCCCACCGTAGTGTTGATCTTGTCGTCGCGGTGATGGCTATCCTCAAGGCTGGTGCTACTTTCTCTGTCATTGGTGAGCTAGATTCCCGATTGGGACGAACCCTCTCTCAAACGTAGCAGACCCCGCATATCCTTCTTCGAGACAAACGATTTACCTTAGTGTAGCAAAGCCGCGAGGGCTCGTCATCCTCAAAGGCGCCGGGATCCTCAACCCTACTGTTCGCGAGTTCATCTCTACAGAGCTAGAGATTCGCGTACAAGTTCCCGCGTTAGAGGTCTTCCCGGATGGGACAATCCTAGGCGGCGAGGTCGATGGTGTAGACGTCCTGAAAGCGGAGGCCCACCTTGGAGACACCGATCCTAATGTTGCTCTCGGCCCAGACAGTATCGGGACCTTGTCGTTTACCAGCGGTAGTACAGGTATCCCGAAGGGTGTCAAAGGTCGACATTTCAGTCTAACCCACTTTTTCCCTTGGATGGGAGAACGGTTCGGACTCTCAGCGTCTTCGAAGTTTACAATGCTTAGTGGAATCGCCCATGACCCCATCCAGCGTGACAGTACGTATATCTGTCATCGAATCTCTTCACCGACCAGCTCATGATATGCGAACAGTGTTCACACCTTTGTTCTTCGGTGCTGAATTACACGTCCCCACAGCAGATGATATAGGCACGCCTGGTCGACTAGCCAAGTGGATGGCCGATAGTAAGGTCACCGTAACTCATCTCACTCCGGCTATGGGTCAGCTCCTTTCTGCTCAAGCAACCCGCCAAATAACTTCCTTGAACAACGCGTTCTTCGTTGGCGACGTTCTAACCAAGCGCGACTGCCTTCGCCTCCAAGCCCTTGCCGCGAATGTCCGCATCGTCAATATGTACGGGACTACAGAGACCCAACGCGCTGTGTCCTATTTCGCTATCCCCTCTGTTAGCGAAGATCCCACTTTCCTACAAACACAAAAAGACATCATGCCAGCAGGCGAGGGTATGATAGATGTGCAACTCCTAGTCGTGAACCGGAATGACAAGACTATCCCTTGCGCCGTCGGAGAGGTCGGCGAGATTTACGTTCGATCCGGCGGTTTGGCGGAAGGCTACCTCGACGCTGATTCTACAGTAGTCAAGTTCGTGAACAACTGGTTCTCCGCGCCTGGTTCATCTCCTAGAAAGGATACCATACTCCATCCAGCAAAGGGTCTCCCTGGTCCGGAAGCGAGATGCTGGAAAGGCATTCGCGATAGGATGTATCGCTCGGGCGATCTGGGACGCTATCTCCCCGATGGTACTGTAGAATGCACCGGACGAGCTGATGATCAGGTGAAAATTCGTGGATTCCGTATCGAGCTCGGAGAAATCGACACCCATCTGAGCTTGCATCCCCTTATCCGGGAGAACGTAACTTTGGTCCGCAGAGATAAGGACGAGGAAAAGATTCTCGTTAGCTATTTCGTGCCGTTGGATGGGCCAGGATTGGATGAATTCGCCAGTGATGTCCCGGAGGCTAGCGACAGCGCGCAGGACAAAGCAAGGGACCTTACTAAGGGCATGAAGAAGTACAGGCGACTGATTAAGAATATTAGGGAGCACTTGAAAAAGAAATTACCCTCGTACAGTGTGCCCTCGCGTGAGTTCTAATCCCCAGTTTTCCAATATGTGTGTTGATGTTTCAAATCAGTTTTCGTCCCACTGCAAAGAATGCCTCTGAACCCCAATGGAAAGATCGACAAGCCCGCCCTCCCTTTCCCAGATACTGCACAACTAGTATCCGTCGGTCCATCTACCACGGGTCGGGCGGCCAATCCAACCGAGGAAAAGATGCGTTCCATCTGGTCCAATATCTTGCCCAACTCTCCGTCTCCAATACCTTTGGACGAGAGCTTCTTCGATCTCGGTGGTCATTCAATTCTTGCCACTCGTCTGGTCTTTGAGATTCGCAAGGCTTTCGTAGTCAATGCCCCGCTGGGTCTGATTTTCGATCAACCGACAGTCGCCGGCCTTGTGAAAGCTGTCGATGCATTAAGAAACGCCGATCTCGGGTTGGCCTACAAGGATACGACGCCACCTTCATCCACAGGCCTCCTCGCAGTTCCAGGAGCACAGGCTACACAAAAAGAGTCAACCTCCATTGCGTATGGAGAAGACTATGTCAAGTTACTCAGTCAGCTTCGCGAATCATACCCGCCGCTATCATCTAGCTTTGCCACAGATCCTGTCACAGTATTCCTAACCGGTGCAACTGGCTTCTTAGGAGCATTCGTCCTCCGTGAACTATTGGCAAGGCAGGACAGAGTGAAAAAAAGTCATTTGCCATGTCCGTGGGGCTACGGTTGAGAAGGGTTTAGCGCGTTTGCAGGAGGGATCAACTGATCGCGAAGCATGGGATGACGCTTGGGTTAGTTCAGGGAGGTTGGAAGTGGTGACTGGGGATCTTGGCCAAGAACTCCTCGGATTAGATGCTGAGACTTGGGATCGTGTTGCTGAGGAGGCCGACGTTGTGCTCCATAATGGCGCCCTGGTATGCTTTCTCCCTCCTGTTGTACAGAATCGCCACTGACTCTCCACAGGTGCATTGGGTATATCCCTATGAACGCCTGCGGTCGGCTAATGTCTTATCAACTTTGGCCGTCCTGGAATTGACCGCCACTAGAAAGCCTAAGCAAGTTGTATTTGTCTCTTCGACGTCCGCTCTGGACACAGAACATTATGTGCGATTGTCAGATTCGCTTGTTGGTCGGTCCAACTACAAAGGCGTTCCGGAATCCGACGACTTGGAAGGCGCAAGGTTGACTCTGAAGACAGGCTATGGTCAAACTAAATGGGTGTCGGAACGCTTGTTGTTTGAAGCAGGTCGAAGGGGCCTTAGTGGACACATTGTCAGGCCGGGATACGTCGTTGGTGACTCTAAGAGCGCGGGTGAGTAATCAACGCCAGCCTGTCTTTCGTGTTGACTAACAATATCAATACCCTTCAGTCACAAATACTGACGACTTCATCTGGCGCATGGTCAAAGGTTGTGTCCAGCTGGGCCTCGTCCCGGACATCAATAACACAGTTAACATGGTTCCCGTGGACCACGTAGCTCTGTGCACTGCTTTAGCGGCCATTTCACCTATACCTGATGCTCACCAGACCGTGTTGCAAATCACCGCACGACCTACGCCTACATTCAACGACATGTTGTCGTCGCTTCGGCAATACGGCTTCCCTACCGAGCAATGCGAATACATCGTCTGGCGAAGGAAGTTAGAACAGCACGTCATGGAAGTGCAGGACAATGCACTTTTCCCTTTGCTTCATTTCGTCCTCGATGATCTCCCAACAAGTACGAAGGCACCAGAGCTAGACGATTCCAACACGACGGCCTTGCTTCGGCCACATACTCCCAATACCAACATGACAGTATCGGACGAGTTGATGGGCAAGTATCTTGCATGGTTGGTCGCCGCCGGGTTCCTTCCCCAGCCAACCCTTCCCAATCCAGAAAAGCCTCTGCCCTCGTTGAGTAACGCAGGTAGTGTCAAGGCAGCTGGTAGAAGTGGAAACTAAAATCGTCCGAATGTACAATGTCAAATAGATGCATCATCAAATGTAACCCAAACCGTAGGCCCTCGGCGCGGAAGTCGCTGTAGTAACGAAACTTGGAATGCGAAAGCACACAAATCATGTATTCTGAATGGAGTCGCTTCAACTTCAACTTGATTTGGGGCAGAGTTGGTCCCATGGTGCTATATTGTAAGGTGAGCGTAAGATGGATGAATGTAGTAAATAGTGGCGAACCGGGGGTCGCCTGATCGTGAACAGACTTGGTGTCTTCAGCAAAAACAATTGCGAGGCCACTACACGAAGGAGTGAGTGAGTTACGCATTGATATATTCAACCTAGACAGAATGACTCACAGTTCTAAATGCCAGTCGATGTGGCTAGAAGGTATAAATGAGTTGACGTTTCATCCTTTCATAGACATGCTACGCACCAATGTAAGAACCTACACGCGTCGGAAACAGTTCGATGAAAGGCATCATTCAATAGCGCAAGACACTTACCATGGACCGGCGTTGTCTGTGGTAAAACGAATGGTTACGTTGTCGCCTGTGACACCGGTGGATACCACATCGCGGCGAACCGGGTTAGCGAAGTTGTATGTCGAACTCCCGGCGCTTCGAATGACATCGAAGGAGTGCTTCGCACATAGCCAGCTAAGTTACTCTAATTAGACGAACTGAATATGTGTACATACACCGTGAAGATGGAACGGATGCTGGCCAAACGTAGACAATAAGTACGGGTACCCGGAAGTAGATAAGTGGGATGGCAAACGTACCGGACCACCAGTTGCAAGTCCAGGTATGGAAACCTCGATAACCTTGTTGGGAGGGAGAACGTAAACACTCCCTGCTGGCAGGAGAGATGTGGCATCCATAGCCCCGCTCAGAATCTGCAGCAGCACGGGGGCAGTCGGGTTAACGTAGCTGTATGGAAGGCAACATAAACGTTCAGCATAGTCAATGTATGGTAGAGAAGACCACTCACGATACACCATTTACGGTGAATTTGGACTTCTCCTCGTCAAATGCAATACCAAGGTTGATTGATACGTCTGCAGCGCCGAGTTCGTGGGGCCCTGGTGCTCCGGGGGTTTCCAATGGTACAATGTCGGTTTGGAGCATTGGATGCAAGCTTTGAGTCTCCGAAGAATTCGGATTTGCTGAAGGAGCCCCTACATATCGAAGAATGGCAGAATTGAGGCCACCAGCGAAACCTACAGATATTGAACATCCATGACATCTTCAGTTACGTATTTGTCAGAATCCAAAAGGACTACCTTGAGGCCCCAAATTAGGGGAAGCTCTGATCCAGTAGTTGTCCACTTGCTGGTTTGCGGTCAGTACGAACGAATATCTCTGGCCTGTTTATCACGTTGTGAGGTGATCCGATGTCGCGAGAACGAAAAAAAAAAAAAAAAAGTACCTGGGAAGATCTGGATGCTGTCTACAACAAGCGGCTGCGTGTTCACACTATCCACCTCTATGATGGTCATATCATGGCCATCAATGGCGAAGACGTGATTTGGGTCACAGGAAATCGAAACGAGGCGGAACCTGTATCGGCTGCCTCGTTTGACATGGATGACTGCTAAAGGGGACTCTGGCCCGTCTTGATAGAGACCTAAGCCGTTGATTAGTGTAGATTGTGAAACTCTATGAATATTTAAAACTGAGAACTGGCTGATTTCAAAGGCGACGGCGAGCACGCACGGCACGGGCCCTGCGCTAGGTGCAGGTACATGATACCAATCGGCCAAGGTGATGACCGTATCCTCTGCTCGTATGATCAGCAAACGTACTTGGGATATATAAGGTCGTCTTACCATCATCTACATCGTAGAGAGACCTAACGTGAATCGTTTTTATGAGTAAGATGCAGTGACAAGAACCGTAGAACTGACCTGTGTGGGTCTTCTGGGTCGTACACGACAAAGACACCACGTAGTCCATCGCAATACTGCGTCGAGAGATGCGAGTGGTACCTAGCGAGATCCGCGTCAGGTTTCAGTCGTTCCTCCCCAGCAAAGGAGATGAACTGCAAACCAGAATGTGCCTGCTTGATCAGGGGCCGAAAATGAGTACAGGAAAGAGTCGCCCGGGACGATGGGACATTGAGTAACGAAAGCAGGCCCTGCATTACGCTTGTCAGAAGAAAGTATTCAAATTTCATCGTTTTACCGTCAGCCCAGTTGCTTCCTTTCTGATAGAAGCCATGCCAGTGCTGTGAAGATTTGAGAAGGGTGAGTGAGAAACAGGAGGACAACAGTGAAACTCGTTAACGTACGATACTTGTGTCCAGAAGCATCGACTTGTCGACCAACTCGTCAATTACATTAATCTGAAAATAGTCACCCTAGAGAAGCAAAAGGTCGATCCTCGAGAAAGGAACTCGCTGACCCAAGTGTGGTCACACCTTGTTCCCAGTGATGAGCGGACCAGGAAATTGACCGCTAGACGACGAGAGACCAGCTAGTACGGTGCTGGAATGTGTCAACACCAGGGAAAAACATCCAGCCGAATATAATGGCTCACGAGCGACTGAATCCATCTGGCGCGATGACCTTATTCACGATATGGAGGTCCGCCGTAGGCCCAATCGCAGCTGAGGCAAGGTGAGCGGTGTAGAGGAGAAAAGGGAGAAGGAAGGGTAGGTAAAACGTTGCAGACATTCAAGGGGATTGGATGGGGCACGAATGAAGGGGATCAACCACAATTTATACTCTAGCAAAAACCGTAGAGTACACAATGAGCCAGCAATCGCTGATGCAAAAAGTAAATTTGATAGGACCGAATTAAGGCGCGATCGCCACTTCATTCAACCTCGGATACCCGAAATATGAGCACCGTGGCATTGGCAGGCCGTCTTGTCATGCACAACTAGGAAGTAAGTCGCACTTGTGTACTGTCGCACCACCCGATCGTGTCGCATCAAAAGTTCAATAGCAAAAGTTCAATAGAACCAGATCCAGTGTAGGACATGTGGCGGAGGCATTTTTTTGCCTCAAGTCTGTCCATTATTGGGTTCGATATGCTCGAGGTGTGAGCCAGAAGCCCTTGAGGCGCTGCGGGAGAAGCTTTCAAACGGAGGCTGTGGGACTTTGAACTCGCCCAGAAGTTCTACAGCCTCCGCAAGGTGACGAACGGGTAGGAATTGCCGTAACTTGGCATTTCAAATATATTTGGCAGTGGTGTACTGCACATATACACCCGTTGTTTTGCGCAAGTGCAGTGGGTTGGGACCCAGAACGCTAGTGGAAATGACAGAGAATTAGCTGATTAGCAGAGCATTTGATTGATATCAGTGTAACTTATTGATTGCCCGTGTTCGGCAGCGGCCTCCATGGGACTTGGAAGTTGGGCGGGGACCATGAGAGTCACATTGAACGAAAAGTTTTGAACGTCTAATAGACATGACAAAGTTGATTGTGAGAAATATTTTGTGACTGTGAGACTTTCTTCATCTATTGTTACCCGCGTCGAAGGCCAAGCAGACTCTTCTAAATCGCGACTTATTCTAAACCTTTATGGTGGTTGTCCACCCGTGGCACATGTCGTCTGATAGGCCCGTGGACGATATACCACCTTCAGAATGGCATTCCGTTCGACCATGGTCCCCCCGCTTGTCCCTCTCCGTGCGCGAAATCACCTCCGTTTCGGCCACCTTCATACTTTCCTCCACTTTCTCGGATCGCGGCGAACAGGATCTTCTACTGGAATCACTTGACATTGCCCCGGATGATGAATTCGAAGAACATATAGTAGATGTGGACGACGGTCGCGCGATCATCTCCGACGCCCTCGCTAGGGGCCTGTCGGTAAACGTTAATGGGAATCCGTGGTCGAAGGTGATCTTCCATATAGACGACAAGTCGGACGAGGCTATCATCATCATCTACGCGTTGATGCCTGGCAGGCAGTACGATATAGATCTTGGACTTGTCAACGGAGGGCAAAGTTTACGGAGACAAGTGGTTACGGAAGGTGAGTTCTTCGTTCTGGGGTTTAAGTTTCCGTTTGACGGAAACCATATACTCGTGTACTTCAGTGCCGAATCATTCTCCGGAATTTGATCACGTCCCCTCTCCAGAAGCAAGCCTACCTACGCCTTCTACGCCCACTAACCCTACCGTGCAAACGTATGCCTCAATAACGCTCGAGGAGCGTCTTGCGCAATTACAACATACCCTCTCTACGCTAACCGCGGAACACGAAACCCTCACCACTAATTTTAAAGCCGCTCGTCGCGATGCGCAGAAGGCAGACGCCACTCTGCGGTCGGAAATCGATATACTCAAGCGCGCCTCCGAGAAGAACGCTGTTTCCGAGCATCGCGCGCGCCAAAAGGTTCTCGCCCTACAAGAAGCCATCAAACGTGCTCAGGCTACCACGGTAGACATCCAAAATATCGTTCAGGAAGTCGAAGAAGCGCTGCCCGTATTGAGGCAGCAAAAGAAGTGTAAGGAGGAGGACCACGCGAAGGTGAAGGAAGCAGCTGATCGGGCGAGGAGAGAGGTAGAGAAGGAAAATGAGAGTGAGAAGAAAAAGAGTCGAGGCGCTGAAGAATGAGCTTGCTGGGCTCGGCCACAGGATGGACAAGCTGAATGGGAAGAAGGAAAAATTGGAAAATGCGATACCTGACTTGGAAGAGCAGCTCAGGGAAGTAGAAAAGGAGATCGAGCAGATTGAGATGGATCCTTACGGGCAATTGAATTACGTCGAAGAGAACGACGTGCCTCCGCCAAGTTCGGAGCAGCGCAGTCGACAGGCTTCACCCGGCGTTATTGGGAGACCCTCGCAGACATCGGTTCAACGACCGACTTGGACTCCTTCCCGCTCATCTCGGCGCTCCTCCATCAATTCAAGTAACCCTCTTCTCCCATTATCCGCCCCACGTACACCCGCACAGCCAAGTCCATCCCAACAACCCCATTCCCGACAAACTCAATCTCATCGCCGCTCCCATTCAGGTGGCTCCATAACTCAAATCCTCCAAACTCCCCAAATATCCCCAAACCACGGCCCATTAGCTTCAACGTCCACGTTATCCAGCAAAGCGCCTCCATTCGAGCCTGGTAAGCCAATTCGCGGTTTATCGTTGAATACTTCGCATTCGAGCTCGAGTTGTCATCCTGCGCCGATACAACGGCCCGTCCGTAATATACACGGCAGCAAGGACTCGCTGAATAGTACTTCCTCAAGATGACGAAAACAACATCTCACGAACTTCACGACATAATGACCTATTGTATAATGTAAGACGGGACCCAGATGTATCCTTAGGTTAGCTACTATACTATATTTCTTTTGTAGCAATGCGATGCGATAAAAGCAACGGTTTGAGCTTTAACTATCGAGGACCAGTGTCATGCATATATGCGTCAGCTCGAGGCGCGTTTCAACGGCTTTGTGAAACACAAAAGTCCCTATGATCAAACACGAACGACATGCATGTGGTTAATGCAGTTGACGCGGTGCCGGGATCCGGGAGGCGACGGGATGAGGTGCAGCAGTCGATTATATTATGAATATGATGACAAGAATCGTGTGCTGTGAGGCCTGCGTTCCCATGGGTTGTCCCTTCGAGGAAGGGCGATACGATATATACGATAATACGGGACTCCAGAAATCCAGGACATGACAGACTTAGTAAGTCTTTTTCTTTTCGTCGACTGATAGACCACCTATGGAACAGCAGTAAGCTTCTGAAACGGAGGTGGTCTGGTAGAAACAAGTACCAGGACCCATGTTCACGAGGAGGATCAGACCACCAACGATAGCTAGAGTATTTGGTCAGAAATTGAAGCAGTGCAGCATATTGCCTCGACCTACATAGTGTTTGGAAGAAGTCGTATCTAAAAATAAAACATCAGCTGTGATGCTCTAGAATGCAAGCAGATGTGGTACGTACTTGAGGAAGTCACGCTGAGGGTGGGCGGAGTGGACACTCCACCAGTTGTTGACGAATACGTTGAATACGCTAAGGACGAGGACAAGGAACGTGGCGGACCATCTCGCTTTGAAGCCTACTGCGACCATGACGCAAGCAGCAAAACCGACGATCGACACAAAGAAACGGGCGATATTCCATTCTCCCTGTATGATGAATCCAATGAAGAGGAAAATGAGGAGGACACGGCCGGCGAGGAGGAAGCTATGAAAGGGGGGCGAATCGGGTTTAGTTCACTTACTGCGTTCCAGGAAGGAAGTAAAGGACAAGTTGAGTTAGAGGGACTCACTATTTCTTGCGGTCGGTCTCGCTAATTGAGGGTAGACCGGCAAACAGCTTCTTTCTCGTCACCATGGAATCACTGAACACCATCAAAAGACCGCCAATAACGCTGAGATTTCGGAGGAAGAAGTTGAGGTCGAAGATAAGACCGTATCCGAAGCCCTGAATTATGACGACCGCCAAAAGACCAGCAACGGCGTATTCGCTAAAGCGTTTGAGAATAATGGCTGATGAACCGCCGAGCATGGTCTGACCGACAACAATTACGCTGAGGCCACTTCAACACAAAGGCAAGTCACATACGAGGACGTTGAGGATCAAAAAGATATGGGAGAGCCCCCAGGGAAACTTTCTATGTCTATACAAGAGCACCTCAGTCAATTGACCGCTATGTACAGACAAGATGTGGCCTTACTGTTGCAAATACCAGATTTGATCTCCCCACTGAGTTATGATTCGCAGCGAGTCCTCCAGGAAGGTCACAACGATCAAGAAGCGTCCAATTGCCGGCAAGTGGGGCTTCAAGGGCTGCGAGTAGATCTCAATATTGTCTTCGACCGTCGTACTGAAAGCCCTTATTTTTTCGAGGGGGTCGTCTGGGTTGGCAGCGCGGTAGCCCGTCGATGGCCGTGTGCTGTTCGATAGCCCATGGGGGTCGGGATTGTAGGTGTTGGTGTTCGGGCGGGCAATGTTGATTCTGGAGGACATGGTGGTTCAATTTCGTGAGCAAACGTGTAACTTACTTTTATATACCGAAAGTCGACGTGGCTCATCCTATCCGTGGGAATTTCACCTTCATCACTGCGTCTGACATCAGGCTGCCAGCGCTCTGGTCTGTCCATTTGCCCCGCCACTATACCAGCCTCAAATTGTATGTTATCCGACTATGAGACAACCTGAATGGACTTTTGAATGCTAGCTTCAAAGCTACTGCATCAAAGGCGACTCTGGATGGTGCGAATTTTTAATGCTAAAGCGTAGAGCGTGCGAGCGGATCCCTTTGATTCGATTCGATGTTTGGGAATATCAGCAGGTGCGCACATATGTCTCTGCCAGGCCAATGTCCGATCAACGTTTAACGTTTAACCCTGTGGTACCGTTGGCTGTGCGAGTTTCACTTGGGTCGATTGGGTTCGGGCGACTCTTGAGAACGCGACACGGCTGGCGAGTCTTTCGATCACTCGTATCCGTATACATGTTCCAGAGATGAAGCTTTGAAGCTTTGAAACAGTTGAAGTCGCAGGAAAGGTCGCTCATCTACTCTGTACATCTCCTGTATACCCTTAATCATCAGTCAATCGCACCGTGGTCCTCGTGTCTCAAAAGTCTCAAGACGGGGGCTCACTAGACCCACCACACAAACAAAATGTGGCCGTGTGAGTGATTGGGTGTGCTTCCCCACTCACATGGCGACGGGTCCCAGCAAGCTTCGGAGACCGCGTGTTCAGATTCGAATATATGGTACCTCATAGAAACTGCATGACACAGCTAATATGGATCCGCGGGACGCGCCGGCGGTAGCTCACTTTGAAGTGCTAGTACATGCATTAGATGTTATTAATTTACTATTAAGGGATATAGTAGTAAAAGTAGGGATGCTACTAAGGAATCTACATGCATTGTCATCCAAATGATACTGTAAGGGTTTGTGCAAATGGTAAGCTGCTGATGCCACGCATGTTCTGCAACCAGACCAGCGAGCTGAAACCCAGTAGTAACGAGGAATGCGCAAGACGAGATGTGCCCAGTCACAGTGGAGGAAAGGGAAGGATTATAGGTGTAGAAACACTACATAGAACACGAGCAGTAATATCGACGCGACACATACCACAGGACTAGTAGTATGAGATCCTCCCATCCAACAAAACAGAGTCCCCCCCCACCAATTCCAGCGAAATGCCTTCATTGTAATATGAAACGGAAGCCAGAGCGAAGGCGCGTCCGACAGACGCGTGTAATCGCCGCGTAAAGACAAGAAGTAAGGACAAAGTGGGGGAATAATGGACGCGACGGAGGCCTGAGACGCTGCACGTCTCTATTTGTCGTTGTTTGTCCGAGCCTGGGACCCCTTTAGAATGTATGCTCGCTACGCTCGCAATTATCGTGACAATAAGAGGGTAGCCTCATGAGAAGCACTTTCTTCTAAGGAGTGGTAGGGCCCAAATTTTTTATTATTCAATTACAAGTTTTGCATAGAGTTTTTTACTCCAATCAGGGGCAAAGGGGCTGAGAAAGGAGAGTGAGTCACATGCC
Organism: Pleurotus eryngii var. eryngii; assembly: GCA_029467805.1. Classification (NCBI taxonomy): domain Eukaryota; kingdom Fungi; phylum Basidiomycota; class Agaricomycetes; order Agaricales; family Pleurotaceae; genus Pleurotus; species Pleurotus eryngii. The sequence continues at coordinate 504,407 of SZVJ01000005.1, read as the reverse complement.
GATCGTAAGCGCCCGGGCACTTGAGCTCATGCTTGCGTTTATTTGAAAAAAACCAGGGTCGTTCAAGCTGAGTTCAAGCCAGAAGATCTCTCCTTTCAGATGGACGTGAAGGTGTACACTGTCAATGGGCCGGCAGCGGGCTCGTCGTCGTCTCTCCCAGACTGGCTCACGAGAAAGCGCGCTGCGAAGAACAAGGGGAAGAGGGCCGTCAGGGAGCATGTCGAATCAACTATTGAACTCATACAGGGCTTCGAATTCCCCGAGGCTAGCATCAAGGTGAAGACGACAAGAGACGGACGCCATGCAGTCGCGACGGGGACCTACAAACCCCAAATAAAAGTCTGGGATCTTGACCAGCTCTCGCAGAAGTTTGAACGACATTCAGAATCAGAGAATGTGGATTTCATTGTGCGTGAGTCAGGGCTACATCAAGATTTCCATTGAGTACATTTAGTAGCTGCTATCGGACGATTGGACCAAGTCAATACACCTCCAGAATGATCGGACGGTCGAGCTTCATACGCAAGGCGGATTCCATCACCGTACTCGAATACCGAAATTCGGACGCTCCCTTGCATACCACCTTCCATCCTGCGACACCTACCTCTCTGCCTCGGGCAACGAGATCTATCGCCTCAATTTGGATCTCGGACGGTTCATGAATCCCCTTGTCTTGGCTGGCGACGATATTCTCGGGGTGAACGTCGTAGACATCAATCCGGCGCATCACCTTTTGGCGTTCGGTGTAGACGGTAACGGAAGTGTGCAGTTCTGGGACCCTCGTTCTCGCTCGGAAGTAGGCATACTCCGTTTGCCTCGTGGACAGCTTGTTTCGCCCCAAGATATTACCTCAGTGCTAAGCGTCACTGCTATTTCGTCGAGGTCAGATGGTCTGTCTTACGCGATCGGTACGTCTACCGGGCACACACTCTTGTACGACATACGTGCCGCTCGTCCGTTTGCAGTCAAGGACCAGGGATATGGTTTTGCCTGTACGTACCGTGTCCTGGATCGAAGGTGGCAGTCGTATGGCTAGCGACGGTATGGTCCTGAGTGCGGACAAAAAAGTCATCAAGATGTGGGAAAAGAACGATGTAGGTGTCTTCCTCTGATTCTTTCCATGCCAGCTCAATACATTATCGCAGGCTTCTGCCAATTTCGCGTCTATCACTCCTGCTAGCGACCTGAACCATGTGCACCACATTCCCGGAAGCGGTGTTCTCGTGACCACCAACGAGAGCATTCAGATGGGTACCTATTACATCCCTCAATTGGGCCCTGCGCCCAAGTGGGCAAGTTTCCTGGAAAATATTACCGAGGAAATGGAGGACCAGAGTACCCGGTCCGTTTACGAAGACTTCAAATTTGTTGAACGTAATGATCTCAAGAGGTACGACTTCCATCTATTCACTCAGATAATCGGATTGAAGTAAGACGTACATTTCGTAGCCTTGGTTTGGATCATCTCGTCGGAACTCCGGCTCTCAAGCCATATCTACACGGCTACTTCATTTCCCTCAAGCTCTACGACACTGCACGCCTCATCGCTAATCCATTTGCCTATGCCGAGCATCGCGAGAAACTTGTTCGTGCAAAGATGGACAAGATGGCGGAGACGAGAATACGGGCCAAGAAAGAGCCTGGCGTGAAAGTAAATAAAGGTTTGGCTGAGAAGATTCTCAGAGACGAAGAGAGAGCACGGAAACGCGAGGAGAGGAAGAAGGCCAGGAAGGAGAAGAAGGCGCAGGAAACGGCCGAAGCCGAAAGCAGTGGTAGCGAACGGGAGATGGATGTCGACGAGGCTGGGGGCGAGGAGCGAACAACTCTACTAAATGATCCCCGGTTTACGCAACTGTTTGAGAACCCTGAGTTTCCAGGTCGATGAAGAGAGTCGAGAGTTTGCTCTCCTTAACCCGTCTACGGTAGCGCGCAAGAAGAACGGCTACGCGAAGACAGCGGTTGAGGAAGAGGAGGACGAGAGCGACAAGTCTTCTTCCGACGGTCTAGGCAATAGCGACAGTGACAGCGATAGCGATAGCGCCGGGAGCCATGGGAGCGACAGTAGTGATGCTAATGGTAACTGCACAGACAACCTCCCTCGTGTACAGTTGCTGAACTTCTTTTAGAAATGGCGCCTGCCCCATCGGGTCAGTATGGCCAACGACATCAACGCCAACGAAGAGTGGCAAACGTCAAAATGGTTCCAATGCAGGCACGGGTGGCCACTGGATCTAGAGGGGTTGATAAAAATGCAACGTTTGGACAGCGTCGTTCTGGGCCAACGACGTCTAGAAATACGCAGCGCCATACTCAAGGGCATGGTGATACAGCTGGCTCTATGGAGATGAGTTGGGTGCCCTCATCAACTTCCAAGATTAGTGACGACGACGCCCTCGTTTCCGACGGCAGGCCCGCTAAGCATGGTCAGAGGCGTAAGGGCGCAGAAAGCTTTGGGGCAGGGCTAGAGAAGGGCGGGCAGGAAGACGAGAGAGGGAGGAATGAAGGCGAACGAAAGGGGAGAGTGCAGCGGAGAAAGGGTGTGCGGAGCGGCAGCAAAAATGCGTTCAGAAGGCTATGAGATGAGCCTTGCCATTTACAACTAGTCTCATCTCAAAAGTACCTTATCGTGTTATCAATCCTTCCATGGCCTTCATTGTATCCCCCACCCGTCCCGTCAGACCTCGATGTCTGGAGGGAAGTTTGGGCTAAAAAGAGAACATCGCGTAACCTTTCGTAACCCAACGGTTCTACGCCTAGACATCTCTTGCCGCGATACAGCATGTCGTAATCTTGCAGGTACATCTACTGACGAATACATGAATATGACATTATTCATATGGCTCCAAGCACAACCACCGCGGAAATGCGGAAACGCACCGAATGTAAGTCTACTTCTACATACACGGAAGTTTTTTAAAAATTCTATTTGACATCCTCTATGGTGGCCGAGAGGTATGTTTAGAAGGAGAATTATTGGTGCGGCGGTCTAACCCAGCGAGTCTGAGGTCTATTCCTGTACAACAGTACAACTGCAGTACCGAGGAAGTGAAATCTCCTAATGCCCCCGATAGTAGTCACGTGCTAGTCTGCATCGCGTTCACCCGGACCGGCGCAGTGGTCTCTTCAAAGTTCAAACGTTCATCTACTCCGCGCCCGGCTCGATACTTCAGTCCGGACGACAGGAAACTTGCCTCCGTGATATCTGGAACTGAAGTATGGCAAAAAGGCGCATAATTGTGACGGAATCTGAAGTAGAATCTTCCTCGTCCGAATATTCGCCTCCGAGTACCGCTGGACAACCAACGTCTCGGAAACGACGCAAATGCAAGGAGCCAGAGGGTGCCACGCATGTGGAGCATCTTGAACCTGATACTACACGCGAATACCGGCCATCGCATGCAGCTTCAGTTCATCAGATTCAATCCGCCGTATCCACATGCAGAGCACTCCTGCACTGGTACGCTGGCGTGTCCAGAAGTCGGGGAATGCCTTGGCGGAAACCATACGATCCATCTCTAAGCATAGATGCGCGCGCGCAAAGGGCTTACGAAGTAAGTGTGATGGAATTAGCTATTGGCTAACGCTTAGAATCGGTCCAAATTGTAGGTTTTGGATATCTGAAATAATGCTGCAGCAAACTCAGGTGGCAACGGTCATACCTTACTATAACCGGTGGATGGAGAAGTAGAGAATATACTTCAAGCCCTTGTATTATCTAACTTCGACTCTCATAGATTTCCTACTATCCGTGACTTGGTGTGTCAACTCTCGATTGCGAAAAGTTTGCACCATTGAAAAGACGCTGCTCAGGCAGCCGCAACTATAGAAGAGGTCAATTCACTCTGGAAGGGCTTGGGGGTATTATTCTCGTGCTTCTAGACTCCTTTCTGGTGCCCAAAAGACTGTGAAAGACTTCAACGGGCGGCTACCGGATAATGCTAAAGACATCGAAGCTCACATCCCTGGAATTGGTCGCTATAGTGCCGGGGCTATCTGCTCCATTGCTTATGGCGAGGTTGTACCCGTCGTAAGCCTCAAAATCTTGTTAGGCCGATTTCCCGCTAATTCCGCCAAAGCTCGACGGAAATGTACATCGATTGCTGAGCCGATTCTTGGCCCTTCATGCGCAACCCAAAGCCAAGGCTACGCTAAATATCCTTTGGTCGGCTGCAAATGACATAGTTTGCGGTGTAAAGGCTCCGCGCGAGGAAGTCATGGAAGCTGTAGCTGACGATGAGCTTACCACCGGCGCAAGAAGTACCGAGAATCCCGCGATAGGGTATCCGGGCGACGTGAATCAGGCTCTCATCGAACTTGGAAGTACGGTATGCAAGGTACGAGATCCTAACTGCGAAGAATGTCCGTTGCGCGACCAATGTGCTGGTTATCTATGGTCGAGCGCCTCTAAGACGGTGAGTTTCCGAGTATGACCGCACTATTGTCGCTTAATTTCTAACCCTGAAGCTTAGGCCGCCGATGACATCCCCGATATTGAGGAGTTATGCACCGTATGCGAGCCGCTAGAGCACGGCAGCGGCGTTTTAGCGTTTCCCATGAAGGTAGAGCGTAAGAAGGCGCGAGAAGAGCTGGATTTGGTGAATGTCATTGAGTGGCGTTCTAAAAGCCAGCAACGAATGTTCCTTCTCGTCAAGAGGCCTGAAAACGGTGTGTTTCCACGAGGTCCTTCCTATCCGCGCCGTTGATTAAAGTGAGTCGCAGGCTTATTGGCGGGGCTGTATGAGTTCCCCACACTCGCCAACGTAACTGCATCGATTTCGAACTCAACATCGACAGAGTCGCTTCTGTCAATGTATTTGAGCACCAAGGTCAACCTTCGTGTGGACGCGGGTTCGGCCGATTCTGAGAGTTATCACATTGTGAATACCAAGCCAGTGGGTGATGTGTTCCATGTATTCTCTCACATCAAGAAAACCTATCGGGTGCAATGGGTGCTCTTGGAGGGTTGCAGTGAACCTCCTTTCCCCACACCCTTAAACGACGACAAATCCACGAAAAACGCCGAGTAGGCGGGCCAAGCAGCCCCGAAGCGAATCCACCCAGCGTAGTTCGGGTACGGCTTGGTTCGAAATGAACGAAGTCGCCGAAGCAAAGTAAATGTTTATCCACCCCTATGGTGCCATAATGCCGAACTCATGCCTTGCATTTAGCATCGGAACAGGTGTTCGGAAAGTCTGGGAGCTGACCAAAAAGCTCTGGGAATGACACCTTTCGCTGGAACCGTAAACCTTCGGATTGTAAAACCTTGTCGTATTTCCCCGTTTGACATCAGCGAGCACGTATAGCTCCAACCTTCAAGTACATAAGATGCGTTTTTTGACGCACCAATCCAAAAAGAGACGCGCACCCCTCGCGCGGAAACTAGCGGTGATTTCTTGGTGACGAAGAGCCCCAAACATACATTCGAAGCATGGGTAATCCCACTATATTTGACACAAGTTCTCTTCGAGAAAGGGACCCCAGAATTTCAGGACACGATTAACAACCTGACGGAATTCCTCGCACACACGTCTGACAGGGCATCCATAAATTCGAAGGGAAAATAAGTTATTGGCATTGTTCGGTTACATGAATGGCGAATTACGACAAGGCAGATATAACTAGTACAGTGCACAAAATACAGCAACGAGGCCGAGAAGTCTATCAAGTGAACCAGTGTGAAAAGATTTGTTCGAAAGACTGAAACCTAAAGCTTGGTTGAGTCGAAACTAGACTCGGAGTAAGCTCGCTGCACCCTGGTGGGTAAGCGACAGAAGGGAAGTTTCTATCGCCCATGCCGCGAATGAACTCCGTGGGTAAGTCTGATGTAGGTCTTCCTAGATCAATAATTCTGCATTGTGAACTTCCGCAGAAGTTGTTCGTCCGTGGGGTCTCGCCGAGGATAGGAAATACTTTGGAGGTACTCAAGAGGGACAAGTTGACCCCCTGGGGCAAGCTGTGAGAGCCCTGATGGAGGACTCGAAGATTTCGAGCGTGTCGCCATCGCCTTCGGCGAGGGTCGAAGGTCCTGGCGAGATGCAGGTTCGCTATAGGGCGGTAGATGGGAACGGCGTGATTGAGACGGCAGGCGGTGGGAAAATGAGTCAATTGGTTCTGGTGGATCGACGGCCGCGTCACTAGATGGTGAAGATGGCCCCCCAGATATCTCGCGGTTGTCTCCTCCGTGCCTTAGTGGCTCGGGCACTTCTGAACCAACCGTCTGGAACAAGTACGTCGCCAACGCCTCTGATATTGTCGATCGTCTGCAAAGAATCTAGTTTACTCTGGCTGAAATAAGCGGCTTCGGAAGGAGCGTAAGAATCAATTCGGAGACTATGCGCAGATGACCTGACTTACTTAGATGCCACTTGCGGGTTACCCCATGAGGGCGATCAGTCGGAAGGAAAACATGAACGCTGTATGTTTGCTTTATTAGGCGTTCAGTTTCTCCTCCGCGGGAGTGTGATGACGGATACACCCTAGGCACGATGGACGTGTGAGCTTCGGTGGGTATGTTATATCATATGAGGGCACGTACCTTATCATCTGCGCCCAAGGTGTGACTGGGTTAATTGCGTCGTCGCCCACATCGAATTCCTTTTGGTGGTAGAACAGGAATTCCTATCAGCTTGTTCATCAGCGCACAACCTACGATACGGACATACGATTACGTACATCTCGAACCCTGCTCGGACCCCATCCCATTCCATCAGTCCTGACAAGAGGTTATCGACGTGAACCTCACAGTTCTGACAGTGCTAACGACATACCATCGTTCCATGCCCAACCCGGTGGCCTCAGTGTTAGCACCTCGTTCCTCCCACCGTATACATTGCCTGCGAAGAACATGAATCATACAGTGATGCAGGTGGTGACAAGAGGTATACCAGGGGCTATAGCTCTCCGTTCTTCGGCATCGAGACGGCGAGTGATAAGAGGAAGAGCGTTTCGTGCGACAGCATAGAAGACTTGGAGGGCGTCGCGAGTGGACCTGACGCGAGTATTTTGTAGTGTGGGACACTGCATCCTGACACCAGGAGGGAGGGCCGAAGGGGGAGGGTAGTGCAAGCCACTGAGCCACAAGGCCCACCCTAATAAATACGTACCGGAAGTATGTGCATGGCAAAGCACAACAGGTCGATGAGAGGCAGGGTCGGTCGAGGGACAGATTAACGATACTCGACATTATATTTTAGGTTCAAATTGAGTTTGCCGTCAACGGCACCATTTCCATGCTGGAAGCAGCAGGCGGAGTTCACAGGCCTTCCTTGTGCTGCGAGCTTCTTGAGAGCATCAGAGATGGTTCAACCTACGCAAACAGCTGCGTTTGCCGAAGAATGAGCTGCTGGAAAGTTTTAAAGTGGTGAACTGAACCTTGCCTGGGAACGAAACTTAAGCATTCAAGATGAATCGTTTCCTTATGTCAGCTCCCACTGGCGGAGGCTATCTGAGATCGATCAGACTTCTGCAAGGAAAGCACTCTGTGCCTCCCCACAATCGTCGAATCAAAGGGAATTCAAATGATGCAACTCTGTAAATGGGTCAGTGTAGCGACGCCTCACGGAAAACTCGCAGAATCGTGTGCCCCGACTGCATTTGCTCCCCATGATGGTTTCACAAGGCCACCCTATCGGAGGAATCAAGGTCCACTAGCCGCTGATGAGAAGCTTGGGGAACTCCATAATTACTGCATTTACGACATGGTGGCATGAGATAAATCGATGCATATGGTTTGAAAGCATTCAATATTTACCCTCGCAAGGGAAGACTTAGTCGCACTCCCCGTGATCCCCGCCAACACTGACTATTAAGTACATAGTTAACCAGTGAGTGAGCTCAGGATGTTCACACCGAGATGGTAGGCTAACTGTATTGGTGCACTAAACGGATCCAACCATCAGTCGACTGTTTGAGACAATGTTACACGGCGCCGACTTACCTTAAAGGAAATTTGGCTACCACTGTGGCTGGTGACGCGAGGCGTTGCAAATCGTCGGTTCGTAGATGCTGACGGTGTGATAATAGACTGGATGAGAAAGTCAGTGGACACTTGGGGGGTGATTAATAAATCACGCGGGCCTACATACATACATAGTACTCCTTCGCTGGAAAAGAGTCCATAAAGTCTGGAAGCTTCGGAAACGATCGTCTTGATGAACGCGTAGGGATATGGGCTCGAACATCAACGTACCGTGTGTAATCATTAGAATTATCTGATGACCTGCTTTACCCTTTCTTGAGCCACTGAGGTTAATGGGGGATACCGCATCGAGATTACGATGCGAGATAGAAGCCGGCGGCAAGCGACCGACCTGATAACGTTAGCCTTCTTGAGATCATCATACCTGGTAAAATGTGTAGCGTAACAAAAAACAATGGACTTACAACTGGGGTAGAACGTTTTCTATGAGTTACGTTCCGAGGAGACAGCAAGAAGGTTTGCTGGGCGCTCTCTGGTCGGAAATGGAAGGACGGGCTTCAGGCCTCCCCGCGCCTAAACATGCGCCATAATATGTAATTTAACACGAAATGGATCAAAGGTCGCAACGATGGGGTTATACCCCGTTCTGGATTCCAAAACAGACGATGCCGATGAGGAGAAAAGGCCCGGCTTGATATGTTTTTCGCGCTAAAAATAAATTCTGTTCAACTGGGACCTATCAAAAAGGCTTCAAAGGTAAGGACATGTGCGTGCTTAAGGAACAAAACATCTATCACTTCTACCCTCATTATTCTAGAAATCTTGTGCCTTTAAATTGGGCCACCTTGTGGTTTCACTTCTTCCAAACAGAACGAAGAAAAAAAGACGTACGTCAAAGGTATGAGAAATGCTTGGAACTTTGAACACCCCAAAATTACAACATAAGGATTGGTTACCCTTCGGCCAGACTTGGATGTCTGCGTTTGAACTTTACTGACAGCAACCAGGGCGAATCGTCAATTTAAAGGGGTCGGATATGAGTTTACCGAACACAGTCCGGGACCCCCTGAACACTCTCATTCTACTCAAACACTAGGATGGCACTCCTCATTGCCATCGACGTCCTCAATCAACACGGTGGTCTGCGTGGACCATGAGAAACTGAGTATGCGAAGTGTGAACGTACCCACCTGCTTGAGGAAGTACTATGGGAACGGCATCAGGTATTTCAGCGTAATGGCCAAATCCGCGGAATTGGTAACGAATCCGTAGTATTTTTGGAGCAAATGGTGCAGGATCGCAAAAACCTTGGATACCTAACTGTATCAAAGGGGAAGGCAGGAGGAAATCAACCCATCGAGGACAACAGCAAGATGATGTGATGCTAACCTTCGTTTGATCTCCAGGCACATAAAGTTGCGAATGATGAACCAGAGCTTGTAAGGCTACAGTCACGTCAATGACTAGGTCTTCACCGCCGACGTCGAATAACCCATAGAGGGCTTCATGGATGATCAACCCTATTATACGGACCAATCAGCGCGGCCGCGAATGAATACGGGATGAGTTCCGTACCGCCCTTAGAAGCTTCCGCGTCCTTGTGCTTTCTAGCTACATCCTTCAGCAGTGCAGAACTAACCTCCGTATCTCGTAAGAGGCTAGAATGTTCGCCTCGCAATGCCTGGCGAGTAGCGCGGATATAACTAACGTTATTAATAACTACAGACCGAAATCCAGAAGGTGTGGGGAAGGACTCACGATAGTCGCTGAGCGCGCCGTCTTGGCTTGACCACAAAATGGTAGCTTAACAACCCAGCAAGCGACGGTATGACGGCACACCAAAGTGCAAGTGTAGCATCGTACTCCGCAGACAAGATGATGGGGAAGCTGAACCGCTGCTCTATGTATCCTAGGCTAGTCGCTCTTCAGCTTGAGGGAGCTCGGGATTGGATGAAGACATACTCGAGTTTATACATTACTCCTTGTGGGCCTGCATTCAGGGTGGAATCAATTTCGACTGTTTCGCTAGACCAATTTCCACCCAAAAACCAGGCGGGACCATGGAAGCCGCATTCCACTCCGCCCTTAAGTTGCATGCCCAACTCAGCGAACCTCACCCCACATTCACCTTTCAGCCGAGGGTTACCATCAAGAACAAGGCCGGCGGACCAGTAACGAACACCGCGGCTTAGACCGGATATCGACATCACCTGCTGCTTGATTCCTCGTCCATATATTGAGGCGGAATCTGTGAATCGAGCGTATTATCGAACGGTGTTGGGGAGAAGACGCTGATATTGAGAGCAGGGGAGCCGAGATTCAAAGTAATGGAGCCCTCGGCCATCGAATCCGGGAATAGTCTGCGACCTAACGTGACATTGACGGGTGGTGGTGAACCCAAAAACCACGCGGGTGTCAAGACCGTAGAGACAGTAACTGCATTTTCGCCATCTTTGTATACCCCTCGTATACGGGGAGAGCGAAGCCGGAGGAGGGCTGCTGTTGCCTACCAATGAAAGAATAAGGAATAGCTAGAATTTGCGAGCAAACGCCTGAATACCTCGAACGTAAATCTAGGCGAGAATTGATGCCGTACGGTGCCCGTAAATGAAGCAGACGTAGGTCGCGTCTGGACACTGGCATTCGCGGATATAGTTGTCTGACTGGTTATCTCTTTCTGTATATCCACTTAATAATCGTTCGTGAAGGCTGAACAGCGAACTTACGTGAACACTATGCCGGAGGAACACGCCCGCTATTCGAAGGTCGTTGAGTCGGTCTCGACAGCGGACATGCCAAGGATCTTCAGGTAAAGTGACACCTGAGCTGAAAAGCGACATAGCATCTAGGCTGCAGGTGAATTGACCCTTCGGTCGTATCAGGTTCTCAAGCTTCTGTTGTTTCTGCTCGTATTTTTGTTTGCTTCAGAATTGAACGCAACTGAGTGGACCCATGAAAATAAACAAACGCCACAACATACTGCAGGCAGCGCACCTCTTCCGTATCCTTATCCCTCAAGTACGGCGGCCATTTCAGTGAAAGGCCTTCTTCACCTAAGAGACCTTTTAGTGAATCTACAAGACGCCTTTAAAGAAAACAGACCTAGGACATTGTAAACTTCTCTAGCAACAAGTCAGAGCAAATTGAGGCGACATCATAGGTCTCCCTCACCGGGTGAATGGGTCCGAGAGGACTGGAGCCGCCCGTCAGCAAGAGATACAAATGACGCAGGCGTAATTACCTTCATATGCCTTCTGGATTTCGAGGAACTTTCTCGAAGCTACATCCTTAGCCTTCTCGTCATGTTTGCTTGTCAGGGTGGAATATCAGCGACAGCGTGCGGTGTCTCTCCTTGATTTTCGGCTTGAGTCGCCCACTTCGGAACATTGAGAACGGAACTGAGGATGTCAGACCTCCGGACACTGGGTGACGAAGTCGTGTTACTGACTATAGGTAGTCCGGCCCTTTTGATTGCGTCGTTTGCGTTTAAATCATCACCGATACTCATATGCGAATGGTGCGCGTGGGGGCGACAACAATGGGGTAGGGGTAGCGATGGAAAAGGATGATCGGCGCCTGCTTGCATTTCCCGCGCCCCACACGCCCCGCCGGGCCCGCCTATTTGTCAGCCAAACATAACTCTCGGTTGATCAAAAGCAGGCAAAATCATTTCGCTTCGTATCCAGACTCAATTAGCACCCCCTGCCTTTTTCTCAGTGGCTTTGACATGGGGAACGGGACGTGATGTCGCGGCATCACATGGGAGATTTCCGCAAGATTTCCATTCAACTTTCCTTGTTCTTTGCTTCGCGTTCTCAAGTGTCCAGTTTCAAACCCCAATTCTATTCACCGTTGTATGCTGGCCTCCTAGCCGAATTGACATCCCATGGAAGTAAGCAGAAATCCGAATTCACCGGGGTAGAAATTCCACGGCGGAAAATGGTAGAATGGATCGACTAGGCAGGAGTGCCGCTGACGTGATTAGCGCTGGCCGTTATCCTTTTGTGTCAAGTCCCTTGATGGGAATGTCCTAAATGGGTGGACCAAATCGCAATCCCGTTTGATCACGGAAGGGTCCATCAAGGGTAGCCGACTGACCGCCAATCAATCGCGACGTCGTACTCACTGTCTCAACCAGTGAGCTCAAGAGTGATTCAGTCAACATTGAGCCTAAGCATTCGCTTCTTTGCTAGTAAATTCGAATTATATCTTGTATGTATATTATAGTGAATGGACTATCAGGTTAAGTAGAATATGCTGGAAAACTTGATGATTTAACATTAAATGCACAAAGCAGTAATATGGTGCTATTGCCACAGTACTAGTCACTGGAGATATCCATTTTACCCCCTAATCACCCATGCATCAATATTCTATGATAAAATCCCTCAAATTCTTTTGTTTTCATTATTATTTCAAACATTGTTCAGACATACTTCGCTTTGTGGCTACTTTTCATCAGCTCTGAGTATCTAGCCACTTTATATCAATGTTATCATAATTTTAAGCGAAAGACGCGCGCTAAAATACTTAAATCTGATGAAGAACTTGAGCACGCTGTCTAGAACGGCGAGCACGAAAATTTGGTCGGAAGATGGCGCGCGGGATTGGGGCCATGCGGCGGGTTCTCACGAGGGACTAGCCAGAAATGGACCGAGGAGCGCCAAGGTTCCTGGATTCTACGGAATTCTCATTCTACGGTTTTCTATCCCAGTCAACTGGGTGCCCTCGAAGTAAGGGTTCAAACTTGAGACTGCTGCGTCGTTGTTTTTCCTAGCGACAGATAAACCCAAGATTTAGGTTCGATGGTGATAACGGCATTGATCTCTCACGTCGACGCATTACCACAAAGAGTCGCCCGTCATTGCTCCCGGAAGTCATCGGACTTCGGGGAAACCAACAGGAGTACACATAACGTGCGACGCGAAATATGCCTCCGTCCCCGTGGTTGCCCTATTTCCGCCTGCCAACATCACGGCGACATACCGCGGCCGATTATCTTGCTTATCCGAAGCAGCCGCGAGACGTAAAGCATCAAGTAGCGCCACAACAACGTTTTCCATTCTCAAGCTATCTCCTATAAACATTCCCCTATTGCGCGGATTTCGATCTGGGGCATAAAAGTAGGTTCACTGAACTCCTTTGGACCCCACGGGTGATTTGGCGGGCAGCTTTACGTCTACGAATCTTCAGTTCACAATTAGCAATTGCCCCTTGATTTTGTGGGAAGATCAGGTCGAACAACAATTCGAAGTAAGCAGCAGCCTGTGGATATGCCGCAGGAACGCATTGCCTCGCGCAACCGTATCCACGCGGCCTACGACCACCTTCTGAGACCTTGTCCGACTAGCAATGTCATATGCAAAGACTCTAACTCAAGCTCGTCGCGCCATGAACCTGGTTTGGTCGATAGGGGGGGGCTTATCAGCCGATCCGACCGCCTTCATTCTGGAATCAAAGTTGAAACTATGGAAATGGTCGAGAGGATGCTCTTCCGCAGACCTGTGATAACAAACGATACGCCTCTCACTCTCAGCGATATGTCATTGTCGTAAGTTTGCCCAGGGTAACAACCATGCACCGCATCCGAGACCGCGAAATTTATATGTCGTTGTGAATGTCCGTTCCGGACTGATATGTGCACCTGAACAAGATAAATGTCAGGGGTGGGCCTGTGTCCTTTCCCACCCCCAGCTCCGAGCTTCACGTCCGCGTGCAAAATGGGGCATTGACAGGTGCCGACTTGTTGTACCTTGCTACTGTATGGCTCCATGCATTATAACGTGTGTAGTGGGCTTTCCACCAAAGAAGCCCCGTTTCTTCTGACCGAATTCATTATGCTGTAAGCATATCCGAAATCCCACGAGGTGGTATCCACGAGCTCCCGCCCCAAGTGAAAGAAAGGGCGCTGAGGTACAACAGAGCAAGGTCACTCGCAGGGACCTATGTAACCACCACCAGCGAAGTTGTGGTATTTTTATTCATCGCGGCGTGTAAGGACCATGTAGGAAGTAAACGAATTCCCATGATCACGACACCTTACATCATCGTCTGTATGAAGAATTTCAATATTCAGCTGCTTAACGACAGTCAGACCGACCATGTCGCCGCCATTCGATGCCTCAACTTCAAAGTCGTCTGGACCGATGCCGACGTCGGACATGAAGGTTCGCGGGGCAAATCGCTCAACGAAAGTGGCGGGAAAACTAAAAGTACTTCCTGAACAACCCGAACCCGAAGTCCTTTTACCCCCAACCCGCTCAGTCGTTCCACCCAAAAGGCGTGTTGTTTGAGGACGCGACTGGGGCCACTGGTGATAGTGAAGACGCAGACGCAGATGAGGAAGACGATGAAGAGGAATTAGAAGAGGAACCGGAGGAGATTGAGGTGAGTACATCGTTTGCGGCCTCTTCCTTGGTGTACAATTCTCCAGAATAGGTCTACAATCAAATATCCCTTATACCCGACGGTACCCGCGAAAAGGGATGCCCTGAAACTGACGAAGAAGAAAGCCAAATCACTGCCCAGAGTGACTGCCTATGCTACTGCGAGGTAACTATCTTCTTGTACTCTGTTTGAACACACGGCTTTAGGCTTATTATATTGCCAAGTTCATACCGGCTTGAGGAACTTATGAAATTCTTCAATGCCCGAAGAAATGCATACCAGACCGACGCCAAGTTGATAGATGAGGTCCTATATACGCCGTATGTCTACGAACCGCTGTCACAAACAGATACGCGCCGCTCTAAACATAAGACTGGCGACAACACCGGGGACCTGCTGGGTGTACCGGAATTGCTTCAAACTGACGACAGTGGCGCAACCCCCCGTCCAATCAAGAAGAAGAGCAAGTTCAATATCCCAGCGTCTCAGGCGGAGATTTTCCTCTTTAGTTACGGTACTATTGTCGTATGGGCATGACGGAGGTCCAAGAAAAGCGTTTCCTTGCATCAATGTACGTGAATACCATCTCTGAGCTAGCTTACCGATGCTGAGCCCTTGTCTTCTTCCAGAAGACGCTTTGAAGTCGAAAAGCTAGGTAGAATATCCGTGCAACTTCCCCGCGGGTACATACTGACTCCCCATAGCTCCTGACGATGTTGAAATGGAAGACCTCAATTATTACTACGCAAATTATAGTAGGTGAGGCGCTTGATCTACCTCACGTCTGGGAGACTCAATCTCTATAGGATCTACAACGACGTCATTACCCTCCGCAAGGGTTCGAGCTATATGTAGGTTATCTACCTTCTCCCCTTCTATGATTCACCTAACATACACACCCTGTCCAGGACGAAGCTTTCATTATCGCACGCACTCTCACAATCCGTCAAGATCTCCTTGGTACAGCCTCGGTCCAACGTTTACCATGGTCTAACGTGGAACTTAGTTTGAAGATCTAATATCCTCAACAATAGAGGAAACGAAGGATATTCCAGAAATGATAAGTGAGACAGGGAAGATAGGGATGCCACACAAAGGTAGATAGCTATCTATACCTTTCTATTCGCGTGTGCGATTGATTGGACGCCATAGACATCATGCAAAAGATTGGGCAACTCTTTCTCTTGCGGACGAACATTAACTCCGTTGGTTCAGTGCTAGATTCACCCGTAAGCGGCGACCTCTCAATCGTGGCTTATCTATCTCACCAACGTTGTTTTCCAGGAAGTGTTCTGGGTAAGTTCGCGGGTAAACAGAGACGATCATAACTTCATGCATTTCTCAAGAGTTATCCCGACTTACAACCACTATATGATGCGGCGCGAAGTTATCTCGAGATTCCGCAGCGATTGAACCTCCTTAATACTCGAGTGGAGGTCGGTCTCCAAAATGAATGTGATTTCATATAACGATTTCTGATGTCTATATGATGTCTCCACAGGTTCTTCAAGATATGCTTCAGCTTCTGAAAGAGTCCGTTTCCAGTAGGCACGCCGAGCGCCTGGAACAGATCGTGATCGCTCTCATTGGAATCGAAATTGGTTGGTCTTCCATGTTTATCTTTCAAGTGGCCATCCGCTTACTACTTCCATGGGCGCAGTTTTGGGGATTATCACTATCCTTGTGGACCTTATGGCATGAACTTCCAGGGTGATTCATTATAGCTAGCATTTTCTATAGTGTCCGTGGATTACATACTTGGCATCGTCATTCTCGGGCTGTCGTTGGCCTGGTCTCTTTCTGATGTCGTACCTCTTTCTCTCGTTCCCTGCGACCTGCTGAAGTAGCTGGACGTCCCGCAGTTTTGGTTTGCCGGAAGCACAAGAATTCGATACCTGTGGCGCGCCGCGAGTCAGCCAGTGTCTTCTTGACACCATCTAGATTGCTCTGGAGGTTTTCATCGCCCGCTCGTCTAGCATAAGCCTGCGATATTTTGTTATAAAGGTCGGAGAGGGTCTTTGCAGCAGTTAGCGTGACGTAGCGAGTCAACGTCTGATGCATAAATTCGATTTCGAGCGTGGCCTATTGCACGATTTGAGTATAAGTATAGGTATGACATGGTTGGGGATGTACACTCACTCGGAGCATTCCTCCCATTCCGAAACGCTTTACCTGCTTGAAGCAGCGTAGCGCTTCTTCTGAGAGATCGTCAACCAGAGAGCATATGGTGCGTTCCACAAGCTGCTCGGATACGCTGCTAACCTGAGCGTGTATCTTAACTAGGTACATCAGCGTTTGGTACATGTACGTCCTGATCTCTGTAGGAACAAGGGAGTCAACATCGGACCGCCAAAGCAGGGAGAGCCTACCTGTGGGTTTGCGGCGTTTCATACCAGTCCATCTTCGGGTCAAGAATCCCTGCCCGCATGATAGATGTGACAACACTGGCTTTGGGTTTGAGGTACCCCGTCGAACAAAGTCTTGTCTAATTCTCCAACTACTGTCATCAACGTCTGTAGAATGGAAGTCAAACCCTCGTTGCAAGGAGAAACGAAATCGCGACAACTGACCTGGCGATCGACTTCCAACGATATTCCAAAAGCATTCTCAAGCTGTGTTATCATGCTGGGAATGAGAATCTTGGTCAGATGGCCAAAATTAGCAATCACTAGTAGTAGCCGAATGTCCTGTATGGAAAAGAAGTTTTAGCTGTGTGAGCGATGAACGGCGGCGGAGATGGGACGGACCCCGTCGGTAATGTTCGAGACTTCCGAAGGGTTGGTCCCCGTAGAAGACAGTGCAGCAGCCTCTGAAGGCAGCATCTTCCCAGTCACGATGGGCGACTCGTCTGAGGCGAGGAGAACCAGTCCGTCCAAGAATGCATATAGAACGTCGAGGAAAGCTTTTGTTATTTTGGAAACGAAGGTTTGGGGAATCTGGCTTTGTTTCTGTGGCTTAGTTAAGGAAGGACTAGGGGTAAGGTCCACGCCGCCAGCAATCTTGAACGCTGCTGTTGTAATGTGCCTTTGGAACACCTCTAGATGTGACAAATACCGAGGAGTTGAGGTCTCGACTGAATTGGGAACCCAGTCCTCAAGGTAATAAAACATATTCGCATCTACAGGCCCGGAAAAGAGGTAAGTTCCCCAGTCCGTAATAAGGTTGGGAATAAAGCGGAGTACCTCTCAACCAAGTCGCAATAAGGATGTCTTCGAATCGCCACTTGGTACTGTCTAGTAAGCTCCTGAGACTGGAAGCAGAATCTGTAGAAATATCCAGCGCCGTGAGATCGTTCACAGTCTCTTGGATCTCGTTAAGGATCTTCATTAAGAAGTAGACCGTGGTCAAGGAGTTGGAGTTCTGAGGCAGCAGTGCCGGAAGCGGTTCATTTGCCCTGCCCGGGGACGCCATGATGGCCATGTCGGACAGCTTGAAGAATTCAGAGACCAATGACACATAAAGCTTTACGATGTCGAGAACCATGATGCGGCATTGAGTGGGACTGCGCCGATTGCTCGATTGAGAGGAACCTTGCTATAGTTATATTGTTCCCATGAACCCCACATTTAATTGATCCGCGATGACTCAACCCACCTTCTTAAACTTGCCCTCCAAGAACGACTTCGCGATCTTCCAGAAATTCGGCAAGGATGACAACATGCTCTCAGAAACCGTCTTCACCATATCCAAGATAGCTTGCCATATCTCATTCCCGGGAGCTTTGCCTGAGAAGAATGTCAACAACATTAAATATTCGCATCGCCGTTGACTTACTCAAGACGGTCTCTTGGCCTTTACCCTCAAGGGCGTTGACGCACGTTCTTAATTCAGAAGCAAGTCGGATTGTTTGAGCAGTGGGGTTCGGGGTCTCGTGGGGCAGCGGTGCCTCCAGCATGGCTGCAAACCTCGTCAATTAAAACCATGCTTTGACTGGACTGAGCACCTACCTCTGATGTTCGTGACAGCGGTCTTGTAATGGTTATTCATTTGATCCATTATGAGTTTATGCTGACTATCGAAGAATGTCCACACTGAATCATCAGTGTTCTGTAGGTCTAACAAAATTCTGCCCGAACGCGGACTGATTGAGAAAAACATTTTGATGGAGCCGAATATAGCCACCCACTCGATGGTCTTTTCCTGCTCGTCTATGCTGCGACTAGCGTCCTGCAGCTGGGCAGAAAGGATAGTTCGCATCTCCCCCATCGCCTTCTCCACACTCCCCCAGACCTTCTCAAGGATACGTTTCTGCTGCTCCTCCGCGGATTGCGAAGATGAACCTTCCTTGGAACTACTCATAGGCAGAAGTTGACCGGGTCTATTCTCCAACAAGAATTTACCCTTCTTGTAATCACGCAACGCGACTTCATATCGCCCCTACACCGATTCAGCAATTTTAGACCGAGAGAAGCAGAAAGTAGACTCACGGCATCCACTGCTTCAATAATGGCCCCGGGAAGATTGAAGAAGAACTTGGAGCGGTCGAATACACCCAGCGTTGACCGCAGTTTTATGCGCTTTGGACGCATTCTCAAGGACGGGAAGGAAGACCTGGTCCGCCTTCACAGCTGCCACTATTTCGAGTGAGAATCAAGGCTTTCGAAAGGGGGCGACGACAACTACATTTCAGCTGATCACGTAGCGGCTTGGTGGCAAAATCAGTATCTGGAGCGAGGATCCCTTCCTTCATTTCAGCATACAGAGCTAACACTCATCAGTTCGCGGCGGAAACCAGTTTCTATGGGAGCAATTACCGTCTGTGGATGCTTTCACAGCGACAAAACGGTCGAAATTATCCTCCACCAAAATTCGCATCGCTTCAGAGCGTGAGTCTATCGATGCCCGTAAGTGGGCTATCCCCGAGGCCAGGTCCTGGTATGTTGCATTTGGGTGGACGGCGGACAGGAATGTCTTTGGATCGAAGTGCTTGGAGGTGATTCCTGAGAGTTACGGATTAGCTTTACACAGCAAGCCACATTCTAGAACCCTCACTAGATTCCGGCCCTAAATCCTTTGCACTTCAATGAGGGTCACTGGGGTCCGCTAAAGCGTCAAAGTCTTAAACTCACATAACGCGCGTCCCCAAGCCCAGGACATCACCTTCCAGATCACCACTTTGGGTGATCTCGTTTGCGTCTTCGGTGTCCTGGTCGATTTGCTCCCATCGTCTGCAGGCACGTAGTATTTGAGATAGGTAGGACCCGCTGTATCAGGGTAACGCCCACTTTGGATTCAGAGAAGACAACTTGTACGCCTTGAGAAGAGTTGCTTCGTCCACATCGAATTTGTATCCAGGCATAGTGTACGACCACAGGTGCGCCCAAGGAGGTAGTGGTATAAGACAAAGTGCCGTACTATTACTAGCTGCTATAGCAGCAACGGTCACCTGACTGAGGGGAGGACCTACACTGATGGGCGATAGGAGCTACTTAGGAGGTAATACTACCATCAACATTCGTTGGAAGGCGGATTTACACTTGCATTATACATAATAACAATAAGCTTGATTGCAAGAAAAGAAAACAGCGATGTCGACTATCCTTGTGCTATTCTAGTAAAACAAATGCAAGAAGGAAAACAATTGTCATGACAGTAGAGTGTCAAACGTATGGATGTGGCTTTCGGATGGTAAAGTGAAAAAGATAGATGGCGATATGGATGGAGTGAGAGGGAAAATGATGGTACATGGCGAATGCCGGTGAATATGTATGGCAATGTTGGTAGGCGGATGGGCTAGTCCATAGGGGCTTAGAAAAGGAGCAGAATACACGTGATGAATGTCTTATCCATTTCACCACCGATATTGAGAGGCCTTCGACCGCGAGGCGTCAACGTCCTCTCGCTCGACGTATTCCACTACTTCGTGGGCCCCTTCTAAAGCCACAGCTTCCAGTCTTGCTTCCCGTATCTGTTCCTTCAACGCCGGTAGCTCTTCTTTCAGATTCACCCGGCAGTTCTCTTGCCATTTTTCTAGGGCCCACTCGCGCATGTATACACTCGACTAAAACATGGATAGATGAGCACGACCATCTCTCAAGCATAAAGCAACCCAAACATACCTTCAAGAACCGCTTCGAGGCGTACTTTTTATGGAACGACTCGTGATCGGTAGTTTTCAGAATATAGTTCAGCATCAAGTTTGCCGTTGGGACCAGAGCGCTCTCTGCGTATGAAGAGTAATGCGCCAAGTTCGGCGTCTAGGGAAGCTGTCAGTCCTAAAGCTACGTTGAGGAAGATCAAGTTGACCCACCCATTGCTCTAACCCAAGTGCTAATCTTGCTAACCAGATAGCAGCAGCGGCCATCAATGACGGGGGGCAGGCGACCAATCTCCATTCAACGATGCCGATCTCCAGTAAATATTTGCCTAAAGTCCTGACTTTGACGTTATAGTCATCGGCCTTGCTCACTCTACGCAAGAAATGGACCGGATTGGGGTAGCTTAGGTTGTAATCAAGTGTCTTAAGGATGTATCGCTCGGCTTGGAGTATTTCGGCCTCTGTGTATGAAGAATCCGCGCAATGAAGGAAATGCGAAACTGAAGGTGAGACGATCTCTTCGAATTTAGCGGCAATGAACATGCAGGCGACGCCAACGAGTTGGAGCTTATTGAGCGAAACGACGCGGGCTGACAGGAAACGGTCGATGAGGTTGACGCAAAGGAACAACGTCTCTGGCAGTAAACGGAAGCGAACATGGACTTGGACGAGCCAATCAGTCAAGATTCCCCTCATTTTCCAGGACAACTCTTTTTGTGAGTGCATGTAATCGGGATTGGGCATCGTGGTTTGCTAAAACGTAATTAGTCACAGGACGTGGCAACCTTGATGGAGAACTTACCTCAACTTCCTTGAGGTAGTCGAAAATTTCCAACACGTACTCGCTGACCATCAGTGGGTCATCACCATCGTCGGCGTCAAGATCATCCCATTGATCTCCCTCTGGGTCGGCCTCGGTCTCTTCAATAACGTGTCCCAGATCCGCGGCAATCTTCGCTGCAACGACCTCTGACTCGGGATCCAATTGCTCGTCTTCCTCAACGGTTGGGAGGTCTTCGGGTGCCTCCGATGATGTCCGCCTCTTTTTTGATACTCGATTGGTCTCGTCGTCATCGTCTTCTTCGCGCTTCAAGTTGGCGCGTCGGTGGGCGTGATTACGTTGTGCTGCCGCAGACGTGCTGGCTCTGGTGTGGGCAACTCGCCTGGCCATCATCGGGCCATCCACGGCCATGGCACGCTCGTCTTTTACCGATACGGCGGGTTTCACCTCTTCCTCCGGCTTGTTGGATATTGAGCGTGACTTGGCAACATGCCTGGCGCCAGAAACCGTTCGAAGAGGCTGACGAACCACAGCCTTAACGTCCTCGACCTTTTCTTTACCCTTCCCAACTGCAGCACCTTTTTACTTTGCTATTGGCGTTCGCATTGACCTCGAGTAGTGCTTCACGCTTTCGCTTAACCGCCGCATTTTCTTCCGCTCCGGCGGTGGCAGTTTTGGCACGAGAGGCTGCAGTGGTGCGGGCGGGCCCGCCCGTAGTAGTATTGGTGACAGGTTTCGCTCTGGAGGATATTCGCGTCGGGCGGACATTGGCATTCTCGCTCTCCTTCATAGTTGTAGTTCTTGTTACCCGTGTAACACGACGAGTCTAACATTCGAACGGAGATGAGCACGCTGGCAAGCGTATTAAGAGGTGAAAACCGACCGGGATCGCTGTAGACATGGTGGAATCCTGCCTAACGCTTTATGAAGCCACCTAAGTCTAGCAAAAGGGAAGGAGATGTGGCGATGGGGAGAAGAGAACACTGGTGGTGGATTGACCTGCAGGAGCGCCAGTTACTAAATTCACACTAAACATCATGTGACTTCAACAAGCGGAAGCAAACAATGGAACGCGTTGAGATCACATGATGGCGACCCTTAGGAGACGTTGAGGGGCCATTGAGCATTGAGACCAGAAGGTACGCGAAATTCGAGGCTTCGATATCAGGTAGCCAGTTGATTGATAGATTAAATGTAGACCAATTTTTCTGCTATACTACTGTATATAATAATAATTATAATGTAAATTACGTTGAAGTTAGACCAAGCCCAAAGCCCCTTTGACCAAGATTGCCCAACGCTGAATTACCTCTTTTGCTTGCTCTTGATCCATCATGCTTGCACTCGCATCCACAGACATCAAGACTGTGTCCTGTGTCTCGACAGTGACGATATCGATCATCACATCATCTCGAATAAGGTCAGTAACAGCTAGTCGGGGAATATCGCCACGATCGCTACGATGCAAGGCATCCGGGACCCAGTACGGAATCTAGAGGGTGATCTTAGCTAAATTCCCTGAGTACGAAAACGTAGAAACTTACATGGACCGGTTCTACAAGAGGGTTGTCCTTGGTAACATCTGGGGCCACCTTGACGATATTGACGTATACATTGCAGAGGGCTTTGCGCTTGCCGCCAACCCATTCATCAATGTTGGATAAATCGCTCTGTTCGACGGCAGCTGTCCTCCGTTGAAGCTCCCCCTCAATGACCTGTGCTGTCTTCAAAATACTGTGGGCAGTAACGTCTTCAAGGCGTAAGGGTAGCACATTCAAACAGGAGACAGCCAAGCTCTCTATCCCATCGAGCGCGCCTTTTCTGCCTGAATGCCACAGCCCAAAGGTCGCGTCAGGCCGGGATGTATACTGTGCCTGTAATTCAGCCCAGCACGCGAGGAACATGGCTTGGAGAGAAACCCCCAACGCTCGGGCACGGGAATAGCACAGTGATGCATTTGCAAGCGCCGATACCTCCGTGCAAATGGTTCGCTTATTCACTGGTGCCAACGAACGTATCTGGCGAGGGAAGTATGCAGGTCCGAAGGTGGACGGAAACATTTGCCGCCAGTACGATTTCTGCGTCTCTAGCACATCGCTGTCCGGAGTGGAGTAGACTAGGAACGAGCGCAAATCGCAGGAAGCAGTCGGCTCCCGGCCGTAATATATGTTAGAAAGGTCTTCCATCAGAAGCTGCAAACTCCATGCGTCATATTGGAAATGATGAAGTTGCACGACGAGGTAGCTGTATCTTGCCGAAGAGAGAAGGAAAGCACGTGTCGGTGGTGAATTCATGTCAGGCGGGTTCACGACGAGGCTTTTAATCATTTCCAAGGCGCAGCGATAGAAATTTCGAGATGGATAGTGTTCCTGTGACCAGTGAGTATTGATGGCGTCGGGCTTGAACGTCACCAAACGAGGTTCTGCGCAATCCTCTTCGCAAGCAAAAGTGGACCTCAAGATATCGTGGCGGCGAACCAGCGCAAGCCATGCCTCGCGTAGCTTGGCCGCGTCTACAGTTGGTGGAAGTCGATATGCGAAAACATGCTGAAACCTAGTGCCTTCGCTCCGCTGCCACGCTCCAATAAGCCACTTCATTCCTGCGGAAATGGTGGTGATTCTCTCGATGGTATTAGATCCTCTGAGCCCTAGCTGAGCCTCGATAAGGTCGGCTTCAGGAATTGGTATCGCGACGTCGACGTCTGACTTGGATCTCAAACAAGGCGGCGATGAGACTTTTGCCATCAAATCTCCAATCGTGTTACTCGATGAGATGTCGCTGGCTAAAATGTGGATGTTGTGCTTGCGACATCGTGCCGCTAACTGAATAGCGGTGATTGAATCAATCCCCAGAGCAGCGAGTGGCGTCTGGGAGGTAACTCGGTCAGCAGGCAAATCTGTCAATGCCCTGAGCATCCGAAGTAGCGTCGACTGGTCTTCAGCGCTGCTGATGGTCGCCGGTAATTGTAGATATCGAGTGTTGTTGAATAGCAATTCTTCTGGCCGAGCGATGAGGTTTGTCATGAAATCGGCCATTTGATGAATGGCGCCCTGCAATTCACCAGAACTCATGTATTCGGAACGACATGCCGCGTTGATGACGAAATGATCCAAGTGTTGGTGGACCTCGACGGTCAAGGGATACTATAGGGCCCTGTTAGCCACCGCCACCATGAAAAAGATGCTGCTTTATCATTACCTGGACCTTTGCCTTGTCACCCATCGACGTGTCGAATCTCCACAGCCTCTCAAAAGGGGCTGAGGGTGGCGAAAGAGGTTGGAAGACAAAGAGGACATCCCACAAACTCTTCATGCCAAGACTCTTCTGCACAGATCGTAGCGAGAATTGTTGCTTTGACATAGCGGCAATGTTCCAAGCATGGATGTCCCTTAAAAGGTCGACATTGTGCCTAGTCTCGAGCATTTGTATCCGGCACGGTATTGTGTTCTACACGCTGTTCAATGGAGAGAAGCGAGAAATAGCGCCAACAACATACCAGGAGAGGGCCAATAACATCTTCGGCGTCTGGAATGACTCTCCCGGATACAACATGGCCAAAGAGGACATCAAGATTCTGTAGTTTGGAATGGAGCATCCGAGAGAGAGCTGCTTGGGCGATGCACTGTACGGTAATCAGTAGTCGGCTGAGCACCGAAGCTAGAAGCGATGGATCGAATTTAACAACTTCCGAAATCAAGTGTGGTGTGTCGGGCGAGTTGACTGCCCGGGGGAGCTTTGGTGGAAGATCTTGTTTGATGAAGCCCCGAAGCTTTTCGACCCAGAAGCGGGTGCCCGATGTCTCATGTTCCTTGAGAATTGGAAGAATGTCGGTGAATTGGACGACCGTTGGAGTTTCCGCATCTTCGTACAATGAGGCAACAGTCTCCATGAGTTTAGCCAAAGAGACGCCGTCGTAAAGAGCGTGATGCATGACGAGGACGAGTCGATTGTCATGTAGGGCAGAGGAAGAAGAATATAAACGGATGAAGAAAGGAGGCCGCCGGAATGAAAGTTCGTCGATTAGGTTGAGAGATGTAATTAGGGCAGTGACCTTATTAGAATAATCGATTTCGGTAGTGAATGAGTCTATGGACCAATCGAGAGTCTCTTGAGAATGAGTAACTTGGCACCACACGCCGTCGTCTGCTGAAAAATGGAATGATGTGCGAAGAATAGCCAGCGCGTTCACGGCACGTTTCCAAGCAGCTTTGAGTAAGGATACTTGAACGTCCTGAGAAAGCCGAAGGGGAAAGGCGTGTACATAGAGATGTCCGCCAGAAGAAATGGTCTATCAAATTCTTAGTTAAACAGAGGTAATACGGATGGCGGCAAGGCTCACTTGTGACAACATCCCTGCTTGTAGCTCTGTAACTTGGTACGCAGTAACGCAGTCGCTTGGTGAAAGCTTGAATTCGTTGATATCCAAGCTCGGACAGACTCGCCCCCGGGAGTTAGTGCCTATAGCGCTGGGAGTTTCTGCCGGTGTCTTTGATTCGAGGAGAGCCACCAAGTTTGACAGAGATCCACCGGACATGAGTTGCGTAGCAGAGAGGGGGAAACCTTCTCGTCGGAGAGTGCGACCGAGGCCCACTGACTTCAAAGAATCGAGACCCAAAGAAACCAGAGATACGTCGGTCTTAATAAGCAACGGATCGACGTTCAGGAAGTCGCCTATGACATGGCGTAGGCGCGGAATATTGCCATCGGAGGAGACATCGTTGGATGTGTCGGAAGGGATAAGGAGTGAAACCAATTGGTGTAGAGACGGATTCGAAATGAGCTGGGGGGCGGAAATTCCTAAACCTGCCCGACGAAGCGTCTTACTCAATCCAACTGACTTGAGAGAGTCAAGACCAAGCGAGATAAGCGAAGTATCGTCTTGTAAGATTGATTCCTTCAAGTTCAAAAACTCGGCAATCAAAGAGCGAAGTCTATTCATCTGTGATAGATCGCGACCAGCGAGCGAAGTCATCAACGAAGTAGCACCGCCTGGTGTCGAGGGAGTTGTCAAGGCTGGTAAGGGCATCCCTTGGGTTCGTAGGTAAGATACGGACGACGCCACTGTTTCAAAGGAACGTAGCAGCTCCTTTACAAATTGCCCATCGACGGCCTCAGACAGCCAGGCAGCTTTGATCTCCAACGTATCATGAATCGGATTCAGGCCTACTTCAACTGCAAGGGGAAACTATTCATAATTGAGAACCGTTGTGTTAACGACGGGAATAATCAACACTTACGTCGGGGATGGGATTCTTCCTCTGAACTATCTCAAAGAGTCGGGGATTTGATGAGTCTTCGATGGCCAGCGAAAAGACTACGTCGAACAAAGGGAGGCCTGGCCGTATCCATGTTTGTATTTGGCTTAGGCCGACGTGTTCGTACTCCATAGCTTCTGCAATGGCTTTTTGAGTACGAGATAGCGGATCCGTATGTGACAGGTTGACTCGGATTGGGTGAACAGCAATCAATGGGCAAATTGCTGATTCGATCCCTTCCGAAGCCTGAAGTCGTCCAGAGCGAATAGTCTAGCGACGCATATCAGCATTCAAGAACCCAAAGGGTAATGAAGGAAAGAACTGACTCCAAAAACAATGTCGTCCCGTCCGTACACTCGCGCGAGAAGTGTTGCAAACGTATATGTGAGAAGTGTTTGAAGAGTGACACACGCTTGAGCTGCCATAATGCGAAATTCAGAGAGAGAGGTCCTGAAGGGAACAACAAAGCCCTCCCATTTCGTCGATGTGGCGCGTCGGAAAGGGGATGCTGGCCACGAAAAGGCTTCGAACATAGAACGCCAGAAGAGTTCCGCCCCCACGAGGTCGACAGAGGCAATCGTGTTGAGCACGGCTTTCAAAGGAGTCGGAGAGTTGACATATTCGCTGTGGTAAACCTGTTCTAAGTCTTCAAACAGGATCGGTAACGATGATCCATCAAAAAGTGCATGATGGAGTGAAAGCACAAGATGACAGCGTGATGAGGGAGAGGTGAACGCCGTAAGTCGGAACAAAGGTTTATGAGACATGTTTTCGTTGAGATAACGGGCAATGCCTTCGGCTTCGTGCTCGGCAAACCATTCTGCGAAATCTGACTCTAGGATCGATGGCATCGGCTTTTCTACCCACGGTAGAGCACAAACTCCTGGTCGCAGAATGATTTGCACGAGGGAACGATCAAAGTAGAACACAGCTCTAGGACGACGTTCAGGTGAATTCCAAAGCCTGAAGTTGGGGACATACCTGAGGATTTGGTGACGGGATGCAACGGTTTGCCATGCCTGTTGCAGCTTCCAGAGAGAGGTCTGAGGTTTACATGCCAAAATTGTCGTCTGAACATACAAAGTACTGTCTACAGCACTGCGAGAGAGCACGCCTTCTTGAACAGGGAGGGCGGGGAGAATGTACTCGACGTCGTCTGCTTGATATTCGCGCAAGATGGTAGGCAGCCAAAGACGGGAAAATGTATCAACGCAAGAAGATGTTGGTGGTTCGGGTAGAGCCGATGTCGGTGGGTCGGGGTGAGGAGTCCTAGACGCGTAGTCCGTTTCCCAACTGGATAAACCGGCAAGCGTGCTTAAATCCAATCCACGAAAGATACTAGCGAGCGACTTGGCATCTGCTTTACCATTGCTGCTCAAAGGGAGAAATTGCAGTGGAACGATGTGGCTGGGGCGCATGTAGCTCGCTAATTCTGCCGCGCATACGTACTGTATGCTCTCAAGCAAGCCTTGAGGAGGAGCCGATATTGAAGGTAAACTAGCTTTTCGCGTGGAAATGGTTATGGTAGGATCCCATGCAATGAAGGAGACGAGTTGATCGGTCCCAATCTTAGGGTGATTAGCGAGAATAGTGATGGCATCAAGGTTGATCCTAGCGGAAGGCGAAGCAGCTTTGCGGATAATGGCCGAAATTCCCTCAGATTCGATGCGTACACCTCGCAGCTTGATCTGCGTGTCAACGCGTCCCAGGATCTCGAAGGTAGAATCTGGCATCATGCCTTTCATAATCAAATGAGCGGGCTTTCCACCAATATAGCAATGTTATGTTACGTACGAACGAGGTCTCCCGTTCTATACGCCTTCTGCCCACTCCTGGGCCATGTGAGGAAGACCTTGTTTGTGTGATCGGGTCGCCCGTGATAGCCCCGGCCGACCAATGGTCCACCAACGACTAGTTCCCCCACGCCACCTCGGACAACAATGTTCATATTGTCGTCTACGACCTACAAGTCGGGGTCAAATATTGTTACAAGCACCAATGAAACCAGCTTACATATCCAGATACGTTGTCGAAGGTTTTTCCGATGTTAGATTTTGGGGTAGAGGCATCCATATACCTTGCGCAACATCCAATTGTGGCTTCGCTTGGCCCGTAAAAATTGGCGAGTCGAAATCTGGGGTGATTAGCCCACTTGTCTAAAATCTAAGAAGGCCCGTATTGAGCGCCACATACGGGCCGAGGTCATACAGGGCACTTACTGCATCTGTGACTTTTTCTCCGCCACTACAAATGTACCGAAGTTTCATGTTATCAAGGTGCCCGTCCTCTTGTGCCACAGATAATGTCGCTTCCAACAGACTTGGAACGATGCCAAGATGCGTGATACCGAATTGCACGACATAGTAAGAGAGATTCTCCAGCAAGATCGAACGGGGGACGTTGTACAGTGGCGTGCCGAGGGAAAGCGAGACGAATACCTCTGCTAAATGCACGTCAAACGCGATTGCTAAACACCTATTTCAGTAACACTTCTTGCTTGAAGGTCATCACGATATTCACAAGCAGTGGCTAGATAGCGACCCTCCCAGGCGTCCTCGCCTTCTTCAAAGGGGGCTACGGTAGCAATGCGGCTAATGGCCCAGATCGCTTCCACGAGGCCCTCATGAGTTATCAGGCATCCCTTAGGGTTCCCCGTGGTTCCTATCCCTCGCCTGTTGAGCGGCTCTGAAGGCAACACGGGAGGGGCTCACCGGATGTATACAAGAGATATGCTAGAGATTCCAAGGATGCGGTACAAATACGGTCGTTGAGCTGGGCGGATATTTCTTGTTGGATGGAAGGCTCCTCGACGAAGATGGTTTCGCAGTCAAAAAGCGAGATGGATGTCAAATCCTTGGAGGTCAAGACAAATTTAGCTTGCGAATCTGACGAGATATATTTCTTGCGTTCGTCTGGGAGTTCGGGGTCAATCTACTCCCGTGGTCAGCCTTAGGCGATGGGTGGTCTCTGAAAGAACGCACCGGGACATAGCATCCACCAGCCCTCATAATACCCACGATCGAAACATGGAAGTGACGATCCCTCTTCATACAAACTGCAACTCTATCCTCGTTTTTCAATCCACGATTGAGAAGCCAGCGGGCGAACTGATTGCTGCGAACGTGCCATTCGCGGTAGGTCATAGAATCCGATGGTTGTATTGGGACGCGAGAGTCTGGAGAATTAGGACACCAGTAGAAGGCGGTAGAATCGGGAGACTTCTCCGCTTGTTCGGTGAGAAAGTCCATGGCTGTTGCAGGAGGTGGGTCCCTTCGCGATGTATTGGGTTCGCATAAAGACAGAAGATCTGGAGATAGGTCTGATATTTTGTGAATGAGTGTGGGGGCGAGAGAAGGAACGTCTTGAAGGATTGATGTGAGTTGGTTGAGCATGAGGGACGCAAACGATGAATGTAGCGTTGTACCCCAGGCCATAAGCTCTAGTGACGAGTGCGTGGAATCGAATGAGATGGAGAATGGAAAGTCGTCCGGCTCCGACACGTGCGACGACAGTGAATATAGGGCTAAGCAGGACATTTGGTTGGTGTCCAAATTTAAAGCTTTCCTAGTAGCGTCGAGTTCTTCTCGCTCTGTTGTACATTCTCTGCTGAGCTGACCCTGCACAGAGGCAATCACTTCGTCCCAAGATGTCGTATCCTCCCACAGAATCCGAACCACCTTGAATCCAGCCTCTAGCCGGGAACCGACGAGAACGTCTGAAACTCCACAATAAGCCCCAACCACCCGACCAATGGCCGCAACGATGATAGGGTGGGACGGTGGCCAATCACTATTCCAGTGCAGCGTCGCCGATAACCTGTGAAGCGTACGCGAAGGGTTTCGCTGGCCGGATAAGTCAGGCCATTCGACGAGCTTGTAGCCGTTCAAGTAGTTCAGCGGTTCCATGCAGAAGGACGGTGGCGAGAGTTGGGCTTGAAGGAACGATGGAGTGGTAACGAAACACGAAGTCTTCGAGCGTCAGGAACGAATGCTGGTGGTCCATTATTTTTGTATCGCGCAATTCTCTGCAATTCGTCTCGTCCACCTCGATCACATGGACTTCTGCATCCATGCAACGGAGGATCTATAGCCGACTTTTCAACGCAAAACTCTGGGAGGTACCCTTGGCGAAAAGAAGCACGAGGTTATCTTATCAGATGAACAAATGATTACGAACGATCTTATCAGATATCAAATGCTAGCTGTACGTAAGTAGAGATTGCCGTGCATCGGATGGTCCACAAGCGAAGATTCGACCGGTGGGGGCCCATGTTATTCACGGAACCGTATTCGAACCGCATGTCAAAAAATTGAAAGCTTGGCAACGAAGCTGGACCTGGACTTGCTGAGACCATTTTGTAGGGAATATAAAGAAAGATTTAATTATGAACTCACCTACGACCAGAAAACCTTATCCTTGCAAGCTCGAGTCATGTCCACCCCTTCGAGCGAATACGTGTATGACGTGGTGGGTCTCGGTTTCGGACCCGCGAACATCGCCGTAGCAGGGGCCATCATCGAGAAATGGGGACAATCTGAGGTCGCCGGTGTAAGTACGTCTCTTCTGTTGGCGTAGCTGCATCCTGATCGCTTCACAGAGTCGCAACGACATCAAAAAAGTACTTTTCATTGAAAAGAGCGATAGGTTCCGATGGCACCCCGGAATGCTCCTGCCAGATGCTCGAATGCAGATCAGGTTCGTCGTCTGTTCCTTTGACCATAATAAAAGGCTAAAACGACGTCAGCTTCTTGAAGGACTTGGCTACCCTGCGCTCACCACAATCGCCTATAACTTTCCTGGCGTATCTCAGTAGCCAGAATCGACTCCTCCCCTTCATCAACCGGGGGTCGACTATACCCACACGAAAGGAGTTCGCCGATTATTTATCTTGGGCAGCGGCCTACGTGCAAGAAAAGGGCGTCGGCGTCAAATACGGACATCAAGTGGTTGGCCTTGATGACCGACTGGATGGCACCGTCGCCGTACGCATGAAAAAGGTCGGCGCGGACGAGGAGACTATCGTGATAGCTCGTGAGTGTTTGAAAGCACTTCAATTGCTGATAAAAATGCTTACCTTTGTTGGATGAAGGTAACATTGTCATATCCCCCGGAGGTGCACCACGTATCCCGGACGTCATTACCGCGATCCTTCCCCATACATCCATTATCCATAGTTCGTCATACGCAACATCAATCAGATGGATCCTCAGTAAGATGGCGTCTCGCCCGCTTGCTATCGCAGTCGTAGGCTCCGGTCAGTCAGCTGCTGAGGTTACCATGGATGTCCGCGAGAGGCTGAGTGCCATTGGTGTGGGGGATAGTCCACAAGTGCACGAGGTCGACATGATTATTCGTCGAGGTTCTCTCAAGCCCAGTGATGATTCCCCCTTCGCTAACGAAATCTTCGATCCCTCTGGTAGGTCCAGCACGTTAGGCAACCAATCCCCGCTGACGTTTGGGGCGTTTAGCTACGGACGCATGGTTTTCCTTACCCGCAGATCACATGAGAGCTGATCGCCACGCAGAGTACAAAAGCACCAATTACGGAGTCGTAAATCCCCGAACCTTGGAACAAGTGCGCCATTTTGCTTCCATTACTTGAAGGATATTTCACTGATTCCCGCCACCAGTTATATGAAATCGTGTACGACCAAAGACTCGAAGACAATATCGCCAACCGAACGAGATGCGCTGGTACACAGAAGCCTAGGATCAGCATCCAACCGTATTCTTCGATCCTCTCTGCCGAATCTACGGAGGGCTTAGACGCGTCAAAAGTCAGGCTACTGATACAAAACTCGATCACACGCACCGTGGCGGAGAAGCGTTACGACGTTGTCATTTGCGCGACTGGCTACGAGCGATCTTCATGGAAGTCGCTCATCACCAACTCCAACGTCGCGAAGTGGTTCGGGCTCGGTAACAGCGGACGTGCCATCCATCTGGCGCCCGAGACTACGCGCCCCCTCACACAAGTAGCGGATCACTTACACATGCACGCTCGGCTAGTAGAGCAATCAAGACACGAGCCAGCATCCCCCGGAAGCGATAGCTCCTGCAGCACACCTCCGACTTCGCCTCTTCCATCCACCCCACCAAGCGAAGAAAACCATGGAACATCAAACACATTATATGTTTCGCGTCACTATCGTCTCATCCCCCTACCCTCCCACGATGAGTCCGAGGGACCGAAGGCACGAATCTATGTCCAAGGTGTTGAGGAAGCTAGCCATGGGCTAAGCGATACGTTACTGAGTGTGCTAGGCGTGCGAGCAGGAGAGGTTGTAGCGGATATGTACAAGGAATAATTAATAAGTAATTGCTTGGATCAAAGAGCGTAATCGATGCCGGTAGTCTAGAGGTCGTCTAATCAAGATAGGGAAATTTCCACGGTCATTCAATTTTTGAAAGGACCTAGCGAGGTCTGCAGGAATATTATTATTTAAACCACGGTGGTACATCGCTGGCACAAATCACTAGAAGATTGACGTGTATATGTCCAGCATCTGGGACACTTCTCCATCGTCGCTGGTCGCACCCGAATCATCAGTTTTTGCATCAGAATCTAATTTGCGGTGAGTATCTTATCATAAATACCCAAAGTGAACTGTGCTGACCAGGTCCTTGGAAACTATCCATGTGAAACCATTGAGGCGACATATCGCCAAGAGTCTTTGTGTCAGTTACGCGCACGTCAGATACTATGAAGAGCGTCTTAAGAAAAGATTCATGTCTCCGTAATAGTCGCGAGAATTCGACGCGGAAGCCTAGATCATCAGGGAGTATGATGTCGACTTCTGCTTCCAAAGAACTCTTGATTTGCCTGACAACAGTTTAATGAAGAGTGGACACAGCGACTGGCGAACGACAGCGTACTTTTTCGTGCGCGCTAGCTCTAGCAGTGACAGCACATTGCTACGAACGTGCATCAGCAATCGCATTTCTTCTGCAGCTTGTGTATCCTTCCATTCATCTGTCTGAAGTGCGGAGTGAGAAGGTAATTTCATAACATAGCTAATCACCCACCAGAGGAGTCCATTTCTTTTGGAACACCGAAGGCAGGGACGTGTCGTTCTTCGCATGCTCGTAAACTTCTTCGGCTAGATGTGGCAAGATCGGGGCGTAGATGTGGATCATGGTTGAAAGGACCTAAGCGTATATGGCGTGGTCAACACACGTCCCTTCTCCCGCATCCGGGCTTACCTGTTCCAATACTGTGACGACAGCTCTTCGCTCTAAACTTCCCGGAGCATTGGCGTACAAACAATCCTTGGCGATATCAAAATAAAGAGAGGATAAGGTGATGTTAGTGAAGTGTGTCAACGCATTGACGACTAGATGACCATCGGTGAGATTCGAGGAGTAATCATTGAGCATCGTGGCCAACCTTTCGGGAAATTGTACGACGTGTAGCTTTCCAACGCCGTTCGCTCCAGGGAGTATAGTTCATGCATGATGTAGCGATCAGCCTACATATTTCTCTGATACGTCAGAATGTGCTCCAGGGGCGATTTGCCATACGCACCAAGCTCATGTCTTCTTTCGAAGCAGCAACTCGTCTGATTTCGCCACTGTTAGCCGTGTTGCCTAAGATGAATCTAGCTGTATTCCGTATTTTCCGCAGAGATTCAAATGTTTGCGCTAGAACTGTGGGTCCGATGGCAATGTCCTTCCAATACTCCGCAGTCGCCGCCCATAGCCGTAATACATCCGTTCCATATGCTGGCTCTTTTTTCTTGTCCTGGAGCGAGTTATTAGCTTTTGGATAGATTCGAGACGATCTCGTACCTTGCCACCATGGATGACAGTCATTGGACTGATAATATTACCTAGGGATTTACTCATCTTCTTTCCGTTTTGGTCCAAAACCATTCCATGAGTGATGAGGTCATTGTAAGGCGACTGTGGAGATTTCGCGTTCTCCTCACTGCTCGCAGACGCAACGGCAGTCAACAGCTGGCTCTGGAACCACCCTCTGTGCTGATCGCTACCCTCCAAACAGACGTCCGCTAGATGCTTTCTCTGCGGCCCGTACTGCCTGACCGTGTCTTCGAGCATTGACCACGATGAACCGCTATCGAACCAGACATCCATGGTATCAGTGCTCTTCCTCCATACCTCTGAAACTACTTCGCCTTCCTCGCGAAGAAATTCTGGGACGAAGTCTTCTATAGGCCCATCCCACCAATGCGCTACGCCTTTCGCGTCAAGGAGAGGGAGAATGTGATTCAAAGTGCGTGAAGTGAGAACCGCCCGGTCAGTCGGAATATGATGCAGCGCAAGGATCGGTGCCCCCCAAACTCGTTGTCGTGAGATACACCATTCTGACCTCGAGGCAACGAAAGAAACGAGACGATTTCGAGCTAGGCACCGTAAATGAAATGCATGAACGATGTACTGATGTTACTCACAAACTGAGGGGTAGAAAGACACATCTTCTAGTGCACTGAGGGCCCTGTCTTTGATCTGTTCCAAGTTGGCGAACCACTGTGACGTCGCACTAGGAGATCCGTCATGTACGCTATGAATTGAACAGTAAGAGGATCATACGTGACAATGATTGGCTTGTCAGTCTTCCAATCATATGGATAACGATGCTTGATGCGTTGAATCTTAATCAATGCCCCAGTTTTCTTCAATATCTCAACAACCGATCTCGAGCCTCCGGAAAGAACGTCTTGCCCTACAAGCGTTTGCCATGCGTCCCGACCAACCACCTCCGAAACATTCTCAGTGAAACAGCCAGCATCGCCGACATGACAGATGATGGAATCCATGTCAGAGATCATCCCGAGCTTTTGCAGAGCATAGTAGTCTTCGTTGCCGTGAGCAGGAGCGCAATGCACCAGGCCCGTACCAGAATCAGCGGTGACATGTGATGCGGCTATGATTTCGAGGTGATCGTCTCGTCCTGAGAGGGCTGAAAAGATGGGGCGGTAGGCAACACCTACGAGCTCAGATCCTGCGAGTGATTCGGTAAGGACTATAAGCCATCGAGATGGACTTGCCATACCAGGAATTTCAAGAACAACTTCTACTAATCCTAGCATGTCGCGCAAAGCATCCAATCGGTCTCGACCGACCACAAACGCCCCGCCATTCGAACCCCCGGCCAAAGACTTCACAACGACGTAACTCAGCTCGGGATTGACCGCAATAGCCTATAAGGGTAGCATCAATCACTGATCATCAATGGCATCCAAATTATATACCATGTTTGCCGTCAGTGTCCAAGGAGTTGTGGTCCATACCAACAGCCGGGGGTTCAGCGCAGACGTGAACACGTCGCGCACACCAGGATTCGTTGACTCTGACTTACAGTCGACTTCAAACGCGACGAAAACAGAATGGGACACATGGTCGTCCTTGTACACCAGCTCCGCTTCAGCCAAAGCAGATCGCGAGGACGGAGAGTAGTGAACAGGTCGATAGTGCCTATATATCAGTCCTTTGAAACGTTAGGATATGCGAAAGACAAGCGGGCGTGATAAATACCATTTGCTACCATCTTTTGGAAGATTCGAAGCTGGCGCATCTCGTAGTCGTGATCTTGAATATAACCTCAGGGGATGACAATGAAGATGAAGGAAGTACTTGCCTAAAGTCCGGTACGTCGAGGCCTCGCTCCAGTCTGCCATGATTCCCAATTCCTGAAACTGTTGCTTCTGTGATTGGACTTCGCGCTGCGCTGTAGAGCTCGCTGCACTGCGTATTTCACTTGCCGACGCCGTGCTTGATTCTTTCTGACTACCCGATGAATAGGAATGACATAGCGGGGAAAGAGGCTTACACCAAGTTCTTGCAAGGCTTTATTTTCGATTGGAAGGCCATGGCAATCCCAACCAGGGATATAACTGTAGCCAAATTAGCAAGTACGCCCTTTAGAGTAGATATAGCTACAAGTGCTCACTGAACACGCCTCCCTTGGGACACATGAAACCTGTTGATGATATCCTTCAAGATCTTGTTCAATGCATGGCCTACCTATGGGTCAGGAACCGGGATTCAGGCATAGGAGTAGGAAGAGTAGGCTGGCTCACCCATGTGCAAGGCCCCATTTGCATACGGAGGGCCGTCATGTAGGACGAACAGTTCACCCTTTGCGTTCTCCCACTACATACTTAAAAGCTCGGGGGTGAGATAACGAGGCGACATGGATCCGCAATTCCTGACCTGCCAACGATACAGTTCCTCACATGCCCTCCGGCGATATGGCTCTTCGCGTTTCGACGGTTCTGCCCATAGAGGGAAACTGGTCTTGGGGAGTAAGAGGGTATTCGAGTAGGATTTATTTGCGGCGGTCGAGTATGTTACCGCTAGGCCGGGGATATGTCTTCTACGAACACGAAGCTGCTGGACGAGGCGGGAGGAGACGAAGGACATGGGCCGTTCACGCGTTTGGACGCGCTCTCTAAACTTGTCTTGACTTCCCACGGTTACGTCTAGCATCAGCGCTAAGATCTTGAATCCAGTACAGATTACAGATTACGTGGCAGCCATCCCTCTATGAGATCGGTCGCTTTATAGTAGCATATTCCAATAGGCCTGACAGCAGCCAGAGAACTCAGAAGACAAAGACATAAACATAAATATCGCATGAACACATCGGTCTTGACCCCAGGCCACAGAAAACCATTTCCATTTGTACAAACATATCAACCTCATGGAGAATGAACGTAAGCCACGCAAAAGTGAAATTTCGAATGCATTCTAGCCACTGTTTCAAAGCACAAATATCAACTGGCGACATTTATATTAAACAAGCCAAAAAGATACCAAAGAACACAATACATCCGAGTGTGTATCCATTCCTATGGGACTAAACTCTCGTCTCATCATTAATCTAACAGCCTTCATGAGCCAGCGACTTATTACTTACCGCCCTTTCACAGCTTCCCGTCCTCTGAGAGTCTATCTCCATCAACTGCAGGAGCAGATCCACCGCCGCCCCACCAACACTAACATAATACGTATATCCTTGGCCGTTCAGCATACCCGCTGTTTAAAGCGCCGCGGTCAATGTCACGCGATGACGAGCTTTGTGCGAAGGCAAAGAGCACGGCGGTAGATTTGATGCCGGCTTTGAGGTCGTCTTTGCCGTCTTGACAACCGTAGATAGTGTCTATGGCGGAACATTCGGATACCAGCAATACGGGTAAGTAAGAAATGCAAGACGCGTACCGTACCACAATGTCCATTTTTGAATCTTGTTTATTTGATCAGCGACAGCGCAAAAAATGAGGAGATGACGGGAAAGACGCACCCCCGTTTAGTACGAGGGCGCTTGTTGGACAGGCAAGCATATTGTGTTGGATGGGCCGGTAAACTTACCTGTGAAATAAGAGCGATCCGATGATACCCCAGCCCAGGAATAGCGAGACAACGTGGAAGGTCCACTGTCCTTGCTGCTCCATGCTACCAAGTTCAGTATCAGCCATCATCATCCTGGTGATAGTAAGATAGCTGACTGAAGGGTCAGAAGATGAGCAAGGCGCTTGCCCGGTTTTTGACTAATGATAAATTGGAGGTAAACCATTTCGGACAAGTGATGCCATGCACTGTAGTCGATTGGTTTCATAGCGGCAAGAGGGTAGGCCTTTGAGTCGAGAACGCTGGATGTCATTGAAAATGAGATTAGTCCGTTATATCGGCCGTGTGTCTTTAGACTTTAAAGATTTCCACGGAAGCAGTATTACTGGTAGCTGGCAGAGCTTTGATGACCAAGGTATATAGCTGCATCCAAGTGATGCAGGTAGTGTGAGTCTTGTTGCTGGCGGTGCCACAAACACCGCAGCAGGGTCCCAGAGGTGTTTTGTGGCGACTATGCGCGCGGCGCGCGCGATAAATAAGAGGTGATGCAGCACTACGAGGGCAAGTCTGAGCGTCCGCATCCCATATTTTCGGTAATAGTAACGAATGATATTGCCCGATAACATTGGAGGGACGCGGGGCGAGGTGTGCCACTAACGCGTTTGTTTAAAACGGTCCAAGATCATGATAAAGCTGACACACAAAAGTTAACATATCAACACAGATAAAGCATGGCGGCCAGCACCCACATGAAATTCAAATTCCCATTCCTACGACAAGGCAACTAAGTCTTCGAGCGAGGCAGGCCACTCGCCGATATGCCGGGACTCTGACGTGGACCTTTCCATGGCCTTGTGGACGCTTGTAGCACTTCCTTTTTGGGTCCAACCTCGTTCCGTCCCGCCCAAATGTCAATATTCCTCTAAACTCCACATTAATAGCTTCCAACCTTCTTCCTGGCCTGCGAGAACCGGATACAAGTGCACTGATGGCTTCGAGTGCCGATGAACGAAACGAGCAACTGGACGATGACCCACCCATCATCACTCTGCGTTCGGCGGCGAAAGATATTGCCATTGGAAGTGTGAGTGCTTGCTAGTGTGCAGAAATGCTCGAGACTTGCTGAACGCTAAAAATGATCATAGATAGCAGGCATGGTCTCGGAGGTGTTCGAGTACCCATTCGACCTGGCCAAAGTCCGTCTGCAGTCCCAACTCTTGACAGCCTCGAGCACCTCGACTCTCCGCTTCAACGGGCCCGTAGATTGCTTGAAGCAGACGTTTAGAGATGAGGGAGTCCGAGGCTTGTACCGGGTACGTTTGCGATTTTAATGAACTCTTGGTTTTAAATCAAGAATTGATGCAGGGTCTGCCTGTGCCAATTGTCGGCACCATGGCTGAAACGGCGATACTATTCTTTGCATATACGTCCTTCCAGAATCTCATCAAGAAATACACCGGTTCCTCGTCGAAACTAAGCGCGACGCAGTTCGCGATTGCGGGTGGATGCGCTGGGGCGACGGCGAGCTTTGTGCTGACACCCATCGAGCTGATCAAATGCAAGATGCAAGTGCAGATGATGTCTGCATCTGCGTCTGCACCGTCGACGTCTGCAGCCCCCGCCTTCTCACCCCGTGCATCCTCCTACCCTTCTTCTTCCCCGGGCTTCTCTTCCTCCTCCCAACCTATCATGGCCTCTCCTCCCCGTAACACCCGCTCCCATTCCACGGCCCCAACTCCAAAATACCCCGGCGCGATCTCGCTCATCCAAACGACCGTCCGTACTCATGGCATCACGGGGCTATGGCTCGGGCACACCGGCACGCTGCTGCGCGAGGGCGGGGGCAATGCCGCGTGGTTCGCGGTCAAGGAGACTATCGCAGCTGCGCTCATTCGACGACGTCTGCGCAAGCAACACAAATCACTCTCTTCGTCATCGTCGCCGTCGATCGCAGCTGCGGTGGCAACGCCCCGCCCTCCGCGTCCGCCGCTAACAAGTAGCCAGCGGCGCCACGGGGCGGATATCCTGCCTTGGGAGTCGGCGGTGTCGGGTGCGATTGCGGGTGCGTGCGGGACTGTGGTGTCGTATCCAGCGGATACGGTGAAGAGCGCGATGCAGACGTCAGAAGAGATTCGGGCGGGAAGACCGCATCTCTCAACGGGTATTTCGCCCTCTGCTCCAGCGGGGTTCCTGGCCACGTTCAAGCGGATGTACGCGACCCACGGGGTGCGGGGCATGTACGCTGGGTGCGGGATGACCGCCGTTAAGGCCGTCCCGATCAGCGGGATTCTGTTCGTCGTATACGACGGGCTGAATTCTTTGGTGGATAAGTATTTCGTTGTCTAATGGGCACGGGGATACATACCTTTGTGCGTTGGGCTTTTCACATTAATCACGGGGGCCACTGGGGTATATATGGTACCCTGCTTATTTTGCTTCGAAGTTTGTAGCGTAGATAGAGTTGCAGCCTCCAGAGGATATCACCTAG
Organism: Pleurotus eryngii var. eryngii; assembly: GCA_029467805.1. NCBI lineage: Eukaryota > Fungi > Basidiomycota > Agaricomycetes > Agaricales > Pleurotaceae > Pleurotus > Pleurotus eryngii. The sequence goes on along the minus strand of SZVJ01000005.1, from coordinate 464,231 downwards.
AATATTTACATCTACACTAGGTACGGCATAAGTAGTAGAACCAAATAATAGAACAGCACAAATCACCATTCAAATACGTGCAACCGTTCGAGTGATTGACTAGATGGCTACCTAGACCTTCTTGTACAGAAATCGTCGAAGTCTCTGTTAGTATATCGGTTAGTACACGCGCCTGTCATCATGTTGATTGTTCGCGCGAAAGCTGGGTTCGACTCCCAGACAGAGAGTCATCATGGAAAATTCATGATACGTTTTTAGTACGTAAACACACATTCTGATCAATAATTTGTACGCTTGCTTGTTTGCCACCTCAAACAACATGAGCCCCACCTTGTTTTGTACTCAGAGTCCCACTCCTTTGCACAGACTGTATGCCTCGCTCACGACGACGAAGACGATGACAAGCTTCAGCCTTCCCCCGTCATGGCAGCGCCAATCTGCATTGTTTGGTTCAACTTCTAGCCCCTCAACATCAAGCAAGAGACGTCAAACTACGGACGAAGCTTTGGGATCGTCGCTGGGATATTTCGCTTTTCTGCCCCAGTCAGACCCTAGGCCTCCGCCAACCCCCTCTGCCCCAAACACGGACGCCATGCCTGCCACCGAAACTGCTGAAAGGCTGGACTCCACCCGGCCACCCGAAACGCCTGAAGGGTGCTCAGAGTCAGATCAACAAGAACGCGGTACATCGTCCCACACGGCGCGTCTGGAACGCGAGCAGGCTGAGGCTACGCAGGGAGAGTTTGATTGGGTCCGGTCTGGTGGGATCCTGCGCGACGCTCGTGGGCGCAGGGACAAGGTACGTACGGAGGCCATCCGCACCGAGATTCGCAGGCGGGACGAGGAAGATGGGATCATGCGCACCTGGAATGCATATGAAGAGCGGTGGAGAAGGTTAACCCGACCCGGGACCGGGACCGACCAGCATATGGCCATACGGTTTCGCGATATCCCATGGCCCCAAGGATCGGCCGCCGACAAGGAGCCTGGTGTAGGGACGGTGGAGGAGCTTGACGTGGAGAGCATGCAAATGTTTTTCCTCGCGACGCTCAGAGTGCGGACGAACAAGATGACGCGCAAGGAGTTGGTCAGAGCGGCGTGGCTCAGGTGGCACCCTGATAAACTCGTTTCCGTGCTCGCGCGCGTCGTGCCCGAGGACGTGGGCCTGGTGCAAGAAGGCGTTAGTCTGGTCATGGTGTGCCTGAAAGCGTTGCAAGGGGGCTGCTAGTCCTGGATGTTGGTGAGATTATGAATGGACACTGGGTGGTATTCGTGTGGGTGTTCGTCACTATGTTATCACAGCGAAAGATTATAAATTACACCCGTGGGATATTTGTGGGATATTTTCAAACTTTCTCAAAATATACTCAGAATATCCCGAAAATACACCACTTGTATATTCTGACATATTTTTCCTCGTTTACTCGAATATACAACAAATATGCAACGCCTGGAAACAGAATAAGCCTCGAATACGCAGAGAATATGCACATAGGCTCCCGATGTCACACCTTCGTAGGGGCGACCTCGTGATCCCCCTGAGTAGATAGGGAGCTATAATAATATTGTTCGGTCGCCGTTTCGCTGCAAATTCAGGTATATTCGCTACCTACAATCATACAGTATATACATGGGCACAGGCACCTTATAAATCATCTACTTTTGTTGATATGGGCCGTGTCTATAGAAACAACCTACATGACACAGGAGCACCCAGCCATGATAATTGTCAAGTGAATGTCATTACTTAGCTTCGCATAAACGGCTACCACTCCAACGGCTCCTTCGCATGATTTTAGTGCCTGAACCCCAGATTCCATTGAGTTCTTTGCAGGTGGACAATGGTGGAAGTACATACCGGTGCTGGAATCACTTGGCAACAGGGACAGCATGTATTGAGTCAACGAGCCATGAGTTATACTTGGGATGGATGTGAGCTGGGATATCACTTGCAAGCCGCAAAACAAGACTTACAAGGTTCTACATATATGCAGTTAACAGAGAAGAGTCTAGATAGCTGCATGGCCGGGACGAGCAGTGGATATTGGGATAAGGATGGGCGTACCTTGAGTCCGAGTACGGAGATATCTGCGGTAGCAGGCTCACACCCCCAGAGCGCAGAACATAGCCATAGCCAGCCCTTCAGTGCAGGTTCTCGTTGAGTTTGCTAGCAACATTCCTGCCAGTTGGATGACGTCCAATGGCAAATAGGCCATGCACCGCTATGCAAAAGTCTCAGTGAACGCTAGAGGATATGCTGGAGCGTTGAAGTACAACATTCACGTTCAGCATGGACGACGTACCTGTTTGGGTGGCAGGTTGTGGTAGAGGACGAAGGGGCGTACATAGTGTCACAGCGCGCTACTCCATCACTCCCAAGCTGTGACCGCCGGGGGCACCTGCTCGTATTCTTGAAGTTTTGTGACGCTTCAAACTACCCAAAAATATTGGCATGTATATTTTGTAGGTGCATATTCTAGCTATATTCTTACATATTTTCAGACTTTGCAACATTACGCAACGATCAAAATTTATGATCTTTTGCTGTGTATACCTGTGTTAATATCTTTTGTGCACGAGTTCGTAGATGCTTTCGACATTTGCTTTGAAGACAATCAACCATTTGACAGGCGTTGCACGCCTGTCCTACGTCTCTCCAATGTTATCATCGGAACTTAAGATATAGGATGAGAACGCAGATGCACAGGTTCAATATTTAATGTTTGAAGCCCGAAGAGTCATACAACTACTGGCAATCTCATCGACCCCGTCGAATGTCAGAGATTGCGAAATGTAACCTTGCAAACAACATTACTCAGCCGTCCGTTTCCAGCACACTCGCCGTCAAACCAGTGTGCTCTAGCAATAATGCTGTTCCCCAGCTATCTCCAAAGACCAAAGATATCTTATATGTCGCCTATCTAATGGACGACTCCCTTGCCGCGAAAGAAACTGACGGATTTCAAACTGATCACTAGGCACTCTTTTCCCCGAATGTATTCCGTAGAACAGCAACAGGGAACTGATAACTCCCCCAACACCCTTGTACTCTCCCGGTCACGATGCCGCGACCGCGTTGTTTGGCCTTGCTTTTCCGGCGTGTCCTCTACACTACAATCACGATGTCCTCAATACCGTCCCAATGCGAAATCCGTGGACGCGCTACCAGCGATGCGGGCGAGTTGAGTGAAGCCCCTATACCCGCGTTAACCGCTAACTTCACCTCGATGTGTCGCACAGTCCTAGCGTACATGCATAGAGGTCGCCCTGGCCCTGCCGCCCACACTGGAGTACTTCGCAAATGCATTCCACGAGCGCGAGTGCGTCGCGCTGGACCAGTTCCTCGATCGCGTTTCGGAGATGCATGGCGTCGGTTTGGAGGGGGCGAGCTGGTGAACCTGCTGGTGTATTCAGCGACTCGTGGGATCTCCGCCCGCCCCCGCTGCCGCCGCCGAAGGAGTAGATTTGCGAGGTCGGGCGGCTGTTGTTTGGGTTAGGGAGGGAGGAGGCGCGTTTCCTCGATAGCGTTCGTTGTCTTTGGAAGAAGGCGGAGTGAGCAGCTGGGATGCATCCGCTGAGATACAATCCGGGCTTCACTCCCAACACGGCGGCAGGGTGATTGAACCGCCTTTCGAATCGCATCGTGACATAGCCTTGTGGGAAGACAGCCAGGATATCGTTTTACCGCTCGAGGGCCTTTGGGGAACTCACGGCAATGGTTTTAGTTTCATAGGAACGACATACACCGGAAGTTGCAAACATCGCAATTTTGGTTACCTCTTGGATTATGCCGCGACGCGCTTGACACAACACCAATGTACTTATTGGACTCATGTCTACAGCCGACGTGGGAGTTCGGTACTCATCAATTCTTCAACGTTGAGATACGATAATATTGAAATTCAGTACTTAACAATATTATCAATCAGTCAGAACTCTGTATTTCACAGTTGGATGAGCGTCTAATAATTCTAATGCGAGTACCTGGCCAGTCGACAATCCTCCCTCTTAAACTCGAACTTCATGGTGTTAACATGCAAGTTCCGCCCCCGCGTGATTCAGTCGTCTTCCGAACACCTTGCACCCAGTCTACAGACTCCTTTGTAGCCTCGACGCGACGGCATTCCTTCTGCAACCTGGGGTTAGATGCATTCGGGACTAGCTGATACTAGATAGTACGTTTATTCCCCTTGTGGGGTCCTCTGCCAACTATTTCGACGATTTTTCTCTAGTAGGCAGTCGTCTGCGATGCTTCATCGATCTACATTCCCGGTTGTGATGGTTGCAGATGATGGGCTCCACTTCACCCTTTTCCTTGGGGCAGTTCCATCTTGGCACTCAAAACGAGACACAGTGCGTTGTATCACTTCCACGGCAGCTATAGCTCACAGCTAACGATCACTCTGTGCACTGCCGGGCAAAGCGTTTCGAGCACTCCGAGTCGTTCAGAGTCCTGAAGTTCAGTGAATCTCGGCGGGGTGTCATCGTGTGATTGTTGTCTTCTCGGATGACATCACGGCATCTACAACGGCAGTACTGGCTTGTCTGCCTCTGTTTGGAAATTCCCTGGGCGGTCTTCCTTATAATCGGCTCAAATCTACACACCCTCTCTTCCTTTCTTAGTGACCACTATCATCCCCATATCCAAATTCGCCTTGCAGAGTCGACCTCGCAAACATGCCTGAAGGTACAATGAAAGCGCTCTGGTACAATGCCGTGAGTGCATAGTCGCTGCCTTTGTGCGAAGTTGAGGCTGATGATCGTCGAACTCAGCCCAAGGACTTCGAGATTAGGCAAGTACCTATCCCGAAGCCTGGAGATGACGACGTCTTGCTCAAAGGTGCGTACACGACACGAAACGGGGCGCATGATCTCGGGGAATTGAGAATTCGCGCATATAGTCGCATGCTGCGGTGTCTGTGGCACCGACGGCCATATTCAGTATGTTCTGTTGTCCCAGCGCTCGGTCTTCGGAGCTAATATCGCCACGTCACAGCGAGGGCGAGTTTATCTCCAAATTTCCCGTGAGTAACATACCGCTCGGAAAGGATTTGCTGCCTGATCGATCGATCGGCTGGCCTTTCATTATATGCATTACATGCGCGATCTGCGATACGATGTCATCTTGCAGCTCATCCCAGGCCACGAAGCCGTTGGGACAATCGTCGAGCTGGGGAAGAACGTGAAAGGCTTTGAGATCGGTGACCGCTGCGTCGCCGACGTTGGCATCACGGTGAGCGCATTGGGTCTGACTGTTAGTTCAGTATTCTCATCATACACCGGCGAGGGTAGTGCGACGATTGCTTCTACTGCCGCCGTGGCCAATCGCTCTTGTGCGAAAACTTCAACTCGCGTGGTGTCACCCAGGATGGCGGCTTCGCCGACTATGTCGTCTAGTATGTACGAGTACTCCCCGGGCAACTCATACTGACACGCTCTTCAGCCAACAGAAGAAGCTGTACAAGATTAACAACCTTTCCGACGAAGATGCGACCCTCCTTGAACCCGCCGCATGCGCTATTCATGGGCTCGACAAACTCTCGCCACCCGTCGGCGTGGAAGTTCTGTTGCTCGGCGCGGGGCCCACTGGCCTGATCCTCGCACAACTGCTCAAGCTCAACGGCGCTTCGCGCGTGGTCATCGCCGCAAACAAGGGCATCAAGATGGACATCGCTAAGCAGCTGGATGCTGGTGACGAGTATATCGAGTTGGACAGGCAGAACCCCGGACCGCAGTGGCAGAAACTGAAGGATGACAACCCATATGGATTTGATGTCGTTGTCGAGGCGACTGGCGTGGAGGCGCTGGCGAACGAAAGTATCAACTACGTCAGGAGGGGCGGTACGCTGATGGTTTACGGTGTCTACGAGAACAAGGCCCGCGTCCACTGGCCTCCCGCGAAGATCTTTGGTGATGAGATTAAGGTGTTTATCCCCCCTCCCTTTGTGGGGGACGATCTCGCTGACGGTGGTGCTTCTGTAATCCCGTAGATCATCGGCTCGTTCTCGCAGACATTCTGCTTCCCGCGTGCAGTAGCCTACCTCGATAGCGGCAAGATCCGCGTCAAGGGTATGGTGACGGACGTCTTCAAGCTCGAGGAATACCAGGCGGCTTTGGACAAGATGAACAGCCGAGGAGCGGTCAAGATCTGCATCAAGCCTTAACAGCTGGACGTCTGAGCTTGGTCACTAAATAATGGAGATGTGCGTGTAGGTTTGGAATTTCAGAGGCGTGGAGGCTTGGAAGAGGAAGTTTGGAGAGTCGAAGTCAACGCCAGAATGTAGCACTGCGTAATGAATTATGTATATGTATAAGGACATGGACATACCCTATTGTATTCGACCGTCTTTTGCGGCTTGGAGGAACGCCGTTCCTTGCATTTCGCAAGTGACAATCTAATGCTGACAATTGGACATGTTCACAACTCTCTGTTAGTATATCGGTTAGTACACGCGCCTGTCATTAAGAGGTCGTACCAGATACGCGCGAAAGCTGGGTTCGACTCCCAGACAGAGAGGTATGGCAGAATTGGGTGACCTTCATTTTGTCTTTTTTTTTTTTTCATTTTCCCGAAGACAGGAGCGACCAACTACATTTATTAGATATGAGGGGAACATTAGGTAGTACCCAAGTCGTACGCATATGCCCAAGTGTATACAGTCTTAGATGTACTACTGACATGACGGAGTACAAAGTTCACGAAGCACGATAAATCCTGGATTTACGACCTGGGCACGGAGCACTCTGCGTCATAATCCAGAGGTGTGAGCTCTTCGACTCTTTCCTGGAACGCAGCGAGCGTGCAGAACTCTGCATAGCCGGGGAGGTGCTTGCCCTCGGCGCCGCAGAAGGGGAGGGCCATGTTCTTGTTCTGGTACCTCATGCGGACGTCTGGATAAGATCGCGTCAAGTAGATATTACCGATGTAGGCGTAGGCGCGTGTACAGCGGGCACGTACAATGTTCCCTGGGCTTAAATGGGCTTAGGATACCCTGTAAGTAGGACGGATGGCTACTCGAAGGCTCGGGAGTCTTGCTGAAGAGCTCGAACGTAATCGACGCGGTGAACGGCGGCCATCTATTGAGGAAGACATCGTCATAATGGCCATCATATGGTTAGTCATGCCCTGGATTTATGTCTAGAGAAGGACGCACAGTTCGTCATAGACATCAAGAGTCGAACAGAGTGCCGCGATGGCCGTGTCATGCGTACTGTGTACCAGGATTTTGACGGGGTCTTGGTCGCCTAGTTTGACTTTCCGCGACATCTTGCGAGAGAGATCGCTCAGGAGGAGACCCATGCCGAGGCGTCGCACTTCCTCAGTCTTGTCTAACGTATTAGGGTGAGCGATGTGTTATAACGGTGCGGTGTGCCACTTACACCCTTAGAAGTTGAAGATAGGACGTTAACAGTGAAAGGAATAGGAGTGGTCGTATGGAATACGTGCGCACCAGAGAACCATTCGGCTACAACTGCTTTCTCCTAAAGAAAATGGATCGATGGGTGAGCACAGAGACCAATTTATAAATAAGCAACACACAATTAGATCGACGACAGCCTTCTCCTCGAACTCGGGCGGAACATTGATTCCGTGTGCGCTGGCTGCGCGTATCTATGATAGAGAATGACGTCGGGACTGTACGAACTTCAGAGGCAAATAGTAATTATAACCTACTGTGTCCATTATCCCAGAGGCCCTTGGTTTGCCGTCCACGCGAACGGGGTGCCCTCCAATATACTTCGACAACCGCCTGTCCAGGGACTCGAGTGCTGGGTTATATAGGTTTGCAGCGGCTAGTGTGTGGGGCTTTCATTGATTCGTGGTCAAGCGAGAGGTGCGATTGTAGGTACCTTGCGCGAAACCAATTTGGAGGATCTCCAGGCGTTTGCACGAGAATGTGTTCCCTAGAAGGTTCTCATCTTTCCCGTTCCTGGGTACCTTTCCAAGGTAAGTCCCGCCTGGATTGCAGAGAGAGAAGGCCCGGCGCACGCACCGTATGAAGATGGGAGGAAGCGTATTTGGGCATTTTTTGGCAGGGTATAGGCCAGATATAATGTGTTGTAGGGATTCCATAGTGCGGGCCATGTTAGTAGAACGGAAATACACTTGCTCAGCGTTCAGCAGTTGATCAGGGAGGAATCCCAATCTAATTGGTACCGCCATCTAGTGGATGCAATCTTCGAAGGTAATAAACGCACCGTTCGACATATAACCTTCGCAACGCTGCGCCGTATTCAAAGGTCGACTGGTTAGTGGCAATCCTTGAGCTTGAGGGGGTGTAGAAATAATCACAGAACTGCCGACTTCACCTTTCTGCCAACATCCGTTAGCTCCCCAAGGAGACTTAGAAGGAGAAACGGCGGAAGGTAAAAGGACAAAGGAAATAAATGATAATGAGCGCGCACACTCATACCCAAACGCTGCAGGGGTTCAGCGGGGGATGAGCACGAGACTTACCATTCTCCTTCAGCACTAGTACCGTCCTTTCGTTCAACCAGGCGTTTCAGAGGCAGGGGGTAGGCATCAAGCGTGCCAGTGTTGGTGTTCAACCCTGCTCTGAATAGCCTTGCCGCAGTACAGAGCATCCAGTGCGAGGGTATGGAAGCAGGGGGTTCGGCGAGACGCACGCCCACGGGTGCCCTTTCACCTGAGGTCTCAAGCAGCGTCAGCTCTTGCAACGCAAGACATGGAAAACATGCGCACCATGCCTGACATATACGTGCACTTGATCTAATTTCAATCCTTCTGGCGCGACGGGGTAATTCTCCACATCCAGAGGCTCCTGCGGTGGCCGAACCCCGGCCATGACCATATCTTCCGAGTTGAGGTAATTCGCCGCCGAAATAAACTTTGCTAAAAAAATGACACTGAGCAACGCAAGCTTCACGGGTCTGTGCATGTGCTGCCACTGAGTACTGGGGATTGAGGGGAGGCTCCACAAAAGGTACAATGCTCACGTACGGTGAATGGGGGGTCAGAATTGAGAGCAACGGCGTCAGACTGGACCCAAAGCAGCTCACGGCGTCCAGGAGCATCCAGGGGGCTGCTCAGGGGGTAGGGGAGACACTCGACGACTTACTGGCAACTGCCCACCTCTTTATAGACTACATTAACCTACTCACATGCGACTAATTAAAATATGGAGCGGATAAAGAGTAAAAATCTAAGCTATCTTTTTTTTTTTTTGCGGCAGTGTCCACGATTTTACGGTTATCCGTAGCGAGCTCTCCAAGGGATCAACGTGAAGGAGTTTGAGTTAACGCAGTATCCCTGTTGATAGAGTTCAGAGAAGATCAAGTTGGAAGAATCTATCTCTCGAGGTAATTGTCAGTGCGGATCTCTTGTATGGAAAGTCGAATATCTGGAGAGCATATTCAGACCTTACGAATGTCAAAGAGTCTAACCGGAGAGCAAACTGACCTTTTCTACATGCAGGCCTGCGTTAATGCAAGCTCGCATAATTGCTTCATTGTCATATCTCGGTTCGCCCATAACACGCCCAGTCCTGGAGTCTGCCAAGAACGCATAGTGGATAGCGGACCTCAGCCACGCCATAGCTAGAGGCGGCACCAGTGAGCCCAAATTAGAAGTGTCGAGTATTCGCGATACGTACAATATGCCACGCCCTTAAACTTGTCTTCACCAGCCAGGACGTGGACCCCACGATCCCAATCATGGGCGGCCGCACCCACGTCTCCCCCGCCCATGTACTGAGAGAGGTGATTTTCCTTAACCCAAAAGAATTCCAGGTAACCCATGGGCTCTCCATCCCAGCTCATTATCACAGGCATGACGTTAGGATCATCCATTGCGTTTGCGATGTATTTCCGGTGATATTCAAGCGAGCCTTCTTCGCCCCACCCAGCAGCTACGCGAGGGTTGTTGTGCCATCTATGGAGCGACTCGAGGTGATCCAGAGGCCCATCAGCCGAGGAAGAGTCGTCGGGGCAGAAATAACGGAATTCGAGGAATTTCTTGACCGAAGGGCAGTATCTCCTGTACAAGAGCTCGCCGGGTGAGGGCTTCGGTGGGCGCAAGGGATGCGAGGTTATGACGGATTCGCTGCGAGTGAAGGATGGTACGTAGGGGAAATGGACGGCAGCAGCGGGGTTATGCTGGAGCCAGCCTCGAGAATGGTACCCTATTGTTCCTGCGCCCTGCCAGAAAGTCGTTCTGCTGAGGAATAGGACGTCGTCTTTCTTCTGCTCAAACGAGGATGTCTGTTTCCCCCTTCTACGAAGTGGCTTGATACCAAGGCCAGATCGGAGGATGTAGTTTGCTACTTCCTTGGCGTTCGCAAGGGAAGGGGAAAGGACGAGGGGGACACGTTCCTGCTCATGGTAGGCAGTAAACAGCGCGCAGATAGTGGCCCAGACATCGGGGACTGTAATAGCAGACTCGAGTGTAGGTGGTTCCAACGCGAAGACGGGATACTTGGGTACGTGGGCAGCGGAATCCTCGAATGACGTGCCAACTGCGCTGTTCAGAAGCGAAACGGCAGGTAGATCCAGTAGGCGGACGGTAGAGACATCTACTCCGCCTATCACAATTATCGTTGATGGAAGTTTGTCGGACACTCCCTCCGTGCGTCTTCGAGTACCTAGCTGGCCGCCATCGGGGAGAACGAGGAGACGCTCCGTCGCCGGCTGCGAGGAGTCTGAGACGTTGGCGAGCTGAGAAAACTCGCTTGGTATCAAGGTCCTTTGCAGCGCTAGCAAACGACGTGTCGCGTTTGTGTTCATATCGTAATCGTATTCGCTCAACTTCGGGCGGGGCGGCGAGCAGGGAAAATAGCAGGAAACCTGTAAAAACTCGTCATCCTTATACATCCAACGCATGTGGCATCGGCATTAGATGGGTGCCATCCATATGCAAAGGCCCAAATCACGGAAAACATCTGAGATGGTTGGGGGAAACACAGGGGCGCGCCAAGATCTCTGTATCATGTGCGTCAGGGATAATCTGATAAGATAAATTTTCATCACACACGGGTCCTGTCCTAAATAATCCGAACACCAGCCGAAGGACATCGTTGCGCCTGGCCAACACGTCAGAAATGCGCCATCTAAAAGCCCGACCAAATCAGACCACAACTTAACATTACTGGAGTTGCCGCACAAAGTAAAATAGCAACAAATATTATTCGCCAAGGGCATGTTAAGAATAAGAAATACCGAGGAAATCCGGGAGCCCTACATCTAGATAGATTACAGCTCCTAACACTGAGCCTATACAGGGAGGACAGTGTTGAAGACATAATCCCATACTTTACCTATGAAAACGCGTAAGTGCGATAATAACAAGCGGAAGGATAGACTCACTTGTTACTCCGAATCCAAGCTCGAAATTCTTATAATGGTGAGCAAGATGGTATTTCTTCATCTCATTCATATATTGAGGAAGCTTGGTGTGGTGTAGTCTATACGGGTGTTAGCCAGTGCCGAAAGGGCAGACAACGAGGATACATACGCGTAGTGCATGCAATCGTACAAGACATCTAGGAAAAGGAGACTGTTGAGTCAGTGGGCAAAAGGAACCGAGTTGACTTACAGAAAGTGAAGGCTCCCGCGATTATGCCGTTAGCCACTGCAACTGGGAAGAGCTTGTACGCGAGTTGCGTGAAAGGGAACTGCAACGCAGCGAACAGCGTCGGAGGCATGACAAGTCGCAATCTACTTCGAGTTAGCAAACAAGCCTGTGAGCGACGCGGAAGTTTACCTGTCCATGGGAAGATAGTGGTGAACACCGTGCAACAGGAAGTGCAACACGAGGAAAGGCGGGCTGTCCGGCAGGTAATCATCGATGTGGAATAGGAAGCGGTGGAGAGTGTATTCCAAGATCGTCCATATGATATTTCCGAGGAAGAAACAGACCATGGTTTTCGTGACGGTTTGCGGAGATACCAGCAGCAGAGCGCGAAGCGGCAGTCGAGGATCCACCCAGAAGTCGGCAATTGGCCCAGTGAATTGGAGAAGGGACCGCAGGAAGAGGTAGCCTGCAATTGGGAGCCAGAAGATAGGTACGACATACCAGACGGTACGGGTAAAGCTCTGCCATAACAGTAAGTTGCATGTAACTCTAAAGCAGAAGAACTCACTTCGAGAACGTCCGGACCGAACAAACGCGCAGACTCTGCGAGGTGTCGCGGCTGATGAACTTGCTTGAGATAATATGATTTACTTTACGACTAGTCGTCAGCGATTGTCCCAAACGTAGGCGTAAATATGTACCTGAAGTTGGCCTGCCAAACTTGGCGAAGCAAAGGCTTGCGCAAGTCCAAGAACTGGTTTTTTTCATAATCTTCTGCTTCGTTGGTATCATCTGGATGAAAATCGTCCGTGGCTTCCCAGTCTGTACGGCAACTGAGCATCGGGCTTAGACGGAAGTGGTAACCGACGCACCATCGCCAACCGTCAACTCTCCCGTTCCCAGTCGACCGATCACATATTCCGCCATCATCTCGTAGGCAGAATCGGAGTGCTCATGTTCGTCGGCGTCCTTCATAACATCCGTAATCTCCGCCCCACCGTATTTCAAGATTAGGTCGTCGCCTCCGGGATGGTCAGGCAAAAAGGACGTAACATCGTAAATCTTTTGGCCGCGAATGAGCCAGCAGCTCGACGACGTGTTGTGCACCGCGACATCCTCTTCGGTATAGATGCGAACTCGTTTCAACATGATGGTCAAGAGCGAAGAGAGCCGCTAGGAAAATCCAGGCGCAAGGGCGGCGTTCTGGCGTGATATACGATATAATTACATTAGTCATATTCCAGTACGTGATCGAAGGTTAGGGGCGACTTCAATTAAAGTTGTCCTTTACTGCAAAATGCCCTTTTCCCCGTTACCAGCCTCGATGCACTCACCACGAAGGACTCGTTTGCATCCTAGCACGACTCCGACCTTTTAGAGGGCGTTAACTGAAAAGTATGTGGTAAATTTGTCCTTGTGTAACCCCCTTTTACTAAGGCGTTCGTACCAGAAGGGATCCGGGTGAATCTAGCCTTGGCTGGCTACTTCTACAATCCTCTCGCCGATGTTTCCTATACGACGCTCTGCCGGGTGGATTCGACATGCCGCTGCGAAAATCCATGCCAAGCGGACCCTTCTTACGCATTCCTATGTTGAAGGCCCGTTGCATCCACCATTATCGACCGCGACACTCCCGCAGTTCTTCGAAACGGAAGTCTTACCTCGTTATGCCGAATGCTCGGCTCTAGTATGTCGAACCGAGAGTCCTCGAGTTCACGGGGGATCAGTTTCATGGGCGCAAGATGGTGCGCCTCATCTTGCTTGGGACTTCCAGGATTTCCACAGACACATCAACGCGCTCGCGAGGGGACTCTTGAGCATGGGGTGTGCGGAAGGGGGACAGAGTTGGCGTGCTTATGGGGAATAATAGGTACACCCAGACGTATTCTCAGTTCTCGCGCCTATTCACATCAAATCAGTGCCTATGCAGCCCTACAATGGGCTTGTGCATCCATTGGAGCAATACTGGTGACAATTAACCCGGCGTATCGTCTGCACGAACTTGTGTGTACTCTGTGCAAGGCTCTAAAGCTTGTCGGCTGAATTTGAATAGGTAAAGACCCTGACCCTGGTTGGTGTGAAGCATTTGTTCGTTGTTCCTAGCATACGGAGCTCTGCGTACGTCGAAATGCTCGCCGCGGCCTATCCAGACCTTCGTGAATCCCGCCCTGGGTCCATTCAAGAAGAAGCACTCCCAGAGCTCCGCAATCTAGTCGTGTTCGATAAGTCAGGGAACCTCGAAGCAAAGTTAGACAAGCTTGAAGTCAAGTGTGCGGTGGACTGGCGCGAGATCATGGCATGGCGAGAAGACACTTCAGAGGCGCGGATGCAACACGAAATAACACATTCTCTTGAGAAAGACGATGTCATAAACCTGCAATTTACAAGGTTAGCTTCTATCTTGGTGGCTATTGTTCAATGTATTGAGAACGTGACCAGCGGAACAACGGGACTTCCTAAGGCAGTATCGGTATGAATGACTCAGTGGGCGGCCTGGATACCTGCACAAAATAATCATTCTCGTCCCAGTTAACCCATTCAAACCTTCTCAATAACGGGTTGTCTATAGGGAGATGTATGAACCTCTCCGAAGTCGACGTTCTCTGTACGCCCCTCTCATTCCGTACTGTGACAGTGATAACCCTAGCCAATGTTGTACGATAGGCAATGTTCCTCCACTGTTCCATTGCTTTGATAAGTCCATTTCGCCATAACTATCTTGCCTTCCGTCTTACCTTCGCCTTGGCTCTACGTCTCGTCTTAGGTAACTTGGCAGCATGGACCCACGGCGCGTGCATAGTTTACGCTTCTGACATTTACGACCCCAAATTGATCGTTGACGCTGTCTCTGAAGAGAGATGTACCGCTTTGCACGGCGTTCCTACACATTTCTTGGGGGTATTAGCTGAGGTCGAGAGGAGACGTGCAGAGGGTGAGGCGCTCGATTTCAGCCGACTTCGGTATGTTTCACGTGGAATTCCGCTTCACCCGCTTATTTGACGCGTCACTGCACGTAGCACTGGGATAGCGGCTGGTTCACCCGTCCCCATTGAGTTGAGATTTTCATACTACGACCCAATCAGTGTGTGACTGAATTTGCCCCATAGCTTGATGAGGAGCCTTATCTCTAAATTGAACCTTCGGGACCTCACAAACGCATTTGGGATGAGTAAGCCACCTTCGTCGTCTAGCGTTGACTTCGCAGTTGATTGAATGATTTACGCAAACGCGTTTCTAGCTGAGACTAGGTATATACTTCCAAGCAGTCATTCAAACTCATACACATGCCAATGATACTTACAGCCCAGTGTCGTTCCAAACCACTCCCACTGACCCCATCCTCAAACGAGTCGAGACAGTTGGGAAGGTCCAGCCGCACGTTAAAGCCAAGCTCATCGATGAAGAAGGTAAGGTGGTGCCAATAGGAACGCCGGGGGAAGTATGTATAGCAGGCTACCTGCTTCAGAAAGGGTTTGGTCCGCTTTTGTCGCTTTTGTAGTTCCTAGCTGACACCCGCTTGTAGATACTGGGAAGATGAGGAGCAGACTCGCGCAGTAATGCGACGGGAGGGGGAGACCCTGTGGATGCATACTGGCGATGAAGGCATTATGGATGAAGAAGGCTATCTGCGAAGTGAGTTTTCCGAAGCACGGATTGATCATAGATTTTCAAAACCGAATGTCTGTTTTAGTTGTCGGGAGGCGCAAGGTAAATGTTTGAAATCATTCTAAGCTCCAGTAGTGATCGAGCCGTTATGGAAATTTGCAGGATATCATCATTCGTGGAGGAGAGGTATACTTTCTACCCTGCTCCTCGCACAAACAGGTGCATTAATCAAAATTTCCCAATAGAATCTTTTCCCTGTACAGATCGAGAACGTCCTGACCGAGCATCCGTCCGTACGAGAAGCCGCCGTAGTTTCCGTCTCAGATCCGAAATACGGCGAAGTCGTCGGCGCGTGGATCGTACGTGAACCGAATACCCACATTGATCGCGACGAAGTGCGGCGGACCGTTGCAGAAAGCATGAACCCTCAGGTTCGCCTCTATCTTTGCATATCCATGTCCTTGTCTAACATGCCTTGCACTCAATTCGAATGCTCGTGTATTTCTGTGTTTTAGAACGCACCAGCGTGGGTGTGGTTTGTCGGTGAAGATGGTACGGAGTCGGAGCTCCCTAAAACGGCGAGTGGCAAGGTCATGAAGCACATTCTCCGCAATTGGGCAAGAGACCTATCAAGGAGGAGTATAGGTGGTGTCAGACCTTAAGTAGCACTTAATGATTTGCCCTTCACTCATGCATCTACACTACTTAGGTTTCAATTGGGTGATACTTTCTTGACTTTCAACAATCAGCATACTATGCGAGTCTGGAATACGCCCTAAGAACCATTCTACAATCATAGTTGAACTCGTTGGCCAGCGCAAGCATAAAGTATGAATACCTATCAACTCACTTTGTTCTCAAGCTACAATGGGGGCAATCACAAAGTATGCTGGTATTAACAATGGATACAAACACGTCTATAGGGCAAAAGGGGGAATGAAAGGTGCAAAATGGGATTAATTGCGTGTAGGCTTGGATGCACCAATAGCAGTGAGAACAAGGGCGACGCACTGAGCTCTTTCTATATCAGCTTCAGTGCCAGGATAATATCCGCGAACGTATGCCCTCAGGGGCTCATCCTCTAGCCCGTTGACTGCATCCAATGAGTGAAGGGTTGGGAGATTGTGCTAATGTGCGGAGGATATAATGAGAAAAATATGCAAGATTGAACAGAATGACAACATACAGGTGCAGTGACAGGATCATCAAAATTAGCAAACGGGACACTTTCAAAGGCCCCTGAGGGGCTATCGCTGTTCCAAGCCTATATATATGCGCGTTCAGATGAGCAACTAGTAGAAAATGTTGCTCCTACAATGGCAGCGAGACGCCTGCTGCGCCTAGCCTCTTTACCGAGGTCTTCCCTAACACCCTGCATATCCGCACGAAGAGCTTGAAAATCTGCACGAAGGCGTGCTTCAACAAGCGCCAGGGCTTCCTGTAACGCAGTCACCAGATCCAGGTGCGCTAAAGACAAGTCAGGAGAGAGAGTTTCAGAAGAAATGCGCATACATACCAGTTCTAGTAGCAAGGATTTTTGCGGCATATACAGCTGAATTGCAAACATCATCATTGGTGATGAAGGGGCCGGCGGCATGATGTTCTACATTGCCGTACTGAGACAAGACTGGTTAATGACAGGCAGTGCTCCCTCACCATACAACCTTGCGGTCTCATGGGCTAAGACGCAAGCTTTTGCCACGTCTTCGTTCACTGGCGGATCCGAAGGTGGTGGAGGAAAGAGCCTATCTAGAAGTTGGTGGCTACCCACGGATAATTCAGGTAGTTGGATCATGATGGTCGCTGTGAGCGCCAAAGTTTTCCGCAACTGGTTACCGGACTGTACATTTCAAAGTCCGACGGTCACTATATTGATCACATGCTGGACCCAATAAGGTACTATACTGGATCTCAATCAGGAGACAGCGTACCGGTCCCGTGTTTGCGCAGGAATTCTTCTAACCATCACCTATGGACGATTCTAGTGCCTCAGGCCCTCCTAGCGTCGTTGGACCTCCTTCAAACCTCAACCAGAGCCGCAATAGACGACATCGTCCTCGAAAAGGGCCTAATCGGGGGTGTCTCTGGGTCAGAGCATGGAATCGGGCACGGCGGAGGCGTAGAGCAGGGCACATCGTCTGGAAATCAGCCACCTGTTACGCAGACCGCGCCCAAGCCGAACCACAGGAGGAGGAACAAACCTCCAGCACCTCATCCTTCCTCCCCTACAAACGACGCGGACACTCCAAGCGCTAGCGCGCCACAGAAACAAAGAAGACAGCCTCCAGACCCTGGTGCGTCTAGGTCAGCCACACCCGATATAAAGGAAAGGAAGCGGCGAGCGCAATTCAACAACACATTAACTGACCCTAATGCTCAACCGGAAGATTCGCGACCACAACCTGCTGCTCATGTCAATAGAGCGCGCTTGAAGAAGCCAGCTGGTGACGATCTCACTTCCAAGCTGATCTATACGCTTAGTACTCCCCCGTATGCCGACTGTCCTATCTGCTTTGCAGCTATCCATCCCGCGCAACCTGTATGGTCGTGTCTGCCATCCGTAAATGATGGGCCCTCTTGCTGCTATACGCCCTTCCACCTCAAATGCATACGGTCTTGGGCGGCGAAATCCGTGAAGGATATTGAGGCGGCGTATGCAGCACGAGGGGAAGGAGGAAAGTCTGGGGAATGGCGATGTCCTGGATGCCAGAAGAGACGAGAAGAAGTTCCAGCGCGTTACCAGTACGTCGCGGTATTGTACTGCTTGTGCGAGTTGAACTGACTATTTTTAGATGCTTTTGCGGCTCAGTAGCTTCCCCCCAACGCACACAACTTGCTACTCCTCATTCATGCGGGAATTCATGTTCTCGGCCCCGCAGCGTATATCAAGGCGACGATCCTGCATGCGCCCACCCCTGTCCTTTGCTTTGCCATCCAGGACCATGCCCTCCGTGCCAGGTTACTATCCACATGCGATGTCATTGTGGCAAGGACGAAAAGACATTCAAGTGCCGACAACTAGTTAAGGCTGCTGGAGCGACTGACGTACGATGCTGCGAGCAGAAATGCGCGAAACCACTGAATTGCGGAAAACATCAGTGTGCACACATTTGCCACCCAGGACCTTGTCAACCCTGCGACATCCAAGTGACGAAGCGTTGCTGGTGTGGTCGAGAAACAAAAGAGGAGATCTGCGGGGAAAACATGTCGGAGAGGTATGCGTGCACGAATACGTGCGCGAAGATGTACCTATGCGGAGTGCACCCCTGCGAACGTACTTGCCATCTAGAGCATCTAGATAGCTTGGAAGAGGAGATTTGTCCCTTTGATCCCAGCGTACTGCGCCACTGTCTTTGTGGCAAAGTTGAGCTTACATCATCGTCCCTGCCGCTTCTCTCGCCTGCGTTTCAGTCTTCTCGCCTTCCGCGCACTTCCTGTAGCGATCCAGTCCCGACCTGCACGTCGCAATGTCTAAAGAATCTCACCTGCTCTCATCAATGTCAGGCCTCCTGTCACCTCCGCGATTGTCCTCCCTGTCAAGAGCTCGTCGAACGGTCTTGTAGGTGTGGTGGGACTCGCAAACAAATCCAATGCTCTCAGCTCTACGATCTGCGAACCGGGGTCGAATTGGAGGTTTTGTGTGACAAACCTTGTGGAGCGTTCCGAGCCTGCGGCAAGCATGAATGCAAACGTATATGCTGCCCCCTTGCCGGATTCGCCATGGGCCAAGGTAAAGCAAAGGGACGTCGGCGCGGGGTCGTGAATCAAGGCGACACAGAGTTAGATCTCGCTGCCATAGGCGGACTACATGAATGCGACCTGATCTGTGGAAAACCTTTACCGTGCGGAAACCACAAATGCGAAGCGCGCGATCACCGGGGGGCATGTCCGCCGTGTTTGAGGAGCTCATTCAATGAGATTGTGTGCCACTGCGGGAGGACGGTGCTGGATCCCCCTATTCCTTGTGGGACGGTGCTGAGTTGCCAGTTCCCTTGTGTGCGTCCCCCACCTACATGCGGACATCCCAGAGTACCGCACGCGTGTCACGGGAGGGTCGAAGATAGAGGGGAAGAGGAATCGGTGGAGGGAATTCATGCAGATGGAGAACCAGTGGATAGGGCAAGACCAATCTCTAGGTGCCCGCCATGCCCACATTTGGTCACAAAACCTTGTGCTTGCGGCAAGAAGATGGTCCCGAACGTACGATGTTCTACCGCACCAGACAAGGTGAGATGCGGGGGCGTCTGTGGGAAGTGAGTGATTCACATCTCATCCCAACCGATGGGACAACATTGCTGACCCTGTGTGGCGCAGGCTGATGGAATGCGGATTCCACCGCTGCGACCGCGGCTGTCATCCCGGCCAGTGTGGGGATTGCTCAGCGCCCTGTGGTAAGACGAGAAGGTTATGGTGCGTTTGGAGTCCTCGGTTCGTAATCTTAGCTGATGAAATGCGTAGTCTCCCTTTCCATCATCCGTGTACCTTGCCCTGTCATGCACCTTCCGCATGTTCGGAGGCAGAGCCATGTCAAGCCATTATAACCGTATCTTGTCCGTGTGGCCGAATCAAACAAGCGGTTCATTGTGGCCGAAATGCGAATCAACCCGCCGCGGCCTCTGACGAATCCTCTCGGGGCAATCCACCAAATGTAATAGTGAATGCGCAATCGCGAAGCGTAATGCCCGTCTCGCTGATGCTTTGGGGATCAACCCTCAATCCCGTGCGGCGGAAAAAGCAGAAGTCAACTATGGCGATGAGTTAGTGTCGTTTGCGAAGTCTGACGCCAAATTTCTTGCTCTCGTAGAAAGAACTTTCGCTGAGTATGTGTCATCGCTCTTGTCTCTTGCTGGTTCAGCTTATCCTATTCCTTCGCCAGCTTCGTGAATGGAGAGAAGAGGAACCAGGTGCTGCCTCATATGCCTGTTGAGCGGCGGCAGTTCGTCCACGATGTAAGCTGACTGCTCGAAACCACTCCTTCCCACGCTTATCTATTATCTCAGTTAGCAGCACTTTATAGGATAGACACGCAAATGGTCGACCAGGAACCATATCGGAGGTGAGACTTGATGTCCAAGTTGAAACCTCTTATTTAACGCCTCATCAGTGTGCAACTGCTTCGACGAGTCGATACTCGTATTCCAGCTATCACACTATCAACACATATCGCCGCCAACAGGTCAACCCCAAACCTTGGGAAGCTGACCGACATGAGCCTGCGATCAGGATCATCATCATGGCGTAGTACGCCCACTATCACGCCTACGACAACTCCACATTCTCGTGCGGCTCCCGTTCCCACCACATCCGATGTTGGTACCTCGGTAAGAGTGTGGGGTGCAGCTTCGCAGCAAGCCTCGAACAGGGCTTCGCCCAAGCCATCATCTGGAACAGCCCCCCATTCCCGCGCCGCTACACCCGCTCCTCCTCCTCCCGCGTCAACAGTAAATGAGCCTACCACCCCGGTGCCTGCAGATTGGGAAGATGACGTGTAGTTAAGATGATAGGAATGTGAATAGTGCACCGTCAATTCAAGCCTGATTCTGCCTGAGTACAGATACCTGCGACGTGACTCAACAAATCGAACGGAGTAGGATACCGGGGCAAAGATAGAGAACTACTTTGGCAACATAACATCGTGCCCCAATGGCCACTAAGCGCTTCTCAGCCGAAACATCCACGAAGGTACGCTTTGGTTCGTAGACGTCCAGCCCTAGCCACGATTTTTTACTGCAAGCTGTGCAATCTGTTTCACTGGGGATGCCGATTGGCCGTCTGAGATCTATACATGCCCTTTAGGTTGTTCTAGTGTTGCGTCAGCGGATGTGCATCATTGACGGGATCTTCAAAACGGGACGGCCTTTTTCATCATCTTGTACACGGCGATTGTGGCCACCTTGAGGAGCTGCGTTCCTTTACGGTTTCGCTGTTGGTCGTACTCAGGTAGGTTGCTACCCACAAGCTCAATGCACTATCCGTAGCGGCGGCTACCACAATGATGATCTCTTCTCGCCCCTCAAAACCTTCAGATTAACATCATCCAGGCTTTCCTACACAAATACATATACTCTCAATCTACGAGCCCTCAGAAGCTTCCCCCATTCCTTTCAACCCAGGGTCCACAACACACATTCCTTATATTTTCGCTCCTTTAACGTTCAAGCCCATCAACATGTCGAACAGTGAGTCATCTCTGTATTCACCTATGTCCGACGTCTAAATGAGGACTTCAATGACTATCAGGCGTTCATATCCTTGTCCTTTCTATCCTACAACTCATCAGTGTTTTGGGGTTCACTATTCTCTTGCTCACGTTTCTTCTGTCGTCAAGAGTGAGCAGGAGCTATACCTGGGTTGGCTTCTCTGTTGGTTGGATTATTGCTTGCTTGTCGTATGATATCCTCTTCTTTGCGGGCCAGGAGCACGATTCATCCCCAAAACCGCGTGATCTGCCTAGTGCAGGCTGCACTGGTTCAGTCCGTACCTGTCCTGTGGGTACCATCCGGTGACGGATTATATTGCGGGCAATGACATCAGAACAGACAGGCCACGACGAATCTATCTCTCATCGTCGATGTAAGCTTGCTCTCAATCAACCAACGCCAACAGTGTTTTACTTTCGACTTTCTTAGATATGGCTGCTAGTTGGCGATGCGCTTCAGCCATTGCGAATAAGCAAGCGACAGCTACTAACATACAGGGTGTCGGTTAGTACCACCTCCAGTGTGTATATACGTTCATACCACTCATCGCAGAATTTCCTAGGTAGTCTTGTTCCCCCATGTGTTTTCCGTCTCCGTCTTCGTGGGATACCTACTAGTATATATGTGAGGTTCTTAGATGGTTACCTTCAGCTAATGCAGTGCAGTTTGTGGTCTACAATCCATCTTCGGTGCAAAAGCCCCCGTCCTCGGCATACTGCACTATCGTGTACCCCAACATTCCGTAAGTGCGAGGCAGTTATGCATTGGTGCTTATTTGGTGGAGCTAATTATCGGCTAGGTCTGTCATATCTATGTGGCTTTTCGGCTTCTTCATGCTCTTCGCCATCCTTTTTAAATGTAAGCAAGTTCGGTTCTCTCCTACCGGCATGAATTTGAGAACTTCTGTTTCGTAGTGTTGTTCGGCTGGCTCCTGTATCATCGATGGAACTGCATCAGCAACATCAGAAAATGTGTCACAATGATAATTAGGATCATGATCTTTACTACAGCCAATGGTGTCGTCCTGATGTAGGTCTCAAATCAATCTTCTCGTTGCGACGGCTCATCATTTCTTCGTGTTCATGTTAGCCTCAATGTATTATTACATGTGGGAATTATTAACCAACTCACCGTCGACATTACGATTGCAACGTGTGAGTGGTGATAAAAGGCTTCTCTGCATATGTCCTCAAATCCAAATCCCTCCTCATTAGTCCTGATCGTGATCTTTACCTTGATGGCCACAGAGCAGGTTAGTCCATGCTGCAATATATATACCTTCGTCGCTGAATTCGCGATAGGATTTACTGGAAACATGGATGTTTTGGCGCTGGGGTGAACTGCGTGGTACGCCTTCCAAGAATGATCACTCCGTGCGCCCGAGCAGCGCAGCATGAGTTACGTACATAAATATCTGATCCGGACATTCATTTCCGGGCATTCATTATCTCTAACCCCGGCACGCTTCCCCTAATCTGATCATTGTCAAGCTGCCTTCAACCCCATTCATTGGCTACCAAATGCAAGGGAGGTTGCTACTAACGAATGATAGCGCGTTTATGCACCATCTGATCCTGATGTAGCACAGTGCCCTCCCTTTTATAAGGGGCTGGTTTCAACGGAGGCCATCCCCTATGACATTGATACAAGCTGGTCTTGAATGGACTGCTCCTACATTCCTTCGACCTCCCCTTCGTTCTAGATCTTCAGTCATTCAGACTGTTAAAAACCCTTATGTCTGAAGGTAAGTTATACTCCCACCTTCATTTAACCTGTGACTTCATTCCTATGAAGCGTCCGCCATCTTGGCATTTTCTATCCTCCAAGTCATTGGTGCTGCGGGCTTCCTTCTCATTCTCCTCACCGTTGCTTTCTCGGCCACGATAAAGCGAAGACCGGTGTGGATTAGCCTTTGTGTAGGGTGGTTCTTGGCGTGCATATCCTTCGCCTTGCTCTTCATATCAGGTCGATATCGCCCCCACCAGCCCCACCGTATCCTATGCCTAGTGCAAGCTGCGCTAGTCGACTCGGTTCCTGTTCTGTGAGCCATGTCACTGTGCGTTCTACGATTTAAGCGCTCACGCGCACCGATTAGCCAAGCCAGTACAAACCTGACACTCATTATTGACGTATGTATGACCATCCCTCCAGGACATTCGTTGACGCTCGACACCATACACAGACGTGGTTCCGCGTTCGTAAACTTATCTCAAAGAAAGAGAAAAGGCCTATGTATTCATGGAGCATTCGCATTGCTGTAAGCATCGCCCACATCTGCTGCTTCTTCCTCAGAATTGACTGTTCCCTTTATTCAGCTGGTGATATCTCCTTTCGCTTTCTCCCTATGTGTTTTCGTTGGTTACTTGGTGGTACGTATGATTGCTCTTTCAAAGGTCTGAATGTTCAACCTTTAAAAGTTCGGAATACGTTACCCCATTACGGTTGGTTTATCTCCGTCGGATGCGTACTGCAGGATACATGGACAACTTCCGTGCGTTCAAACACATCTTATCACTCCTTGTTGATTTAGTCTGATTCAGGTCGATCATCTCTGTCGGTCTGTTCGGATTATTCCTGCTCCATTCCATCATATTCAAATGTGGGTCGTACAACCGTCCATTCTTCCCTACTGGATCTTGACTTTCAAATTTAATTATAGTTCTACTCGGTTCCCTCTTATACAAACACTGGGTCTCCATAGGCAATGACGCAGCCAACGTCGTCAAAATGATAATTGTCACAACAATAGTAGGATCGATGGTGATGTAATTATTTTATTAACTTTGCTTACACACATCATACTCGGAGGCTAACACAGCATGCTGCTATGTAGGATCACGGCGTTACATATGGCGCATAAGATCAAAAGAATTGTTGCTGATCTTGTTCTGGCTACTTGTACGTCTACCTCAGCTATCGTACACATGTCCCCGCATCATAGGCATGCTAACTTTCTCGTTTACAGTCCCAATATTCACGCTAGCGTTGTTCATGGCGGAAAAGGTAAGAAAGCGCTTCGACTCCCTAACGCTATAGCGCTACCAAGCTAATGCCATCATAACCATCGTATTTCATGCACTTGCAGGATATCCTTGAGGCGTGGTTCCCATTCATCCGCCGTGACAACAGCCTCCCAATGGCGCAACCGGAGGCCTGATCAGCGTAGATATATGCCGTACCAAGTGTGGAAATATTATTTGTAGTCCTCCGATTGTCGTAACCCCCCCCCACATTTTGTAGTCCCCCCCCCCCCGGTTTTTTGGTAGTGCTCCGCATTTTTACTAGCCCCCCCCCCCCCCCCCTGCGCATTTTGTAGCCCCCCCCCCGGATTTTTTGGCAGTGCCCCGCATTTTATGACGTCCCCCCGAATATTTTGGGAGAACTTAAGATATCACTCCAGTTGGTAATTGGTTGGTAATGTTGTACTATTAAGCATAACTAGCTGGTAATGTAAATAGTCCATGTAGAGAGCGTGTTTCACTTGAATATACTAGTAATATATACTCAAGAAGAACTTTTCACAGACTATATCGCCAGCTCAGTGACTGGTGAGAATGATAAAGTAAAAGATTGAAAGGTAAGGTATGGTTCAAGGAGAACGATTCGGCAAGTTACAGGCTCAAGTTTGGCCTTGCCCCCCAAGGATTTTCCAAGTCGTTGTCAATGGAGAATGAGCCAAGATCCAACATTAAGTCGTCATCCAATGAACTTGGCCCAGGAGTCCTTGCGTAGATGACCACAGTTGCATCTGAGTCAGAATCGACTAGACCAAAACTTTAGACGAATGAACCACAGAATGATCAAATGAAAGTGTCACACCATGATCTTCTTCCAATACAACCTCATCGGCCACTACTTCCTCTATCGATTCCAAAGGTGCTTCCATGTCTTCGTCGCTGCTCGGCACTGGATCAGGTAAAAGAGCGGATTCTGGAAAATAGAGAAGCAGAGTTAAAAGTGTCTTCAAACTACGTGTTTGTGCTTGTGCTTACGACGAGTCCTCTTTGACGGAGGAGGAACCTCTACAACCTCGTCTGAGTCTGTTTCAGAGACAGGTGTTACACTCCGTTTGCGCTTCTTAGGCCTTGGAATAGGCCTTGCTTTCTTCACATTGCTGGAGGAACCGGAAGTGGCGAAATCGGGACTGAAAGAACGATTGTGGGTCACAAAGCCAGGAATCCAGGAATGAAGTGTCTCTTGGGGAATAGGCTGGCATGTAGCTAGAATTCATTGTGAGACGTCTTACATCGAGAAACACATATTCATACATACTAAAGTAAATTGTCTTTGACGTGAATCCAGATCGGCCTTGGATCAAAGCTTGTTTATAGACGTCCTCTCCAGATGGCCGTTCCACATGAGGCACAAGCATGAGAGAGTTCTTCTTTCCACGAGAACACAAAAGCCAGGGAGTGTCCATGTTTGGCGCCTCTAAACCGAACAGGTGCTGGAAAACCTTCGGGAACATTCCAGTGAGACGTGAGGCAAGTTCCACATGGTCTTCTGAGTGGTCGAATTCGATACCAGGGGGGCGCAAATTGACCAATGCCAATCCTTGTGCTTGAAACGTTTGCATCAAGGCAATATGGGGGGCCTTGGATGACCGATGTGGTAGTCGGTAACGAATGCCTAGTTCGATTTCTTCCTCCGTTGCATCATCCTTGATCTGATGTGCCAACATTGCTTCAGTACATAAGATATATCATGGTCGTGGCTTACAGTGTCGACACCATATGGCAAGAATACCACTGTACCAATAAAAAAGGTATCGTCGTCCTTCAAAATTGAAACATGTCAGTGATATATAGTGAGAATGTGATTGAGACCACTTACTTTCTTCGATTTCCCCTTGCCTTTGAGCAAAGACTTGGAGAGGCTTCCTTTACGAGCACCTTTAAGGCCATGATTTGTTTCTTCATATGCCTTTCGAACAGGCGATGACAAGGGAATTGCTAATGAGTCAGAAGGTGATGCAGATGCCATGGGAGCCATGCCAGTAAGTCCTAGAACCATGCGACGTGTTTCATCGTCACCTTTACCGAGTTTACTCAAGCGTGAAGATGCCCAGTCGCGAAGGCTACTGCCCATCAACTGCTGTTTTGAGGGAACTATAGGCTCATCACCGGTGTCATCTTCGTCAAGATCATCTTTGTCTGAATCTGCGTCTTCTGAGAGGCTACGAAGCCATAGGGGATTCTTGCCTTTCCCTTTAGCCTGGCTCTGTAAAATAGAGCCACCAGTCTTTGAGGACGATGCAGTCTTGGACGATGACACAGGCTTGGATGATGACGACTTTCGGCGGCGATACTTTGACTGATAGGTGAAAACCATGAGAGAGACCGTGAAGAAAGGAAAGAACAAGTGATTAAAAGGGAGAGAAAGGAAAGAGAATGGAACGAAACAAAAAGAGTGGAATGAGCAAAACACCAAAGTATGAGTCTCTTAAATTCCTTCTGCATCAAGTTGGCGTCATTGCTTGTTTTCAACGCTACTCCAGCATGTTACAGTGCATGCGTTCAGTTTCGTAAAATAAAGCTCATTGAAAATGAGGAACCTTGTTTTTTCTGGGTTCATTTAACTGAAACACAAGTCGACTACAAGCCAGAGCTTCTAAAGAACACGCCAAGAATTGTACAAGTGTAAGGCTTGGACCCAATACTCAGCTCGTGGACGCCAGACCTCATCTGGTAAAACCACTTGGAGTTCTTTACGCCCTCTTTTGCCACTTTTGATTACTTCTACTTGTGGGTAACCATCCTCCATCCATTCCGATGGCAGGATTCCATATCCTGCAGGAATGATCGCTTGATCTCGAAGTGACTGCAGGAGCCTCCCAAATACCTCATGTTCCTCCGCAGCAAAGGGGCACCCACTTGATGGCACTTCGACTGGTTCATCACGTACGTCAGTTTCATCAACTGCTGCATGCCATGCTTCCGGATCTGCCACTAATTCCTCCATGTTTGGTGCAATGTCCTCCCATTCATCGGTTCCATCAGCATGAAGTGAGAGGTTGGGAATAGATTCCGAGTGAGTGTTTGGATTACGTTGGTAAATGCCATGCTGGAGATTGCCCATGAAGCGAAGATCCTAAGGACACATGTAAGTGCTCTGTACATATTCAAAGGAATCACATACATCAGGGCTTTGTTCGTGACCCTCACCAGATATTGGGTGAGAGTTCCAGTTGATGCGGAATTCCTCGCAGTCGTCATTGATCATTGTCAGAAAAAGACGGTGAAGAATCCATAGATGATGAGGATTATTTCGATCCAGTTGATGCCGCTGCTGTAAGCGATAAAAAAAGCCACGCCATGCTCTTGCAAATTGGCCCCCAACTTCACCCCACAGTCTTTCAATCCTGGTATTGTGAGTCGATGTGCCCCACATAAAGCTCGCACGTTTAGCACCTCGGACAAGGATCATGAAGACAGATACATCCCGATTTTCTCCACCACGATCACCTCTGACACGAGATGGAATGCCATATCTCGCACAGCCGTCTAAGAACATGTGCAAGACAGTCGATGCGCGATTGTTGTTACTTGCTTGTAGACTTGTTACCTGATAAAAAGTGTTATAATATGTATTGATAAAGTGGTCAAGGCTTCTTACAGTGCGGGAGTATCCATCAACAACACCATGGATGACAATTCCCCAGTGAATCAGCTTGTGATGGCCGTCCATGTGCCACAATGCGTTTGGTCTTGACACCTTGTATTGACGCCTTTGTATCTTCTTGCGTCGGCGGCGCAATACTTGCCCCAAACCATCCACCCGTGCTAGAGATGTCATGGCACGGTGACGTTGAATCCGGATATTGTGAGTACGGAGAAATCCCCGTAAATAACGTATACCAGATTCAGGGTACTTGGTGCGGAAGTCGTGGACAAGGTGATCGAGATCTTTGTCTGATATGGTGGTGAATTCTCTACTGAGGTTATACTTCTTGAGGTAGTTGTAGATCGTCTTTCTATCAACCCCCAACTGCCGTGCTAGAGTGGCGATTGTGATGTTGCGTCCTGGTTTCATAGCTTCTTTTAAAAAAGCATGGTTGATGTGTTTGCGAGGCCGTCCTGGTCCCTGTGAGTGCTGTGTTGTGACAGGCTCAACATTCTGGACGTGAGTGGTATCACTATGTCTATATATTAGCAAGGAGAGATGTGATTGTGAAAGTTGAACTACACACTTTCCAGTTGTGGTGGCTGTAGCGTCTTGTAACCGGCAAATCAAAAGCTTGTACGAGTTGACAACTTCCTCTAGCCATGCGATAAGCTGCACTTCCCCAGCCTTTGCGTGCTGTTCTAACGCATCCAGAAGTGGTATAGCATCTTGAAGGACATTGTTGTAATGATATCGCATCCGGAAGGTATCCATTGCATTGAATTTCAAAGCATTATTAGCACGGTTGTAGACATCGTTCAAAGTTTGATAGACATTTTGTATATCAGCAGTCCAGGGTGTCTCGCTTTGAGGTAGTGACGGTATCATTGGAGGCGTAGAATAATCAGTATCAGGGGCTAATATCAGATGACTTCTTGCTATTTAAGTTCTGCCTCATGGATTGAGCGGGTTTCGTCAACCACCAATGACAATGTCTGTTAGTGCAGAAGAACACTCCATCAACAAATCCCATGAAGTATATAACTGGACCTCACAGCCTTTAACCTTCAGGGTGCAGGTTTATTCGACTTAATCTACCTAACTACCACACTGACTCACTTTGGCAAGGTCGAAAATGTGTTATTCACCGTCGATCTGGGGGTGCTCCAAGAGTACAGTGAGGTGCTTCAGGCAATATTTAGCATCCCCCAGCGGGTTCATTGCCCGTCCAAGGCACAAAGGAGAATCCCATCGACCTGCATGGTGTCCTCAAGTCAGAGATGGAAGCGTTTTTAGACTGGCAAACACATTTGTATGTTCTTTCACAACTCTATGATAACAGAAAGTTAATATTGTATCTAGAGCTTGGACTCCTGTAACCATGGGGGAGGACAAGCTTGTCGCCTTGCTGAAGATATCTGACATGTGGCAAATTCATGGGGCTACCAAATGGGCAATGCATCATATCGAGCAACTTGGCCTCTCCGCACCGAGGATGATGCAGCTTGGCCTGAAGTTCCATATCAAGAAATGGGTCGCTGACTCCATGTCAACTTTGCTTTCCACACCCTTACACAACTACGAATTGCTCGACTTGGAGATGATAGGACTCCCAGTCGTTTACGTTCTTATAAGAACCCAAAGTGCGGTTATCAGAGAACGGAAGAGGCTGGCTACATATCCTCCACCATTGGACGACGCATACAACATATGTACAAACCACAACATGTGCTGCCGTGTGTTTGGCGTGATGTCTGGCTCAAAACGATTGCGAGAAGCATCATTCACCCCCGAGATGAAATCCCTCTCAAGGAGTGTACTGGTCTCATTGAGCGGACTGTATTTCCTGGCATGTTGGAGCACTGCAAGGTGGCCGCAATTACGAAAATCATCCTCTGTGGAAATTTCAACGCTGAGATGGTTCTCCATGGGTCAGCGACTGCTAAGGTCCTGGGTATGCATGGTTTTGCTGTCGATGATTGAGCATGTTGTCGTTATTTTTTATCAATACATTTGCCTAATATCTGGGATTTGATGCTTTCGTTTTCAAGCAACGTGAATCGGTGTGAAGTAGATCATGGATGCCATCAAAGAAGCATCGATAAATTTGACAAGTACATACACACATTGTACTAGCTATAGGAAATGCGATGACAGGTCTACGTCGACTTAATGGTCACAGACGATGCCTCAATGCTGCTCGACATTGCCTGGAACCCAGCGATAATATTTGAGTTCATTTCAGTCAAATTCTGACCGACACCGCCAAGCCCAAGTGTGAGGGCAGTCGAGATATTGCCCATGGCATTCGTCAAGCTCTCCATTATAGCTTTCAGTGTGTCGGCATTCTGAACTTGAATTTGCCTGAGGCTTTCTGTGCTAGCAAGGAGGGCGGCAGCGCTGGCCTGCTGTGCTTTCAAATTCTCGTTTTGCATGTTGATTATCTCAAGAACACTGGCATGTTGTGTACGACCTTCGCTTTTCTGGAACTCCAATAATTCCTCTTGGTGTGACATGGTCGCCTCCAACATACTGTGTATCTGCTCGAAATGATCTAGACATCGTCAGTGATGTCAATGCCAATGATCATGACATGCCATAACTAGCTACTCACTTTCACAGTTGCATTGTTCCCCCTCAGCAGCATTAGAGTCTACAATATAAGTTAGTTCAGGTCGATGCAGGATTGACGATGAAGACTTACCAGTGACTGTAGTATCGCTGTATTCCGATCCAGATGAAGAACAAGTGCCACGGTCGTGTAAAGTAGACTGCTCAGTTTGAGACATGGAGGGCGATGTCGATTTGGAGTTTGTATTCCAAGTGCGATACTGTGCGGGTTCTTGTAGGAATCCGTTAAGAACACGTTTTCACACGACCCAACAAGCAAGTGACAGGGGTGGAAGGGGAACTTGCACCGCTGACTGTAAGAATTTGTTAGAAGTAGAAGCTTCGAGATTTTTGGCCACTCAATCAATTGGAAGAATGGACCAGTTCTACTGTCTTACTACTTTCCATATTCAATGGGACTGACGGCGATTTCCATATGATAATCAATTGAAATTCATTAGACATGTCCACGTCTTTCAGATATTGAAGTCCGAGAATCGATGTTAGAAGCTTAGCTATCAGCCTAGAAGCCATGCAACCAGCGGCATGGCTAAGATATGGATGCTAATTGACCAACTGTGAATGGTATTTTCCTCCAATGAGACGATTGAGCACCTTGTCAAAGATGTGTACCCCCTTCTCTCTATCTTAAGTCACCTCAGCATTCATTGCTTCTCAACAATCTTCCAATGAAATATGTATAATTAAACCTAATGTAATTGAAACTGTACTAGTGTGGGACGAAGAAGGGAACAGTGTGGTGGCCGTACATTAGCAATAGTAGAAGGATACTGGCTCCATCGTGTGTATGAATGAGCTGGGGAAGCAGCTGCACTGATGATGGTTGAATGTGTATGCGAACAGAGAGGGCTGTGTCATTGACATAGTGCAGTCGCCCTCTCACAGTTGTTTGGTGGCCGTCCCAAACCCAATCTGACTTCATTCCAAACGTGAGATTTCTACACTAGCTTCGTATAATCAACCACTCCCAGGTCCTAGGCTGTATACCCCAGTCACGGCAACCAGGGCAGGGAAGAGTTGAAGTGACAGGATCGGTCGTGGTTGTGAATTGTAGTCTGTAGTCTGTAGTTGTGTCCGGGAAGTGTCCGGGAAGATGCCATACACTGCTGACTTACGACGGGAACGGGGAAGGGTGAGTGAGTCAGTGGGTCCCCGTTCGCGTTTCTTTGTTCCCGTTCATCGTGGCACGACCATCGAGGCGCTATCTACCATCACGGCCACCACCAAAGCGCTGTGAATGCGCAGGCCCGGTAAGCTAAGCCCATCCCCCTCGCTTCTCCCATCCCTTCGTCTGCTCCCTTCGCTCACTCGCTGGCTCCCATTAACCCCCACGTCTCTTCGCAGTGTGGACCCCGTGTGGATGGCACGCTGCATACCGAATAACAAACAGCGCTGGACGCTGAACGCGTGATCGCCGCTGCCGTACAGTGAGGGAGCACGTGTCATGTTGCGGCGTTGGAAGCATGCTTTCGTGGGTTGTGGGTGTCTTGCTTATGGTGCTGGGATGGCAGGATTGCGGGGTGAGTGAGTTGTGTCGTTGGGAGTGCGAGTGCTCGTGGGGAGGCGTTGGGATCGTGGTGTTGGGATTGGGATTGGGAGGTGGAGCGCGAGGCAGCGCCTGCGATGTGGTACGACCCCGTCGTCGGCCTTCGTCTCGAGCGAGTGTTCGATGGCATCCTGCGCATTGTTTGCAGCGCGTAGGCGGAGTGGATCGAGGCAGCGTCGGTTCCGTCCTGTGAGCCCTGCTGTCCTTGTTTTCTTCGTTCGCGTCCCCAGGCTCGTTCGCCCCACATCGTCCCCTTCTCCACACTCGTGGCTTTTCCCGTGCGTCCCCATCATTTTGATAGTTCAGGTGTCGTGTCCCCTTGCTAACATCCGATTCGTAGGCTTGCGTCGAGTCGAGTCGAGGGTCATTGTCGAAGGCGCGAATGATGACGGTGGCTGGAGGGGAGAAGAGGGCTGAGGCTTCCTTTATGG
The DNA here is from genome assembly GCA_029467805.1 of Pleurotus eryngii var. eryngii. Taxonomy (NCBI): domain Eukaryota; kingdom Fungi; phylum Basidiomycota; class Agaricomycetes; order Agaricales; family Pleurotaceae; genus Pleurotus; species Pleurotus eryngii. The sequence goes on along the minus strand of SZVJ01000005.1, from coordinate 431,684 downwards.
CGCAGTGAGGACGAGGACGTTGGTTCGAGTTGGAGATGGGAGGTTTGTGTACGAGGAATAGAGGAGGGATGGTCAGTGGGGGGTGAAGTGGTAAGTCGCTGGGTTTGTCGTTCGTATGGGAAGAGGAGGAAGTGGGCGCGGCGAACGAGAGCCAGAACCAGAACCAGAAGGTTGAGGTTGATACTGATAGTATTCCGTTCCATCGACAGGGAGAAATTCAGTTGCTTGTTCACGGATCCATTCCTCTTTGCTGGGATTAGATATGATGTCGTCAGAATCTCTGCGGAATGCGATAGCAATGGTATTCTCGGGAGGCCGGGGGAAATTCGGCAGGCATCTTGGTGCATCTAATTGAATAGTAGCCCCGTTCGCCGTCGATGTGGGTGTTCACACCGCGGAGAGTTAATCCGGCATTCACACAAACTCGACACGAACGCAGACCGGGGTCCATGCAAGTAAGGTGCCGGGGTCGGGAGGCGCTGAAGGTGCGGGTGGAGGAGGCCACGCTACGTATCTCGCGCGCGCGCGTACGTGAGTACCTAGCCGCCAGTCCAACGCTGCTGTCGTCGCCTGCAATCTACGGGTGAGTGAATTGTTCTGCTTCATGCAGTCCGACCGCGACTGACCTTTTCTCTCAGCGCCAACCTACTCGTCTACCGTGGCCGTGGGCTACGTCGATGTCGACGTCGACGTCTCGTACGTGGTGCCGCCGTCTGTGTTCATCGGTGGGGTACGTCCCTTCCTTCCTTCCCCGTTCTCCGCCCATTCGCTTGCCTGACTTGTCCGTGTATCCATCTTCACTTATCTAGCTCGCTCGCCGCTTGCCTGCGTGGTAGCAGTCGTTCCAAGCGAGGACGGCGCTCGTGTATCAATAGCACGTTCGTTCGTGCTGTGTGTGCGGTACGTTCATTCGCTGCTTCGTCTCTCTTCAGCACGCTGACGCCTTTCCTACTGCAGCAGCCTCGCTGCTCAGACCCTCTCCGTGGTCAGTTGGCAGACGTGCTCAACGTCGAATCATCCTGGTCACGTTGACGCGTGTGCTAACGTCTCCATGGGTTTGTGTACGTGATCTATCCCTGGCCTTGCGGGTCGCTTACTGACTGTCCTCCCTCCCCTCGCTCCACGTTCGACATCCTCTCCATCATCGTCGCCACCGCTGTTCAGCCCCCAGCGCCGCCCATCCTCGCTCGTTTGTCAGCTGTCTGCCGCCATCGCATCCTCCGTAAGTTGCCCCGTCGTCGTCTCATGTCCATGTTGCATCGACTGGCGCCTTCCATTGCACAGGCCCGCGCGATACGCAGTCGAGCGTCCGCGCTCGTCGTTGCGGTCGTTCGTTCGTACATTCCCTCGTACACTCGACTCTTGGATGGGTGTCGGATGGATGTGGAGCCAGCAAGCATCCCTACCAAACCGAAACGAATGGAATAGCAAGGTGAGTAACATGTTCTGCGCAAATGTACGAGCACGCACTTACTGGGCATCCACGCTCAGACACACACACTCCTGTCGTCGAGTGCATCGGATCCCCGTTCGAGCTCAATCTCGACGGCGACAGCGTGTGCGGTGCGTCGACCTCACAGTGTACTCGGTATGTGCGTCCCCTTCGATTCGCTGCATCCCCGTCTCCATCCCTCTTCTCCTTCGTCTGCATGTTCATGTTCATATGAACGCGCCCAACGTCGATACGTTGTGTACTCTGCGCGTTAGCTGACCATCTCCCAGCCAGATCTCCCTCGTCTTCATCCTCGTCGTCGTGTTCACGTTGGCGTGCGTGCGTGAGTTCATTCGCAGCCACGAACGGCGGACTGGCGCACTGGGTGCTCAACGTCGGTTGGTGTATGCGTCTGCGTATGCGATGGAATTGCGATTGGGATGGGTGGTAAGCCGGTAAACGTTAACGTTGGCGCGGATACGAGCGATCGATGCAAGCTCGATCGACCCGTCCCTCCACCAGACTCCTCCCTCTAGCGCCTCCACACAAAGCCTGCACGCAATGCAAGCTCCCACGTTGTCGTACACAGCGTCGATTCCCGCTCGCGCACCGAGTTCCCTCCCCGGCCTTGAGTTTTTCGAGAACGTCTTTTCTGCGCGAATCAGCACATATAGCATCGATTGGCGGGGTTTTCATTTTCTTGGGTCAGGTTTTTTGAGGGTATGATTTCGGGGTGAATCGGGGTGCGTAGAGTCGACTGACGAGGTCTTGGTTTTCGGGGATTTTGGTAGGTGGTGGGCGTGTGGCGGTGGGCGGGTGGTGGAAGATCGTGAAGTAATCGACGGTATCCTGCGTATGCGGGTAAGTTTTCGACTCGACGGCGACTTGAGGTACTCACCTACAGTCCGGAATCTCCCAGTGGTACCATTCCTCGACGAATGAGTGCATAGAGCGTCGAATGGCGCTACGTCGATTATTCAGGGTAAGTTTGGTGACAGTGGGTGAACGAGCGTATACGGGACGGAGTGATGGTCGAGGGATTTCAGGGCTGGGCGAGCTGGCAGGGGTAGAATAGAGTAGTAGTCGATAGTCGGATTAGAGGGAGGGGATAAGCTTGGGGAAGGATGCGGGGGGCGAATCAGAGGAGAGGGGAGAGATTGGGAGTGAAGAGATGTGGAGTAGTTAGTTAGTAGTGCAGTGCTTGGGTCGTCGAGTCGTTCGAGCCGTGGAGATGTGGGATGGCAGAGTGAGAGGGAACGAGGGATGACGTGATGCGGTGAGTGGTCCGATCTGCTGACGAATGGGGGAGGTGTCGAGGAGGGCGGTGGTGTGGGACGTGCAGGCGCTGCAGAAGATGGACCCGCATTGGCGGCAGTGCTGTGCGCATGAAGACGTGAGATGGGTATCGTACTGTAGTTGTGAAGTGGGATACTCACGTGTCTGCGCTCAAAGATGGAGAAGCGGACACTTCGAAGTCGTCGAGTGGACGCGTGGACGCGTGGGTTGCCTGTGTACGTCTGCCTACTGTGTTTAGTACTTCGTGTGGTGTCCGTTTCGCGCCCTCGTCGTCTGCTCTTTCCCTTTCCGTTCCCCGTGTCCGTTTCGTTCCGCGTTTCTTGTTTCGTTTTCCTGTTTCGTTTTCGCTTTCGATTCGCCTCCCTTTCTCTCTCGCACCCCGTCTCCGTCCCTTCCGTTTCGCGTCATCGGCGTCGATACTGACATGGATCCTTGCTAGGTTCGCTAGGTTCGCTAGGTCCGTGTGGGTGCGTTGGGTGTGGGTGCGTTAGGCTGCGTCGGAGACGCAGTGTGCGCGTCGGGAGTGGATCGGGCATCCATTGCTTCCGAGATCTGAACGTGCAGCGTACGCGTGTCGGTGCGTGCATCGGGTGTTCGAATTCCGAACGTAAACGCTCCGGGGAGCGGGGGCGCGATCGACGCCTGTGTTCCGCCGTTCGCGGGGCGGCGTCGAAGAAACGACGCTGGATCCGGCTTCGTTGAAGTGACGCCTGCATTGTTGAGCACCCCCGCGTCCCTCATCTATGGAGAAAGGGAAAGGGTGAGTATACGATAATCGACGAAGACGACAGCGAGCTGACGTACCTCTGCGTAGCTGTGTGGTCGCAGGTTGTCCGTATAGCACCCGATTCCACCCCGAGTGCGATTGCGAGATCGCAAGCAAGCCAAAGAGAACGCGCTGCCTACGTTTACGCTCGACGCCCTCGATCCCTCGTCTTCGTCTGCACTCGACGAGGACGGAAACCGCGACGGCGGACTGGGTTGCGAGCTAGCGAACGAAAGGGAAAAACGGGGTGTCAGCGGACGACGACGACGACGACGAACACAACGAACCCAATGAAGGGGAGGGGATGGGTGGGAGGAAGACGTACCATGGGAAGGAGAGAGGAAAGCAGACGACGACGGCGCCGAACGAGCAGATCAACGCCGACGACGGGGACGATGAGGAGGGGAGATGGATGAGGCGGAGACGAGGGGTGTGAGGAGGATGACAGTGCGAGGAGGATGACAGTGCGAGGAGGATGACAGACAGACGGCGCTGAACACGATATTCGTGGCCGTCGTGTGCAGCCACGCCTCGAAATCGAATTGACCGTCGTGCGCGTGCGTGCGCGCGAGGGAGGGATAACCCCGCCTCCCTCCATTTCTGCATTCCCACCTCGGCAGTAGAAGTTGTCGCATACGGCTGCGAGGGCGTCCTCCTTCCACAGGTGGCGCGGGAGGTAGGTGCTGAGTGTGTGAGTGTAAGTGAGTGCAAAGACATATGAGACTTCCTGAGGAAGACAGCGAAAGGGTATTGCGTGGGCGTTAGCCCAGATCTACAATCTTCGCCAACGCGTGGGCATCGACAATTGTCTCAGCCCAGATCTACGCTGACGGTGAGGATGAGAAGAAGAGTTGGGTCACACCGTCACAATTGTCACAATATTGTCTAACCACCAACCCTCCAGTATTACGCATAGCACTGCTAATGGATACAACGAAAACAACAATTCTGGACAGCCTCCTTGGCATGGGTGCATTTAGAGACAACACTGGCACCCTTCGACCACCCCAGATCGAAGAAATCAACCTAAATCAGTCTATTGCTGATCTTGCAGAATTTGACGACAGTGCCTATAATGACGCACATTTTCGGTTCATTGAAACAGGTGTAAATATGTTCGACATTGACAATGACACATATGACTCCCTTATCGCAGAGTTCGGTGAGTCCTGCAGCTTATTGTCTTTGTTCGTATTACTGACGTACTTCTGTGATAAGATCAGATAACATCGTCCGTTACACCTCCGAACCAAGCTCTGGCTGATCTTGAGCTAGAGGAGGGGGAGATTGAAGATGATGTGAAGCCAGAGGTGAAGAATGTAAGCGGTGCGATGATAGTAAATAAAAATGAGAAGAAATCTGGAAAAGTATGTACACTGATGTTTTCTTGAATTTCACTTAAATTGCATTTAGGGTTCTACATATCAACGCAAAGATCGAAGAACCAGACAGCAGCAGAGAGCGGCCACAATGGCAGAGGCTGCAACAGCTAACGAAGATGCTAAATTAGTGGAAAAAGTTAAGCGTCTTCGTGATTCAGAGCAAGAGCGCTCAAAGCATGAGATCTGGGAAAAGGTACGTACAACTCTCACTAATGTCACCAAACTCATCTAGTTGTACCAGATTATCACAGAGTTGCATAGCTCTTTAAACCAACAGCAAGCGGAGGAAATCAAGCGTTTGACCACCACCATCGCAGTTCTTAAGTTTCAGGTAAAAGAACAGCGACGGCAGCAGCAAGGCATCATACGTGAAGTGAGTTATTTTACTGCCATTTATTCAAACTTTGTATCTGAAAACTTGATACTCAGATTCTTACCTCATTTCTGGGCAAGGACACCCATGTTCACTTCGTCATATCGGACAACACTCTCCTTGCCCGACTTGCTCACCTGGAAACTCATAGGTCTGCTCCTTTACAAAAGGAGGACCCTGAATTTCCCCATGATACGATTATTTGGATCCATGAGCAGGGGACCCATCTAATCATCAACACTGATTCTGGTCATTTTGATATAATTGGAATTGTACGTATACGGTGAGTACTATATCCATCAATGTGATTCATTAGACTCACATTTTTTCAGATCTTGGCGGGGGATGTCAAAAGAAATACGAGAAGAGATAAAGGACAACCTTGATGTATTAATGAGGTGGACAAGAGTTGGAATCGCAATTACTTCCAATGCGGTCAGTCTCACATTTCTAATCGGTTCAATGGTTCTATGTGATAAACTTTCCACATAGGCCCATAAAGGCAGCAAACACGTAGCTGAAGATGCAGCCACTCTCAAGGTTCATGGTCAGGCAATGGGTAAAGATGCTGAGGCAAAGAGTAAGCAGAGACGAGGGGAAATGGAGGCCATTGGTTGGCACACCCCAATGGGAGCTAAGGGTAAGCGCCTTCTAAGCTATGCCCACCGTCCAACAAAGCATGCAAAAGCCGAGTGAGTTCCATTTTGTTGGTTATAACCTATACTGAATACCAGCATAGATACTTGGAATTAATTCCGCGCATGTCAAATGTTGCGAAGATGTACCATGACAACTTCTTGTCTCTTTTCCCTGCACAAGCAAAGAAAATGGATGATTTTGCCAAAAAGTATGTCGCTCAATTTACTATCACTTTCATATTAGGCTAATTTGACTTCAAGAAACAAAATCCCATCATTTGCTGCAGAAACCATTGATGGAGTAGACAGTAATCATCCATTCGCCAACGCCCTTACAATTACTCACGACAATTTCTCCAATTTTCTGCACACTGACAAAGATGAAATTGAGATCGCATATGGGATGTGGTGGGCTGGGAGGAAGGAAGAGAAGGGGTGGACAGTTGGTGATGATACAGCTCAAAGGCACATTCAAGGTGGTGCTTTCCTCTGGGGAAAGTATGGAGTGGCGGTTGATTTCGAGCAGTAAGTGCTTTCAATTATGGATTAGATTGAAACACTAACAAACTTGATTTTAGTACAAAGGGACTAGTTGAGGTATTCTGGCGTGGCAAAGTGGACAGCCATGCAACCATGAGAAGTCGAAGCAAGGCTGAGTACACCAGGTTTGGAATGTCTATTCAGCTCACTCAGAAGGGGACTAGTGCAGTTGCAAACTTTTGGGCTGCAAGAGGTAATCCAGCTCTTGTTGTCACACCTTTGGACCGCATTGCTGCTATTCACTCCCCTCAGCATAAGAAGCGAGTGTAGTGTAGCTGTATAGTAACTCCATAGACTTGAATTATAATAGTACTATCAGTGTCGTTACCAACCGGTATAATATCTTGAGTTCTTATTAAATTTCCTGGGGGGGGGCACTATCTCACTTCACATTGATTTTAACAAATTTGGGGGGAGGGGGAGCTACTAAAAATGCGGGAGGAACTACAAAAAATATGGGGGACTACAAAAAAATGCAGGGGGTATTACAAAAAATATGGGGGGGACTACAAAAAAATGCGGGGGGTATTACAAAAATGCGGGGGGACTTATTATAAAAATGCAGGGGGGCTTATTACAAAAATGCGGGGGGAACTACAAATAATATTTCCACATTTGGTACGGCATATAGATACCTTGGAACATGGGGACATCATACAATCATTTAATTATCTTGCGACCTTTTGAGTGGACCAAGCTGTACCGCATCGATATCAATCAACTAACTATGTATCACTGCGTGTAAAGTCATCCTTTACTTATAGATGTAGTATTTATCATTACCAGTATCCGAGTCAACGTCCATCACAGGGTACGGATACGCGTCGATGAGCTTTCATGCAGGTTCGCCGGAGGTATGAAAGATAAATAGTACAATGATACAGACATAATAAAGGTCTCCTTGATGCAAAACGAAGACCACGCGGGTATTAGCCCCCAAAATATTGCGCCAACAAGCCAGAAAATCAGAAAATTCTAGCATTCGCTAATAACGTCTAAATTTTTAAATAGTCCTTCCTCTCGCGACTTTCACAGCAAATGTTTCTGCATCTTCCTCTGATGGCAGGTGTGCGTAGTGTCCGTGGCGTGCATTCGCTGGCTGTACTCTCTCCCTCTCCAGGCCCGTAGCCCCCGTTCCATTTCCGCGAGATAATCATGACTGGAGAGACACGACTCGGACTCTGGGGCTGTATTGGTATACGTTTGTGTGACGTGGATACGCAGCCCCGATACCTCTTTCGCTGGCGATGGCTCGGGGCCATCTGCGCGCCGCCACCCGTTCTGAGACGCCATTGATGGCGGCGTGCCGAACGTCGATATCGTCGTGGAACGGTCTCCATGGAAGAGGGGTTTCACTACTAACGATGCGGTAGCTCTGTGATGTGGAAATGGGACTCCAGACGTCGGTCGGCGGAGGCAGGGGAACCATGCGTAGATGAGGTCGAGTTGGGTGCCGAAGATGAAGAATGAGAAAACGGGCACTGCGCCACCATATAACATACGGCGACCATTGTAATCGGATCGGGGGGTAACAATGAGCATAGGGTGTTACGCGGCGGTTTGAGGAGAAAGACGACGTACGAAGACCCATGAAGACATCTGGGACCGCCCCGTGCTTCGAATGCGATAAGTAGACGAGGCTGATCCTGCATGCGGAGAAGGTACGAGTGGCTGATGCATCAGAATAGTTTAGTGTTCGGTGATGATGATACGCACACAATCGACATGAACCCGAAAGCAGTAAAAAGGACGACACGGATGATCAGCGCGAACGAGTCTCTGCTATTGCGCGTGTAGGATCGCCAGTTGTTGTACAACGTCGTGGGCAATGACCACTATTCGCATAGTACAATTCCCCACAATAATTAGCCCCGTACTCTGTTACTTCATTGGATGATAGAACATACCTTCGATGCCAACCCCTGTAGCAAGGATGAGTACAACGTATATAGCCGATGCTTTCCCCCTTCAATCAACGATTCAACGTCACCTCAAAATTAAACCGGTGCTCGGACCAAAGAGGAATCAAGGAGACACATACGGAAATGATGCACCAACGACACAATACATACAGCTATCTCCTGGCTTCACATCTTTGGGATTTTCCAATCCGTACTGAAAGGCCCATCAAGCATCAGAACCGTCTGCGAAACGTGCGTAGTTCGGCTGGTGCATCTGGAAGTGACTCACACGTAGGACCCCGGAAAAGAAGCTTAAAGCGGGGATGTAGGGGGAGAGGCATAACTGGGTAACGTTGCGTTAAGTACAGCCTTTAGTGCATGGAGATGGGAGATGATGAGATACGCACCAGGATGTCCCGAGTACGTGCATGTTGAGTCTCAATATGAAATACGACGGTCCGAACGTTGAACCATAGCTAGAGACCACGTTTATGACACAATCACAACAGCGGATATGACGGACCAACATGTATGATGAGCGCCAGCGTCGCGCTTGCTGTCCTACCAAGCCATCCGCGCATTGTCTCGTCAGCCTCGATACGAAAGCCACGACATCGCTAGCCACTCACAGGACCGGCACGGCGTATATCAGACACGCCTGCACAAGACACAGCGTGCCGTTCGGGTGGTCGCTGTCCATCTCCCCGGCCAGGAAGAGCAGCACGTACGATACGCAGCTTATCAGCCACGACAAGCAGAACATGATCCACACGGGGTGCCTATGGATCTTCTGGGAGAGGAAGACGGTCGATATGATGAGCGTGTACCCCACCCAGCCGAAGAGCTGCATCGCCATGAAGACTCGCGTGAGGGCTTTGTCGCGCATAGGCAGCTCCCATGAGAGCGAAGCGAAGCTCGTGGCCAGGGCATCCCGCGAGTCGAGCGATTGGTGGGGGGGTAAGCGAAGTCGAGGAACATCGTTACGCTGGAGACGTAGTAGATGGTAGATGGGAACTAACGAATGAAATGAGATGAAAACGAGGGCGGACCAGCCTAAAAACCGAAATGAGTATAGCAAGGGAATGCCGCCGCCGCTCAGGCTCTACGGTAGCACAGGCTTCGCCACGACGAACGCTGACGTGGGACGGGGGAAAGAGTAACCAATTCGACGTCGACGTCGGCAAGCCTCTATACTTAGGGCACAGGCGCCCGTCACTCCATGTGAGATTCGAAGAAACTTTGACGGCGACGTTATAGATCATTGATTGATCTTCAGCGGACAAATACATCTCCCACTGCGTGAGTAGCCCCTTTGCCGAGACTGAGGCAATGTTTGTTCACAGAACAGCTCTGCTGAGTGCAGCGTTCTGTGGGGTCAACATTGAAGCTGTACTAGAGGGTTTGTGGGATTGCCATCGATGCCTCCTTTACGAGTTGGTGTTTTCGTGGCGGCACGGCGTTGACGATGTATCAGTTGATCGCGAGAAGTGCGCGACGGGCTGATCGGCTGTTCGGTAGTAGGTGTAGCAGAGCATCGCCATTCCGAGCCCAATCGAATTCGGAGCGCGGCAGCATGGTCAATATTCGATTCCTGCTCAAGCAGAACACATTAGTGGGTTCACGGACGATACGATATTCTGCCAGACGCACCTTAGACTGCGATGTTACTCGTATAGTTCGGTGACGACAGAGTTCGAGCTAATTAAATCAAATTCCCACGGCCACAACGATACAACAGTCGGGTATCGACGCGATCACGACTGAACCACGACTGAGTACTTGAGTACTTGGTCTGTAATCAGTCGCCAAACCATTACACCCCAGGACGGTCGAGCCCGCGATGATGGCATAGTTGTAATGCACAGATACAATCGGACACTTTGTGTCCATGCGCTGCCACATAATTTTGACAGAGCCGAGCCATATCTGTGGATAACTGAGGTGATTGGTGAAAATAATCCGTAAGGGTGGAAGAGCGATGCAGAAGTATGAGAGCCAGAACCCTATTGCACTTGTTGTTAGAAGATGGTGCTTCGAGCGGTGAAAGCGCACGGTTCTCCACATTGAGGTCTACATGGTGGGTTTGGGTGGTAGATAGGACGGCACGGGGTCCGCAATCTTAGCTTTCAAGATGAAAACCTATCGACATTATATTATAGCATCTAGAAGTAGGCTAAAGTGTTGGTTGTGAGGAGTCAGCTGCAAGGGGTTCCGGGACTACAGGCTTGGGTGTATGCAGTACAAGGTTCCCTAGACGAGGAGGCGTCGCCCGACTAATGAACTCCATTTTCGTTGGCAGTTTGTCGGCCGCCTGCCGCAAGGCTGCAAGGCAAAGTCAGCCAAGCACTCTGATATCGGCGGGAAGCGTACCATCTCTAGCAAGTTCCTCTCGGATGGGCGACCCTCCAATCTCGAAGATAACCCGCCCTTTCGGTACCCTGCAACCAACCATAAGCTCAAGTTCGCGCACGATCGACGCACGAATTACCGCGTAGCCCAGAACTCGAACGTCCCCTTGCCCTTGCCCATACGCGTTTCGTTTCCCTGTTGGGGTCATCAGCAAACCGCGTAGCGTAGCACCGAGTATGAAAGAAAGTGACCTTGATGCAACTGGAATATCCGGGAACACGCGCAAGTACACTTTGGCTCCCTTGATGACCTTTATTTTCCTCTTGATGACTTCCTCAGCAGTTGTGAGCTGCTTTTTGCGCTCAGCCTGACGCCGTTGCCCTTGATCCTGATCCCCCATTCGCCGTACGCGAGCGTCGTGCCTTTCGTCGAGCCTCCAATAGGTATGGGTATCCGGCCTTTATGGCGCTTGATGTGTTTGACTTGACGCGGAGCCAGCTGATGGCGTTTGCCGAGAAAACATGTTCAAGAACCCTCCATGGCCTTGGGTGTGCCCAAAGTTCTTCACGAAGTGCAGAGATTGGGAGAGTAGGGAGAGCATCACTTCAGAAGCAACGTCTCGCCCGTTCAATCCATTCCGCTGAGTTCTCACGGTCTCGGTCAGCTGACTTGTAATTACAGTGACTCCATTATAGCCACTCAATGCTGAACAGAACTCATTTCTACTCTTGAAATCAAAAATTATAGGCGATGTTCAAGCGAGCGGGTGAGTTACTTGCTTCTGAACCTCCCGCCTAATACAATGACTGCCCTGAAGATCAACAGGTTCGCCATCCAAAGGTCTGCCCACATGTGCTGGGGGTCCACAGCAAAGTGAGATGTGAGTATCACTGGTAGAATCATGCTGTCAGCTTTGTGAACATTTTTCAGCAAAATGACTCCAAGAACAGCTTGCAGCACTGGCGGGGATGTGCAAATAACCAAACTTCAAGATCACATTGCTGAGCAGATGGAGGGGGAGTTTAGCATTGTTGGTGTTGAGGAATTCATCTTGCATTATCTGCCATTTAAGCCCATTAAAGACAGCATTGATAAAATGGTAAAATTCCTTTCCGATGCAAAAAGGGATGTCTTGATTGAAGTAGGTGGAAAGCTCTGTTTCAATGATTTCCTGGACCTCCCTTCACATGATGTTGGGACAGAAACTCGCTTATATGAACCCCTCGATACAATCTCCAGTGCTATAGCTTCTGGGCCTGTTGAGGGTCAGAAGTGCAACAAATTCAACTTCTGTGTTTGCCTCAACACCATCATTGAGTCTCAAATTGCTGGCTCGGACAACAAGGTCAACAGATGCTTTACCTCAGAGGATGCGGAGAGCAAGAGGTTAGATACCTCTTGTCTTGCATGTATCCTCAAATACAGGTTGAGCTTCTTGCAGAAGGTTGAGGTATGTCTTATCTAAGTGGAGGGGCCCCAAAGGGGTGGAACACTCAAGAAGGATGAGACAAGAGCTGAGAGGTCCAAATGTATGGATTGGAGTATATACATGAAGATAGGGAAACAAAGAAGGAAGTAAGTATGTGAATGTCAGGGTCACATGTCAGAGTCCGATCCTCACCCCCTTAGGGGTCCCCCCCCCCCTTACACCCCTTTCGGATACTCGGACCTTCGGAATACCTCGGGCTCCGCCCTCAAGGCTAATGCATGGTGCGCAGTACTATGATTACTTTGTTACATGTTTCAGGTACATGTGTACTTACATACTAGCCTCACTACATACATGTGTTAGTTAGTATTTATAGTAGCCCTAGTACAACATGTATTCTACACTTTGAATCTTAGTTCCTTTTCGACACTTGCTCAACTCTTGTCTTCACTGCGGGCTCCTCCGCGGAGCCTGCCTCTCCCCATGCTCTCTCCGAAATCGGGACACTGCAGGGCTAGGAGGGCGCAGCATCAAAGCTGAAGCCAAGTCCCGTACGCTCCTCTCGTCCGCGCTCCCCGCGCATTCCCGCGCCCCCTAAACAGACGAGTCAGGAGGCCCCGCGATACGGTCCTTAACATCACACTTATATACACACATGTGAGTCACATGTTCATGGATAGGGGAAAGGGGTCAGGGGAAAGAGTAGTAAGTGGAGGAGCTTACACTAAGCTTGTTTCAACTTGATTCAAGTGACCTTGTAGAACAACAAGCAAGCCCTGTCAGCAAGTGTCCAGATCATGAATGACAATGTCTGTTGCATGTTCACATATGGTATAGGTTCCACTGCTGCTGTGGTATTGGTCTCTTGTCTGACCAGCAGTAGATTACCATTATCCAAGACAGCGTTACTCTATGATACCATTCTCAGTTGCACTTGATGATTTCAAAACCCTTTAGTTTTGTAGAAGTTGGTTATATCTTCCCATGCAGTACACAGGCTGACTCTATGTTGCAGGACCTGTGACTCCTGATCGAAGTGTTCATGACCTTCCTGTTTGCCATGGAGGAGGAGCTGGGCTATGACCCAATGGTCACTTGAGATGGCAAAGGGGACTATATATACAGAATCCCCTCTACCAAACAGGGACAACAATGCGACTGTTTTCTTCCACACTACTGGTTCTATCACTGAATATCATTTGAACAATATCATTGGCCATATGGCTTGGATGTTGAATGCAACTTGAGTGGCACTGTGCTATTGCCCAGTGGGCCTTCCTGTGTATTGAAGGATGTATGGCTGGAGGATTCAGCCCTTACTGAGTTGCAGATTCAGTCACTGATCTTTGAGGATATCAAGAGGTTCTTTGGTGACAAACAAGATGAGTGCTATCTTGCCTTTGAGGAGTTGCAGCCTTTAATCAGTGAACTAGAACAGAATGACAGAATGACAGTTACAAGAAGTATTTTATCACAATTGTGATGGATTATGAAGGCAAGTGGACCAAACCACACTCTTCCAATTTGCAAAGAAAGTGCAGGCTATTCTCCACTGTTGAGCCAATAGTGCTTCCAACAATGTCAAATCAAGGTGGTAGTGGCACTCCCTGCCTGACTGAAAGCAAGATCACCTTCAATGAAGGTCCTTGCAAATTTGCACTGAGGAAGCAATATTGGGTTATCTTTGGAGAAGTATGTGAGGCTGTTGGTGACCTTGGAACTGTATGTGAGGTTGCAGACATCCTCAGCCAGGCAATTGTTGGTGGGTTGCCTTCATTGTTTTTGGACAAGGTCTCATTCTGGCTTCCTGCACTGCACCTGATGTACTGCACTGGATGGGTTCATAGAGATATTAGTTCCAGCAACATTCTGGCTCATTGCTACAGCTCATCAAGTCCATGGCAAGCAAAAATGTCTAACCTGGAGTATGCAAGGCAGTTCTCTGATCCAGACCACAACATGGGGGGTGATCCTAAAACTGTGAGCTTTCTTTCTTCACAGCATTACCCCTCTGCTTATAGCAAACTTGATAGGGTACACCCTACTTCATGCCTCATGAAATTCTCACTTCTTTGTACATTCCAAATGTGAATGAAATGCCTGATTTCGATTAAGCTATTCCCTCTAATAACCCTGAGTATGGACATGTGGTGGTGTACAATTTTCAGCATGACATAGAGTCTGTCTGGTGGATCCTCCTTTGGTCAGCTACGTCTCAAGTATCCCACCCACCGTCAATTGCATGGAGCAGAGATATCTTCCAGAATGCCATGACACCCTCTTAGGCCAGATTAGATTGCTTGCTTTGTCAATCACTTCCACCCTCAAGGCTGGTTTACACCCATCACTTCAGAGTTTATCACCCCCCTAGAAGTTCTGCACACAAATATATATGCAGAGTACATAGAGCACTGGGATGCCCATGCCATGTCTGACCATACATCATATATTCACATTCATCGTATCTTTGATGCCTTCACAACATGCACAGTTTGATAGTGGTTAAATACTTATGGCGAAAGTAGGGTAGAAGTATTCTAACTATTTCCACCATACTTTAGTCAAAAGTATTAAATAAAGTATTGTTAACTCACTTTCAATACTTCTAAGTCAAGTATCTTTGAATTAGCAAATTAGTATCAAACCGTGAGAGAAATGATAGCTTATCAATAGGTTCATCAATATTTTTACCAAAGTTTGCCACTCAATATTGTTGAAGTATTAAATGTGCAGAACTTGATACTTTGCCATTGAAAGTATGTTTCAACTATTGAACTGAACAATCTTAAGGCCTGAGAAGAGGGGTAGTTATGATACATGCATGATACTTTGCACAGAAAGTAGGAAATAAGTATGAAATGTTTGATACTTTCCACCGGTACCAAAAGTATCAAATCAGGACAAAGTATTAAATGAGAAAGTATCAAATCAGGGAAAGTATTGAACCAACCAGGTCTAGGGCAGGCATGAGTGAGCAGACCGACCCGACCTGCATTGTCAGTTAGTCCGCTCACGTCAGTCGGTCTGCACCCGAACCTGCATTTACAGGCATTTGCAGTTGCACTCGCATATGTGTTTGCATTCACGTCTGTCTCATCAATTGTGAGTGTGACTGCAAACACCTGTAAATGTGGATGCGGGTGCAAATGCAGATGCAAATGCAACTGCAAATGCCTATAAATACGGATGCAAATGCAAATGCAGATGCAAATGCAACTGCAAATGCCTATAAATACGGATGCAAATGCAAATGCAGATGCCTGTAAATGCAGATGCGGGTGCAAATGCAGATGCAAATGTAACTGCAAATGCCTGTAAATGCAGATACAAATGCAAATGCCTGTAAATGCAGGTGCGAGCGCATTTACCTGCAGCTGCATATATGGGCATTCACAGTTGCATTTGCACCTGCACTCGCACCTGCACTCACACCTGCATTTGCATTTGAACTCGCATCCACATTTACAGGTGTTCGCAGTTGCACTCACAATCAATGAGAATGCAAATGCAGGTGCGAGTGCAACTGCGAATGCCCGTGTTGGGGGAATGTTGATGAGGGTTTTGTCCATGAAGGTCTTGACCTTGTTTTTACGAGTTTTTTTCCGAAGCAGGGGCATCCAGGATGGGTTAGCCAAGATACATACAAACGACGGCATTGAGTAGAATTTCAACCACAATTACTTTGCCATATTCATTGAGCTGGTTGATCCTACATACGTCAGTCCGACAGTCTGCATCTGCAGTCGCGGGATCCCGCACTTGCACATTGGTCAGTCTGCATTTGCAATTGCCCTGCATTCACAATCGCAATTGCACCTGCATTTACATTAGTTAGTCCGCATTTTCACCTGCATTCACACCACTTGGTCTGGATTTGCAATCATGCTGGCATTCACATCACTGGTTGGTCTGCACTTGCACCTGCATTTATGCATTTGCACAAGTTTGCGTTCACATCAGTCGGACTGCATCTGCAGTCTGCTGGCATGCAAGTGCAACCGACTGACGTGAATGCCAGCGTGATTGTGAATTTGCAAACCTGCATTCACGTCGGTCGGTCTGTATTTGCAGTTGCATTTGCACCTGCGTTCACATCAGTCAAACTGCAAGTGATTGGTCTGCATCTGCAGTTGCATTTGCAGTCACAATCGCACCTGTGTTCACATCAGTCAGACTGCATTCGCAGCCAATGCAGATGCAAGTGCTAGTGCAAATGCAGACCGACTGATGTGAATTTGCAAATGCAGGGCAATGCGAATCCAGACCGACCGATGTGAATGCCAGTGTGATTGCAAATCCAGACTGACCGATGTGAATGCCAGTGTGATTGCAAATCCAGACCAACTAACGTGAATGCAGGCTTGTGAAATTCACGTCAGTCAGTCTGCATTTGCACTTGCGCTTGCATCTGCATTGACTGACAATGATGGTCAGTCTACTCACTCATGCCTGCCCTAGACCTGGTTGGTTCAATACTTTCCCTGATTTGATACTTTCTCATTTAATACTTTGTCCTGATTTGATACTTTTGATACTGGTGGAAAGTATCAAACATTTCATACTTATTTCCTACTTTCTGTGCAAAGTATCATGCATGTATCATAACTACCCCTCTTCTCAGGCCTTAAGATTGTTCAGTTCAATAGTTGAAACATACTTTCAATGGCAAAGTATCAAGTTCTGCACATTTAATACTTCAACAATATTGAGTGGCAAACTTTGGTAAAAATATTGATGAACCTATTGATGAGCTATCATTTCTCTCACGGTTTGATACTAATTTGCTAATTCAAAGATACTTGACTTAGAAGTATTGAAAGTGAGTTAACAATACTTTATTTAATACTTTTGACTAAAGTATGGTGGAAATAGTTAGAATACTTCTACCCTACTTTCGCCATAAGTATTTAACCACTATCAAACCGTGCATGTTGTGCTTCTTCCATGCAATCAGATGGACTGGGGCAACCTGGGGGGCACTGTTTTTGTGGCTCACCATCAGTCTGTCATCACCAACAACATTTCTAACCCAAGTCAACACAAACGGACAGCACCACATGACAATTCGGACTATGTGCCAAAAGCCTCTGAGTCTGAGCAGGAATCAACAGATGAGGAGTTGGTGCAAAGGAAGAAGCCTAGGGCTGTGAAGACATCATCTTGAGGGAAGAAATAGGTGTGTCACAATCTTTTTAAAGAAACTTTCAACTGTAGTACTGTTTTAGACTTCATTTTCGTGCATCTGTGCGATCTACATGCAATGAATTGAAATTTACCATTTTTTAACACTTGCTACAATAGTTAGTTAGCTAGCTCGATGGATACAAGTCACTCTGGTTTTAGGAGCCTTGGCCCTTTGAATTGCCAGCCTGCCAGTGAGTTGCCAAGCACAAATATTCATTATCCTTGTAGCTCTGAAGTACAAAATACAAAATATAACATGAACATGTGACTAGACAAGCTAACTGTAGGTGCCAACCTAAAGTCAAATCAGAGTTTGGCATTGAGTGCAAACCACAGCCAAAAGACGATGGCCAACTTTATGGCAGACCACCAAGCGAGCAAGTGAGTTAATTACTTTTACATTGATATCTCATTCCACACAATAATCTAGGACAAGAGCACCAAGTTGTTAAGGACCATATTGAGGGGCCTCCTGGCTTGTCCGTTTAGGGGGTATGGGAATGCGCAGAGAGCATGGGAGCGTGGATGAGAGGAGCATACAGGACTCAGCTTCAGCTTTGATGCTGCACCCTCCTAGCCCTGCGGTGTCCCGATTTCGGAGAGAGCAAGGTGAGAGGCGGGCTCTGTGAAGGAGCACACAGCAAAGACAAGAGAGGACCAAGTGGCAAAAGGGAACTAAGATTCAAAGTGAAGAGTACATGTGTACTAGTGCTACTATAAATACTAACTAACACATGTATGTAGTGAGGCTAGTATGTAAGTACACATGTACATGAAACATGTAACAAAGTAATCCTAGTACTGTGCACCATGCATAAGCCTCGAGGGCAGAGCCCGAGGGATTCTGAAGGTCCGAGTATCCGAAAGGGGCGTAGGGGGGGACCCCTAAGGGGGTGAGGATTGGACTCTGACAGTACCTCCCCCTTATGGCCGATTCCCAAGAGGCCCACAAGGGTCAAGGTTGTAGGAGCCACGGATGCATGGGTGCGCGTGGAGCGAAGGGCGAAAGGAGTGAATGTTGAAGGAGTATGGACAGGGGAGTGAATGAACATGAGTTGGCACAAAAGGACGGAGCCCAAGGGAGGCGCAGAGCCTAAAAGAAATCCAAACGAAGGTGCAGCACTGACAAGTGCAAGTCATGTACAAAAACATGAATTTCCATGGAAAAATGCGGAGTCCGTAGGTCGAAAAAACTCCGAGGAGTGCGAAGTGGTGAGTAGCCAGCATAGTGTGCGCGGATTCTGTGCCTGGAGCACAGGAAAATTCTGAGAAAATGTGCGGACAAAAGGAGATGAAAAAGTCAGATGCTACCCAAAGTGATGCGGAAGCGGAATGGAAGAGGGCAAAGTTTTCAAGTTGGTGAGGACGAAAGGGAGTGGGGAGCCCGTGCATGGCCGCGCTTACCTGCGGAAATGCAAGGAAATGCGTGGAAAATGCTTGAACGAACAAGAACCCAGTACCACCTAAGTAGTACCCATATCTTGAAGTTTGTGAGGGGAAGGAGTGGGGGATCAAGAGTATGGCAGAGGCGAGGGTGAAAGGGCAAGGGGAGTGCACGCGTATCCGTGCCGGAGTGCAGGACGAAACCTGCGGAGCGTGCAGAACACTTAAACGAACAAAAAGCCCAATACTACCCAGCATAGCACATATCTTGAAGTTGGAGGGAGAGGAGGGGAAAGTGACAAGGCCAAGAGGTCGAAGATGGAAGGGAGAGGAATGCCCGCGTGTATCCGTGCTTCGGCTGTGGAAAAATCTACGGAAATGCATGGAAAACGCTTGAACGAACACAAGACCTATAACCTATAACCAACATAAGACAAAATCTTGAGGCCTATAGAAGGAGATGTAACAGTGGGAAAAATCCAAAACAGCGCAGGTAGGAGGATGGGTATTGTCCGCGCGGATCCGCGCAGGTCGCGTGGGAAAATTCCTCGCAGGAGCGCGGAGGCACTTGAACGAACAACAGTCCAAGCCTCCATAGTAGAACTGAAATGAAAAGGGAATAGTGGGTGCGCGGGGGGCGGGGACTCTGAGGGAAGCGTGGCACATCTCGGAGGGGAAGAGGAGCACAGGTTTCCGTGCTGGAACCGTGGGAAAACCCATGGAAACGCGCGGAGGGATGAGGGGTGAAGGAAGGGACAAAAACTAAGCATACAGCCCAGCGAAAAGGAGTGGACGAAATTTCTGAGGGGGCCTCGGAGCGTAGGGGTGCATGGGTGCGCCGGAGTGCCATGGTGGTATGCCATGTGACAGGGTTGCGTGGGGAGCGAGCTCTCATAGGTCAAACTAGAGGTCAAACTTGAGTTCAAAATGCGAAGTATTTGCTTAACCTGCACAATCAACAGATTGTAATAGTGGGAAGTCAAATGGTGCTCTCAAAGTCAAAGGGTGGCCACAGTCAAGGGGGTCAAGAGGTCAAAGGTGGATTTCCAAGGAGGTGTGCAGAGGCAAGGGGTGAGCGGAAATCTGGGAAGGGGTGAGACGAAAGGCGGAATCAAAGTGGGGGACAGAAAGGGACATGATGACGAATGAGTGATGGGCCACGGGAGCGGAGTGGTGAGGTGTGGAGGTCATATCCTGACTAGGAGCAGGACCCGGGGGGCCCACGGAGCATGAGATCTGAGGTCATGACGAATTAGTGCAGGGTGTGGAGTGTTACTTTGAATCTACTGTTAAGGACCATATCAAGGGGCCTCCTGGCTCGTCCGTTTAGGGGGCATGGGAATGCGCAGGGAGCGCGGGAGCACGGACACGCGGATGAGAGGAGCATACAGGACTCGGCTTCAGCTTTTGATGCTGCACCCTCCTAGCCCTGCAGTGTCCCGATTTTGAAGAGAGCATGGGGAGAGGTGGGCTCCACAGAGAAGCCCGCAGTGAAGGCAAGAGTGAACAAAGTGTCGAAGAGGAACTAAGATTCAAAGTGAAGAATACATGTGTACTAGTGCTACTATAAATACTAACTAACACATGTATGTGGTGAGGCTAGTATGTAAGTACACATGTACATGAAACATGTAACAAAGTAATCCTAGTACTGTGCACCATGCATAAGCCTTGAGGGCAGAGCCCGAGGGATTCCGAAGGTCTGAGTATCCGAAAGGGGTGTAGGGGGGACCCATAAGGGGGTGAGGATCGGACCCTGACACAAGTCTGCTGTCCAAGGGTCCATCCCAATGCAAGATGTGAGTACATACCATCAATGGCCATAACGTGCTGTCATTGTCAGCTTAACCAACTTCAGCCATGGTGGAAATGAAGAAATAACCAACTTACATGAAGAAATATCTGAACACATGGAAGGAGAGTTTTGCATCGTCAAGGTCAAGGAGTTTATCTCACATTATCTACCATTTGAGCCCACCTGCACTGATGTTGAGGATATGGTGCAATTGCCTTCCAATGGGACAAAGGGTGTCTTGGTCCAAGTGGATGGAGGGTTGAAACATCAAAATGTTCAAGTCCAACAATTGAACTGGCCATTCAAATCAAGAAAGATTATGCAATTGCAGACAGGGGGACATCAGCACCTGTCACCAGTTTTCAAGTCTCTCAATCAATGCATCTTCGCCACTGTGATTTTTGCTCAGTTCACCTTACCTAATTGATGTGCCTACTTTACGCTTACAATCCCAGTCAAACTAAGTCACTTTAAGTTTGCTTTTCACTGACTTAGATTTATTGTGACCTTTTGCACAAGATCAAAAGAGGAAGGTGCCAGAATTTTTACATCAAAAGTACAGAAACTGATGAATTCCATCAAAAAAATGGACTAACATGGACTTTACACTGACTTAGGTAAAATACTGAGGGCGATACTAGACCTCCTATACCACTTACAAGTGGGCTCACTGGCTGCGAGATGTATTGACAGATTTCCCCATGGAAAGGGTATGAATGCTGTTAATTGTTAAGAGCCACACTCGCAGGGGGCTCGGAACTATGCAGACCTGCGGGTTGTGCAGTTCCTTGTAGAGCCGCAGGGGGAAAATGAGGGAGCGAGGACATACAGGCTTGGCTTCAGCTACTGGCTGCACCTCCCACACTCTTGCGTGCCCTGTATTTCAAGGATGAGTCCTACACAGGTACTGAGGGTATGAGCAGAGGTGAAGGGGGAGAGACGTGAACCTCAGTGAAGAGGTGAGGAGCGAGTGCAGAGAAGGAACTAATATTTGAACTAAGGTAACTGTATGTATGGTACAGGACTATATACTTAAGGAACACACAGTGTCTACATATTCACGAAACAGCAAGGAGTCTGGTGGTAATAACTACAGCGAGCTCGAATATGTACAGAGTCTGTAATTCGAGGAGTCCAAGCAGCTGCGTGTATGCACAGCCCAAGTCCATAGCCAGAATGCACGTGAACATGCCCCTAGGGGCCTCCTGGATGCGCCTATAACAGTACCTCCCTTTTTAGGCTGAGACCCATAGAGGCCTATGTGCTCATGACACATATGAGATCATGATGATGTGGTCTGTGCGCCATGAGGGTCTGTGGTGAGTTACCCTCTGCACGCACGTGAGCGGGAGAAGCGCAGAGATGAAGTGGGTCAGGAGTATAAAGGGAGAATGGGGCTGTGGGGGGAACAAGGCAACAATGGCACCAAACAACAAACGGGCCTGCGAATCCACCAACCACAATGACAAAAACATTGAGCAGCAGCAATGTGAGGAGAAGCGGGAGTGGGAGGACAAAACTGTCATGGAGTCCAATGCCCAGCTGGGGAAGAAGGCCTGTATTTGTCAGCAGGAGAAGTTGAGGGCACAGAAGGCCGCGGAGGATGCACGTGTGCAGGCAGCAGTCACACACTACATTGTGACATGGGGGCAGGGCAGCGAGAACGAGGACAACACCGCCAAGGAGGCAACTAGCGCAGTTGTGGAGAGTAGCACAGGCCCTGGGACGAGGGAGAGGGCGAAGGCGAAGGACACAGAGAAGGAGTTGGAGCCCAAGTGGCTGCTGTGAGAGGTGCTGTGTCCTGGGTGCGTGCAGTGCGACTCTGAGTGTCACATGTGGCTGTAAGTGAAATCCACATTACTGTTTTTTTTTCTTCTACTAATCCCCTTATCAGCATCAAAGGGGCCAGGATATGCTGGGAGTGCAAGCAGAGGCATGTCTGTTGCAGGAACGGCAGAGGCGTGGCGTGCGATACCCGTGGTGAGCCCGGAGCCGTCTGTGGCATCTGCACTGGGCGAATTGGCGGCACAGGTGTTCGACTTGTCTGTCAGTAGCCTCCGTGGGTTGGAGGCCCTTGTCCAGCTCAAAGTGAAGGTCAACACGTTGATGCATGCAGTGCATTGGATCGGGAACGTTGTTAAGAACTGTATTGTGGGGCCTCCTGACTTGTCCGTTTAGGGGGCACAGGAATGCACAGGGAGCGCAGGAATGCGCAGGGAGCGCGGGAGCGCGGATGTGCAGACAAGATGAGCATACAGGACTTGGCTTCAGCTTTTGATGCTGTGCCCTCCTAGCCCTGTGGTGTTCTGATTTTGGAGAGAGCATGGGGAGAGGTGGGCTCCACAGAGGAGCCCGCAGTGAAGGCAAGAGTGAACAAAGTGTCGAAGAGAAACTAATATTCAAAGTGAAGAATACATGTGTACTAGTGCTACTATAAATACTAACTAACACATGTATGTAGTGAGGCTAGTATGTAAGTACACATGTACATGAAACATGTAACAAAGTAATCCTAGTACTGTGCACCATGCATAAGCCTCGAGGGCAGAGCCCGAGGGATTCTGAAGGTCCGAGTATCCAAAAGGGGCATAGGGGGGCCCCTAAGGGGGTGAGGATCAGACCTTGACAGACATGATGGGGGTGCCAGAGGACTTGGCCACACGGGAGCATGAGCAGAAGATGGCCTAGGCCAAGTTGCTGGAGAAAATGGTGCTAGCGGGTGAGGATGGTGTGGAGGATGGGATGGAGGTTGATGGGGCAAAGCCACCATCAACAAGTGAGATGGATGACAAAGAAGAGGAGACAAAGGATAGAAAGGAGAAAGAAAAGGTGGTGGAAGAGAGTGACAAGGAGAAGCACGGCGACAAGGAGGAGGATAGTGAGGAGGAGCGAGCATGGAAGCCTCATTGTGCCGTGAAGGAAAAAATGAAAAAAGTATTACTTATATCTACAGTTGCTTTTTTTTTTGTTTTTCTACTTATTGTTTGTTTGTTTTTTATTTATTTATATAATCTAAGTGTCAGACTCGTTTAGGAGAACATGGAAGAAACGTGAGTAGAAGTAAGTAAGAGAAGGGATGGTGTGTGAAGCGAGGAAGGAGGAAAAAAAGTGTTGTGATGAAGCGCAGGTTGTGGTGAGTATTGGCAGTGGTGCACAGTCATGCACGGCTTAGGGAAACGAGTAATAAGTAGAAGCACGGGTGACGCGGAAAAGAGAAAACAGGGAAATTGAGATGAAGGACCGCTATGCAGGTCTGGGTTTGTCAGGATAGCACAAGTGAAACTCTGCAACGAGTTCTTGCACGTTTCCAAGTTCATTCGCAGAGAGCCACGAGAATTCTTCATCAGTGTGCTCATAGCCAAGCCATCGAACATAGTATTGGAGCTTTACTTTTCATCAACAGTTGATTTTTGAGTCTACAATTTCAGCTATTTCAAATTTGTCATTACCATCAACTTCAATGGGAGGAGGGGGGAATTGAACACAATCAGGGATAGTGTTAGGCGTCTCAGGTTCAAGCATGGAGACATGGAATACGGGGTGGACCCTGCAGAGATTTTCCAGGAGACAGATAGTGAATGACAAGGGTCCGGCTTGGTGAATGATTTCGAACAGACTGAGGAATTTCTCCATGAGTTTGTGCGAGGGGCGAGTGGTACAGAAGAATTTGGCCTTGATGAAAACCTTTTCACCAACCTTGAAGTCTGGCACAGGGGCGTGGCGGCAATCAGCTGGTTCTTGATAACAGGCTTGCACCTCGGTCATTGCAATACACAGCTCTTTGTGAAGCTCATCGAGGTTGGTTATGAAGGTCTGCATGTGGGCCAAGGCAGGGTCGAGGTTGGGGTTAAGGAAGAGGTTAGGGTGGTAGCCTTTGTTTGCGAAGAACGGGGATACTCCAGTAGTAACACTAGGAGCATTGTTGAATGTGAACTCAGCGAGGGGCAAGAGGTCAGCCCAGTTATCCTGTTGATAATTGCAATAAACACGTAATTATTGCTTGAGGGTCTGGTTAGTATGCTCCGTTTGTCCATCACCTTCAGGATGATATCCTAACATGAAGTGGAGTTTCATGTCTAACCCTTTTTCTAATGAGCAGAAAAAGTGAGAGACAAATTCGGAGCCGCAGTCAGACGTGACGTGCATGGGGACTCTGTGTTTAGAGAAGACATGAATAACGAATAACTTAGCTAGACCTTCTGAAGTGATGGTATTGTGGCATGGGATGAAAATTCCTTGCTTGGATAGATGATCCATTACAACGAGAATGGAGTCATAACCGAGGGATGGCAGAAGTTTCTCGATGAAATCCATGGTCCCAAGGTCAAATGGGGACAGGGAGTTGTTGTAGCTTGCCATAGGGTTTGTGGTGCTGGGGCTTGCTACACATGTGTCTGTCATGTGATGCATAGGGATGAGAGAAAAGGAAAAGAAAGTTGAACCATAACAAATCTACTAGGTGCTTGGAAATATAGAATGTCTTTGTCTTTGAGTATGACTCCATCAATGAGATGGTTGGTGCCTTCAGCATCTGTGGAAAGGTAGCCTTGGGCATTGTAAATAGCCCAGCCAACATAGCATAGCCATTTGTGTGGTGATAGGGATAAAGGCAGAATGTTTTGCAAAGGTATCTTGAGCTCTAGACAATCTGTTGGGGGGTCTGAAAGACTGGGGATGAATACAGTGACTATGGAGTATACCACAAATGAGTGTGGCCTCCACATATTTCACCATTATAGCCATTTGCAAATATTACATTTCTATTACCCAGAGAGGAAGACACATCAGTACTTGTGTAAATGGGCCACTGCTTGTGCATGGCAGTTACAGGTTCCAGGTTTGCTAAAGAGATGTACTGTACTATTCTGATCAAGTGTTCAGTGTTCACACGGAATGAATGGCCAGACATATGAAACATAGAGTAGTAAAAGGAAGGAAGAGATGACTGTGACTGTGGCATCAATTCAGTTACTGAGCATTGATTTAATTACAAGTTAAGATTACAGTTGAGGACATCAGGCCCATGATGCTCAACACAACCAAGACAGTTGGAAACCCAAGTATGGGAAACACTGAGAATCAGACAAGGGTTGAAAGGACCAAGTTCTGGTTGTTGTGGTAGCTACATACAAGCATGTCATTCATACAAGTAGCAAGTTCAGTATATATACTAATCCATGGATCATGTGATCTCCTGATAGGAGAAAGGGGTAAGTATACTTACAACAGTATGCTGTATAATGAGAAATTGAGTTTCTCATCATCACAATGAAAATATTTCCAAAGATCACCTCAAGTTGGTGGCATTGTTGGTTGATATTCATATGCAATTCTTTTTTTGCAACCAATTTTTGTAGCATAGGATATAGCCTCAAAGAGTCATGATGGTGGCAAGGGAGTACCTTTCCCCTTATATGACCAGTTCTTTTGAGTCTTTCTTGAAGCATGGAGATATCTTAATGTTGTGATGTATAGCCAGGTGCCAGCATAGTTCACCAAAGTAGGCTTCTGGAGCCTTTTGTGGAGATCCTTTATGGCATCAAGAATTGCAAATCCTACTATCTGGGGTCATCCTTGGATTGGAAAAGGTGGTGGGGTAACTCATCAAAGAACCATTGCCATTGCCAGACTTGTTGCTGAAACACCAAGGATGTGGTAAACATCAGCACAACTTCATCTTGCTGATAGAAGGATATTATATACAAACAGTTTACAACCCAAAATGTTCATTTTTGTTAGGGCGACACTAGTCCAGGACTAACGTGGCTCCTACAAGAATACTAAAACCAAAGATAAAAGAAATGGAAAGGATAGCTGGGTTGACTTAGTCTGACACTAGTTGAACTAGCGGAAATCCCAAGAGAACGAGCTGTCGTCTCTGGGTGTTGGATTGGTAAATATATACTACTATACATGCGATATCCTCATGTACTACTACACACCGTAACCAGCCAGCGTTCCATGGAAAGCGCACCGTTTGTGCATGGCGTCTTGTCATGGCTGCGGGTTGACTGCGGACATGTGGTTTCGGTGTGGTTCTTACTAAGGCTGTCGTAATAGATATGTAATGCTAATTAGTAAAGGGACACGTCATTGGGCACATGTGTATACGTGTCGTGACTGATAAGATAAGGAAAGATAAGGGAAATTGAAGAAGAAGAAAATATCGAACCATAACATCACCCCCTCCTTAGAACTCGTCTACTCCGTTGACGAGTCCATTTCCTCAATAGACGCATGGCTGACGTCAATCAAGGCGCCTTTTTCTCTTCCTGGTCCGCTCATCGTCGCGTTTTGTTTGTTTTGGCTCTCCTTCTGGCCACCTTGGTTGTGGGAGGCTATATTTTCGTTACCGTCTGGTACCTCCGGTTCGTAAATTTTGGTGTTGGTAACGAACATTGGCTCGGTATAGAGATTTTTTGGGCCTAAAGCCAACGCGATCGAATGCCGCGACCAAGATCCTTCTGGGGGGCAGCTGCGTGTTTCGAGTGGAATGCCCGTATTCGCTCCGGTGCGTTTTTTAGGCTTGCCTCGGGCTCCCAGGAGTCGTGTTCTACTGTATAACCCTTCCATCTGACCAAATACTCCAGCCATCCCCTCCGCAATCGACTGTCTAGGATTTCCTCGACTTCATATTCCTTTTCTCCCTGTATTTGTACTGGGGGTGGTGGCGGCATCTGTTGTCCAGGGATTGTAGGAGTATTGGCTTTTTTCGGTGCGATGAGTCGAGATGGTGGGGTGGATAGACAAATTTTGAGGGAGTTTTAGGGTTATTGCGTTCTTCGTCGGCACCGCTATCACTTCATATGGCCGATTTTCTTTCGTTCCAATTTGCGTGAGGGTCGGGTTGTGGTTAAGTTGTCTGTGAAAATAAAAGCCTTGTCCCCCACTTTGTACTTGGGCATCTCTCCTACTCGCCGGTCCGCGTATTTCTTCATCTCTTCTCCTGCCTTTACCAGGGCTGACCTCGCTTCTTCCCAAGTTTGGGTCATCCGTTTGGCAAAGTCGTCTACCGCTTCTACCTTCGACTGCTTCCGGGGTTCCGTTCCCATTCGTGGGTGTCGGCCATAATTTAGGAAGAATGGGCTCTGCCTGGAGCTTGTTTGGGTTTTATTATTAAGGGAGAACTCGCAAATGGCCAGCCATTCAGCCCAGTCGTCCTGCCTGTGGTTGATGAACATTCGTAGATAAGTTTCGACTTCTCGATTAACTCGTTCAGTCTGTCCATCGGTTTGCGGGTGGAACACAGTCGACAACCGGGTTTGAATCCCCAATAACTTATTTAGCTCCTGCATCACCTGTGATGCGAACTGAGGTCCTTGATCCAATATGACGGTGTTAGGTAGGCCGAAGTCCTTCCAGACGTGGTCCCGGTACAGCTTGGCCAGTCCCAGTGATGACAGTTCTTCGGTGGTGGGGATTAGGCGAACCATTTTTGTGAAGCAGTCCACTACTACTAGAATCACATCGTAACCTTGCGATTTTGGGAGCTTGGTGATGAAGTCTGCCGAGATATCGGTCCAGGGCTCCGAAGGAATTGGGTTAGGTTGAAGCTTCCCTTGTGGCTGGTGCGAATAGGCTTTACTTCGTTGGCACTGATCACACCCTTTGACGTATTCTGCCACAAATCTGTTCATTCCTGGCCACCAGTAGTTTCGCGAGACCAGCTCAATGGTTTTCCACCTTCCTGGGTGTCCTGCTACTGCTGAATCATGATGTAGTTTTACGATTTCCCTCCTCAAGTCTGTGTCCTTGGGAACGTAGACCTTTCCATGATACAGCACCAAGTCCTGTTCTTCTGACCATTCTGCCTCCCTTAACACCTTCGTGGGTGACCTTTTCAGTTCTTCCACCGCCTTCACCACTGCCTCATCGTAGTTTTTGGATTTTCTGATTTTAGACAATATCGGCGACTCTGCTCCGTCGATCAAGACATGTCCTTGCTGCATTGCCTTGATTTGAAAGTATTCCGGTTTCAAAAGTGCCATGTTATTGTCGTCCTCCCCCCTGTCAAGGTCTGGTCGTCTCGACAGGACATCTGCTTTCATGTTCAAAGCCCCTGGCTTGTGCTTAAGTACAAAGTTGAAACGGGATAAATACAGGGCCCATCGTGCTTGTCTCCTATTCAGTTTCTTGGTCGTCATGAAGTATTCCAGGTTTTTATGGTCTGACCAGATCGTGAATTGATGACGGTTCCCCTCCAGATAGTGCCTCCATGCCTCCAGGGCTCGGATGATGGCCAGCATTTCTTTGTCGTGAATGTCGTAGTTCCTTTCTGTCTCGCTCAACCCCTTAGATAAATAGGCACACGGCCTCCACTTTCCATCTTCACACAGCATCGACAGTACTGCTCCTGATGCATAATTTGAGGAATCTGCCTCGATTTTCATTTCCTTGTCGGTGTCGGGTAGGACAAGGATGGGTTCCTCTGTGAATGCCCTTTTGAGGTTCCTAAATGCTGTCTCCCTTTGTTCATCCCATACAAACTCCTCATCTTTCTTGGTCAGTTCGTGAAGGGGTTTGGCAATGGCCGCGAAGTCCTTGATGAACTGTCGGTAGTAATTGCTAAAACCTAGGAATTGCTGGACCTGCTGTACATTTTGGGGTGTGGGCCATTCCCTTACTACTTTGACCTTTGCTTCCTCCATCTGCACTTGTCCGTCCTTTACCACTACTCCTAGGAATTCTACTTCCTTCGTCTCAAAAGCACATTTCTCCGGTTTTAAATACAGATCATTATCCATCATGATCTTCAGCGCTCTGCGAACTATTTCCCTGTGCTTCTCCCTGTCATCCTTCGTGAAGATCAAGATATCATCCAAATAAATAACCACTACTCCTTCGTCGATCAATTCCTTGAAGAGTTCATTCATCATGGTTTGGAACGTTGCCGGTGAGTTGGTGAGTCCGAAAAACATGACCGTGGGTTCGAATGCTCCTCTTGGAGTGTTGAAAGCCGCTTTCCATCTGTCCTCTTCCTTGATCCTGACGTTGTGATATCCCCACCTTAGGTCCATCTTGGTGAAGAGCTTGGCTTTTGACACCTTGTCTACCAATTGGGATATCAACGGGAGTGGATATGCATTGCAGATAGTGAATTTGTTGAGGTACCGGTAATCTTGAACCAATCGTTTTTTTGCCGTCTTTCTTTTGTACAAAGAATACAGGCGAGGTCTGTGGTGATTTCGATGGTCGGATATATCCTTTCCTCAAATTCTCATCCAAAAATTCGTTGAGCTCCTTCTGTTCATCCGGTGACAAGGGGTAGACCTTGGAAGCCTTTGGTTCGAATCCAGGCATCAGTTCTATGGTATGATCCCATGGCCTTTGCACTGGCATTCGTTCCGAGTCTTGCTTTCTAAACACCTTAATGAACTCGTGATAGTAGTTAGGGACCATTTGTTCCTCCGTCTTTTTCTCGTCCTCCTTCATCTTTTCTTTATTGTGTTCTATCACGTAGTCATATTTTCCAGCTGCTCTAAGGTACATATCCCTCTCTTCCTCTTCGACTCCCATGTGGCTCTTCCACATCTTGTTGATCCGCATTCTAGCTACGATTTCATGGTACTCTCGTGTTAGATCGTTCAGGTTGTGTAGGTGTTCACTTCGGAGTCGATTCCATTGTCTCACTCCTGCAACCGAGATATCTCGAGGGTTCATTCGTCGTACTTCTTTTACTTCTTCCTCATCTTCCTCTGTTTCCACTTCTCCTGGGTATGGCTCATTTTGCTCCCATTCAGCCCACCTATTTACCCTTCGTTTGCACTCCCTTGGGCACCTAGTCATGACAACTTCTCCGGTTTTCCAGTTTACTTCTGGGTTGTGCCGCTTGAGCCAGGTTAGCCCAACAATGACGTCGACATTCCCCAGGTTTGTTACGTAAAATGTTGCCCGTTCTGCGTGCCCTTTGAAGTTCATCCTCAACTCCACCTTTTCTTCTACTCGACCGGCGTTATTGGATGTTCCATCGGTGTTTCTTATGATCGCAGGTCTTGTCAGTTTTTTGGTTTTGAGCTCATGTTTTTTGACATATGCCTGATCGATGAAGGAGTCCGATGCTCCACAATCCAACATTGCTTTTGGTTCTAGTGTTTTAAGGATGTCAAACGAGGTAATGGTAATACCAATGGGAACATAGTTTTTGTCAGACGATGTTCGGTATAGATACGCTTCTTGGGGTTCCTTATGCGTCTTTGTTTCTTTGTCTGATTTCGAAGCTGAATCCTCATTATAAATATTTATTGTTACATCGGATTCTGCTAAGGACGAGTCCGGCTCATTTGCGAGTACAGAGAAAGAATTCTTGGAACTCAGGTCGACGCCTCCTGGGTTCCTTTGGAAAAACCCTGACGGGTCAGCTCTTCCCGCCAGTATTGCAACTGCTCGTCATAGTTCATTGCCCATATATCCAGCCTCCTCTGACAATTCCAGGCGATGTGTCCCAATCCTCCACATTTGAAGCACTTAACCGGGGTTCGTTGCGTCCGGTCGACATCCATTGCGTTTGGGTCCCTCTGAGTCGGTCAGGACTGCTGTTCTGTTTGCTGTGGGGCTGGCTGCTGCGACTGCCCTTGCCCCCTTCCTTGCCATTGGCCTTGCCTCTGGCCTTGTTGTCGTTGTGGGGGCTGCCCCTGCTGGCGTCCCCGACTATGTCCCTTGTCGTAGGCCTGTACTTCACGCCACTGCCTATCGAATCGAATGGCCTCCTCACTCCAAGTTTGATAGTCGGCTGGGAGTGGGTGTAGGCCGTAGAGTCGTTTTAGTAGGCCAGGGTTCAATCCACGCTTGAATAGTTCCACCAGGGCTACGTCATTGTAACCTGTGTCTGCCCGCAGTGCTTCAAACTTCATGACGTATTCTTCTGCTGCCTCGTTTTCCTGCCTTAGGGTGGACAGTGTTGTGATTGCGGTCTCCCTTGGGTTTGGATCGCCGAACATTTTTTCTAGCTCTTCCAAAAATCTTTGGAAGCTAGATACTATTGGGTCGTATCCACCATTATTCCTCCATTCCAGGGCTCGATTGATCATTTCATTTTTCCAATTGTCAACTTTGCGTCCTTGGATGAACGAGAGGGTGTACAGGACTTTAGTGTTTTCGTTTGTAAATTGCCACTCATTGATGGCAATGTACATCCGAATTCCTCGAAGGAATGATCGGCACTTGGCTCGTTCGCCGTCAAAGATTTCGGGCTTTGCGAGCTTGGGTGCGATGGGACGGGCGGCTTCAATGGGAACAGGATTTGGAGGTGGTATTGGGGCTGGTGCGGGGGCAGGAACCGGAGTGGGTGCATGTTGGGTGCGAACGATGCTGGTGAGTTGTTCGTATCGAGCCTCCATTTGAGCGAGGCGATCCATGAGCATCATCAGCATGTTTTCCGTAGTCATAGGTGGCTGCGGGGGTTTGCTGGGGTTCTTGTGTGTTCTGGTGAGAGGGTCCATCCATGTCGCGATCCCCAATGTTGTCGAAGCTCGAGAGGCTGCTATTGGACATGGGTTACTGGTGAAGTCGGTTGGGATTACCCTGTCAATTAACGCTGAATTTCAAACTAGTGCACGCCGGCACCTGAGCAGACAACGTTAACGAGGAAGGAATTCTTCGGCAAGAATTACCCTGTCAATTGACGCTGAACTTCAAGCTAGTGCACGCCGGCACCTGAGCGGACAACGTCAACGAGGAAGGAGTTCTTCGGCAGAGGGTCACACCGATAATCTATGATTATGGGTAGTGCACCTTGTCATGATAGTCGATGACTATGGCGACGGGTTTGATGAGTGTGGGTTGTGTTGAACACAAAACACAGCGTAGAGGAAACTGGTTACTGTGGGAAAAAATGATCAAGGCCTGGGTGGCTTGTCGGTGGGAATTTCGAATGGGGTTATGTGATAGAAAAGGAGACAATGTGAAACGTATCTTGTGTCAAGGTCGGGTGGTCGTTCTTCAGGTAAGTGCTGCAGAGTAAAGATGATAGAAGTGTAGGAGGGACGTTAAGAGGGTAGCTCGTTCTTCTGTTAGGGCGACACTAGTCCAGGACTAACGTGGCTCCTACAAGAATACTAAAACCAAAGATAAAAGAAATGGAAAGGATAGCTGGGTTGACTTAGTCTGACACTAGTTGAACTAGCGGAAATCCCAAGAGAACGAGCTGTCGTCTCTGGGTGTTGGATTGGTAAATATATACTACTATACATGCGATATCCTCATGTACTACTACACACCGTAACCAGCCAGCGTTCCATGGAAAGCGCACCGTTTGTGCATGGCGTCTTGTCATGGCTGCGGGTTGACTGCGGACATGTGGTTTCGGTGTGGTTCTTACTAAGGCTGTCGTAATAGATATGTAATGCTAATTAGTAAAGGGACACGTCATCGGGCACGTGTGTATACGTGTCGTGACTGATAAGGTAAGGAAAGATAAGGGAAATTGAAGAAGAAGAAAATATCGAACCATAACAATTTTGGTCTTTGTTACTGAGACCTCAGATAGAAAATGGCTTGAAGTGTTCATTTCAGCCATTAGCTAAGAAAAACTTTAGCATTTTAAGTATTCAGCCACTGAATATACTTGATCACAACTGCCCACATATTCATTTTGAGCTTGTGTTAAGAACTGTGTCAAGGGGCCTCCTGACTTGTCCCTTGAGGGCCCTCAGTAAAGACAAGAGTTAACAAGGTGACAAAAAGGAACTAAGATTCAGAGTGGGGAATACATGTCTACTAGTGCTACTATATATACTAGCTAACATGTGCACAGAGTGAGGTTAGTAGTATGTAGATGAAACATGCAACAGATGAATCCTAAGTACTGCACACCATACATATACCTTCAGGGCAGAGCCCAAGGGTTCTGAGTGTCTCAATATGGTAACTCACATGATCTGAGAAGTTAACACACAGCGCCTATTTAATTAATTTTGATCCCGAGATCCAGATCATCGATCTACCGGCTACCGGGTAAGTCAGTATCCACCCTCTTTTGTAAGCGCCCGCGCAATCCCTCCAAGAAAAAAAAAAACGGATTCTTCCATTACGTAAACTTCATTACGGAACCCGTAAATCCGAATCGGGATTAAAACTTGTGGCGTGGGAGCAGAGAATGTGCTTACGTAAATTAGAAAAACACATCAGTCGGATGTGCCGATAACCGTTTGGCGCTTTTGACACTCCCCTTTCACGTACTGTGAACTACGATGGTGTCTCCTCCAAAACCTTGGGAACGGCCTGGCGCAGCAGCAGCAGCTTCATCTTCGGCGCTGCCTCATACTCCGGCGGCCACTTCATCTTCGCTGGCCGCTTCATCAACTCAATCACAGGCGTCCAACCCACAAATCCCAACGGTACCCGAAAGACCAGCATCGTTGCCACCTTCCGCGGGAGCAATGAATCAGTCCTCACTTCTACCTGGAGCCACTTCTGCCATGGCTTCGCCGTACTCCTCGCCGTATTCACGGTTGGGATCATATGGAACCGGATATGGAGCAGGAACTGGATACGGCGGGCTTGGTTCCTATGGCTCATCGTACGGGGGGTTAGGCTCTTACGGAGGATATGGATCGTATGGTGGAATGGGCGGAATGGGAATGGGCGGAATGGGCGGTGTCGGCGGATACAATTCATTTGGCGGGGGATATGGCGGCATGGGTGGAGGATACGGTATGCCGATGATGGGAGGTCCCCAAGGGATGGCTGTCGACCCAGTTACTGGCCAACCAATAGCCAGCCTAACTCAAACACTCGAATCGACCACACACCACACTTTCGCCCTCCTTCACTCCATTGTTCAAACCTTCTCAGGCGTCGCCCAGATGCTCGAATCGACCTTTATGGCCACCCATTCATCTTTCTTCTCCATGGTCGGCGTCATCGACCAGTTCTCTCAGCTCAGGAATGCGCTTGGCAGTGTTCTCGGTTTGTTCGGACTGGTCCGTTGGATGCGCGACCTTCTTACCGGCCGTCGGTCTGCGGGTGGCTTGAGGTCGGAGTTTCGAGACTTCGTTACTGGAAGACCTGTACCCTCCGCTGCCCCAGGATCATCGCAGCCGAACACCCCAAGACCCTCTAAAAAGCCTCTCATCATTTTCCTTCTCGCCATCTTCGGCATCCCCCTTGCGATGACCAAGCTCATTCGGATGCTATCCGAACGGGCTGCCGCCCAGGGCCAACTCATGATGCCCCACGGCGCACCGCTCCCCCCTCTAGACCCCAGCATGCTCACCTTCGCTCGGGCACTCTACCCCTTCACAGCTTCTTCGCAAGCTGAGTTGAGCTTGAAGGAGAATGAGATTGTGGCGATAATGGGCAAGCTCGATCCTCGAACTGGACAGGAAGTGGATCCTCGTATTGAACTAAGGGACGGCGACAAAGTCATCGAGGCGGATTGGTGGAAAGGCCGCACGAGAGACGGAAGAGAGGGATGGTTCCCTAGGAAATGGGCTGAAGTTCTTGAACGGAGGCAACCAGTTGCTCCGAAGATTGTCGATTCTGCCTAAGGACACTTCAGATACCTTCTCTTTAGTAGATAGATATTGATTAGTTGGTCTTAGTTCCTTCCTTCCATTCCTTTCGTTTACTCTTCTTGTTGCTTCACTTATGCTTATCTATGTAGCCCTTATGTCGACCTCTAAATTGGATCTGTGTTTGTGTGACGGTGTGTGGAGCCCTGGTTTGGATGCTAATCCACGGTCAACATAGGGGTATTATAGTACTGCGAAGCACGAGAACGTGAATGTAATAGACAAGGACTAGACAAAGGAACAAAGGACAGCTAGGCTTAGGTGGACGGAGAAGCGTCCGTTGAATCCGTTGTTTCGGCCTTAGTAATCTCCTTCGTCTCTGCGTCTAGTTCAGTGGCCTTGTCGGACTCGCTCGAGGCGGGTCCGGATGGGGCGGCCAACTCACTCTCTGGGACTGGTGGTGCTTCAGCGGAAGCTGTCGGTGCCGAAACAGCGCTCTCAACGCTGGTAGGCACATCGACAGTGGCAGGGGCGGGATCGTCGCCAGATGTTGTGTCAGCTTCGCTCGTCTCTGTTGCAGTAGTTGACAAGGACGGAGGCGCATCTTCGGAAGGGACAGACGTTTCTTGGGCAGAGGGGGACAATGTATCAGGTGGTGCTGTTGCCGATGCCTCTGTCTGGGGTGCGGGTTCGTGAGCTTCGTCGGCAGGGAGGGGCGTCATCAACGAAGCTTCCGATGGCTCTAGAGCTAACGAGGTGGTTTCTTCCGTCATTGGATTTTGTGTAATGGGAGGCTCAGGCTTTGCTTCATTGGGGGGAGCGGTGGAATCGTCCGTCACCTCTGCTTCCAGCGAGGATGGTTCCTTGGTTTCCTCTGGCTTGTCGACGACCACTGCTGTTGGTTCGGACACAATTTCAGCGGGAGCGGTGGAGGATGATGGGGTGATGAAGGGCTGGTCAACATTTTGCTCCGGTTCCGCGGATGGTTGCGCTGCCTCTGGGATGATCTCTTCTAGCTCCAAGGGCGCATCCAAAGGCGCAGGGGCAGGCCCTGGTTGCGCACTTTCCGTGGTTGCATCGGGTACAGCTGGCGGAGCTGGAGTTGGAGCATCCAAAAACTGATCAAAGGGATTGATAGAAGGGGGCTCGCTGCTGGCCGCTCGCCCTGGTATTTGGAAGTTATTGCTCTCCGTAGGCGGAGGAGCGGCCGATTCTGCGGTCTTACTGCCAGAGTCGGATTTTGCGAGCTCCTCAGTGATATACGACACGTCGCTGAGGACCATGGTGTCCGTCCTGCTTCTGCCGACTTTCCTGGGAGATTCGTTACCACTGTCGCTGATAACTGGCGCAGATGTGTCTGCGGTTGGGGCAGCTGATGTGACAATACCCAGACCAGGAGGCCCGCCTAGGGGATGGCCGTAGTGTGTCCTCGAGGGCTCTAGAAGGTCAGGGTGCTGATCGCGAGTTTCGGAAGGGTGTTGCGGTTGGAGGGAAGCAGAGCGTAGACTAGGTGGCCCAACGTCTCTCCCCATTCTGTCGTGGTCTTCTCCATCGTACACCGGATCGTGGTGGGCGAATCGTTGCGGGATAACGAGGAACTCGGGGGGGACTAGATCAAATTTGCTTGTCAATGCGAGGAACCGGGCGTAGAGTGAAGATTCCGCCTCAGCTTGCTCAAAACGCCTCGCGGTGGTGGAAATAGGCGTGCGCGAAAATACGGCCAAGGCGCCGAGCGAGCGAAGAAAAGTGGCGGTGAGACGCAGGGGGGATCTGTAGACGTGAAGGGAAAGTACGAGGCGAGTTGAGGAGGGCGGTTGCGCTGTCCAGGGTATGCAAAATGTAATCTATGGCACAACACGACTATATGGTATTTTAGAGTCATTTAAACAACCACTTTGCAAGGATAGTCGACCATACCTCCATTGCGCCATCCGTCCCATGGGCAACGCATAAATAGAGCCACTCCCCTGCTTTCATTTCTGGGCAAGTTGCGCGCGTGCATTCCTGCTGAAGCATTGTAATCAATGGATGCGTCAAGTCCTGAGCAAGTCGCCTGCCCAAACCGTAGTCAAACACAGAATACCAGCAGATTGAGTTCAACGGCGTACCTCAGCTGCTCGTATATCCAGCAAGCTTTGTCGACCATGACTTCGGCCTTCCGCTCTTTGTCGGCATCGGTCCCCCTCGCATCCTCTCCATTATCGGACTCGCCGTGCGCGCCACCCGCGCCCCCCTCCTGCTCGCTTGAACTGCTTCTTCCTGGAATGGATACAATAGTCTCCACGTCGTGAACATCAAGCCGGATTAGCAATGAGATATATTCTTGAAGTTGAAACGCGCTGTCCAGAGATGAAAGGGCCGGCAGGCTCTTTACGGGATAGAAGGAAGCAATGCGAGATCCACGTAGAGGACGCTGAATGAGTGAGACCGTCATTGAGTTCGTTATGAGAGTTTCTCGTCGCTCGTAACTTCAATTCTTCTGCATCCGCTTAGCGCTGAGCGTGTGAAAATACAACCACAATTGTGGTTTGCGGGCTTGCAACTTTAATGTTCCCATCATGGTCACTGTATTCATCCCCAGTCTTTCAGACCCTCCAACCGATTGTCCAGAGATCAAGATACCTTTGCAGAAGATCCTGTCTTTATGCCTATCACCACACAAATGGCTATGCTACGTTGGCTGGGCTATTTACAATGTCCAAGGCTACCTTTCCACAGATGCTGAAGGCATCAACTGTCTCCCTGAGGAAGTCACACCCCAAGATGAAGACATTCTGTATTTCCAGGCACCTGGTAGATTCTAAATCACTCTGACAAACAAGAAACCATCTGACTCTGAAATGTAGGTTTTGTGCATGAAGGTGTTTGTTCAAATTGCCCTTGTCATGTCGCACAGCTTCTCAGATGTCTGTCAATGATACAAGTGGCACAGTATAGGACGAACATCTCAAATCGTGATGGAAGGTGTATCTTCACTGGTTTTACAGGGTAGGCATGTCATATCATCCCCTTCGCATGTGGAACTGAGGTGAGCTATTTCACATCTTATTCCATGGAAAATATGCCAATCCCACAAAATCAGAACATGAGGATACTGTAAGGGCAACCTCAAGATGGCCAACAGTGTGAGCCTAGTAGAGGGAGAATCCAAAGAAATGAATAGAGCTACTACAATACATGAGAGATTGCTCACCTAGCAGAGGGAGAATCCAAAGAGAACAAGATAAGGATTCTTCATGCTAGGAGGCAAAGTATATACTGTAGAAGCATGGGAGAAAGGTGGGATAACTGTATAGTACACCAGCCACAAGTTCATAGAATATTACAAGGTATGAGCAAGCACATGTGATAGCAAGGTGGAGGAAATATGCAAGAGTCATGCCGGCGACCCAGGAAAGTGGGAATGGGAAGTAAAGAGGTGTGGGAAGAAGGTATGGGTCACCTGGACATGCCCCGAAGTGTATACATGCATCTGAAGTGCATCCGGACATGCACAAGTGCAGCTGAGTGCGGCCGAGACATGGGAAAATGCATCAGATGGGTCAGATGTTGCTCTGATGCATCAGATGTGTGGCTGAAGTGCGGCCAAGGCACAGGAAATGCATTGAATGAGCCAGATGGCAAGTGCAGCCAAAGGCGCGGGAAATGCACCAGATAAGTTGGATGTTGCTCAGATGCGTTGGATAAGGCTTGAATGGATGGTAGGATGGAAAGGGAAGAAGAGAGAAGTATATAAGAGTCTGTGGAATGAAAAGAAAGAGAAAGGAATGAAAGAGGGAGGGAGAGACAGGGGAAAAGGAGAAAATAGGAGTGTCCCCTTACAGATACTCATCCACCAGTGGTCCATCACATCCGCTATTAACAATATTAACGACAAACAAAATGGCTTCCTTTGTGAATCCAATCTTTACCAACTATTTGACCAGATTGCTGTTCTGGTGGTTAGTCATCTTTTGTTGTTCACTCTGCTCACTATTAACGTGGTGTGTTACACAGACCCCTAATGACATACTATGGTGTGAAGATATTCCCCAGGCTGTTAGTCCAGGGTGCCCACAGGACATACACTCATACCCCTTCAGATTGTCTTACATCCTTCAGCACATCAATATTACTGATTCCGAAGATGCCCTCATAGTTAACAATCTCTGTGCCATAAACAACTGAGATGCCAAATTTCTTGATTGCTTGTGATCAGGACTTCCCCACCCAGTGCTTTTCCACTACCTATATGGCACATCTGTTGTACTCGCCTTCGGTGCACAGGATTCTGTTAAGACATGGCAAGCAACACATGAATGGGAACAGCCTCCAACACAAACTCCAGCAACATGGCCTGACTACAAACCTTGGGATTACCATAATTGTCAGTTAACTGAAGAGAAGCACCAGAATGCATATTTGGCATCATCTACTGGTGTCCAAAACAGTGGTTGCTTGACTGAAGAAGAAGTCATGGATTTCATGTTTGAGATTGTGTCGAGGCAGGTGGTGGTGTGGGAGCAGGCAGTGTGGGAGCAATGCAAGCTTGAGATTGACAACTGGGTTCTTGGTGTGGAAGGCACCAACACAACACTGGAACAAACTCTGTAAACAGAACAAAATGGCATTGTTTTCGCGTTTGATTTGCCATGTTGACATAGCTGTATAGGTGTGTTGCATGTTGGGTCATGGCCTTTCTAGTCATTCATGGACACTATTTAGTTCACAGCCTTTCATAGATTACTATGCACTCACCTGTATATTCCTTTATGTGCTATGCTTGTAGTAGTTTACTGCCACGGACTCCTCTTGGTGTTTCCCACCTAGTGTACTTGTACTCCACTGCTCACCTTCTGTATCTTCGTCTTATCAATACAGGTCTTGGTTGACTTGCCATTCTCAGCTCTTTTCTCTGTGTTGTGGACTCCAGACACCTGTGCACCTTGACATTGACTTCCAGCATCTGTCTCCACCTCAATCCTTGTGGAGGGGGCTCTACCCACACAAGTCGGTTCACAGCATACCTTTGATGACAGCAAGAGGCTGCCCAAACATGCACCAGCCTTGCACAATGACAAGGCAGAGACAAGGTGTCATCCAGAGTGCTACTCTGCTAGCCACACCACAACAATGGACAAACGAATGAGGCCACAGTGGAGAGGACATTGGTAGCTAGAGGACCCACTGAAGAATGTATTGAGGGGGAAACGTGTTGGCAGGTACGCAGGTAAGAGGACAGTGCAGCCATTCATATGTATGGTGTGTCTCCAGAACATCAGGAGCAACATCTGTCACTCTCTTCATCCCTATGCCCATTCTGTACCATCACAGCCCTCCACCAACCCCCGGCTGAGTGCAAGT
This sequence comes from Pleurotus eryngii var. eryngii, assembly GCA_029467805.1. Lineage (NCBI taxonomy): Eukaryota > Fungi > Basidiomycota > Agaricomycetes > Agaricales > Pleurotaceae > Pleurotus > Pleurotus eryngii. Next base: position 391,423 of record SZVJ01000005.1, on the reverse strand, counting down.
GTCTCTCCACTGCAAACTCCAAACATAGTAAACTACTGTAGACATGAACATTCGGCATGTCATCCACAAGTCCGACCTCTGTTCACCGCTCTCAACCATGAAGAATTCAGAAATCGGGTCATGGCAGTCAGGCTCTCCAGAAGACAAGTTAGGCCTAATCCTGCCTATGTAATGCCCCCGCTCCAAAAGCCCTCACCTAGCTGCTGACTGAATTAGAGTATTCTACGGTGATGTAAGCATCAATTTCATCTATGGCTCCTCATAGTGCTAATCCCTCCTACCTGTTCTCTTTTTAAGGCGCGCTTGGGAAGGGTGCTCTCATCTTCTGACATTGACAGTTAGCGCAACGGCATTGCTAATTGAGCTGTATGTCCCTTCCATGCTCCACACCCTTCTCCCAAAGGTCAAGGACAGCAACACCACCGTAGCTTAACCTGCTTCGGTGAACTTAATCCTTGGTTGCATTAACATTGGCTACTTAGGTATAACATCTGGTCACGATTATATTAACCGGCCTGCCCTTTGGTATGGTGCAGGACACCTAAACACTGCCAATTTGGGACAAGTGCAAAATTGCCTGTTGAGCAGCAACTTACGGGGGATATAGTTGAAGCCAGGGGGTCACAGGCATAAAAGGAGTGTAAAATGTGAATCAAATTCAATAAAGAAATATTGTAGTGTAGTTACTAGTACGCAGAAAACTCATTTTGAATTTCACTACTCTTCAGTACAAAAATGGGACGCAAGAAGAACTTGAAAGTCGCAGCAGCAGCCCAAGCGCAAGCCGGTAAAAAAAGAATTGAGGACATTTCTGATGAAAGTGACGTTTGTGATTGGGATGGAACCATGAACCACAAGTATTGTGAATCAGACAGTGATTCCGATTTCAAGTTTTCACCTAGCAGCGAATCCGACTCAGAGGAGGAGCTTTCAGAGCTTGATGGAGAGGATTTGGTGGAATCCATCAAGGCCAAAAGGAAAAGGCTTGGTCTTCCAGAGCCATTGGCAATCATTATGGAGTCTGCTGGCAACGTTGCTGTGTGGGCAAAGGCTGAGAAGAATCAGGGCCTGGGGTATAACGGACAGTCAAAGCGCACCCAGCAGCATTGCGTGCAGAAGGCTTGCAAGAAAGCAAAGATAGATGAGGAGTTGTGGAAGACGTGAGTATCACAATGCTGATGAGAGGAAATGATGCTCACCAATATACCCCAGCTCCAGTGCCAACATGCTTCGTTCATTTGTCGGATTGAATTCTGTAAACCCTCACCCTCAAAGCAATGACAGCTTAGCTGAGTCACTCCCCCTCCTGCCTCAGGTCCCTTGCACTAGGGCAGTTGCTCAGCATGATGACAGTGAGCTGTTTCTGGGGTATCTTTCCAATGACTCTATTTGTGCAAGCATGGAAAGCAACAATGATGGTGACGATGAAGCTGCAAATACTGCTATCATTGGATTTTCGGGAAGTACCAGTGCTCCCCCACTGAAGTGCTGTCGTCTCGAGGTCCCTGTGTGTGTGGTCAAGGCAAAACAAAAAGAAACCAGGAAGAAGGAAGAAGGAACTTGCAAAAGCATTTTCTGATATTGATAAACACCTTCAGTCAAAGAAAACAGTGTTCCATGCTGGGCAGACTGGTCTTCAAGCATATCAGATGAGGGTGGTGTGAAGCTTCTTGCACATGGTCATCAATACTGGGTGTGGCAAGATGGAGGCAGGAGCACGAGCAGCTGAGAGCCATGGGTTTGCTGCAAAATATGGAGGGAGAATGGTGCAAACATGGGCAAAGCGATGGGTTGAGAAGCGAGAAGTACCCACTTCAGATCGAGGATGCCACAAGAAGTTGTTCTCACTGTTGTCAGACTCTGCAATATGTGCAGAGCTTCGCTCATACGTGCAGTCAGAGAAATGGGCCATGAACCCTTCAAAGTTGGCAGAATTCAGCCAAAATAAGATGGTTCCGGTGGTGGCAGACAAGTACCTGCGACAGGTTGTTGATGAAGAAATGCTGCGAGGTCTGAAGAAGTATCTGGAGCTGGAATTATTTCCGAGGATTAATGTGTGAGCAGGAAAGAAAGGGGTCTCAATCCGTACAGCATGTCGTTAGCTGCGATCTGAGGGATTCCAATATACCGCCCATAAGAAGGGACTCTATTATGATGGACACGAGCGACCTGATGTTGTTGACTATTGCCAAAATGAGTTCCTTCCACAGATGGCAGAGTATAAACGGTGCTCAGTCAAGTTTGTGGTTGATGATGTTCATAGAGAAATGCCAAGTTCACAAGGAAACTTCGTCGAAACCTGATTGGTAACTCTTGCACACAACAAGATGACGGCCCAAGCCAATAATGGGAAAACTCAAAGCTGGATTTTTTGAGGGTGAACAACCACTAAGGAAGAAAGGGGTAGGCAGAGGTCTGCATCAAAGCGATGTTATTTGTTCCACATATGGTTGGCTACTGGAAGCCAGCCAGACATTGGAATATGGAAAGAATTATGATGGATATTGGACAGGTGAATTGTTTGTTAAGCAGATGTGTTGCAGGAATTGACCAGGTTTGAATATGCTCTGATCCTGTTTCAGCTCAAGGAGAAGATTATACCAACATTCAAGAAGTATCATGGTGCTGGCTATAAGGCTCTCATCATCGTGGACAACTCACAAGGTCATTCGGCATACACCACTGATGCTTTATTAACAAGTCGAATGAACCTCCAACCGGGTGGCAAAAGCTCGACTTCGTGATGGATGGTATCTCAAGGACAACCAAAAGGTTATTCAGGCAATGGTCTTCCCCCCCAATCACCCAGAATATCCAAACAAGCCAAAGGGAATGAAACAAGTCCTAATTGAGTGGGGGTTATGGAAGGATGGACTGCGTATGCAATGCAAGGACAGCTGTAAGACAACTGATTGCTGCACTAAATGTATTCTTGATTTGCAGCCCGACTTCAAATCTCAACAGTCCTTGGTTCAAGAAGTCATCAAGGCAGCAGGCCACTGCTGCATTTTCCTGCCCAAGTTCCATTGTGAACTCAATTTCATTGAGTTCTTCTGGGGCGCTGTCAAGCGGTACCTCGCCGAACACTGTGATTACACCTTCGAGATCTTGAAAGAAAATATGCCGAAGGCTCTTCAATCAGTGAAAGTTGAGACTATCCGAAAATGGGAGCACCGCATGCACCGTTGGATGAATGCATATCATCAAGGGATGGGAGTGAAAGAGGCTCAAATTGAAGTTCGCAGGTTCAGTTCAACAAAGTATAAGTCACATCACTGTGTTTCTGAGAGGGAAGATTGATACATTTTATCTTATCTTATCATTTGATTATCAGCAATCACCATATTTGGTTATCAGTGGACCCTGAATTACCATATATACTTATACACGTGACCGCGCAAAATTACTCACAGCCAAAGAAAATAACTCACTCATTTTTGACGTACTTGACAATCGCTCTAGACAAGATAAACTACTTATAAAATACTATCATTTGGCTAAAGGATCAATCAATCGGAGCCCAAATCATGCCTCCATTTCTGTTGTCCCAAATTGGCGGTGTTTAGGTGTCCCGCACCATAAATGGAGAAATAGTTCTCTCACAGCGCGTGCAGCCTCGTGGTTTACCCTCAAGCTCAAGCGCCACGGCTTCTGCGCGATATCTCAGCCACGGTGCTGGCCCCTCGTCCCAAATTTACGAGTGCGATGTCCCGGCCGGCCCGTCAGTCTTGCCGATGAGAAAGCAGCACTGAGAGAGAGCGATAGCGAAAATAGCGGATGACTCCATTGAGGCCATAAGATGTCTCACAGCACGCAGGTAGTAGCTAGCTCGGGCTTGGAATGTTTAGATCGAAGGTTGTGTGTCGGCCACCATGATCAGTGTGATGCGGCATCTCGTTTGGTCTGTCGTTTTTGCCTTGATCGCTGGTTCTACGTGTGCAGCGGTCAAGAGAAAGCCGACCCTGGATTCAGTGCAGACGTTCGCCGCAGGGGCGACCCCTACCACTCTCCCTTGCACCTTCTCGTTCGCGAACGATAAACTGCGGTACAACCTATGCCCTCTACTCCACAGACACAAAGGACACAAAGAAACCAGCGACAGCGACAAAACAGTAGAAGTCGACCTTCGGCCAATCAAAATCCGCATCGTCGAAGAAACGCCTCCTACGAGAACGACCAGTGTATATTCCATCGGACTACGGAGTGCTTTGGACTGGAATGGAACGCTGCCGGCAGAACTCCAGGTGTGCGGGTTGTCGCTTGGTGCTGAGGCTGGCTTGTTTACCTAGTGAGAATTGATATTAGTGTCCGAAAGGCACCTGGATTTGTCTTATAGGCAAGAGCACCTTTTAATGTTCCACAGTACGGCGATCTTACTTCCGTGCACAGTGGAAAACATCCGCCCATCCCATCCATCGGAGCCGAAGCGTCGATTGCAAGTGATCCCCGTCGCTGGCGCGCCCAACCTCGCGCCGCGTGCGCAACTTGGCAAACGCAGAATTCCTGAGACAAACGACACCGAGAGTACGCCCAAGCTGCATTATTTTCGCGTGTTCTGCTATTCATATTCGATTATTCGTCTGGCACGGGCTCAGCCATAGTGCAGTACCTCATCCATGGGGGATCTTACACAGATCGACCGCAAATGGTGTACTTTCAGTTCATCTGCGATGCGCATTCTAAAGAGGTTCATTGATTCTCCGTTAACTGGTCGTATCCTCACGAATTAATTACCAAATACCTACGTAGCCGAGCGAACCCACGTACCTGTGGCGATGGAACGGTACACACACATTCGAATGGAAGTCGCGGCATGCATGTCGGGAGGCATCGCGCATTACAACTACAGCTCCAGAAGCTACAGAAGTACCATCGCCTGGAGGCAGCGACGACGCGGAAGACCCCATCGCTGAACCGCCCCAAGTCCCAGAAGAGGTGCCAGAGCACGTACGACCACACCCCGTCTTGGTCCTCGGGATAGTTGTGGGGACGATCTTGCATGTGTTGACGCCTTTTCAATTTCCGTGTCTCTCATTAACCAGATGAACTGGTAGGCTTGTCCTCCGCTACGGAACCAAACACTCAGTTTTCAGGTAAGTGGCTTGTGTCATTTCTATCGTGAATTTCCTGCACTTCCCCTGACGATTGCACGCAGCTCTCTGTTCAAATCGCGTAATAAAAGTTCGCGTCGTGAAATGCACCACGTGGAAATGGAACCGTTTGTCGCCTAGTCAATCCTATTCCATGGGTCAGCCGCCGAAAGAGAGTTACGGCAGTTTCATTTAGTGGTGAATACAAAATAGACATCGTCGTAGGAAACTCGAAAGACATATTCGTTCCCCCGTTGGTCAGAGGATTTTGCGAGGAGCCCCTAATACCCATTGACTTGATTCAGGGACGCGCTATGTGAACGCGCGATCGGACCGCCGGAGACCGTTCGGACATCGTACGTACAGCTAACAACGTCCGTCGATGCGGATTTACCACTTCGAAGTCAAGATATGTGAACAACGGGCGGCCTTGTGACACGGGCATGTGGCATCATGACCGGGGAGTTGCGCACTACGTGGATGATGTGGCGAGCGTGAGTTTCGCCCATAAGGCGAGCTGCCAGAACGCAGAATATAGAATTTACCTCCTCGTGAGTCGCGAACCTTTCTAGCCCGACATGCTGTATCGCGGTCACGCCCGTGCAAAAAAGATCAATGCAAATCAATCTGTGGACCTCAAGTGGTTAGATGGCAAGGCCCCAGCAGCTTTGCCAACCGGGACGGCGTTTGGCATACCGTGGGCGCAGGGGGACATTGACAGGACTACACCAATTTCCGTCGCTTCAAGTGGTGGTCAGAAAGTGCCGTTGCAGAGCTGGCCTTTGGCCTAGTAAGTGGTGTGATGTCGGGATTTACTGCGTGTACGTGATGCTGAAGCGCGACTTTAGCTGGCCAGATGGCAGTTTGAAGTGGACGGGACATGCATTGTCAGCTGGCACCACTCCTAGAGATAGTTTCTCTATTTCTCAAGGGACTCCGGCGGAGCCGACCTCCCCGGTTTCGGTCTCGCAAAGCAATAGCGCCGTAACGGTCGTCACTGGACAGTTCTCGGGTGATTACACTTCCGTTGTGTCGTGGACCGTCCTTCGTCAATATACTAACCCATCATGAAATACTAGTCACGTTCAACAAGAGCGGCGCAACCCTCATTGACAATATTTCGTTGGGCGGGAAAAAGTTGGTTCAAGGCGGGAAGCTCGTCGTTTATGTCCAGAATGCACCAGATGAACCCGAGGAGGCGGTTGCAGGGCCCCCGATTCAAATCGCACAAGGAACGATAGAAAGCGTCATCATTGAGCAGAAAGGCCCTGTGAGGGCGGTCATCAAGGTGAGTAGTGGCAGCGCCTGGAGAAGATGGCTACCTGGTTGCTTATTCTTTCGTACGCCGCGTAGGTAACTGGAAAGTACTCTGGTGGAGGCCATGCAGCATTCTTGCCTTTCACTTTACGTTTTCTACATCAGTGCCAGGGCTACTGCCATCCGTATGGTGCACTTCTTCATTTATGATGGTGATCAGTTCAAGGATTTCATCAAAGCCATCGTGAGTGTACGTTCGTTTCAGAGCACGCGTGTACTTATCGGGTTTCCTTAGGGGCTTACTTTCACAACACCTCTCACCGACGAACTCTACAACCGCCACGTCCGCTTCGTCACCGCTGACGGAGGTATCTGGGGTGAACCAGTCCGCGTCCTATCTGGCCTTCGCCGTGACGCCACAGCTGCTGTGCTCACACCACAGTTCAATGGCGAAGCGGTTCCGGATATTTCTACCTGGCCGACGACAGTATCATCCGAAGTCGACCAGTTGCCTGTATGGTCTGATTATACGCTGGACCAGTTAAGGCCAAATGATTTCACGGTTGCGAAAAGAAGTAACGCTGGGAGGGCTGCAAGTTGGCTGGGAAATGCTGGTCATGGGACGAGGGCCGCCGGTGTGGGTTACATTGGTGGTGCGCAGGGCGGTGGAGTGGTTTTTGGGCTCAAAGGTACGTGACTTTGTTTGTTAGGCGTCAAACCCCGCGAATTTAGCTACGTAGATTTCTGGCAAGGCGCCCCCAGAGGCCTCGACATTCGAGGAGCTGGAGGCAACACCGCGACCGTGACATTATGGGCCTATAGTCCAAGGGTATGCATGGCGCTAAGAACGCATGCGGGTTCTTGCTCATTTTGACTGTGATGTTCGTGTAGGCTCCTGCGATGGACTTGAGGCACTATGATACCGTTGCTCATGGGGTACGATCCTACCCGATTTCGTCACCTTCGGCGAACTCAATTCGAACTAGCTTGACCTGACCTACGAAGATGTCGGAGACCCGGATCCTACTCCGATTGGAGTCGGTCGTTCATGGGAGGCTACTATTCAACTGTTTCCCTCCACGCCCTCAAGGAGTAATCTAGCCGAACTCGGGAACGTACAAGTATGTTTCCTTGCCTTCCTCTATGGTTTGGGCTGACCGCACCCTACGCAGACAAACCCGCCTCAACTCGTGGCCAGTCCCGAATTTTATGCGTCTCGGAAGCTCTTCGGCGGACGATGGTGGGACTACACTCGTCCATTTCAGCTTGGTCTAATCGCCGCAACTATAGGAACGTACCGGACATGTCAACAAGTGGCTCAAGGGCAATCGAAAAGCGCAAAAGCGACTTACTTGACTTCTACCTCCTGGTTGGTAGCCCCTTAAATCCGTGGAAGTTGCGCTTAATCCATGATGGGCCCCGTAGGACATCGAACAAAGGCAGTTCTATGGGTTCTGGGATCACGGTGATGTTATGCATACCTATGATCAGACAAGGCATACATGGAGGTATGATGTCGGGGGGTTTGCTTGGGACAATGGCGAGCTTTGTGAGAAGTCGTATAAGCTTCCGCTGCTGGTCAAACTGACGCAATTCTATGCAAGCCACTGATCTTTGGCTTTGGATGTCGTTTCTGCGAACTGGACGAGCTGACATCTTCCGCATTGCCCACGCCATGACTCGGCATCTCTCCGAAGTCGACACCCATCACACTGGCCCATTCGCCGGCCTTGGCAGCAGGCACAATGTCAACCATTGGGGCGATGGGGCGAAGGAAGCTAGAGTTGCTGGGAGCACGCTCAGACGGCCATTTTACTACTTAACGGGTTCGTCAGAATTTCTGTCCACAGCATTTCTGTTTCAAAACACTTACTATCGTAATTTAGCGGACGAACTGATGGGAGATCTCATGGATTTCACGCTCCAAGCCGACCAAACCATTATGACATGGGACCCCTTGCGAAAAGTGTTTCCTCCTCCCCCACCAGAGGGTCCGGGGCGGCTAAGGATCGGACCAGACTGGACTACTCTAGCAGGAAATTGGTTCACCAAATGGGAAAGGACGGTAAGCAAGGCACTTTCTGTCTATGTTTCTCTCGTTCACACACCCTGCAGAATGATGCAAAATGGCTGGAGCGAATCAAAATTGGGATGGTGCGTCTACGGTTGTCCTTTGTGTCAAACATGAATGTTCACGCACGCTGCAGCGTGATATCGGTGGCTTCAAATTTGGACTGTTTACTGGCAACGGCGCTGCGGTAGGCTGGAACGCTGATACCGCTCATTTGGTCGATGAGGGCGGTGAAGGATTAGGATCGTAAGTTGTTGATCTAAACTGGCCACGATGTCTACTCATCGATTTGTACTAGGTATCATCTGACGATGATATTCGGTGGTGGAGAACTCCTGATGGAAGCTATGGACTTGATCAAAGATGAACCCGAGTTCGATGCTGCTTGGCTGGATTTCTGTCGTTTGTATAACGCTTCGAACGCCGAGTAAGTAGGTTAACACTCTTGGGGACAATACTGAGACTTGCTTTAGCAAAACAGCTAGATATGGGAAGTCGTTCTCCAGCGGTGGCTTTACGCAAGTGATTAACAATTGCTCTTTTATGGTAGCTGAGCTTAACGAATCTTCCAGTACTACGCCAAATTGCAGGCCTACGCAGGTGAGGTTCCTAGTGTGTTTCATCACTTCGTGACTTATATAATGATAGGTCAAAGGTTGAACGATGTTTCCATTAAGCAAGCAGCGTGGAACTTTATCAACACCAATCAAGTTGGCGTTTGGGCTCCCATCGCAGATATCGGAGGAACCGATGTAATCAATCCTATCAAAGAGGTGTGTTCATGGTGTTATCCTGTGGCCCCTGTTGCTCACCCCTTTCTTGTAGATTCCGAACCTTGCTACAAACGATGCAGGCCAACTCTCTCTATCCGAATACGCAGTCCTCGCCATAGCCCCAGAGCTAGCACCGAACAATCTGAGTGTATCATACACACATTCCATTTCAGATGGCAGTACGGTGGGAGAGGAGCCCTATCACGAGAAGCATAACAGCGGCGATGTACATCGCACGACTGGAATAATGCGGTTCTGGAAGAAGTTCGTATGTTTGTAACTCGTGTTCAATGAAAGAGACTACTGTATATGGACCGCTACCCCGCTGTTGAAAATGCCTGGTTTTTTTGGCTGTGACAGTATTTGAAAGCGACATGCCTTACTACTCATTCGCATTGTTTGCCATGGACAGGAATACGGTGCTCTCGGGTGCTCTCCACGATCGCCTCGATCGACCAAACCACGTTTCTACATGGAAGCGCTCGGCACCAGTATACTTTCTGGCATCTCACGCAACAACTCATTGCGTACGCCTGGCTCCCTTAACGTTCGAGGCATCTATATAAAGTGTAGCCCTGATATGAACTACAGCATTCTCAAACTTCCCACCAGTGCCAATGGCGAGTACAACGTCTAGGTCTTCGACGCCTAGGATAAGCTCGCCCCTGATGGCAAACTCACCACCTATGGCGAGCTCTACGCCCATATTGCTCTCCCGTCCTGCTCCACCAGGCTACACCTCTATACCAGAGGGAATAGATGCAACTCCCTGTAGCCCTGAACAGTACGCCCAGTCGCAGGATCCTACCGTTTCTAGCGTTGTAGATGTACCACCGATGGACTTCTTGTCCATGCGACCGACCTCAAGTTTGTTGAGCGACTTCGCCTACGATGGGCCATATCCTCATGAACGGACAAATAGGCGGTCTGCAAATTACCGAGGCGAATCACGCCTGTCACCGCCGAGAACCGAACGTCGGCCATCTGCACCGTCTGAACCGTTTCTGCTTTCACCTCTGCTGAACGCCGCTAACGCCGTCCCCCTCTCCACATGCAGCCCTACAACCTCCACCTCCACATCATCGCCGGGAATCATCCTCTGGATCGTCTTTCACTATCACATCAGGCTCCACCAAGATCAATCCCACAAACTATGTCTCTCTCAGCCGAAGCAGCACATGCAAGAGAAATCTAGTCTCCCTACTCAGAAATAGCTCCTCAATCAAAGGGCATTTCGCTATAAATCCGTTTATGCACGTACCGGGAAATTTGTTGGCCAGTCTACCAGAGTCGGAGAACTCGTCAAATCAGTTTAGTAGGAGGCTGAACTTACGGCTGGACGTGCAGAATGGGGGGATCGACGTCGATATCCACCTCCTCGGCGATGCCGCGAGGGCTGGGGAAGGCGGAAGGAAGGAACGTGCATTTCTGCACCTCGAGGTAAAGGATGGGTATGAGCATGGCCTGGACAAATTCCCCCTCGTCACAAGAATAGTGAGTTACACTCGGATGCGTTCATAATGGGAGTATTACTAGATACTCACATTAATCTAATCAGCACACACCTGATCTAGCCCGGCCACCATTCCACTTAGTCGCCAACGCCGTCAACGGCTACGTATCTCTCCACCTCCCAAACTCGTTCCACGGCCTCCTTACCGTCCACGTTTCAGCAGGAGACCTCGAGAAACACATCGAAATCGCATCGGGGCTGATGGCGCATGCTGTACTCCTCCGCGAGACAACCGACTCCCGGAGTTACTTCATCGGAGAGATGGGTGGTTGGGTCAAGAATGAGGATAATTGGGAAGGAGATGAAATCGTTGCGTCGGTGGAGCAGGGACTGGTGAGGGCGCAGTTCGAGGACGAGAAGGGGCAGGATCTGTTTTCGAAACCTCCTTTGGAAATATGTTGGTCTGTGAATAATCATCGATCGTGTTCGAGCGACAGTATGCGGATTTGTCACCATTTGATGTACTTAGGTTCTCAGAGCAAAGTAATTTATAAATTCGTCACGTTCATAAAGATCAGCACTGTAGATTAGGATTAGTGGTGAGATTCACTGGCTCTCTGGGCCTTGTGTCCGCTTTTAACTCTTTCCATCACCTTCATGACTTCTCTGTCCCAATCTGTGCGCACTGCGATCAAAGTGCTGAATACGGAGCAGTAGACGAGAGAGACCGTAAGACCGATCCACAATCCATATAGGCCGAGATTCCACGAGAAGGTGAGCCACATGCCGAAGGGGATGCCAACCACGTAGTATGCGCTAGAACAAACATATTAATGAGATGGTCGGATAGTAAATAGCGGGTGAGTGAGGTACCTGAGATTCAACAACGCGCCAGTGAACTGAGGCAATTACATTGATGAGATTGGTTTTTAAGCATGAAATGCACTGATTGACGCACCTGTTTACCGCGGGCTCGCAGGATACCAGACGTGACAGCGGATGTACCATCGAAGACTTGGAAGAGCGCCACCAAGGGAAGAATGGACGCAACAAGTTTAACGACCTCTAAAAGATAGGGAGGAAACGTCAATAAACGCTCGAGCATATAACAAAGGCTGGATGGTTACCAGGATCATCGTTGAAGAGCAGAGCCCATGATTTACGGAATATGAGGAACATAGCACTAAAATCAAATGTCGGTACGGCCGACAATGCTTAGAGCGATATTAATTTGCTGACCTCCAGACGAAGGCAATTCCAACTCCCATAAGAATTGCAGTATTCGCGGCGATACCTGCCCTTCGCGCCTTCTCTTCGCCTAGTAGGTTTCCAATTCTACAGTTAAATCATAAGAGAAGGTCCGCAACGAGGGGATCAGCACCAACCTGACAGAAGTAGCCACAGCTAAAGCAAAGGGTGCCTGGAACGTTGTAGACGCAGACACTAGAAGAACAGATTGAGTAGCGAGAACAGCGGGCCCCAGTCTGAGTTGAGGTTCTGAGTTGGGCGACATCTTGGCTGTCGGTAAATGAACAAAACTTACAGACTGGCGGCAAGGCCGACGAGCTCCCAAGCCCACCATTCAGACGCGGTTTGTCCTGTTGTCACGGTGAGAGGAGGCAAATTTGAAGGGGGAACATTACGCACCAACTCCAGCAAGCCCAAGTTGCACCAGAATGCCCAGACTTGTAAAGGTTCTACGAGAAAGGGGATGCCACGCAGTCTTCGGTACATACGCCACGCCATAGACGATGGATGCAAGGGAAACGAGGTTGAATGAAATAGCGCTAGCAATCGGTGCGCCGATGTATCCGAGGCGAATGGGCTCGGGGCCCCATACTATGATTGGTTTAGCCCAACTTCGTTCTAGACAGGGAATATCGTACCAAGCGCGTAGTTTAGTAGGGCATTGATCGGCGCGACAACGAAGATGATCCGCGTAGGAACAGCAAAAAGCCCTTGTGACTGGAAGTACCGCCTGCACACGTAAACGCAAATTAATCAATCATTGCAAGGGAGAGGGATTAACCGGTCCAGTGTTACTCACCGACTCACACAGTTGAAGGCATAAGCTAAGGTACCAAAGGAGGTCGGTTAGTAAATGGGGTCCGTATAACACCGTAAAGAGATTCAAACCCGGTAAGCCAAATGATATCCATCGAAGGTAAACAGCAGCAAGCCTAGCAACCTCCGGATCTTGCTTCAAGAACAGGAGGAGGTTCTCTGCGTTGAGCCAGATGCCTAGTATAGGCTATTGCGAGGGAGAGGGGAATTGTTAGGGAATTGCATACGTGAAATCTAAGAGAACTCACCACAAGCGTCGCCGCCATAACCACACCTGAGGCATTAGAGTTCAGAAGACCCCTGCGGAGTTGAAAGGAATGGGGTACGTACACATTCTCTGCGACCAAAGTCCTACCAACTGTGGATCAGATGACGTCCACGCAGCAGGGAGCATGGTATCCAAAGCACTGGTAAAGCCTTGGATGATACTAAACCCCGAAACACTGGCAGTCATGGAGCCAAGTGTGATGGCTGCGAGGGCCGTCATCGATAAGTGTCCAATAGATACAACAGAAGCCATTACCAGGCTGTATTCGAGCAGATGCGTGCTATATCAAGAACGGTTGAGAGTAAAAAGAACGAGATAAGGCCGCCAGACGAACCCGTATACCGGAAGTGCGTATCGCGTGAGCACTCTGAGTTCTTCCCAGAACATCGACATCGTTGTCTGCGTATCTGCATTGTCCCCGTCGTTTGCTCTCTATCATTCGGGGGACATCAGGCGCAGGCAGTAACGGTGTAGTCTCAGAGATGTTTGACGCTGAACGATGTGAATGCCTAGACGGCATTGTCATGACAGTGGGGCGGCGGAGGTAGGGTGCGGAGGGAAAACTCTTCCGCCGCGGGCTGTAAGCTCGCGAATCTACGCGTTCAGTGGAGTTATTTGATGATATGGATTGCTCGTCCTCGTCCTCTGAGTCCTCATTGTCTGGGTGCGCTGCGGCGTACCGCGACACAATGGCATAATCGGATGGAAGAGAAGCACGGCCTTGGTAGTGGGCAAAGGTGGCCGACATTCTGGCACTGCGCACCAGCAATGGTGATGGAGCGAAGGAAAGATGCTTAGCGTGTGTCAGCGACTTGGGATGCTCCGGTGTAGCGAAAATTTTAGGGGTGCCCTGAGCACCACGTGATTCCCGATCGTGTTTCTCCTTCGGCCCGTGTTTGTCGGATAGCTCAGGGTTGGGCTGTGGGTGCAGTTCAGGGAAAGGCCTTCAAGTACGTCTCACCTTTATATGTCCTTCAGCAACCGGATGGGGGCGAGGTATCCGAGCAAAGGACGTCAAGTTTATGGGCGCTGAGCCGAATGGGGAGGCGAGAGTTAAATTTTGGTACTACCCACTGCAATTAACACCGATGGTCCCATAGCGCATCACACTAGTAGAGCAAGTTAACTCGACTCAATTTAAATTAGAATACCGTAATTTTATAAGAATTCAAGCCCCATGCCAACTTGAAGTCCTTTTCTCGACGCGTCACTCTTGCTCGCGACCAGCGGGACACCGAAATTAACTTCCACTCTGACGGGATCGAAGCGATAGACCAGGCCCAGCCCGACAGAGACCGACGGTCTTGTCAGTGTATCACGGATTGTCGATGCCAGTGGACGGCCTACGTTCGCATTGTTTAGCCAACGAAGGGATTGACAGAAGATTAGGTTACATACTTTGATCAACGTTGTCCAAGCGCCCGGCGTTGACGAAACCGTGTATTTTTATAGGCCAGTGGGGTTTCTGGGGGATGCTCGTGAGGATGCTGAGCCCGGTGCTCCAGAATATATCGCCACCGAGCGAATCGGCTAGAGGAAGCGAGATACGTCAGTGCTGAAACAAAGTTATAATAAAAGGTGACTTACAGCCGTCTCTCGGGCCCAGACCGTTGTGGCGGAACATGCGAACACTTGTTGGGCCTCCGAGTTGGAAACGGTCCGAGAATAAGGAGGGCTTGTCACGAAGGGACCAAAGCAACCCAGCGCGAGACCCCCAAGATAGTGACTAGGAAGGGTCATTATATGAGTAGACGAAGGTCAAGAATGCACGCACCACGCCAGGCCAAATAGACCGCGAGATCTGCGCTTCAGATTCAACCTTGTAGAACGCTGCATCTCCTCCCAGACCTGCCAGCTCTTGGTAAAATTTGGCATAGTGTCCTCGAGACGCAGTAATACGGTCGTCGCGCGAGTCCATGGTCCACGTATGCGAGATGGCCGACTTGGTCGTTTGGCCAGCACATCTCCGCATACTTATCGAGGCAACGGGCGCAAATGCACCGATATGTCTTATAACCGCCTCATAGGTGATTTCATGCATGCCAAGACCGCGATTCGACGATCCTGTCTGCGCGATGAATTATGGGTTGGCCGAACGATTGCGTAGCTAACCTAGCTCACCCTGACAGACGCTTTGAGGCCGCGGAGCGTCTCAAACGACGACGCGAATGCCGTGTTATCTCGTTCCATGCCATATGCCGAAAGTTCACCGCGCGTAGCAAGGTCAGACGACAGCGGGGCTTCCAGAGAGCTTCGGAAAGACCGCCGGGTTTTAGTCCCCATGGATAAGTTCGCCTCGAAGGTCTCCGCACCACCAAAGACATTTCGAACGCGTGCCGTCGCGCTCTACCACCAGTTCACTCAACCCGAACAGACGGACGCAAACGAAAGAACTCACAGCATTCCCTTCCTCGTTCCCTAGCTCCGTAGACGTATTGAGATAGAACCTGCCCTTTTCCCGCGTTTTGAAGACCAGATCCACAGCACTGGCGTCGGCCATCACATCTCGTGCCTCTTCTATCCTCACTTCCACCGTCTTGAAAATATCCGTCTCGCGGAGTCGTCGGCTCACTCTGCGCGTGGTGTGGAGGACGGACTCTAGGTCCTGGGGGCCGGAGGCGCATTCTGAGAGGATAGGGCGGATGAGGGAGCCGATGAACGACTGCCGTGTGTTCGACGCGCCCTCGACGCGAACCGAGGATACCGAGATGGGGGTATGTAAATTGGAGTTTATCTACTTCGCATTCAGCCCACACGTGCTATCTTCAGAGAATGCTACTCACCACTTCAGTGAGATGTATCACCGCCGACTCGTACTCCCCTTTCAGCCGCCTCGCTATCCGACCCTCTTGCCACTTCAAGACCTTTTGCACATCGTCGGCGTACGGCTCATTGTCGCGGGGCGCCGCGGTGGATTGCAGTGGTGGGCTCAGAGACGGTGTCTGCGTGGTGCCTTCCGTGTCCGGGGTAGCCATACTCGCGCAGCGTTAGTGGACTTGAATTTTGCTGGACTAGGGATGATGGTGGATTTTGACGCGTCCCGCTTATTTCCGGCCGGACGTATCACGTGGACTTCTTTCGGTGTCACTCATGGTCACTGTCACGATCCGACCGTCATGATCATCTTGCTCTCATCCGTGTAGGACGATGGGCAGTGAACACATTGCGTACTTGCCTTCAAATTATACAAATGTATTAGAAACTGAATTAATCTTACTTTAGGACTTTTTATGAAGGAATATCCGACTTCAATATCTTATATTGATGTTCATGGCGCTTCTCTAGGTGAAGTATGCTCTTGATATTGAGGCTGGTCTACAGCGAGTCTACAACACGAAGATCTGGCAGACCAGCGCCTTTACTTCATATAAGTAATCTCCTGCGAATGCTATTATAAGAGCCATTGTTCCAATTTCTCTGTGTTTAAAGACTCTATCTTGAACTACAGACTTTAATAATTCTCCTTGGCTTCCCCGGTCTGGCTGGCCTCGTATCTTCCTCGTCAGTGGTCTCAGCAGAGTCCAGCAGCGGTCCCAATCCTCCCAAAACCCTTCTGCTTCGACTGTGGCGAGATTGACCACTGCTGATATATTCCTGGCCTTCGAAACGATTACAACGCTTGTTTTGATTGCTCCTCATCGACAGCCTATCGGTGAAGTGATCTCTGCCCCCGATTAGCTGTGGCGGTTCCAAAAACGATGGCCTAAACGAGGACCGCCTCTCGCTGCGCTCCCGTCTTCTGCACGAGTCCCATCCGCGGACAATCGAAGATCCTCTAACAATGTTCGGTTCCTGGGCAACCCTTGTATCTGAAGCGCTGCACCGCCGTTGAGTCCTGGACTTCTTCTGCTTTTCTATCATCTCGGTCACCATGTTCTGCGATAGTGTCTCCATGCGCCTATCGTGTTCTCGAAGCATTCCTGCACGCTCTGCCTGGTCAACACTGCTGCCGAGGCTCAAAATGAGGTGTAATTCGGCGCGGTAGGCTGCACGGTGAAAATCCTTGAGTATCTGCTTGCGCGCGGCGAAATCGACCAAGAAGAAATCGTCTTCAAAGTTCGAAGGCGAAAGTGCTTTGAGTGTCATTCCCATTGGGCTACAATATGGCACTCTCAATGTCTGCCCAGGTCCGGCATCCGATGTCGATAATTCGCCGGAAGCAAAGTAGGTTTCCCGCTCGTATACTTGTGACTCCCAATCAGCGGATATGATCGCAAAGCAGAATTGACGCCTTACTCGTGGTCTGTCATCCCTGTTAGACGTGGCTGGAACTCGGAGCCCTGATATCGCCTTTGGAACAAGAAATGACGCCCTCGGTGTATTTTGTTGCGATGCGGTCTGGCATCTGCTGAAGCTTGGAACGAAGTCGGGTGGGCGGGGTGTAGCTTCATCCTCCCATTCAGAACAAGACGATCCATCCTCCGAGGTAGCTGAGTCCTCGCGGGAGCTACATGAATCCGCTAGTCCGACCCCAACGACCCCTTCTCGACTTCTCCCCCATATACCCGCATCACAGCCCAAGACATCGGTCATGGCCCTTATCTCCCTCGTTGGCGGCTTCCTCGAAATTCCAACTAGCTCGAACTTAGATACATCCGCTGCGGTACTCTGCCTTCTCCCTATCGTGGCCTCACGGAGCATTATCTTGTGCTGTCCTGCTTTACGCCGCGTGTGCCAGTAATCGAATGCGTCTAGCGGTTCTGAAGCGTCGAGATGAAGACGTCTATGGCTGGATAGGACTGCTGCGGTCATTTTACCGACACTCTTGGATCGTTCAATGACCATCGCTCAGCTATGTCTCCCTTGTATATAGACCGTGACCCTGCTGGCTTCTGGTGGGCTTACAACGGACACAACACAAACCTCATCAAAACGTTCCAGATGCTGCGGAATCTCTCTAGGTTCATCAAAGAATGCTGAAGCATCTTATTTGCAACAGTTTTCAGGCCGCGGATTGTGGTGGGGGGGGCACAGACTTATGCCAGCAAGGTCCCTCCTTCGTGCGTGGATCGCGTCACCCATTGCGACAGCGCCCCCAAAGTGAAGCATCTAATCATAGCTTTGACTGATTGGAAATTCTTTACGGTGTCTGATCCGACCTTCACATGTAGTGCTTACCTGGTGTAACTTGCTCTTGGGATCCTTCTTGATGATCTATCCCACGTCTGCTCTTAATATCGTGCCATCATGCATCATGTTGAGCTTAGGTCCGCACCAGCATGAGTCTGTTTCTATCGGAAGAAACCCACCGGTCAACTAGAAGTGCTTTCGCTGTACATCACAAATGTGTATTGTTTACTCCCGACCCTGCCCCACGGTCAGGTCGCACGCCAAATTCTGAGAGCCTAAGTGGCTTGGTCGAGGCGACGATTCTTATATGAAACTCTCATACTAGAAGGCAGAATGGAAAACATTGCCAATCGTAGTAAGTACTATCGAGGATGCTCAGGACCTCTACACGTGTATAGTACATGCTGGCCAGCGCGTGTTCGCAATTTCCCCTGGCTATGCCTTAAAGACTAAAGTAAGGGATTTTGTGAAGATGACAAGTCCATTAGCGACCCCCAGCATTCATCTCGCATCCCTCACAATGTACGAGCTCATCCGCGTTTAAAAACCCCAAGCAAATACGGATTGTTGCGCACTCTGCTTTCGAGGAAACGACCCCGGTTGTCGTCAACAAGGCACGACCTCCGCTCGCTTGCCCTGAGGGCGAGAGAGCGTCAGTGTAGAAAACACGGGCAGTTCAAAGTGCGTCGATTGGGTTAATTGGATCTTTGTTCTCTGCCTTCAGGGTCCGCTCGCCCCTAACATTATTAACATGGGGTATCGACAGCTTGACTCACTAACAATCCATCAATGCGAACGGTATCGGTTTTGGGTGTAGTTCCATCCGCAAAATAATTCCACTAATTTGCCGGGGAAGTATTAATGCCATGCATCCATTATACACGTCGAAAGATTCACTTGATCCACGAATTTCACTCCGGAACCGTGGTATGACAGATGGTGGAAACGTATGAAATACATAATTTCTAGCGGACGCGTTACCTCCCGGATCGTAACTAATTACTCCAAACCCATGTCCACAGTCAATAACGACGTATGCGTAATCGCCTCGCCAGCCCCACGTTCGAGCAGTCCTTGCCCGGAGCTTACACCTATATGACCGTCAAACGCACTTCAGTCTCAACTCCCCGAGTGTTGCTCATGCCCGAGTTTCTTGCTTTCCACACATCCCACAAATTTCGTCGTGATACTAACAGGTATATTCCAGGTCATGGTCCAGGTATACATCATGGGTCGTGCAGTCGTGGTCGTGCACAAATAGAGGCAGGCTACAAAATACGAAAACCAGTTCGTTCATTACTACTCGTAAATAGGCTGGGGGTGCTAATTATCCCGAGCCGGATGCAAGGTACTACTCTATGGATGCTGGGACGAGAGACGGGCGATTGCTAAATAAACAAACAGAAAACACGTTGAAAACGCGGAACGCCAAACGAGGACGAGGCAGGATGAGGAAGAAGATGCAAAGGAGAATAAGAAAATATAATAGCGACACAATGCACTTGCGAAACGATGAGCTCGGGACGTGGATAGCGATGCGATGTAGAGAAAGAAGAAACCCACAAAAAAAAGGAAAAGGAATAGAAAAATAGCAATACAACATCCGCGGCTGCGACGCAGCTTCTTCCACAACGGTTCAAACGGCAGACGCTGGCTTGCTCCTCATTTGCTTCATGGCCTCCATCGCGTACCAGCCCAACTCGTCGCTGCTGTCTTGTTTTGGTGCGCCGGGAGTCCTCCCTTCCACATCCCCGGCCCTATTGTTGGCTTGCCCCCACTTGAACCCCCCACCCTGCGACATGCTCCCGGTACGCCCGCGCCCACCCGCCGGAGGAACGCCCGCCTTCCCCTGATGCAGCGCCGACGCCGCGTCCTGCAAGAACGCCTCGATATTCATCCCCGGCCCCTCCTCATCCCCTCTAAACGATATCGGGCTCGCATTCCCCAGCGCACTTGGCGTCCACCGTACGTGCTTCGCCTTCATCGACTTGCTCTCCGCCATCCCACCCACCAGCGAGTCCCAGCCCCCAGCAGTCGACGGCCCCGAGATCGTCGACCCAGAATCGTAGTCCTCGTCGTACGCGATGATATTGTCGAACATCTTACTCGGGACGCTCGGCTTGGGCTTGACGATATTCGGGTTCTCTTCCATGATGTGCCGCGAGTCGGTGGGGAGCGCCTCGCTCATACCTTCCGTTTCCTCATCATCTGACACCTCCTCAACCATCACACCCGACTTCTTCGACGACTTGGCCCCCTTCTTCAAGATGCTCCTGCCCTGCGCATCGGCGGCACGTCTCGAACCATTAGCCACGGACGGGTCGGCGAAGAAAGCGGGATCGACAGGGCTTGGGGGAGCAGGCTCCGACATCCTACGAGCCCTCGCCGCGGCGCTCATCGGCTTCCTGTCCCAAGGTTGTTGTTGTGATTGCTGCTGTGGCTGCTGTGGTTGCGGTTGCGCGATGTTCCCCGTCGTCTGTTTCGCCTTCGGTGGTAGCCATATCTCGGGACGAGATGCCAGATGTGCTTGCGCCGATGCCGACGCCGGCTTCGCAGACGACTGATCAGACACCGTCCTCAACACCCCAGCGACATCTGGGGCTTTCAGTCCGCCTGTGGGCTGATCGGAGCTCGCCCTAGCCACGCCCGTGTTCCCTCCTGGCATCCAAATCCCCTGCGTCGGAGGCTGCAACAACGTGCTCTTCAGCCCACTCAAAGCCGCCGAAGCTGCATGATCAAACGTCGTCCTGGAAGAAGTCGCCCCAGCCATCGCAGTCATAGGCTCGTCGTCGTCGAACAGCGAGAACTTCCAGCGCGCCGCCACAGGCTCCTTCTGCGCCGGAACCTTCGACTGCTGCTGCGACCCACTGCTGACCGGGATGCCAGCGTCACTCTTTGACTTAGCAACCGCCGGCTCCTCTTTCTTCACCCATGGGGACTTGGCTGACGGCTGTGGGACGGGTGCCTGCTGCAGCGTCTCCTTCGAAACGGTCACCTTCCCCCCAATACCTCCTACACTCCCCGCATCCTTCACAGGCTCCACGACCTTCGCCGCGACTGCAGACTCCTTCCCTTTCGCTTTCGCATCGACCTTCTCGTTCGACTTCCCAGTGGTTGACGCCGACGCCGCAACGGGAGCAGGCGTAGGAGCAGGGCCTTCAGGGGCTGACGCGCCCTTCTTTCCCTTCTTCTTCGCTGCCTTCGAGAGCTTCGAGTTGTTGGCGACAGGCTTCGGCTCGGGTTCCGCTACTACGACTGGCGCGGGGGTTGGGATTGCTGGCGCCCGGGTACTAGCAGCACCAGCAGCCTTGGTGGTTCCCTCCTTCTCCTTCCCGTTGCCCGATTTCTTCTCATCTCCCAAAGAAGAAGACGATGTTGCTGACGCATTCTTGCCTGAGAGAACCCCTGTCGCCGATGACGCAGGTGCTGAAGCAACCGTAGATGGTAGTGTCTCCTCTGGCCCTCTCGGACTCCCATTCTGGCTGGATCCAGCCCCGGCAGTGGGCGCCCACGAGTCGAACTTCTGCGCCATCTGCGCCTGCGCGGCGAGGATGCTCGCAATCTTCGCCTCATCAAAGGCGAATTCGTCGACGGCACTGTCCTCCATCGAGGAAGAGGACGATGCCAAAGGTACGGAGGAGATCGATGGTGTGAACGACGATGGTGTGAAGAACGCTGACGCAGCGTACGAGGCGTTCGACGATGTAGAGGAGGTGGACAATGCAGAGCCGAGCTGTGGGGGGAAGAGCATAGACGCTGAGATCGGCGCGGATGACTGGGATTTTTGCTCTTATCGTTCCCGACCCGAGTTCCATTGATGACGACGACGACGACTTGCCCGTAGATGTTGCAGAGGAGGAAGACGGGGCCGAAGCTGCTTTGACGTGGCCACTGACGCCGCTCGCACTGGCAATCTCCTGCTGATGTTGCTGTTGAGTATACGGCGGGCCAACGACCGATCGCCTTTTAATCGCATTCCGCCTCTTCCTCCTCTCATCATCCACAATCTCCTTCCGCTCATCCTCCTTCAGCTTCCTCAAATGAACCATCGTCTTCTCATGCTCCACAATCTTCTTGTTCTCCTCCTCGTAGCACCTCCTCTCCCGCTCCCGCCTCAGCAGCGCCGTCTCGTCCTCCGATCCTTTCCCCTCACCCCCTGCACCATTGCCGATCCCACTCCCACCATTACCACCTACACCACCACCCCCGACGCCCAGGGTCTCAATCTGATCATCATACAACCCCAGCTTATGTAGCTTCCGCGACCTGAAGATATCCCGTATCAGCGCCTCGTCCGCCGCCGCCGCCTCCTGGTGGAACTCATGTATCTTCCGTATCCTTACATCCATCTTGAAATTCTCGAAGTCCGCCTCCTCGGAGGTCAGCTCGACGTGTACGGGCCCGCCACTATGAGCATTATCTCCATTATGATTGCCGTGATTATGGTGATTATTGGAGGAGGTATTATGGGTGTTGGTATAAGTAACGTAGTCTTCCTGGGTGTTGAGGATGGGCCCGATATAGGGTGGGCCGGCGACGCGGGACCGCGACGTGGACGTGGACGTCGTATTATGATTAGTGGACGCAGGCGCACCTCCCAAGCCCGAGCCCGAGCCTGATCCCGAAGACAACGATGAGGTCGACGCCGATGGATCGACCGACCGCTGCGGCTGCTTGCCAGCTTGCTTCGCACTACCCGCCGGCGCCATCTGCGTCTGCGAACTGAGCCACCCGCTCTTCTTGCCCGACGCCGTCGCCTGTGTCGGTGTGGCATCCAGCTTCCCGCCTGCGAAGTTCCACCCTCCAGGCATGGGGTCCGCCGCGATCGTCTTCGGCGCCGGCTGTTCGGGCGAGCCAGTGTGCGATGTCTGCGTGGATGTCGCGGTCGAGGAGAGCGAGAATTCCGTGGACCACCCACTGAGGGAGGAGGATTCGGAATGGAAGGAGGAAGCGGGGTGTGAAGGGAAGGGGTTAGAGGATGTGGGTTGTTTGAGCTGTGTGTATGCATTGCGAAGATGGAGGTGAGATTGAAGAGCAGATAGACAGGGAAAGAAAGAGACATAGAAGGGAAGAAGGTGCGTGCTCATTGAATGAACGAGAAATGAGGGAGAGGTAAATGCTACTCACCACCTCGCTGAAGAATGTTAGATCCTCGAATGGGGACGAGCCTCCGTCGTCGTCATCATCATCCTCGTATACGCGTGGATGGCCGAATGATGAGGGGTTGACGAATGCATATGAGCCGCCAACGTTGTTTGATTGGTTAGTCGAGGCTGTCGGTGTGGATTGTGAAGTGGCCAATGATGTGGGATTGGTGGATCGGGATGCACTGGGCAACGAAGATGCCGGCGGTACGGAGGTCTGCAATGCGGCTAGTGACGCCTGGAGTGATTGGGGGGAAGGCTGGGGGTGTTGCGGCGTGGGGAGTTTGGAAGACCCAGCTACAGGCTGCTGGCCAGACGCTGACGGCAGCGGCGCTTGTCTGAGCAGGGACTGGATCTGCGTTTGCGACATGGCATGAAGCAGCGACGAGTCTTCCTCGTCTTCTTCGTCGTCGCCCTCCTCTTCCTCTTCGTCAAAGTCGCCGCCCAGAAGGCGCTGAACAGCCATTTGCTCACCCTCAGTCATGTCCACCCAATCCTCATCCTGCAGCCCCTTCTCTCCGAGCCGCTTCTGCCACTCCTCCCTGCCGCTCAGTACGAGACTCTTCCTCAGTGACAGACGCACGGCGTTCTTAGACTCGTCGTGCTCCTTCTGCTCTTCCTTTTGTTTCTGAAGCTGCGCCTTCTTCTGCGCTTCCTGTTCTTTTTGCTGTTGCTGCTTTTGCGTGGCTGTCAGGCGTTTCTTCGATGCCGGTGTGGGTGTGGGTGCGGAGGATGAGGATAACTTGGCATGGAAATCTTTATCCATCTCCTTGAATTTCTCTGCGCATTTTTTCTCCATCGTGCTCTGCTGCTGCGCCTTGAACCATGTCTCGAAGTCGCGCCATTCCTGGCGGACCTGATCTGAGAGGGCCCTTCGGGTGTGTGGCTGGGCGCGGAAGGGGTTGGGGAACATTGTGTGGATGCGAAGTTTGAATGTGTGACGTGTGGGGTGGCGGCGGTGGGTTGTTTGAAATTAGAATACTGTCGGGGGCGCAAGTGAGTTCGCTGGCAACGACAGTGTGCACGATGCCTTGCACGACGGCGAAGATGGTTGTGGTGAGAGGGAGAGGGAGGGGGAGGGGAGGGGAGGGAACAGTGGGCGGGTGGATGGGCAGAGGGGTAATATAAAAACGACGGGCCTTACAATAAAAATTTGCCAAGTATGACTCGTTCTTCAATTCAAGCCACCGAATAATCCGATTTGGCTGTTTTTCCGGGCACGCCGTGGTGCTGCGAGGCGAGGCGTGCTGGGATCTGGCCGTGCAATGCGGCGAGGCGATTCAGAATATCCAGGAAATAGGAAATGGGAAATAGAACGGGGTGGGGATGCCTGCACTCGAGGTGACACGCCTCGTGTTTTGAATGACACAAAAATATAATATAATATAGTAAATCTATCCGGCCGGGTCTTCTCCGCGATGAATCCGCACCATTTCTACATATGGACGGTTTCGGCACAACAAGGGCAGAGGGCTCGCCATCCTCGATATATGCGCATTGCGTATGTATGCTACATTTGCATCTGCATATACCATGTCCACTAGTGCTAGTGAGCATCGTGCTACGTGCTAGTAGTCAGATAGACCTATTCCTTCTACAGCCTATCGCGCTTGGCCCAGCTGCTGTGGCACCTCGCTCGCATGCACCACCATCGCCGAAACGTGCTTTGGGCAATGGGCTTTTTGATTCCGCGGTAACGGCCTCACTCCCGGCCGAAAAGCGTGCTTTTTACTCCAATCCTATCCCAGCTCATCCCCATGCGCACCTCCCCATGTCCACCAGAATTCGCCTTTTATGGTAAAAATCGAGGTCGCGCTTGGCACTCCATACTCTACCCTCGCGGCTCGCGTGGGCTGCCGTCTTGGCTTCGGCTCGGACAATATACGGGGAAGGAATATATAAGTAGGGGACGTTGTCGACTGTCCTCGAGTCTCTCAGACTAATAAATTCTTTCTTTCGACAGTCGACGCGGCTTGCGTGATTAATTAAACGACTTAGATAGCTATCTATCGCCTTTAGTGTAGTATGTTGGACGTCAGACGGCAATAAAGGGGATGGCATCATACTAGGCGGTCTTCCATGCACGGGTATTTGGATGCTATGATGTCGTAGGGAAGCGGAGGGATTGGACTCCTTCGAAGATATGTCGGAGTAATCTTAATGTACTCATGATCATCGTACATCGTATGTCGGGACGGGCGGGACCGTACCGTGCGGCAACTGCGGTTTCCCGTACGTACCATACCCTACATACCATTACTACACACATTCAAACTGTACCGAATCTCGACAGCGACTGGTGCCGGTAATTAGTGATTGAAATCCCATTCTCACCTTTGCTTCCATGCTTCCATATTCATATCACCAATGTCCAGAACTAGAGTAGACCAGCGAATATTTTTAACCTGAGGAATATGTTAGGAATGTTGCGAGTCATTTGGGGCGTTTTGGGACCCGGCCGACTCGCATGATACACATACGCATATGATACACATCCTTATGATACTCGACTTAAGCTTTATGATAAAACATATATAGAACCAACACATACCGATGTGAAGGCGGATGCGAATACAGGTACCCAGATACGAATACGACTATATCCTAACTCGATTTGACTTTTGAACAGCATGACACCAATAACCTTACTTGATCCCGCAGCCCAATAGCACCAGCTGACCGAGCGCCGGAGCTCCAACCTTTGGAAGGCGCGAAGGAAGAGTTTATTCTCTTCCACCACTCTCTCACATCCACCTCGTATCTAATACTCGGTATTTCTGAATGGACGTGACATAAAAATATACCAGATACGCAGTTATCACGCGCCCGCTCTGGGAGCCTCTGGGAAGTCGGGAAGGAAGGCACCGAGTCTGAGCCTCTGGGCGTAAGCGTGTAACCGTATAAGCTCGAGCGTGGATAATAATAAATGAGTGTGTAAGCTTACGGGTGTATTGGGCGTACTGGGCGCACGATAAGAAGTGAGCGTAGGTTATGTGTTATAACCAACTCCCGAAGTTGTCTAGATGGAAAGAAGGGGCGTAAGCTACGGCGTAAGCTACGGAAGTACCACCGTAACAGGAACACTGGCATAAACAGAAATAGAATGACGAGAAGAAGGGAGGAAAGAGAAAAATGGGGGAGGAGAAGGAGAATCACCCAAGAAATGAAGTGTCGCGTGAACATTCGAACAGGTTGAACGTTGACGAGCACCTGCTGACCCTCCCTCCCAAGATGTCATACGCATAACGCTGTTATCGTGACAGCGCACAGCCCAAGGGCTTTCGGACGTCCAAAGCTTCAAATCTTCAAGCATCCTTATGCTTGCTGTCAAAGGGAGCTAATCCCCAGGCTAGACACCGCTGGACGTAGAAGTCGGGGGAAGAGAAGCATTGCCATACTACGATAGGGGCACTCAGGGGGCATGGACTTGTATACCGATTCCGTGTGAGACCCTGGTGAGAGGTGTGAAGGCACACGACATATGCAGTAACGACCACACTTACCACATACTCCATTCCACTTCTCCTTCTCGGCTCATTCTCGTAAGTTCTCTCATATACTCACACATACTCACGTCATATCTGCGCCACATGATATGTAGCAAAGTTATCGTTAGACCGCTCACACGGAATGTAGACCTAGACTACGGAGGCTAGAGTGGATTACGAGGCCGTCGAAAGACATGGAATCACTAGGGAAGGACGGAAACAAATATGGAGACACGGGTTGAACATGGAAACGGTTCCGCCACCGCCACCACCGGGACCCCGTTAATATTATAACCATCGAAACATTTGGATAGTCGCCGGTGAGAGTTAAATCTTTATCTAACTTCTCTCATTCCCAAGCTCTCAGGCAACCCTGCCGGAGAGTATCTCGTTCGTATGGTGGTGGGGGTGATCATCATCCTACAGGTGTAAGCGTACCTTCGTACCCTTCGGAACAACCTAACCATGAAAGGTACTGAAGTCAGTCGTTCCTCTCGTAACTGAATCACGGTGCAACGGTGCATCACATCAAAGGACCAAACACGATCCTCACCCACATATGTGCAAAACTAGGTATACCGTGGTGCAGGGGTACGGCATTTCGAAGGAGGGATGATTCTGATCCACTTCGCTAATCCACGCCTCACTGATCTGTTGGCGCCTCAGCATCGAAACACCAGGACACCAGGATGAACTGAGAGCCGCGAAACGGAGTAGGATCCGGAACTCGTTAACATATAATAGCTAATGATTAATGATGAACAGGCTGTACTTGACGTTTATGCTGTTACAACACCAATTCGAACCAAATATAACAGCAATCCAGTCGAAAGAACACGCCCCAATCGTTCCTATACGTGTCCATCGTGTCCTAGGCAGCGCCACAGGTGCATTCGAAGCATTCAACTATAGGGGTTTGTGTGTATTGTAAGCTATCTCTATAGCATTGCTGTATACCATCAACTGCGCATTACACACCAATACACCAGAAAGAAGAGCGTCTGGTAATTATTCTCAAATGGCAAGACACGAGACGACAAAGCGTTTTCAATTTAAGATCACCGCCATGGTGGGCTGGAACCCGAGAGGCAATGTAAGGGCATCTAGACATGCCACGCGGCTTTACTCGTTTACCTCCCAGTTTGCACATTAAGAAACCAAATCGGTCACCCAAACCCAAATTAAACGGCACCTAGCAATGTAACAAACGAGGCTGTTGCCTAATTTCAGTCCTTCGGCGACGCTGTTGGGGGACCTCGTGTACATCCTGCACTGTACCGTTTCATCCATGATTAATTGATTCGGCATCGACCCATTTATTACCTATCTACACACAATTAGAGTTAGTTTTAGTCATATCCGAGGTTACAATGAGTTTACAATCAAGGCCTCGAGGCATCCGGCCTCACCTCAATCTCAATTAACGATTCATTGGATTGATTGAGCAATTATAGATGGTAGATGGTAGGTAATGATGCTGGAGATTCCGGGCCTGTCTGGCTTCGATAGACAATGCAACGTGAGGGTGCGTGTCGTACAAGGCGTGTTGAACAACTTTCGACGCGTTCAAGTTTGTTGCCGGTTCGAAAGGGGCTAGGGGCCTGGAAAAGTACATAACCGGGGGTAGCCGGCCGATGCGGTAATCCAAACATTAACTCAACGCCCAACAAATTATTGGCGGTGGCGTAGCGCAGAAATCAGGATATACATCTGCATCTTTGATTCTTTGGGGCTTTGGGGACGCGTTTTAATTCCTCCGTTTGATATCCTTGATACTCTGATTCGTTTCTTGACCCTCCTTGACCCGTTGTTACAGCGGCTACGGTCCTACGCTGACCCTGGTCCCTAAAAACGCGTAAACCATGTGTACGAAAAACTAAAATATGTACTAGGCTGGAAGGGAATATGATGCAATAGAAATAAAATATATACATAGGAACCTGAGGTGGACGTAAATTCTAAAGACAAGGTAGACAAAGGAAGAGCGACAAAGACGCATCAAACATTTACTTACCACGCAGCGTCAATGATACTGCGCACCGGTTGCAGCTTTCCAGTACGTCCCTCTGCCCAAATCCCTGATCGTGCATCGTGCATCATGGTCAAGCGAAAGATAATTCACGAACACACAATCACAGAGCAGACCAACCCTCTCGCTACTTCCCGCCGATCCGAAGTCTTGAAATCAGAGAAGGCAGGACAAGCCAGGAGGATACACCAGGGAAAGCAGCAACCCGACGTTTTCATTTCGGGTACAGTAGTAATAGGGCGTGTGCTATTGGCGCTACGTATGTCTGAGTATGGTTTGAGTATTAAGTATGATATCAGGAAAAGAATATAGGATACCCCCGCTGTATTCACATTGCACAAGGTGATCGACGGGTGCATTTATGCAGGGTTGAAGGAACCGGAAGCAAGGAGTAGGAGCTAAACAGCGAAATGGAAGGGAAAAAATTCACCGGGTTGATAATAACATAAAGAAAGGGCTTGAGGTTTACTGTAGCGCCGACAAAGACGACGAACAAAGCCGAGATCTTCATTAAGAGCGCTGCCAGATGCCGTGTATAGGGCGAGGGGTATCGGTTTGAACGTGCCGACTTCAAAGTTGAACTTCTTTGGAAGGTCGAATGTGTCGAATCGCGGAGGGGTCGAAGAATTTCATCTCGGCTAGATTTCCTGTGGACGAGTGTATGATGTACTGATGCATATGGCACAGAAAAAGAGGGTACTGCGTCATGGTCGGCAAAGAATGCTGATGAGAACCAAAAGGGGGACGCGAAAAAGAGGTTAGTGTCATAAAGTTAGGAGACGAGTTGACTTGCAAGTACCCGAGCGTCTTAGCGAGGCATGGCATCAAAAATTGCTGCGCGGTGAGAGGAGCCGCAGCTGACGATCACCTAGCCTCGAGGGGGTGCATGGTGGATGAGCCTGCCTGTGGGTACCATAGCAGTACACGCTTTACTTGGGATGATGGCGACATTTTCCGGCGGCAAGGGGAAACCCCCTTGAAGAAGGGGCGCACCGACTTCTTCGCACCTCCAGACCGAGATGAATTCATTTCCTCTTACCTTGGGCGCTTGAGCGTAAAGTAAAAGTTCTGTTGGGAGCAACCATGGCATCGTGTGATACGAGGCGACCTGCTGAAAAAACTTACGACTTGAATATACTCGAGTAGTTACGAACCGTGACGTGCTCCGGTTGATATCACGAAACTCCGTGAGCGTGTCAAGATAAGGCACTTGGGCTCAAAATGAACTTCGGCAACTTCATGAAGTAAGAAGCATCATGACAACCCACCTTACTATTAGCTCGTAGACTTCGTTAGCAAACGACTCTAATCTCCTCTACCCTTTCATCCTTTCTTCGTTGCCGTCGCCGTTATTTGATACCATCTGGTTGTTGCCCACATCAAGTGTGGTGCAGCGGTTGGCGTTGAACGAGGGCAGCTTGCCGCTGTACCACAGAACAAAAGTGCCGAAAGTCAACCCAAGCCATCTGACGATTGATTTCTGTATGTTGTGAGCTCACCATCGTTATCTCGTCTCTGTAAACACCTCGCTCTGTGGTTCTCGTTTCATCGCCCATTCATTTCATTGTCGCACGTCCTTCCCTTCCATGCCTTTACCCTTGCTTACATCTTCCTTTTTTGTAAAATGGCATGCATGCTCTAACCATCACGGTCAACCCGAACTCTCCGCCGTCTGGAACCAGCATACTTCGCGCCCACTGTGATTGATCATGAGTAGGTACAATACGTAGACCACGGACGTTGGATAGTGGATGATGGAGGGGAACCGGGCGGAGAATGGTGGCGGAATATTCAATGGTGCACCGAGCGTTTCAACTTTCGGGAAGAAATCAAGTGAGTAAATCACCCAATCGGTTACACCTCCTTTCAACGCCATCGATTTACCTTCATAGCGCCACGCGTTGAGCTTCCCCTGGGCGTGTCGTGTTCGTGCGACGTGGAGTATTCGGATGATTAGACCTTAGGGTTCAGACGAATGCATACAGCGTCTCTCATTATCGTCGTCGTGTGGGGATGTATGAATGAACTGTCGATGGAAACGAGGGGACCCCGTCTTTTTCCCTTCTTTGATTCCATTTGACCTTCTCCGTTCATCTCGTCCCAAGACCCGCTCGCCCATCCAAGCCTCTTCCGCCGTGTTCCTTCGTATTTGCTCATCTCCATCCCCACCCTCGCCGTTCCTCTCGCCCCTTAAGTTGTCCGATTTCTTGCCATCTCCCAAGTTTGATTGGGAAAAGAAGAAGGATTGCGTGGGCGCCTAAAAATGCTTCCCTAGGGACCTAGTCTGACGTGCGATTATCTTTGTAATTTGCATGCAACAAGGTCACTCACGGCACTGGAGTGACCGTATCAGAGAACTGTGGAAAGCAGAAATAGAATGAATGGATGCGGCGCGGCGGCTGGCTTCGAGGATCGACCATCATCTTCTCTAAGAGAGGTGGTCATCATCACGCAAGTACTCCCGATCTAACCAGCATTGAAGTCGTTCGTTATTCATATCCCGTACATAAATCCTGGAGTGTGCAAACTCACACGTAGACCTCGTTACAATCACAGGACCTATGAATTATTGTGAAGCCGCGATGTGCTCGTGTGTAACTGCGTCTTGGTTAACCGATGCTCTCACCCTCTCCATCGCCTCTCGCATAGTCGCACCTCGCTCTACAGTAATGAGCGTGCCATGCTTCTCAACGGCGCCGTCCTCCGCCAAGTGAAATGGGCCATACTTCCCAGTCGGATACAGCCAAAACGCAAACCCGGCGGTTATTCGGCCGGCTTCGTTCACTCGGCCGTGCGATGCCATGTAGGTCTCCACCGCTGAGAAAATATCCGCGTCGGATATCTCGTCGAAGGCATCGAAGGCGAAGAGGGCAGAAAGCAAGGCGGGGTGGTCCGCCGCTGTAGACCACGCTGTTTGGAAAGGGTGTTGTGTACTGATGACGGTGACGGTGCCTGATTCAGCCATTTCTGCTTTTGCCTAGTATCAGTGTCACTGTTGGATGACAGGGTTTCATAGTAGTCTCACCTAGCTGTGGTAGATTCTCATTAGGGTTTCTCGATCTTGCTTCAAGTGGTACGCAATCTGAAGGTATGCCATCCAGGTATGAGCTGCCCAGGTAAGCTGCGGTAGTATCCAGGTTCAGGAGAAAACTGCGGCTGAACAAACCGAGCTAGCAAAGAAAGGGTAAGCTGACGGCCAGTTGACGTGCATTTCCTCTGAATAGGTGTACTGTCTCCGACTCGAAGGGATTGAAATCAAGCCATAATTGCTTCAACAAGGGGGAGAAACGCCTACTTTTGTAACCCAAGCTGTTATTCCAAGTCGCAGATGAAGAAGTTGAATGCGGAGAATGGTGAATGCTTCAACTGAAGGGTGGTAGCAGGGGCCATGTAATAATAGATGATGATATATCATGGTCAACCAGACGAGTTGGAATCACATCGCGGGAATGAGCCTATGATTGTACTGACTATCAAAATTAGTGTCACTCGATGTGTTCGTGCATACCTATAGACACCGAGGTTCTGCATGACTTCCCTGATCTTCATTCAGTAAAGAGCGCTACTAGGCAGCACCAGATGCCACGTACACAGCGAGAAGTATTGTTTTCGGCTTTGAAGTTATCGCCATTGAACCCGCAATCGACGCCGCCGCTGCTGCTGACATCATGATCAATCAATCAAATGCCGTGAGCGTGTCAAGACAACGAACGCGCTTCAGCTCAACAAATTAAGTTCGGCGAATTCATGAAGTTAAGAAAGTAGTAACACGGCAACCCGCCTTACTATAGCTAGGTGTTCGTTGACTTCGATAGCAGACGGCACTACTAGTATTGTGTTGCTGCGTTCGTTCTTGAACGAATCATCGCCTCATATGAGAGTGACGGCCGTCCTAGACGAGAAAGTCAGCATGTATTACTCTTCGTGTCTTCCTCTTCCCGAGGGCCACGACGTGTTTCTATCTCTGGAAGGGTAGGTACGTCAAGTCACTATTTCGGACGCCGCTAGGTAGTCTTCAAAAAAAGGGCAACATACCTTGCATATTCCATTTCCGGGAGGCCGGCCGGCGTTCGGTCTGATAATATACTTGCTACTTATATGAACGTAGCTTGAAGCTTGGAGAATGGGGATTGACCTACAATCACTCCGCGGGGCTTGTGTATCACCACGACGGCCGAAGAACGCTTTGATCACCTTCACAATCCTCCGATATTAAACAAACACCCAAGCAACATGCCTCAATGATAATCAGCCAACAAGCCGGACGAACGATGGCTTCGGCCGAAAAGGCATGGTACTTGGGGGGTAGGAGGGCTCGCAGAATGCACGGAGTTGTTAGGTGGGTGGATGCTCTGGGAATTCACTAATCAAGGGATACGCGAGAATCCGAGAAACTGTTATTCGCGAGTAAATGGCTTGACAGCTGTGAAAGTCAGCATCTAGATTTCAGACGTTCACATTGAGGCATATTCCATGACATCAACCGACACCGAAACTTCTCGCGAGGTGACGGTGCTGCCCCTCGAACGAGCTCAAGAAGGCGTGAATTCTGAAGCTAAGTGGAGACGACACACGGGTAGTATACATTATGCAGGTTAAGTGACCAATGGAAGCGTACCTTTGACTTGGGGCGAGTAAAGGCTATATGGCTAGACTCTTCCCTTACCTCTTCCCCGTGGTAGCGGCGTCATTAAACATACGAGTCCGCTGATGGAGGTGTGGAAGCGATGGGAGCCCGGGCTGCGCAGCAACCGGTGCTAGACCCCAAGAATATTCTAGTGTGTACTTGACGAAGACTGTCCACACCCCAAAGCAATAGCTCGCGCGCGGTCCCTTGCGGCCCGGCCGGAACCCGATAGGTGGGTAGGTAGGTAGGTAGATATCTTCACCAGCAGAAGGAGAAGATCGTGCCTGCTAAAGGAGAGCCAAGGAGATATCGCATACATAGTAAGTACGTTGCAACGTGCCCCGAAGATCGAACACGATCGGATGCATGGCACCCTGCATGACACTGTTGCCACCTCTGCGGGGCCAGATAAATTCCCAGGTCGTATTTCCCGAGTGGTGGGTTGGGCCAAGTTAATTAAGCTCGAGGACTGTTTAGTGCTGATATCCGGATGATCGATGACAAGCACTTCCGCCTTTAGAACGTATGTGGAAATAAAGAATGGAAGCACGGAAGACGGCGAGTGTGTTTCTCAAGGTAATATCGGTGGATTGGCGTCGAGGTGCACCGGATACATGGATGTTCGCCTGTACTGAGTTGTGGGCGATCAGGAGGTGAACGGGAGTCCGATGAAGTGGCGATTGAGAGAAGTGAGGCGTTCCGCTGATGAGGAAGACTGGCTGATTGGTATGTGGCGTTGGGGTCAAGGGTGCGATGAGCAAGGCCAGGAACGCTGCAGTAGTGGGGTGAGATACCCCAGATTCGGGTGTAATTGAGGAGAGAGATCAGGATAGATTCCGAAAGCAAGCAAAGATATATTGCAGTCCGAACCCATGTCGTGTGTACGGTAGCTGCAAGAACATGCACGCGTATACCTCTAGCTCTAGGTGCCACCTACAGCAAACTCTCAGCATTTCCGCCTTGTATCTCGGCGTCCGTTTGGGCATCTTGGAACGAATGAGATGTCGGTATTCGGAGATCGTTGTGACAACATTGATCGACATGCAGATAGCTGAGAAGCCAGAACCAAGCCAGACATTGGACGTTGGACGTTGAACGTTGATCCCCGTGAGCTTCTACAGGTTGTCGCTATCGCTGAGGCGCGTTTTGCCATGGCTGACGGTTGCGGTCGCGGCCCGCAATTCTTGCTTCGTTAGGGTCAGAGAGAGTTTCGGAGATGGCCAGAGGAAGCATGAGACCAGTACTGATTCCGTGAGTCGCGTACAGTCTGCAGTTGATATGTTCACATGTGAGGATTTGGAAGCAGGCTGCAAGAGTTATCTGAGGGAATACGGGGCATGCAAAGTCAGCGCTAGTCAGCACTCGTGCTTGTATGATGTCATTTCTATGCTACTGCGCACAATCGCACTCGAATCCAAACCACCACCAACCTTTCACGAAATAATCCAGCCATGTCGGACCCGACGTCTTCAAACTGGGATGTGCTTCTGTACTTCGTGGCTATGTACGCCGATGTCTCGCCTCTGAATGTCTGCAGCGAATGTACTCACCAAATCACAGATTCTTACCCCCTGTGGCTGTCTTTTTCAGTGGGTCTCCATGAGTTCTTCACAGCGAAATAGAGGTATTTAAAGCTGCTTGAATCTCTAGAGCGCGGAATCCTTGCAGGTACGTCGCATTGCAGTGGTGCGAATGGCGAAGCTTATCGCTGTGTCGGTAGATTTCTGGATCAACCTCCTTCTCTGCCTCCTCGGTTGGATCCCCGGTGTTATACATGCGTGGTACGTTTGTCCAAGGCTTTTCTCGTCTGACCCGCCCCGCCCACTTTGCCCCGTAGGTACATCATCTCGAAATACGAACGGCCTGCAGTAGCTTTGTAAATCACCACACCAGTACTCGCCCAAGCCTTGATTGTTCATTACCTTAGGGCGGCTTCTCCGACTATGGACTCTGTGTAACATTATCGAAACCGTGATCTGTTCTGTGACAATTGATATGACATGCCCTCATACATGTAGTCTAGTGCTCGCAGACTCTCTTGGACTCAGATTCGGCTCTCGCATCTAGCGCCCAACCGGCATTCATCCGCTCTATCCGCAATTGTCATTCTGTCGATCACCGCCTTTCAAGTCTTTCAATCCTTGTACCTAAGCCACCGCAGACAAAGCAAGTCAGCTTCACGGACGCTCTCTCACTAGCTGGTGAGTACTAAATAAGGTTTACGCGGTCATTAATTCTATTTGTCCGAGTCTTGGCCACCGCCACGTTCCGGACAATGAGAGGTCAAAGCCCAAAGGCACGATGGTTTAGGGGCAACCTAGTGGTGTCGCTTTCATGTATAAAGAACATATAATACCATTCCCTTCCCCTACGCCCCCTCTTTCTACTCCCCACCATTGACCATCTCAAAGACCCTCCAAGACGCGACGCCCCGCACGCATACGCGACCCGAGTCCCCCAAAGTCCTTCTTGTTAAGATGGTCATTCAGACACGGAGCGCCGCACGAAGAGCACAAGACATCGGCTCTGCTGTACCTCAAAGAGAAGGTACTTTGGTGACGATCGAACCGTCGGCCACCGGGCTCGGTGTGCACAAACGATGGCACTACCCCGACGCCGCCGCACCACGGATGCGCGACGAATCGTTCTCGTCGTCCTCATCCTCGTCGCTTTCGAGCCTCTCTTCCTCGCGCGACTGGGGCTCCACGCTGTCGTCTTTGTCTTCCGTGGAATCCATCGCCCCGCTAGAACCAGGCCAATCGCGAGGCGTACAACAAGAGAACCGCACACCCAAGCACCCCTCGCACCCCACGCCGCCAGAAACACCGCGCCCCATCCCCGGAGCGCACAAGCGCACGCCTCTCAAACGCAGTCCTCTCATCAGGTGGACGACCGACCATGATGGCACCGCGCGCCGCCTCCTCGTGGTGCCCAACGTCGCATACTCGCACGACGACGACGCCAGGGCGGCCAGGATGATGAAGGAGAAGGAAGACGCGGCGGCGAAGAAGATGGACGAGGTGTTTGAGAAGCAGTACGCGATGATGCTGCGGCAGCGGGAGAGGGCGGTGCTCAGCATGACGCGCTCGGATGATGATGATGATGACGTGGACGATGAGAGTGTGGAGAGCTTTGGGAGCTCGGACGGCTCGATGGGTGGGAGTGCGCGGCCGCTCGTGCGGGGCGATACACATCCGGCGCTTGACGCCCCTTCGTTCGCGGCTGGGTCTGATCACGACCCGTTTCTCGTCAATGTACATGCGCGAAACGGGAATGATACACACATGGTTGATGGTTCGTCGTGACTATTTGCTTCGCTATCTGTCATTCTTTCGTTGTTATTTCTATGTGTGTATTGTGTCGCCGTCTACGATCCTACGGACTTCATATGTCTGTATTTCTCTACCCCTTCTACTACCGCTAGATATGTATATATGTATTTGCATTGTGCTTAGCATGCAATTTTCAAACGTTCACCAGATCGTGCCAACAAATATTAATGTCTTCCGCGCTTGGGCTCTGGGGTTCTCTACTTGACCTACCGGCTTCTAAATAAACGCGCATTGCGCCGGTACTGTTATTACGCAAGTATGATAAAATATGTGAGATGTGTGAGTCGAGCGATTGTTGTATGGATCTCTATTACTACCCAATTAGAACCCCAATATATGCACTTTCCAACGTGAAGAGGACCGTAAACGAGAGCAAAGTCCAAGATGGATTAAAAACATGATGACGATGATAACTGTAGCACCCACAACCCTCAAAGCAACCCGCTGAGCGTTGAATTCAGAAGGCCGGCTTCTGACGCTCTGCCTAACCATTTACTACCAAGATGATGAGATATCGTGAGACATATATACGATGGACGATGAACACGAATATGAAACGAGACTTTGTTTTGCGTCGGGAGTACCCATGAAGGGGTCGAGCGCATGGGGCTCTAACACCAACACCGACCTCGGCAGGGGTTTAGTCCTCCGACAGGATAACCAGCGGAGGATTTACGAATCGCGGGTAACACGATCGATGGTCCTCCAGCTGTTCAGAAGCGTCCGCCTGATGCTCGCCATCCCCGGCTGGAGGTTGATATCCTGATCCGGAACCGTATACCTCTGTGCCGGATTCTTGAGGAGCATTTCGGCCGTACGACGATCTGCGGGCGCGAATGGCTGGTTCCATGGGCTGAACGCGAAGATGTCGGGGGTTGGGCAGTGGTGCTGTGATGATGCAACATCAGCAGGGTGTACGTGGAGGAGATTAGAGGAGAGAGGGCATACCGCGGTGATTTCGTGAATTTCTCGCTCGATGTGCAAGCAGAAACTGTCAACATCTACAATACGGGTTAGCTTCGAGGACTGTGGAACGACGTGGGGGGAATAGCTTACCGAGGTCATTGGAATCGTATCCGAAAGGATCCTCACTGCAGAACGGGAGTTTCGTCAGTGGATGCAGAAGGGGCTGTGGAAGTTGGGAATTTCTTACATTTCTT
This sequence comes from Pleurotus eryngii var. eryngii, assembly GCA_029467805.1. Lineage (NCBI taxonomy): Eukaryota > Fungi > Basidiomycota > Agaricomycetes > Agaricales > Pleurotaceae > Pleurotus > Pleurotus eryngii. The sequence continues at coordinate 353,597 of SZVJ01000005.1, read as the reverse complement.
GCCCGATTTCCAAGAACCCGAGAAGGAGGAACGACGCGAATGCGGTGGCGGGAATCACTAGGTTGCCGAAGGTCGCGAAGAGTTGGAACTGAGGACGAATGTGTGAGGCTCGATTACGGACTACAGGTTTGAGAGAGAAGCGTACCGGTAGGAAGAACAGGTAAAGCCTTCAAAATAGAGATATCAAGTCAGGATCAACGACGAACGTCGTATAGTTGCCATGTCCGTAGATGGTACTCACCAAAGTGACATGCGAAGATGCGCCTGATATGCGAATGGCAACGGGGTGCTCCTGATACGATCCAAGTTGGACATGGTGTCTTGGAGAGAAGAAAGATTGTTGGTGAGGGCTGTAGCGATGGCCGGCGTGACCAAGCCTTGCTTCATAACATCTTGGGTTCCATACCGTCAGAATTGTCGGAATGAAGCCAAACTAATCGAAACTCACATGCTGTGTAGCTATAGGAGCAAAATGAATCACTGACGATTATGGGGAATCGAGAAATAGAGCTTACCTCGAGAGGTACAAACAGATCTCTATAGGAACATTGCTCTCAATCTCCTCGACCTTCCTCTTTCTTCCCAGAGCATCCCTACCACCCTTCTTCTTACGTTCAGCAGCCATCCGAGCGAGAGAAGCTGTGCGGCGGAAGATGATCAAGACCACCCACTTGAAGAAGCGTAAGAGAGGAACATAATCATAGACTGTCGTTTCGGGGGGGTTGCGAGCCGGCTTCAACGGCTGCTCACTGTCTACATGTGCCAATGCCTTCTCTGGGTCAAAGCTGTCACGTCTCTGCTTGCGTGGCGACCTTCTGCCGAGGGATTGGTACCAGGAGGCGTTGGTGGACTTGCTGTCTTCGTCTTTGCCTCCGAGATCGTGGTCGTGCTTGGGATCAGGGAGGGAGGCCGTCTTTTGTGGCTTGTGACCCTGGACTGCGTCGCGCACGTTCTGGTGGGGGTGGACGTGCGGTATTTCGCCCGCGGCGTGGACTTCACGGAAAAGAGGGAGAATATCCTCCGGAATGCGCTGTCCAGCTTCCATGTTCGCATAACGGGGCAGATGGCAGATGAGAGGGTAGAGATCTTGGTAGTATATTCCGGGTTCACCGCGTAGCAGATGCTATGATATTGAGATCAGATCCATGTTTAAAACGTCTATATCATTGAGACTGACCTTGACAGCTACGGAGAACGCTTGTACCTTCAGAATCACATTCAGACGCATATGCAAGAATCGCTACTTGCAAGGCATACCAAGTTAACCATCGTCTTCTTCTCAATGATAGCCTCCAGCTCAGTCTGGGCGGCTGCGGGCCTCTCGGTGGAAACATGGATCCAGATCTACGATGCAATGAATTGTGCACTTGGTAAGAGCGTGATCGAGGCGAAGAGCGCTTACAAACTGTGCCAAGTTTCTTGACGCGATGTTGATGTTAGTCCACATCTTCCTTCCATCTTGATACCTACACGCGCATGCCTGATGGAACCAGATCTCGGGAAAATTTACAGGAATTCGCGTACCTTTCGTACGCCGTCGACGTTCTGAAGGATATGACCAAACCGAGAACCGTACCCAGTACTGTCAGCAAGCCAGTACTTATGCTGAGGTTAGTGGAAGTCATCGTCGATACAAGGTAGACCACTGGGCGCCATACCGGTGAGCTGAAAATTCTGCAGAAGTGACCTAGAAACGGACTTACTAGTAGCGACCGCAGAGAAGAACAGAACTTCTGGCCAGATATCATTGACGACTGTGGCATTGAACTTCTTGAGCGTCCATCGTCCGTGGAACAGCGGATTGTGAGCGACCATGCTCAACTATGAAGGAAAAAAAGAAGCTGAAGGGAGAGAAAGGTTATTAGTTGCCAGCGCTTCCATGGTCACCGTTTAAATACAATCACACCGTGGGTGAAACGAAGAGATCACGCTGCCGGAAATAATAATACTGTCAACAGTCACAGAAGGCGTGTTCCGTTATTGAAATGCGGAACAAGAACACAAGACTCTGAGAACAAGCCGTCTAAACGGCGAACTCAGCTTAGGCTCTGCTGATGAAAAAAGACGAGGAGGGTAAATCACTTTCGTTGATCACTGACAATAAATATGACAGCAGTAACTTTGGTCGCCCATGATTGTTTCGTCCAGCTCGAGCGCTGTTCTCTGCCGGGGACACTTGGACACACTGCATTTAGACGTCGTGCACAATCAACGAGGCAGGAGCCAAGGAAACCGTACATGGGCGGCTGAGGTTGCAGAGAAGGATTAATGATCATCAATCTGTACTCGTGAGCGCCAGAGCTTGATTCCCCACTACACGAGGTAAGACGTTTCTATCAGATCCTACATCGAAGCCACTGACATGTTTCTGACATGTGTAGCAATTGTAATAGTTATATTGAATGATTTTTCAATAGCACCTCGCATCTCTTGACTATGCCCGGCTCGTGTTCTGACGGTGCGTTCGGTCAAGCTTCATGTTCATCAGATCTCACTTTCGTGAGATGTGGTTTCGAACTATAGCAGTCATCGCAGTAAGATCCGACAGCGACTAGCGTCTAGACGCGTCCAGTCATGATAGCCAGAACGCCAACACGAGTTTTGTCGCCCTACATCCCACCTCAACACCATTAGCTCACGATGCTATTAGTTTGAGGGACGAAGTTAATAACGACGCTCACGTGTAGCACCTTCATTATATATAGAACTCGTGTTTGTGTCGTTGGCCGACATTAACTTCTTCGAAGGAAAAGATGGCAGTCACGCTGTGTGTTTCAGCAACATTAACAAGGTGGTGGGATGGAGAGCTCAACCGCTTGACAACTAACTCCCCGTGCGGCGAACCAACCAATGGAGCCGGCAAACTTGCGAGCTCCTGTCTAACTCCTATCGCCCTTTCTTTGGCGAGGTTTCAGCAAAGCGCCCGGAACGTGTTTCAACCGCCACCACTTTAGTCTTCTAAACTTTGAAGAATGGCTCAGAATAATGCTTGCAAAGGCGTCTGCGACTCAAAGCGCTCCCAAGGAGCCTTGCATAGTATTTCAGATAATATTATTTGAGTCTCACCGGGAGGCTGCTGGAAGGCTTGGTCCAAAAAACTCACCGCTCCTGGCCGCCGGCGCTGTCGGGACTAAATCCGACATTTTCTCCCTCCTGGAATCAGCCGTTCATGATCAGATACAGGATAGCTTGCCTCGCTTTCATTCCCCCCCCACATGAGGTAAGTGATATCTATCAGATCATGCATCATCCAACTGCTGACATACTCTTTACGCATTGATTTTTACAAGCCGTTGTAAAATCTCCCGGAGACAACGAGCACCATGGGATAAGATAAGAGGACGACGTCAATATATGAGGCGTGTTGCCGCCTAATCTAGCACTTGAATGCTTGTTTCTTGGCCGAAGATGCCTAGTCTAGCCTATTAACTGATGGGCCTGCCTGCTCGCTGAGTTCTCCAAGCCACATGTCGGCCTCTGCGCAAAGGCTCCGTCGAGGACTATGTACGAGGCGTTTCTCCACGGGATCGACGCCTTTATAACATTCCAACATCGCACACGCCACAATTACGATCTATCCATGAAGGCGCCTCGTTTCGGCATTCCAAAGACGTCACCTTAATGCAAAGCCTTCCACAGCAGGACTTCCCCGCGTAGACGCTCCGTTAGTCTGCCAATCGCCAACATCGTGTCAGATAGTGGCACCCGCTTCCCCGAATAACGCTTTGACCGTCGGTTCCAGGACCGCTAAGTCCTAAAACTGCCTAGCCAGGTCTGCCCACAACGGAAAACTTGTCCCGGGAACTCCATTCCATAATCTCAGTACGTACAAGCACTCGCCCACGGCGCGCTCATCGTGTCAGAAAATTGCTTCCGCGTGCACTTGATCATTGCCTCTATTGGGGTTATCTCGACATGCAGGCAATGAATAGCAGCCCATAAATACGGCCGGAGGGCTAGGAAGTAGGAGTATCTGCGAGGCGATGGCTATCCACCCACTCTTCGCGTCTCTGTCCTGGTCCATCTTCAACAGAACGAGCATATTTGTTGCTCTTGCATCTCTCTCCATAATAGCCGTACGGTTGATTAAGAAGCCCCGCCGGCTCCCCTTTCCCCCTGGCCCCAGACCGCTTCCCTTAATGGCTAATGCTCTCGACTTTCCACTAGCTCGCCCTTGGGAGACATATACGCGGTGGGGCCAACAGTACGGTGCGGCCTGGGAGACACGAATGATCTGAATTCCATCCTTACTTCTCAATGCTTCAGGCGATATCACTCACATCAAGGTCCTTGGGATGCACATCTACGTCCTCAACTCTGCTGAAGCCACCGGAGACTTGCTCGACGGCCGCTCAAACTTGTACTCCTCCCGGCCGGACATGCCCGTTGCTGAATTGTGAGATCTCCACCATGTTCGTGCAATGGAGAGGCCTGGCTAACGCTTTTAGGACTGGATGGCATATGACTATGGCGACACTCCCTTATGGTGATATGTGGCGCAAGCACCGGGCTCTGTACCACAACAAGTTCAAGCAAGAATCCGTTCATCAATTCATCCCTCTGCTTATATGCAAAGCACACGACCTTCTGCGGCAATTGCTAGCTACTCCAGATGAACGGGTGGAACATATCCGAAAGTATGCCCCATTTCTCACCCTTCATTACATCTCAAGAAATATGACAATACATGTGCGCAGCTATCCAGCGGCTAGCCTGATGTATATCTGCTACGGCCACACAATTGAATCACATCATGACCCCCTTATCGAGATCTCCGAAACAGCCGCTCAAGAAGTAGCCGAAACAATATTGAAAGGATCGTTGGTAAATATGCTGCCGATGGGTGAGTCTTTCTGGAACATCCCTAGGAGCGAAACTCGAGAAATGCTGATTGTATTCATAGCCCGCCATCTGCCAGATTGGTTTGGCTTCCAACGAAGCGCCAGGGAATGTAGAAGAAAAGTTAACCTGATGCTCAACGTGCCTTATGAGTCGGTCCGTCGACACATGGTATGCTCTATCATCGATGTCCCTTCGCCGTGTCCTGACAATTGAGATCTGAGACGTCGGGAAATACTGTACCCTCTTGGATGTCTGAGATGCTAGAATTTAATGATTCGAAAGGGGGAGATAAAGCCGAAGAAGAGATTATTAAGAGCGTGACTGCTTCAAGCTTCGCCGGTAAGCTGTCCCTCCTTCTCTCTTAGAATCCTGCGTACGCTAATAACTACATGCCTCTAGCTGCGAACGACACAGTGAGTGCACGTTGACTGATATATACCCCACTCATGATCATATTGACGCTGGGTCCTCTGCCAGACTGCCTCCGCTCTACAATTCTTCGTTTTGGCGATGCTGCTCTATCCTGACGTGCAATTCAAAGCCCAGGAAGAGCTGGATCGTGTCGTAGGAGCGGGAAATATCCCCACTTTCGAGGACCGCGAATCCTTACCTTATATTGATGCGATATTCAGGGAGCTGCTCAGATGGAGGCCCCCTGCTGCTATTGGTGAGCACATTAGCACAACGTACATCAATCATAAAGCTGAATACACACCACGTCGTATAGGTGTCCCTCATTCCACTACGAAGGACGATATCTATAGGGATTACTATATACCGAAAGGTACGACTACTTCGTGCTTGACTGGCATATGTCTCCGTCTCATCGTGAATGACTAGGATCAATTATCTTTGCGAATATTTGGTTCGTAGAGTTCTACCAGCATCTCCAGAGATTGATTACTTCTTCGATTCCAGGGGCATGTCGCACGATCCCTCTGTATACCCCAACCCAGAGGTTTTCCAACCCGAGAGGTTCTTGAACCCAGATGGAACACTTAATGATAATGATAAACCCTTCGCTTTCGGATTTGGACGGCGGTGAGTACCTGGCCTTACTCTTTCCGTACCGCCTTTCTCATCTGAATAAAATGTTCACTATTTGAAGGGTTTGTGTAGGGAGCGCGTTTGCCCGTGAGATCATCTGGATTGCGATAGCCACGATGTTATCTGTGTTCCAGTTCGACAAGGCGAAGACGCCTGAAGGCAATGATATTGAAGTCGATGGTGGCTTTTCCGATAGTCTCGTTATGTGCGTACCTCCTTTGTTTGATCGCATGAGGCTCACATCGTTCTGTTACATTTCAGCCACCCATTAGAATTTAAATGCTCAATCAAGCCTCGCTCGCAAGCCTGCGAGGAGGCGATCTTGAAGACCCCTGAGCTCAAGCTTGATAGCCTTGAACTCAGATGGTTTGAGTAGAAACTAAATGTAACCTTTATCACTTGAACTTTTCGGTCAGACTGTACATAGACATATAACATGTACGAGGTGCTTCCATCAAATTCTTGTAATGTACAACTTCGAATAATTTCCCGACTTCGAACTCCTTCACGTATTTGTCCGCTTTAGGCAGGATACCTTCCTTATTAAGAAGGAGCTTGGGGAGTTATGGGAGACCGCGACCGGTATTGATTGCGTTTGCAACTTGACTTGTATTCGGTCGGTTGAAGGCGTATCTATGGTATTGATGTAGATGAAGGAGAGGCTGGGAGCCAGTCAAAGCGAAGCTTACCGTTCATAGCTATCAAGGTACAGCTGTTCGTCGCTGCAGGTGGCCTTGAAGGACGGATGGTTAAATAACCGTTCTAGCCATGCGTTGAATTTATGGCCTTCCGGAAGGCTGAAACCTCGGTAATACTTCAAAACACTGGTCGACCTCAGAAGCCCTGATACCGCCGTGAGTGAGATCACTCCTAGGCCCACAATCGTTATATAGAAATCCTTACAAGGTCCGGCCATAACATCAACGAGTCCCAAGTCCCCTCCCTCTACCCACAGACCAAGACCTGATTTAAGAGCGCGGAGCTCACCCTCACCGGAAAACGCCTCCAATCGAGATGATTTCTTTCTCCGCTCTTTCTAGGAGGGATACCAGCTGCTCGATCGCTGCATGGTAATCATTTCCGTTTTGGATCTGAGCGTCTATGTCTTGGGATTGGAGGAATCGATAGAAGGCAGGTACAAGTGTGCGATTGACGTGATCAGCTTGCAGGCGGACCAACGCGCGAGCATCTGTGACGGCAGGTGAGCGAAAGTTCCATGATGCTATGAAATAAGTAAGTAATCAGCCCCTGTGAGACGCACATGGGTTCGTAGATGGTGGAAGGAGGCTGCGCTTCGTCGTATTCTCAGCGATGCTGCGACGATCGTATATCGGTATGTCCAAGTTACTCAAGTGTTGAAATTTACATACGCCTCGAGGTACTCCAAGATGACGGTACTTTCGTTTAGGCCTCGAGGAGGGTTGTACTCGTGCAACTTTAAACCTGGTACGAGGCCTTTGGGAGAAACTTCCAAAAGCTCTTTCGGTTTCTTGTATGGATCAACTTCATCTAGAAATCAGGTCTACCTCAGATGTTCAGTATCAGTATCTTAACAACTGAACATACAATACTGCGATGAATGAGTTCAATGATCAAGATCAATCAGATCAATCACTGAAATATTGATATCTATACTCACGCGATAAGGAACCCCCAAATATTCAAAGGCTGCCCAAACTCTCTGAACGAAAGGACAGAAACAGCTTCCGTAGAGCGTGATGGCCTGGGCGCCACTATGGTTGTGGACAGTGCCGATGGCAGGTCCAGTGCACTCGGTGTGATATTGCTTCCCAGTGTCTGCCATGAGGAGAACGAAGTGAGAGTAAACGCGGTCTTTGAGAATGGGTAAGGATATAGCTATGTCCCCGTGGAATTGCTAAGTCAATGACGACTGATGAATCGATGAAGCTTGAAGCTTGAAGCTTGAAGCACATTATACTATAGCCCAAATATTCACATATATATATAGTAATATATACTCTGCAAATGATGCAACAACGACGCTATCGACGATCGTATGACTTCATGCCCGTCCTCTCCATGTGAGAGAATATGCCGCCTTTTGGGGTATTGGGACCGTATAATTTGGACTGCGCCCGGGCTGCCACAGACCCTACATCCTCAAATAAGCTATTTAAAGTTCTGAGAGCCAGCAATTACCCACCTTTCGTTGGGCCAAGCTCACCAAATCCGATGAGGCGAAGGAATGGTCGTAAGATCAACGGCTGGAAGCAGACAAGTACCCCCACGGCTAGGGTGAGCTTAGGGTGCCGTGCGACTAGGTCCCAAACCGGCGCGTCAGCGATCCTCTTCATCATTGGGAAGGCTTGGCATAATTTGCGAAACCCTTCTCTATCGTTGGGGTTCTCGCAGAACTCGATTGCCTCATTTATGACAAGGGCCCATGCAAGAAGCGAGAAGACGAAGGCAAGTATATATACTTGAGATCATGACGATGAAGAAGCCGGGCAACACGTCGACAGGCGCTTATGGTTTATGGTTGTGATGGGTGATGGGAAGTTGGCCGTGCGAATTACTCGATCTAATCTAAGGAAGATAATTAATTAGATGACTTGCGAAGGCGCATAGCCTTCCTTGAATCAGCTCGTCTTTCTTGCAGTGCACGCAGTTGGCGGCGCAGTCACCGTAGAGCTTTATAAGCACTTCGCCCTTGATATCGAAGTACTCAACCACTATGGAAGCCCTCAAACTGCAGAGAAAATACCCTGAAGTCACTCGCGATGAAATGTTCGATCTCATCAATCGCTTCAAGTACGTACTCACCTTGTCAACTTACGTCTGTCATCTAATCTGCACACAAACACAAGCTCGATCTCGACGGATACACCTGGGCGGATTGACAAGACGGCCGTTCTGCAGGCAATCCAGGCGACGGGGCAGTCCTATGATGTCGCCCGAGAGACACTCAAGCATGTTAGCGTCGATGCGAGTGGAAAGGTAGAGCTCGAAGATTGGGTTGAGGTGAGGTGCTGAATAATTTATGGTGAATGGTCGGCGTGCTGACAGACGTGCAGTTGAACGTGAAGATGAAGAGCCAGCAGGCTAAGGCTTCGCTCCCCACGAGAGCCGGCAAGGTCACCGTCCAAGGATCGAATGCGAACGTCAGCCACACTATCAACGAGGATGAACGGAAGGAATTCACGAATCACATAAATCTGGTGCGTATATGCCTCTCCTTTGCAAAGGTAAAACTCTCAAGCGCTATGTCGTATAGGTCATCGAAAACGACCCCGAGATGGCGTCCAGATACCCCATCCCGACGGACACGATGCAGCTTTTCGACGAATGCAAAGACGGCCTCATTCTATGTAAACTCATCAACGACTCTGTTCCTGATACAATTGATACGCGTGTCCTCAACAAGGGGCAAGGCCGAAAACCTCTCAACGCCTTCCAAATCACAGAAAACAACAACATTCTCATCGCGTCCGCCAAGGCCATCGGGTGCTCTGTTGTTAACATCGGCTCTTCCGACATCGCTGAGGGGCGGGAACATCTCATCCTCGGGCTGATCTGGCAGATCATTCGAAGGGGGTTGCTCGCTCAAGTGGATATCAAGTTACATCCCGAGTTATATCGCTTGTGCGAGGAGGGCGAGACGGTAGACGACTTGCTCCGCCTGACACCCGATCAGATTCTCCTCAGGTGGTTCAACTACCATCTCAGAGCAGCAGGCTGGCACCGTAAGGTCAACAATTTCAGCAAAGACGTTTCAGACGGCGAGAACTACACCGTCCTCCTCAACCAACTCAAACCCGATCAATGCTCGCGCGCGCCGCTGCAAACCAAAGACGTCCGGCAGCGTGCCGAGGAGGTCCTCCAGAACGCAGCCAGCATCGGATGCCGGAAGTACCTTACTCCTTCCTCATTGGTCGCCGGCAACCCCCGTCTTAATCTCGCGTTCGTGGCCAATCTGTTCAATACGCATCCGGGCTTGGAGCCGCTGGATGAACAGGAGGCGAAGGACTACGGTGTCGTCGAAGACTTCGACGCGGAGGGCGAGCGCGAGGCTCGGGTGTTCACGCTGTGGCTCAACTCCCTGGGCGTCGAGCCCGGCGTATTCAACCTGTTCCAGGATCTCAAGGACGGTCTGATCATTCTACAAGCATTCGACAAGATACTCCCGGGATCAGTCATTTGGAGGAGAGTGTCGAAGCCCAAGGGCGGTGCCCCTCCTCCCCCGGCGTTCTCGGGCGAGGGTGAAGAGGAAGAGGATATTGGTGTCACGCCCAACCAGAGTCAGCTTTCGAGATTCAAGCAAGTGGAGAATACGAACTACGCTGTGGAGCTGGCACGACAGAATGGGATGCATATGGTGGGCATACAGGGGGCTGATATTGTGGATGGGTCGAGGACGTTGGTGCTCGGGCTCGTCTGGCAACTCATGAGGTGCGTCTCTCTCTCTCTCAACGACATCCGTCACTCCTTTGTATTTACTACAACACGCCACCAGGATGAATATCATCAAGACCCTCACTTCGCTTTCAAAGACCGGTGGCGGACGCTCAATAAGCGACACGGACATGCTCAAATGGGCGAATTCCACCGCCCAAAAATCAAAACCGAGCGTCCGACCCATCAGGTCGTTCAAAGATCCCTCGATAACCACTGGGTTGTTCTTCCTCGACCTCCTAGATGCTATCCGCCCAGGTATCGTAGACCCCACCCTCGTCATCGCCGTGTCGGAGTCCGGCGACTACGAGGATAGGAGACAGAATGGTGCGCCTTTTGACTTGGCTTTCATTGATTTGACAAGTGGTTCGGTTGTGCTGACGATCAGTTGCGTTTTGTAGCGAAATTAGCCATCTCGATTGCTAGGAAAGTTGGTGCGCTGATTTTCTTGGTGCCAGAGGACATCGTTGATGTTCGGTCTCGTCTTGTACGTTGCTTTTTCCTTTTCCTCGCAGCTTTTCAGGCACTAATTTAGTGCCTCCTTAGATTATGACCTTCGTGGGCAGTCTCATGAGCGTTGCCCAGTGATAGACTCAATTGTGATTGTAAAAGGAACAGAAGAATAATTTTAGTGTACCAGGGACTGGATATTATGTTACACGCTATGGATTTAAATACTGAGCTTTTCAAGTTTGTTTAGACCGTGAGATCTTCACCTGTTCCAAGCTTCATACCGAAGCGAGGCGCGGAATAAAAGGCAGAGATACTGGGCTAACAATGAGCTGAACGAACCTCTCTTATATCTACTAACGTTGAAACGATCGTTCAATGTGCTTGCTATGCAGTGGTCCAATGATGGACATTCGTGAACGCCAAACATACTAACCCCTTCAAATCCAAGGAACCTGCAGAAATGTTAAATAAAGCAACGTCGAGACTGCCTCTCTTCCCAGTCCTAAATACACACTTTCAAGGTTAGGCCAGTCACGCGAAGGGGTAGCGCTATCTAAGCGCTGATCCAGACTGTCGTTTACGAAGGTCTCCCATGGAAGTCCCCTCACAACCTTCACGTTGGGATAGAGCCCTTCATGGTGATGTTTTCGTATTTTGCTCATCGTCGTGCTTGGTGAGTAGCGGTAAAGTAGTGGGCCAAAGATTGACTGACAGCCACCCATTGTGTCAATTGCAGCCGTGACAAGCAGAACCAGCGTCGAGCAGCTATACAGCAACTCGAACCACGTTTCCACGAGCTCATAACTCCCACAGACACCTCAATCCTCTCCCAGCACATCTCTGAACTCGTGGAGAACGTACACGCAGGCGAACTCACGCCTCTCACGATCCTCACAGCGTATACCAAGAAAGCCCTAGCCGCCCATGCACAAACCAACTGTCTCTCAGAAATCCTTGTCAAATCTGCACAGGGATGGGCCACCTCCTCTAAGTTCGACATGGAGTACTTGAAGGAGAAGGGGAATTTGGAGAGCCTCCCGCTCGCGGGAGTGCCTGTGAGTTTGAAGGACACCGTAGGAGTGGAGGGGTATGACTCTTGCATAGGGTACTCAGCGTGGGTAGGGAAGCCTTTCCCGCGTCACAGTGCGCTGGTCAGGCTCTTGCTTGATGCGGGAGCCATCCCCTTCGTCAAAACCACGATCCCGATCACTCTGCTCTCCTTCGAATCAACCTCGGACGTCTTCGGCGTCACGACCAACCCCTACAACAAAGGGTATTCTCCAGGCGGTTCGTCGGGCGGCGAAGCAGCCCTCCTGGCATACGGCGGTTCGCGCGTAGGCGTGGGCACAGACGTCGCGGGGAGCGTGAGAGTGCCGGCACATTATTGCGGGGTCTATTCGATCCGGAGCTCGGCGCAGAGGTTTTTGAAGGCAGGGAACGCAACGAGTATGCCTGGGCAGGAGGGCGTGTTGCCGGTCTATTCGCCCATGGCGCGGACATTGGAGGACCTGGACACGTTCTGGCAAGCCGTCATGTCCATGAAACCGTGGAAATATGATCCATCGGTTAGTAGGAACAGTATACATTGTTTCTCTAGATCAACACCAACTAACTCAATTACTGACGTGTGCAGGTCTTGCCCATCCCGTGGCGGAAGCCTGACTTTGAAGGGCGGACATCTCTGAAATGGGCTGTCATATGGGACGACGGTAAGTCCCTGTCTCGGTATATACTGTAATAACGGATCCGGCAAGCTCATTGTTCGTGCGATTCCTTGCAAGGTGTCGTAAGACCATCCCCGGCGTGTCACAGAGCCTTAGAGACCGTAGTTGATGCTCTTCAAAGAAACGGACATAGCATCATCGCAATGTGAGGCCCAACACTCCTCAAAGTCCAATGCACTGACCGACCCCTCCCTCCCCAGAGACGACCCGGCGCTCTTTGGAGCAGGCCTTAATCTCGCCGCGCAACTCTTGCTCGCTGACGGAGGTTCGTACCACTCTCTTACTCCTCGAACGGTTGACTTTATTTCCAGTTTTGTCACCATAGGCAAAGTCGCTACTAAACCCATCCGGTTCGGAGAGTTTAACGACCCAGGCATGGTTCAGGCAATGCGCATGTTCTCCCTCCCGCGACCCCTTAGAATCCTTTACTCCTGGTTCGTCCGCTACATCTACTGCGACCCCCTGTACGCCGATCTCATCGCGGGATGGCACGAGAAGCCTATGGACGAGTACATGAAGCTGGTCGCACAGAGGGAGGAGTATCGGTTCAAGTGGTTTGAAATGTGGAATGGGAGTGAAGGGGATAATGAGAAGGGAGGAGATGGCGGGTGGGATTTCATATTGACGGTGCCAAACGCGTTGCCCGCTGTACCACATGGAGGGATGAAGGACGGGTGGAAATCTTGTGGATATACCTTTCTGTGGAATTTAGTGAGACCTTTTCCTCTTCCTCCCTCCCTTTGACCTATCTCATTTTCTGGGCTTTCAAGCTCGACTATTCCGCGGGTGTGATGCCCATCACGCACGTCAACAGCGTCCTTGACCGGCTCGCCCCTCACTTCACTCCCCGCAACGCTATCGAAAGGGGCGCGTACATCGCGTACGACCCAGTAAGCATGAGCGGGCTGCCCGTTGGTGTTCAGGTAGTGGGCAGGAGGCTTGAGGAAGAGAAGGTCATGGCGGGTATGAAGATTATAGAGGGGTTGCTCGCTAAGGATGGAATTCAATATGAGGGCATCAGGATTTAAGGAAAGGGAAGAGTTGAGGCGGATTTCAGATGGATCGGTCGTGTATGTTCCCAAATGCTGTATTCTCTAGTATTGTTCTGGTCATCATCTTCGTCGCTACTCAGGACAACAACCTCGCCATCGTCGAAGCAACGAAACCAAGGCGCGGCTCTAGGGAAATGTAGGTGTGTCTGAGTCTTCAGTAAGTAGCTAAGTCTTGCGAAGAGAGCATCATAATTTTATATTGCTTTTGGGCTATAATCAACGCTTTTCTGGCTTCGGTTGATCTTGAATCACATTCTGTATGCCCTGCTTCCATACGCCAAGTTCCTTCTCGATAGCCACCAACGCTTCCCTAACACCTTTCCCGACCTCTCCACCGTCGTTTGATCTCCCGAATCCAACCAACAGTTCCTCTCTTGCTCTCATGAGCGTAGTGTACGCAAGCTTAAGCCGCGGCGGGCCTGAAGGAGGAAAAGGCGCCGCCTTGGTGAAGAAATGCGGGTGTGCATCACCGGGCTGCTGAACCTCTTTCGGAGAGGGTTCGTCAACGGCAAGCAATTTTCCCAGCTCAGCGAGCGCTATGCCTCGAACAGGGTGACCCTCGTGTAATACGGAAGTGAGGCCAGATACGGAACGACTCGCGGAGCGGATGGCATCATCAAGAAGGTCTTGTGCGGCCTTGGGCTCTTCCTGGCTACTGGTCAGCGAAGGCAAGGAGGGTAGCGACGAGATTAAAAGGGATTGTTGTAGGCGAGACAGTCCGAGCAGCGGGTGAGTTGACGGCGTCAAGCCAGTGGACAGAAGAATAGGTATCAGGTTGTTGGTGAGCTGTTTTGATTTCTCTGGATCTGGGATGATTGTTCATGAAGAGCAATATATATTTGGGGAGTAAGGTCGACGAACCTCTGAATTGGAGCGCTGTTGCTTTATCGAGACCCTCTTGGCCTACACGAGCGGCGTCAATCACAGCGTCGGTCGATGTTACCACCGCTTCGCACTCGCTACACCTTACAATATCGGTATCTGATCACCCAGTCAATTTCGTCGAGAATGTGCAGGAAGGTACGAAAGACGCACCAGTGACTGGTAGTGGAGAAGTTCCGCCACATGCTTTGGGGCACCACATTGCGATTCTTGGATCGACGTTAGCACTCCTTCCCTCATTTTCGCACAGATCACATTTGCAAGTGAAGTTGTACGTCTCCAACAGGAATTGTTGCCGTTGGGACTTGGGCAATGTGGTGTCAATATACGATGTCAAGATCTTTATACGGTAAGGTGACGACCTCTTGAATAAAAAATGATGGGCACGTACCTCTTCATCGGCAGCGATGGGTTTGATGGCAATAACTTGCATCAGTGGCTCCTGAGCTACGCTCCTAGAAGATCTAGGAAATACAACCACGGCATTTGGATCACAAGAGTGGTTGATCAAGGCAACTGCCGGTGAGACACATACTCCCAAAGGCGTGAGCGATGGTGAAGTAAGAGTGAACGAATTTGTAGTAAACTAAGTGAAAAGTGTCAGAATGCGTACTTCGCCTTTACCTACCGTAGAGGATCACGTACTCGTGATATGACGTCCACTAAATCCGCAGCAGAAGCAATGTCGAACTCGGCAAGGTCGTTGGGGGACGAAAGCCCGAGGTACTGCACAATTGAGTGGGCCAAGTGTGTGTGGAATTCAGTAATAGATGGTTGCATCGAGGAGCGGTCTTTGGGATGGGATCAGAGACACAAGTAGCGTTATGTCGGTAAGGGGAACGTACGAGACTGCATGGCGTTGATCTCCATAGCCTATGCCCATTGTTAATCGGAGGTGAAACAAGCGCTGTTAAGTCCTCACCCAGTCGCTACCCGCGCCTGCTTTTTTTCTTTTGCAGAGCAGGCGACCAAGGCATCGAATCGCGTCGTTCGGGATGGACACCTCTGCAGATGGGGCCGCAGCTGCCCAACGTTTCAGTGCGATACATTCAAGCTTGTGGAAGCTCCAATCACGGGTTTGACAGTCCTACGAACAGAAATAATCAACTCCAAGCGCCCAATGGCAATTGTAGGTCACCGACAGCATCACAGTACCACACTGTTCTGCACTGTGTGCACCTCTGCAAGCCCGTTGAAGGAGTCGGCCCGAAGCAAGCGGAGCAATGGGAATCCAGATATGTGTTCGATAATGCTGCTAGCTTGGGTTTGCAAGTCAACAATGTGGTTCCTTTCGGAGGCAAGATATCAATGCGCTGCGATAATCGCGTAAATTTTGCTCACCTATATTGAATGTTGCCTTCGTCCATATCCCTCGACCAGCCTTATCGGATGAACGTATTTCCAGCGACTTCGGAATGTAATTGAACAACCCATTCTCGTCGTGGACTCCCTGCTTGGATGTAGAAATAGATGAAACTTGTGATACGGCGGCATCACTATCATAAGACTTGACATACGATTTTTTTTCTTTCCCGTGTCGAGAAGTACGCAGAGCTGTGAAGGAAGCCATCGAAGTCACTGTATAGACCCAGGCGAGAATTATCTTGCCAGGTCCCCGGTAATAAGGCCGGCACCCTTAAACTAGCCCAAAAAGGCAGTATATTCAAGCTCCGCTCCGCTTTGCTATGCATCTTTTGCCAACCAACCTTCTATGCCTACCATGCCACCACGATCACCCCGTAAACGCGTCGCGCAGGTGCTGTCCGACGACGATGGTCCATCCGGCGACGACTCCGACTTGAGCTCCCAATCAGCGCACGGAAAAGGTGGCGATTTTATGGTCCAAACCAACTTTGACTCCTACTTCTCTCATGTGGCTGCAAGATCTCAAACGTCAAATGCCGTATTCTCCACCAAAATACCGCCTCTCAGCGCAGAGGAGTACGCGGCTGCCATCAAGCCCGTCACTGCGCGCCCTCCTCCATTCCGATCGGCCGTGTTCAGCGAGGAGTCGAAGCACGACTTTCACTCGCGGTTCTTGCGGGAACTCCATGAAGGGTTCAACTTACTGTTCTATGGGTTCGGCTCAAAGCGTCAGTACTTGAATGACTTTGCGACCGAACGATGTGCAAGGCTCGGCCATGTGGTGATAGCGAACGGATTCCACCCCGGATTCGGAATGAAGGACCTCCTGTCCTCGTTCAGTGGCCTACCGGACTTCGACGCGTCCCCATCTCAGGCGACCGTGCAAGAGTACTTTCTGTCGAGCAAACATCATCTCTACCTCATCATCCACAACATCGACGGCCCCTTCTTCCGCACGACAAAGGCAAAGTCCGTGATCTCGCTCTGGGCGATGAACCCCCGCATCCACATCCTGGCCTCCGTAGATCACATCAACGCCCCCCTGCTTTGGTCGACCTCGGAATCGTCCGCGCGCAAACAAGGGGGAAACAATCGCGGATTCGCCTGGCTCTGGCACGACATCAGTACCCTCTCGTCGTATGACTTTGAGCTCTCGTTCGCAGACCGCACATCTATACGCGGCGCGCACGGTATCAAAGCTTCGGACACCGGTACATCAAGCGCCGTGGCCATGACAGAAACCGCTGCCCTGCACATCCTCGCCTCAGTCACGCAGAAAGCCAAGAAGCTCTTCAAACTCATGGGTGAGCGCCAGCTGGGGATGTCTGACTCGGAGTCGGGACAAGATATGCAGCAGGCGGCGATCGAATACGATGCGCTGTTCAGCCTCGCGCGGGACAACTTCGTGGCGACAAACGACACGGCACTAAGGGCGCTACTGGGCGAGTTCAAAGACCATGGGTTGGTGCTGACGGCGCCGAGCTCCGCCGCGGGCGGACAGGCGCTGTGGATACCGCTAAGAAAGGAGAAGCTCAGTGCCGTGCTGGGTTCCGCGCAAATGGGGTGATGGACAAGTCAATCAATCTGGAACAAATCCAGAGGACGGAGTTATTCTTCCAATCCACTTATAAATAATTATACGTTATCGTTGGCACCCTGGTGGTCCCATCGATAGGCTTGAGAGATAGTTTGTTGCTTTTCATGCTCAGTTCTTTCAGCTGGCCGTTCAATTTGAACAATAATAAGCCGGATAGCGAGGAGATCAAGTGCTTTCGCAAGGAACGCGACCTAGTTAACATGTCACGGTTCACCAGTACTGCTGGTTGCGAGGTCGATACTGAAGAAACACTTTACTTGCTTCATCCGCTGGCTTCGGTGGTTTAGATTGCCTAAGTTGTTGCCACTCGCTGGAAAATTGTTTTCTATGTTATAACAACCTCTGAGCTCCGCTCTTCACAAGATAGGTTCGTTTTTTTTTCCATTTCATTGAATTCAATTCTATTGAATAACTTGCTTCGGCTTCGCTAACAGCTCGTGCGGTTTAATAACTCTTCCTCAGGAAGTCTTGGAGATGATTCTAGCCGAGCTGAATTTGAGAGACGTACTTCGCGTCCGAGCAGTGAGTACAAGCGTCGCTGAACTCTCCTCTTTTTTGGTGACGCTTTGAAGACGTGTAAAGCGCTGTGTGGCGCCTCTCGGTCGCGATCAGTGTGGCGTGTCCATTACCAACGGCTGTCCGACTGTTACGCCACCCCTTTGAAGGCGAAGGATGGCACGGCGACTCATTCTGAACCTGAGGACGATTCTCTGCACTGAGTTCGAGTACAGCAAAATTGGGTGTCCCCATCAAAGCAACCGACCCAGCGCCTGGTGGGCCAGCGTCATGGGCTAGAAGCATACCTATTGTTGGGATCCCTGCCTTAACGTATATGATCTGGATACCAAGATTGGTCAACACCACATCTTGATTCACCCACAAGACAAGCGGATCGAAGCTTTTGTCGTTGACGAAGTGAATACATTGCCCAAAATTGAAATTCTCATTGCCCTTGTTCGCGAACGCCCTCGTACGTTTCCTCATATCCAATCCGTATGATTGGTTAGTGACGTGCGTGCCAGACGGTGAAGAGTGAGGAAGAAGGATGGGCTGCGACGTGTGAAGCTTCGATAGCCAATAGGAGTGGGTCTAGCGAGTTCCGAAGCTAAATGGAATCGGAGCGTTTGTGAGTTGGGGAATGAGGTTGTCATTGTACTCGAGTAATGAAATTGTTCTAGAGCCGGTTGTGTATTCGTTCGAGATACTAGACAACAGCGTCCAATACTTTCCTTGTAGCTTGGACAATGACCTCCCACTCTTCCTTATGAACTCTTTCTTCAAACGCCTCCTTGCTTTCCCCTGCTTGCATATCGACTTCCCGAATCAATATAGGTTCCCCGCGATCAACCTCTTTGACTACGCGGTGTACCATCACCCCGGATTTCGTGATCTCTCTCTTCTGAAAAGCCTCATACGCGCGATCGATGGCGTGCATTCCGTCAAAAGCACCAGGGAGCGCGGGGTGGAGATTGATCACTGGGATGGAGTCCTCCCGATCGCCCGTGGCCATCTCCTCTAGGAATCCATCACCAAAGACGTGCATCCATCCTGCGAGTACTACGACGTCGGGGCGAGCCTGCAGCACCACGCGTCCCACTTCCCTATCGTAATCCGATCGACCTTTGCCCGGGTGTTCTTTTAGATATGTTTGGAGCGAAATATAGTATGTTGGGATTGGAGGCGATGTCTGCGATGCGCGAATGAGACCATACGCCGCTTTTCGATTAGAGACAACGAGAACTATTGATGAATTCGGTAAGGAAGGGGTGTTTATTGCATCGATGAGAGCCTGGAGGTTAGTGCCTGCGAGAGGTATGAGGGCCGTTATACATCGGTCAAGAGTATCCTACCTGAACCCGATATCAGCACGACGATACGGCGGGTCCTCGATTCGCCTGCATCACTCGACATCAAAGTTTTATCTCAAAAGTCAATTAGGGGTAGATATTTAAATAATCATGGTTAACCGCTTCCGATTGTCGCTTTCCGAGTCTCGACTTGGAGGTATAGTGTTAGATAGTGAAGGCCTGAAGAAACCACCATAGAGTCTATCATGTATCTTAAATATCATACATCAACCAAAATATCCACCCCTCCCAGACCGTGCAAACTAATCCACAAGTCCGCAAATTATAACATCTACCAAAACGCACACCACCCCGAGAAACACTGGCACAAGTTCTCTAACGACGTCGCCTGGAGGATCAGTTTTTCCACCTGCTCTTGAACACTCAGCGCGATGTCCGGGTTGAAGTCTCTGCCTGTGAAAGAGGATAAATAAGACGAACGTACACGTGGTGTGAAATATACAGGTGAAAATAATATTTAGGAGGGAGGTAGGCACGCACCAGTAAGTTTGTGTTGGACTCGATTGTACACAGCCAGAGCACGTTCATTGCGTGTTTCTTGGGCATCTAACCCACCGATCGATTCTTTGGGAAGTTGCGATCAGGTTAATGTGTATCACTGTAACCCAAATATGCAAACCAACCATTGAAAATGTCGTTCTCGTCCGCCTTGAGTTTACGAGTGGGGCCTTGGGGAAGGGCCGCTACCGCCGCCGCCACGCGTGCCACCTCGGCTGCATGTTCCGGGTCAATTTCGAGTTCTACGTTGATTGTCAACGGTTAAATATGTATGTATGTTACATGATAACTCACCTTCATCAAGCTCATGTTGCCGTCGTCCATCCACATCCGCTTGCATAAGCCTCCAATTGATCAGTGGGTCGTACACAAACGCCTCCAGCACCGCCATCAATGATTCCTTATTCTCCCTCAACACCCTCATCGAAATCTCACACCCTCTCCTAAAGCTCCCCTCAATCCCGCTAACCTCCATGGCATGTGTCAGCATCCTCGTTAACCTAAACGGCACCTTCTCAGGAAACTTCTCGCGGTGCATAGCTATCTCGAAACAGTCCCCGTAGTCACAATGAATCACCTTCCCTGACGAGCGTTCGAGCATCAAATTCGAGGGATGGCGATCACCCAAGCCGAGGATGTACCCAAACATGCTGTTGACGGCCAGAGAACGTGTGTAGGTCGCCCGTCGCTCTAGCCAGTGCTCTGAGTTGTTGCTCTTCAGCCACAAAACCCGATAGAGATCCTGTCCTGTGGTTTTCGACAACGCATGCTCGAACACCTCGACTTTCTGCAACAGGATCAGATTCTCGTAATCTGGCGCCATCTGGAGCATTAGTCGATACTCAATATTGAGCAACACTTTTCGGGTCTCTCGATAATCGCGGACCAAGACGTGCAGCGTGTCACTATCATGGACCCAGCCTAGAAGGCCGGCATTGGGAGCAAGAGGTATGACGGAGAATCCCTTGACGTGCAGTCGTCGCTGGAAGCTGTCGGTGTCCACAGAAAGCAGCGTGTTGACTAAGCCGAGTAGTTGCATGACTCGTTCATCTTGCCGAAGATCCTCATGCCCTATACACGAGTGATGAGTCTATCAAGGCCACAATGCGGAAGAGAATGAACACCACGTCACACCTTTTAGAAGGTAGTTATGTTCCTTGCCATCACTGCCAATCAGCGAAAGTTTGCGTGGACGTTGTTTGGAAGCGATGACTCCAAGCTTCGGGGCAAAGCTGACTATCTTGATTACCGGACGCCCGCTTTGATATGTTCCTAAAGGATAGTAATATCACACGTATTAGTATGCGAGGCCATGCAACCGCAACCGCGGCGTACCAGGAACAGCAAGTTCGAGATTCCTGGATTTCAGGAGGGCGGGGGACACGTATTGGAGGTCAATTGATGTCAGTTGTGGCAGCTGCTTCTCAATCTTCTTGAAGACCTAATGCCGGATGGTCATGATATAACCAACCCTTTGCCGGTGATAGGCAAAAACTTACGTCGTAATATATGGCCCATGCTTTGTCAAGCTCTCCAGCGTCACCATGCTCGTGATAGCGCCTGCAAGCTTCGTGTGCATCGTGAAGTTCTCTACCAAATACTTGCACAAACGATATTTCCCGGGTTGTTGTTGGGCCCTAACTTTGGTGAGGTATGTTGCATGGACCTTCTACACATAAGACGTACCGCTGCGATCATTTCGTGGAGTGGCTCTAGCACCATAATCATCCCTTCGGGGTTATTTTCCGTGAAATATAAGCGTGAAGCCTCTTCCAGTGCGTCGTGCCATAGCTCGTGCCATAAGATGGCTACTCTGATGAGTTCACGGCTTACCAACAGCGCCTTCGAAGGTACACGTGAGCATTCCGAAAAAGGTGGAAAGCGAGTCACTATCTCGTAACGTACTTGATTAATGATCACAGCGCTATGCTCGCGCATCCGGTCCATTATCAGGACTGCAGCCGCTTGGCGGGATTTACTTGATGACTTCGACGCCACCGTCAACGGATACACCAATGCTTGTGGGTGGTGTTGTCCAACGTCAACCAGTAGAGCATTGATATTACGACGGATATTGAGGTGAGGTGTTTGGATGCGAGCAATGACCTTCATAGGGGCGACTTTAGTGTGTACAAGGGTAAGAGAGGATGTAATGGACAAACCTGGGGAATGACTTCGAGCCAAGTATCTACCTCAACGGCTGAGAATCCGCTTGCCATGGCGTGACTTACTTCGTCGTGGGCGCCATATTTAAACCATAACGTGAGGAGACGAAGCGTGTCCTGAAGCGTGTCCTCATTGCGAAGGGATATTGACCGGAAGAACCCATCAACTGCCTGAACAACATGTGTGGCCAAATTTCTGTTGACCCCGGTACTCCCCTCTGAACGATTCTCATTCGTAAGATTTTCTATATGTCCAATGACTTCAAAATTGGCCAGCGCCCAAGTATGCCACGCTTTATACCACGTTGGATCATGACGAGTGGCTAGTTGGAATGAATAGAGTATGTCGTCGATATTTCTCTGAGACATATCTGCTTAAGCAAACAAGACTCGTATTTATTCAATGACGTCTTACCTGATCCCAGTCTTCTTTCAGTTCCTTTTGCCATTGACCTTGTTTCAAGTAGCAACGGGCCAGGAGCCGGGTACGGTCTTCAAGTCGGGTTTCAGAGGCTGTAGACAGAGGGCCATTTTCGCTGGATTCTTGTTCAATGTCCTTGGCGAGGTTGATGGCGAAATGGCGAACAAATTGCAGACTCTCCTCTTTACCACCCTTTGCCCACATGAACTTTAACTGCGCATAGACTACCTCAGGAGGGGCCTCAATCGGGTGAGTCCATAAGCAATCACAACCACCATCTCCAACAAGCTACAACATACCTTGGGCGGTCCAAGCAACGAATTGATGGTTTTCTCCGCCAGCATCATCCTGCCAGACTTGCGGCATAAATTGGCGAATTTTATCCACATTACTGGGTCATCTTCTGGAGTGATCACCAGTGTTCGTACTTGAAGGATTCGTTGCCACACCTCGACATCCGGTTGACAACCCTGTAAGCTACGGATGTTGTAAGTGATCTATCACTTCTTGTGAAATGTCAACACGTACCGTTGTACCCATGTCTCATGGATTGTCTGCTGGCGTTCAGGTTGATCAGCAAATTGCTTGTAAGTGACGATTTCCTCTAGTTCCGACAGCATCTGCGCCCGAACCATGGTACTACCAGCAACAAAATCGCCTTAGAGAAATCACCATTACAAACGGAGTCCACTTACTTGTAAGATTGCCCATAATCCTCTCCGATGAAACTGGAAATATCATTCTTCAAGTAATCCCTCGCTTTTCCGATATGTACCATAGCTTTGGGGAACTGATTCTGGTGGACAGAAAGGATGGCGCGATAGAAATATTTGTCGGCTACATCAGAGCGCATGGCAGAGATGTAGCCCTCCATTGCATCCCAGTCCATCAGCGACCAAGCGGCGGCGGCAGCCATTGGCGCGATATCCCGACGATCATCCGGATCTGCGTCTGTCCAGTACTCTTCCACCAAAGCCGCCAGTTGATCCCATTCGCCCAGAGCGTGAAGACATCTCATTCGGGCCGATTGCGACATCAGGTGCTGATGGAGAAGCTTTCTTTTCATATACAAGCAAAGCCTCTTGCCACCGTCCCAGCTTCTCATACCACTGTTCGTGCTTCGTAATGTCGTACTGTTCTCCAGCAGTGACGAGTGTTCCCAAAGCAGCGTCGTGCTGTTGAAGCAACGTATTGATAGAGATCAACGATTCGATGATAGTCGGCGACGACTCCATGAAGAATTCGAGCTCTCTGTAATGCAAGGCCTTTGCGTAGGCACGGCACTTTATGGCATACTCGCCGAGGATCCGAGGGTCAATCGGGAGTGGTTTCTCTTCATGCTCCATGAACTCCGCCAAGTTTAACAGCCGGTGAATCAAATCCGTTGGACTCGTACTCGAGGTCATGGCAAGTTCGATGGAACGCACTAGGTCTTCCTGCGTCATCAGAATGCATTAGATCGATGCAAGGAAGGTTGAACTCATGTAGACAAACCTGGTACTGGCCGTATAGCTCACCCCAGCACGAGAAGAAAGCTGCATTGAATAGTTCCTTAGCGAGAGGTGGGTAGATATCAACAAGGCTCATGCATGCGCGTAAGGCATGAGATGGAGACTCCTTCATGAATTCAACTTCGAGATGATGCATCCAGCCTGTCCAGTCTTCTGCCGTCGAAACATAGGACGTATCCCAGGCTTGTTTGAGATGCTGCTGGTTCACTGAAAGTTTCGTCGCTTCGGCGGGGGCCGAGTATTCTGGCATTCTCGCAGGATCGCTGGTCGCTTGTATATGAGCATACTGTCTATACCTTATGGACCAGACTCACGTCACAGTCTCTCGCACGAGATACTCGCCGTTGAGGAGTTTCAAAACGAGCCCTTCGTATTTGGAATGTGTTATATGGTGTTTTGCCATAACCTGCGGGGAGAGCCTGAGCATTGGAATAATACATATTACCGGAGACCAACCTTCCGAATCGTGGACACAAATATTGCGAAATCGGGGCCCATTTGGTAAACGAAAGCACATAGCGTGTCCAACGCCGCTTGACGAATATCATTGCCACCCGAGTCCAACACCCGCACCAACGGATGTATAATCCTAGACACATGGTCCGAAAAGTTCACGCGCGCAGAAAGCGACTCGATGGTCTGAATCGCCTTCCTCCTCAACGACGATGAAGCGTCCGTTCGTTCAAACGTCCGTACTATTACTGGGATCACCAGCTGGAGGTATTCCTCAATATTCGTCCCGAAGGTGATGAATGCATCAAATATCTTCATCTGCGTCGGCATCCGCTTTTCCGTCAAGTCGTCATCGAAGACTTTGAGGACCAAGGGGATTATGGTAGCCAAGAAAGGTTTGAATTCGGAATCCAAAGCGTTCCCCAACGCTTCGACAAGCGAGACAATGGGGAGGTGAAGCGACGGATTGTCCCATAACTGGAGGACCAGCGTATACAGACGCACTGCATAGTTGCGGCAATGTTCCTTCATAATGGTGACGAGGATCGCGAGTTGCTGAAGATGGAACTCTTGCATCCTCACTGTCGAATTCTTGGCAACAAATGTAAACGCGGGGATGATCTATATAATGTGTGCAAGTTAGGATTACGTAGGCTTACGGGCTTTTGTGGCAGCGGCAGGCGTTCTTATACGTACCTCAGGGAGGAACGTGACACATTTAAGACCCTGAGTCTTGAAGATAGACATGATAGCCTCCACGACACTGTGGTGGTGGGCACTTAACGACGGGTCTTTTAGGATACCCAACAGAGCGTTAATAACCGCAGTTTGGAAGCCATCGTCAGCACCACCAGTCAAGTTGACTAGAGCGCCCGTGGCACCAACAGCAGCAGCAGCAGCCACGGCGTTCGTCGAGGAAGCTCCGGGCTCCGGCGGTGCCTCATCCAGAATTTTCCTCTTCGAACCCTATAGAAGGCAAAACAATAAATCCCCCAAACAAACAAACAAACGGCAGCACTACATACCTTCCGTCTGAACGGATCTATAGCACCCAAGATTCCAAGTACCTTGACCACCTCCCTCTTCGCGAAGTTTGTGCTCTCATTGCGCAGAATGCGCAGCAACATCGGGAGGAGCTGTGGGTAGTCCACAAGGGGTTGGATGACATACCCCGTGCTGGAGCACAATTGGCCGAGAGTGTGTAGCGTTGCGTCAGAGCGCTTTGCGAGAGATGGGTCGGACAGTCTGTCCATGATAACGCGCATCAGGTCGGGGACGCAGGGTGACGCGTCTTCAGCGGCAATGCAGACCAATTCGCCGAGGCACGTCAAGACGTTTGAAGCCACGGTAGCGTTGCTGTCCTTGGCCTTCGGGAGAAGGGTACGTAGCATTGAGGTGGCATACGGCTTGATCAGTCTTTGTGTCGCACTGACTAACAAAGTCAGGAGTAGGGTGCACTCTTCACGGCCACGCCTGTAGGGTAGAGCGGAGAAAGGAAAATATAAACATTGTAAGCCGCAATAAGCTACATAACTGGATATGTCACTCACATCACCGTAGAATACTCTAGTTCAGTCAGAAGTTGGATGAGAGCTTTCCGAAGCGAGGGCATTACATAGGCAGGATTATGCCTGGCTAGTCGCCCAATGAGCCCGACCGCCGTAACTCGATTTTTGAATTCTTCATCGTTGAGAGCGACAAAGAGAGACCGGATATTCCCAGCCTGGGCGAGTTGTTTGTCGAAGCGCTCGTGGAGGTTCGACAGGACGACATGCCGGATATTCGCGTCTATACACCAATGTTGCTATTAGTATGCTGGAGAATAGGACCGTGTTGAGAAAAGCAACGCACCGGGGTCAGCGATCCCGACAGTGAGCAGCTTGTCCAGCACGTCGCTGAGCGTCTCAATGGCGCGGTTGCTGGCTTGATAACATATCGGGTCCTCTACGAAGAGTCGGCAACATGTCATCGCGGCAGCCTCTCTAACATTGGGGCTGTCGCTCTCCAGGTAGGGGAGTGCACAAGTTCGTACAAGGTCGCTCAATACATGCCCTAAAAGATAAAAAATATAAAAGGAAGAAATTCGGTTAGTCATATTTAAGGAATGGAGAGATAGGCACCCACCACTAAAGTCGAATTCGCCGAGAGTCGTCAGGGCGAGAGTAATTCGTTCTAAATTAGATTCGTTGGCCTTACCATTCCAAAACGAAGCGGACAATGATCCACGCTTGAGTTCCTCGTCCACACGACGAAAGTAAACGCGCACGCGCACATACCTGAGTCGCGCCCGGCTCCCTTGCAACAGCCCCATGAGAGTGGGCATCACGACTGCGGCTACCAAGAAGAGGAGGAGGGAGAGGAGGAGGGAGAGGAGGCGCTCCGAGGGGCCTATACGGCTTGCCGCTTAGAACCATGCAAAGCATATCAAGCAGCCGATCTACAGTTTTATATTGCCATAATTGATATATTCGAATGAGAAAAAAACTATCCATCAAAACGTACATAGCTGACGCACCTTGAATCATTGGCAATAACGGCGGAATACTTGTAACGATGTCGCCGAGCGCGCTAACTAGCGCGCCGCTCAACCCACACGCGAACATCAAGTTCAGTAACTGCTTGTCGTTCACGAGTAGGAGTTTCGTCAGGTTCGGACCCACAGCTTTGGCTAGCATGCCAATGCATTGGAAGATGGGTTCTTCCGAGTTCGAGGGAATGTTCTTCTTTCTGTAAATTATTTATGTGAATTCCAAACCTAAAAGCAGGCAATCGGATCCCAAGCGTACCCTCGGGCTTGCAAGCCCTGCTTAACATGTTCCATGATGTCGTCCAGGAAGGGTTTCATGTCGCCCTTGATAGCAGTAGCAGTGTGGCCAATCGCAATGAAGGCTAACGTTAACTCATCACCATGAGTGTATAGTGATAGGACGGCACCCAGCGAACGAACGTACCAAAATGGCGTTCACTCGGCTTGTCGAGCTGCGTCAGTAAGTGACCCATGGCCTTGTGCAAGAAGTGTTCGATGAATGCAGCCGTACCATACGAGGCCAGTGTCGGGATCAGGGTGATTACCGTTTTGCGAACGAGATTGTCCTTGTGCGCCTTGAACCGCAGGATCGTCTCCCCCACATCAACGAGCTCGGAGTCCTAAGAAAAGGTCAATATATATATATATTAGCCCCGATGCATGGTTCAATGGAATCCGTACCATCTTCCCATAGATGAGCAATTCGCGGTAAGCGAGGAGAGACCCGTGTATGACTTCTGGTTGTGACTGCCTCAGTCCAAGTTGCGCGTCCTGTATAATCTTCTGCACGTGCACATTGCGGTCCGTCACGATCTCCAAGCATGCTGCGAGCAGCTCCGCCGCGCCCTCCCTCACTATCACCCGCGAGTCCCTCAAGGGCAACACAATATCACCCAGCACCGCCCCGATATGTGATGAGAAGTGATTCGGGCTGTTCTTCGCCAGTTCCTTGAGGATCAGTACCCCGGCGTACGACGACGAGTCGGGTTGCTTGTCGGGCTGCATCAGTGTGATGGCAGCCTGGACCTCGTACGCCATGAACATGTCGCCAAACGCAAACCCCACCGATCTTGGCTATGCGCCCAAGCGTGTGCGACGCGGCGAGCATGAGGTTGATGTCGTGGTGCGGAAGCTGGTGTCTGACGTAGTTGTAGAAGCGGTACAAATGGCGCTTCGAGTCGGGGGTCTGTATTTCTTCCCCCGGCATCTCCAGGAGGTGGTCTGGCTTGTATGAGGTATGTGCGCTATCTGCAGGCAGGCGACGCACCTATAGCCAATAATCCACCGAATCTCTCAACGTTGCTTTGGCTGTGCATCAAGTCGAACAGGTTCCGGTTGATGTTGTCGTCCCAGACCTTCGCGGCAGCGTCCGGCGACATTTCGGATACCTTTGTGATGACCTACCCTCGCGGTCTGAGTACAGTTGGAACACGGGGCGCGTCGCACGTACATATCGTCGTAGTTCTTCGGCGGCCTTGACTCTTACATCGTTGTTCTTCGATCTGAGATTTTGAAATATTGTGCCGGGGTCATCCGTTTGACCTGTCGACGCCATGTTAAACGCTGAGGATTGGGGAACAGCGGTGGCGTTCGCTTGACGCTCCGACCCTATTTGCTTCACGAGCGCCAGCCAAATCAGCTAATGGGATTCAGGGGTCCGCACTCTGTTCTCCAAGCCCAGTGGCAGTTATTCTGCCAAGTTGCTGGCAACCAATTCATTATATATGATCTAGTGGACGTGAACTGAGGTATTACTCACAGTATGTGTATGTGCCACTGAACCCGCTAATATGGATCCGCGGGATGCGCCGGCGGTACGCTCGCTTCGAAGTGCTAGCTGCTGAATTCAATGCTGTATAAGTGCTGCAAAACCCAGCAAATTTAGTTATTAACTATAGTATAGCAAAAAGTCTGGACTCCGTATAAGTCATAAGTTATTCAAAACTACCTCGGAAAATGTTCCGTACACAGTTCAAACTTCACAGGCCTTGAGAAACGCCGGTACAGTCAGAGAATCGGCGGTCATCTTGAGTGGTCTCTTGTTGTACCCGTTTGGAGCAAGGACGAGACAACTGCCAGTTCGAATGAATCCCCGGAGTAGACCCGGGCGTGCGAGGCCGCATACGTAGATGATTATTTTGGGTCTTAAGATCTGCGCTCGCGCCAGTCAACGGTATCCATCACTTCACGTTGACCTCTCCTCAAAGTTGGAAAATATCATATTATATTAAATCTACAGCCAATTCATACAGCACTGCCTGCCGCGAACCAGCGACGACAGCGGCAGGGTAAAATATAGGAACGTACAGAACGCACGATCGTCGTCGTGGTACGACACTGCCGCTTCTGCCGCACACGCTTCCATTCATGACAAATAGACGGAGCATTGTCTGCCCCGTAAGAAACCACGTCTGACAGACATGGAAGGGCCTGGCCGGGTACCCAACGCCCATGGTCCATGGAGTAAGTGATCACAAGAGCACTGGCATCCTCTTGATCCATCGGCGAGTTCAGAGACCGTCCCAGAAGAATGTGGGGTGGGGGCAGACTTGATCTTCGATTTATGCGTTTAGGGGAGACCGAGGAGTATTCGAGTTCGCCTCGTGAGTCGTCGCGAGTCGCGAACTTCGTCGTCGACGTTCAACGTGAAACGACGATCAGCGGCGCGAGTAGGGAACCGAGAGCATAGATCTCATCCAGGCCCCCATCTTTGAAGCTCCCCAAATTATGGGGCGCGACTTCTTGGTCGAGGGATTTAGACAGAAAAGGATGTCCAATGCGAACCGGGGACACAGAATCTGGTGGGGAACACCTATATCTGGTCTAGACAATGGTCGGCCACAGGTCAGCGAGGAGTGCAAGGTAGATACCGCGCAGATGGTGTCGAGGCCAGATCAGCACGTTGTGGCTCGCTACCAATCATGATCCCCTTGCTTTCGATCCAAGTTCGATCATGCATACGGATAGGGGGCACGTTTGACGTTTCAGCGCGGTCGAAAATGCGGCGGGGAACGGGAGTATCGCTAAGAACGAGGATTGGCGGTTGTGCAAAAAGTGGTAGAGCGTATCAAATGGATGGAGAAACATACCTAGGCCTAATATCACATCGCGAGGCAAAATCCCGAGGAATTCCTAAAGAAGTAATAAGTCCACGCTCGAGGAGGTACCATACGAATTGTTTCCCTCGGTAGTCCAACATCGATTCCAGCCTTCGTTGGCGCGTGCCTGGGAGCCTCAGAGGAAGGGAAAAAGAGGTTCTACATCTCAGCGCCAACAAGCACAGATCGTAGTCAAGCACAAATATGGGTGTGGTGCGCCGAGGGCGCGTCGAAGACCTGCCTTCCGTGTCGGGTACCTGCGACTTCCTAGTGCGTGTACGATGTATGGATTTCGAGAGCGTTACTGATGCACGAGGCGGAAGGTGTAATATACCGCGTCTTCGAATTGTGATCTGACATGTATACTAGGTTCATGCACTACCACATTCTTTGCTTGAGAGGCCCGAACCAGGGCCTGGGAAGGAAATCTTGAATTGAAGTTGGAGTGATCGCTCGGCCAGAATGCTGAGAGTAGTTGCATGATTTCGGGCCGAACAGAGTGCTCTAGAGGGCGAGCCTTTTGAGGGGAACTCACGGACGCCTTGGAGGCTATAGATCCAGTAGTGAATAATAATAATAATAATAATAATAATAATAGAACCACGACGTGTGCTAGTCACGTAGTGCTGCGTGACGTGTCCATGGACCTCCGTGTCTCCGAGTCGTACCCCCTTCTTCCAGACTGCCAGGGTGCTGCGACGTCTCTATGTCGAGTCCGACCGGCAGCTTCGAGCCTTGGATTTGACGGTGCACGAGCTGATCTCCCGAATCCCTAATCTCGGACTCCAGAATCTTTGCATCGCCAGTCAAACTGGCGAGGATTGCGATCTATGATTCTATATATTGATACACTGTACGTTTGCGTTGCAATTCATTGCTTGGTTCTACCACTTAAAATCTAGCTCGCAGAGTACTAGTCGCCTCGATCTACAGCTGCTGATCTATGAAAATGTCAACCGTGACTGAAATCGAATCCATTATCTCCAGCACCTCCGAGCTACGCCTCGGGCTTTTAGCTTTAGTTGCTCGATCAATTCACGTCAACTAATCAAATCAACTAGAACTGACCGGCTAAGCACTTTGGCGACCGAATTCGAAGAAGTTTGAACGACTCTCGGATTCCTCTCCGCCCCCACCGTAACCCGTCTACATCCGCAGCAGTTCTCCGATAGACCTAGCGGGAAATGCTCTGCAGTACTGCGATACTTCGGCCACTAGCCTCTACCAAGTTCTAACTCCCGTATGAGCTTCTTACGAACTTGCTCGACTGCCGGCGCACCAGAGCAAACATCAATTAGGCGCTTCTAGCAGGCGCTCCTGCTCTTCTAGCTTCTCGTTTCTGGACGTAAACGAGAGCGGTGTCCACCCACAAATGAATTACCGCCGTAAATCGCTCCACCCGCCTTCGAACGACGTTGCGAATGTTACGGAATTACGGACCATCGAAGAACTGACATATTTTATTATTTACGATCCGACCGTTCGTGTTCTCCGCATGAGCGAGAGTCTCGCTCCCACTAACAGTATCATACGCGTGGTAACGGCTCACTAGTATGCATGTAATCCAGCCGGATGCTGACATTGTTTGATAGTTGATAGATGTGAGATTCCCACCAGTACCGTGCGGCAAGGATTGTCCAGGGCAACCCCGATCTGCCTCATGCAAAACGTTTCTTTCACCAGCGGAACAAGTTATGTTTATCTTTAGAGGGCGATCACATTTAGGTGAGCCTGCACCCCCGAGAAGTTCGATCGACAGTGCATGTGCAGCTAACTATACTTTACTTCGTCGGCAGCTGCTAGCGACTATTTTGGAAGGCGGCATCATCCCCACTCTCTGATAATGTTGATGGTAATCCCAGCTACGATCGCACGTTGTGCTTTCCTTCTTACGCTCGCCACCGATAGCACGGTAACACGACTAAAGTACTTCGATGAATTAGATGTGCATCATATCGCGAAAGATGGGCAAAGTAAGGGCGGGCTTCAACTTATTGTTATTGTGTTACTGGCGTTGGCGTCGATCCTGATTTCTGACATAGGACTGCGGCCGTGAGTTTTCGTTCCAAATCAAGTGCTCATATATCAATGATCGTTATATCAGGGCTCGAGAGAAAGAAACTTGTTACTTGGATGATATAAGATCCAGGAATGACCATTCTTCGGATACCTCGTTTACACACCAGCTCAAGTTATCGTAGACCCCTCGTCATTCCGCTTCGGTATCCCAGACTCCAAGTGTACCGGAATGTGATCTCTTGAGCGCTGCTTGGGATACCAGCCGACTACCCACCATCCATCTACCTCAAGCTAGGCACAACTCTCGCGCAACCTTGCAATCTGTATTCGACGTCCCTGCCCTCCCCTTACATATATTGTACGGGACCCACTATGTGGACGTCATGATACGATGACCAATGAGACTAACCTCATCCGTCCCTCATTGCATCACTAAGTCAACCACCACTGTTCCGGGACGCGGCCCTTTCATCATGCCCTTCAAAGCTTCGTAACTGGACCTTCATATATCTTCGTATGGGCATTGACCGTTCGCGCTCTAGTTTCCGAAGTTCGAAGCCCTCTAGCATTTCGCGATCGATGTAGTACCATTGATGATTATAACCTCGGCCGCGACGCTCCAGTAATTCCCATTCTCTCCCATGTTTGCATGCACGTGCCTATGTACATTCTACAATTGGTGTGACTGTTGGCATTTATCCGCCGGTCTGTCATATACTCATTAACGTAAGTTAAATAACATCCAATAAGTAAACTAAGGTTCTTTGTGCCCTATGATGCACAGAATCGTACGCGCCTCGCGCAGCACAGGTGAAAAGGGGGTAGAAAAGGGAAAGAAAGGGGTTTGATGGTAGCCCTGTGTAGCCCCGAGGCAGCACCTTCCTGGGGCATCATTTTGAAATTGAAAATCGAGATCAATATCAATATCAATTATCGTCCTTCGAGTGCCTTGCAACCCAAGAACGTAATGTGGACGCGTAACCCAAGCATGCATATGCGTGTTGCGTGCGCTGCTGAAGGGTACGATGGCACCGGCGTCCTTCTTGCAAGCTCGACATAGAGCCCAACTCAGGAGTATGTTTTCAAGTAGGCTTCGAGTATGGTTTCAGCTTGCATCTTGCAATCCAAATGACACGGTTGGTCGTGCTCAACGGTCGTCTGACCACTGGACCCTCGCCTTGCTCGATCTCGATCACACCGCCTCGATTGATCATTGAATTGATCGTTTCAATGAGACTCTGATCGTTTCTCCAGCTCTGATCGCAGGCGATGCCATGGCGGCCGGTGTCCACCAGGTGGGGCGCGTGCTTGGAATAGATTCCAGCAAACTGCAAAATCGTAGACACTTCCCGGAAAAAAAGAGATGTGTGCAAGATGTATGAGTCAGCATACCAAAAAATAGTAGTTTCGTGATGGCCGCCTTGCCGCACGCAGACTCGGTGTTCCACAGCGGTGTCGACACGTTGTGCGTTCGCCTGGTGTTCGCCCGACTGCAAGGTTCGATAGTAGGAAGCCGGTTATAGTGGGAGGTTGGCCAAATGGTATGGACGTCGAGAACTGCGTCGTCAGAGAGTCCCGCACGGATAGATCGGACATCGCAAAAATTTCCGTATTTAGTATGCCGATGAACTTTCACTAATTTCTTGGGGAGTGTCTACGATTTTGCAGTTAGCTGTCACTCCCATACAACACTGACTGACCCACTATAGAATGCAGCTTGTCTAGGCTAACTTCAACAACTGGCTAGGACGCGATACTGAGTGTAAGGGAATTGTTTCTATTTGAATACGAGACTACGATGGTAAGTACGATACAACGGATGTGATGCGATGCGATATGGTAGTAATATACAGGTAACGAGGGGTGTCTATGATCTTTTCTTTTGGGGTCGACAACAACAGCAAGTGGGGGGTGACGACAACAATAACGGGAGGAGGAGGAGGGAGGGAGGGAGGGAGGGAGGAAAAGGCAATAAAAATGCACCGCATAATTGACAAAATAAACAAGACGAATAAACAAGCAAATAAGCATTCGCATGAACGCAATAAACGCTCCAACAGAGCGCAGAGAATTTAGGTAGAATGTAGTAAGCAACAGAGTAGGTCTAGATCTAGAGCAAAACAACAAGAGAATAGGAAGAGAAGCGTCCTGTCCGACGAGCAGCGCAGAGTTCAGAGTTCGAAAAGGTTCTAAGGGAAAAGAGGAGATAATACCCGAAGGCGAGGAGACGGGAGGGTGAGGGGGAGTGGTGGAGATAGTAGTGGGGAGAATAGTTGTGCTTCTGCGTGAATCCGAATTGGCCATCCTGGCTGGTGGTTTCCGTCCTCGGTCCGTCCGAGGGTAGTAGATATGTGTAGAGAGTTAGACCCTGTCCGCTTCCGCGTCCGCATCCTGTGGTAAAACGCCCAAGGGATATAACAAGAAAGAAGGGAGAGGGAAAAATAAGGATGAAGGAGCGTGAATACGAGAATACTTGTGTCAATGAACGTGATCGTGTATAAAGTGCAAACGAGTGTATAGAGTCCTGGATGCGGTGGGAGAGAAGTAGAAAAGAGATGATGAATGGATGTGGATGGACGTCGAATGAGAAGGAATGGGGTGGGCGCGGGAAAAGGAATGTTGTAGATGCGAACGCAGGATGCGAAATAGAAAACGCCGTGGATGTGGGTGAACGGAAGGCATGCGGTTGGATAACCGATAGGGAATCGTTCCGAGAGTCGAGAAGTTGAAGGGAACGGGGTTGAGGAACGAACGGGGTCGTCGATGCGGACGAAGCGCAAACAGGGATTCCGGGGTTCTGTGCCCGGTGGTTGGGGAAGAGTTGATTTCTTACGGAATCATCGATCAGGGCTGGTGAGTTGGGGAGGGACAAACGGCGTTGGGAACCGGGCTGGGAACGTCGAATGATGGAGTCCGTATGCGAAGTGAAAGTCTCCGACCGCTCGGGCAAACGATTGGCGAGTGGGAAGAAGTTCTTCTCGACATCAGTTTGGGACGGAGTCGAGGTAAGGGAGGCAAGGTGGGGAATGGGAGAGATAGGAGAAATAGGGGAAAGGAGGTGACAGCGTTCACTCAAACCAACTCAAGCCCCACTTCCTGCCCCGCGGATCCACACTGTTGCCTGCACGCGGCACACTGTCTCTGCAACGCTCGCTTTCTTCCAATCTACCACCACACTTCCTTTGCTCCCATCCCCACTGGAAGAGGGCGCGAACGAGCGGACTTGGCCGAAGGACTAAACATACGATCAGGTTGTTGGTTAAAATAGAACAATGGGCTCAACGTACTTCACACCACGCGCGTACGGCCTCGTACCCGCGCTCGTCCTCAATCCCGGAGACGACCAGTTTTCGTTTTTTTCCTCGCCCCTTGGCGTGTAGTCCGAAGAGTTTGATGGTGTTGAGGGTGTGCATGTTGAGGGTGTTGAGGCGCGAGGTGCGCGATTTCGAGGGCGTCGTTGGGCTCGTCTGTGTAGGGGATGGCGGAGAATGCAATACGCATGATTGCATTTGCGTGTCCAAGGAAAGCGGAGGCTGAACGTCCAGCGAATGCTCGCGCGGTGTCGAGATCGGAGGCTCTGTCGAGCTTGTCAAGTGAGTCGCGTGGGTGTCGGCGGTGTCGAAGGAGGGAGCCGTAGGCGAGGCTGCCCCAACCTCTTCTACCACTTCGAGAACTTCCACTTCCTCGAGTGCATAGCTCTCACGCGGAAGGTAGTGCACTGACGAAGTAGCCGCTAAGGACCGATCGTACCCCAAAGTCCGCAGAGCACCCATGGAGCGCGGGGCCCTCAGCTGTGGGCGTTGTTGTTCGTTTTGGGCGTGCGAGGGATGAGGGACCGTGAAGGCCCGTTCCCTCTTGTGGGGGAGAGGGAGAGGGAGCGCCCCGTGCGAGCGCGAAGTCCTCAGCCTTTGAGGTAACTGTGGGGGAGTGGCAGGGGGAGAAGGATTTGAAGGGGTGAGAGGGGGAGTCGGGGAGGAAGAAGGGGGTGTTGGTGGTAAGGCTTTCTCCACGTCCACCTTTGCGATCGTAACGGGGAGCGCGGAGGGGAGGAGAGAGTCGTGGGAGAACGAGGAGGGCACGGCGAACTCGATCGAACCCAACTCTTCGACTTCCTCTACTTCCTTTTCCTCAGACTGCTCACGATCGCCCGCCGCCGAAGGTACAGCCGTAGTATTCAAAGATACATCAGAGGGCGAGTTGGAAGGCGCGAACTCCGGCGCTGCGTCCACACTTGGGATAATAGGCGTGTTAACATTGGAGTTAGCGTGTGCGATCCTGGAGATGAACGAGACCAAGCGCCGCCTCCTTCCGATGGTCTCAGGCGCTTCAGCGTCCATCTCTACAGGCGTGTTCGGTGGCGCGAACTCGGGGTTTGGCGTATTCGACGAAAAGGAAGTACGTCTGGTGAAGAGACCACGCTTCTTCTTCTTGCCCGTCTTGTCTTTGTTTGGGGAAGTGGGCGAGCTCGGAGAAGAGCGTGAAGTTGGCGAGTAAGGGGTATAAGGTGAGCGGGAAGAGCGGCGGGAAGAGGTGCGTGAGGTGTTGAGTAGGGGGAAGGGGGAATTTCGTGAGGTAGAATGAGGGAGAGGGTGGTCGTCCAGCGAGGATCCTAGGGACCAGCGCGAAGATAATCCCCGTTCATCTAATCCTCTTCCATACCCTTCTCTTTCACCAGCGTCTTGTCGCTCCAATACTTCTTCACTGAGTAGACCGTGATTCACGTACTCTTCCTCCAAGCCTCCGTAGTATTCGTGTTCACCCGAGTACTCGTCCGCAGGCCCGCTCGTGCTTGAGTACTGCGAGTACGAGTACGAGTACGAGTGTGAATATGAGTAAGAGGAGGAGTGTTCGTGTCGGGAGTGTCGGGACGAGTACTCGTACTGGTGTGTCGGTGTCGGTGTCTTCCTGTCTGGGAACGCGAACGAGGAGAACGACGGACACGAGCCCGCGCCAATTTGGAACACCGAAGTAGAGGGAGAAGTAAAATGGGAAGTGGAATGGGAGGCGGAAGGGGAGTGGGAGTGGGAGGCGGTGGTAAATGTTGTTGAGGACGAGGGGGAGAGTGCTGGTGTGCTCGGCGTCGTTGGGGACACGGGCTTTTCATACTCCAGTGTATGTGAGGATGTGGCGGGATTGGATGTTGGCGTCGGTATAGCAGGCGTAGGGAAGTACATAGCATGTCTATGGGGTGAGTTCGGGGGGACAGTGAGGGACGTCCGGCGGGACGGTCTCTGGCTCTGTCTCTGGGACGCCCTGCGCGACGTTGTCGGTGATGCACAGGCCGAGGGCTTGCGGGAGAGCGACGGGGAGAGGATAAGTGGGGAGGGGAGGAGTGAGCGACTCGAGCACGTGCGCGGTGCTGGAGAGGGCTATGGACCGTTTTAGTATACGAACCCATATAGAGTAGAAGTACATACCTCTGGTAGGCATAGGTGGTACAGCAGCTCTCGGAGCGCGTCTTCCTCATTTTCCCTTTCCCTTTCCTCCTCGTTCTTCCCATCTAGACCTTCACCTTCACCTTCGTTAAAGTTTGGGGGTGCGGGGCTGGGCAGGCGACGCGCGTAGTCGGGGGATGGGTTCAAGAGCGCGTTCGGCGACGCTGTCGCTGGTTTGATGACATCGGCGTTGGCGTCGGATGGAGACAACCATCCCTCGAGAGGCGAGTCGGCGCGAAGGGCGGGCTCCGTATACGGATATTCCTCTCCACCTAAGCCTTCGCCGTCGTAGAGGGCGCTCACGTCGAGCGAGTTGAGCCATGTCGAGATCCGATCGTCTTCCTCATATGCTTGTAGTGGGTGATCCATACGCATAGTCCTAGTCAGTACGAGTCAGAGTGAGAAGAGACCAGTAAGGAGAGAGGGAGGAGAGTATATGTATAACACGAAAAACTCCCACACTCACTTCAACTCAACACTGTTTGAATTTTTTTCGTCTTCCTTCGTCCCCTTCCTGCCCTTCCTCCTTCCGTCCCCTTCCCCCTTCGTCCTTCCCCTTTGGGTTTTCCTGATCCCTTCGATAGATCTCGATGTGCCATTCCACGGAGAACCTTCGATCATCCGAGAGTCTGGATCTGATCAAACTACCGAACCCTTGAGCCTTCTCGGGAAAGGGAGAGGAATCCCAGGATTCCCTCGGCTTGGGACCGCGGAGGTCTGGGCAGTGGACATGTCACGTTACTTACCACATGACAACGGTCAGGACAACAACAACAGAACTAACTTCAAGACGTCCAGACGTCCAACGATAACAACAACAACAACAACAACAACAACAACAACAACAACGTCAACAACGTCAACACTAAGTACTCACAACGAGAAGACACTCCTTCCCGGTGCCGCGAAGTTGTAGTCTAAATTTTTTGAAGGGTAGGATGGGTATCACGGGGATGCTCACTGAAGCAACCGTTAACGTATACGCTTCGCACTGCACATCTGTCCCACCCAAACAAATATTTGCCCATGCCATTCTCAGGACCACATTGATGAGCACTACGACTTCGGCGAATTCACCAAGCTTGACTCACGTTTGTGCCCGCCGGACGGCATCAGAGCCACCAACCTCGACTCAGGAACCCTAACATTAAGCGTAGACCCTCGTACTTGCACTTGAATTCATTGGAAACGAGTTACAAGTGCAGGACTAGTCTGTGGCAGTCGTATTCGCGATTGCAATCGCAATCAAGCACTGGAACTCTGAAGAGCATCCAAATGTTGACGCTCGACTGTGTCTACCGATCCGCCGATCTCCATTCGACTCACTAACTCCTCTCCGTACTACTCACTGGACTTGATTGAAGAACCCTGACCCCGAGTACGAGCAGGAGATCGCACTAGAAATAAGTCCTCTAGGTGTACAATTTCCTTAGGAGTGGAACCAGGCGGTCACCGTTTCAATTCCTTGGCCATACCAGCCAAGGTCTGCGGTTCTGTGACGCCCACTTCCTCTCCAATGCTCGCCATCCCACGTCGTCCCGACATGCGCATGTTCACCACAGTGCGGCCGACACTTCGGATCCGAGATAACAGGAGGGTAGGGGGATACAAAAGGGGATGGGGATATGGTGGATGTATCGTGAGGGGTGGGAGTGACTTCGCTCCTCTCTGTTTACGTTGCTTCGTTTTCATACCCACTGTTCGTTTGTTCTCTTCATTTTGTCTTATTCGCCTGATGAGCACGTTTACAGAGCATTCTGAGTAATAGCCCCGCATGCAAGGCGATCTTTCACGCTCTCGCTCTCTCGCGTAGTGGTACTAGGTCGAGGGCTTTTCGGTTAAACATGGAAGGTATGTAGTGGCGTAGTAGGTCCATCACGCCCAGCATTAGACATTTGAAACGCTCAACTTTCAAATATCGACACTTCATGACGCCCAAGAACGGCAGAACAGCATAACAACTGAACAGAACACCAACGCACCAAGCCCAACGCCAACGAACCCCAACTGCGACATTACCAATTCACCATAGTATCATAACGTAAATAGTTACGTACTCAACGTCAACGCATAACTTTCACCTGCCGTAAGTTTCCCTAT
Source organism: Pleurotus eryngii var. eryngii (assembly GCA_029467805.1). Classification (NCBI taxonomy): domain Eukaryota; kingdom Fungi; phylum Basidiomycota; class Agaricomycetes; order Agaricales; family Pleurotaceae; genus Pleurotus; species Pleurotus eryngii. The sequence continues at coordinate 314,127 of SZVJ01000005.1, read as the reverse complement.
GAAGGCCTGATCATTCTCCCGAGAAGTCTCTTGCCAGGCGCCATCCGCCATCCGCCGTCTGCATTTGTGCGTCAGTTCCGAACTCGCCGGGTTCTGGGCGACTGGGGGTTGGGAGCTTTAGAGCTTTGGAGCTTTGGGAGTTTTGGAGTTTTGGAAGTTGATAAATTGCGTCCAACGTAAGAATGGGTGCTGATGCCCCGGCACCGACATTCCTAGACCTCTTATCGAAATCCCTCGAAATCCTCGACAATGCGCGCACATCAACCTTCAAAATTAAATACGCAACGTCAATACCTCTCCTTCCCAGTACCTCCTTCCCAGCTATTGCTTCGTAATTGATCTGGCTGGCTATTGATCTGCATTCCTCACTGCACTGAACCTTCCTCATCCCAGCACTAAGCCCACATATCCTTTACGGATACCACTTGAAGTGACCTAATTCCCGCAGCTGGTATTCAAGGGTCAAGGGCAAGAGACTGCCAGTCATGTCGGATGTTTCCCCGATTAGTCACGCTTTCAATGTCAATATCAATGACTAGCGCTTCTTGACCTCCTTGGGAGCCCCTCCCTCTTTCCCTCTCTCCTCGCCCCCTTCCCTTGACCTTCTGTTTTCACGCTCAAAAGACAGGCAAAGTTCAGATCATACCTCCCTCGTTTCTTATATTACCCGCCAGACCAAATTGCATCTGCGTCTGTTGTATTATACTACCAGCATCGTATACCCGCAGTCAAATATAATCAATTTCTTGATAAACCTTTCTGCTGTGATGCGGCGGGTGCAAGTAAATCCGTACGGAAGTATCGGCCGCCATGGCTAAGTCATTAGCCGCTCTGCTCGATCACGATCGCCTCGATTAGACCGATCGATACTGTCTCTGATCGTATGTTGGTCAGACGACCACGACCGCGACCAACCGCCCAACGGTGACCGCACATCCAAGCTTAATCCAAGTATGTGTCCTCCACCCGTTAAATCATTCGAGCGCCATCTCAGCAACCCCATCACCGAGAAATTTGGAGCGGTGGAGTACCGGGGGAACGCGTACGACACACCATATTTCCACATGCGCGTCCACCACGCATTACGCGCTAGGGTTGCAAGGCACTCGAATAGATTGATATCGATTCGGATTTCGACGTCGAATCTGAATTTCACAACTATGGTGCAAAGTGCAGGAAGTTCTGGACCCTTCAGTCACACAATTTCGCAACTTGGTACCCCCTTTCCACCCCTACAGAATCCACCCCCATTTTGTTGCTTGGAACGGTACCGTTGCGTACGGCACTGGCACGTATACTCGCGAAGACTTCCGTCGAGAAGCCCTCCGGATCAGGTTGGAATGTTCCCAAGGCTCAAGCGACTGCATGAATCATGGTCACGGTAAGCAGCCGAGTAAGTACGCCGTAGGAAAATGTTGGATGGCGAACGGTTGACGCGCGTACGACAGACGAAGCCGTAGCGCTCCACACGGAATGCAATACCTGTACCCACCGGGACGTCGTTCTGGAGATCGAGGCCAATCCATGGCATGCGCACCACTAACTATACGAGGCGTTCGTACGTAGGCACTGAAATTTTGGTAAGAGGAACTTTGGAACTTTGCAGAATAGAGGGCGAATTGACATCGGTCATCGGTGACCCTGAACAAGCATCCGTACGAGGGTATATTATGAAACGAGGGCGGGGCTAGTACTAGTGATTGCCGGGTTTTGAAGGGCGTAATGAAGGCTAAGCAGTGATGCGACGAGGGGAGGACAGTATCGTGATTGGGCACCAGCCTCCAGCCTCTCCAGGTCGCGGTTTCTGTATCTATCAGGGAGACGCGTGGACGTAGATTGCAGATCGCGCCAGTAGCCTATCAGGTAAGGGCATGCGCGAGCGAGAAGATGGCGCGCGGGTGGTGGTCTAGCGTGGGGTAGGTGGCTGTCCTACTGCATTGCATAGACTCGCTGGCTTGCAATTCGGGACGCGTGAGTGTGGAACATTGAACTTGGGCTAGTATTACGATGTGTTCTAGCTGTGTCTCCACTGATGTCGAAGTCTCGTATAGCTTGGAAATCCTGACATGGGTGGGCACTGGATCTCCACCATTGAAGGTTCTCTTTAAAGGCGCGATCTGACACATGAGCGCCTGATTCGGACCGGAAAGCTCACGCCTGTAGGCCTGCAGTCCTATGTCAGATTTAGAATCGAAGAATCGACGTCGATGTCACGAACACAATAAACTCAGCCTCATCTCGTCCGTTCTTGGCGATATGATGCATGCCTAATTAGATCGTCGTGTTGGAGGCGTGTTCTCCCGTTCATGCTCCGAGCACGTAAGGACGAAAGGTCGGAAGGACGTCGCTACGTGGGATTGGGGTTGGAACCGATATTACGAGAGAGTGGGGAGTGGGGTGATACAGAGTCATATATCGGGATATAGTAGCTGGCAGCTGGCCGATGGAGTGCCATAGTTAGCTAGCTTTCCACGTCCACTGGCTGATCAAACTTCTGTGAGACGCGAACCCACTTAAACCTGATCGCACTCTAAGCCGATATGATGACTCTCTGTTCCATTCACCAAGCGTTTTGGACAGAGCAGATCGGAGCCCAGACATGGCCACGCGCATAGCAGTCCACGGTACCGGCTTGCCTCGCATCTATCAAAAACGAAGTCAAGCGTCACACATCCAATACCACGCGTACAATACCGTTAGTGGGAGCAAGAGCTTCTTCTCTCTCGCACGCGAGCACCACACTGATGGAATATATAGAACCGACAGTACTCCGCAATTTCGTAACATTCGGAACGTCGTTGAATGGAGCGATTAAGATGGTAATTTATCTAGGGGGTGGAGAAGCAGCCGAGATTAATACTACAATTTATGGTGCCGTTATCGAAGAAGGTGGGTCCGACTTGTCACTCAATTCAGGTGTAATGTATGGGTGAATTGGGCGCGCGGAGGCTTTGCTGAGCCCCGGAGGCCTGACGCCAACAGAGCGCTCCCATTTACGTAGCTAGAAGAGCAGGGGCGCCTGCTAGAAGCGCTCGACTACTGCCAATCATTGATAAATGATAGCGCCGGTGCTGGCAGTCGAATAGCTTCGTAAGAAGCCCATGCCGCATGCGAGGACCGGTAGCTACAGTGCTGTAGTACTGCTCGCTAGGTATCGGAGACCGCGTCGCGACGGCGAATGGATTACGGAGAGGCGAAGAGGAGTCCGAGAGACGCCACATAGTTGACTCGCCAACTCGTACGCAGTCAAACCCAAAGCCCTAACCAAATCCAAAGCTCTAAGCTTGTCGTCCGACATCGATCTTCTGTTACAGGGCCAGTTATTTGAATAATTTGAGTAGCGAAAGGAAGAGGCACGGAGAGTCGAGCAGACGTGGTATAGTCACGTCACTCATGTCACTTTGTGAGTGACACCACTAAGTTTGCGTTTCCTTCTTCCTTCTCATCGTACTTCGAGTGGGTCAAAAAGTGCTCACTATTCGGAGTGCTCTATGCAAGCGTTTATCCGGCTTTCAGCAACTGACCGGTTGTTCACTCCAACTTCTTGACGAGACTCAAAACTCCCGGCTTGAGTTCCCCCAATCAACCAATTGCAGCGACACATGGACGTATATACTGGATTACGACTCGTGGACGCGGCGAAAAACATATTCCGCCTCGTGCATCGGCGAAATGCTCGAAATCCGTCCGTACTAGGAAGTCTCGAGCACGCGACATCCAAGATGGCTCTTCGACGCGTCCTCGGCGCACCACGCCCACATGTATATTTGGCTATGATCTGCGCTGAATAGTGTTATGGCTTCTGTTCTCCTCCAAGGCACGCGCCGACGGGGGCTAGAGGTCGGACTACCGAGGGCAATGCATCATATGGCACTCCCTCGAGTGCGGCTTGATTCTGTTACAGGAATTCCTTGGGATCCTTGCAGACAGATATGACTTCGTCGAGATCTGGGGTATGACCCTCAGGCGTGGTGTCCCCACACAAGACTCTTCCTCCAGCCCTCTTCCGATAATAGGTATGTTTCTCTGAAATTCCATGATTAGCTTGCAAATGACATTGTTCCGCGTGTGTACTCGCATCGCAGCCCTCAGAGCGAGCAGTATTCGTGGCTAATCATTAGAGCGTCGTCCAAACGTGTTCTATATACACGATCGAAGGAATTTTGATCAAAAGTAAGGCGCCTGGGAGACCATGATCGGTGGCGAGACGCAACGTGCTGATCTGCGCTGAATATCTCCCTTGCATTCCTTCGACGCTTCACATACAGCCGACCAACGTCTAAAAATGGGTGTCTCCCAACAGATTCTATGCCCTCAGCTTGCATCGGACCTCGTTTTCTCCTGAATCAGGAAGCGGGGTCTTGAGACGCTGTAAATAGGAGGCCCTGTACTCTCGGTTCCCTACTCGCGCCGCTGATCGTCGTTGACAGCGATGATCGAAGCCTTCGCGCGACTTGTTCACATTCTCCTCGGCCTCCCCATCAGTTGCACCTATCTGGGCACTGCTCTCGACGACGCCAAAAATCGAGACAGAAGGCTAGGTCCGCCCACGCGTCGATCTGCCACGGATCCTGAACTATCCGGTATCTCAGAAACGACACCAGCGCTCATGTGCCCACCCACGCCTTACTCCATGGCCCATTGGTGGGCGTGCCGACTTGATCTGATACGGGGTAGATGCTGGTCCGCCGCCTTCTCTGTCTCTTTACCTCGAACTGAAGCAATCATGGATGTCCATCGAAATTGAAGTGCACGCGGCAGTAGCAGCGGCATTACATGTCACGCCACGGCCAGGTCCACGCCGCGTTCCATATATGTTCTGTATGGTCCTTCGTTCCATTTTTGTCGTCGTCGTTGTCGCTACTTCGCGGCCGCCGGTACCAAAATGTAATAAAGTTTCTGCCTTAACCGCATTACCATCGATCATTGTCCGGGCGCAGCATGGTTGAAAATCTAATCCCATGCAATCCTAGCTGGGATTCCAGACGGTCCATGGTGCTGAAGAAGCACTAGATCCCCAGCCATGCTTAAGTCCGTCAGTACTCACGCCGCCACCCCCTGGACGATGGTGGACACATGGCAACACATGGCCCGTAAGTTAACAGTCGGGCGGCGGGGCTGTAGGAACTCCTTTACGATGTTAAAGCCGCCTTTCGCCGTAGTCTATGCTTGAGTTTCAGTGCTCCTGCCTGCTGGCGTGTCATGCCCCAGCGAGAAATTCCAAGTGGACGGCAGGGCCATCGAACCCAACGGAAATTGCTTAATCAAAAATAAAACGGCTCTTATGTAGGAGTTTGGCTATCCGGTTCATTAATTATGGGACATAACCTCACATAACTCGATGTCGACCATGGCTATCAACTATTATCAAACCCCTTCTCCCCTAGAGGCTAGCGCATCATGAAGTTTGAACGACGTATCGACGTTTCTTCTCTCGAACACGGGCTACGTCGCTCATAGTTTAGGAAACCAGGGCTTCACCGAAATGGCTTCGCAACGGATATAAACATAGCCCAACTGCTATCAGAACCGACGACGACGACAAGGTAAGGAAGGCTCGCGGGCCGTGTAATGACCACGTTCGATTCCGAATGACATAAGCCATTTGCTTGGTTACTAGTACTGGTGACCCTTCTTACTCTTCGGATCCGCAGCAGTCCAGTTTCAACTTCGCGAAGGATTTTAAACACTCGAAAGAACACTACTAGTGATAAACAAACGTCTTAACGACTTCAAGCCTCACAGGCTTCGTAGTTGTTCCTCTGAACTTCCAGCTTCTGCCAAGATTACACAGGAGCGTTGGATTACGATCTGTTCGTGGGCTTAAATAACAAATGCGAACATGAATGACAAACATGTGTGAATCCTCCACGGTAAGTTTTTCTAGGGTGTGAATATTTTCGACTCAACGTTTCAAAGCCCCCGAATTCAATGAATCTGGCTGCTGGCAGAACCAGAAGGTGGGCGGACGGAACTTCGGCACGCTATTCCAACCCAACTTCCTCCCCGTGAGTCGTGTCATTCCGTAGGCTGCCAGTGGGAGTTCTATTTGTCTACCCTAGCTTCAAAAGTTCAGGCCTCAGGTTTGTCGTGTGTTGTCGTAATTGATTCCGAGTCATCTTACAGCAATAGGCGAATGAGCGAGTGCATCGTGCACCGTGTGTTACGACATATAAGGGCTGTCTCGACTTTGTATGATGCGCCACATACCAACATGGGTCATTGGCTCCCACCATCCTGTCACCTATTCGCGGGGAGGTGAGAGTGAGTGAAAAGTATTACGAACCATTTTTGGATCAATCCGGGTTCTCGAGCGTACTATCATCCCACAGTTGACTAAAGAAGAGGAAAAATGAATAGGCACTAGCTGTAGACAATCGCCTATGTACGTTGTTGTTATTATTATTGTGCCAAACGGAAGTGCATGCATGCGTTCACCAACTTCTAACATCTGCTTCTCATATTCTGAAGTTCAGTGTGGCATAGTAGAACGGCGATGACATCAAAATGGCCGAGCTCGCTTACGCTTTCGTTGCCAAAGATCTCCTTCGATTGACCTTCACTGCTGGGACTATGCAACCTGTATGGGAGCTGCTCGCTACACCGTGTATTTTATAATCTCAATCACGGGCTACGACATTTGCGAAGCAAGCTCGCCATGTGGGGCAGCAAGTATTTATCAACGCTCGTGGCAATCACTTTCCCTGGTCGTTTTCACCGTCAGTGCTCAACATGCTTCCTCTCAAAGCTATATTGCTCTCTATCCTCGCCTTTCCTGCACACAAAGCATGCTGTCTGACGCTTTCACCTGCAACCACCCCCATTGTGAATGTGGCAGGAGTGCCTACAGAGACACCCATCTCCGGCGATTACACAGGGCATTTTCGCCCTCAGGTTCATTTTTCGCCCCCAGTGGGGTATATGAACGACCCGAACGGTCTCTTTCGCGATGCTTCAGGGACCTACCATCTGTATTACCAGTACAACCCAACAGCCATAGTTGCTGGGAACCAACACTGGGGTCACGCTACGTCCACCGATCTATACCACTGGACTAATCAGCCCATAGCGCTCTTCCCTCATCTCAACGTCACCGGCATCTTCACCGGCTCCATCGTCATAGATGTCAACAACACATCGGGATTTTTTCCCAACCAAACGAATGGCGTAGTCGCCATTTATACCGGAGATGGCAGCGACGACGAAAATCAACGCTTAGCATTCTCCACCGATGGCGGCTTCACGTTCGAGCAATTTTCAGGGAATCCCGTTCTCGCGATTGGCTCGAGGGCGTTTCGCGATCCGAAGGTAATATGGCATAAGGAGACGCAGATATGGGTGATGAGCGTAGCTTTCGCGAATGATCGCGCCATTGGTTTCTTCACGTCCCCGAATCTGCGCAACTGGACACACGTATCGAGCTTCACCTTCCACATCATAGGTGATCAATACGAGTGTCCAAATATGCTCTCGGTGCCGTTGCTTGAAGAAGATGGGAGCGTACACGAGACCATGGATTTACTGTGGATATCCATCAACCCGGGCGCGCCGTTAGGCGGAAGCATCAGCCAATACTTCCCAGGCCATTTCAACGGGACACATTTTACGGCCGTCGATGAAGAGATCAGGCTAACAGATTTCGGAAAAGACAATTATGCCGCACAATTCTGGTATGGTGTCGATGGCGATCCTCTTGAAGGTGGGAGCACTGTCGATTGCGTGGGCCAGCAATGCACAATATGCGAATGATGTCCCTACTGGGCAGAGTGAAGGGTGGAGGAGTAGCATGTCATTGCCGCGGAGAAATTTCTTGAAGAACGATGCAGAGATAGGTTGGACGCTGGTGTCGACTCCCTTCGATCTTAGGCCAGCGATGGGAGCAGAGTTAGCAAGTAACAATTCGCTTGGAAATGGCATGTTAGTTGCACAGGGAGGTGTGAACGAGAGCAATGCCAACACTGGAACCTTCATGATCGCCGTGAACATCACAAGTCTAAATGGCGGCGGCCTCGTAAAACGACGCAGCGATAACATTCATCATCTATTCCTCGTCAAGCGGAGAGAGCCTCAAAGCGCGGCAGAAGCTCTCAGGAGACCACTCCCTCATCTTGGATAGAAGCAACACAAGAGCATTCACAAATCCGGGTTTCAACCCTCAAGTCGAAACGGAGCTGGCATTTATCGAAGAATGGGACGTGGTGATGACAATCGATAGGAGTGTATGGGAGGTGTTTGTGTTGGGCGGCAAGAGAAGCGCGACGCTGCTGTACTTTCCTGAGGGGATCTTGGATCGGGTTGAGGTCGCGACTGAGGGATTAGACGAGCAGACCCAGGTCAGTGTTCGGATTAACGAATTGAGCAGCACATGGCCCGTAGCAAGTACGGCATGACATCTAGCTGCAGATGGTGGCGTATGTGTAGTTACGGCACGTACAGCGTCAGAATAAATCAGTGATTAGTAGGATAAATAGTGTAAGATACAAATGTCATCGCACCTATCTATGCTCTTCCACGAAAGCCATTTGGATATCTAGGAGATCTTTTGCTATACCGTCAGGGTCTTATACACTCGAGAAGTTTGTGGAATACCCTTACCCAGAGAAGAGTTCCTTGTTCTAATCTCGTCTACCAAGACGTGTTCGAAGCTGCCTAGGTAGTCGTGCGGCACGAATATATGCCGAAGGCTCGGGAATAAATAGACTTGAGATCTTGACAAACATTAGCAACGAATTGTGAAAAGTGTGGGGAACGTGAAGGGGTGATTAGAAGGTATAGGCGAAAACATTAGTTCCGGTCAACCAAAGTACAATAATTGGAAATGGGGATCACTATGTGATTATCGAGAAGACTCGACACATCAATGTCAGCGGTATATACTTCGAAGCTGAGTCTCGACTCCGTCCGCAGATAATTTGATGTCTGAAGGGCGAATTTGAGTGATCAAAAGGATAGATAGGACGGAAAGAACCCACACTTCTGAGGATCTATAAAAAGCAAGATGTTTCCTTGATTAAACAATCCAGTATGAAATCGGCCAAGAACTTACTTTTGCTGAACTCCTTCTCCCTATGCTTGCTCGTAAACCGCTGTAATGAAGGGACGACAAGCTTCACAACCTCATCGGCAAGCGTCTCCCTCCCTTCCTCGTCATCCTCCAAAGCCTTTCCCAACTTATGCCGCTCAACGACCTCCTCCAACAAATCAAAGAACCTTGTGAATTTCTCCTTCGTAACCGCCTTTCCGCCCTTCTCCTTTGGATCGTCCGTAAGTGCCTGCATCAAAGGTGAAAAATTCGAATCGAAGTACGCTGCCTTGGCCGTCCTGAAATTCGAGTTTATTGCTTCCAGAGTGGGTTTGGAGAGAAGGTCGGAAAGTCCTTCGTTTCGCGGCTCGAGGATGATGCGTTGGCGGAGGTAGGAGATATTGTTTAAGAGGAATATAGATCCCATCGATGGCCGACGCTGGGCCCGCGACAACGTCGTCAGGCTGTTCACCGTGGTGATGATGACATCATCTAAGGGAGTGCTGGTTTAGAATTCTAGGTGTGTGTTTGGTTGTCCACTTACACACGAAATGCTCAAGGAACAGGCTTTCATCTCCTTCACCCAATTTCGAAGCCTTGGCAGCTGTGGGCAGCACGCCCTCCCCCATCTTCCAATTCCCGTCACCAAGCTTAAGCAGGGCTGAACCCGCAGCACTCTGCACTTCCGGCAATCGGTCGAGATATTGGACAGTCTAGACGACGATAAGGATTGCAAGGGAGGGACGGTGTAACTAATATCAACGAGAGAGGCAAACTGCGAGAAAGCGGAAAACGGCCCTACCGAAACAACGAATTCAGCTAGCCCTGTTCCTACTTCTCCGCCTTTGCCCAGAGACGCCATCTTGAGATCGGCGAGGAATTCGGGGAAGCTGCGGAGAGACACTGCGCGTATGGATTGAAGACCATCAGTGAATGGGTCGTTTGAGTCGCCCCGTGGGTCGGAGCCACGGCGAGACAGAACAACGTCCCAGCGAGGCTTTAGAGATATGAGTGCTTCATGTGACGACAGCGCAAGGAATGCATGTTTATGGAGGGAGCGTTTGATGAATGAGATCAATGATTGTAGCGTAGTTCCGAAAAGCGAAGATATAGGATTGAGTAATGTCGTGTACGTCGATGCGAGAACAGCACTCCCGACGAGCGGCGAAAGGTCCTTCAAATGTTCGTACTCCTGATCCGCGATGGTGATCAACGACTCGACCCAGTCACCAAACTCTTTCCCTGCCAATATGGAATCTATCGTGTCCGCGCGATCCAGCACGCGTTTAGCCTGCGTTTCCAGACATTTACTACTCCAGGTTCCTCGCATGTCCGCATATCCACGCTGGGCATCCTTGAGCGTCGACATGATGCTGGGTGCAGCTGGGTGAGAAGGGTGGGTCGCCGGAAGCGGCAAGGAACGCAAGAAGGAGACTACGGGATCGAGGGCGGTTAAGAGGGAAGTGGGGAACGGAGCACTGCGCAGATCCGCTCCAGGCGGAGGTGTTGACCCGGATGAACCCTCAGCGACGAGTTTGGTGTACATTAGAGTCAGCTTCTTTGCACCCGTTTCGACAAGACGTGCCTTCGAAGATCGACTTGGGTTAGATCATAGGTAAATGGACGCATTAGTGCTCACTGTATCCGCTAAATCGCGGTCGGAGGATTTGAACGCGATACCGGCGTTGAGACGCTCAAGCGCATCGGTGTAAACATCTAGTTGCCCCGACTGTGGGCTGAACGGCGACCGCGTTAATCAGAAATATGTGATCCCACAACATCACGTACCCGCGCAGTATCAGAGCCTCTTCAGCAGCGATGCCCTCCTGGTTACTCGCAACCTCGTCGATCTTCAACAAAGCCTTCTCAATATCTGCAAGACATTCACCTAGCTTCTCTAATGGCAGAGAAGGCGTCACTCACTGCTTGCCCTCTTGTTCAATATCTGTGTCGAGCTATACAGTGGTAGGATAGACTTCTCTAACTTTGCCAATCGGGTATCGAAGCTATTGAGAATACCTGGGTCGTTCAACGTAATAATCAGAGATAGAGTTGAAGGTAGACTTACTGATCATTCGTTGGGATATTTGGTGAGTTTTGTTGAGGTTCTGCTCGAGCTATTTCCGCGCAAGGGTTGTAAACGTCAAAGGAGATCAACGACAAGGAGGATACGAACAAGCTCAATCTCTGCAGACTCATCATCCATTATGATGGTCTTCAAACTTCGACAACTTACGCAGAGTAGGTCGCTTTGTTGTGCGCAGGAGAATAGAAAGACTTGATTGTTATATTACCTACAGGCTGGCTACAGCAGCCTTAAATACATGAGTGAATAATTACCAGAATATTCTACTAACTACCAGTGTCTGTGCTAAGTCAAGTAACTACTGAGCGTGGGATTCTCCAATATTCTTGGCCATTCTGCTATGTGCCGGCTTGCCCTAGAGCTCCACTTGCAACACGCTTTGAAGTTGTGATGTTCACCGTTCGAAACAAGCGAGGTGTGTTGTCACCGTTCTGATTGTGGGTGCTTGTAGGCGCTTGAGGGAGCTGAAAGCACGTAACAAATTGATTTTGCTCCCATCTCCTGGTGCCTTCCTCCTCTATGACCGTATATTCAAATTCCACAGCCAACTGATAAAATTGTATGTCAGCAAGTCTCGCGAACGTGATGCCATCATATCCTATGTTTTAGGGAGCCAGGCTGTCCAATCACATTCCAAAGCCGCTGGAAATACACTCATCTGATGAGGCCGCTGGTCGAGGAGTTTGGACAAAGGCAATATTCATTATAGTGAGTAACTGTTACACACACACATCAATTCCTTGCCTCTAGGAACCCCATTCTTGCCTTGTAAACCCAAGCTGGCAGTAGCATCAAACATATATTTTGATACCCTTTGCTCCACTTGGTTTGGGGGTGACAAGTCCGAGCATGGCGTGGGAAGGGTGAGGCCAGGTAATTAGTCCTGACTCGCAGCGGTCACATAGCCTATTGTGGCAAATGGTCACGTGTGTATGTATTTTTATATATATATATATCTGCATTTATATACTGCAACACTAGCAGCTGACCCATGCTATGCATGGCGGTAAGGAAAGTGAAAACTACATAGGTAAATAATGAGCAAAGCCTCATCTAAACTTCCAAAGGCACCTTCATCGCCCAAGCTTCGGTTGGGCTGATTTGATGCCCCTGTGCAACTTGTACTACTTGTTACTTCAATGTCACAGAGAGTCACTGCAAGACTTATCAGCCACCCTGCTTTAGTTTCACACAATCAGTCAATAGTTCCCACTGTCACTATTATTGTTAAGTAACTTTCCATCTATTGTATAAATGTTTGTCATTGATTTATTTATCATTTTAATGGCACCTTCATCACCCAACTGAAGGTTGGGCTGATTTGATGCCCCATGGCCTGTTGAGATCAAAATGGAATCTGTGCAAAAAACATGAAAACGCAGAACCAACTACCCTGGCATTTGAGCTTGATTCCAACTAACTGTAGACGTGACTTACATCAACTGGTCATACCATTTCTCAGTACCAATGGATTCATGTTAGAATTCATGTTAGAATTAGAATCCAATGGAACTGTTCTGCCATTCCCATCGATCACTGCTTATATTTGTATCTCATAGCCTATTCTCAAATATTCTACCCTTGAACTATTACCCTGACTATAGTCTGAAATTTTCACTGGCTTAGGTCAGAATTAAAATTTTAACATTCAAAATTGAATGTTGAAATATTTAATGGTTAATTGTACATGAGCAAATTGATGTGATGTTTGTGACACTACGAAGTACTGATGAAACTACACAGGAAGCAAACTCTTACTGGTTAGACCAGCACAAAGCTTCACACTCAAGTACTCTACTTACTCACTTTAGCTTCCCACAATCAATCAGTAGTTCCCACCCTAAGAAAACAATGGGAAGAAAGGTATCTTACCGGCATACCCACGGTTAATCAGTCATTGTTCACTGATTGTTCATTAGAGCCTCCAACAGTACTGGTTTTCTTGTTCTGTTAGCTTGTATATATACACTTGCAGACTTATTCTCGAACATTCCACCCGTGATCATTTTCTGGAATTTTCGCTGATTTTTCCATCATACTTTCACACTTTCACAATGCTTGATCTGTAGCTTAGTCATCTTATGTGTCAGACATTTGTCCCCGTGCGAAGAAAGTCCGAGATGGCCGGTTTGTCTTTGTCTTTATCCTGTGTGAAAAAAGGCTGTCTTTTATAATATAGAAGTATGCTAAGCTACTAAGACGCAGTGTGGGTGGATACAGGCAAATAACTACATTCCCTGCTCAGGTGGGCATATCCCTCCTGAGCATTGGCAGCAAGGGTGCGTTAAAAAACCCATTGGCAAAACCCAGTGGGAAAAGGCTGCTGGGAAAAAGCTACCTGCTGTATCCGTTTACAACGGACAGGTGAGGGGCTAGCACGGGGTGGGGCCGTTGAGGAGTGGTTCCTAATGGCTAACAGCGACATTAATCTGTGGGCAGTGGTGTCAGTGAGGTTGGGGCTACCATAGCAGAAGTGGAGGGGGACCAGGTATATAAGGGGCATGGGGTATTGAGATGGGGGTGTACTTAGCTGTTATCCATAGTATGCAGTCAGAATGCATTTGAGTGTTGGATGAACTTAGCAATAGCTGCTAGTCCCTTTTGCGTGCCAAGTAGGAAATCGAGAGATAGTGTTGAAGATGCCTCCCTAAGGAGGTGACAGGCATGCTCGTGTAGAGGACATTCAGTGAGGACATGTACTCTGGTTTGTAGCAGAGTGCCATCACACAGACATGATGAAGGTAGCCGAGAGACGAAACAGGAGAAGTATTCCCCAATAAACACATGGCCGAGAGAAACCTGTATGGTGTGGCTGTATGTGCAATGGTCACCGGTAAATGAATGATGGAATTTGGCAAGTCGAAGGGATGGGGGATGAGTTAGGGATAGAGCTGAGGGCGATGTTTTTGGGAATTCCTTCCACTGCTTCACCCATTGTTCCAGGGCTGCAGCTTTGGCATTCGCTTTCGCCCAAGCAATTGTCAAGCCGATGAAAGGCCTCTGGCCAGCTGCTACTTTTGCTAACATGTCTGCCCTTTCGTTACCTCGAATCCCTGAATGTCCTGGTGACCATGAGACATTGACTGAGAGGTTACGATAGGATGTTAGTAGCTGGTCGATGTTCTCGCGAAATATGACTGATGCGTCTTGTGATGGGTGTGGGCCGGTGTCGTAGATGGACGTGATCGCTGAAGTGTTATCAACGAAGATGCGGACGTGTTTCACAGCTGGGTTGCACCGGATTACATCCTGTAAGCGCTGGGAGGCGCGAGAGAGGGCGAACATTTCACCGTCGAAGTTGTCCGCATATGCCCCCAGCCCAAGGAGGCCTTTGGCGATTTCTCTTCCTAAATAAAAGACAGTGAATGCTGCCCCCATTCATAGTTCATCACCCACCGGGTGTCTTGAGCCGTCGGTGAAGATGTTGATGACAGATGGGTCTGTTCTTGCTTCCTCCTCACATCTGTGAAGGTTGCGTATCAGCTGCTTACGACTGTCCTTGTCTCTGGGAACGTAGTTCGAAAAGGCAAGTCTCAGACCCCACTTGTTTCCTAACTCCCAGGGCGGAGAGGCGTAGGGATTGATTCTTTCATCAATATCGAGAGAGAAGCTGGTGCAGTTTGCCAGAAGCTGGAGGTTCATGCTTGTCTTTTTGCTGTTGGAGTGGGTGGGGCTGTGAACTTGGTTGTAGTTCCATGGTGCCGCCAGCCAGATGATGGGTTGAGCATGTTGTGGAAGAGAGCGAAGACGAATGGTGGCATTAGAGATGATGCGGCTGAGGAGTAAGGGGATGGGAAGGACGGAGCCGATATGGTGCAGGGCGATGGTTGGTGACATGTGGAATGTACCTAGAATTAGCTGTAGCCCTGCGTTCTGTACCTTGGCCATTTCATTCATTAGCCCTTTCTGACGGACACCAGTGTACCAGAGGGGCGCTCCGTAGGTGAGAACTGGGAGGACGATCATTTTGTATGCAAGGCACCGATTGGCGTGGTTCATCCCCTGAACCGAGTTTCCGAGAACTGTGAGAGCTTGAACCTTTGACATAGCCTGGTTGCACATAATGCGAACATGCTCCTTAAAATCGAGCTTCCGGTCTAGAAAGAAACCCAGCCACCTCATGACTGGGTTGGGGAAAACTGCCAGGGAGTTGTCTGCACTGAGGCGAATGCGGATTGGGAGGAGTTCGGGAGACTTAGCTCTGGTAAAGTGCATGATCTCGAACTTGGTCAGATCGGTTGTGAGGCCAATGGCTTGCAAGCCTGCGTAGACAATTTGGAACTTGGCTTGAAGTTGGAGGACATTCTTGTCGATTGACTTGGAGAAGGCCACTAGCAGGCCGTCGTCCACGTAGAAGTAGAGCAAAGACTTGTTCGCTGTGGTCGATAGTTCAATGACTGGGCTGGTGTAAAGTGCCGCTAGAATTGGGGAGAGCGGGGATCCCTGGGGAATACCAACTGATGTAGGTGACGGCGGGGTGTTTGATCCATTGATCCAGATAGAGACTTGGCGGTTAGAGAGGAAACTCTGGATCCAAGTTCTGATTTGAGGAGGGAACCCTGCGAGGCGCAGGACCTCAACTAGCCGTCCATGGTGAACATGGTCGAAGAAACCTTTAATGTCGAACACTAGAGCTGTTGCGGTAAGCCCCTTTTTCCAGCCTGACTGGATGTCATGCATGAGGGTGATACCAGCGTCAATTGTCAATGACTTGTCTCTGCATTCAAATTGGTTAGTTGGAACGAGTTTGTGCTTACCCACATCGAACAGGATTTGGCGGGTGATTATCTTCTCCAAGAGCTTAGATAGGCACTCCAGAAGGGAGATAGGGCGATAAGATCTGGGATGGGACTGTAAGATCTCTACATATCTTACTACACTTCCCCTATCCCCTGACTCCTAGACATGATCGTGTGACTATGGTATTTCCTTATATACAGAAGTTGTGTACTTATTCTACTTACTTCTGCTTGTACTGTTACTTTCATTATCTCCCTAATACACCCCCGCGTTTGATCCTTTCACCCTAGTCCTGCCTTGAGTGTTGTCACCTTCGGGTGTCTTCCAGGGACATGTCTGTTTTCCCTGGCTTGGGAACGATAGCGACGATGGTTGCTCTCCAGGCCTTTGGGTGGTGGCCGAGATGCAGGCATGCGTTGAAGATACTTGTGAGGAGGTGGCCACATGAGGGAAAGCTCCATTTGATCAGACGATAGTTGATCTCCGATGGGCCTGGGGCAGAAGCATTAGATGTGCCGCTTAACGCCTGGCTTACCTCCTCAATAGATATGGGCACAAAGTCCCGAACAGGCCGTCCTGGCATATCGTTCACCTGGGCGACTTCAACTTGAGATGGAGAAGGTGGAAAGAAGGCTGACTTGAGGGTTTCTCCTAGCTCAGCTGCGGACACTGCTATACCATCGTCAGTAATAAGTGGGGGGATGCATGACCCATGCTTTCCCGCTGACCAGCCAGCCAAGCGCCAAACATTATTTGGTGTGGCCGACTCAAGGATACCATTGGCCCACTCTTGTTTCGCTTTTCTAACGACTTGGTGAAATCGGTTAAGCAATTTCGGCTTGAGCTCACGTGGAGCCTGGCGTATCTCCTCAGCTGCCCTACGGCAGTCTTCGTTCCACCACTGTGCTGCCTTGGAGGATCTGGGTTTGCAATCTGGCATGCAGGAGTCAGTGGCTTGAATATAGCAGTCGACCAGCCTGTCAACAAGGTGATCGAGTTCGTGGGCTGCCCTTGGCTCTCTGTAGTTGTTGGTGATTGCCCAGAGACGAGCAGCAAAGTCGTTCGTCCAGTCTAGTTGCTTTGCAACATCTAGGTGTTTACCCATATCTAGAGGAGCCTCCTCCTCCACTGGGGGAGGGGTTCAGACAGTATAGATTAGGGCATTATGATCCTAGCCAAAGGAGAGGGCCTCGTCAATGACTGGGGGGCTGAATACCATTGCATCTATGGCTGAGTGATTGGTGAAGACCAGGTCGATGATTGAGTCATGTTGACCACTAGCTCCGACCCTGGTGCGGACTCCCATGAGGTTCGCTAGGTAGAAAAGGTTGTCGCTTGCCCACTCAAGCAAGTCTTCCACCGATCGCTGATTGGTGCACGGGGGGATGGACCACGCTGAGTGCCGGAGGTTGAAGTCGCCTGCCACAATTGTCAGGACTACGGGGTTGAGGGGTAGGAGTGAGAGCATCGTAACTGCCTCTGCTTTCTCGCCATTGCCAGCATTGTATGTGTTAACTGTCAGGAACGTTGAGCCACCATAGGAGAATTCAACAGGCAAAAGATTGGGGTGCTTAGCAATATCTGGTCTAGGCGTAGACGCGAGGCCGTGTACATGTCGTTTAACATATGTTGCAACCTTGGGATGTCCAGGGGCCAAGGGGGCGAAGGACTCCCAGGCTTGCAAGGCAGGAAGACCGTTGATGGGTTGTCCTTCTGGTGATGAGTCTGATTTGTCGAGGCCGATGCGGCCATACCATGGTTCCTGGAGTAGAAGAATGTGTACATCAGTTAAATGATTGAGAATGACATGGGTACGCATAGACGAGCGCGCCACATTGAGTTGCATGATCTTCAAAGGGGGGAGGCTGTTCATGCATCAAGTTGCATCTGCGGTGGGGCCGGTTGGGTCAGCATTTGCCGTTGAGGTTGCGAAGGCGCTGGGTGGGTCTGGTCGGGGTGCAGGGAAGGGCGAGGAACAAACTTGCGCTTTTCCGGACAGGTACTGTCAGTAGACCAGTGTTCTCCTTCACAGTTGGCACATTGGGGCTTGCATTCGCAGGTGCTGGAGCCATCTTTGAGCACTGATGGGCAATAGATATTGTGCTCCGTCGTTGGGTGCCTTTGGGCACACTTTGGGCACACGCTAGGTTTGTTACAGCCTTTTGCTGTGTGGCCAAGCCCCTGACACCTGTCACATTGCATCAGTCTGGGCTTTTCCCTCCAAGGACGTACCGGGGTGTGACGGCCATCCATGAAGATGGGTGTTTTAAGTAATTCTTTGAGTTTGGACCCATCGGGATCCTCAAACGCGAACACAACTGTGCGACAGGGGGCAGCCCTTCAGCTGGGTTGGATACAAAGCGAGGCTCTTGGGTGATCTTGAGGTTCTTGATGATAGGGTTATGCCTTAGTAGCACACCAAGGGCCTTAGTGTCCCAGTAATGCCTGTCGAAGCCCATAGATGGCACCCTCGAACAGACTGCTTTCGACCACTTTGTGTCGTGCAATATAATTATATCGGTTAGCCCATGGTCTACTATGGGGTGGATAATGTTAGCGTGATTATGAATGATAGCTGGGTTAATATGATATGGAAAGGTTAGTATAATGTTACCGTTACGGTTCCATTCAGCACTGAGGATTTCTAGGCCGTCGTTACGAGCAGCTGAGTTGTTGTTGAATGCCTGGTTAAGAGTGTGAAAGAGAATCTGTGATGATTTGCGTTCAGCCTCAGAAGGCAAACACCCTTGGAACCTGACAACGAATTTGGTGTTTGGTTTGGCGGCAGTTGGCGGCGTAGTCGTCTTCGGCTGCTGGGTGGGTTTGGTTTGGTTTGTGGTCAATTTGGCCACACTCGCATACAACAGAGCCGATGAGCCTGTCTGATGGGCAGTAGGGCCACCGGGCAGAGGCGCAGGGGGGTTGGTGGAGGTGGGTTGGGATGGTACAGATCCAATACGTCTCTCGACATTCGATATCCTAGAGGACAAGTTCGCTTCTAGACCTCAGAAGAGATCTCTCATTTCTGCTTTGAACAAGTCAAGGGATGTGTTGTTATCTTGAGGGGCAGGGCCAGCTCGCGGTTGGGACATGAAAACATCGTCATTGATTGCGATCATATTATCAAATGCCTGAAGGGCGGACTTGAGGGCCTTCATGACATCGAGGACCTCTGGGGTGGTGTCCTCTCCTCCCCATTCCAACGATTTCCTGGCTCCTGCAGTGATGTCTTCAATGATTTGGATGCACACTTGCTTCCACTGCAAGCACGTCATGTCATAGGTGCCGCCGCCGAGACGCAGTTCGGCATTGAACTTCCGCGGGCTGGGGGATACGATTGGAGCGGTGGGAGATTGCATCCTGGAGCGCTTTCGTGTAGGGGTTGCTTCCGTCTGGCCATTCGTGGGGGCGTAGAACTTGACAAGGTGGGGTACTGCTGTAACATCACTGTACTTGGATCCATAGGTACTGGGCAGCCGGGGCGGGGGAGTTTGCGGTATGGGTGGAGTCCAGGGGTCAGCGGATTGGTGAACACCGCTTGGCTGGGCGTTGAGAGCCCCTGGGTTTGGAGCGAAGGCGTTGGATTGGGGGGGTTGTGTGAACGGGCGCTAAAAGTTGATGTGAAGGTAAGAAGCCAAGAGGCGTCATCACGTGTGTATGTATGTAAGTAAGGTAAGGTGCAAGTTGGCCAACACCATCACACACCCTCCATTATCGATATCTCGTCCAAAGATTATGTCGAGCGCGAAACACAGAAGAGAGAGTAATGGGACTACAACGTCTCCTAGTCTAGCCACAGCCGAATCTCATGAGGCACCTACAGATCACCACGCGGTGATCCATGCCTGGCTTGAGGAAAACGAAGATGGTCGTACCTTCTCTGGGAACCTAGAACATGCACTACAGAAGGGGAAGACATTTACTGACTTCAAGAGCTTCTTGGTCATGTTCGCATCGGAGGATGTTCGTAACATATTACTGGGCTCAGATGGGAGCCGGGTTCTGCGAAGTATTGCAGACCTGCAAGCGAGGAAGCGCCTAGATCGAACAGACCTTGTGCTGGAAATGTTCCATGACTGTAAGTGTCACTTTCTATACTTGCTGGCAACTTATGGGATGCTCGTCTTCCAGCCATAAGCAGTTTTAGAACAGAAGGGCCACATAGTCCGCAAGGGACTGACCGTGCGTAACTTTCCTCTCGGACCTTGGCCTCTCTGATCTATGATCATTAGTGGTTTGTGAGGCATTCACAGAGGCGACAGTCGCCTCTTGGGGACAGAAATACTACGGTAGTGCCTGCACTGCGCTGTGGAAGTATATTTGCTACAACTTCCGACCCAATCCTGAGACGCCTCTTACCAACGAACTCGACAATACGCCAACGGACTCGTTCTACGCTCATTACGTGGTGCTATTCCAGTCGTCGGGTACAGGCAAGTCCAGGCTCGTCGATGAGCTTGCGAAGAAGATCTTTCTTATTCCTATCTGCCTCCGTGACGTGTCGACTGGTACGCGTCTGATCGACTTCGTTTGGGTAGTATTCTCATAGTGTGATAGGATATCCCCCGGCAGATGTCGATGTTAGAACCTACTTGACGGACAGAAACACTTGTATTGCGACGTACGCTCGATGTTGGGCATTCATGCAAGCCTTGTTCCGACACACAGCCACTGTGTTGAAGCAGGACGAATTCGAGACATTGGACTATTCCGAAACAGTAGCTCTGTTCCGCGTAAAGATGACGGAGAGTATGAAAAAGGTGCACAATGTCTACCGCCAGAATTTCTTCAGGGAGATAGTCAGGAACGCCGAAATCCACCTTTCTGATATCACGTCCGAGGTGTGTTTGACTCAATCGCCGCATCAATGAGTCCTTACGACATTTTTCAGTTTGCGAAAAGGAACAAAACTAAGAGGATTGAGTCGCGGCACCTCTCTCCGCCTAAAGACCATGCAAGCGAAGGAAGTCTCGCCGCAGGGGCAGAGGATGCCCAGAACGTGGAACCCAAAGAGCAAGATGCGCAGAGTGTAGACTCAAAATTGCTACAAAGTCTGATGGAGGCGTGGAAAGAACTCGATAAGGTATTAAAGGGCAGAATAAATTCTAGCCAGGACACGAAAGCACCCCGCCTTTTGATCTGTTTCGACGAAGCACATGAGCTCACCGTGGTCCATAAGGCCACAGAGATCGATCCCCATCCTTGGTCCACTTTCGCGGAGCTGCGGGCGACTCTTAGAGCTCTCATCAATTGCTCTATCTTCTCCATCTTCCTCTCCACGACTGGAAGATTTTCCCAGTTCGCACCTCTGAGTCGGGACGACATGTCAGCTCGGGTTTACACCCACACGCTCAAACTGATCCCCCCCTTTTGCGACACCGGAATGGATCTTCTGGCTATCAATGAAGATAAGAAGGTGAATCTATTAGGCGGTTATAGACTCCAGGACATTGTGACAGATCAATTCATGACTTCGTTTGGCCGACCCTTGTGTGTTACTAATACCTTCTGCTCCTTTCCGGCTGTGTTAATCATTTCTAGGTTCGGACTGATGTACCGGCGAGGAGACCAGAGCGTCCGAGATGGTTTGCTTCAATTTGCTATGCAGAAGCTCACCAACCATCACGCAGGTGTACCAGTCGAGATCGACATGGAGCAAGCGATGGCATGCCTTGGATTTCGACTTCCATTCGAGTTTCTCTCCACGACGGACATCAGCCAGGACATGGAGTTCAAACAAGTTGAAGGTCATCTTCGCATTTGCCTCAAGCCCCATTCAGAATCCGAGAGTATGGTCACTATCTTGCCGTCTGAGCCTTTCGTCTCGGAGGCCGCCGCAGCTCTCCTGCGTACTACCAAGTGGAAGGGGGGGAACGAAAAAGTTGAATCAATCCAAGTGCTCAAGAACCTCATGACGGGCTTCTCCATCCATGCAGGGGATCGCGGGGAGTTCGTTGCCTTATTGCTCCTCACCCTCGCCCGAGACCGGGCAGCGAATCCACGTACATTCTTATTCAGTGACTTCATGCGACACTTGCTTGCTACCCGCAAGTCACAGGGTTGTTCTCTATCGACAATGACCCAAGAATTCCCCAAAGCTATGATGCATTTTAATCACTTTATCAGGCCGCACCAGCAGAAGATCATACACCGTGATATGCTACTGCTTCTCATGGCCAGGGGTGCGGGCGTCTTGTGCGCTCCGAATACGCGGAAAATCGACATTATTCTTCCGTTCTTGGTTGACGGCGATACTATCAAGCCAACAAATGTCAGGGCTATCTTGTGCCAGGTTAAGAATGATAAATCATACACTGATACCCCTGAACCCGAACTTTTTAAAGATATGGATCCATATAAGATTGGGTTTCTTCCTGCACAGGCGCCAGCGGTTCCTCTAATCAAGGTCTTCATGGCCTTGGCGTCGGTCAAGTCTGTCGTCGACATAGTTCGCCATGAACCCACTGGGACTTACAACGCCGTGGTCTATGACATCTGGATCGCGGGTCTCTCCCCCGATGTCTACGCTCTCATCACCGAAGCAAACCAATCGATCTGGGCTGCCACGTTGGCTGCAACGCGAACTTGGGAATCCATTTATAGTGTTCCGCGACAGGCGCCCGAAATGCGTGCTGTTCGTCAAACATCCCATGCTGGCGCCGCCAACAGCGTCAATCACTGGAGTTGGGCCAACATAGAGGACATTCGTGGCTGCCTTGAGATCGCGAAGGGCGCAGCTTCGGCGGGAGCGGACGATGTAGATGACGATGCAGATGCCTCGAAAGGTGACGAGGGTCAACGCCAGAGCAAGGGGTTGCGTGCGCCGAAGCGCACGAAGCGTTCTTAGGAGACAGAATATTTCACAGCCTTCATCACTATATTCTTGGTCGCTATCGTCTTGTACATGGCAATCAAGTCTTTTCTCGCACTACACTACTTGGGCTAAGTAAATAAAATGGATTGTAGATACAAGTTTGCACGATGTTTTCGTGCAAACTCTACAGTAATTCTGATTCTTGGAATCTCTGAAACTATCGGATAATGTCTCATATATTGGTATTCATCAGAACGCATGATACAGGCCAGGTGGCAAGCAGCTTCGTATTGAGCTCGTACAGTCACTGCATCCGATGCAGGACGACCTTACACTTGCTCCGAACTTGGATATATCTGCGTGCCATCGGGATGATGTCGCGCTCGAAATCACGACGAATTACATTCCATGCTCCTTGGTAGATAACGAAGGGCGTTTTATGAGAAAAACGCGCGTATGAGTTGGCTTTCGCGACAATCCAAGCGGGAGCGTCAGATATTCCCTGTGGATGTTGGTGAATAAACCCGGACCTTTTTAATACGCACCAGATACAGAACTTTGCCTTGGGCGACCAGATGGTGCAGCCCGTCCATGACCTCTTCTACCGACGTCGAATAATCCCAGAAGTGAACGTACAAGATATTGATGTACGTTGTGCAGAGTTTCTTTAGACTGGCCTCTACGCAAATGTTTAAGTTCTTGACTGGGTTCCCGCCGTGATTGACTTTGATTTTGATGGTGTCATCAGAACGTTTGCATGGTGTCGAGTACTAGTTTCGGGGGGGCCAAGTAAGAAGAATGAGAATTGTGTTGAAAGATAGACCACATGTTCATGTTACCTTGGTGGCAATCACTACGTACGCCACGCGACTCGGCCCATTTACCTATGAACACTTGTCCTGGCTGGAGGAAACAACGACGCACTCCCTTAGTACATCCTGACACCGTCTACGAGCTTTAGACTGTTCTCTTTGTCCTTGGCTCCCATACCCAGCGAAGCCCATTTATCGCCAATGTTCATTCCACCCAGTTGGAGTGGCGAGACATGCACTCCAGCGCGAGAGGAAAGCATTCGGTATCGACCAAGGCCAGACTTTGGAGGCGGGAAGGGAGCGAATATGACGTGAGACATGACCTTCGGATAGACGTGTGGAGAGGTTGAAGTAACAGCGAAATATCTTTATATTCAATACATGGTATGGACAGGAACATACATGAAGACGACTTAATTTAATGCGTCTGCAACCATCTCCAACAAGTCTCGTATCGATTTCCCAGTATTTTGAGGATCCCTCGCTATTGACTGCCGCATCGGTGAGTGAATGAGGTTCTGCCACCACACACCGCTTCCATACTTCCTCGCGATGCTTCGAACATTATTAGTTCCTGACTGTCGACTGAGCGATAGTGAATCTGACCTCGGTGCCGTGCATCCGTTCAAACTTCAGCCACCATACCCCACGACTCACCCCAGTCTTCGTTAATTCCAACTGACCTCCCAAACCACGTCCTCGCTTTCTCGATCTTTCGCTCCGACCAGAACAGTCTCGCAACCGTGCAAACAATGATGTGATCATCCGCACTCTTCTTCAGCGCATCAACACTCCTGCTTTTTCGCATGGGTCTAGCCTCAGACCAAATTGGCACTCCACAGCACCCCAGAGGTGGGACATTCCTGAAGCCCGCGCGCAAGCATTGCCTTGGCCTGGGCTTGGGCTTGCGTGGTAGAGCTCGTTATAGCTGCGCGTTCTTCGACATGAACAGCTTCCGCCCAAAGTTCGTCATTAGCCGGATTGACGAGACGAGCTTTTTCCATCAAGCAACGAGCCTTGATACTCTTCCCATCCTTCTCTTCCAGACGACTAGCGAGGATCCATAGTGGGATAACCTTAGGGCAAACTTTAAGACCGGCAGCGTACGACGCTCTGGCTTGGGGGATGTTACCGCAGGACTCATGGATTTGCCACCGTTAACGAAAAGCACTCACGCGCTCGGTGTCCGCCACACTCCTGGCTCTGGTCACTATTCTCTGCTTCTAGCTTAACAGCAGCAAGCCAAATTTGTTCGCTTTCTGGATTGGCGCCGAACGCTCTGGCTAGCACTTCACGGGCCGCATTGATGCATTGATGTCGTTGGACAGCCGTTTCTCCTTCGCCGCCATCAGCCATAGGACTTCAACATGTGGGCAATGATGAACGGCGCGTTCCAAAATCGTTTCAAGTGACTCTCTGAGTAGATTCTTGAGTTGATCATTCCGCGGTCCGCAAAA
Source organism: Pleurotus eryngii var. eryngii (assembly GCA_029467805.1). Classification (NCBI taxonomy): domain Eukaryota; kingdom Fungi; phylum Basidiomycota; class Agaricomycetes; order Agaricales; family Pleurotaceae; genus Pleurotus; species Pleurotus eryngii. Next base: position 289,196 of record SZVJ01000005.1, on the reverse strand, counting down.
ATCGAAACACATACCTGGTTCCGTGAGCCTTCTCAAGTTCTGCAGCGCGCAACCAGGGTAACACCTCAGCGCATACGCGATGACGGCTCTCGCAGTGCCCATCTTTCCACGACTCTCAACAGCTTCAGCATCGCCCAGCCAAACATCCAACTTCTCTTCTTCGCCCATTGCGTTTCTATCGCCCTCCGAGTCTTCGAGACCCATGCCAATACACGCCTTGACAATCGCCTCACACGCCCTGCGCGACCCGCCGCTTTCGCATTTCTCTGCCTCCTTTAGCCATTGCTCCCTCGTCAACAACACTTGGTGCCTCCGAAGACCGCGGACACCTGCTTCGATGGTTTTGTCGACCGTCTCTAGTTCCTTGGCGCGCTGCTCGAGGGACAAGGGTTCTCCGTTCACTAATCAATCGGCCTCTTGCTCGAGAAAGCGCGCGGCGGCTATCCAGATTTCATGACTGGTAGGGATGCTCTTACGAGCTCTGTTGAGGACGGCCTTCGCCTTCTCGGGTGTTTCCAATCGCGCGAGAGCGAGCCAGAGGTCGACGGAGACAGGGATTACCTTGACAGCGTGGGACAGGAGGATGCGCGTATCAACAACAGACGTTTCCAAATTCACGGTTTGCTTCCACAGAAGAACTGAGTTTGGTATGTGTTCGAGGGCTATGGGAGTGAATGAGTGATACTATGAGATGATAGTTATGTGAAGCGCGTCACCTTTTCGTACTACTCGCTTTTTGGACTGAGCGTCACTCTCCAAGTCGGCGGCGGCTAGTCATATTTTGACGCTTTGACTGACGTGTTGAACCGCGTTTGCGAGGACTACCTTAGCATCGTTGTTGTTCTTCATAGTGATATCGGAGACGCACATCAGCAACACAGTATGAAGACATACATCCAATCCAGCGGCCTCCAGCCATATATCCTCACTCTTTGGACACATCTCACAACCTTGCATGATGGTCTTCCGTGCTGCCACCATTCGTCCGGCATGTTCCTCCAAGCATGCGGCGGCGATCCAACCGGGGGCATGTTTTTGGGTTGGATTTAACGAGAGAATCGAACAGCATGCGGGCTCTTTTGATGTCTCCGAATTCAGCAGAGGTTTTGAGCATGACAGATGCCGAGTCGATTGAGGTAAGGTAGCCCCAGGTGTCGATTGAGTTAGAAAGACCGGAAGCCGTGGACGTTCCGGAAACCTGGTCGAGTTTCAGAGAAAAAATCTCGTCTCGTGCTTGACCGATTTCGACGAAATTCGTGAGAGTCAAAGTCCGCAGGTGTGACGGGACCACCAGTCTTTTCGTCGTGATAAGTCAGTGGATGCCCACACAGTGAATGGAGAACGACTTACTTCTTGTTGCATTGGATCTAACGAGTTCTCACTAAAACACTGTCGGGAACTACGAAGCTTTTTTCATCTCGCCCATGCTTGCGCCCGGTGAGATTGCCCACCTCCGATATGTTCTCCCACTCCTCATGGACAACAGACCTTGCTTCAGGTCAGAGAATTGCTGTTGAATTTTTTGGTTGTTTTGTACGGTATTTAGCAAGTTCCTCTAGTTCTCGTGCTTGCCTATTCACTGAGTCAGATTGCTGACTGTAAGTTCGATGCAAGTGTGACACACCTGCTTTACTGCGCACATCCATGGCAGCATCAACCTGATCATATATCTTCCTCATCGTCTTGTTCATACATGGTGCCTGCAAAGAGGCTGTATTCATTGTCTGGGTCTTGAAATTGTTCCAAATCTACTTCTTGTTCCTCCCCCTATTGAGCTTGGGTCTCTGCAATAACTTTGGTCAATGGACCCTCCTGTGCAGGACCGATATCAGAATGGGTAATGAATCCAGAGGCACTGTGAGGATTGCATCAGAATTCTTGGTCTGAAAAAGCTTAGTAATGGCTAGATGGACGTGCAAAGACACACCCTCAACCCAATCCACACTGCGGGCATTGCCCGAAATCATCGATGCTGATACGCGGATGATACACAGATAATATTTAAATTTTAAACACCGTACTTCTGATGGCAATATTAAATAGTAAATTCTGATTTTCAACCAAAATAAAATCAGCATATCTCAGGCCGTAAAATTGTAAATACAGTCACCATACATCTGAAGGCAGAAATGGTGAGTAAATGAAGAGGAAAATAAAAATTTCCTCCCAGAGAATATCCTGGAAGTATCCTAGATGAAAATCAGACTGACCTTCAGTGATTAAAATCAAAATATCTCTAAGCTTTTGTCCCAGAGGATATGCTGATGATATTCAACATATCTTCTCTGGTATCTCCTTCATATAATCACACCTGTTATATTCTGAATATCATCGCCGGTCGTTCCGATCAATCAATCAACAGTAGACTTAGTGGTAGATTGTAGACATATGTTCCATTGTCTCCTTTTCTCTGTTTTTCGCGTGGTGCTTGGCGAATGCGTACGACGTCTGGATGCGCCTCCGTTGGCTCGTCGCTCAATGGCCAGTTGTGCACTGTGCCCATTTTCTTATCCAGCATCCGCCTGATTCCACTTTCCCCTCTCCAGATTGCAGCGGCGCCGCCGCTACTCAACTCGATCTGACATGCAAACTTGATGTGTATAAGATCCAAGAGTGATGGTGTTGCGGTGACAAAACCATTCCTGTTCAGGGAGCGGTGGTAGAAGATTTTTGAAGACTTCTGCGACGTTGAACAGAAAAAGTTTGATCCATCACAAGTACGTTTTTCTCTCTGTTATCGTATACACCAACGCCGTTTACATAGCATGATGCTTCCCAGGTCTCTGAACTCTACGACACCATCAAATACTGTGCCCTGCACCACCGTCAGTTCCTCTTTGCCATCTTCGAATACAGGGCAACGACAACAACGGGACATCTCTGGGCGTGTCCAAGTCATATCCACGGTCTTCTGCGTTGCGTCAAAGCTACGCCGTTTGGGATGAAGGAGGGAAGGAATGAGGTTGGGATGAGGTTTGGCCTCGCGACTCCATGGGCGCATTCGACACTGACATGTTCTTTTCTATAATTTGGCTGGTGGTAATTTTCGCGTAGGGTCCCACTACGCTCATGCGCTCATCCAAGATGTTGGTCATTTTGGATAACTCTGCACAAAAACGAGTCTTAAGTGGGGTGACCGCAAATGGTGGACAACGGCGGAGACGGTGTGAACAGGGGTGTCGATCAAGTGGCCTATCAAATACAGCAGTGAGTCGATTGTCGCTCTCCTCGTGCTAGTACTTACTCATCAATGGTTGATATGCTGCTGACTTGTCTGCAGCTCGTCTCTTGACTATTGCTGCTTGACGAGGCACCGATCATGAGCTGTTGTTTTCCATAAGCAAGCGCAGGGCAGACTCACATGGCGTCCCTTTGGACTGTCTAGTGCCCAACGTGCGATGCTCAGAAGTCATCGAACACGCTTGTCACATGGCCCCTTCAATTCAGAAATACTAGCCCCTGCTGCCCACTTCCCCCGCGTGCTCCAACGCCCACTCAATCATAGCCCACTATCCGCACTGTCGAAAGGCGCATCGGCCATCGGCCACATCGTACGCACCAGCCCTAGGTTAGGACATATATTTCAGTTCAATCGAATGAAGGCAATGTCCCGACTCACCAATCGCGAAAATTACCACCAGCCAAATTATAGAAAAGAACATGTCAGTGTCGAATGCGCCCATGGAGTCGCGAGGCCAAACCTCATCCCAACCTCATTCCTTCCCTCCTTCATCCCAAACGGCGTAGCTTTGACGCAACGCAGAAGACCGTGGATATGACTTGGACACGCCCAGAGATGTCCCGTTGTTGTCGTTGCCCTGTATTCGAAGATGGCAAAGAGGAACTGACGGTGGTGCAGGGCACAGTATTTGATGGTGTCGTAGAGTTCAGAGACCTGGGAAGCATCATGCTATGTAAACGGCGTTGGTGTATACGATAACAGAGAGAGAAAAACGTACTTGTGATGGATCAAACTTTTTCTGTTCAACGTCGCAGAAGTCTTCAAAAATCTTCTACCACCGCTCCCTGAACAGGAATGGTTTGTCACCGCAACACCATCACTCTTGGATCTTATACACATCAAGTTTGCATGTCAGATCGAGTTGAGTAGCGGCGGCGCCGCTGCAATCTGGAGAGGGGAAAGTGGAATCAGGCGGATGCTGGATAAGAAAATGGGCACAGTGCACAAACTGGCCATTGAGCGACGAGCCAACGGAGGCGCATCCAGACGTCGTACGCATTCGCCAAGCACCACGCGAAAAACAGAGAAAAGGAGACAATGGAACATATGTCTACAATCTACCACTAAGTCTACTGTTGATTGATTGATCGGAACGACCGGCGATGATATTCAGAATATAAACAGGTGTGATTATATGAAGGAGATACCAGAGAAGATATGTTGAATATCATCAGCATATCCTCTGGGACAAAAGCTTAGAGATATTTTGATTTTAATCACTGAAGGTCAGTCTGATTTTCATCTAGGATACTTCCAGGATATTCTCTGGGAGGAAATTTTTATTTTCCTCTTCATTTACTCACCATTTCTGCCTTCAGATGTATGGTGACTGTATTTACAATTTTACGGCCTGAGATATGCTGACTTGTGTAAATGGGCCACTGCTTATGCATGGCAGGTTACGGGTTCTAGGCTTGCTAGAGAGAGATGTACTATACATTCTAATCAAGTGTTCAGTATTTACACAGAATGAACAGCCAGACATATGAAACATAGAGTAAAAGAAAGCAAGAGATGACTGTGACCTACTGAGCATCAGTTTAATTATAAGATACCCTCCCAATTTCCCAATCACTGGCTATCACCTATTTCAATAGCCACCCTCATTTTGTAGTGCTTGAGCATCCCATCCCAAGTAGAGAACAGATCATTTCATTTCATTACAGAACCTGTAACCTGAGCAAAATCTGAATGTAAGCTCTCACTTACTCCTTTTGCTTCCCCTGTCTCCCCCTGAATCATGTGTACATATCACATCCATGACTTATCAGATACTTACTTCCTACTTGTACTTGTACTACTGTCTTCCTCATTTGAACCCCACATGTTTGATCCATTCACCTTTTTGTCCTCATTTCCTGAGTGTTCAGCCTTTAGGCTTGTTCCAGAGGGTTAGAAAGCAATACAGTGGGTGCTCCTTATATTCAGAAGGATACATCATCTAAATGCAGTACTTAAATACCTAATCTATGCACTAGATACCATGTGAGATGCCTGTCTGAGAATACCATAATGGCAAAGTGGACTCACAGTAGCTCTCCACTAGCCCAAATTCCAACACTGTTCATGCCTGTAACATGTTATGCAAACCATTCACAGCATAAAGTGTTCATTTTGGTCTTCACCATGACCCCAGATAGAAAATGCCTTGAAGTGTTTATTTTGGCCATTGGCTAAGAGAAACTTTGTCATTTTGAGTGTTCTGCTGGTCTGATTACATGTAATCACAACTGAGAGGATAGATGTAATTTATCCACAGTCTATCTGTGAGAGCATGTGAACACTTATTCCTCTATCTCCCTCTTTTTGCCTTTTTTGCCCTTTTGCCTTTGTCCATATATATAAAACAGATTCCCATATATGCTTCTCATCTTCTTACATTCATGCTCAATAGGTAAAGCTATTCTTAGCTTTACCTTTTTCCTCATTTTCTTATATTCACACTTGATAGTACATTGAGCTGTTCATTTTCTTTCCCCCATCTATATCACTACCCTTCTCTTTCACATCATTGATTTGTCATTTCTACTTTCTCAGAAGTTTGGTTGTATTCCACATCTGGGTTCCATTTGTTTCCAGACTGTGAGCCAGCTGCCAAACAAGAGAGCTCATGGTGACAAGAAATACATTCTTTGTTATCCTAAACGAGGTGGATGGCCACCCAAGTATTCATTTGAGCTTGGTGTGACATGTGACTGAATGTTAAAGGTGTATCCAGGAGGTGTTGCGCATGCACCTCCACATGACCATGCTTCCATCAGGACATGAGTCAGAGCACAGTCCGCAGTAGAACTTCATAGAAGGTTCTTACTAACAACGTGAGTCATACAGACTCATACTGAGTCATATACGCTTAGTATTGACTGCACACCTATTATTAGAATAGGTAGAGTACAGTATATAAGGAGCCTGTATCCAACTGTACTCAACTGCTCTACCCAGAGAAGTCAGTAAGAGGTTGCATAAGACAACTACGTAGCTACATAGTAGTATTAGCTTTACAGCCAGTGAGTAGGCTTTCTAGTCTTTCACCCAGCACACGCTCGTCCTCCCCGTTTAGAGTTGATGGACAGATGCTTGCTTAACAGGTTATGGGCCCTGGAGACGCCCACTTATGTGTATACGCACACCTAGTCTAAAAAACTAGCAGCATTACACACTGTGGTGACTATGTCAGCCATAACCTAACCCTGGCTAAAAGCTAGCCTGGACGATAAGGTTCAAGATAGACTCTTGAACTCCGTCCAGTATGCGCACCCCTAAAAGCTGGTTTGATACCGGACTCAGAGAGGGTTAAAGCCAATTTGGTGTAAAGTGATTCACCTTGAAGGGTCTCACACACCCCCTATATGCTAGCCAAAAGGGGCAAACTTAGAGAAAAGGGGTTTTGTTAACAGAGCATCTTTCAATTGCTCATTATGGATTGAAGTTCGGTTTGCTGACGAAGCTTTAATTTCAGGTCTAGCCAACCCGAAACAAACTCAAGTCGCGAAAATGTCAAACCAAACCGAAAACCACACCCAATCCCTCAAAGTTCTTACCGGTTCCAACTGGAACGCCTGGGAAGGCCTGATGATGGCATTCCTGAAGTTGAAAGGACTTTGGATGTATGTTGACGGAAGCTATTTGCTTCCGGTCCCCGCCAATCCGGCTGCAATCACAGCTGACGAGATAAAAATTATCTGGGATTGGAAAAAGGAGGACAGAATGGCCTTGGGGTATATTACTTTGTATATAGCCTCGAATTTAAATACCCACGTGAGAGATAACTCCAAAGACACATGGGAGTCTCTCAAGGCTGTGTACGCCAGCACTAATACTGCTGCAGCGTTTGAGTGGTTGAAGCGGATCATGAATTTCAAGATCAGCTCCCACTCCGCACCTCACATGGACATCGCCAAGTTTCAGACTGCACAGTCGAAACTTAAAGAGTTGAGCCAGCTGATATTGGACCAGCTCCTCGCTCTGATCGTACTTGCTGGATTACCCAAAGAGTACGAAGGTGTCGCCCAAGCCCAGATCAATAAGAAATTAGAAAATCTGGACTTGAACAAGCTCATCAGCTACATCGAAGCTGAGTGGCAATGAAAGCAGCTCCAGAAGCAGCATTCATTGCACCAGAGCAACACTGCAAACAAACTGTCTGCTGTGAAAGGGAAGGGAAAACCCCCCCAATTCCAGCAACAGAAGCAGCAGAAGCATGAAAATGCTGAAGCTGGGCCTTCGAGGCAGCCGCAGTCGAAAGACAAGCAGCAGCCACTGAAGCGCAAACGTGTTCGCAAGGGCACTAAGGGTCAAGGTCAAGGACATGCCCATATGGCATTACCTAACCAACCCGGCAGTGGATTTGCCCAAATGCTGAATTTCAGCAGGCTTTCAATCGTGGAGGATCAGAGGCAATTTCCGCCTCTCTCCATGGATCCCGCAAAATGCCTGATCGAACGGATCATGGCACAGCCAGAATACTGGAGTGAAAGAACCGCAGCAGTGAGTTCATCACAGCAGAAAGGTCCCCAATTTGAATTTAAAGTTGGGACTCCACCATGTCAGATGGTCGGACTAAACAGACCTGAATTCACGCCTGACACACGCCCATCCGTGATAATCTCCGGGAGTACAGCCAAAGCTGTTAAACTCACCGGACTTCACCAGATTCCCAAGCCGAAGTTCTTCAACCAAAGGCATAGGGAAGACACCCCACAAAAATATCACGGCACCTCCAAGCCTGTATATCATTATATCGTGGTGGTGACTACGAAACGCACCAGAGGACGAGACAGTTACTTGACCTCATGCCTGGGATTCCCCAGAGTGCGGAACGTATCAGAAGATTGGAAAAGATCGCAGGCAAACTGCCCGATCTGTCGGAAAACTCCAATATGGTTGAGAAGTCCACTCCCACTATCGTCGAGATTCCAGACACCTCTTCTGATGGTGAAGACGAAGACATGGAACCAATGCCGAAATGGCAATGATCCTTGACTCCTTACCCAGAAAAACTGGATGTGAGCATGGACAGCGATTCCATCTTCGGCGATGATGTGGACGAACCTGGTCACAAACCCAATTTCTTGGACAAAGTGTTCCAAGAAAAGGATGACAGGTATGATCTCCTTAACAAGCTCTTTCCTTATTCGGAAGAAGTTCTAATGAAATGTTTACTACAGCGCGTGGTTCTACAAAGACACTGACACCAACGGGCCATCACCCATGTAAATATTTCAGTAGATACATTAGATTTGTCTTGCGCAATAGATCGCTGTAGACAATTTAATGATCTGTACGCTAAAAACGTGTACAGCTTCTCCAATAAAGAAATTGAAGCTACACCAAATATGGAATGGTGGTTACACGATACCGGTTGCTCGCAACACATATCTGGTGACAAGTCTGACTTTGTCGACTTTGTGTCTTTCAAACCGAAAGACTACATTCATGTCAAAACAGCCAGTACACCTGCCTTCATTAGTGGAGTCGGAACAATCATACTCAAGTACGAACAACTCTGCAATGACACTAAAGGCAATATTGTGCGACTATTTAAAACCATAAGGCTTTATCCAGCATATTACATGCCAGCACTCAGAACCACTCAATTGCTGTCCACTGGTACCCTTCTAATGGATCCAGATGTGACACTCGAAGGTAACTGTGATGTTATGCAATACATCAATAAAAAATTGCATGATTAGATATTCCTAACAGGATACCACCGTGGTCTTGATGACCAATGCTATTGGACTAGAGCGTCTTCCACCCTCCAGTCCCGAAATGGGTCAAAACTAAATTCGTTTGACTGTGCGCCAGTAGCATTGAATGGTGTTGACTTTGACACTTGGCATCATCGATTAGGACATCCGTCCAAAGATGTAATATGCCAGTTCAGGAAGCACACAGAGAATTTCCCAAAGTTGAAATTCCCTGATCGTGAGAAACCTTGCGAAGGCTGCGCCAAAGGCAAAATGCCTGCAGACTTGTTTTCACAATCAGAATCTAGAGCCCAGGAATCTTTCGAGAAAATCCATTTGGATCTCAAAGAATTTCCTGTGATATCGTATCATAAATATTGATACTATATCTCATTCTTAGATGATTTCTCCTCACATGGCTGGATTCGCTTATTAAAGCACAAGTCCAATGCTGTAAAAGCAACTCGTGACTTTATCGCCATGGTGAAAACCCAATTCAGTACTACCATTAAAATATGGATGTCTGATGCAGGGGGAGAATATAAATCTCAAGAATTCGATGAGCTGCTCAAGAGTAACAGAATTATCACTCGTCAATCAGTTGCGCATCAACCACAACAAAATGGGTGTGCTGAGCGATTCAATCGCACCATTATGGATAAGGCAGAAGCAATGAGACACCACTCTTGCTTACCCAATTCCTGGTGGGAATTCTCAGTCGAGTATGCAGTACATATTTACAACCGCACACCCATATGAAGATTAAAGTGGAAAACTCCATTTGAAACTCTGTATGAGAAAGCTCCTGATGTAACTCATCTACAAGTTCTCAGATGTGGCGCATATGTGCACCTACCTGATGCAGTTAGAAATAACAAACTTCACCCGAAAGCCAAATTAATGATATTCATTGGCTTTACGGAAGGCATCAAAGGGTACAAATTCATGTGTATTCACAATAATAGTGTCTTTCACAGAACTAAAGCAGTTTTCGATGAAGAACTATTACCGAAGTGTCCAAAGGCTAACAAGCCTAAAGACTTCACACACGGTGACCATCATGATAGTGATGATGATCAACCAGACCATGGTACAGGACCAATGGGAGGCAGTGGGCCACCAACCCATCCAGGCTCCGATGCCGACAATGACAATGAGCATCCCGGACACCGTAATGAGTCACCCCGTTCTCCTTTCCCTGAACAAGACGGTCATGAGGATGATCAACCTCAAGATCGCTCCCCTTCACCTGCGGTACCTTCTATAGATCCGGATAGAATGGACTTCAATCCGAGACCAGGAGATAATGAGGAATTTAGACGTCTACCACGACGCAATCCTCTCAGGTTGAAGAGGAAATATGAAAAAACCAGACAATGTCTATAACGATCCGGGAGACCGACGTCTTCCATCGGAAATACAAAGAGACATAAACAGGGATAGGACTTGGCGTCAACAAGTTGGGGATGATCAACCGGGTAGCTCCCGATTGCCCACTAGTTCAACACGCAGGCGTAACTGACTGCCTCACACCCAAGAACCTGATGTTAGCATTCCTGAAAGGAAGGAATTTCCACCTTCCGATCCCAAAGTCAATAACGACTGGGATATGTCTAGTTCTAATGTGAACTTAATCCGCATTACTCAGGAAGGGGGAGTAAGTCTGATGAATTTCCTGCTTTCAAAAGTGGTTGAAGATTTGGAGACAGAGTTAGGAACTGCGTCGCACCTGACAACAAATAGTTCAGATCCTAAACCCGATAACGTCTGGGAATGGACCTACCATAACATCATGCATTTACCGCCTGATCAACGAAAACCCTGGGTTGATGCTTGCCATGAGGAGCTTAAATCACTCCATGAGTGTCAGGTTTTCAGTCTGGCACGACTCCCAGAGGGTCGAAAGGCAATTAAATGCTGATGGGTATTTGACATTAAGTCAGATGGCCATAAAAAAGCTAGGCTCGTTGCCAAAGGCTTCTCACAACAAGAGGGAATTGATTTCAATGAAATCTTCTCACCAGTTGTCTGCTACGAGACATTCCGCATGCTGCTCACACTATCTGTGCTTGAGCAATGGCATATAGAAGGCCTAGACGTAAAAACCGCCTTCCTATATGGGAAACTCGAAGAGGAGCTCTATATGGAACAGCCAGAAGGCTTTAGAGTCAAGGGAAAAGAGGACTTCATTCTCTGCCTATGGTGTGCCCTTTACGGACTCAAACAAGCAGCTCTTTCCTGGTGGAAAGAACTCTTCAAGTCTATGGAAGAACTTGGATTCAAACGTGCATTCACTGATAGTGGAGTATTCATTTACCGTCACAAAAACTTAATTGTTATTGCAATTGTTTATGTGGACGATGCACTATTCTGTGGCTCTAACCAGGAGCTTGTTTTAAAACTAAAAACTGAGTTTATGAAGCGATGGGAATATCGCGATCTAGGCGAAGCCAAAGAATTCCTTTAAATGCGAATTCTTAGGAAAGGCTCCAGTATCTACATAGATCAGGAGACCTACCTACAAAAAGTTCTGAGGAGATTCAATCTCTCAAACGGCAAAACCACCTGGACTCCACTTCCCATGGGATACAAACCGCAACCCTACAAGGGAACTGTGGACCCCACACTTCGATCAAAGTTCCAACAGGTCATAGGATCCTTGTTGTACATCATGCTAGGAACTCGTCCTGACATTTCCTATGCAGTGATCAAGTTATCACAACAGAGCGCAAACCCTTCCAAGGATCACCTTGAGAAAGTGTTCTATATCTTGTGTTATCTTGCAGGGACCCCCAATTACTCCCTTTGCTTTGAGAACAACCAAGAAGGATTACTTGCGTACACAGATTCGGACTGGTCTAGTCCCAGATCCACAACCGGATACTTTGTTCAATTAGCCAGTGGGATAATTTCTTGGCAATCACATGCTCAGAAAACCACTGCGCTGTCATCCACTGAAGCCGAATATATGGCTCTCTCCGACACCTGTCGACAGATCATGTTGATAAAGAATCTCTTTCAAGAGATCGGCATAGACATCAGCCATATACCCATATACACTGATAACCAGGGTGCAATCTTCATTGCCTCAAACCCTGTGTCTGACAGACGAACTAAACATATCGATATCCGCTATCACTACATCCGTGATCGCGTCGAGCTCAAAGACGTCGAACTATTCTTCGTCAATGGTGCAGAAAATCCTGCAGATATGTTCACCAAAAACCTGGGCTTCCAGAAGTTCGAACTGTTCAGGTCCATGCTGGGAATCAAATTCTTTGATTCCTCACTATCCGCTTCGAAGTTCAGAGGAACGTCTTAGTGAGGGGGAGTGTTGCGCATGCACCTCCACATGACCATGCTTCCATCAGGACATGAGTCAGAGCACAGTCCGCAGTAGAACTTCATAGAAGGTTCTTACTAACAACGTGAGTCATACAGACTCATACTGAGTCATATACGCTTAGTATTGACTGCACACCTATTATTAGAATAGGTAGAGTACAGTATATAAGGAGCCTGTATCCAACTGTACTCAACTGCTCTACCCAGAGAAGTCAGTAAGAGGTTGCATAAGACAACTACGTAGCTACATAGTAGTATTAGCTTTACAGCCAGTAAGTAGGCTTTCTAGTCTTTCACCCAGCGCACACTTGTCCTTGTAAGGGGACACTCCTATTTTCTCCTATTCCCCTGTCCCTCTCCCTTCCTCCTCGTTCCTTTCTCTTTTCCTTCATCCCACGGACTCTTACATACATCCCTTTCATTCCCTTTCATCCCCTTTCCTTTCCACTTCCTTTCCGCCCACTCCTTTCGCATCCGAGTCACGTCTGGTGACTCCAGAGTCTTCCCACACTTCGGACTCGCTTCGGACTTGCTCGGACTTGTCTATACACTTCAGGGCTTGTCCGGGCTACCTCTATCCTCTTTCCCCACTTCATTTCTCTTCGCTCTTACTTCCCCAGGCTGCTGGCACGACTCCTGTACATTCCCCTTCCACTTCATTATCACATGCCCCCTCATACCTTGTGATATTCGTTCGGACTTGTGGCTGGTGTACTGTACAGTTATCCTTCATTCCTCCCATGCTACTACAGTATATACTTCGCTTCCTAGCATGGAGAATCCCTATCCTGTTCTCTTTGGATTCTTCCTCTGCTAGGTGAGCAGCTCTCTCATGTATTGTAGTTAGACTTATTCATATCTTTGGATTCTCCCTCTGCTAGGCTTGCGCTATCGGCCATCTTGAGGTTGCCCTTACAGTCCTCCCCGTTTAGGGTTGATGGACAGATGCTCACTTAACAGGAGGCTCCTTAGGGACTACTAGGAGTACAATCACATGCACTATTGGCATGGATTCAGGCTGCAGATACATGTGGCTACTTGGACTTCTTGGATTGTGGACTTCATACATATTCATCCTGGCTGTAGTTAGTAACATTGAACCCCTTACTGTTTCATGGACACATAGATGCCACATGTTTCCCAGTATATAGTTCTGTTTCATACTTACAGTACCTTAGTTCGAATATTAGTTCTTTCTTCTGCACTTGCCCTTGCACCACTTCACTGTGGTTCTCTTCCATCACCCTCGCCTTCACTCATACCCCTGGTACCTGTGCAGGTCCCACCCTGAAATACAGGGCACACAAGAGTGTGGGAGGTGCAGCCAATAGCTGAAGCTGAAGCCCATACATCCTCGCTCCCCTTGTCTTTCCCCCAAACCCCCTACAAGGAGTCTGCATACCTGTGGTCCACATAGCCTGAACCCCCTGCAAGTATGGACCCCAACACTGAACAGCAGTCAGTTGTAAGAATACAGTAGTTCTCAGAACCAGCTGTTACTGCATGAATACAAAATGAATCTAATTGATGCATCAAGAGGGACAGGTTAATACTATGCATTTGGTTGTGTAAAGCAGCTAAAGAGCAGCTATAATTATCTCAATCATTCAAAGGAATCTCACAACTATCATGCTTTATCCAAACAGCTGTAATACTATCCATTCCAGTTGAGGAATAGAAGTTTCAACTCTGCATCTTGCAGTTAGCTACATATTTGGGAAATATATTCAGACCTCTCTAATATGTGAAGACAGCATATCTATATGGGAAATAGGTGTCCTTTGCCTATCTAAGAAAGACCCCCACAAGTTATGTTGTAATTGCTCTTTAGTGTTTATCCATAGAGATAGACCCTACTCACATGTGCTGAATGAGTCTACAGTGCATGAAAAATAAATGAAGCTGGCAGCAGGAGCAACATTGGACATCTCAGAACAAAGATAGAGAACAAGAAGACACCAGACTGGAGGAGATACAAATTAAGTGCTAATTAATTATTGTTTAATCATCTCACACTCAAAGTTCTCCCATTGTCAGTTGAAGGAGAATTGTGCTCGAAATCATTATGATCTTAGGGGCCTCAGGAGCGCCCCCTGAAAGAGCTCAATATGGCAACTCACATGATCCAAGAAGTTGGATCACAGCGTCTAGTTAATTAATTTTGATTCCGAGATCCAGATCATCGATCCACCGGCTACCGGGTACTGCAATAGCCACCCTCTTTTGTAAGCGCCCGCGCAATCCCCCAAGTATAAAACGGATTCTTTCATTACGTAAACTTCATTACAGAACCCGTAATTTTATTTTGGTTGAAAATCAGAATTTACTATTTAATATTGCCATCAGAAGTACGGTGTTTAAAATTTAAATATTATCTGTGTATCATCCGCGTATCAGCATCGATGATTTCGGGCAATGCCCGCAGTGTGGATTGGGTTGAGGGTGTGTCTTTGCACGTCCATCTAGCCATTACTAAGCTTTTTCAGACCAAGAATTCTGATGCAATCCTCACAGTGCCTCTGGATTCATTACCCATTCTGATATCGGTCCTGCACAGGAGGGTCCATTGACCAAAGTTATTGCAGAGACCCAAGCTCAATAGGGGGAGGAACAAGAAGTAGATTTGGAACAATTTCAAGACCCAGACAATGAATACAGCCTCTTTGCAGGCACCATGTATGAACAAGACGATGAGGAAGATATATGATCAGGTTGATGCTGCCATGGATGTGCGCAGTAAAGCAGGTGTGTCACACTTGCATCGAACTTACAGTCAGCAATCTGACTCAGTGAATAGGCAAGCACGAGAACTAGAGGAACTTGCTAAATACCGTACAAAACAACCAAAAATTCAACAGCAATTCTCTGACCTGAAGCAAGGTCTGTTGTCCATGAGGAGTGGGAGAACATATCGGAGGTGGGCAATCTCACCGGGCGCAAGCATGGGCGAGATGAAAAAAGCTTCGTAGTTCCCGACAGTGTTTTAGTGAGAACTCGTTAGATCCAATGCAACAAGAAGTAAGTCGTTCTCCATTCGCTGTGTGGGCATCCACTGACTTATCACGACGAAAAGACTGGTGGTCCCGTCACACCTGCGGACTTTGACTCTCACGAATTTCGTCGAAATCGGTCAAGCACGAGACGAGATTTTTTCTCTGAAACTCGACCAGGTTTCCGGAACGTCCACGGCTTCCGGTCTTTCTAACTCAATCGACACCTGGGGCTACCTTACCTCAATCGACTCGGCATCTGTCATGCTCAAAACCTCTGCTGAATTCGGAGACATCAAAAGAGCCCGCATGCTGTTCGATTCTCTCGTTAAATCCAACCCAAAACATGCCCCCGGTTGGATCGCCGCCGCATGCTTGGAGGAACATGCCGGACGAATGGTGGCAGCACGGAAGACCATCATGCAAGGTTGTGAGATGTGTCCAAAGAGTGAGGATATATGGCTGGAGGCCGCTGGATTGGATGTATGTCTTCATACTGTGTTGCTGATGTGCGTCTCCGATATCACTATGAAGAACAACAACGATGCTAAGGTAGTCCTCGCAAACGCGGTTCAACACGTCAGTCAAAGCGTCAAAATATGACTAGCCGCCGCCGACTTGGAGAGTGACGCTCAGTCCAAAAAGCGAGTAGTACGAAAAGGTGACGCGCTTCACATAACTATCATCTCATAGTATCACTCATTCACTCCCATAGCCCTCGAACACATACCAAACTCAGTTCTTCTGTGGAAGCAAACCGTGAATTTGGAAACGTCTGTTGTTGATACGCGCATCCTCCTGTCCCACGCTGTCAAGGTAATCCCTGTCTCCGTCGACCTCTGGCTCGCTCTCGCGCGATTGGAAACACCCGAGAAGGCGAAGGCCGTCCTCAACAGAGCTCGTAAGAGCATCCCTACCAGTCATGAAATCTGGATAGCCGCCGCGCGCTTTCTCGAGCAAGAGGCCGATTGATTAGTGAACGGAGAACCCTTGTCCCTCGAGCAGCGCGCCAAGGAACTAGAGACGGTCGACAAAACCATCGAAGCAGGTGTCCGCGGTCTTCGGAGGCACCAAGTGTTGTTGACGAGGGAGCAATGGCTAAAGGAGGCAGAGAAATGCGAAAGCGGCGGGTCGCGCAGGGCGTGTGAGGCGATTGTCAAGGCGTGTATTGGCATGGGTCTCGAAGACTCGGAGGGCGATAGAAACGCAATGGGCGAAGAAGAGAAGTTGGATGTTTGGCTGGGCGATGCTGAAGCTGTTGAGAGTCGTGGAAAGATGGGCACTGCGAGAGCCGTCATCGCGTATGCGCTGAGGTGTTACCCTGGTTGCGCGCTGCAGAACTTGAGAAGGCTCACGGAACCAGGTATGTGTTTCGATTTTTGCGGACCGCGGAATGATCAACTCAAGAATCTACTCAGAGAGTCACTTGAAACGATTTTGGAACGCGCCGTTCATCATTGCCCACATGTTGAAGTCCTATGGCTGATGGCGGCGAAGGAGAAACGGCTGTCCAACGACATCAATGCATCAATGCGGCCCGTGAAGTGCTAGCCAGAGCGTTCGGCGCCAATCCAGAAAGCGAACAAATTTGGCTTGCTGCTGTTAAGCTAGAAGCAGAGAATAGTGACCAGAGCCAGGAGTGTGGCGGACACCGAGCGCGTGAGTGCTTTTCGTTAACGGTGGCAAATCCATGAGTCCTGCGGTAACATCCCCCAAGCCAGAGCGTCGTACGCTGCCGGTCTTAAAGTTT
Organism: Pleurotus eryngii var. eryngii; assembly: GCA_029467805.1. Taxonomy (NCBI): domain Eukaryota; kingdom Fungi; phylum Basidiomycota; class Agaricomycetes; order Agaricales; family Pleurotaceae; genus Pleurotus; species Pleurotus eryngii. Next base: position 272,180 of record SZVJ01000005.1, on the reverse strand, counting down.
GCCCTAAGGTTATCCCACTATGGATCCTCGCTAGTCGTCTGGAAGAGAAGGATGGGAAGAGTATCAAGGCTCGTTGCTTGATGGAAAAAGCTCGTCTCGTCAATCCGGCTAATGACGAACTTTGGGCGGAAGCTGTTCATGTCGAAGAACGCGCAGCTATAACGAGCTCTACCACGCAAGCCCAAGCCCAGGCCAAGGCAATGCTTGCGCGCGGGCTTCAGGAATGTCCCACCTCTGGGGGTGCTGTGGAGTGCCAATTTGGTCTGAGGCTAGACCCATGCGAAAAAGCAGGAGTGTTGATGCGCTGAAGAAGAGTGCGGATGATCACATCATTGTTTGCACGGTTGCGAGACTGTTCTGGTCGGAGCGAAAGATCGAGAAAGCGAGGACGTGGTTTGGGAGGTCAGTTGGAATTAACGAAGACTGGGGTGAGTCGTGGGGTATGGTGGCTGAAGTTTGAACGGATGCACGGCACCGAGGTCAGATTCACTATCGCTCAGTCGACAGTCAGGAACTAATAATGTTCGAAGCATCGCGAGGAAGTATGGAAGCGGTGTGTGGTGGCAGAACCTCATTCACTCACCGATGCGGCAGTCAATAGCGAGGGATCCTCAAAATACTGGGAAATCGATACGAGACTTGTTGGAGATGGTTGCAGACGCATTAAATTAAGTCGTCTTCATGTATGTTCCTGTCCATACCATGTATTGAATATAAAGATATTTCGCTGTTACTTCAACCTCTCCACACGTCTATCCGAAGGTCATGTCTCACGTCATATTCGCTCCCTTCCCGCCTCCAAAGTCTGGCCTTGGTCGATACCGAATGCTTTCCTCTCGCGCTGGAGTGCATGTCTCGCCACTCCAACTGGGTGGAATGAACATTGGCGATAAATGGGCTTCGCTGGGTATGGGAGCCAAGGACAAAGAGAACAGTCTAAAGCTCGTAGACGGTGTCAGGATGTACTAAGGGAGTGCGTCGTTGTTTCCTCCAGCCAGGACAAGTGTTCATAGGTAAATGGGCCGAGTCGCGTGGCGTACGTAGTGATTGCCACCAAGGTAACATGAACATGTGGTCTATCTTTCAACACAATTCTCATTCTTCTTACTTGGCCCCCCCGAAACTAGTACTCGACACCATGCAAACGTTCTGATGACACCATCAAAATCAAAGTCAATCACGGCGGGAACCCAGTCAAGAACTTAAACATTTGCGTAGAGGCCAGTCTAAAGAAACTCTGCACAACGTACATCAATATCTTGTACGTTCACTTCTGGGATTATTCGACGTCGGTAGAAGAGGTCATGGACGGGCTGCACCATCTGGTCGCCCAAGGCAAAGTTCTGTATCTGGTGCGTATTAAAAAGGTCCGGGTTTATTCACCAACATCCACAGGGAATATCTGACGCTCCCGCTTGGATTGTCGCGAAAGCCAACTCATACGCGCGTTTTTCTCATAAAACGCCCTTCGTTATCTACCAAGGAGCATGGAATGTAATTCGTCGTGATTTCGAGCGCGACATCATCCCGATGGCACGCAGATATATCCAAGTTCGGAGCAAGTGTAAGGTCGTCCTGCATCGGATGCAGTGACTGTACGAGCTCAATACGAAGCTGCTTGCCACCTGGCCTGTATCATGCGTTCTGATGAATACCAATATATGAGACATTATCCGATAGTTTCAGAGATTCCAAGAATCAGAATTACTGTAGAGTTTGCACGAAAACATCGTGCAAACTTGTATCTACAATCCATTTTATTTACTTAGCCCAAGTAGTGTAGTGCGAGAAAAGACTTGATTGCCATGTACAAGACGATAGCGACCAAGAATATAGTGATGAAGGCTGTGAAATATTCTGTCTCCTAAGAACGCTTCGTGCGCTTCGGCGCACGCAACCCCTTGCTCTGGCGTTGACCCTCGTCACCTTTCGAGGCATCTGCATCGTCATCTACATCGTCCGCTCCCGCCGAAGCTGCGCCCTTCGCGATCTCAAGGCAGCCACGAATGTCCTCTATGTTGGCCCAACTCCAGTGATTGACGCTGTTGGCGGCGCCAGCATGGGATGTTTGACGAACAGCACGCATTTCGGGCGCCTGTCGCGGAACACTATAAATGGATTCCCAAGTTCGCGTTGCAGCCAACGTGGCAGCCCAGATCGATTGGTTTGCTTCGGTGATGAGAGCGTAGACATCGGGGGAGAGACCCGCGATCCAGATGTCATAGACCACGGCGTTGTAAGTCCCAGTGGGTTCATGGCGAACTATGTCGACGACAGACTTGACCGACGCCAAGGCCATGAAGACCTTGATTAGAGGAACCGCTGGCGCCTGTGCAGGAAGAAACCCAATCTTATATGGATCCATATCTTTAAAAAGTTCGGGTTCAGGGGTATCAGTGTATGATTTATCATTCTTAACCTGGCACAAGATAGCCCTGACATTTGTTGGCTTGATAGTATCGCCGTCAACCAAGAACGGAAGAATAATGTCGATTTTCCGCGTATTCGGAGCGCACAAGACGCCCGCACCCCTGGCCATGAGAAGCAGTAGCATATCACGGTGTATGATCTTCTGCTGGTGCGGCCTGATAAAGTGATTAAAATGCATCATAGCTTTGGGGAATTCTTGGGTCATTGTCGATAGAGAACAACCCTGTGACTTGCGGGTAGCAAGCAAGTGTCGCATGAAGTCACTGAATAAGAATGTACGTGGATTCGCTGCCCGGTCTCGGGCGAGGGTGAGGAGCAATAAGGCAACGAACTCCCCGCGATCCCCTGCATGGATGGAGAAGCCCGTCATGAGGTTCTTGAGCACTTGGATTGATTCAACTTTTTCGTTCCCCCCCTTCCACTTGGTAGTACGCAGGAGAGCTGCGGCGGCCTCCGAGACGAAAGGCTCAGACGGCAAGATAGTGACCATACTCTCGGATTCTGAATGGGGCTTGAGGCAAATGCGAAGATGACCTTCAACTTGTTTGAACTCCATGTCCTGGCTGATGTCCGTCGTGGAGAGAAACTCGAATGGAAGTCGAAATCCAAGGCATGCCATCGCTTGCTCCATGTCGATCTCGACTGGTACACCTGCGTGATGGTTGGTGAGCTTCTGCATAGCAAATTGAAGCAAACCATCTCGGACGCTCTGGTCTCCTCGCCGGTACATCAGTCCGAACCTAGAAATGATTAACACAGCCGGAAAGGAGCAGAAGGTATTAGTAACACACAAGGGTCGGCCAAACGAAGTCATGAATTGATCTGTCACAATGTCCTGGAGTCTATAACCGCCTAATAGATTCACCTTCTTATCTTCATTGATAGCCAGAAGATCCATTCCGGTGTCGCAAAAGGGGGGGATCAGTTTGAGCGTGTGGGTGTAAACCCGAGCTGACATGTCGTCCCGACTCAGAGGTGCGAACTGGGAAAATCTTCCAGTCGTGGAGAGGAAGATGGAGAAGATAGAGCAATTGATGAGAGCTCTAAGAGTCGCCCGCAGCTCCGCGAAAGTGGACCAAGGATGGGGATCGATCTCTGTGGCCTTATGGACCACGGTGAGCTCATGTGCTTCGTCGAAACAGATCAAAAGGCGGGGTGCTTTCGTGTCCTGGCTAGAATTTATTCTGCCCTTTAATACCTTATCGAGTTCTTTCCACGCCTCCATCAGACTTTGTAGCAATTTTGAGTCTACACTCTGCGCATCTTGCTCTTTGGGTTCCACGTTCTGGGCATCCTCTGCCCCTGCGGCGAGACTTCCTTCGCTTGCATGGTCTTTAGGCGGAGAGAGGTGCCGCGACTCAATCCTCTTAGTTTTGTTCCTTTTCGCAAACTGAAAAATGTCGTAAGGACTCATTGATGCGGCGATTGAGTCAAACACACCTCGGACGTGATATCAGAAAGGTGGATTTCGGCGTTCCTGACTATCTCCCTGAAGAAATTCTGGCGGTAGACATTGTGCACCTTTTTCATACTCTCCGTCATCTTTACGCGGAACAGAGCTACTGTTTCGGAATAGTCCAATGTCTCGAATTCGTCCTGCTTCAACACAGTGGCTGTGTGTCGGAACAAGGCTTGCATGAATGCCCAACATCGAGCGTACGTCGCAATACAAGTGTTTCTGTCCGTCAAGTAGGTTCTAACATCGACATCTGCCGGGGGATATCCTATCACACTATGAGAATACTACCCAAACGAAGTCGATCAGACGCGTACCAGTCGACACGTCACGGAGGCAGATAGGAATAAGAAAGATCTTCTTCGCAAGCTCATCGACGAGCCTGGACTTGCCTGTACCCGACGACTGGAATAGCACCACGTAATGAGCGTAGAACGAGTCCGTTGGCGTATTGTCGAGTTCGTTGGTAAGAGGCGTCTCAGGATTGGGTCGGAAGTTGTAGCAAATATACTTCCACAGCGCAGTGCAGGCACTACCGTAGTATTTCTGTCCCCAAGAGGCGACTGTCGCCTCTGTGAATGCCTCACAAACCACTAATGATCATAGATCAGAGAGGCCAAGGTCCGAGAGGAAAGTTACGCACGGTCAGTCCCTTGCGGACTATGTGGCCCTTCTGTTCTAAAACTGCTTATGGCTGGAAGACGAGCATCCCATAAGTTGCCAGCAAGTATAGAAAGTGACACTTACAGTCATGGAACATTTCCAGCACAAGGTCTGTTCGATCTAGGCGCTTCCTCGCTTGCAGGTCTGCAATACTTCGCAGAACCCGGCTCCCATCTGAGCCCAGTAATATGTTACGAACATCCTCCGATGCGAACATGACCAAGAAGCTCTTGAAGTCAGTAAATGTCTTCCCCTTCTGTAGTGCATGTTCTAGGTTCCCAGAGAAGGTACGACCATCTTCGTTTTCCTCAAGCCAGGCATGGATCACCGCGTGGTGATCTGTAGGTGCCTCATGAGATTCGGCTGTGGCTAGACTAGGAGACGTTGTAGTCCCATTACTCTCTCTTCTGTGTTTCGCGCTCGACATAATCTTTGGACGAGATATCGATAATGGAGGGTGTGTGATGGTGTTGGCCAACTTGCACCTTACCTTACTTACATACATACACACGTGACTATTTACCACAATAGGCTACGTGACCGCTGCGAGTCAGGACTAATCACCTGGCCTCGCCCTTCCCACGCCATGCTCGGACTCAAGTGGAGCAAAGGGTATCAAAACATATGTTTGATGCTACTGCCAGCTTGGGTTTACAAGGCAAGAATTGGGTTCCTAGAGGCAAGGAATTGATGCGTGTGTAACGATTACTCACTATAGTGAATATTGCCTTCATCCAAACTCCCCTCATCGGATGAGTATATTTCCAGCGGCTTTGGAATGTGATTGGACAGCCTGGCTCCCTAAAACATAGGATATGATGGCATCACGTTAGCGAGACTTGCTGACATACAATTTTATCTGTTTGGCCATGGAATTTGAATATACGGTCATAGAGGAGGAAGACACCAGGAGATCGGAGCAGAATCAATTTGTTACGTGCTTTCGGCTCCCTCAAACACCTACAAGTGCCCACAATCAGAACGGTGAACATCTCAACTTCAAAGCGACCTACTCTGTGTAAGTTGTCGAAGATTGAAGACCACACCCAAGGCAGTACATGTAGGGGTCTTGAGGACCATTTAATTTCGTAGTTGGAACAAGTCCTGGAGACCCTTTTCAAGGTCGAGGCTCGTAAACATAATATGTACGTCATATCAATTATGCTTCTAAATGATGTGATGGGTGGCTTCTATCCCCCTTGTGTATACTTCCTGCTTCTTTGAGCCATGCTCCTGTATCGTATACCTCTGCTTCAACCACACCAGCTTCGTTCGCCTCTGCTGAGCCACGACAACTACATGGTGACCTTCTCCTCCCCCTATTTAATAACATGTATAAGCCAGTATTGTAGCACCCTTGCGAGCATGCCATACAACTCATCTATCCATGCCAAAGTCTCAGCGGAAGTCGCAGATCGTAGTCCCGGGTCTAGGACAACATTATGTCAGTTCCAAGAAGGTGGCGCCTCGTCACCCTACTATTGTTCGACCCCTTGGTCATGAGCTTAAGAAGCGTCGCCTTACGGATGAGCTCAACAAATTACTAGCAAACTCTGGGACTACCATCACTGCCGTCCCCGATACACCCACAGGAGAGCATGACGACCGTGCACACAACACCTCTGATGTGCTGGACGATCTTGCGGCTCGAATGATCACCAATATGGACATGGGTATTGCTATCGTGACAATTTATACTGAGCGCTGGATTGATTGAATTCTATGCTCCCCAGACCCTCCAACACCTCGTGTGGCAGTAACGCCTCCACCAAAAGCGATTGGCAAGGCTAGCAACAAGTTATATAGCAGCTGGGCGAGCCTATTGCCCACCCTTGTTGAGCCCCTACTCGAGTATGAACACCAGTCAATCAGTAAACCACTGACATCACCATCCAGCATTCTCCGTAAATGCACCAGTGGTCACGATATAGATTGCGAGTTCAAAACGTTCAATATGTTGTGCTTATTCCCAGACCGTAAGTACATATATTATGATTTATCGTTGGCCATGCCTCATTTCGTGCAGACTTCCGGATGATGGAGGTACAAGGATGCAAATGTCAAACGATTCCCCAACGCCTTGTCACCCACGGTCTCTTCCCCACTTCCTCCGCTCAGCCACGAATTGCCGTCTCAATCGACCTTCTCAATTTCTTCCATTCTCTCTTCGAGGAATCGTGCGATGCCGTCCATGCGATGTCCCATGCCTTGAAGAAGTACTACCTTCATTGCAGCTACATACTTACAAGCAACCAAACAGTGAGCCTCTCATCAGGAAGTTCATCCAAGCACGCACAATTCATTTACACATCTCACTAGGGGGACGAAGTCAAGAAACCCTTTCGCCAAAGCCTCAGATATGCGATGCAATGGCATGACACATTGCGTTTGCTTGTAGACAAGCGAGTTCAGGCCGCAGTCAATGCCATGGTTCACGAGGCACAAAAGTCAGCCATCAGCACGGCAGTTGAGCCTCACGATACCTCCTCCCCTCCCGATATATCCTCCGGACTTCCCAACACAGTGCTAGCCAACCACGGAATTAATCACCCCCCCTCGCTTCCTATTGCTCGTTGTGCAAGGAAGCTGCAAAGTCAATGCCCTGCCTGCTTCGGCGGAGACAAGTTCGGTGTCCCCTTTTCAGAGTGAGCCTTGTATCACCGCGGGGCTCTACAGCTCATCAGTAAAATCACAGGGGAGGCGACTTTCACATTGCTGTTGACGGAAACTTCCATCATCGACATCGGCACAGTGCTGGCGACAGTGCGAGATTTCATAAACCGGAGTATTTCCTCTCGAAGGAAGAAGTTGACCGAGTGGGTGTTCACATTCACAAGGCTCGAAAGGGTAAACCAAAGGAAATACGGCCTGTCGTGCCTAATGAGGCTATTGATCAATGCAAGCAGTCTCATGATGCTGCAAATGACAACAAGGCTAAATCGAACGTGGAACAATTTGATGATCATGGGATTAGTGCACTGGTCTGTCGCCACGGAGCCCCGCTTTTCACCACCAACATTGATACCCCCAGTGAGCAGCAGAAGTACGCTGTCGCTCTCATACAACACCTCTTTCAGCGCATTCCTGACAATTCAACTGTGCTTGTCCTTTACGATGTAGGCTGCGTCTTGAACTGATCAATGGAGTTGGTGAGTCAAATATGAGGCCTGCAGACCATTCTCACTGTTCATAGTATGATATCCTCCCTCCTGATATCACTGCCAGACTTGAATTCGCCATGAGTGCAATGCACATGTACGCCCACCAGTGGTCCTGCCAACTAGTCTACAACCCACAACTTCGGGAAGGTGTCAGACTGACTGATGGGGAGGGCGTAGAACGTCTGTGGTCGAGGCTCCGCAAGCTCATTGGGATCACTCGTACATCAGGCGTAGGTGATCTATCCAATCGTTAACTGTCACTGACTGCTGGGAACGATTTTACAGAGATCTCGCCGCATATGGCTCGTCGACCGCCAGCTCAATAGCATTGGATCTTCACATTGTGAAGACTTGGGTGATTGGCTCACAAGACGCTACGCCTTTGCGCAAAAGGAATCGGGGTTGAACAAGACTGTGGTACGGAACACTGGGTTTACTGTTAAGGAGCTACAACATGAGTGGGCGTTGCAACGAGAGGCACAATTGTCTGTCCAAGCCCGTGAGTAGTGCGCCTCTTTTCAGTCGGGTACTAATGGCATGGTATTACTCAGACACGCCAATGCGTCTGAAACAGGAGCTCGACAGCATCCTCAACCTTCAATCAGAGCTAGACTCGCTAGACATGACGATTGAAGCCACTAAAAAAGCCTTGAGTAAAGGCACGATGCTGCTGGCCTCCAGACTCCTTCCCGAGCTCACACTTACAGGAGAGAAGCTTCGGACGCAGGCCAATCAAATCTACGACACCCTCAATGTCCAGAATCACTTCCCAGAACTCAAGCAATGCAGCCTCGAATTTGTTTGCATACTCCTGATCCTTCGAGACTTGAAAATCAACATACGAAAGTGTGTGATTGGCAGTTTCTTCGAATGGGACAAACTCGACCAGGCAGTAGGTGGATGACAACAATCAATAGGTACACAACCTTGAGTACTACTTAGTAACACATCTCGTTCTGTTGTCTAACTCAATCCAGGTATGAAACTTCACCAGCGCACAAGGAATGCAATCACAAAGCGAAGGCCAGCGTTACTTACAGCCATAAATAAATTCAATGCACCCTCGAGAAATTGCATGACCCCACATGGCTGATACCCCTGCCTAAGCCACTTCTGACGCAGCTGAGCGGCCTTCGCGATGCCCAAGAGCTCATGGAGGATGTCTGGATCACACCATCTGATTCCACCATGCCACAATGGCTTGAAAACCTCGACGTTTGAAACGACATTCAGGCGATGTAGAAGATTGATTGTTGCACAGAGGAAAGTGTTCAGCTGCACCGCAAGGCCGAAAATATGTGTCTGTGGCTTACTGCGGAGTCAGCCACAGTACGTCAGGCATTGGCGGTACCCCGTAGTAAGTCTTGCGTCTCGGAATATCTGCCATTGACCAACAGTTCGATTAGATAAGAATCTCCTGTTGCGCCTCAAGCAGTATCTCACCTCCATCGAACGCCTTGAGGCTCGATGGACATGTTCACTCATTACCCGCAAACATCTCCGGGGGATACTTGATCAGTCAAGGTCTAATCCAATGCCATTGAAACTAGGTCTTACCTCCACTCCCTCAAATCAAGCGACATTCGCAACATCTGTTGACTGCTCAATGGAGGTCGATTATCTTAACGACAACCATGAAGTCCTTGCCAAGGAGGCTCACTTCCTTGAACCTGAAGCAATCATCCTTTCGGATATACTCGAGGACACAGAAGTATCAGATGACGGCTTGGAGGTGGAGGTCATGCCGATTGAGGCTCTGGTCAGCCTTTGTCATTCTGAACACACCAGGACACCAAGGGCCGACCAGGACAAGGACGTCCGGTCCCTGGACAGTGATCTAACTGATGGCCGCCATATTGCACTAAATAAGGCAGGCGAATCGACCATATCTGGTCGTCTAGCTTCTATTCATTGGGCTCTACCTGTAAGTGTCTGATGCTTCTTCCACCTCGTGTGCGTTTACTCACACCTCTAGGATGATATGCGTGCTGATTACAACACACTGCTGCTGCTTCGGAGCGTCAATTACCTTTGTGATCAGGTACCGAACAACAGTGCCCCACATATGGTCGGCCGCTACTCCATGTATTCCGACTCCATCCGCCTCTTGTTTAGCCCTCAATCGTGGCTGGACGATATTCGCATCAATGCATGCGCAAGTCTATTGCAAGACTTCTTGTCGGCACCCCAGCTGCCATCATCAGACATCTCAAGAGTGTGTGCTATCTTTAGCACTCATGACCTTGTTCGGGTTCGTCACAACGCGTCCGACAAATACTTTTGGGGTCAAGTCAGAGCTATGGAGTACTGGAATAAGGCCACATGGATCATACCTATTCATCGACCAAGTCCCGAGAACCATTGGATCCTATGCATCGCGCTTCCACACTTGCACATCCTATATTTGTTTGATAGCTTCGGCCATCGCAGATCCTGGGACCAGGATGTAGAAGTAAGTCTTTCATTGATAATAACCCCCAGGCCTTTGAATGTGGCACCTTAGGATGTCATGAAGCTCGTCACCCGGCTTGTGCTCATGGCCAACAAGCAGTACAAGTCGTGCCGAGTCGTTACAGAAGGATGGACCGCCAAACCGACTTGTGTATGGGCCGCCTAGAATCTGCTATGTGCCTGTCTCTGATTTGCCTTACTAGGTACAAGCGATGCAAACGAACAGCTACGATTGCGGCGTATGGGTTTTGGCAGAAATCGCAGCTGCACTCCAAGGGTTCCATGTCCCTGCACTTACCGAACTCGAGGTGAGGGAGGTGAGGCTCCACCTTCACCGTGCCGTAATGGCCCAACCAGTCAATGTCCCTTGGTCTCGTAGATGAAATCTAATATCATGCTCGTTTATATATCTACTAGAACCTCATGTATATATACACCAGTGATGTATAAGTCCCTTCATTGCCCAGATCCCCCTGCATGAAACTTCAAGGCTGCGATGAAGAGATTCTTGACGATGCGTGCACACCACCACAATCTGTTGCGAGCCATTGCGTCGTGGCTAGCACTGGCCTCGTAGGTCTCTAGGACAGTCACAAGGGCTTCCCATTCGCTTAATTCATGAATTAATTCACATTCGATGCATTCACGAGACTTGCACTCTATCTCTGTGTCCCTCTGCCTCTCGTGCCTTGCCCGGCGCCCACTCATGACATCCAACATCTTCTCTAAATAAACACTATCAGGTTCAGTGGATGGAGGTTGTGCCGCATATGGGGGATCTCTGTCAAATTGTGTGATCTCGCTTTCATCCATGTTGTCTGCACTCTCGGAGGCCTCTAGGAACAGATGTGATGTTGGGAGGGGCTCATAAGCCAGGGCGAGGAGTGCCGTAGGTAGAGATTGAATTGCAGTATCCTTGTTAATGTATGGAGTGCCCTTCCAGCTGTGTGACTTCTGGTACAATGCTCATTTACGCTCACAAAGTTGAGACCTGAGAACTCTATGAGCTACGATTGGACCCCAAAAGTTAGGGCATATACTTACCTATTCACAGCTGAGTATGCCTTTGATGCCACCTTCCACCCCGAGTGTCATTCCTCGATAGTGTGGAACTTTGAGGCTCGTCCCATGGTGGTTTTGGACAAGAGTATAGTCAGTGCTAGAGAATATGGATTGGATCGGCATGAATTGTAGTCCACTCAAAATCAGGCACCTCGGGATCCTTGGGTCACCCATGAATGAGATATGTTACTGTTCGGGCAAATCATGGCTACCTCAAAATACGTTCTAGCGGCCTTTTCCATGTGGTAGATGAGGCAAGGAAATGTTTTTCTTTCGCCATGTTTTATATGCAATCTCATTGGCTCAAGCAAGGGTCCTGAGTCCACGATAACGAGGACACGTGCTGTCTCGATAAGGCCTATCTTGGGGGCCAAATGCCTCGAGGTTGAACCTTTGGGCATCAAGTGCCTTGAGGTGGACCGAACTTGGACTTTGCTTGCTGACCAACCCTGACTCTCACCCAAACATGGTCTTGCCTCTCTGGATATGGTCGGTCGAATCCTCACTATGGCGAGGATGATCATTCGGCGTACAAGTCGCAAGGCATTGGAATGGTGCTTCCATTCTGGGGGTGTTCTGGGATGTCCTGTGAGTGACTCAACCCATTTGTTCTTCCTTCCTTTCCCCCACTTGCCTGTCGGCTCAACAAAAGGCTTCAAAACTGTATCTGCCCACCTTTTGACCCCCAGCAACCCAGCAAAACTCTCGAATAGCCCAACGAAGGCTTCAAAAGGCCTATCAGATTGCATTTGCAACCACAGCAACTCAGACAATTGATTTCGCTTTCGACGTAGTTTTCATCTCAAAAGTTCTTTGGTGAGCCTCACAGTGCGACGACTGAGCCTTAAAATGACGTGTCCACTCTTCAGCCTTCCTTTTGATGTTTGATGTGGTTTTGAACCACCCTCAACCAAGTTTCCTATCCGAAGTGCCCTCTCCCATTTGTACCTACCAACGATGGCTCCTACGTTCGACCCCAACAACTCTCAATCTGACTACGGCGTACATGATGTAGCGATGATGGTTGACGATAATGAAGTCGTGACTGGTGCCCCAAAGCCAACAAGCGATGGCAGTTCACCTGGAGGTTTGGGCCAGTCTGACAATGAATATGCCACCCCCCCCCCCCCCCCCCCCCCCCCCCCCCCCCCCCCCATCACAAAATCCCTTTAGAAGATGTCGATGTGATGATGTCGATTTACGACGAGACTGCTGTGGAGCGTTCGCCCCCAATCATGGAAGGCAAGTCGCACTCTGCTCATGCTTTGAGGCAGGCTGACACACTTAGCAGATTCCACTGGCGGAGGTACGGATCTGTTCCCACCGCAAGCCACCCTTGCCGATATCGATGCTAGCCTCGAACTTGATGGTCAGGGATCAGACTGTCGCCTACGTCCAACACTAACAATATGCATAGATCCAAGCCGGCTGTTCGATGATGAGCTTCGCAACGAGCACAATGATCCACTGCCTTGGTCCTCGGATGCCGGAGATGATGATTACAAGCCCTCAGACTTGGGTGCCGGCGACAAGGTGGGGGACGAGGAACAGGACAGTGACGAACAGCTCAAGGACGATGACCACGAGCCATCAGACTTCGGCGATCAAGACGGTGAAGGCGAGGACAGAGGGGACACCGATGTGGTTGGCGACACCGATCCTGAAGATCCTATTGCTCATTCCCAGTATGGCGGCGGCAAGAGGGACGTCCTGGATCCGAACGATATCTTTGAAGATGGGGTGAAACAAACAATTAAGCTGACACTGCACGCTACCAGGACTACGCAAGCCTCAGCAGCACAACGAGACCCCATTGGCAAACTGCCAGCACTACGACTTGACCAAGATGGGGAGGAAATGATGTCACCACCCTCATCGCCATCACCACGGCGGCCACAAACATCTACTCCATCCCTGGCACCCCTCGATCATAGCGAGATTCACTGGTCCGACGGACCTGACGGCCCTGTCATTAGCCTGCATATTGACAATAATGCAGAGGATGACCCAGAACACGATGTATACAAAATACCGATTGCAGATATCAAGGAGAAACCCAGCTCTGGGCTCCTTTCCGTATCCCGATACCTTCTTGATCATGTAGTGGGGAAGGCAAACAACCCTGCCGACTATGGCATCATATTGCCCAAGCGCTCAATTGCACTCAAGACGGCAGATGAGATCGACAATGACGGGGAGGCTCAAGAGGAGGCAGAATACGATGTCAATCAGCTCTCGCCTCGCCGCCCTGGCCGGGTTTCTCACACAGGCACTCGATATGGTGGATTGCGGCATTGGGCTGCTAGACCCCATTCGCTGGAGCCTTGCGGACCTTGCTGGAGTCTCGGAGAACTTCATCCAAGCCAGGTGGGATAAAAGGAAGGGGGGTACAGGCAAAGGCTTAGGGCAAGCTCGATGGCGAGCATGGGTTCATTACTACCATACCAAACCGGCCATCATCATGAATTGCACTGGAGTTACTTTGCAGGAAGGCGAAGAAAAGTGGCATAACTCTGTAGCATCCCGGTGCTACGAACGTTTCAAAGAACTCTTCCCAGACACGCACGTCACCATCATCGACAATCTGACTGCGCTGGCAGAATTGGAACACCAACCGCAGACCATGCATCAATGTGGGTGGGAATGGGATGAGTACTGCTGTGATTTGAGAGAGTTGATGCAGCGTGGCCACAAGATGGGTTTCGAGTCTTACGTCGTAGTGGGCGGCTCAAACATCCACCAAGACAAGGGCCTCGGCTTCGTGCACGAGACACAGTTCGTGGAAGGGGTACATGGAGAGAATGAGTACTCCTCCCAAATGTGCTCACAGATTCATCAGTTTCTAGCAAAGAAGATAGGCAAGAAGCACAGTGACCACCTGGGTCATTTCATCTCCCATGTTCAGCAAGTCTATTCTTTGTCAACGTAGTTCTTCATAATGAGTGTTCTCCAATAGAAATCAAGTATCCAACACCATCCTAGAAGACGAGGATAATTCAGAGGGCATGAAGCCATTGAAGCCCACGAAGCCATTGAAGCCATCAAAGTCCTCAAAGCCCACGAAGTCCTCGAAGGCCTCGACATCGAAGAACCCTCCCTCGGTAATATCTATATCGAGTGAACAGGCTGATCCTGGCGAAGGCTTGGCCAAGGTAGGTGATCGTTATCATCAAGCACGGCACGCCCTGTCGGCGGCAGCTGGTAAGCTACTGCATCTCGTAGCTGTAAGGGGACACTTCTATTTTCTCCTATTCCCCTGTCCCTCTCCCTTCCTCCTCGTTCCTTTCTCCTTTCCTTCATCCCACGGACTCTTACCTACATCCCCTTCATTCCCTTTCATTCCCTTTCCTTTTCCACTTCCTTTCCGTCCACTCCTTTCGCATCCAAGTCACGTCCGGTGACTCCGGAGTCTTCCCACACTTCGGACTCGCTTCGGACTCGCTCGGACTCGTATATACACTTCCAGGCTCATCCGGGCTACCCCTATCCTCTTTCCCCACTTCATTACTCTTTGCTCTTACTTCCCCAGGTTGCTGGCACGACTCCTGTACATTCCCCTTCCACTTCATTATCACATGCCCCCTCGTACCTTGTGATATTCGTTTGGACTTGTGGCTGGTGTACTGTACAGTTACCCTTCATTCCTCCCATGCTACTACAGTATATACTTTGCTTCCTAGCATGGAGAATCCCTATCCTGTTCTCTTTGGATTCTCCCTCTGCTAGGCCTGCGCTGTCAGCCATCTTGAGGTTGCCCTTACAGTAGCTGCCTGGTGTTCAACTAAACGTGTACATTAGCCCCCGTGGGTCTTGCTCTCAACGTAAATCAGTTTCCATGGAGCACGCTTCCCGGGATACTAGCCACCGCAGGAGTACACATTGTCAATTTCCCCATCGGCATTATATTCCCTGGCCACAAGAAAGATCAGGCCCGAGGCATCACAGCGGCCAGCGCAGTCCACATCGACCTCATCCTCAAGCACCTGAGTTCGTCGGCGACACAATGAATTAGATTCGAGCGCATCCCAGATGCGGTGATGGAAGGTCAGTCTAGGTTTGCCCAAACTTGGGTAAGGAACTGACGATCGTTTCATAGGTACCGCCCGGGAAAAGCTGCCAGTCATCATCAATGCAGCACTTCAGCCAGATTCAAAGATAGATTGAGGCTTGCAGATGCTCGCTGATGGTTCCATAGATGAGAAAGGACCTCGGAAACTCAAGCACGGCAACCAGGAAGTCTCCCCAGACTTTGTGGAGTCAGTTGACGAAGATGGTCCATTGAAAGCGCGGACTCGCATTCGGAAGCGCAAGGAGCGGACTCCACCAGATGATGCCAGTGAAGCTGAGCAGCACGTGCTGCGTTCGGAAGGCAAAGGCAAAGGCAAGGCTCACACAGCTGGCACTGAATCGATCATCAGCATCTCCAATGATGAGACCCGTGGCGTGCACCACAAGAGGCTGCGGCGGAAGGAAGCCTCGCCCGATAATGCGATCGAAGTCAAGGCCCCTCAGGCTCAGGGGATCTTGAAGAAGCTGCCTGTCGGCAGTCTTGATGCGCTCCCACCGTTCAAGAAAGTCTGTTCAGTAGTTGAAGGTCAGATTTGGATTATCCCCCCCAGGACATGTTTCACATTTTCCTCTATAGTCGTGATTCCTATGCCTCACAAGAAGATGCCTGTCAGGCATGAAAGTGTCCCCCCTGATGCCACCAGCACACCGAGAGCCAATAGCTCGAAATCCAAAGGACAAGCCGAGGCTGGTCGTAGCACAGCCGTCGTACATGCCGCCGCGGAACCTGCTTCTATCATTGAGGCCTCCAGTGCCTTGAAAGAGGTTTCCGCTTCTATCATTGAAGCCTCCAGCACCTCGAAAGAGGATGCCGGGCCTACCACCCTGGACACCAGCACCTCCAAAGCAGCCAGATGACCTGGCGCCTCGAAAGGCTTGACGGCGGACACAGTACCCAAGGATGCCAGGCGGGCAAGCACTTCGAGAGATGAGGCAAAGGGTTGACGACCTAGTGCCTCGAAGGGCAACATGAAAGGTGTGCGACCTGGTGCCTCGGACGCAGCTGAGCCAGCGGCCCCTCGCCCTCCCACATCAAACATGGCAGCCAAGGCAGCTGCAGTAGCAGCACCTGCCAGCACATTGAACATAGCAGCGAAGTCAGCGCCACACCCCAGCACGGCAGACCCAGCAGCGCCACCACACATAGCCACAAAGTTGGCATCACACACCAGCGCGGCAGACCCAGCAGTGCCCCCCAGCGCATTGAACATAGCAGCAAAGGCAGCACCACGCACCAGCCCCTTGGGCACAGCAGCAAAGGCGGTGGGAACATCGAAACCAGCCGCCAAAGCAGCATATCACCCAAGCACATCGAAACCCAAGGCTACTGGCGCCCTAAAGACAGCGACACGCATCAGTGCCTTGAAGGTGCCTAAGGCAGCTGGTGATGAGTCATCGAAAGGTCGGAGTGATGCATCCAAAGCCGCGGGGTCCAGCTCTGGCACTTCGGAGGCACCTCCTCCACATGCCGCTACTGATGCATCATTTGGAGCTGCAGAGCCCGACGGCAACACTGAAGTCACTGAAGTGGCTGCTGGTGCGAAACCTGTTGAGAAGGGAAAGAAGAAGCAGACAGACCCCAGCGGTCAAGATGGGGCTGCCACGCCAACAGAGGACACCCCAAAGGGAAACCGACCGATCCCCCACCGCCTCCCTCCATCTACATCATTGGGAGGCCTCAACACTGTCCGTCCATATGAGGGACTGCCTTGTAGGACAACAATTCCGGTCGACCCCCATGCAGCGCCACAGGTCGGCAGCCATGGCCTGTACGATCAGACCAGAGGGGACCCTGGTATTGATTATAACGAGGCTCACCGCAATCCGAGCCGCGATCGACATGGTCATCCGCGTGACATTCCTGAGCTCTCTGAGCCACACGACTACGACTATCGCCATGACCAAGACTACCACCGGGGGTTCTACCCTCATCCACCTCACCCACCCTGATCAATTGCAGGCTTGCACACCAGGAGTATCGGTGAACAAAGCACTGACAGCCGGGAATACGACCATGGGCCCATCTATGAGCATCGCAGCTACTACGACTACCTGCGTGGTCGAGAGCTCTACAGGCACGAAGGACTTGGTGAACCATTCAGTTATGAGCGAGCACGTGAAGATCTACGTTGCCGCCCTTACCCTCCTCGTAGTCGTGAACGCAGCCATGAACCACTTGATGAACCACTTGACCAACAACGCCGCCCATACCCCCCCCATAGTCGTGAACGCAGTCAAGAACAACCTAAAGAGCCTCTTGGACGTGAACAAGGCCTGGAGCATGAAAACGAGCCCTACCGCCGCCCACATATCGCCTTCACCTGTGAACCGCTGCCGCCCTACCACTGGGATTGAAGGCTCAGCCGGGACTACTATGGCTCGTATGAACGCCCCCTTGGCTGGTATCCTGACTACAACGACTTCAACCCCCGAGACCCTGGCCCTGGGTTTGCTGAATATCACTATTGGGACAGCTACAGGAACACGTGTAGGCCGGAGCCCTACCGCGGCCATCTCCGCCCACCATCTCCAACTGTGCCACACTCCCCTCCCCATGGTAGGCCTCCAGCCTCTCGTGGTGGGTCTCCTGTGGCGCACTCGAGGTCCCCCAGCATCCATGCTGCTGGTCCAATGAAGCCGTAGTGGTTGATCAAGCGTCGCAAGCTCTCGCCTTTCTCGCAATCTACATACCCTCATATCGCAATCTATGTACCCTCGTGTCCCACTACGTAATCTACTCTGGCAGCCTTCCTTTCTTTTTTCTTTCTTGTAGCAATCATCTATCACTTTGTTAGCCCCAGTGCCCCCAGTTGTAAGGGCAACCTCAAGATGGCCGCACAGTGCAGGCCTAGCAGAGGGAGAATCCAAAGAGATGAATAAGTCTAACTACAATACATGAGAGAGCTGCTCACCTAGCAGAGGGAGAATCCAAAGAGAACAGGATAGGGATTCTCCATGCTAGGAAGCAAAGTATATACTGTAGTAGCGTGGGAGGAATGAAGGGTAACTGTACAGTACACCAGCCACAAGTCCAAACGAATATCACAAGGTACGAGGGGGCATGTGATAATGAAGTGGAAGGGGAATGTACAGGAGTCGTGCCAGCGACCTGGGGAAGTAAGAGCAAAGAGTAATGAAGTGGGAAAAGAGGATAGGGGTAGCCCGGATGAGCCCTGAAGTGTATATACGAGTCCGAGCAAGTCCGAAGCAAGTCTGAAGTGCGGGAAGACTCCGGAGTCGCTGGACGTGACTTGGATGCAAAAGGAGTGGACAGAAAGGAAGTGGAAAGGAAAGGGGACGAAAGGGAATGAAGGGGATGTAGGTAAGAGTCCGTGGGGTGAAGGAAAGGGGAAAGGAATGAGGAGGAAGGGAGAGGGACAGGGGAATAGGAGAAAATAGAAGTGTCCCCTTACAAGAGAGAGATCTAGAGCGACGACATCGGTGGCCCAGCTCAAAGTCAACCTATCGATGATGGAGGATTCTTCAACGCAAACGGACCATCTTGACCAACTCTGTCTCCTAACCGCCGAAAGAGACAGAGCAGTGATATCGCTGAATGAACAGATGGAGCTCACCAAAGTCCAGAACTCGAAAAGCGAGGCCGCAGATGCTCGGTGCTCAGGCTTGGCAGCGGCGAATCGGTGATGAATCTCATTTTGCCTATCATAAAGCATTTCTAACTCTTGCGATTGGTTTGACTTCTGAGCCAAGAGAAAAACTCTTGCGACTTGCAGATCTCACAACTTCGAAATGAGATTGAGTATGAGTCTACTTCCATTAACACCATCGTCCTCGTAGCTGACTACTATGTAGCGTCCTTGTTTTGAAGAACAAGGAAATTGCGAATGCCCACAAGTATGTCTCGAGATTACCAGCATTGTCGATCTGACAAGTTCTGGTTGGTTCTACAGTCAAAGCAACCAAGACTTGCAAGACGAGCGGTCACATGCTGCTGATCTTACGGAAACCATCCAGTTCATGCAGTACTCTCCTTGATGGACATGGACAGTGAAAGTAACTCTCCCAGGCATCTGAAAAATAAAATAGCTCAATTGGAAGTCAAGTTGACGACAGACAAGAAGGTCCACATGAAGGAATCGGGAGGCGATTCAAACCACGATAATCGGTCTGATTACAATGATGATTGCTACGAAGAGAGGACCGTTGGCACGCTGTTGGATTCGTCACACCATGACAACACCCATAGTCATGACCACGACCACGACCACGACCTGGACAACCCCTATAGCGAGGGTAACTCCAGAAAGCGCAGAAGGTATTCGTCGCCAGGACGTAAGTCTGTTTCGTCAACTTTGTTCTAATCTGTCTCACCGACGATTAGTACACGATACTCATGGGGAGGAATCAACTCTCAGTAATTTCAACATGCATATGACACCACCCCCTTCTCCTCTTTCCATGGGCCCACTCATTGACTCTCCAATGCAAAGTTTTTCGCCAGCTCCGATTTCAAACACGCGGTCACCAAAAATCACTCCTATTCCCCATCCTCAAATCGACCCTCTCAACTCTGAGTGGCACATTCCGCCTAGCTGGGTTCCTGAGAATGCGCACGTATCTGTAATCGATGGCAAATGGCGGGCAGGCTCTGATAAAGAAGATGCATTGCGGAACGAGGCACTTTGTTTACCACCTCCCGGCCTTGGGCCTCCTTTCGGTACAGGATTCCCTCAGAATATCGACCAAGTCAAGGAATATATGGAATTGGCAAGGCAGCCAAATCAAGAACTCGCGTTAGCATACGTGCTTTCTTGGGTCAAAGCCACAGAGAAGATTCATCCATCACAGTATCTCTCTTGGATGTCCTACCTGTGACAGAATTGGCGCCAGCCACAATGGATCAAGGATAAACATCCGGACGCTGTACGTCACCGCCCGGGTTCTGGACATGTTCGACGTCATCGAAAGAATAATGCTGTTGCCTTGGTCAGTCGTCCCCGCTGGGATGCACCACTTGAAGATTGGGGCCACTATTTCTGGTCATCCCCCAAGACGGTCCATTTCACAGCTGGCCTTCGGACGCCCAAGAACAACAACAGCATCAAGCTTCGTCAAATCCATGCTATATCATGATCGCTTCTCGTGCGCCGTTCGAAGACACCAATAGCGGAATATGGCATAGAGCCTGCGCAGAGCTTTTGGCCTTCCCAAGGCGATACGAGAATTACGTTTCTAGCGGGTTATCTATTTCGAAGGCGAGGGTGGTGCAAATAGCAAAGGTGGCAAATGAATATACAGACCAGTCAGCCGCTCATGAGCTTGCGCGCTAAGGAGTCACGGTGGATGAAGTCCATGACGCCCAGCCATATGGCTTCTTTTGGCTCCTTGACAACCGGTTTCACACTGAGATGGGTCAGAGGATCAGGGAGCTCGTGGGGGTCATCAATAAAATTCCCAAACACATCGTTGATGCAGTTCCTCGATTCGAACCACAAGTCTACCTGGACCCATCGAAAGTCTTGGTCAGCAACCATAATCCGACAGAAGCATCTTCATCTTGCAGATCCACATCGCAAGTATCAGATGATGAAGAGGATGACTATTATTGATAATTGGACCTGTACGTATATGTATATACAGTAAAACTTACATCCTTGGTCGTTCTGGACCAGGAAGTGAAATCAAGTGTATGCATTGCGAACATTCCAGAGGTTGAGCTTCAGCTTTACAGCTTCATTAACCCAGTGAAAAGTCCGTCGTGCTGAATCAACCTGTGGCGGTCGTGAGCGAGCCAGAGAGCCATATCGAGCCATATCGGCCCAAGTCAGTCGCCATGACATCAACGTGAGTTTCACACTGGACTGACGCTTGAGTTACGCTCACAGTGACACTGACTTTAACGCACCACACGCGACGCACAGACCAAGAACCCCCGCTCATATCAGCGCCCTATAACAACGCGTGTCACCGCCTCCGACCTTTCTTCCCTCCCCCACCTTCCCCCCTTCGCTACCCCCAATCCCTTCTGCGTCCCGCCACTCCCCGTCGTCGTGTCCGTCGCATGCCCAATGACTTACCCTTTACAAGGAATATGGTATGTCGCTAGTGCCACTGGCATTACATGTTACTCATCCACCCATATAGGTAGTCTAAACACGCACTGGGATCCACAATGCAATCAAGATCGACGGCGGAGAATGGCTTAACTAAGTATAAGTGAGAGGGAAACCAAAGTGAGTCATCATCTAGTCTTATTCTCTACTGTCTGACACTTGCTTCGCGAGCTTAGAGAACGGGACATGGCGGTTGCAACATTGGCTGAACACCAGTTCAAATTCTGCATGCAGCTTTCGACCTCAGCCTACTCCTCTGCGCTCCTGCGCTCCTGCACCCCTTGTCTACTCAAGCACTTCATCCTCGTTTTTGTATGGGGTGGGCCAGGCAGTAAAGAAGCTCTGTGATAGGATGGCGCCGCGCGGGGAGTACTACGAAGAAATTAGACTAGATCTCTATGTATTTGTTACTATAAATGGAATTGGTTGGACTGCCTGAAACGAGCCATATTGAGCGGGTCTATTGGGGTCGAATACGCCCGATACGACTTGTTGACAATCGAGCCCAGTCTCATTCAGAGATCCCAAACGAGCTTGCGTGATCGGGTCAATCTGGCTCTATCAAGCTCAGCCACGGTCAATGGACTTTTCACTGGGAGCTTCATTACTCAGTACTCAGTACTCAGTAGCAGATTAACTTACATCATTACCCCTGTGCATTGCAGTACTGTTAATGCGGTTGTGAACTTCGAAGCTCGGCGAATGCCACATGTTCAATGTGTTGCTGATCGCGGTTTCGCTGCAGTCCAAGCTCCCGAGTCTCGCTATCGAGACTGAAGCAGGGTAGGCCTGAGATGTCTCGAAATCGAGACTGAAGCTTCAGCTTGAAGGAGTGTGGGTTTTTGAGGATGTCTCAGAATCGAGACGTGGCGGACATTGATCCTCCCATCGAGCCCAAAAAGATGAAATACGTCACTTGCTACTGCCGCAGCCACTGCACAAAGTGGAATCCTCAGACTCACTGTTTCGTAGGAGATGGGAAATCGGTGTCTCGCGCTACACGAGATAATCATGCCCAAGACAACAAGCGTCTTCGAATTCGCAGCGAGTCTGAAGAGGTCGCCATTACCGTCGCTGCGCTTCATCTGGAAGACATGGGTAGTTGGGTGCACTTAGCGACACAAGAGGTCGCAACAATGGCGGCTGTACCATCTTCTTTGCTCAGCAATCCATTGATATTCATCAATAGCCCCGCTACGTCAGGTGAATATGATCTTCATATGGACCCACAGCAGCCCAATACTGGGATACACGCTCTACGAACACATGCGCAATCCAACACAACCTTCATCCACTCCGAGCTCTGTGTTGCCCATTTACTGTCAAAGGCATCTTCCCTCGCTGAATCCCAGGAAGTGGACACTCTCATTTCCTCACTCGAAGATTATTTGCGTCAATTAGACAGCAACAAAAAGCTTCATTGGTCGCAGCAACGGAACAGGAACACCGTCAACCGTAATGGACGATTGGTGATCAACACTGGTGAATTCCGCGTGTATTACACCCCAATGAAGTCTCACGACTCCTCATTTTCCAGGTGTCTACTTTGAATCTGTAATTCATCGCGACTCTGTCCAGCAGGTTGTATACACACTTTCGGCAGTCATGCAAAATTTCTACTTTGTACCAAGAAAAGCGCTTCGCTTGCAAATCGTTGGCAATCAGGATCTGCTAATCGCATCTGGCGCACCCTGTTCGGTCATTGATTCATTGGCCAAAGATCCACGAACAGCTACGAAATCTTTACACATAGACCCTGTCCTTTGAACCTATGTACCTTGTCCAACCTGCCACTCCCTTTATCCATGTGACCCGAATGACAAGTCCCCGTGTCATTGCACCGGACGTGAAACCCCACAAAGCTCAACCTGCAATGAGCCGTTATGGAAAGAGTCCATTGTTGGAGGACGTGCCAGGATTGAGCCGTGCCTTACATACCAGCATCAGGATTTCCAACAATGGTTAGGGAGGCTTTTATCTCGTAAAGGCGTCGAAGAAATCTTGGACGGTTATCCTGCGGGGCTCAATGCTACTCGACAGCCTATCTCGGATATTTGGTTAGCCGACGTCTTCCAGCAGCTCAAAGACCATGAGGGAAACCCGTTTCTATCTCACTCCCTCGTTGAAGGACGTCTAGTGTTCGGTCTATCAGTCGATAGTTTTGAGCCCAATTCTGCTAAGCCAGGACAAACCCCCAGTTCCGCGACCGGGATTTGGATTGTTTGTTATAATTTTCTGCCGCACCTCAGATATCTTCCCAAAAACATATACCTAGTTGGCATCATCCCCACTAAACCTGACACCACGCATATCAATCCTTATATCCAACTTGTAGTTGACAAGTTCAAACCCTTTTGGCATCCTGGAGTAACCTTTTCGTGGACAGGGAACTTGCCCAATGGCCGAAGCTACCTTGCGTTGCTCATCCCCCTTATTTGTGATATGCTTGGGGCTTGGCAGGTCGCAGGGAAACCTGCCGCTATGGCCCATAATCTCTGTACTATCTGTGATATTGATCACGATGACATGGATCTTCTTGATCCATCGAAATGGCCACCGAAAGATCGTCAACAATTGTTATTTTTTGCCAAGCTTTGGAAGAATGCACGATGTATGGCTCATCAAAGTCAGATTTTTGATGTATACAGACAGTGTTGGTCCCCCCTTTTCGATCTTCCTTATTGGGATCCCATTCGATTCGTTGTCATCGACATGATGCACACCCTTGATATCAACCTCCTTAAGGGCCATCTCCGCGACATGTTCCAAATCAACCTCAAGCATCAAGGGGGAGATGGCACATCTCACACCGCGACTGTCAAGGACAAAATGAACATCCCGAAAACCTATGTTGCCAAATTACCTGCCTGCAAGAAATTGATTGCAGAATATCCTCGAGATCTCCTTTACAAGCTATTAGAATTTCACCATACCATCCTATATGTGATATGCGTGGAAAACACAATCCTGGGTGTCACTTCCACCAAAGTAATTGGTACTCGATGGATCTTGGCGCAAAATATAGCTCGATGGGTGGGTGGATACTTTCTAGGTGCTATACTGCACCCCTAATACCTTGTCTCAGCAAGCGGACGAGTTGAGCCCTTCCGTCCAGAGATTCTTACAACAGCAAGTCCCAGTTCAGGCTATTACCCTCGATGTCACCGTCGATGAACCTTCAGGTATGTGGTTATCCGACTCGGATGATGAAGACCCGCAGGATGTAGAGCCAAACAAAATTGAGCCCACGCTGGTGGGAGGCGTAATCGGAGTTGACACTACTGATCCTGCCCAAATGGTCAATGAAAGTCTAGATGCTCAAAATGTAGAACGACCTCACTTACTACTCGTACAAGAAAAAAAACTCCATAGCACCATACGGAAGATATTGACATACCTGGGCTCAAATACGAATGATCTATCATGCGAGCAGGTCTCGCAACGATCGACAATCGACATCCTACGTCATATTTGCCGCTTAATTGGCATCAACGCTTCTTCCGTAGCTACTGGGTGTAATGTGAAACTTCCCTTGGTGGATGCTATCATCGAAAAGGGTGGTAAAACTACATGCTCGATATGCATCAATTCTGACGTATTAATCAACAGGCCACTACAGAAGAAACTGTGACAATACACCTGGCTTCCTTCCTTCCTGAAAAAGACATGAAGAGAACACCAGTATTGGGTATCGATATCATGAAGGAAATTTGGCAAGACATGCAACGCACAATGCTTCCCACTTGGACGTCCCACGTTCCCCATGATTGGGTCTCGCTGACAGATTTGAGTGCCAGTCAAACCCGCACATTGTGCACAGTCCATTTACCTATCACCTTGATTCGGTTATGGCACACCGCCAAGGGTCAAATGAGAGACATATTAGCAAACTTCATGGATCTCGTCACCGCCATCGTAATGGCCAATATGCGAACCACTTCTCAGGATCAGATTGCTGCCTATGACTTCCATATCGTTCGTTACATGCAACAAGCTCATCAACTCTACCCGGATGTGTCCATTAAACCAGTTCACCACGCTGCCCTCCATGTTGGAAGGATGCTAGAGGACTTTGGTCCTGTCCACTCTCACAGTTCCCCATACTATGAGTGCTACATCAATTTTCTTCATCGTATGAACACCAACCAGAAACTAGGTGAGTTAGCCATGCCGCCAGCATAAATAGACCCAGCCAATCTCATCCACAGGTGGCCAACTCGAATCTACGTTGATGGTGACATCTGCTCGCAATGCCAATCTCTCCGCTCTTTTGGCAGACAACACCGCTCTATGCAGTAAAGTATCTGGAATGGTTGATATTTTGGTCAAGTTCAGCCAAGAGGACCCACAACGTCTTGCTCGTTTCCGCAAGTTCGAGCCTGTCCCAGAGCTAAAATTGGGTCTTAAGGTCGCACTCGCACGTTTGGATGACCATTATCATCAGTTACTATGTTGTCAGCTCCCAGCCGCTGTGTCCGCTCCGTGCAGTTTGTCATTCTACGACGAAATTATGGTTCATGGCATAACATACAGTTGTGCCGGTACTTCCAAAATCCGAAATAGTCTGGTCGTCTTTCATCCTGCAGCAACTATGATCAATGCAGATACACCTATATATGCTGGTGCCATGGAGAAGATATTCCACTACACCCCACTGTCGTTCACGAGCATTTTCTTGGAGATCCGATCCTTCCGACCAGTCGATTCAGGTCTTGATCCCTACAAAAAATATGGATTTGCTGGTGGTTTCCTATGCTTCAGGAACGTGAACGATTACCATGTCATCCCGATATCAGCCATTATCTCGCACTGCGCTCTGACGAGTATGGGAGCGCAGCCTGGTCAAGAACTTGTTCATGTGTTACCGCTGAATAGGGTAGGTACACATACATCCACCCACAATGTCGCTGACCTTTCAACATGTATACAGCTTAGGCAATCGTTCGAGGGTTCCTAACCCTGTGCCAGATCACCTATTGATGTGGCTCTGGACAGTACATATGTTGCCGGAGGTATTGGATAACCAATGAAGGCGCTCTAGATCTGCAGTGCGAGTGCGAGTCAATGAGTTGAAGTGAGATTGTGCCGCACACGGGGCATGGGGCCAGCATCAGAGAGGGTACCATCGCACACATGTCATCATTTCATGGAATATTTCTTCAAAACTTGGCGGATGAACCAGGCCTGGGAGGGTGAGAAGGATGATTTCCCTATTAGCACACACATTGAATCAAGATTCCTTCTGGTAACAATCGGGGAGGTGACCCCAGGTGCTCCATATACAGCCTAGCCTAGCCATGCTGCAAACGCATGCAGCAGCATAAGCACACCACATAAGCCTGATCAGTTTTAATGACAGTGGCACCTGCGGCCTCCACCCTAAGGACAGATTATCAGCAAATATCCAAATCAGATCACCTCTGCATCCATCGATGGACCCGGGCGGTTGAGCTCAATTTACCTTATGCATTTTTTGCTAGTACCTCCGAACTACGCCTCGCGTTTGCCTGGTACGAGTGGGAAACCTAAAGCATGTAGGGCAGATCTTTATAAAACTGTGTTCTTCCATATACTTCCTTCCAACACCACTAGTACTAGTGCTAAATCTCTCACTCAGGCTCTCACACAGAGTGATGGACACTTCCTTGTGTAAGTTGGTGTTTCCATGTCGACTCTTATGGGGGACCGAAAGAGCCTGTCCGTTAGGTCCTTCGTGTAAACGGTGCAAGCGATACCGACGGATTATCAAGTGTCGCCACCGAAAAGCTAGAGAAGGCACATTGCCATATTAATTCAAGATACTGTGGTTGTCGCTAACATAGTCACACAGAATCGATGAGCCAAGGTGATTTCTTAGATTTTGAAGGGTCACCAGTCACCATTCTGTCCATAATTACTCATCCTGCAGAACACATGCTGTTGGTCGTCGATGATGCCTTTGATGCCGCCACCATCAAGTACCTCATTCGCTGCGTAGAGGAGGGGTTACTGGAATTACAAACAAAGTTGCTCGCACTCTCCAGCGAGCTGAAGATTGGGGAGACCACGTCTTTGAAAATGAGACAAATGGTAGAATCACATTTACATGAGACTTGTAAGGAAGCGCGGTTGTCCCTGTCAACCTTGGCCTTGGTTCTCGACGCACTGCAACCTTTAGACAGCCTTTCAATTTGATAACTGCGCATCTCTGTCACATCTATACGGTACTTATCGATACTAGCTACATGTACATCTGTGCCTTCTAGCGCTGCGAGGATTTCATTTATGATTTCGGCCCCTAGGCCTGCAGGACTTCAAACCCTCATTCATTGGAACGTTTAATGGTCGTGTAGGCATCATTGGTAATAAGCTTTCTTACATTAATATTCTTAGGCATTTTGTATCGTCTCTCAAATTGATCTTCTCCCCCACCCAGCTATGGTTATCACACCTAAATTCATCTGCAAGGGGTTTCATGACGATCAGCGCAACCGTTGCATCGTGATCAAGCATCGATGTGGGTTCTATCTGAGATTATACATAGCGCTAGCTCATCTACACATACATTAGGTATTGACTCGAAAAGACTAAAGGAGGCACGGCTCGCGATGCGCATACACGCCAGTTGCGAACTTCACCCTATCATCGGAAATATCAGTACATTGCAGTTCTATGCAAGCATGCGCACTATCGTCCAGAATACGCGTCTCAAGTCAACGCACACATCGGCCTGGAGTACCCACACCATCACAACTTGTAGCCCATCGAGTCACGAAGATTTCGTGTGTATTCCTGCTCCTTAATATAGTGATGTCTAGTAATCAATTGATCATGGATACAGCTGTGCATGTGTACTGTTGATTTAGACTACGTCAAGATGGCCAGTATTGCCGCCGTCCAAGTGTTGGTATCAGGACGTGGCTCAAATGACGTCGTCCAGTGAATACGCCACATGCTGGGCACAGCTAGAACATTTCCTCCCTATATGTTCTGCGAGGTGGACCCGACTTACCATCGAAGGATAGTGCATAAATCCTCATTTTGCGAAAGGGAGTTACTGCATACTAATGGACAAGCAATCATCAGGGATTCCTTCACTCACCCATGATCTTAGCGACCTACTCAGCCTATATATCACAACGTCCATATGCTTACCCACTGGAACCGGAGCAAGATTGGGAGGGATTGATTACCTCCATCTACACGGTGGGTCTTGGTTGCTCTATATGATCAGTCAACAACTGATATCAGCTATGCTAGGTGTATTTATCCCTCAGCTTGTATTCACGAGGTCGCAAGGGGGACGAAGGAGACCATTTCCCTCGAAATTGGAAAAGTTGTCACAACCGACAGAGACTCTGGATCACATCTCTTGTCAAGCTGTTAGCTCCAGTCGACTTCGAGAAAATTGTTGATTCTGCCCAGATGATCGACATCTTATCCTACATACCGCCCACGCCACCGGAATTACACGGTGCTGCTTTGGATGTTGCCTCACAGGATTTGCTCCGGATCCCCGTGGATTGTACTGGTGTAGACATCGGCGCTATGGGTGCCAGTTACGTTGACAATGATGGTGAAGCAGACGAAGATGGCCCATATGTATCGGACGATGCATATGACTGCTTTGGCAATCAAAAGCCACAGAATGCATATAGTCAGGACATGCCAGATGGCTGGGGGCATCTTGCGATTGGCAGCTATGCCAGCGAAGACTTCTTGCCGGCTGGCTGGAAGTATCTTTAGTCGACGCGCAGAACAATGTTCAGGCCGAACCTCCATCTAGTAGTTTGTATATGACGGTAGTAGCGTAGTATTGATCCAGTGCTTTTAACACTTTACGGTGCGAGTTCAAGAGTTCGCATGAGCTGTGACAAGGTTGAAAGGTGGACAGTTAAGTCGCAGGGGCTACCCCTGTACTTAAATTACCAAAGGCGGCACTCCAGCCAGCAGTACTAAAAGCGGTAGTCCACCAACATTGCAATCCCGATCGCGAAATTCGGCGAGCGCTGCGTGGTGTGCTGTCGACAACCCAAAGTGTCTCGAGACTGGTCATTGGCCTTGAGCTTGGGTCTCGCTATCGAGACAGAAATTTGACTTTGAGGTCTTGATGCTGAGACGACCAAAATTGCAAGTCACACATATCCGAGTGTGTGCGTTGCCTGAGGAGTCTCGATACTGAGATAAAACCAAGTCAATGCATGCTCTGCATATGTGCTGTGATATCGTGTTGATACTGAGATCAGCTCAAGGGATGTCTACGAAAAGCGTACCCTAACACCATCCAATCCAACTTAGCCTCAGCCATAGGCATCGTCCAAGCTTCCATCCAATTGCAAGCATCTTTGTCTCGTTATACGGAAGCCATACTCACTCACTCGGCCAACCCATTCCGCCAGGACCTGCAGCTCCAAAATGCAATGCACGCTGATACACTCGAAGAGTTCCGATATGCGATCTCACTTCCCATATCCCAAAAACATAGCCCTGCTCTACCCTTCCGGTATTGAGCTATTATCACTCTGTGTCATGTCGCAATCAGGATGACAGGTAGTTGAGGGGCAGGGGTGACCCAGTAATACCCCATACTCTAGTATACTAATATACTGACCTATCAATGAAACTGTGTTGCAGTAACGGTTGTTAATGACAGCCTCATTTTGTTAACTAAAATGCTGAGAATGTCAGTCTAGTTTTAGCTATGGGTGGTGGAATGATAGCTGGTTGTTAGTTGACAATTTAACTGAGATGCTAGTGGACGAATTCACTAATATATAGTGTGGCTTGTAGTGAATAAAGATTGTTAGTGTCAGTGTGGGTCTGGGGCAATCACTGGCTGCACCGGGGGGTCAGGGGACATTTACTGCACTAAAGACTGTTATTGTCAGTTCAGGATCATAGTGAATAAAACCGTGGCTATTAGCATCAACTGGATAATTCACTGAAATATCAGCATCATGTAGTTGATTTTTGTTGATAATGTCAATAGCTAGCAGCCACTTTGGGTCATTAATGGATTGGGACTGAGTGCACTATGTAGTTAACTAATCTTGCAAGCAACAGGCTGCCATGCACAATTCTTCGTGGGACAAGTCAATTGGGACTGAGTGCACTATGTAGTTAACTAATCCATTAGGTATTTCAGCCGCTCATTCATGCCATTGATAGCTACCATTACTACTTGTCTTGTACATCATCTAAATTGCCAGCCAACAAGCTACTTAATATGTTGCAAACTAGTGTTCCTACTCTATGTCAGACAAGGTGGTACCTTGCTTTGTTATTCTGTCAACTTAGTACATCAAGTAAACGTCAGAAAACAGTGCATATTTCTAATCTACATTGTTGAGAGAGCCATCGGGTTCGATTGCCGTGAAAGACAGGGGAGGCGGAGCGATCGCACCAACGGAGGGCAAGACTAGGCTTGCATCTTTGAACCAATCAGCGGTAAGGTGAAAGGCTTGAAGGCGAGGATGCCACATGCATGCAAATCATTGGCGTATACCACGGAGGATGTTCGCCTGCTTGGCGGCGTATGCCTGGAGACCATCTTGCAGCTCGGGCGTAACTGAGCCTGAGCGACGCTCTCCTTGTGTAATCCACCAACTTGCGCGCCAGTCCAGGTATGCGATCACTCGGCGCATCTCTTCTTGGATAAGCTGTTCCTCTTCGAGCCATCGCATTTGACATGCCCTAGACCTGGCCCATTCTGCCTTTAGACCTATGAATCGTCAATAATGCGAACTAAAAAGCAGAGACCACGTACTGTCATTGATGTCCCTGATTGAGACGGGTTCCATAGCGCTTAGTTCGCGCTCCATACCCTCAGAACTGGTGGCCACTGAGAGCCAAATCCAAGATATTTCCCTTCTACTCTCACCTGGACGGAGTTCCTTCTCCTCTCGTTGCGGACAGTGTACGTCGTCGGTGGCTAGGGCCTTGAGTCGTGTTAAGGCATTGTTACTAGGATCTAGGGCGAGCAGGGCTCACCGTGCTGCACGGTAACGTTTGGCTGCACGATAGACTTTTGTTCGAAATCGATCAATCGCGGATCTTGATTTGATGAAAGTCAACCCTGGAAGAAGGCACAATGGGACACTCTTACCTAGCACGGGTGTTACCCTTCTGACTGAATCCAATGTCGGTGAATTTGAAATCCCACATGCCAGTGGTAATGCGTAGCAAACGCCGAAGCTCAACGAGAGCATCGTCCGCTTGGCCGACTCGAAGGCGTGCCTCCTTCATACACAGCGGCTCTAGAGATTCTAGAGGTATGGGCAGCTGAAGTGCAGAACGTTAGTGAAGGGATCAGCAACAAGAGGCGAGACTAACCTGTGATGGTAAAAACAAGGGCTGTAACTCAGGTTTCTCCGCAGATAGATGGGCATCAGGCAGGATATCAGATACGACAGTTGGCATGTACACCTGCTGAAGTTCTCGCCACGCGAGGATGCGACGAAGTAGTGTGTTTCTCTGCTCTTGCAAGTCCGCGGTGCGATTTGGCGTCTGATCGTCAGCCGTAGAAGTAGCAATCGAATGCCTATATCTTTGATTAGTACATATTCTAGCACAAGGAACAGGCACCCATACTGTTTTTCTTCAATTTCTAGCCCTGCACAAAGAAATCCCACTGGTCCCGAGCCAGCCGAATCTGTGGTGACTTGCGCAACTTCTTCTTTAGCAATTTCCAGCCGTATCATTGCCATGTTGTTGCCTAGTAAAGGAAATTAGTAGGAGAAAATGATTTATCACAGTCGAGCCAGCCATTGCTCACGTTGAGACTCGCCGTCATCGTATGGATTCGGCTTTGAGGGGTCCTGCTCCCAAGCTACAACCTCGGCCTCCCACGCCTGTATCACTTCTTGAGGGAAGGTCGCAGTAAACTTCATATGCAGGGCAGAGTGGCGCGCCAACATCTTTGTGGCCTCTTTGAGGCCCCGCAGAAGGCTTGGTCCTGACCAAAACAAAAATGTCCAGAGTTAGTTAACTTTACAACTTGGTGAGTTACTTACCCATTTGAGTAATTTTCCTCCAGTTCCAGCCCCTGGCATGGTCGTTGATGGTTTCACGCCGCGCCCATGGCGTCATGAGCTTAGTGGACATACTTACAGGGTTGATGTGAGCCCACCACCTCTCCGGATCTTCTAGATCACTGTGTGCGCAACCCGGCAGGAGGTTGATCGAGTAACGAAGTTGGCAGCTTGAACCATGCCCAAATAGGTGAAACTTGGGGATGATGTAGTCCACACACTTGGCAAGGTCTTCTGGCAGCTGTAGATGTTCAGGCAGCTCTTTCATTCGGCGAAGCAGATGCCGCGAGTATTGGCACACAATATCGTATGACAGTAGAAGTCGGCGAAAGACGGTGCCAGCCAGGGTCTGGAAGAGAATGAAATCCATATTGGCGTACCTGAGACCAATTCAGTAATGGTGGAGCATTGAAGGTAAATCAACGAATCACCTTTCTCCTTTCTGTAGATCGCCAAAACCATTCTTGCGCACGAGTCCGTGTCGGCCGCAAACGATACCTCCGACCCCCGTTGAAGCATATCCCAGGGATCACTTCGAGTTAGCTTGGTTGATTGCGCGGAATTGACTGTCACAGAGATTGGGCTGCCAAGGTGGTAAGTCAGATACATAGTTGAGTTGACCAGGAGTTTTTTCACCTCTGGATCTTCTGAGTGAGCATGTATGTGCACGAGAAACAGACCTTGAGGTACCCAATGACCCCAGCCATCAGCCAATGAGACATCATGTTTTGTGAGGCGCTCTCTATTTTTGAGCCGAAAATTGGCATCCATTGTAAGTATCAGCTGGTAGATCCACCTGTGACGTCGCAAATGAGACTCTCGTGGACTTTGTAAGGGAAGCACCACTTGCCTCTGTTGAGGGGGAGCACTGGCCCAATCGTGCGGGAGATTGACATCAGGATGAGGACATGCCGGGCATTCAACAGCGCACTGCCCGGGGGTAGTCTCTGCCATGCCTCGAGGATCATGCCCATGTCCTGAATGTTTGGCGCTCATGAGATTGCGCCACACCCGCATTACATCCAGGAATCGTTCATAATAGTCCTGAAATTGCCATATTAGTAGTGCTTTAGGGGTCGGATAAAGGAGTAGCACTGGTAATGCTTTTACGCCTGCATTGTCAGTTTGCTGTTCAGTAGCACGATAAAAGTCGTAGGCTGCGATTTTGGACTGCAGGGTAAGTAGATGAAATGTATTGAGGAAGTTGAACGTGAAGGCGGCCTGTGGAATTTTCAAAGTAGCGGGAAAGAGCCGGTGTCATAGCAGTTGGTCACGCAGAGTCGAAGGCAGACCCGTCTGGTAGCATTTACAAACCGAGAGGTCTAAGATATGAACCCCCGTAGTGTCGATGATTACGAAGTCGCGTACATTCTCCGCGGCCCCAGGGCATCGGTCACCACCATGATTGAGTGATATTACCATCCCGAGTGATCACAAGCTGCACTCGGTGAAGTACCCATCGTCCCAACGCTATCAGCAGAGCTGTCAGCATTGCAACTAATTAAAAAGAAAAGCCCGTACAAGCAAACAGTGTAAAGGTAGGTGAGGATGTGCCTCTAGTATACACGACCTGCAACGTAGCCTAGGATGGCAGCAATCTTGGCATTGGTATAGCATATCCGAGGCTAGACACTCAGAACAAGCACTCGCGCCCATACGACCGTCCTGGAGGATTAGCTCGTCGAGTATACTCTGCCGATATATAAGGTAATCTTCGAGGAATGAGGTCGCCGTACCATGGGGGCCTGATTGTGTGTGCAATACACCAGTCGGATCATTGGATATGAACGCCTCATTGGCAAAGAAATCGTCACTCCAAGGAGGTTCTGCAGGAGGTTCCTCTGTCGATGCTGTACTGCTTGTGCCGGGTTCGTTCCCGTTTCCAGGACTAAGATCGGGCTCTGCAATGTCCTCGCTGACTCGGACTCTCTGTGAGAAGCGGCCTCTTGAAGTATGATGGAACTGGATTGATGTTGATTGGACTGGCAACACTGTGTCAGGATAAGACATTCACATCTGAGATGCCTTCCGCTTCCCCATCTTTATCATAGCAACGTTAGAGATAATCTGGACTCTACTTAGTGTATGTACATACCCCAAAAGTTGCAACCATGAATAAGACAAGAACGATGCTTAGGGAACTTGCTAGCGAGAGGAGTCCCTGGGAATACAAACATCAAAGTGGCTTCCTTGTAATCTCAATCGTGCGCACCATTGTATAGTGATAGGCTCCAGGGCTCGACTCTAATGGATACAAACACTGAGAACGACAGCTTGCTAGATTGATCTATCTTGATCGTACCGATATAATCGACACTCTGCCTGCGCGTACTAAATGTCGACCTAAGTTGCTTGCCGCCAATATCAGGACCTTCTGGTGCTAGTACTAACGGAACTTGCAAGTGATAGCACATACCTATTGCTTCCTCTTCTCACTGATCTCTCGTCAGGCTGTGGCCACTGTTGCGATCGTTGAGGAGGCAGGCTGAAGGCAGACTTAGGTTAGGGTCAAGACTTTAGAGCGGCACTAAAACACGGCACAACATTCAACTTCCACATATATCAACGACAGCGACATTGTTGCTACTACTGACTACGAATATGCAACAGAGGAGGTACACATTAACGAGGGAAAGGGTAAGCCTGTCGTCTAATGGGACCGCAGCGCCAGGCTTCCATAGCATTATTCCAGCTCGCATAGCTGTGGTACTTGGCATCTGCGTAACCTGACGACTCAAAGGGAAGACAGGCCAACGGCTGCACGCGGTCCCTACAAAAGCGTAAGCTAGGATTGAGACATTGACAGTAGAGACCTACCAAGAGTCAAAGAAAACACCAATTTCGAAACCAATAAACACGACATGCCATTTCTTGCCGACCTTCGGTTTACGAGCCCAGGGGCGATACAGAGAAACCCAACGTTGGGGCACTGCCCACTCCAACGGGATAAACGCGCTGCGGCCATCATAGGATGCTGTCGGGTGAGGGGGAGGATCCGGGACTGGCACTGCGAGGGTTGCTGGGGAATCTAAAACTGGGGCGAAGATCATGGGAGAGAGCGTAGAGTCAGTCAGGGTCGATGGACTCGAGACGAAGGATGTAGGACTATTCGGTGGCGTCCGCAAGTGCAACGTGATGGGGCTCAATAACTGAGCTGGGTGAGTGCCTGTCGGAGTAGGACTTGTGGGACGAGCCGTGGCCGGGGTGCAAGAGACGGGGGTATCACGGCGAGCCTTTCACGCAGACGAACGGGGGGTGACGGCCGTGAATGTGAGGGTCCTTGAGGGTTTTTGCGGCGTTCGGGGTTCAACTGGGGGAATAGGGCGACCTTGGGGTTCGTCATCGTCGTCTGACTCAACTACGACAACTCGATGACTTCTATCGTCTTCACTCCTGTATGAATATGATGAATAAAACTCCAATAGTGTGGATAGAACTCACTGATCCAACGAGAGGCGACCTAGCATATTGTTCAGTTGCTCTTGACTGCTGAAACTCAGAGTGCAGCGACCGCCCCTCTCAATGAGCACACCACATTGACCGCATACACCGTTCACGGTGAACTTGGCGCCATCAGGATTGTCTGGATCTACGCAAAGATGAGTGAAGAAAGTGCGGGGGAGGACTGAACGACTACCTACCACAGGTTACGAGGGGCATTGGGAGAAAACTTTGGCCTGATTCCACATCTAGTGGGATCTTGTTATATGGTAGGGGGAGTCAGGTTCCAACAAGCTAAGGCGAAACTGGGAATAGTGACCGGTCGCTATTGTAGTAGAGCAAACATGCACCAATAAGGGTTCAGGGGCCTCAGGAAACTCGGCCAAAAAATGGATATAAAATGGGCACAGTGAACTAAGAAAATTTAGTTGAAGCACGCCTGCAAATTTTCCATGTCTAATCCTACTGCCGCTATTTCTTCAGAGCCTGAATCCTCATCGTCAGACAGCTTCATGGTGTTGTGGTCCATTACAGCACCTCAGAAGACCTTCCTCGCTGATAGGTTGCCCGACTACAAGGCTGCATTGGGGAAGAAGTCTCTGCCAGAGTTCTGGGATACACTTTTTGAAGATTGGTTCAAACACTGGCCAAGTAAAGATGATGGGAGGGCATTGGTGGAGGAGGTAAGTGACTACCCCTGTCCTATGGGCCACGCTCTCACGCCTCCTATTTAGCAACTGAAGTCGTGAATGGTCACCAACAACAGATGGCATATCACTACTAAGCAGCGCAAGTTCCTCACCGATAGGATTCCTGACTATAAATCAGCACAAGCAAAGAAGAAGTTGATCGACTTCTGGCCCTTCCTTTATATGCACTGGTTTGACCGCTGGCCTGTGACGGAAGTTGCGCCTCAAGGTTTAGTTGAAAAGGTCAGTGATTATCTTATCTCCAAAACGAGCGCTCACCTTCCTCATCGGGTTGTTAGAAACTGAAAGCTTGGTACAATAACAATGCGCGTGTTACTGCAAGCGCCCGCCAAGTCCTCAACCTGAACAAGCCCGCAAAACGAACCCGACGACCCACCGCCGCTCAGACTTTCTGCAAAGTCTACTGGAGCAAGCCTCTCCCCGATGGCACTGTCCTATGAAACACCATCGCCGCTGAGTGGGTGGCTGCCTGGCAGAAGTCAAAGAAATTCGACCCCCAGATCGACGTCCCTCGTGTCGCTGTCAATTTTATCAACAAGGTCGCCCGCCGCATCTTCCTAAAGCAATTACCCCCGATTCACGAGAGATTGAGCAACATCTCGATCAACTGAAGCATGACAACAGCGAGGGGAGCCCTGATCCAGGTGACGAGGCTGAGGATGACGAAGTCAAGCGTGCTCTCGAGTACCAGGCGTGAGTCAATGCCCTCTGTATTGTGCAACATCTTATCTCATTTTTACCAGTGCAATCGATGCCATTCCTTTCTCTATTGAACAGGCTGGTGCCCAAATCTTCAAGCAAAGCGGCCTGATTTCACTCACCATGGTCGCTGGCCCCGATCCAAAGCAGGGTGGCAATCTGCTCATCTATAGGTACACCGCCTGCGCTAAAACAGTGGCTTGGTACTTACCTCCCACAGTTATCCCTATGGGCTCATGCCATCTGGTCAGAGCTTCATCCACCACACTGAGGACTTCAAGGCAAATTTTGAGGACAAATTCCATCAGTTCGCAAAAATGGTATTCCGTATGTCGTCCCAGCAATTCTACAGTCACCTCACAGCTCACTTGTTGTTTAGCTCCATCCGAACGCGCCAAACGCTCCCTCCCCGGCACAGAAAAATACAGGAACTACCAGTTACCACCCGCTGCTCACGAGGCTGCCACGACCCCGGTGCTTGATAGTGAAAAAGCGAAAGGTACTGCCACCGTCAGCCCCTCCGTCTCCCAGGTACAAGACGAGCCCGACGAGTCATCTGACTCCGATTCGGACATTGATGTTGACCTTGACATTACGTTCATCTCCCCCCCCGGCGAGCCTTCTCGTCGTGTGTCTGACTACGAGCGCATCAGAGACGAAAATATCGCCCGCAATCAAGAACTCCTCAAGAGCCTAGGGCTTGACAAGCCCATGTTTGGCCCAAGCATGAAGACCAAGAAGGCTCGTGGTGCTCGGAAGCCGAAGGTCACAGGGCAGCCATCGTCGCGACGCTCAACTTGTTTAGCCAGTGCAAACACAGACACCAACGTAGAGGGAGACGCCAACGCCAACGCCGAGGGAGATGCAGACGCCAACGCCAACGCCAAGGGAGACGCAGAAGCCAACGCCAACGTCAACACAGAGGGAGACACGGATGCCAACGCCAACACCAACGTGGAGGGAGACACGGATGCAGATGCCAACGCCAACGCCAACGCCAATGCCGACATAGACATAGAGGGAGACGCAGACGGCAACGCCAACGCCAACGCAGAGGGAGACGCAGAAGCCAACACCAACGTCAACACAGAGGGAGACACGGACGCCAACGCCAACACCAATGTGGAGGGAGACACAGACGCAGATGCCAACGCCAACGCCAACGCCAATGCCGACATAGACGTAGAGGGAGACGCAGATGGCAACGCCAATGCCAACGCAGAGGGAGATGCGGACGCCAATGCAGAGGGATGTGTCAACGTGGAGGGAGACACAGGCGCAGAGAAAGACGCAGACGGCAACGTAGACGTAGACGCAGACGCAATGGAGGACATAGGTGATGAGGCAGATGCAGACGGCGAACCAGACCCCGAGTTGGCTGGTGTTGATAACAGCCTGGTGAACGCCCCCAAGTGGCTGCAGGAAGCTGTCAAAGACCTCAAGAAACAGAGCACTGATGCAAGTTGGAGGGAAGTTATCAGCAAGTTTGTGGATTTCGAGCGCAGTCTTGGTTTCCTCGATGGGTTTGTGAGTATCTAACCCTTACATCCCATGTAAGACACTGACTTAACTCTCATAGATTCCTTCGCAGAGGCTCGCCGTTGGGAAGCATCAACCCAAAGAAATAGCACTGTGGGTGAAGGCAGCGCGCGTGGCAAGCCCCACCATCAAGAACCCGTTGGCCTTCGGTCGACAGTGGCTGCAGTGGTACACTGAACTCCAGCCTGATAGCTGAAAGCTAGACGATGGCTCTCTCCTGCGTGCGATCCCGGCAGACCGTCTTTGGCCCGAACTTGCGAAAGGAAGCGTCAATGGCTTCTACAGCCTTCTCGCAAGCTTCGGATGGTGGCTCCATGCTACCGAGGTCAACAAGGGCAACAAGGATGAGGTTTACAAGGCAATGGATGACGTCTCCTGGTTACTCGAGGTAATGGTTGACGGCACCACATTGAAGCGCGCCTCCATTGGGCCTGCAGATGAGGAGGCCAGGCCATCTAAGAAGGCGCGCATATTTTAAATACATAGTCATTAGTCATTAGTATAGTTAGTGCAAGCATGTTCCCCCACTCTCAATAAATTGTTTCCGAAGTATCTTGTAGTGTGAAGTTTCAAATGTGCACACAAACTTCAAGAAGTAAGTTGACTACGATGAACATTAAACGGTCGCAAAGTTTGTGACAAGTCCAAATTCATGTCCCGCACTGATCCGCAGAGTTTGAGAATTGAGTTAACTACAACGGGCATTAAATGGTCGTAAAGTTCGCTACAAGTCCAAATCCATTAATGACCCAAAGTGGCTGCTAGCTATTGACATTATCAACAAAATCAACTACATGATGCTGATATTTCAGTGAATTATCCAGTTGATGCTAATAGCCACGGTTTTTATTCACTATGATCCTGAACTGACAATAACAGTCTTTAGTGCAGTAAATGTCCCCTGACCCCCCCGGTGCAGCCAGTGATTGCCCCAGACCCACACTGACACTAACAATCTTTATTCACTACAAGCCACACTATATATTAGTGAATTCGTCCACTAGCATCTCAGTTAAATTGTCAACTAACAACCAGCTATCATTCCACCACCCATAGCTAAAACTAGACTGACATTCTCAGCATTTTAGTTAACAAAATGAGGCTGTCATTAACAACCGTTACTGCAACACAGTTTCATTGATAGGTCAGTATATTAGTATACTAGAGTATGGGGTATTACTGCGCCGTCAAGACTGGACGTGCACGTTGCGCATGCCTTGTGGAATCTCGCTATCGAGACTTACTGGTGGAGCGAATGAAGACGCTTCTAAAGTTGCGAAGAATTGAAGTGACAAAGAGTGAAGCCTTAGACTCACATATCGCACCGGGATCGTGCTGTACGCCTTGGCGTGGCACTCACACACTTTTCGAAGAGGAGAGGATGCTGTGAGAGGATGACTTCCTTTGTCGAACCAGCGTAAATTATGGGGTGGCACCCAACATTCCAATTTGCTGCAGATGTCTGTTTCGCTTTCCCACTGTTTACTACACTCAATTGCAAGTT
Source organism: Pleurotus eryngii var. eryngii (assembly GCA_029467805.1). Lineage (NCBI taxonomy): Eukaryota > Fungi > Basidiomycota > Agaricomycetes > Agaricales > Pleurotaceae > Pleurotus > Pleurotus eryngii. The sequence continues at coordinate 231,913 of SZVJ01000005.1, read as the reverse complement.
GCAGTGCATATTACAGTAAAAAATGGTCTTCGTACTCGATAATTTACTTTAAACCAATATTGCTGATGTTGCTGATATTCTTTGGGCTTGGAACCTCCCTTCGATGTTTGAATTCCCTTTGTCTCTTTCTTTATCTATCCTTTGTCTATGAGATGAAAGGGACTAGGCTCGACCTCTTATACCACCATCTTGCACATCTCTCTATTCAATGGCTGCAGCTGTCGTTGGTGAAGCAGCCATGGTTCTCACCGCTGTAGTGGCTACAAGGTACCTCCCTTCAGTGGGTGGATCAGTGCGTGCACATGGTTATGTTCCTTGGTGGAAGCTTCTTCCTGACAATGCCTTGCGTAGCTACGTGCAGGAAATACCGACCAGCCCAAGCCATCTGATGTTGGCCCTGAAGAGTGAGATGTCAATACAGTGCCCTCGATTCCCGCGCGCTGCTGATGTGGTGCCTGATGTACCATTGTCCACCACCAGTGGCACGTCCTTGCATTTTGAGGTTACTGAGATGGAGCTATTAGATTGCCTGCGCAATGACTCCCCAGTAGAACTGGCAACCCCCATACTAGGCCTTTCCCAGTTGTCAGTGATAGAACGAGCTGGAATAGCTATGGACGACCATACCATCCGCCCGCATCTCCACTCTAACCCTGGATGAGACATTCGTCGGGTGTCCCTATCATTGCTGGATGATCGAAATCTTCCCTTAACTCAGACAAGTCAGCCTCCCCTAGAGCCCGGTCCATCCCCTTCACCACAGGCCAGTCCTACATATGAAAAGTACTCCTTGACCTCAGATTCCGAAGTAGTTGAGGATGGTCCCATGCCCCTGCCACTCGTTCCACAGGATCGTTTCCTCTCGGATCCCGATTCCCCTGTGTTGCCTTCACCACGAGCCATCCCTACATCAGATCTCAAGGTATTCGAGAACAACATGGATAGTACAGGTGGCGGTACGACAGACTCTATGCTGGATCCCTCGCATGACATTATCGTACCAGCCTTATCGCGACTTTCTCTTCATCCTAGCCCCCAGATTTCGTGTCTCTTAGGTTCAAGTGCCAAAGTCACCTTGTCTCGTTTGCATCCCCAGGTGAGAGAACCTATCACATTTGGTTGCAGTTGAATTCACGAGTCGATTGGCATCTCTAGGCTATCAAAACCGAGCTAGGGTTCCTGATTAAGAAAGTACGAGTGGGAAAGGCCATCTTCAACGCTTATCAGAAGAAAAATCAACGGCAGAAGCAGGCTTTAAGACACGCTGTGAGTTCATTCGAGATTTATTTCCCTCCTCGTTGATATCTAATGTGGATTCAGTTGTCTGCGCTCAAACTACGTAGGGCACGCTTAGTAGCACAGAACCATGAACTCAAGATCAAGGCTAGTTTGTTTCCAGCAGTCTGATATTTGCAACTTAGAGTTGTACGCATCAGAACCAATCTAGAAACGACCTGGAACTGATAAATCAAGAACTCAAAGAAGGGATAGAGGACGCCGAACAGCAGGTCCGTTGTCACGAAGCTTGTGATTTTTCTTGCATCTAACTACTGCTTTCAATGTTCCACAACTCCGAAATATGATCAAATTGCAGAAGACTATAATCGAGGCCCATCTTAGCTCCCTCAAGACTGCGCACAACGAGCTCATAAGGCTCAAAGACGACGCCGAGCAGGAGGTGCGTGGTGAAGTGACAGCGTAACTGTTCCTGACCTTCTTCAAGATCACCAGCCTACAACGTCAGATAGAGTCTGTATCGATCGAGGTTAGTCTCCCATCACATTCACTCGGTTTCACTTACATATTGTGCCATTCAAGTCTGTGGCCTTACAGACGTGCAACTGGGAACTGGGTCGAACCAGAGAGGACACTGAGCAGGAGGTGCGTTGTGGAATCACGATGTAACTGTTCCTGACCTTCTTCAGATCGCTGGACTACGACATCAGATGGAGTCTCTGAAGCATTGTGCATTGAATGAGGTTATTCCCTCCTGCATCCATCTGATTAAGTTGACCATCATGTCCAATTTAGTTGCAGGAAATCATTAGTACACACAACAGGAAGGAAGTCTTAGTGAGTCGAAATATCATACTTTACTTCGCTGGCTGAATTTTTAGATGAAAATGCACGTGCAAACAGAAATCGAAGTACAGAGGCGAATGGTTCAAACTGAGGTCACAGTTCCTTCTCCTCCGGAGTGTGTGTTTCTTATTCTCATTTCAGGCCCTGAAGCATATTGTAACAATGCAAACGGAATTCGGAGTCCTGGCCAAGGAGGTGAGTCCCATGATATAATTAACCAGAACGATCTTCTTACCATGGGCAAGCTCGAAGCTTGTCATCAACTGCCACTTGTGGCGGTGATAGAAAGACTTCAATCCCAGGTCAGTGTTCGTTTGTCTCCAAATGATGTGCAACTGAATGGTACTGGTGATAGATTTTGGAGCTTTCCTTGGCTCTGCGACAGGCAGATTTGATACAGGGTCGCCATAAGGTCAGCTCCTTCGTTTGACATCGATTCGTCGCCCGACTTCTCATCCATGCACACAGTTGCCCCTTGTCGAAACCAGAGCTATGCAAACGGAACCTTTGCCGAAATCAGACAAGAGCGTCCAGCTTCATTGCACGCGCACTGGTCAAACTCAAACGGAGTCCTTGCCGAGATCAGACAAGAGTGTCCAGCTTCATTGCACGTGCACTGGTCAAACTCAAGCGGAGTCTCCACCAACACCAACACAGATGGAAACGCAGACAGAGATCCTCTCGCCCTCGGTGGCTCCGATGACTCCCACTCGCCTGGTGTCTATTTCTGCCTCAACCACTCCGATGACTCCCACTCGCGGGCCCGGGGTGTCTACCTTGACCTCGACCCCCCCTCCTCCATTCACTTTCAGGATGACCGACTCTCCAGGCCGTGCTGTAACGCATGCTGGACAATGGAGTTCCACCACTCGCAGGACGTCTATCGACTCTGCTGTGCAAACCTTTGAAGCGCGTATCAGGAAGCGGGAACGTTCTGCCTCATATAGCCCCCTGTAAGGGCAACCTCAAGATGGCCGCACAGTGCAGGCCTAGCAGAGGGAGAATCCAAAGAGATGAATAAGTCTAACTACAATACATGAGAGAGCTGCTCACCTAGCAGAGGGAGAATCCAAAGAGAACAGGATAGGGATTCTCCATGCTAGGAAGCGAAGTATATACTGTAGTAGCGTGGGAGGAATGAAGGATAACTGTACAGTACACCAGCCACAAGTCCAAACGAATATCACAAGGTACGAGGGGGCATGTGATAATGAAGTGGGAGGGGAATGTACAGGAGTCGTGCCAGCGACCTGGAGAAGTAAGAGCAAAGAGTAATGAAGTGGGGAAAGAGGATAGGGGTAGCCCGGACGAGCCCCAAAGTGTATATACTAGTCCGAGCAAGTCCGAAGCGAGTCCGAAGTGCGGGAAGACTCCGGAGTCGCTGGACGTGACTTGGATGCAAAAGGAGTGGACGGAAAGGAAGTGGAAAGGAAAGGGGACGAAAGGGAATGAAGGGGATGTAGGTAAGAGTCTGTGGGATGAAGGAAAGGAGAAAGGAACAAGGAGGAAGGGAGAGGGACAGGGGAATAGGAGAAAATAGGAGTGTCCCCTTACACCCCCGAGATAATACCCATGGCAAAAAACGGAAGGCCTTTGAGGGCGATGTTGCTGACGACTCTTCTGAAAGTAACCAGGAAAAAACACCAGTTGTGACATCGGCAAATGTGCAGAGACTTAGTGTGAAACAAATTAGCCAATTGCTGGCTACTCTCAAAAAAGTGGGTGTAAAGTTTCCCAATACAAAGTCACCCAAAATAGAGACCCGTCGCAAGTGGTTGTTCAACGCTCTCGCTGGGCCAATACCAAAAGCTGTTTTTGAAGCTCTTATTGAACCCACAATGAACATGATTTAGAAGCACGCTATGTTACATTTCTATTCTGTAATTGATCTTTCGTCCACTCTTTCTTTAGACAAAAGAAAACAAGCTGATATGGCTAGTATGTTTACTGCTTTTTTGAATGGATCTATATCAGGTGGTGGGCCACACGAGGGAAGACAACCGCCCTTCCTCTTTGACCGAGGTTGCTTGTGACGATGTTTGTGATGGGGGACTGCTTCGTGGAAGGGGGCTGTCAATGGGGCTTGGGTAATATACAAGAGGATTGCCACTAACGATATCATCATCGTCGAAAAGTGGGCCCTCATCCTCTTCTTCGTCTTCAGCCTGACTCTCCGATTCATCAGTTTGTTCTGTGTCTTCAGCTTGACTCTCCGATTCAGTATGCTCTTCTGGCAACTCAGATCCACTAGTTTCCCCATCATTGTCACTGAGAATGACTACATCCCACCATATCGTACAGTCAGCCATTGTGGAACTCCAATCGAGGACTGCGACTTACGTAGTGGTAGCGCCTCACATCTTTCTGGCAGTGAAACTGGCAAATATTTCATGATGCAATGTAAGGGGGATCGGATGGAAGCCGAGAAGCATTTATGTGATTCTGCTTTATGGTGTTGACAGCAGAACTCCCAGAAGGCATCTTGGGCCTCTGCCATGGTAGGATACAGCTGGCATCTTCGAAGTCATGTCAATGATAAGGTCGCTGAAAGTCGGTGAGTAATGGCTATGGCATGGGAGGGCATTGATGTACATTTCTGTAGAAGGGTAAATGTTGGCGATGTTCGCCCAAGACACAAGATAGAAAGGGGGCTTGAGATCCTCAACGTTGTGGATATGCTTCTCACATCCGATGATTACGTGGCAATGTTTGTGGGGTGTAAGGGCAAGGGGTGCGGCAGGGGGCTCCGGGATTTGCAAAGGAAGAGCAGTTGATCTCATATTCAAGTCGTGATTGTTGAGGTTGAAATGTTGGTACTGTTAGTAGTGGTTTGACGTCTTTAACTTGATCTTCGTAAGGACATCCCTGTCTATGGTTCATACATGTAGGCCGGACTTACAAACTTGGAATGATCGAGCTGTACAACTCCAAGTTGGAGCAATGATGCGTAAGTTCAAGCTCAAGATTCGTTCGACGAGCAGTAAAGGAGGTAGGCTCTAATCTCGGGGTAGTAGGCACGGCCGGGATTCCGAGTTCGTGAGACCGTACCAGCTTCTTGTTGGTCCAATACGGCAGTTGCAGAGTTCAGTGTATGGGATAGGATAGCTATATCGATATGGTCTGAGTTCAAGAGTTCCCATGAGCTGTGACAAGTTGAGAGGAACATTTGTGCCGTGTACTAGGGGCCCTAAGGGGCTTCCCCTGAGTCTTACTACCACCATGTCTTTTGTTGATGACATTTTAATTGGTATGTTTGCACATTTTAAAGATTGATCCTATTGATATAGTCACACACCTGAACATGGTAGGGTCCAAGTTCAGCCCATGTTGTTGTTTATAACTTTACACACTGGATTATTCCAGAGGGCCAAAAGACACTGGAGGTGCATTTATCCAGGCTCAAAAACGCGTGACCGTGAGAATTACACAAAAAAGCAGACTGAAATATGCACAACCGACTAGCATGGCCTTTTGGTCTATTCTTGCCTTTTTCATACCTTACTTCTTATCCTTTTACATTTCTTTGCATTTTTCCACATACATTGCCTCTTTACCTGCATTAATCCTGACTCTCACACATCTCGGATCAAATGTATGCCCATATCTGTCTGTTTTCTGTCACACATGGTCACAATATCAAAGCAACTTCTCGATTGTCTACGTCGACTAGCACCCATCCCACAGTCACAATTTTCACTTGTTAGTCCTCAGTGCACTCACGTTTATACCGTCCCACGGTTACAAAGGTGTTGCGAGTTGGGTATGTAGATGAACGGCACTAGATGAATGGCACTATGTTTTGGAGCGGTCCAGTACGTGTCACATTGGTTAAGTAGTCTAAGTTCAGAAATAAGTGAAGTTACCGAGAACCATCTAGTCTGCTTGCCCCTATGTTTACTTTATTTTAAACACAAGTCCTTTAAGTCATAGTAGTCGCAGTTCAGTGTTGTTGGTATCTCATGTCACTCTGAGTTTGTGTGTTACAGGAAAATGTATTTTGGCAGGCAAACACGGTACAGAGTAACGTCTAGGATTGGTGGTATGACAGGGTACACTACAGTACTGTTCACGGAATGATCGCTGCAGTGCCACTGTTGATGGCGTTGATAATGCGGTGCTGTCCGTTCACAACAGAGGGGACAGTGCGGAAGATTGCGCCTGACACACCGGTGACAAGGGGAGAGGTAGCCTCCCTAATACGTGCTTAGTATCAGAACAGATCGAACAAGGATCTCTGACATACCAGCCAGCAAAAACGCCAACAGCGTGACCACGAACGATTGCGTAGTACGGCCCATCCTCATCCGCATCGGGGAGATGGTAGTCGTAGCCCACAGGTACAACCCATGGAGCCGTGCTACCAGGAGGAGGGCCGTCTTCGGTGGGGGCAGCAACGGGAGCTTGCGCAGGGGCAGCAGCAAGGGCAGCAACGGGGGCTTGCATGGCAGCAGTGACGGGGGCTTGCGTGGCAGCAGTGACGGGAGCAACACTGGACACAGAGGACACAGCACCACCGCCGTCACCATCAGCTGCAGATAAAGCGACAAAATCGTCGTCAGCGCTGGTAGATCCAGCAGAGACCCTGTTGGAGGCCTCATTGAAAACGTCCGCGAATCCTTGGATGTCCGCAGCGGAAATGTTCATGAACGCCATCATGGTGAGCAGAGCTAATGAAAGAGGCAATCAGGACGGGTCCATGTATTGTTGAAAAGTGTACTCACCGTCAACAGTGGGTACGTTGGAAGTGTGTGCCATGGGGGGCAAAATCCGAAGAGGAGAGAAAGAATGGGGGGCTTCACTAGCGCAGACAGCCATATATACAACATCCCCGGAAAAACGCGAGAGGTGTCTTGGGAAATATCTGAGTTAATCCAGACATGGAAAAAGCTAATGTACAAAGTACAAAAACGCTGTACGTCTTGGCTAGCGGGAGAAGAAAGCATGTACATGCACCTTTGCCATAAGTGAAAGCACAACCCCCAGGGTTACTGCCCCACCCCCCTCAACGCTTGAGCCTGTACGCTAAGCTCTCAGTAGCTCCCGTCACTCGGTTTTCATTATCAACCACATCCTCATATGGACAATCCAGCAGACGGACCAGGTTCTGTTCCTCAAGTCAAGGAACTGGAAGGGTGCGCAGAGGTGGGTCCCACGTCGATGCGAGAAGAACCAGCAAAAGTGCCAGAAGTGTCAGCAAACGCGCCAGAGGTGTCGACGAACGCGCCTGAGAAGTCGATGAATGTGCCAGAAGACTCAGCGACAACGTTGAAGGATTTAGACAAACGGTGAGTGACCATCTGTAACTCGTTTGGCTAAGTGTGACTAATGAAGTCCAGATTCGGCCATGGATGGGCAAAAGGCACCCGGCTCATATTCCTTCAAAGCCACCTCGAACGGTACAAGACAGCCTGCAATGAAAGTCGGTCAAAAGGACACGATGTTATGGACTCCATCCACAACGCATACTTCAAACAATTCGACTGGCGACAACCCGTCACCGAGGAGCCAGAGGAAGGAGCTCCCCCCCCAAACCCTCTCGAGCCACTTTCTCCAGAAGAGCGCAAACTCAAGGGTGCGGTGGTCGATCGTTTGAAGCAAGTATGTGCTCTTTATGACATTTATCCTTGTACACCTAAAATATCTCCAGTCCATTGCGAGCTGGTTAAACTATCGCACCAACCGTGTCAATACTGGCTTATCCCACCTCACCAACAAGTCTACGAACGACCCCTTCGCCATACTCCTCAGCAAGCTTTCGGGCGTTGGTTTGAAACCTCCAAAACGACGAGCTGCTTGGGAACATTATGCCAAAGAAGCTTCGGACGAACTCAAGGCAAACTTCAAGCAAGAATTTCAGCAGAGCGGGAAGCCAGGTACCCAGCACGCCAATGCTCGAAACAAGTTCATGCATGATTCGTTCGACGCCCTTGAACCTGACCAAAAAGAGCGCTGGGCGGCAGATGCCAAAGAGTGGCACCGAGTTCAAGTTCAAGCTACCAATGCCTGCGACTCGCTGATCCGCAACATGACTCCAAGCCAGCGGCAGGAGTAAGTCTTGGCTTTACCCTCAACTTAGTTCACTTACCTAATACCTATTCCAGCTGCCTGAACCGTCTTGGAGACCTCTTCTACCCAATCATAGACGGTGTCAATGAACTCCTTGACATGCATGTCTCGGTGTTAGTCAGGGGTCCTGAGCCAGCCAAGGGAGGGCGGCTCAATGTAATCAGGTATGATCTCTTTCCGCGCCATTGGCACTCACTCACAATCGTTTACAGCCTCCATTCTGGCGTCAACCTGGATGCCGTTCCGCAGAATTGGGGTGACGCGGACAAAGAGAAGTATAAATTAGTAACGAGGTCGTTTCAAGAGTATCTCGCTACTTCATACAGTAGGCTTTTTCTATTCGGTCAAGCTTAACCTTACATGCTTATACTTTCCCTCAGCGCGTGAGCAGCAGCTGAAGGCTGCTATGCCCAACACAGCCCCGGCCCCTGGAGCTTCGCCATTTGTCACTGATGACGCTAATGATGACGACGACGACGATGACGACGACGAATCCAGCAAACACACACAGCGAAAGGACAGCAGAGCTGTAAAGGACCATGCTCGACCTCCCTCAAAAGTGTACAAGACCCCAAAAGAAGCACAAAGTTAAACCGACGTCGAAACGAGGCCGGCGTTCGAACAAGAAAGTTGACACAGAAACCGAGGCTACCTCGGCCACTGAAACCGAAAGCAGCAGTGACAAAGAGCCGCCACCCACGAAAAGGAAAGCACATACCAGTAACAAACGGAAGAAGCATCACCATGACACCTCAGACGACTCAGACTCGGAAAGTGAATCTGACTCCCCTTCGCCCAAACGTCGCCGACCATCGAAGCTTGCCTCAATTCGAGACCGTTCAATCAAAGACCGTGGTAAACAGAAATGATGTCGGCACTCTCCTTCTCCCCCCCATCGACGCTCTTTCCCTCGCACCTCTTACCACTCCAAGCCTAAGCCACGGTCCCATCCCAAGGAGTCTCGCCGAGAGGAATCTGATTTGGACAGTCCAGCTCCCACCGCAGGGACCTATCGTGTAGGCCCCCCAAAAAAAGGTAAATTGACTCTTCATAATACCAGCTAGTGTCTGACCCATACACCCTAGCCAAAGCGAGCATGAAGCCTGCTTCCAAGAACAAAAAAGTTGCCGTACCTAGTAGTAAAGGTCGTAAAGGTATGTTAAATTACATCCAACATTACGCGTGCTAATACGGCAGTAGCTTCGGCCCAAGAGATGATTCCGACTGTTCCAAATACGCCGTCTTCTACCCGATCTGGCACGCCCCTCCCCGGTACCTCATTCTCGCCCGCTCAATCCCAGGCGCTGTTGGATGAGGTTACCACTCGTCTATCTGCAGAGCCACCATCAGTGAAGAGGCCCGTGGACGATTCTTGGCCACTCTGGTTCAAAAACCAGTATAAAGTCTTGTACAAAGTCAAGAGCATGCCAGACGTGTGGTTTGTACTCCTCGCCAAGTTCGACCTGTTCGAAGAGATGACTGCCTACAACAATACTGGAAACGGATTGGCAACACTCAATCGCCCGGAGGAAATCAGTTGGTGGATTCGTGCTGGCCGGAAAGCGAACCCTACCCTTTCGGATGTGGACAAATTTGGCGACAATTGGTGGCGTTGGTGGATTTCCTTGCAGCCAGAGTGGCGAGGAGTGGCATCTGAGGAGTCAGCATTAGAACGCCGCCATCGCCAGGCAGACAAAGCCGTATCGTGTGCTGCTGCAGCTTGGGAGGAGCTTGATAAACCTGGACGCAATGGCTTCCTCAGCCCCATCGCCGCCTTATTTTGGTGGGCCTCTGCCAGGATTGACTCCCTGAAGAAGCCAGTGGTGACGGAAGAGAGCAGCGAGGACCAGGCGCTGGAGTCAGAGCTGACGGAAGAGCATGAGAACCTCCCCGAGTGTGAGGATTGGACACTAGAGTTTGAGGACGGCCATGATTGGCTTATGGCTGTGGCGGACATGACCTGGGTTATGGACTGTATGATGATCAGTCACAAAGCCACCATGTAGTCGCTCACGATCCTTCGTATTTTCTTGCTCCCTCGCTACATAAACCAATGTCTGTCGTGTACATTATCAATCAGACACATTTCTTGCTCTGCGTAACCTATATCTTTGAGTCGTCCCAGTGCCCAAATGAGAACTTGTCACATGTCAGATAAGACACTCAATGTTCGAGGCAGATGTGATTATAACAAACGGCCATCCCTACTGATGTGGACAAGAAGAAGATGCCTACGCTACTTGCAATGGACTACAGCCTCTTGTGTGCTCAGATGGGTAATCAGATGAGTTCAATTGCTCATCTGAGTAAAAGTCGTATGAAAACAGTAGGTTGCTTAATTATGACTTTACCGCCCTAACCGCCTTACGCCTTTTGACGTTTGAACCGCCCCCTTCTCTTCCCTTGCTGTTCACTCTTGACCAAATACACCAAGGGGCCATATGGGGCGTCCACGACTGTACCATACACCTGACGAGAAAGCCAAAGCAAGGAAGTTGAAGGACGAGCGGTATTATGAGAAGTAAGTCGCTGAGTTTGGTCTTTGTGCCGTGCCCAGTTGATCTGCATCATTAGACACCGTGAAACCATATTGCTACGCAGTCGTAAGAAGTACTCGAAGGACAGGAACTTAGCACACTCGCAGTCCCAATCCCACAAGCGTAAGAGAAAGAACGTGTGGTACGTCCTTGTTCAATTGCTTTCATTCAGCCGCCTTAATTACCTTTCCTAACTTCAGCACGCCCCATAAAACACCATCTCCTAGCCAGGACATACTCGATCAGCCTGAGCTCATGGACAAATCACTCTCAGACCTGACAGCTCAACTGTCGTTCTATTCTTCGGTATGCGATGAGAGCATTCGGGTCGAGTCACTCCAGCCAATTGAAGACAAACTATCACTAATTGAAGACATATTCCAACCTTCGCATGAGTTGATGGCGACCTTACTTCAAGTTGATGGCATAGGGAGCAGATGGAAGCACGCTGAAGCAATACACCAGCGATTCCAGGATGTCATTTGTCGCCTAGATGATATACTTTGCTATGGTATGGAGGGAATACAAGTACTATCATCAATGTATAGTTCGGGTCAATTGCTGTATCAGTTGTAATGGTAGTTCGTAACATTTAATTCCATATTGTTCATTGCCTCTATGTAGCTTACCATGTGTACACTCACTTCTCCTCGCTGTTCAAGCTTTCAAGTCCTTGCCGTAAGCATCATTATCTAATAATTATTATTCAGTTCTACATTATGCTCAGCAGCCTGCCCTTATAAACGGTCTCCAGAGTCGTTAACCGGGCTCTATCTTTCTAACCTGCCCCGTCATTTTTCTTCCACAGCGCACAAAGGTTAGTTCGCGCCGCGTCTCCATGTTGCCACTCCACTCACTTTAAGCTAATACATAGCTCTAAATGCCCCCCATTAAACGTGAGGAGATGAATATTCGACCGTTGACGCGGGCGGAAACGAGGTTTCTCCGTGAATGGGCGCCAGAGTATCGCATTGCAAAGGGCGAAGGGAGCACTCAAACTGAGGTGTTCCTCGATCGCTTCTGGCTCATGTGGTTCGATAGATTTCCCCTCGAGTTCCCTGAGGCGCTTGAGGACCCCGACTTGACAGAATGGAGGAGGGGCAAGCGAAAAGAGGTATGTAGATTGGTCAGAATTCGAGGCCAAGGGGCTTACAAGTGTATTACTGGACAGAGGGTGCTGGAGACATTATACTGGTTGAATTTGACCGTGAAGCGAACATAGCTAGCTTGACGGCCGCAGTGTAAAGCATGCATACTTGGACTAATTTGCAAACATAGCTTGTAGTTTCTTGGACAGCTGTAAGGCGTGAGACATCAGTGGGAGAAACACAGCGGGAGGGATGTGCCATACACCACGCAACGGGGGGGGGAGCACTCCACCCTTGTCAAGTCCCTCAGTATCTGTATCAATGGGGAAGCGGAGACGCGTCCATAACGCCATTGACGACGACGACACTTTCTGCATCGATGAGCAGCACTCACGCCAGTTGAAAGTTGGTGCAAGTCGACGGTACTTCATTTGCACGCCAAGATCCCCGAAAAAGAAAACAGTGGTTCCTGCACTAGTACCACTGGAGCCACAAAGTACGAGCTGGACACCGAACGAGGATGTAGAGGCCTGGGATGCGGACGCAATTGAGGAGCTCATGAACGACGCCATAGACCCGGCGTTGGTAAAGAAACGATCGAACACGTCGGTATGGCACCTATAATCACATATTTCAGCCTGTGGCTAACTAAATATTTACAGGATGACCCTTTACGGGAATGGATTCCTTATCGCGAGGAATTCGTCTGGGAGTCCATTCGTGCCGAGGCGCAGTCCGAGGCAGCACGCGCAGGAGAATGTGCTACATGCCGAGACAAGCTTGAAAATGAGCAAGCTATGGAGCATGCAACAACACCGCCACGAGAGATGGGGGATCCACTGTACCGCTGCCTGGAATGCTTTGGGTTCCACAATGAGTGCCTGGACTGTTGCATGGAACGGCACAAAAACCTACTGTTACATTGGATTGAGGTCAGTCTCCATGTACTCTAACCACTTGACTCGTCTGACCTCTAGGTAGGTGTGGGAGGATGGTTGCTTCAAGAGAACGACACTACAGAAGATGGGCCTACGGATTCAGCTGGGGCATGAATCGGCGGCATGTACAAACCCAGCAGCAGGGCCCAAATCGTTCACTATCCTCCACATCAACGGCGTTCACTTGGTGAATATCGACTATTGTGATTGCGAGAGACGAGTGCCACGGAGGATTCAGCTTCTGCGCGTGGGATTGTATCCAGCCACTGTGCAATATCCTGCAACATGTGCGACACTTGGTGTTTTGAAGCACTTCCATGGCTTGTCATTATGCAGCAAGGTTTCAGCGTATGAGTATTATCTGAATCTCGAAAGACTTACCGATAGTTCGCGAGTAGAGATCCCCAAGGTATTTACATCCTAGTTTGCACCTGCTGGTTTCTGTCTGACTTCCGATTAGACACGATACAAGGCTTTCTTGCGAATGGTTCGACAGTATCGGCACGAGCGACTAATGAAACGAGCTGGGAGAGGCAACATTGAGAATGGGATTGCGACCACCTCTCCAGGCGACCTCGCACTTATCTGTGCCGCTTGCCCACAACCGGGCATTAATCTTCCTGAAGAATGGGAACGGGTACCACCAGCGCTAAGGTTCGTCATCGTCATTCCAAACTTGACTCGTAGTTATTGACTGTGGGAAAAGATTTCTTTATACACTCTTTGTCTCCGTAGACGCCAACTTCAGACTCAAAAACTGCCTACGTTCCAATGAGCTCGTCGATGCCGGCCTGCACACTGGTCTTGCGTATTTCGTACCTCAAGTATCTTACAAGGAACATGTCATGAACCACGTCTCGCAAGCTGATGTATGTATCCGTTTCTGTTCACTGCACGAGTTTGACTCATGTCCATGCAGATCAGTAGCTGTAGCGGATTTGCTGCCCTCTCTCGTGCCGACTCTAAATCATCAACTGGCCTGCGTTACACTGGTGTAGGCATGTACATATGTGCTCGACATGAACTGATCAGACCTCTTGGTGTGGGTGACTTACAAAAGGGTGAACGGTGAGTACTAACGGTTAATTTACGGAAGCTTGAACTTGACATCTGGCGTAGCTATTGCAACATGGACTACATTGTCCTATCGGCGGTGGCTGGCCTCGCTCTGAGAATGCTCATGATTATTTACGACATCGCTTGTCAATGGAGAGTCAATTTCTCCAAGCATATGCAAGAACTTCCTTCACACCTCCATATCTCCGACAACGTCTTGGTCGACTTCTGCATACCAAAATGCCACCTTCACGCCCACCAGTCCATGTGTCAAACCCCTCACTCACTCAACCTCAAACCTGGTGTTGGACGAACCGATGGAGAAGGCATCGAGCGTGATTGGTCCCTGATCAATCCTGCAGCCAATAGCACGAAAGAAATGGGTGCCGGAAGTCGACACGACACCCTCGACGACATCTTCGGGTATCATAACTGGCTCAAAACCACCGGGCTTGGACTCTCCCTACGCCGAAAGTACAGACTCGCTGTCGTGGAATCCAAACGACACCAGGGCTTCCTGGACGAACTAACAGCGTCAATCGACGTACCCAGGCTGGTGGAGACTTGGACGACAGCTGTTACAGACTGGGAGAATGACAAGACCAAGCCGAACCCCTACATTGTAAGGGCAACCTCAAGATGGCCGCACAGCGCAGGCCTAGCAGAGGGAGAATCCAAAGAGAATGAATAAGACTAACTACAATACATGAGAGAGCTGCTCACCTAGCAGAGGGAGAATCCAAAGAGAACAGGATAGGGATTCTCCATGCTAGGAAGCGAAGTATATACTGTAGTAGCGTGGGAGGAATGAAGGATAACTGTACAGTACACCAGCCACAAGTCCGAACGAATATCACAAGGTACGAGGGGGCATGTGATAATGGAGTGGAAGGGGAATGTACAGGAGTCGTGCCAGTGACCTGGGGAAGTAAGAGCAAAGAGTAATGAAGTGGGGAAAGAGGATAGGGGTAGCCCGGACGAGCCCCAAAGTGTATATACGAGTCCGAGCGAGTCCGAAGCGAGTCCGAAGTGCGGGAAGGCTCCGGAGTCACCGGACGTGACTCGGATGCAAAGGAGTGGACGGAAAGGAGGTGGAAAGGAAAGGGGACGAAAGGGAATGAAGGGGATGTAGGTAAGAGTCCGTGGGATGAAGGAAAGGAGAAAGGAACGAGGAGGAAGGGAGAGGGACAGGGGAATAGGAGAAAATAGGAGTGTCCCCTTACATACATAAGTGTCTCATCTTGTAAGTTACTGTTACTTTGTCTGCTTTGTTGTCTGCTGATAGACCACAAGATGAGATGGAGAAAGACGTGAAGCTCCAGCTAATAGAAATGGAGAATGAAGCCGCCGCCTCCGGCTCAACAGTTTTGCATGCGAAGAGTGCGACCACATTTTTGTCAATGGGTCTTACCCTTGAAGAGACACAGTAAGTGATACTGTGAGAGATTGTGTACTTGACGCTGATTACAAGCTTCAGGCATCGCTTAAAGGCGCAGGCATCGGAAAGGGACTTAACTAGCACCCAAGCTGCAAAGGTTGAGGAGGCTCGCCTGGCGTTTCACCGTCAACTGAAACAGTTTCGGGCTCTACAAGCAGTATACATGCCGCTTGCACTTGCTCTGGTCGACATCCAAGTGGACGAAAGACCTGAAGACTTTGACCTCTATTTCCCATCATCGCTTGATGCGGAGAAGCGTAATCGAACGTGCGCTCGAGGACTAGCAACTAAGGAAGACAAACTACGTGAAGCCCAGTGCCGCGATTCTTTAGATCGGATACGGCTACTGCAACGAGCAAAGCGACATGTTGTCATCTACAAGAAGAAGAGCCAGCCAGGCCAGCGCACCGGAACTCGGGCTCGCTCAGAGTTTGACCGATTGGATGTCAAGATTGCGCAAGCTACGGCAAAATATCGACTGGCTCGACAGGCCCTCCTCAACCTTCGTGGGGAGGGAATATGGATGAACGAACTTAGGGAACTTCGCGACCAAGACATACGCCCACCGCCCGCATTTGATATTGATGCCAACACAACGGCTAGAAACATGAAGGAAGCAGCAACGAGGCTCGGCGAGGGACATCAGGAAGTGCCATGGATCTGGAGATCTGCGGGTGTCATGGGTGATGGAGACGACACCGAACTGAATGAAGGTGAGCCAAGGAGGCAAGCCCCAGTGTTCTCATTGATTTACACTAGAATTCAGGTCTGTGGATTGAGTGGGCAAAAAGCCGAGCGCGCGCGCTACGATGGTCGGAAGAAGTACGGCTATGCAAGGAGGAAATGTGCCGTGTACGTGAAACGTTGAAGTTCAAGGCCCAGCAATGGTCAACCCGTGACAAAGCATGGACCGCAATCGAGGAAAAAGGAGACGACTCACTCATCCAGGGAATCTTGGCGTTTGCTCGTACCCAAACCAACGTTTACGAGGGTCTACTGGATCATTTTACAATGCTATGGAACGAGGCACCCAAGAAAAGGCATTCTGCAGCAATAGCGGAGGACGAGGGCATCAAGGGTGGCGAGGACAGGGGGAGTGAATTTCCAAGGACAGACACCCCAACCGACACCCCAACCGACACCCCAACTGAACACCCCAACCGACCAGCATGAAGAACCCCGCGCAAGGACATGTCTCAAGGGAAGGAACCAGTTGCAGGGGAACACTTTTTCTTTTGTTTTGCGCACTTGTTTTGCATGCTTGCTTTGTGCGCTTTCTTTAACCTTTTTTTGATCGCGTGCTTTCTTTTATTCTTTTATTAGCAATCAATGTCCACATATGGGGTGCTGGAAAATATATTGTGAGTATATATGTATTGATCTAATATGGATGAGGTGAATATAATATAGTATCTGGAAATGTCCGGGCAGCTTTGCTGCTGAAACTGTGCAAAAGTGCTGCCAATTAGGCAACAATTCTCCAGAATCTGGGTAAATGCAGAGGGCCTGGATTAATGCAGTGATTTGACCGTTGTAAAATGTGCCTCAGGTGTCTTTGGCTAGACTGGAATAATCCAGTCTATAGGGTATATTACAACAACAAGTTGTGCCAAGTTTCAAGCCGTTTATATCTGCTGACCCACGCATTCATTTCTTTTATCGTCTATCACTGGCACCTATGCTGGAGTACCAAAAGCGGCAGCTCACCAACATTGTAATCCCAACTGCGAAATTCGGCGAGTGCCGTGTGGCATGTTGGACATGTTGACAACACCCATCCCAGGCGGGTCAATCCAGTCTTGCCATCGAGACTCAGCGCTGTCCTTGAGCTTGAGGGGTCTCGCTATCAAGACTGAACATTGCCCTTGAGAGGACGTGTATCATGATACGTGCTGGCCTGAGGAGTCTCGATACTGAGATAAAACCAAGTCAATGCATGCTCTGCATACTTGCTACTAGATGTTTACTATGTAAGATATCTTAACGAGTGTCACTTCAGTGCGACGTACATGTGGGACGTCTATGGTGCTGCGTCTGGCGAGTTTCGCTCTTTTGGATGCGAACCAACACCTTACCCTCATGGAGTCCCCGTCAAGTACGTCGATCGTGTCACGCGGGTTGCAGACATGATTGGGATTTTGACGACACCTCGTCTGATGACTCAACTACCTATTCATGCCGACGATTTCACTCACTGCTGAATATGATAGCTAACTCTCTCGGTATCTCCAACCCTCCGAGACTGTCTTTGCCATTGTCCGTGATCACCCAACTGCTTGTCTTCGTGCACACAAAGCCAACATTTTCGCCACAGGGGCTACGTGAGATTGGGCCACACTTCTCAAAAGAGCTAGCGAGGGCGCTGACAACGAACCGGCATAGAAAGCACAAACAATAAATGGGTTTGCCTCCCCGAAGCAGCAGCAGAAGGAAATTGGGGACATGACTAGGGCCGATGCCCCGCGATCACGAACGCAAGCACCACCAAGGCTGCCAGGTCAGGTCAATGCCATCAACATCATGCAACGTCATGCGAAGGTGAAGGGATGGGAAAGGCAGGCGTGAGCCTGGAGGGGGATCAGCACCATGTGCTCACGTGATCACGAGCGAGGGATGAGCAGGACATGTTTTCAACCTGCAAACCCACACACAACGACGTTATATAGGATAGTTAGCATCGACAAATAGACGAGCACGGTGCCACCTACCTAGTGTATGCCATGTTCATGAGACGCTGGTGTCATCCATTGATGGCCACTGGGTGAACCCAAGCTCAAATTCGAACCCCAGTCTGATGAACATTTCGATTCCCTCAATCCCCCAATCCCTCCAACACTGCGCCTTGGCCATACATCCCCAAATACTACGAATACACCACAAGGCCGACAATTACCTGATTCAGGCAAGTGCGCGATACACTCACTCAGTCCCCAGCTAGACGGAAACCAGAGGTGAGCACGTAAAATCAAAATTGCGAACGAGCGCAGAAGATCGACGCGAACAGGAACCAATCAAGGCACTCTGCTGGACCAGCAGCCTGACCCGCGAACCCTCATCCTTTCGCCATCGCAATCCAAGTCGCCGCTCATGTGCATATGCATACCAGACCCCAACCCCAGTCGCCAATTCGCCGCCCAAGACAGAACGAGCGCAAAGGAACGAAGGGGACAGAATGAATGAACGAAGGTAAAAAAAAATGAATGAACGAAGGTAAAAAAAATGAAACGAAAACCCAGTAACGTGGCACATATAACACGGAAAACGAAGGTACACACGCACACTGCGTCCTTCAACTCCCGCTTCTCAACGCTCGCCGCCCAACGACTCGCAACTCGCGCGGGACGGCCTTACCTGCCCGCCCGCTTGCACATGCGTTCAGCTGGCTTAGAAGATGGAGATAGAGATGAGTAGTGGCTACGAATGAAGAAAGGAAAGCAGAGAGTGAGGGAGGGACGAACCAGGGAAGGAACAGACGGAGTCAACGCGTCAGCACGAAACGTGCACGTGCATGCAGGCACGATCCTCGAACGAAGGTCGTCACTGCGCCAACGAAATGAAGGGAGGGAGGGAGGTGGGAATAGGGACCGTGTATCTGATGGAGCGGCTGCAAGTGGGAGAAGACAGCTAGGATGGGGATGGGGAATGGGAACGGGGAACGACAAAGGGGAAGCAGCACGCACCTACGAGCATGATGGCGCCAGCGTGTTCAGACGACCGACGACCACAACAACCACAACAACCTTGGGGCGCACTGCGTAGCGCAGATCATGGAGCCAGGAAATGGCAGCCCCATCTCCACCTCACTCGAGTGCTCAACACAGTGCGAGGGTTTGGTGCATTTGTGCAGTTGTGCGCTTGTGCAGCGCGCTGGGAGGATGGGTGGGGATGGGTGGGGACGACGTCTAGACGTACGAACGAGAGTAGTGGGATGAAACGGTTAGAACAAGGAGGGAGTGGAGTGGAGAGGGGGAGAGAGGGGGAAGATGGGAAAAAGGTGACTCACAAGCTGGAAGAGGGCACGACAGCGAGGGCGATAGCGAGAACGAAAGCAGGAAGAGGGACTACGAGCTGAGGAAGAGGTTAGTGAGGTGTTGATAACGAGATGAAGAGACGAAGAAGGGGAGGGGAATGAGAGAGGACGGGAAGAAATGAAACGAGACGAAACGAAATGGCAAGAGAAGGAACGGGGTGAAAGGATGAGAGGGAAGACGCTCTGTCGCCGTGAACGCAAATGCGAACGAGCGGCGTCTTAGAGTCACGAAGGGAAGAAAGTAATAGAAGAGGCAATATTAATGCGTGTAGGGCGCCGTAACTTGTTCCATCAACGGCGGCGCTTGAGTACAATGTGTGAGCAGACTGTTCCATGCGTTACTCAGCCTCTCACTGCCAGGATCAATCAATGGTAAGCAATCATGATGCGCTCCCCCAGCTCCAGCTGACCTCATTCTTCTGAGTTTAGATTCCCTACATAAATCAAACATGCGAGCCTGGTACTCACCCGATGTTCCACTTCATATCACTTGGCTGGCCTTCGTAAAGGCCCTAGTGCGCAACTTCAACTTACTACGCACTATGGACAACATTGTCGTCATGTAAGTCTCAATGTTTTACTTGCAATTGATATAAGCGCGGATATCAATTTCTATGTACATAGCAACGCTTCAAGGACACCTCCTGGAATACTATCAGCATCAATCCACATATTTCGCGGCGAAGATGGCGGCGATTGGGTCTTGACCATCACGGTCGACAACAACAACAACAATTTGGTGTCTCAACGAGGGTTTGGGCACCAGGTAGTGCCGTTTAATGTGGTGACTTACGCAGAGATTGAGCCTTTTGATGTACTCATTGCGTATGTCATTTGTCTGTTCTTCTTGTAGTACTTTGGAGCACATTCATAGTACACCCTTGAATCCATTGCACACGGAATCTCTCGTCAGTTCATTACGCATGAGGACTCACATATATATCATGAGTACTAATGTAATTTGAACTGGTTCACTCCTGGTCCGTACAATATTTTCATCATATATCCTATGTACAATAATCTAAATACTGTACAATGTATTTCTAACATATCACTGCCGATGATAATTAGATTACCATCTTGACCAATATGCTGGAGATATGCGTGCTTATATCCTGAATACGTGTCATCAGGGATATGGTGACTATATCGGAAATGATATTCAGAATATCATCAGTGTATTGCTGACAGATAGGGGCCTGATGATATTCTGAATATTATCTGCGGCGATATTTAGAATATCATCCTCAATATCATCAGCATATTTCTGTAGGTAAAAGGCTGACATTAATTCTATTTACTCTTCTATAATGACAGTACTGATATTTGAGAAATATTCTCAATAATTCTTGGAATGATATGATGATTAATATGTTGAACAATAATCTAAATAAATTCACAATATCTATGGTGGGAATACACTGAAGATTGTTGTATTGATATCAAGGTATTACCCTCATATCTCGCACGATTTTATAGGCGTTTGCCCGCAGTGAGGCCAGGTGATTAGTCCTGACTCGCAGCGGTCACGTAGCCTATTGTGGTAAATAGTCACGTGTGTATGTATGTAAGCAAGGTAAGGTGCAAGTTGGCCAACACCATCACACACCCTCCATTATCGATATCTCGTCCAAAGATTATGTCGAGCGCGAAACGCAGAAGAGAGAGTAATGGGACTACAACGTCTCCTAGTCTAGCCACAGCCGAATCTCATGAGGCACCTGCAGATCACCGCGCGGTGATCCATGCCTGGCTTGAGGACAGCTGGGTCAGTCGTCTCTTCTCTGGGAACCTAGAACTTGCACTACAGAAGGGGAAGACAAGTACTGACTTTAAGAGCTTCTTGGTCGAGTCTGCATCGGAGGATGTTCGTAACATATTACTGGGCTCGGATGGGAGCCGGGTTCTGCGAAGTATTGCAGACCTGCAAGCGAGGAAGCGCCTAGATCGAACAGACCTTGTGCTGGAAATGTTCCATGACTGTAAGTGTCACTTTCTATACTTGCTGGCAACTTATGGGATGCTCGTCTTCCAGCCATAAGCAGTTTTAGAACAGAAGGGCCACATAGTCCGCAAGGGACTGACCGTGCGTAACTTTCCTCTCGGACCTTGGCCTCTCTGATCTATGATCATTAGTGGTTCGTGAGGCATTCACAGAGGCGACAGTCGCCTCTTGGGGACAGAAATACTACGGTAGTGCCTGCACTGCGCTGTGGAAGTATATTTGCTACAACTTCCGACCCAATCCTGAGACGCCTCTTACCAATGAACTCGACAATACGCCAACGGACTCGTTCTACGCTCATTACGTGGTGCTATTCCAGTCGTCGGGTACAGGCAAGTCCAGGCTCGTCGATGAGCTTGTGAAGAAGATCTTTCTTATTCCTATCTGCCTCCGTGACGTGTCGACTGGTACGCGTCTGATCGACTTCGTTTGGGTAGTATTCTCATAGTGTGATAGGATATCCCCCGGCAGATGTCGATGTTAGAACCTACTTGACGGACAGAAACACTCGTATTGCGACGTACGCTCGATGTTGGGCATTCATGCAAGCCTTGTTCCGACACACAGCCACTGTGTTGAAGCAGGACGAATTCGAGACATTGGACTATTCCGAAACAGTAGCTCTGTTCCGCGTAAAGATGACGGAGAGTATGAAAAAGGTGCACAATGTCTACCGCCAGAATTTCTTCAGGGAGATAGTCAGGAACGCCGAAATCCACCTTTCTGATATCACGTCCGAGGTGTGTTTGACTCAATCGCCGCATCAATGAGTCCTTACGACATTTTTCAGTTCGCGAAAAGGAACAAAACTAAGAGGATTGAGTCGCGGCACCTCTCTCCGCCTAAAGACCATGCAAGCGAAGGAAGTCTTGCCGCAGGGGCAGAGGATGCCCAGAACGTGGAACCCAAAGAGCAAGATGCGCAGAGTGTAGACTCAAAATTGCTACAAAGTCTGATGGAGGCGTGGAAAGAACTCGATAAGGTATTAAAGGGCAGAATAAATTCTAGCCAGGACACGAAAGCACCCCACCTTTTGATCTGTTTCGACGAAGCACATGAGCTCACCGTGGTCCATAAGGCCACAGAGATCGATCCCCATCCTTGGTCCACTTTCGCGGAGCTGCGGGCGACTCTTAGAGCTCTCATCAATTGCTCTATCTTCTCCATCTTCCTCTCCACGACCGGAAGATTTTCCCAGTTCATACCTCTGAGTCGGGACGACATGTCAGCTCGGGTTTACACCCACACGCTCAAACTGATCCCCCCCTTTTGCGACACCGGAATGGATCTTCTGGCTATCAATGAAGATAAGAAGGTGAATCTATTAGGCGGTTATAGACTCCAGGACATTGTGACAGATCAATTCATGACTTCGTTTGGCTGACCCTTGTGTGTTACTAATACCTTCTGCTCCTTTCCGGCTGTGTTAATCATTTCTAGGTTCGGACTGATGTACCGGTGAGGAGACCAGAGCGTCCGAGATGGTTTGCTTCAATTTGCTATGCAGAAGCTCACCAACCATCACGCAGGTGTACCAGTCGAGATCGACATGGAGCAAGCGACGGCGTGCCTTGGATTTCGACTTCCATTCGAGTTTCTCTCCACGATGGACATCAGCCAGGACATGGAGTTCAAACAAGTTGAAGGTCATCTTCGCATTTGCCTCAAGCCCCATTCAGAATCCGAGAGTATGGTCACTATCTCGCCGTCTGAGCCTTTCATCTCGGAGGCCGCCGCAGCTCTCCTGCGTACTACCAAGTGGAAGGGGGGGAACGAAAAAGTTGAATCAATCCAAGTGCTCAAGAACCTCATGACGGGCTTCTCCATCCATGCAGGGGATCACGGGGAGTTCGTTGCCTTATTGCTCCTCACCCTCGCCCGAGACCGGGCAGCGAATCCACGTACATTCTTATTCAGTGACTTCATGCGACACTTGCTTGCTACCCGCAAGTCACAGGGTCATTCTCTATCGACAATGACCCAAGAATTCCCCAAAGCTATGATGCATTTTAATCACTTTATCAGGCCGCACCAGCAGAAGATCATACACCGTGATATGCTACTGCTTCTCATGGCCAGGGGTGCGGGCGTCCTGTGCGCTCCGAATACGCGGAAAATCGACATTATTCTTCCGTTCTTGGTTGACGGCGATGCTATCAAGCCAACAAATGTCGGGGCTATCTTGTGCCAGGTCAAGAATGATAAATCATACACTGATACCCCCGAACCCGAACTTTTTAAAGATATGGATCCATATAAGATTGGGTTTCTTCCTGCACGGGCGCCAGCGGTTCCTCTAATCAAGGTCTTCATGGCCTTGGCGTCGGTCAAGTCTGTCGTCGACATAGTTCGCCATGAACCCACTGAGACTTACAACGCCGTGGTCTATGACATCTGGATCGCGGGTCTCTCCCCCGATGTCTATGCTCTCATCACCGAAGCAAACCAATCGATCTGGGCTGCCACGTTGGCCGCAACGCGAACTTGGGAATCCATTTATAGTGTTCCGCGACAGGCGCCCGAAATGCGTGCTGTTCGTCAAACATCCCATGCCGGCGCCGCCAACAGCATCAATCACTGGAGTTGGGCCAACATAGAGGACATTTGTGGCTGCCTTGAGATCGCGAAGGGCGCAGCTTCGGCGGGAGCGGAACGCCAGAGCAAGGGGTTGCGTGCGCCGAAGCGCACGAAGCGTTCTTAGGAGACAGAATATTTCACAGCCTTCATCACTATATTCTTGGTCGCTATCGTCTTGTACATGGCAATCAAGTCTTTTCTCGCACTACACTACTTGGGCTAAGTAAATAAAATGGATTGTAGATACAAGTTTGCACGATGTTTTCGTGCAAACCCTACAGTAATTCTGATTCTTGGAATCTCTGAAACTATCGGATAATGTCTCATATATTGGTATTCATCAGAACGCGTGATACAGGCCAGGTGGCAAGCAGCTTCGTATTGAGCTTGTACAGTCACTGCATCCGATGCAGGACGACCTTACACTTGCTCCGAACTTGGATATATCTGCGTGCCATCGGGATGATGTCGCGCTCGAAATCACGACGAATTACATTCCATGCTCCTTGGTAGATAACGAAGGGCGTTTTATGAGAAAAACGCGCGTATGAGTTGGCTTTCGCGACAATCCAAGCGGGAGCGTCAGATATTCCCTGTGGATGTTGGTGAATAAACCCGGACCTTTTTAATACGCACCAGATACAGAACTTTGCCTTGGGCGACCAGATGGTGCAGCCCGTCCATGACCTCTTCTACCGACGTCGAATAATCCCAGAAGTGAACGTACAAGATATCGATGTACGTTGTGCAGAGTTTCTTTAGACTGGCCTCTACGCAAATGTTTAAGTTCTTGACTGGGTTCCCGCCGTGATTGACTTTGATTTTGATGGTGTCATCAGAACGTTTGCATGGTGTCGAGTACTAGTTTCGGGGGGGCCAAGTAAGAAGAATGAGAATTGTGTTGAAAGATAGACCACATGTTCATGTTACCTTGGTGGCAATCACTACGTACGCCACGCGACTCGGCCCATTTACCTATGAACACTTGTCCTGGCTGGAGGAAACAACGACGCACTCCCTTAGTACATCCTGACACCGTCTATGAGCTTTAGACTGTTCTCCTTGTCCTTGGCTCCCATACCCAGCGGAGCCCATTTATCGCCAATGTTCATTCCAGCCAGTTGGAGTGGCGAGACATGCACTCCAGCGTGAGAGGAAAGCATTCGGTATCGACCAAGGCCAGACTTTGGAGGCGGGAAGGGAGCGAATACGACGTGAGACATGACCTTCGGATAGACGTGTGGAGAGGTTGAAGTAACAGCGAAATATCTTTATATTCAATACATGGTATGGACAGGAACATACATGAAGACGACTTAATTTAATGCGTCTGCAACCATCTCCAACAAGTCTCGTATCGATTTCCCAGTATTTTGAGGATCCCTCGCTATTGACTGCCGCATCGGTGAGTGAATGAGGTTCTGCCACCACACACCGCTTCCGTACTTCCTCGCGATGCTCCTGTTATCAATCGAACATTATTAGTTCCTGACTGTCGACTGAGCGATAGTGAATCTGACCTCGGTGCCGTGCATCCGTTCAAACTTCAGCCACCATACCCCATGACTCACCCCAGTCTTCGTTAATTCCAACTGACCTCCCAAACCACGTCCTCGCTTTCTCGATCTTTCGCTCCGACCAGAACAGTCTCGCAACCGTGCAAACGATGATGGGATCATCCGCACTCTTCTTCAGCGCATCAATACTCCTGCTTTTTCGCATGGGTCTAGCCTCAGACCAAATCGGCACTCCACAGCACCCCAGAGGTGGGACATTCCTGAAGCCCGCGCGCAAGCATTGCCTTGGCCTGGGCTTGGGCTTGCGTGGTAGAGCTCGTTATAGCTGCGCGTTCTTCGACATGAACAGCTTCCGCCCAAAGTTCGTCATTAGCCGGATTGACGAGACGAGCTTTTTCCAACAAGCAACGAGCCTTGATACTCTTCCCATCCTTCTCTTCCAGACGACTAGCGAGGATCCATAGTGGGATAACCTTAGGGCAAACTTTAAGACCGGCAGCATACGATGCTCTGGCTTGGGGGATGTTACCGCAGGACTTGTGGATTTGCCCTTGAATCATGTAAAATTTGGCAAACTTCGGGAACTTTGCGAGAGGGGTCTTAAGAGTCTCAAGGGCGAGATCTAGCTGCCCTTGTTGCCGTTCGAATGCGGCGGACTTCATCCAGATCTGTGGGATGGAAGACAGTCAGAAGGGACACCGTTGACGAAAAGCACTCACGCGCTCGGTGTCCGCCACACTCCTGGCTCTGGTCAAGAGCTCCCGTGCTGCGCCAGGTTCACTATTCTCTGCTTCTAGCTTAACAGCAGCAAGCCAAATTTGTTCGCTTTCTGGATTGGCGCCGAACGCTCTGGCTAGCACTTCACGGGCCGCATTGATGTCGTTGGACAGCCATTTCTCCTTCGCCGCCACCAGCCATAGGACTTCAACGTGTGGGCAATGATGAACAGCGCGTTCCAAAATCGTTTCAAGTGACTCTCTGAGTAGATTCTTGAGTTGATCATTCCGCGGTCCGCAAAAATCGAAACACATACCTGGTTCCGTGAGCCTTCTCAAGTTCTGCAGCGCGCAACCAGGGTAACACCTCAGCGCATACGCGATGACGGCTCTCGCAGTGCCCATCTTTCCACGACTCTCAACAGCTTCAGCATCGCCCAGCCAAACATCCAACTTGTCTTCTTCGCCCATTGTGTTTCTATCGCCCTCCGAGTCTTCGAGACCCATGCCAATACACGCCTTGACAATCACCTCACACGCCCTGCGCGACCCGCCGCTTTCGCATTTCTCTGCCTCCTTTAGCCATTGCTCCCTCGTCAACAACACTTGGTGCCTCCGAAGACCGCGGACACCTGCTTCGATGGTTTTGTCGACCGTCTCCAGTTCCTTGGCGCACTGCTCGGGGGACTTGCTCGAGAAAGCGCGCGGCGGCTATCCAGATTTCATGACTGGTAGGGATGCTCTTACTAGCTCTGTTGAGGACGGCCTTCGCCTTCTCGGGTGTTTCCAATCGCGCGAGAGCGAGCCAGAGGTCGACGGAGACAGGGATTACCTTGACAGTGTGGGACAGGAGGATGCGCGTATCAACAACAGACGTTTCCAAATTCACGGTTTGCTTCCACAGAAGAACTGCGTTTGGTATGTGTTCGAGGGCTATGGGAGTGAATGAGTGATACTATGAGATGATAGTTATGTGAAGCGCGTCACCTTTTCGTACTACTCGCTTTTTGGACTGAGCGTCACTCTCCAAGTCGGCGGCGGCTAGTCATATTTTGACGCTTTGACTGACGTGTTGAACCGCGTTTGCGAGGACTACCTTAGCATCGTTGTTGTTCTTCATAGTGATATCAGAGACGCACATCAGCAACACAGTATGAAGACATACATCCAATCCAGCGGCCTCCAGCCATATATCCTCACTCTTCGGACACATCTCACAACCTTGCATGATGGTCTTCCGTGCTGCCACCTTTTGTCCGGTATGTTCTTCCAAGCAGGCGGCGGCGATCCAACCGGGGGCACATTTCGGGTTGGATTGTTGCAAGTGGAGCTCTAGGGCAAGCCGGCACATAGCAGAATGGCCGAGAATATTGGAGAATCTCACGATCAGTAGTTACTTGACTTAGCACAGACACTGGTAGTTAGTAATATTCTGGTAATTATTCACTCATGTATTTAAGGCTGCTGTAGCCAGCCTGTAGGTAGTACAACAATCAAGTCTTTCTATTCTCCTGCGCACAACATGGATTTAACGAGAGAATCGAACAGCATGCGGGCTCTTTTGATGTCTCCGAATTCAGCAGAGGTTTTGAGCATGACAGATGCTGAGTCGATTGAGGTAAGGTAGCCCCGGGTGTTGATTGAGTTAGAAAGACTGGAGGCCATGGACGTTCCGGAAACCTGGTTGAGTTTCAGAGAAAAAATCTTGTCTCGTGCTTGACCGATTTCGACGAAATTTGTAAGAGAGTCTATGTAAGGGCAACCTCAAGACGGCCGACAGCGCAGGCCTAGCAGAGGGAGAATCCAAAGGTAATGAATAAGACTAACTACAATACATGAGAGGGCTGCTCACCTAGCAGAGGGAGAATCCAAAGAGAACAGGATAAGGATTCTCCATGCTAGGAAGCGAAGTATATACTGTAGTAGCATGGGAGGAATGAAGGATAACTGTACAGTACACCAGCCACAAGTCCGAACGAATATCACAAGGTACGAGGGGGAATGTGATAGTGAAGTGGAAGGGGAATGTACAGGAGTCGTGCCAGCGACCTGGGGAAGTAAGAGCAAAAAGTAATGAAGTGGGAAAAGAGGATAGAGGTAGCCTGGACAAGCCCCGAAGTGTATATACGAGTCCGAGCGAGTCCGAGCGAGTCCGAAGTGCGGGAAGGCTCCGGAGTCACCGGACATGACTCGGATGCGACAGGGGAATACGAGAAAATAGAAGTGTCCCCTTACATCACCCCCCCTTCAAGGCACGCAGCGAATGGAGAGCGACTTACTTCTTGTTGCATTGGATCTAACGAGTTCTCATATTCTCCCTTTGCCCTGTCACCTACTAAAACACTGTTGGGAACTGCGAAGCTTCTTTCATCTTGCCCACACTCGTGCCTGGTGAGATTGCCCACCTCTGGTATGTTCTCCCACTCCTCACAGACAACAGACCTCGCTTCAGGTCAGAGAATTGCTGTTGAATCTTTGGTTGTTCTGCATGGTATTTAGCAAGTTCCTCTAGCTCTCGTGCTTGCCTATTCACTGAGTCAGATTGCTGACTGTGATGTGAGCTAGAAGGTCACAGACACACGAGAGGAGAGGGAGTAAGAGGCAGTCAAAGAGTGTGATAGGGATAATGGTATATTCAAGTACACTTCTGAAACAATACAAGCAGAGAGCCTTATATACAGTAGGAGCAGGGTATAGGGTGTATCAGAATAGGTCTAATTACGATATGGGCAAACGAGTAAGTACGAGAGTCCAGACAGCACTGATCTAGGTAAACGGAGAGGGAAGACAAGGTAAACTGAGAGGTGAGGTGAAGTAGGGCGAAGGCTTGCGGCGCTACACTGACTGTAAGTTCAAGACAAGTGTGATGCACCTGTGGGCTTTACTGTGTGCATCCATGGCAGCATCAACCTGATCATATATCTTCCTCATCATCATTTTCATATGTGGTGCCTGCAAAGAGGCCGTATTCATTATCTGGGTCTTGAAATTGTTCCAGGTCTACTTCTTGTTCCTCCCCACATTGAGCTTGGGTCTCTGCAATAACTTCGGTTGATGGACCCTCCTGTGCAGGACCAATATCAGAATGGGTAGTGAATCCAGAAGCACTGTAAGGATTGCATCAGAATTCTTGGTCTTAAAAAGCTTAGTAATGGCTAGATGGACATGCAAAGACACACCCTCTGTTGTGCATGCACCTCCACATGACCATGCTTCTAACAGACCATGAGTCAAGAGCACAGTCTGCAGTAGAACTTCATAGAAGGTCTTACTAACAACATGAGTCATATTGTAAGGGTGGAACCCTTTTGTTCTGTGTATTCCGGCTGCCCCTATCTCCTATCGAACCCTCTCCGACTCCTCGGACTCGCTCACACATGACTCGGACGTCACGGACCCACATCGGACACACGTGATAACGGATCAAACACTTCGGACCGACTCTTCATATCACTTTTGTTTCATACTCTAATTCTCTAATTTCCTTATCCCCATTATTCGTTCTTAGTGCCTTGTCGTCTCGGACCTTTCATACATTTGATTATCACTTAGCTACAAATACTCCTGTACTCGTAGTTAATAAATTCAGCTTGCTTTTCCCCCACATCGAGTCAGAGTCAGAATCTAAGAAGTCTGAAGCTTTCCCCTCATCTGTTGTCAGAGTTCGCCGTTGTCCGAGTCCGAGTCCGATCCGAAGCCAGTTTCTCCTGCCATCCTTATCATTCTCCTGCCATCCTCGTCGTACTATCTGAAGCCGAGTCATCCGTTCCGAGTGCGAGCGCATCTGAAGCTATCTGAAGCATCTGAAGTTCCTATCCTTTTCTTATCACTCTCGGACTCATCGTTCTCACACTAGTTCACTCGGGTGTCACATGGACTTGTCCTGCCAGAGGCAGACCCTCGCATTCTTATTAGACCCATCTACAGGTCTACACATATATTCACTACTACATTCTGGAGCCCACCGCGAGGGTTAAAGTTCAAGACACCCCCCCTGTTTCACCGTCACCTAATCCATCTCTTCCATCATTGAATTTGAATTCCCTCCTGATCCTCTCCACGACATATTTCCGGAAGGTCCGACGCAGCGGGCTATCAACTTCCTCTTCGAGAAGACATCTGCATATTTCCCATTCAAAATAGTCCACTCTTGGGTCCCCGATCCGGACACCGTTGTTTGGCAGTTCGCACTTACCGGACGCCCAGAATCCGAACATCCGAGTATCCTGCCGCGCCCTAATCCTCCGTCACTCCGACACAGCCTATTCTATAATCCCGCTACAGCCTTTCACCGAACCACTCCAGAGTCAAACGACACTACGTCCGGGACACCCTCATCACTCACCGACTTATCCGAAAACCTTCCGCCCACTTCTTCACCTTCCCCTATTCCTCCTCCTACAATGGCCACAACTATGCCCGTCTGCAGTCACCATACCGCTCTGAAGTTCAACGGAAAGCCTGAAGGACTCCATCGCTTCTTCTCCGAAGTGGAGTACCTTGCTGCCCGTGCTCAGGTCGAAGGCCGGGATCTCATCCGAGCTACAATCGGATATCTCGACGACTCCGACTGGGAGATCTGGCGCAGCAGTGGCGACACAGCTGACGGAGACGACTGGGAAGCTTTCAAAACATGTATCGGGAAGCTTTACCCTGGATTGGATAATGAACGACAATGGTGTCTGTCTGATCTGTCCACTATCGCTGCTCTCCAGTCTCAGACCCCGATGCTCACAAAGGATGATCTCGGAGTCTATCACAGAAAGTTCCTCGTTCCTGCCAACTGGCTTCTCTCCAAAAATAGCGTCTCCACCCAGGATGTCGGACGCGACTATCTCGCAGGATTCGATCCGAGCACACGTCAAAAGATCAAGGACAGATTGGCGATGGTCCACATGCAGCATCATCCAGATGATCCTTACACGATCACGGAGATCTATACGGAAGCAAACTTCATTCTCGGGACTTCGACTCTGGCAACTCTCACTACGTCTTCGGCATCTCTGACTGTGAGTCCGATGACTCCAGCTCCGGTCAAGACCAAATCCGCTGACATCCGTGCCCTGCAAGCTATGATGCAGCAGTTCATGACAATTCAGCAATCACATCCGCAGTATCCTCCACCTCCTCCGCAATATCCGTATAATCCGAACTCATTCTATCCGTATCCTCCGCCTCCAACCGCCCAAGCATACACTTATCAGCCCGTCCCTCCCCAACAAAACTATCAGTATCTGTCTCAGCCACCTCAGCCTTCCCAAACTCAGCAATCGCGTCCTCCTCCTCCTCCTCCTGCGCCACAAGGGATGGACCCGAGACCTCCCCGAAAATGCCACTTCTGTCATTCCCTCTACCACACGATGGGTTCGTGTCCAGATGCTGTCTGATACAAACGGAATGGATGGATCGGTTGGAATGAAGAAGGTCGATGGATGGTCCTTCCGAGCAGAGAAACCATTAATCGTTCTTTCCCCGGAGACTCCTTCAAGGATCAAGTTGACAACTGGATGAGAGCCAACAATAAATCACAGGATCGGGATGCGCCTCCTCACCAAACCGTCACTCCCACTGCCACGAGTTCCGGAGTAGCGTCCGCGAACATGGTCGAAGTTAGCACCTTCCACTATACCAAGTCCGATGAGTCCGAATCTCGGGCATTCATTGAGGAGCTTCCGAGCCCGTTCGATCTGGAGGAAGAAAAAAAGAGGAGATCTTCTTGCAGGTCCTCATGCAGCGGATGCCTGAAGTCGCAAAGAAGTACACTTCAGCTCAGAAGAAGGATGTCTGTTTCTCCAAGCTGCTTGAAACGACTCCGAGCACTCTAGCAAAGTCCCCGTCCGAAGCACCCCTACCTCCTCCAATTCCAGTTCCCTTCCCTTCCTCCTCAGCCCGATCTCAGCTAGCGGAAGCCATCGAGACCGGCCGCATGACATACTGTCCGAACTATCGGGTTCAGTCGAACATCGAGAGTCCAAAGGTAGCCTCCGATGTCCTGGAACACACCCTCAACACCATGCTCACTATCACGCAACAGGAACTCTTCACACTCTCATTCGATGCTCAGAAAGGACTTCGGGATCTCATTTCTTCAAAACGGGTCTCTACGGAATCTAACTACGCATCCGTGAACATGGCCCCAACAATGTTGTGGAAGTTCTGATGTCCGCAACCCGCGATCCGAACAAAGAATGCATTGTCGCAGCTCCGACTCAGTCACTCCAGATCATCTGGCCTATCTTCAACGATCGGTACAAGGTCAAATGCATCCTGGACACCGGGTCCCAGATCATCGCAATGCGCCGCGACGTCTTCGACAATCTTGGATTGCTCATCGACATCAACAAGTTCATCACCATGGAGTCAGCGAACCTATCCTCGAACCAGACCATCGGACTTGCGCACAACATAAAAATGTCTCTCGGACCCGTCGATCTCTACGTCCAGGCTCAGATTGTGAACGACGCACCCTACGAAGTACTCCTCGGACGCCCCTTCTTCTGCCTCACATCAGCAGTCACCCGCGACTACCCGGATGGTTGTCAGGACTTGACCATACACGATCCGAACTCCAGCCGCTGTTTCCTCATCCCCACTTTCAAAAGAGTTCACCGTTCCCAAGAGCCTAAGGAGCATTTTTAGATGCCGTCGAGGAACCCGCGTGGCGAGACGAATCCTTTATACCACCGTTATATTCCTCTCTTATGATGTCATTGTCTGATTCTGTTCCTCCCTTCGTTCCGTTCCACTGCTTTACTTATCCGAAAACACTTTTATGTGATACATCTCCTTTCGTGTCCGATCCATCACTTCCTCTTCTGTCTGTCCCCCCTTCCATGAACTGAAAAAGTACATATAATGTTCCGCGTGACTCCGTCCCCGATCCGATGACTCTGGTGTATACTTGTGACCCCACGCCCGTACCTAATACTCGTTCTTCTTGCACGTATGACGATTTGCCTGATGTGCAACGGATCTCTACAGGTCTTGTTGATATCGTCGAGGATGGCATTACTCGGAGTGCTTCTTATTTTGATATTCCCCTTCCCACCACTACGTCCTACTCTACCTTTACATCTTGGTTTACCCCTTCTGACTCCAACGCCCCTCCTCCCTCGCCTAATGGCTCCGCTCTGACTCCGACCGCAGGAGTCTTCGCAGCAACTGCCCGGATGCCGACATATGGAAAGAAGCCCTATCGGAAGGTCACCAATCGCACAGTACCTGTCTCCACTACACTTCCGGAACAGTATCGGATTGTTTGACGCGAACCACTGGACATCTTAGCCAACCTTCTACCTCTTCCTACTCAACCACCTGACTTCACTCTGGGACTTCGGTACACTCAGGAACGCGCTGACAAGCAGGCTGTCGACCCTGATAACTGGCTTTCTCCCGAGGAAATCAAACTGGTGCACTGGTTCATCCGGACTGATGAGGACGCCTTCGCATGGTCCGAGGATGAACGAGGCAAGTTCTCTGACGAATGGTTTGATCCTGTAGTGATGCCTACTATCGAGCACGTTCCCTGGGCACTCCGGAACATTCCCATTCCTCTGGGCATCTATGACGAAGTCGTTCGTGTCATCCGAGACAAAATCAAGTCCGGAGTCTATGAGGAGTCCAGTTCTTCTTACTGGTCTCGCTGGTTCTGCGTTCTCAAGAAGGATGGAAAGTCTCTCCGTCTGGTCCATGATCTTCAGCCTCTCAATGCCGCTACTATCAAGGACGCCTCTATTCCGCCTCAGGTCGAAACTTATGCCGAAGCCTTTGGAGGCCGATCTTGCTACGGTATCTACGACTTGTTCGTCAGATTCGATCAACGGAAGCTCTCCGAGAGCTTGCGCGATCTCACGACATTCCAGACACCCCTCGGAGCCAAGCGTCTCACCGTCATTCCTATGGGATTCACCAACTCTGTTCAGATACAGCATGGAGACCTCACCTTCATTATGCGGGACGAAATTCCCCACGTCACCGATCTGTACATTGACGATTGCCCTGTCAAGGGTCCGCGTACCTGATACGAACAACCCGACGGTTCCTACGAAACACTCTCCGATAATCCGAACATCTGGCGCTTCGTCTATGAACATATCGCAAACATGCATCAGATCGCTCACCGAATGAAGAAGTTTGGTGGAACGTTCTCCGGAGTCAAGCTACGTATCTGTGTTCAGCGTGCATCTATTGTTGGGCACATGTGCACTTATGAGGGTAGAGAACCCGATGATGACAGGGTCCAAAAGATTCGCAATTGGCCCATACCCAAGAACGTCACCGACGTCCGGGGTTTCCTGGGCACCATCGGAGTCATGCGTATCTTCATCCAAGACTTTGCGAAGCATGCTAAACCACTTGTGCAGTTAACCAAGAAGGACATTGACTTTGTCATGGGTCTGGACGAACTTGCTGCCATCGACACTTTGAAGAACCTCGCCATCACTTCCCCCGCACTCCGAGCTATCGACCATTCATCCAATCGCAAAGTCATACTGGCTGTCGACTCCTCCACCATTGCCGTCGGATTCATTCTCTCCCAGATGGGCGCTGACAACAAACACTATCTGTCCTGTTTCGGGTCTATCACTTGGAACGACTGCGAATCCCGCTATTCCCAATCCAAAATCGAGCTCTACGGACTCTTCCAGGCACTTCAGGCCACGAAGCTTTGGCTCATCGGAGCTCGCAATCTCACTGTCGAAGTCGACGCAAAATATATAAAGGGCATGATCAACAATCCCGACATCGTCCCGAACGCTGCAATGAACCGCTGGATCACCGCCATCCTTACCTTTTCCTTCAAACTCAAACACGTTCCTGCTCGGGATCACACTCCGGCCGATGGCCTTTCACAACGAAGAAGAGCCGAAGAAGACCTGGTACTCGTAGAAGATGTTGAGGGTTGGATAGACGAAGCTTGTGGCTTTACTTTACAGGTTCATTCGGACGGCGACGCCTCTGTCTCTCGGGTTGCTCAAAACCATTTCCGGGGTCATCTCGGATCCCTCGTGCGCACCTTCATCTATGATGAGGACTCTGCGGGATTCAACGACTCTGATGACTCCAACGACATTCCCTGGACTCCGAAGGCCGTGGATAAAGACGCGCAGATGGTGGAGATAGAGACTTTCCTTCGGACTAGCAAGGCCCCCGTCAGACTCACTGAACCCACCATGTGCAACTTTGTACGCCAAGCGCTCAACTTTTTCTACTGTGATGGCAAGCTCTGGCGCAAGGATAACCACAGGAAGCATAAGGTCTACATCCATCCGGGCTGCAGACTCTATCTTATCAGGGCTGCCCATGACTCTCTCGGACACAAGGGTATCTTCGTCATCCGGGATCACCTCCTTGAACGATTCTGGTGGCCCTTCCTCGACCAAGACGTCCGCTGGTTCATTAAGACTTGTCATCAGTGTCAGATCCGCTCCAGTTTCAAACTGCATATTTGTTAAGGACCGTATCATGGGGCCTCCTGACTCGTCCGTTTAGGGGGTGCAGGAATGCTCGGGGAGCGCGGGAGCGCGGACACGTGGATGAGAGGAGTGAATGGGACTTGGCTTCAGCTTTGATGCTGCGCCCTCCTAGCCCTGCGGTGTTCCGATTTCGGAGAGAGCATGGGGAGAGGCGGGCTCCGCGGAGGAGCCCGCAGCAAAGACAAGAGTTGAGCAAGTGTCGAAAAGGAACTAAGATTCAAAGTGAAGAATACATGTTGTACTAGGGCTACTATAAATACTAACTAACACATGTATGTAGTGAGGCTAGTATGTAAGTACACATGTACATGAAACATGTAACAAAGTAATCATAGTACTGCGCACCATGCATAAGCCTCGAGGGCGGAGCCCAAGGGATTCCGAAGGTCCGAGTATCCGAAAGGGGCGTAAGGGGGGACCCCTAAGGGGGTGAGGATCGGACTCTGACAATATTCTGCCGAGTCCGACTATCCCCCTTTCTCTTTTCCTCCGCGTCCACATCGACTGCATGGTTATGCCCTCCGCCAGCAAATTCAACAAAATCGTCCATGCACGGTGTGCTCTTACTTCTTATCTGGAATGGCGCGCTCTTCACCGGGAGACCGCGGAGACGCTTGGCTTGTTTATTTTCCAGGAGATTCTATGCCGCTGGGGTGCCATCGAAGAACTTGTGACAGATAACGGTACCCCATTTGTGAAGGCAGTCGAATATCTTGCAGAGAAGTATGGCATCTGATACATCCGAATCTCTCCGTACAACTCCCCAGCCAATGGACTCATCGAGCGCAGACACCGGGACGTTCGGGGTTCACTTCTGAAGACTGCGGATGGCAACGAGAAGAAGTGGGTTGAAGTCGCACCATCCATCTTCTGGGCTGAGCGTGTCACCATCTCCAAAACCTCTGGAATGTCTCCTTACTACATGGTACATGGCATCAAGCCTCTCTTTCCATTCGACCTCCACGAAGCTACCTATCTCACCCCTCCTCCTGATACCACTCTCACCACAGAACAACTCATCTCCATGCGTGCCTGACAACTCCAAAAGCGTCCGGATGATATCGAACATATGCGCGAGAAAGTTATTCGGAGTCGGATTGCCTCCCTTGAAGAATTCGAATGTCGGTTCGCCTGGACGATCAAGGACTTCAATTTTCTTCCTGGACAGCTTGTTCTCGTTCATGACAAAAAGATAGAAGGAGACCATTCTCTCAAGCGTATGCCTCACTACATGGGACCTATGGTTGTCGTCTGACGCACTCATGGTGGATCCTACGTCCTTTCCGAGCTGGATGGCTCCGTCTCAACTCTACATTACGCAGCATTCTGCGTTATTCCTTACTACGCCCGACGCCGCCATCTCCTTCCCGTTCCCAACTCTCCCGACCCCGACAACTCAGACGATTCCAAAGACCTCCCGGAGCCTCAGCCCGCTGCGAACTTCGCCGGACTACAAAATATGACGAAAGACCGAGTTTTGACGCCTTCGCGGCAGCCTAACCGTCTAGTACTCTAAAAAAATTTCCACCCAGACCAGGGTTCGCCCTGTGTTGTATACCAGACCTCGGTCACTTTCCATCTCTCACCTCTCTTATTTATCTGCTCCTATCCGATACTTATTTTCTGCTTCCATAGTTTCGTACACACCATCCGACGGCTCCGGTGATCCTTTCTGTTTCAGAGTACTTCGGACTTCTTCCAATTTCACGCTGCGTCCTTTTTCTTTCACTTATGATCACTCACTTATTATCTCACTTGTTCCCAAGAAATGCAATTTCATTATTTTAGCTATGTACTGTCAAGAATGTGCTGACGGGCCAAGCACCCTTTTCCTTCCCCCTTTTCTCCTTCTTCTCACTTCCCATCATACTCCACGCCTTCGTCCCTTTGCCTATCCTCTTTCTGTTCCTCCGCATCGGCCGCATACGCCCGTTGCACGTCCTTGAGCTCCCTCCGCAGGATCAATGCAGCCAGGCTCCATGTTGCTGCCGCCTGGATATTCTCTGCCTCCTCTGTTGCCTGCTTGAGGGCGGCGATCCACGCGTCCATTGTCGACATGACCTGGACGAGGCTCCGCAGCTCATGATCCGCGGACGCCTCCACGAGGTCTGGCATCATGACGCCGCCCGACACTGCCCGTGTGGTGCAACTCGTCTCCCCGACTTCTGCTACCCGTCGCCTTGCCCTCGGCCCCGCGCCTGCCTGCTGTTTTCCCTTGCCACCTGATTTGCCGCCCGACACCTCCCCTTCTGCTGTCTTCGCCAACCTGGTGCACGTCTTTGCATGTGAACATCGGACCTTCGATCCGGTGCACGTCTCGCATGCATGGCAGCCGGTACCAACGCAGGTAAAATGCACCTGCTGACAGTGCAGGCATCGTCGAGCGTCTGTGAATTCGACAACCGGATGCCGGCAGGACTCCCTCAAAGCGCTGAACCCGCAGCCCCACTTGACGTTGTTCGGGCTCGAGCCTGCGTCTAAGGGTTCCATTAGTCTGTGTCGTATCGTCTGACGGATCGACTTACCTGCCGGGTTGTACTCACCGTACACCGTTACGTCCGTTTTTGGAGCCGTCTCCCCCGCCTCTGTTTGTTCCCTTGTCGCGCCTGTCGCCAGCTGTTTTCGTAGCCGTGGCCCCGCCGTTGATGTTGGCTCCTCGGGCTCGGCCTCCAGGGCCTTTCGCTTGCCCTTCGCCCGGGTCGTCATCGATTGTCGTTGCACGGTGATGGTAGTAGCCGGGTCTGTGTGGACTTCGATGGCCGGCGCATGTGTGTCCCTGCCTGGTGTTGCCGATGACGTCTCTTCAGGCCGCTCCTCCGCTGTCTGCGTTCCGAGTCGCAGCTCCTCCCGAGCCACTTCGTCCTCCCTTTGTCACGCCTTGTCCACTTCCCGTGCCTCCCTCTCACATCGCTCCGCCTCCGCGCGCCACTCGGCCACCTTCGCTTGCGCCCCGCTCAGCTCTTCGGTCGCACGCGCCATCTTCGCACAAGTGTCATCCTCCACGGTGCCTATGACTACCAGCTCGACTAGGAGCTCTTCCGCCTCCTTCAACCAGGCCTGTGCACCTTTGGTTAGTTGTCCTCGGACGCTGGAACTGTACACCTTACCTGCTGCCGCTCCATGTCCACCACAGCGATCTCCACGTCTTCCCGGTGCTCGTGGTCCAACTCTGGCATTACCGTGCCCATGTCCGCGAAGTATTCCACCTCTTTCTTATATGCGCTCACGACTGCCTTCCAACTCGTGATGGCGCGGAGCTCTGCGATGGTGTATGTTGGGACGTGCGCTGGCATGCTTGGGTGTCAGTTGCGTCGGGATGGCAGAAGGGAAGTGGGTGAATGCGGTAGGCTTCAAAAATATTTTAACCTTCCGTCATGTGACTGCGCCTATACTTCCTCCCACCCCCTGTTCTCCTTCACCCACCTGCCTTCCCACTTCGTTCACCCACCTGCCTTCCCACTTTGCAATGCTTGCTCGCCGTGTACGTTGCCCCAGAGGGTCAACACATAAAGTCCCCGGGGGATGTAAGGGTGGAACCCTTTCGTTCTGTGTATTCCGGCTGCCCCTATCTCCTATCGAACCCTCTCCGACTCCTCGGACTCGCTCACACATGACTCAGACGTCACGGACCCACATCGGACACACGTGATAACGGATCAAACACTTCGGACCGACTCTTCATATCACTTTTGTTTCATACTCTAATTCTCTAATTTCCTTATCCCCATTATTCGTTCTTAGTGCCTTGTCGTCTCGGACCTTTCATACATTTGATTATCACTTAGCTACAAATACTCCTGTACTCGTAGTTAATAAATTCAGCTTGCTTTTCCCCCACATCGAGTCAGAGTCAGAATCTAAGAAGTCTGAAGCTTTCCCCTCATCTGTTGTCAGAGTTCGCCGTTGTCCGAGTCCGAGTCCGATCCGAAGCCAGTTTCTCCTGCCATCCTTATCATTCTCCTGCCATCCTCGTCGTACTATCTGAAGCCGAGTCATCCGTTCCGAGTGCGAGCGCATCTGAAGCTATCCGAAGCATCTGAAGTTCCTATCCTTTTCTTATCACTCTCAGACTCATCGTTCTCACACTAGTTCACTCGGGTGTCACACGGACTTGTCCTGCCAGAGGCAGACCCTCGCATTCTTATTAGACCCATCTACAGGTCTACACGTATATTCACTACTACAATATACACTTAGTATTGACTGCACATCTATTTATATCATAGGTAGATTGTAGTATATAAAGGCCTGTACTTTACCCTACAATCTACAACTACTCAAACCAGAGAAGTTACTAAGAGTGTGCATCAAGTCTACTTAGCTACATAGTAGTAGTACTAGCTTTACAACCAGTGAGTAGACTTTCTAGTCTTTCACTCAGCGCACACTTGTCCTCCCTGCTTAGGGTTGATGGACAGATGCAGGTGCTGGCATTGACAGAAACACCAGCTTGTTAGGCTTGTTCGTCACCATTGTCAGAAGACAGAAGTTGGGGAACTCTGACCAAGACCAAGAATCGGCAAGAGTCCAAATCAGCTGTGTTTGCCCTGCAGACTTGTGATTGTGGAATGACTTTTCCTAGTGTCCCTGTGCGCCTTGGTTCTGGAACTGGCAAGCCTGCAAGGACCACTCCTGCCCTCACAACACAGCTTCAGCACTCCAGAAGTGGGGTGAAATAGATATCTACAGCCCTGTAGGGTCACCAATTTTTTGGCACCTGGGAATTCTTTGGGTGTGTGCCAAACACAAAGTGACAGCTACCCCCTGCAAGAGTCCTGACCCACAATATAATATTCCACTCTTATACACAATGTGCATGGTTTGATAGTGGTTAAATACTTACGACTAAAGTAGGGTAGAAGTATTCTAACAATTTCTACCATACTTGAGCTAAAATTATTAAATAAAGTATTGTTAACTCACTTTTGCTACTTCTTAGTCAAGTATTTTTGAATTAGCAAAATAGTATCAGACCAGGGGAGAAATGATAGCTCATCAATAGTTTCACTAATATTTTTACCAAAGTTTGCCACTCAGTATTGGTGAAGTATTAAATGTGCAGGACTTGATACTTTGTCATTGAAAGTATGTTTCAACTATTGAAATGGACAATCTTGAGGCTGGAGAAGAGGGGTAGGTATGATATGTGCTACTTAGGGAATAACACAGGTGCACCTGTGGTTCTACCTGCACCTGTACCTGCAGATCATCAACAGGTTTACATTGATACCTAGACCTGCCAGGTTTTATGATTGAGGGTACCTGCACCTGTGAGTCTGGTACCTGTGGCCTACAGGTCAACTAACTGCAAGTCAATGTAAGGGCAACCTTAAGACAAGGTTTGGCTGGATTCATCAGACATTAACCTTGCCCAACCCTCCCAGAAACTCAGACATGTGTGTCTTGGTCCCTACAAGGTCATCTAGAAGGTCAGCAAGGCAGTGTACTGGAACCATGTTGTGATGTGGAACACTCAAGGGAATGAGAGGATCAAAGTGTGAGATTGGGTGGTCATGGTATGAAAGTAAGT
Organism: Pleurotus eryngii var. eryngii; assembly: GCA_029467805.1. Classification (NCBI taxonomy): domain Eukaryota; kingdom Fungi; phylum Basidiomycota; class Agaricomycetes; order Agaricales; family Pleurotaceae; genus Pleurotus; species Pleurotus eryngii. Next base: position 190,857 of record SZVJ01000005.1, on the reverse strand, counting down.
ATCATACAAGGCATAGCTACTATTATATAGTAGTGTCCGAGTCACATGAGTCAGGGGAGATCAGGGGAAGGATGTAACTAGTTTACATATGCATGAGGTGTTCCATGAGTTAGTCAGTGGCAGGTGTGGTAGAGAGTTTGGAGAGGTGAGGTTTGAAAGTAGGATGGAAACCGAGATTGTAAAAGAAGGGAGTGTGTTTGGTGGAAGCATTTTCTAGTTTATTGAAGGTGAATTCTGCAAGGGGGGGGGGGGCAATTGACCCAGTTGTCCTGCTGGTATGATGTAACAGTTAAACTCCCCAAAGCCTCTCAGGATGTCACAAGTGTGTTAGATCCAATCTATAATGGACAAAACACAGGCATAGTGACGGTAGTAAGGCTAGGAGTGATGCTTATGTAAGTACTAAGCTGGTAGCTAAACCCATCTGTTACATATGAGCAGTAGGCATGCAGATAAGTCTCTAGAGTTTGATTGGTCAGTAATCCCTAACCTTTAAGTAACTAAAACCACTGATATTGGGCCTAATTCCAGTGTAGTTGAAGCTGATTTAATCAGACACATTTTTGTTCACTTTATACTGATTGAATCAGTCCTATAAGTATGTAGATGGGTAGCATACACATTCACTAATGCCTGATATAATCAGTCCAAAATGTAGTTACTTTGTACTGATAGGAAGAGTAGGGATATGCTCCCTGTAGACTGATAAGATCAGTGTGATGTTTAGTTACACTCAACTTGTAGGGTCAGTGCCATACCAAGTTACTTGATACTGATAGAATTAGTAGACATGTACTGTAATCAATAACTGGTGATAGGATCAGTCTGTGTACTCGACTTGTGCAGGTGGAATCAGTAGGAACTAGGTTTGTATACACTGATCCAATCAGTCTGATGTGCACTCAATTAGTACAAGTACAATCTGTAGGATGGTCATTCAATTTGTACAGGTTGAATTAGTTAAGTTCACTGTTATTTTGTACTTGTAGAATTAGTCACTTGCACATTCAGTTTGTTCGGGTTGAATCAGTCTGATGCATTGTTATTTTGTACTTGTAGAATCAGTCACTCACACAATCAATTGGTACACATGCAACCAGGGAACCTACTCAGTATGCACTGGTACAATCAATACAGCATGGAGTTGGCACTTAGACAATCAAGTATGAATTCAATGTAACAATATATCAGAATCTATGTCTAACTAGTAACTACAAGCACACTTAGTGTTTCTTTCATCCACAGAATCAATTTCAGGTGATGTGCACTTGCTGGTTCCCATGTGAGTCATACTTCCAAGAACCCAGTTGATGTTGGCAATCACAGCAACTAGAGCATGATCCAGCTTAACACCCTTGACAGCCTTTACCCACCATCCCAAACTTGCTAATATGCTGTAGAACCTGTTGATAGTTCCCTTTCTAGTCTTCTGCCAATTTGACACCTCCAATTCTACATACTGGAGCATTCCATCCTCTGATCAACATGCTGCTGGCTGGAGCTTGACATACCACTTCCACCACTGCTCTGTGAAAATGTCAAGATTCTTGATTAAAGGTGGCACTGGCCATTCACTCTGCACCCATGGTCCAATTTCTTTTGGGTGGTTTTTGCTGTTTGCAAGAGTGTGAATTGCAATCTACAAGGCACAGTCAGTGCGGAGGGGACAGATATGGAGTCAGCCACTTACCCTTCCTTTGAGGAATCCCAGGCTTTTCTCAAATAGAATAAACTTTTGGATAACTTGCTGCCACTTCACATCTCTACTATATTTCCATAGATCCTTTGTGCTGTCCCTTAGCCACTCAGGGGCCTCTTCAAGCAATAACAGGCTGGTATTGTCCTCTTCTTCCTCAACATTTACAGAGTCAACCTGCATTGCATCATGATCCTGTTCCACTGGCATAGTCAATGCCATTGAGACTTCGGCAGAGGGTGCTGGCACAGTGGGTGTGCCTGCTGATGTAGTCATGCAGATGGGACTTTGACAGAGGGGGCTAGCATAGTTGGGGAGTCTGCTGGTGTAGTTGGGGTGTCCACTGGTGTAGTCAATGCTGCAGGGACTTCAACGGAGGGTGCTGGTGCAGTGGGCAGGCTTGCTGACATAGTTGATGCAGATGGGACTTCAACAGAGGGGGCTGGCATAGTTAGGGTGTCCACTGGTGTAGTTGATGCCACAGGGACTTCGATGGGGGGTGCTGGTGCAGTGGGTGCACTTGCTGACATAGTCAACACCACTGCAGGTATGTTTGTTAAACTGGACATCTCTGCAACCTCTGGTTCTTCAGACAGACTAAAAAAAGTCAATACCAGGCTGACAGTTTTGTTTGCATAAACTCACCTTGAGACAAAATGTGACAACTTCCTTACAGAAGCACTGCCTTTCTCCTTCTTCTTGCAAGGCTGCCTGGGTTTTGGCTTTGGCTTCTCAAAGAATGGCTTGTCCAGCCGTAGGTCAGCCAACAGTACCCTATTCTCTGCTATGTTTTTCTTGCGTATTAAAAAGGTCCGGGTTTATTCACCAACATCCACAGGGAATATCTGACGCTCCCGCTTGGATTGTCGCGAAAGCCAACTCATACGCGCGTTTTTCTCATAAAACGCCCTTCGTTATCTACCAAGGAGCATGGAATGTAATTCGTCGTGATTTCGAGCGCGACATCATCCCGATGGCACGCAGATATATCCAAGTTCGGAGCAAGTGTAAGGTCGTCCTGCATCGGATGCAGTGACTGTACAAGCTCAATACGAAGCTGCTTGCCACCTGGCCTGTATCACGCGTTCTGATGAATACCAATATATGAGACATTATCCGATAGTTTCAGAGATTCCAAGAATCAGAATTACTGTAGGGTTTGCACGAAAACATCGTGCAAACTTGTATCTACAATCCATTTTATTTACTTAGCCCAAGTAGTGTAGTGCGAGAAAAGACTTGATTGCCATGTACAAGACGATAGCGACCAAGAATATAGTGATGAAGGCTGTGAAATATTCTGTCTCCTAAGAACGCTTCGTGCGCTTCGGCGCACGCAACCCCTTGCTCTGGCGTTCCGCTCCCGCCGAAGCTGCGCCCTTCGCGATCTCAAGGCAGCCACAAATGTCCTCTATGTTGGCCCAACTCCAGTGATTGATGCTGTTGGCGGCGCCGGCATGGGATGTTTGACGAACAGCACGCATTTCGGGCGCCTGTCGCGGAACACTATAAATGGATTCCCAAGTTCGCGTTGCGGCCAACGTGGCAGCCCAGATCGATTGGTTTGCTTCGGTGATGAGAGCATAGACATCGGGGGAGAGACCCGCGATCCAGATGTCATAGACCACGGCGTTGTAAGTCTCAGTGGGTTCATGGCGAACTATGTCGACGACAGACTTGACCGACGCCAAGGCCATGAAGACCTTGATTAGAGGAACCGCTGGCGCCCGTGCAGGAAGAAACCCAATCTTATATGGATCCATATCTTTAAAAAGTTCGGGTTCGGGGGTATCAGTGTATGATTTATCATTCTTGACCTGGCACAAGATAGCCCCGACATTTGTTGGCTTGATAGCATCGCTGTCAACCAAGAACGGAAGAATAATGTCGATTTTCCGCGTATTCGGAGCGCACAGGACGCCCGCACCCCTGGCCATGAGAAGCAGTAGCATATCACGGTGTATGATCTTCTGCTGGTGCGGCCTGATAAAGTGATTAAAATGCATCATAGCTTTGGGGAATTCTTGGGTCATTGTCGATAGAGAATGACCCTGTGACTTGCGGGTAGCAAGCAAGTGTCGCATGAAGTCACTGAATAAGAATGTACGTGGATTCGCTGCCCGGTCTCGGGCGAGGGTGAGGAGCAATAAGGCAACGAACTCCCCGTGATCCCCTGCATGGATGGAGAAGCCCGTCATGAGGTTCTTGAGCACTTGGATTGATTCAACTTTTTCGTTCCCCCCCTTCCACTTGGTAGTACGCAGGAGAGCTGCGGCGGCCTCCGAGATGAAAGGCTCAGACGGCGAGATAGTGACCATACTCTCGGATTCTGAATGGGGCTTGAGGCAAATGCGAAGATGACCTTCAACTTGTTTGAACTCCATGTCCTGGCTGATGTCCATCGTGGAGAGAAACTCGAATGGAAGTCGAAATCCAAGGCACGCCGTCGCTTGCTCCATGTCGATCTCGACTGGTACACCTGCGTGATGGTTGGTGAGCTTCTGCATAGCAAATTGAAGCAAACCATCTCGGACGCTCTGGTCTCCTCACCGGTACATCAGTCCGAACCTAGAAATGATTAACACAGCCGGAAAGGAGCAGAAGGTATTAGTAACACACAAGGGTCAGCCAAACGAAGTCATGAATTGATCTGTCACAATGTCCTGGAGTCTATAACCGCCTAATAGATTCACCTTCTTATCTTCATTGATAGCCAGAAGATCCATTCCGGTGTCGCAAAAGGGGGGGATCAGTTTGAGCGTGTGGGTGTAAACCCGAGCTGACATGTCGTCCCGACTCAGAGGTATGAACTGGGAAAATCTTCCGGTCGTGGAGAGGAAGATGGAGAAGATAGAGCAATTGATGAGAGCTCTAAGAGTCGCCCGCAGCTCCGCGAAAGTGGACCAAGGATGGGGATCGATCTCTGTGGCCTTATGGACCACGGTGAGCTCATGTGCTTCGTCGAAACAGATCAAAAGGTGGGGTGCTTTCGTGTCCTGGCTAGAATTTATTCTGCCCTTTAATACCTTATCGAGTTCTTTCCACGCCTCCATCAGACTTTGTAGCAATTTTGAGTCTACACTCTGCGCATCTTGCTCTTTGGGTTCCACGTTCTGGGCATCCTCTGCCCCTGCGGCAAGACTTCCTTCGCTTGCATGGTCTTTAGGCGGAGAGAGGTGCCGCGACTCAATCCTCTTAGTTTTGTTCCTTTTCGCGAACTGAAAAATGTCGTAAGGACTCATTGATGCGGCGATTGAGTCAAACACACCTCGGACGTGATATCAGAAAGGTGGATTTCGGCGTTCCTGACTATCTCCCTGAAGAAATTCTGGCGGTAGACATTGTGCACCTTTTTCATACTCTCCGTCATCTTTACGCGGAACAGAGCTACTGTTTCGGAATAGTCCAATGTCTCGAATTCGTCCTGCTTCAACACAGTGGCTGTGTGTCGGAACAAGGCTTGCATGAATGCCCAACATCGAGCGTACGTCGCAATACGAGTGTTTCTGTCCGTCAAGTAGGTTCTAACATCGACATCTGCCGGGGGATATCCTATCACACTATGAGAATACTACCCAAACGAAGTCGATCAGACGCGTACCAGTCGACACGTCACGGAGGCAGATAGGAATAAGAAAGATCTTCTTCACAAGCTCATCGACGAGCCTGGACTTGCCTGTACCCGACGACTGGAATAGCACCACGTAATGAGCGTAGAACGAGTCCGTTGGCGTATTGTCGAGTTCATTGGTAAGAGGCGTCTCAGGATTGGGTCGGAAGTTGTAGCAAATATACTTCCACAGCGCAGTGCAGGCACTACCGTAGTATTTCTGTCCCCAAGAGGCGACTGTCGCCTCTGTGAATGCCTCACGAACCACTAATGATCATAGATCAGAGAGGCCAAGGTCCGAGAGGAAAGTTACGCACGGTCAGTCCCTTGCGGACTATGTGGCCCTTCTGTTCTAAAACTGCTTATGGCTGGAAGACGAGCATCCCATAAGTTTGCCAGCAAGTATAGAAAGTGACACTTACAGTCATGGAACATTTCCAGCACAAGGTCTGTTCGATCTAGGCGCTTCCTCGCTTGCAGGTCTGCAATACTTCGCAGAACCCGGCTCCCATCCGAGCCCAGTAATATGTTACGAACATCCTCCGATGCAGACTCGACCAAGAAGCTCTTAAAGTCAGTACTTGTCTTCCCCTTCTGTAGTGCAAGTTCTAGGTTCCCAGAGAAGAGACGACTGACCCAGCTGTCCTCAAGCCAGGCATGGATCACCGCGCGGTGATCTGCAGGTGCCTCATGAGATTCGGCTGTGGCTAGACTAGGAGACGTTGTAGTCCCATTACTCTCTCTTCTGCGTTTCGCGCTCGACATAATCTTTGGACGAGATATCGATAATGGAGGGTGTGTGATGGTGTTGGCCAACTTGCACCTTACCTTACTTACATACATACACACGTGACCATTTGCCACAATAGGCTATGTGACCGCTGCGAGTCAGGACTAATTCACCTCATTATCCCACACTCCCAGCCTAACTAGCCTAGACCCTGATGCTCGCGTGACGTGGCTAACTAGCCTGAAACTGCGTAATAAGCCGACTGCCAGCTTACCTGTAGTTAATACCCACATCGGGGAGTAATACAATATTCCAAATGTGTTATGGTCCCTTACCATGAGTGTCCCCCCCATCAGCGCCCTTTGTCGGTTCCCCACGCCATTTCCACGTGTCCCCAATCACTCCCATCAGGGCGCTGTCACCTCCCATCACGCCGACAAGTCCTGCTTGTCGCCCGCCATGTCGAGCACAACATATCCCTCCCCTGGCCTGTGTACCCCCACAATATATATATGCACAGAGAGCGACGGCGACACTCTATTTACTAGTATGTATAATGCCTTTGCCTGACTGCTTACTAACTTACAGTACTCAACTCAACTATGGCGGACTTCGAAACAAAGTCTCTCACGCGCCTTACCTTTCAACAAACATGATCCGTACCTCTAGTAGGGGGGTCTCCTGCAGTGCACATCTCATCATTTCAGACCGAAGAAGCGGTGGTCGATCGACATTCCAGCCAAGGTCTCTGGTCGCACTTCGCCATGAACGACAGCGAGCTCTTCAAGAGGCAGATGAGGATCTACAACGTAAGCCACAATCAACTTCCCTCCTTCTCATTGACTTAGCAAGCTATAGTTCTGAGCACGGAGACACAGCGCATTGTTGCTAGCATACGCAGCGAAGTCAACGGCGAAGAGTCAAGTCCTTCAGATGTCCCGGCCCTTGACACAGCCTCTGAGGAGATGCAGTGGGAGACAGTCCCTAGTGAGCTGAATGGTGACCAAGAGTTTTTGCATGGCATGCACGACATGCTTTCCAATAGGTGTGTCACCTGTTTGTTTGCCCTCCTCACTTACAGACATATCTACACTAGGTGGGATGGAGTACATTACAGGCGTGACCACCGCAGCCGTCGCGAGAAGTTTCAACAGACTTGGGCACACTGGCAGCCCCTTCTTCCATCCCTCACTGACGCTCTCATCAAATGGAAGAATATCCCAGCCGCAGAACCACTTCCGCCAGAAGCAAATGAGCCTGAAGACGAGATCGAAGACGAGCCCTTCGAAATATATACGGTCGATCTATACACCCTTCACGACATTACCATCATCCACCGAAAGCCAACAACGGAGGCTTCTATAGCCCTTGTGCAGAACAGATACCTTGGAGCATCGCCGCTTGTTCCTACCCTCGCAATATCCCTGAAAACACTCGAACTTTACCGCCGTCTCCATTTACGCAAACCATCATTCAGCTACAAAGCCTTTACGAAGGTTCTATGCGACCTCTACAACGTAAGTGTTCTGTATCTCTTTGCTATCCAACTGATGAAAGTTCCCAGGTGCTGTACCGTCAGCGCTGGCGAAATGCACTGGTGAACACCTATGACATATTTCTGCTCCTTCACCATCAGATTGATGCTCAAGTTCGTTCAGCACTTGGGAGGGATACGGAGAACTGGCGTGTTCTCCATGCCTGCCCACCCTGTGGATACGAGGTGAGTGTGTTTTATGAACACCGCATCTTACTAAATGATGCAACAGCTGGAAGGCAAGCCCAAGCTTACCTTTCGTCAAATGTTAGTGCTTGACAGGAACAACTCGCTCAAACGCATTGCCTGCATTGACCAACATGAAGTTGCAGACAGTTGCGTTTACACAGGCAGCAACTATTTCCTTTCCCCAGACTTCGTTGATACTTTCACACAAGACAACCTCCCCTCCATTGTTGTTGAACACTTGGCACCACTGCAAACTGACCCTGAACCGGAGGCTGATCAGCACGAGGATGACGCCATAGCCAAGTATCAGGTCGACTCCACCTGCGCTGACAACTGGAAGGCTGCCTCTAGCAATGAGCGCAAGCAGATGTGGGAGCTGTTCGACAAGACTGGCATCTTTGCCTGTGCCTGCCACCATGGCTTCATGCTATGGCTCACTGACATGGTGCGCAGCGGAGAACTGTAGGCATTCCATTATCTCTGAGAACTTAATATCTGATGGCTCCACAGTGCAAAGTACCCCCTCGCCATGGTTGCCAAGGCTCTCCAGGTGCTCGGTGATCGAATCCTAATCGGCTATGACATCGGGTGCAGTTTCAAGAGCACTGTAGCCTCCAGCACCCTGTCGTCCCAGGCCCAGGCCCAGGCCATGCGCTTCTGCGTCAACGCGTTCCATGGCTATTCACATAGCTACTCTTGCCAAGTCAACAATCATCCGAACATCATCCCAGGGATGGGGCTCAAGGATCTCGAGACCCTGGAACGTGTGTTCAGCTCATCCAATCAACTCGCAGCCATCGTCTGCTACTCGTCTGCCTTCCGACACTGGCTGGCCATCGATGCCTTCTTCCAACAATGGGATGAGGACAAGTACCTCAATCTCAGGACAATGATTCTCAATAACTACAAGCAGGCCCTGTGGATTCTGAACGAGGAAAGCATCGCGCTGGAGGAGGCGAAGAAGACGCTTGGGATTCAACCGGGAGATCTTGAGAAGTGGCAGAATGAAGAAGTGGCTTATATTGCAGAGCTTGGTAAAGAGTTGGAAGCTGACGTCTTGGCAGTCGCCTATGTTGAGTTGCTACAACAACTGGACGAACTTCAGTAAGTCCAAGTGTTACCCCCGATTGACATTAGCGTAAACGGCATTTTTGTAGATCTCGATCACAGACAACCTCTCTCCGATTCCTCAATCACACACCAACCCCATCTACGTATGCTGCTGACCTCTCGAGAACTCGAAAACTCGAAACTGAACGTCAACATGCCCGAGAGCAGTACAACATCACGCTCCGCGATGTAATCACCCTTGAGATCAAGCTCGAAATCCCAGAAGGCGAACGTTGGCACATCAATCATCCGAAATACTGGAAGACCCTCAAGTATGTATCTCAATGACGATACCACCGTGCAATCGATAAGCTGCATAAGCTTGTTGTTCAACGACTCTTCGAACTTCACAAAATGAATCTGTCGGCCACTGGTAAATTTGTTCCCTCCACAATTCGTACCGAGATTCACAAGTGACTTAGGGTACCGCATGCGAAGTCACATTGCGAAGGCCTTGCAAAAGCGATGCAAGGCCATTTAGAAAGCGCTTCAAGATTATAATAAGGCCGCTAGTGCCCTCACTCCCCCTCGCCCGCCTCTTGAATGGAACGAAGTATCGCATTACGGGTTCCTCGACGAGTTTACGCTACTTCGTGAGAATTGCGAAGACATTCTATCAAAGCCTTGGGCCCGCCCCGTCATACGTGAGACTATCAAGCAAGCAAACCGAATCACTCGAGTGCGCGAAGAAGTCGAGCACTGTAATATTGAGTCACGCTGTTTACTAACATTCATTTTAGATGAACATGATCTTTTCGACACAGTTGAAAAATCTCTCACGGACTCTAAGTCCCTGCTCCTTGCAGTGGTCCAAGAGTACTGTGATCGCCGATGGCGCATTAATCATCAGATCCTCATACGAATCTCTCAAATACACGCGCTTGACGGATTCACTGGGGACCGCTCGTATGGTACAGTGAAGGGAACAATGACCAGTTGAAGTGCCGATGTTCGCCGTTATCTAGATAGTCATGAACGTGCTGAATTGTCTGACAACGAAGAAGAAGCAGGGGATTTTGACGAAGGCGACGATGATCAGCAGCTTGCAATGGACGGCTTGGTTAACTTTGTATCACATTTGGCAGTATAGTAGTAACGGAATCATCTTTTCCCTCATATTGCGTGAAATAAGTAGAATGAACTTTCATCAACCTGAACACTAAGCCAACCAACAATCATTATCAGACTTCATAGGAATTCACGACTGCTCATCTGACATTTCATCTGTCACCGGACACCAATTGTTCACACACAAAGCTACATGTAACATAAAGCATGCGTATCTACGACATATGATTGGTCACTATATCGTCAGCAAGGTGATTGTGCAGTGACATCGTGTATGCAATGCGGCTGATACTCGCGGTTCTTAATCTCTGATTACCACGCTTTCCTCCCATCACCCAATCTTCTTGTTCAACACCTATTCCTGTATGCGTATCATCGAAATGTCCACCAACGGCCCGTTCTATGTATCACTCGGACACCCAACTGACAGGGCAACAGTATTGACTGAGAGGTGAGTCTAAATACCAAAACCTCACCAGATACCTTAATCCCTGCACAGGCCTTCCTTCGCAGCCAACGACACTAGTTTCCCGGTCATCGTTCAAGTTCCAACTCGATCGCTTGCATTAGAAGTCACAAAGATGGACCTGTACATCAGGCAACACTGTGTTGGGAGGGATCGGCAAAGCTTTATCTCTCAGCTAACCTCTTACGATGCCTGCACAATCGCCATCGATCACACAAGGTGGTATCCTCTATTGAAAGGCAAAGGCATCATTAGAAGCATCATCTTCACTAACCACAAGTGAGTGATATCTGCCATATCACTCAGTAGCTTTCCTGATCACCGTACAGAGAAGTCACGGAGTCGATCATCGAGACGGCCTTGGATAAGGCTCATCCTGTTGTCTTCCGCACTACTTCATGCTTGTCTGATGCGCTGATCTTCCTTCTCGTCTGCAAGGATCCCCTCACCGGAAAAGCGAACCCTAAAGAACGGCAGGATCACAAGTTCCCACTCATGACACTCGACGGGCTTCAGGAAATTCAGGATGGGATTCGTAGGGCAAAGATATCGGCACAGGCAGAAGACGACATACGTAAGTTCTTTCTCCATTGTTACTCGACGTCTACACTCAGTTTACCAATTCTCTTCGATAGCGTTTCCTGCGGGTGCAGCTCGGCCCTCATGGCTTCAAGCTCCTCCCCTTTCGCACTCTAAATCAGCGCCAGTTTCTGCTGATGAGTCTGACGATCCTGACGAACTCACCTGGCCCATCCTCAACAGCTATTGCAACCCCACTCGTGGCACCTCTGGTGGATCGTTTGTAGCACCACCTCGAACACCTAGTCCATCAAAACCTCGTCAAGTTGAGAACTTCCCCCAGCGACAGGACTCTCCAAGTCCGACGAAACGCGCAGGTGGATCTTCATCTAGGCGTGACCAGACCATGGGGCCACTGTTCCTTCCTCCTCCTTCATTGTCGCTTTCTCCTTCAGCCGGTAAACAAGGTGAGTGTTGCAAAGGTCGTGAAACCAACAACTCACATTCTCACCGTTCAAGCAGCTCGTGAGAGCTTCATGTCATCTAGACGAGCAGAGAGCTCCTCACTATCGAAGCCGACTGCCTCTCGCGAGGTGGTGAATTACATCAGACGCAACCTCGACTCCCCGCTGCAGCTCATCTACGACTCTGAGCCCCCTCCTATGCTAAAACATGTATGCACAGGGGAGCTCGCCTTGTCCTTCTTTTACCACTGCGGTTACACGGAATGTGCCGTTTTTGAGATGTTGCAGGTCCAATCAAGGGTGAAATCAGCTGAAGACTTCGCACAAATCATGGTATCGCAGGGGGAGTGTTTCTGTTTCTCGGAGATGGTATTAGCGTACAAACTTATGAACTTTTCGCCTTGAAACACCATCACGTGGCATTTATTGTAATTCCATTTTTTCCCTCTCCTCTGTTTGACAGTTTGTGTGGCTTGTACATGGCCAAATTGTCTCGCTCCTCAAGGTCAGCAGGATGGCAAGCCCTTCAGAAGACTGTCAGTCGAATGCGAAAGATGAAGAAGACCCTAACATACAGGGCGTGTTCCAGTGCATCCCGACTCAAGGCACCCAAGCAAACGACTGTCGAGGTCAATCAGAAGAGAATAGCCTCTCGGGAGCGGCGGAGGAAGCTTACAAGCTCCTTCAATGACATTCAGGAGATAATTTGGAAGCATGCTGAAGCAATGCAGACAGAGTTCGGACAACATCCTGCAAGCTGGTACTTCGAAGCTATCATGCAACGGGGATGCGTCGATTGCACACGTCGTAGAGCCAACCAATGGAATGCGTACTTGAGTCAAGAAGTTACGAAGCGGAATGAAAGTAAGCTTATTTCTCGTTACTTCTATGTCAAAAGCTTAATATTTATAGGTGTGAATGGCGAGCTTCCTAAGAATGGAGTCACTGTGAATATCAGCGAAATCTGTGCCACTTGGAACGCAATGACAAAGGAGGAGCAGTTCACAGCCACAGACAAGGCAATGGAGGAACTGGAGGAGAAGCAGGCGGTGAAGGTCCTTGCAGAGCGAAAGCTCACCCACAGTTCATTCCAAGATGCATGCCATACTGCTGAGATGATTCAAGAAGACATACGTCATTACCATGGCTCTGATTCCACCGAACGAAGCTTAAACATTGCTTTACCTCTAGCTCAAAGCACTAAGCAGTCGTACTGGTGTCGAGTCCCTTCTTATCCTCGTCCGTTCGAACTCTGAGAGCTATTCGCAGCCGCTCGCCTTCGCATCGTCACCTGCTATCATCAAATACTTCACCATGATGTGGAAGATCGCGCCATTGGATATCGCATATAAGATCGAAGCCTATTTGTTGAGTGGGATCAACGGTGAGTTTAACATGATTAGCTCGTGATGCTCCCTAGTTCTAACACCCTCTCTAGAAGCGGTCTCGTCCCACGCTGACAGCATCCTCGAGCTTAAGAAAGCTACTGTGCAGCTTATATCTGATGCCCTCTGTACGTCAAATCCCCACCACGCCTCATTTTTTTTTATGACAACCGAGCAGACGAAGCCATTGACAACCCAAAGATTGCCCCTCCCCGCATGAATTATGCGAACTTCACCGAAGCAATCACCGTGAAATACGGCCTCGTCCTCACTGGTTGGCCTCTCCCTGACAAGTTCTGCTCGCCTGGTGACCTCTCATCAAGAAACGAGCTGTCAATCCTCCAGCACGCTTGGTCAACAAAGCAAGCGAGGTTTAGGAAGATGTCAGAAGAGGAATTTGAGGCATGGAAGACACAACAGATGGAGAGGATTACGCAGGAGATTCAGAATGCCTGCATGGCCTCGGACACCTCAAGCCAGTCCCCCACCTCCTCACGCATGCCAACCCCATCCCCCTTGAATGCGTCTTCAAGCACGCTGGGTTCGACCAACAGCGCCAACGCCACCTCGAACACACCCCTTCCCCCACCTGGGCTCAGCTGCGGGCCGGGTTCCTCTCAGCCCCTGCCAACGTCATTGCAATTCACATTTCAGGTGGTAGACTTCAGCAGTGTCACCACAGCAACGGGGGAGGCATTACCTATAACCAAGAAGCTGCGCAAACAGCACTCAGACAAGAACGTGAAGTGCGGTCCCCGTGCTCGTGCGCCTCCCGAATACCAAGTCCAATTCGCATCGTAGGCGCAGAGCCATCGTTTACGTGCATCTTTCCGCACATTAGTACTTAGTCTATGTAGTACTTACAACTGAATTTATTATATCTCAATTTTAAGTGACCATGGACTGCGCGAACGGATAGAGCGTCGCCGTCGCTCTCTGTGCATATATATATTGTGGGGGTACACAGGCCGGGGGAGGGATATGTTGTGCTCGACGTGGCAGGTGATGAGCAGGACTTGTCGGCATGATGGGAGGTGACAGCGCCCTGATGGGAGTGATTGGGGACACGTGGAAATGGCGTGGGGAACCGACAAAGGGCGCTGATGGGGGGGACACTCATGGTAAGGGACCATAACGCATTTGGAATATTGTATTACTCCCCGATGTGGGTATTAACTACAGGTAAGCTGGCAGTCGGCTTATTACGCAGTTTCAGGCTAGTTAGCCACGTCACGCGAGCATCAGGGTCTAGGCTAGTTAGGCTGGGAGTGTGGGATAATGAGGTGTAATTAGTACCTGGCCTCGCCCTTCCCACGACATGCTCGGACTTAAGTGGAGCAAAGGGTATCAAAACATATGTTTGATGCTACTGCCAGCTTGGGTTTACAAGGCAAGAATGGGGTTCCTAGAGGCAAGGAATTGATGCGTGTGTAACGATTACTCACTATAGTGAATATTGCCTTCGTCCAAACTCCCCTCATCGGATGAGTGTATTTCCAGCGGCTTTGGAATGTGATTGGACAGCCTGGCTCCCTAAAACATAGGATACGATGGCATCACGTTCGCGAGACTTGCTGACATACAATTTTATCAGTTGGCCGTGGAATATACGGTCATAGAGGAGGAAGACACCAGGAGATCGGAGCAGAATCAATTTGTTACGTGCTTTCAGCTCCCTCAAACACCTACAAGCGCCCACAATCAGAACGGTGAACATCTCAACTTCAAAAACTCTGTGTAAGTTGTCGAAGATTGAAGACCATCATAATGGATGACGAGTCTGCAGAGATTGAGCTTGTTCGTATCCTCCTTGTCGTTGATCTCCTTTGACGTTTTACAACCCTTGCGCGGAAATAGCTCGAGCAGAACCTCAACAAAACTCACCAAATATCCCAACGAATGATCAGTAAGTCTACCTTCAACTCTATCTTTGATTATTAGGCTGAACGACCCAGGCATTCTCAATAGCTTCGATACCCGATTGGCAAAGTTAGAGAAGTCTATCCTACCACTGTATAGCTCGACACAGATATTGAACAAGAGGGCAAGCAGTGAGTGACGCCTTCTCTGCCATTAGAGAAGCTAGGTGAATGTCTTGCAGATATTGAGAAGGCTTTGTTGAAGATCGACGAGGTTGCGAGTAACCAGGAGGGCATCGCTGCTGAAGAGGCTCTGATACTGCGCGGGTACGTGATGTTGTGGGATCACATATTTCTGATTAACGCGGTCGCCGTTCAGCCCACAGTCGGGGCAACTAGATGTTTACACCGATGCGCTTGAGCGTCTCAACGCCGGTATCGCGTTCAAATCCTCCGACCCGCGATTTAGCGGATACAGTGAGCACTAATGCGTCCATTTACCTATGATCTAACCCAAGTCGATCTTCGAAGGCACGTCTTGTCGAAACGGGTGCGAAGAAGCTGACTCTAATGTACACCAAACTCGTCGCTGAGGGTTCATCCGGGTCAACACCTCCGCCTGGAGCAGATCTGCGCAGTGCTCCGTTCCCCACTTCCCTCTTAACCGCCCTCGATCCCGTAGTCTCCTTCTTGCGTTCCTTGCCGCTTCCGGCGACCCACCCTTCTCACCCAGCTGCACCCAGCATCATGTCGACGCTCAAGGATGCCCAGCGTGGATATGCGGACATGCGAGGAACCTGGAGTTGTAAATGTCTGGAAACGCAGGCTAAACGCGTGCTGGATCGCGCGGACACGATAGATTCCATATTGGCAGGGAAAGAGTTTGGTGACTGGGTCGAGTCGTTGATCACCATCGCAGATCAGGAGTACGAACATTTGAAGGACCTTTCGCCACTCGTCGGGAGTGCTGTTCTCGCATCGACGTACACGACATTACTCAATCCTATATCTTCGCTTTTCGGAACTACGCTACAATCATTGATCTCATTCATCAAACGCTCCCTCCATAAACATGCATTCCTTGCGCTGTCGTCACATGAAGCACTCATATCTCTAAAGCCTCGCTGGGACGTTGTTCTGTCTCGCCGTGGCTCCGACCCACGGGGCGACTCAAATGACCCATTCACTGATGGTCTTCAATCCATACGCGCAGTGTCTCTCCGCAGCTTCCCCGAATTCCTCGCCGATCTCAAGATGGCGTCTCTGGGCAAAGGCGGAGAAGTAGGAACAGGGCTAGCTGAATTCGTTGTTTCGGTAGGGCCGTTTTCCGCTTTCTCGCAGTTTGCCTCTCTCGTTGATATTAGTTACACCGTCCCTCCCTTGCAATCCTTATCGTCGTCTAGACTGTCCAATATCTCGACCGATTGCCGGAAGTGCAGAGTGCTGCGGGTTCAGCCCTGCTTAAGCTTGGTGACGGGAATTGGAAGATGGGGGAGGGCGTGCTGCCCACAGCTGCCAAGGCTTCGAAATTGGGTGAAGGAGATGAAAGCCTGTTCCTTGAGCATTTCGTGTGTAAGTGGACAACCAAACACACACCTAGAATTCTAAACCAGCACTCCCTTAGATGATGTCATCATCACCACGGTGAACAGCCTGACGACGTTGTCGCGGGCCCAGCGTCGGCCATCGATGGGATCTATATTCCTCTTGAACAATATCTCCTACCTCCGCCAACGCATCATCCTCGAGCAGCGAAACGAAGGACTTTCCGACCTTCTCTCCAACCCACTCTGGAAGCAATAAACTCGAATTTCAGGACGGCCAAGGCAGCGTACTTCGATTCGAATTTTTCACCTTTGATGCAGGCACTTACGGACGATCCAAAGGAGAAGGGCGGAAAGGCGGTTACGAAGGAGAAATTCACAAGGTTCTTTGATTTGTTGGAGGAGGTCGTTTGAGCGGCATAAGTTGGGAAAGGTTTTGGAGGATGACGAGGAAGGGAGGGAGACGCTTGCCGATGAGGTTGTGAAGCTTGTCGTCCCTTCATTACAGCGGTTTACGAGCAAGCATAGGGAGAAGGAGTTCAGCAAAAGTAAGTTCTTGGCCGATTTCATACTGGATTGTTTAATCAAGGAAACATCTTGCTTTTAATAGATCCTCAGAAGTGTGGGTTCTTTCCGTCCTATCTATCCTTTTGATTCACTCAAATTCGCCCTTCAGACATCAAATTATCTGCGGATGGAGTCGAGACTCAGCTTCGAAGTATATACCGCTGACATTGATGTGTCGAGTCTTCTCGATAATCACATAGTGATCCCCGTTTCCGATTATTGTACTTTGGTTGACCAGAACTAATGTTTTCGCCTATACCTTCTAATCACCCCTTCATGTTCCCCACACTTTTCACAGTTCGTTGCTAATATTTGTCAAGATCTCAAGTCTATTTATTCCTGAGCCTTCAACATATATTCGTGCCGCACGACTACCTAGGCAGCTTCGAACATGTCTTGGTAGACGAGATTAGAACAAGGAACTCTTCTCTGGGTAAGGGCATTCCACAAACTTCTCGAGTGTATAAGACACTGACAGTATAGCAAAAGATCTCCTAGATGTCCAAATGGCTTTCGTGGAAGAGCATAGACAGGTGCGATAACATTTGTATCTTACATACACTATTTATCCTACTAATCACCGATTTATTCTGACTTTGTATGTACCGTAACTACACATATGCCACCATCTGCAGCTAGATGTCATGCTGTACTTGCTACGGGCCATGTGCTGCTCAATTCGTTTATCCGAACGCTGACCTGGGTCTGCTCGCCTAATCCCTCAGTCGCGACCTCAACCCGATCCAAGATCCCCTCAGGAAAGTACAGCAGCGTCGCGCTTCTCTTGCCGCCCAACACAAACACCTCCCATACACTACTATCGATTGTTATCACAATGTCCCATTCTTTGGTAAATGCCAGCTCCATTTCGACTTGAGGGTTGAAACCTGAATTTGTGAACAACAGTCCCTGTAGTCAGATAATAATACATGATGGAATGGCCAGACACTCATATTAAAATACACCACTATGCTAGACCCTCCCTCAGTACATTATAATCTACTACATGTACTATACCCTAATTATAATGCTGCCTGCCAGCCTAGTTTATAATGCAATCTGCAGCACATTATAATCCTCTGTGTGTATTATAATCTACTACATGTACTGGATCTCAATTATAATGCTGCCTGCTAGCCTGTATTATAATTCGCTCTGTGAGTGCATTATAATCCTCCAAACGTACTGATTCACAATTACAAAGCTCCCAGCTAGCGCATATTATAATCCAAACCTCCAAGTTATAATTTGAGTGTCTGCACCGTCATGAGTGCATTGTAATCCTCTGCCCATACCAGTCCACAATTATAATGCCTTCAGACCCTCTCATTATAATTCAAGTGTCCGCATGTACTATAACATCCCAGCTATGTATCTACATCCACCATGTCTACGTCTCCATCCTCCATACCTTCCATCTCATTATTGCTGAGGTCCAACTCTACCACCAATGGTGACACTATCAACATTGCCTGATCGTTCTGCTGAATATCACCCTGGCCCAACTGAGTTGTAAGCACAAGTGTTGCTCACTCTTGAATGGCTGCCCACTGGTGTTTCCACATGACTATGTGCTGCTGCTCATATGACACCTGTCGACGTGCATACACCTGAACTCCCTCAAACAGTGTGAGATTGACTGATTCAGGTAGCCTGGTTCTTGTCGTCGCAGTGTTATCCCAGTACATTGCCTTCCATTCGTGATAGGCTATAGACTGTTGCATTTCCTCCTCCAGGAGCAGCACCTCTTCTCTCCATCTCTCCGCACAAGCACACACTTTCACCCATTCAACATGAAGACCTGATTGATAAGAAAGTGAGTTGTCAAATAGGCAGTAAAGTAAAAAATAACTACTCACAGGCCTGTACCTCCCCAACCCCCATGAGTTCTTCATCCGTAACTGTGTACCAAATCCAAGACAACGTTCAGCAACCTTCTCTGAGTGCAAGGCTGTGATTGAATGCGATGGTTGGTATATTTTCTTGCCCACTTGTGGTACCCAGCCCATGGAGTTCACCTTCAACAGTTTTCTCTGACATTCCAGCAAGTAGCCTAGCACAATGGTATTCTTCTTGCTCCTCTTCATTCAGAGTACATTTGTTTATCCCTCAAATGTCCTCAGCATGTAGTACTTTTAGTGTGTTCTCCCGGTCTCCTGGACCTTGTAGTGATGGGAGCAATCATCTTGATATGTCATATTGCACTTGAACGGCTTTGATTCGGACTTCAATCTGATTTTGCAGGAGGCAGCTTCTTGTGTAAGTTCCCTGAGAATGAGCATTACATGTCTTGTAACTATTGGCAAAGGAATGTGTACAGAGTTGGTGACGTAGATGAACAAGAGCTTTGGTGGCCTGTGCAGATTGCAGACAATTCTCTAATTCTGGAAGGCCCTGTTGGCATATTAGATCATGTTGCATGGAGGCAAAGAAGAAGGAAGAAAGAGTTCAATAAGCTCAGGGGAAGATGTCGACTCCTCATAACCCTTTTCTTTGATGTAATCGGTGAGGCCAGGCATGTATGTATTCTGTGTGTCATGAAATTTCTTTATTTTCTTGAGTAGCACTGTATGGCTCATTTGTAGTTGGGTTGCTTCAACAGTAGTGAGGTCATGTTTACTTGCAGTGACAAGAAGCTCCTGCCTGGTGAATTCAAGTTCAGCAGCAAGAAGGCCCTGTAATTGGGCATAGTTCGATGTTCAAACCCATGATGATGAAGTTACTAGGACTGGTGTTGCCAGAGGGTGCCTCACCACGTTGTGCTTGCCAATATTCTTCCTCTGCCATCTCCTTTTTCAGATTGGACATCGTAAGATCTACAGTGGACGTGTGCAAGAGTGGAAACACAGCTTCAAACATGTGGCATGCATACCGTCCCATGGTAGATCAAAGGCGCATTGTTAATTATGATCCAACTCCCAGGCTTGGACCCGGTTTTTCCCATTCTAGTAGTTCTTCGGAATGTTGTTCATGAAGGCCATCCATGAATGCACAAAACACTTGATGATGGACAGCAGCCTGAGGAATAGCCAATGTCATTTTCTTCAGTAGAGAATCACCTATGTTTGAGTCCCATCAGTAAGTGTCATGTCAGTAAAGAGTCACCTATATACCCAGGTTGACTGTCTTTCACCAGTTCCAAAAGTTGCAGAAATCATCCAGCATGTTTTGTTGGCCACCTTGACCCATCATGGACACAGAATGTGAGACTTTGTTTAACCACAACCATATACATTCAATGCCTTCACTATTGGTCTGACCTACCCATTTGGTATAATTCAGAGAAAATGGTGCATGGCAACTTTCTTTGTGATCTGCCAAATGAAACTTTGGGATACAGAAACAAACATCAATATGAGAGGAGAGCTGGAGAGCTGAGGGAAGTTGTGTCATATGGGTGAAGAAGTTCCAGTACCATTGACAGGCGATGTCATAGGTGATGGTTACCAAGAAGAGCGATGTTGCCATGATGCTTGAGAGGAAGATGTAGTCCATGTTAGCGTACCGCTCCCCCTTATGCAGGTCTCTGATACTGTTTGGTTGGAACATATCACTATGAGCACAGCTAACAGATCTGATGCCAGTGGCACACAGACCCTTTGAACGGCACATGTTGGCTGACCAAAGGGCCACGAACCCAACACAGTGGTTGATCTACAACACATGAGTTCAAACGAGCTTATGCAATGTTGTTGCAGGCATGAACCTCTTCAGGATCAACGTACTTAGATAGATGATCAAAATATGTGTCGCCTGCCATGAACATTGCCCAACCAGGGCCAAGTGCAGGATCATGATTGTTAGTTGAATGAAGCTGACTCTTTTGCTTGAAATTGGTGTCTTCCTGAAGGATCAGGCCATATAACCACTGATGTCCAGGTGATGCACTTTCCCATCCCTGGGGAAGATTGATCCCAGGATGCAGGCATGAACAGCAAAGAATGGAGAGTGCACCTTGCACTGTTGCATCCAACCTGGAAGGGTCCTGGCCACGACCTGCTTGTTTTGCCATTCTGATGTGGTGTCATTCACAAACAGTAAGCATGAATTGTTGAAGTCGGTCCTTTCACCCAAATGTAGGCCCAATTTAGTAGGCCATATTTAATCAGTCAATGAAACTCACCAGTGGATCATCGAGGCCACTGCCATTATGAAGTTGCTCCAATGATTGGTAGAAGTCCATGGTGGGCAAGCAACCTTGAAGGTTAAGGTTATGGAAGAGCTGTAAAAGTGGGAACATTGTCACCGTTTGGGGTTCCAGAGGAGAAGAGGGCCACCAGCCAACCTCAAGAAGCTAGAGGTGGTGATCGAGTGCGTTGGGACAACAACAGAATTCAAGATTGATGGTGTGAATGCCTTTGGTGTGGATCACTATGAAGTCAATGTGCCTGTGCTGGACTAGAGGGCAGCTTTGGATGACTGAATGACCCAATTGGACATGGAGAAAAGGGACTGAAGAGAACACTTTTTGTAGTAATCATTGTCAGTCCACCTCTAGAATTGCATCAATGACATAGCACTCAGAATATGATACCATATTACCTCAATACAGTGCAACAGCACACAGTGGTGCAATTCAACAATGCACTGGTCACAATACATGAAATACCAGTGACAATCAGTACACTGATAAATTGATTCGCCTCCACATTGGGTGCAACCAGATTCATCATACCTTCTGTGGCCATCCAGAAGTAACATGGCATCTAGATATTGCTGTCGATATCCTGCTTTCCATGTAAGTAGTGGCACATCCTTGAAGGAAGAGGCATTTGTCAGCTATTGGTGTGCTGGTTGGTGAGCCTTACTGAATTGATGTAATGCTTCACTTTTGCCTTGACAACTAAACCAGAGCTGTCAGTTTGAAGATTGTTATCGATATTCATGCTAGTATCTGCGGCATTGTTGAATTCTCTGAAGGCGGCCATTGGTGGTGTGTCAGTCTCAACTACAACTGCTGTTGTCGCTGGTGTGTCGATCATCAATGAGCGAATGTGATTCACAGTGAATGTTGTAAGAGAGCCTGGAGCTCAAGGATGTGGATGCAGTGTCGCTTTCTGTCTTTCATTATGCATAGTCAGAGTCGGTAGAATACATAGCACAAAGTTTCAGATACAATGGAGTGGCACAAGTAGTAACAAATAACTAAATAGGGGCAGCTTGCAAAGTAGGTTCTGCAGAACTCTATTCACTGTGACTAGCACATAGTTAGCAGACATAGATCAAGACAAATAACAGGGCAAACAGAGGCTTGATGGTTCGCTGTGGATATTTGTGAGAAAGTTGGAAAAGATGACATTGAGGCAAGTTGAACTTGCCAAAGGTATAGCCCTAGCACAGCTGATGCTTCTGGCCTTTTCAATCAACTGAGGGGTGTGTGTATTCCTTCCTAAGTGACCCATCTCATAAACATGTAAGTCGAGTAGAAAATACAGGCGATAAACTTTGGGGCTCACTGAGTGTGCTACTCCAGCGTAGTTAGTGCTTCGAGCCT
Source organism: Pleurotus eryngii var. eryngii (assembly GCA_029467805.1). Classification (NCBI taxonomy): domain Eukaryota; kingdom Fungi; phylum Basidiomycota; class Agaricomycetes; order Agaricales; family Pleurotaceae; genus Pleurotus; species Pleurotus eryngii. The sequence goes on along the minus strand of SZVJ01000005.1, from coordinate 168,622 downwards.
TTTTCTTTAACATGGCAGCAGCAAGCACATCCCTGGCCAGGGGGCCCATATAAAGAGATGCACCAAGCAGGTGGAACCTTGGGATGAAGTGTTCAGGTTCATTAGGAGGAGGAGGGGATTGTAAGGGGACACTCCTATTTCCTCCTATTCCCCTGTCCCTCTCCCTTCCTCCTTGTTCCTTTCTCTTTTCCTTCATCCCACGGACTCTTACATACATCCCTTTCATTCCCTTTCCTTTCCACTTCCTTTCCGCCCACTCCTTTCGCATCCGAGTCACGTCCGATGACTCCGGAGTCTTCCCGCACTTCGGACTCACTTCAGACTTGCTCGGACTTGTCTATACACTTCAGGGCTCGTCCAGGCTACCCCTATCCTCTTTCCCCACTTCATTTCTCTTCGCTCTTACTTCCCTAGGCCGTTGGCACGACTCCTGTACATTTCCCCTCCACTTCATTATCACATGCCCCCTTGTACCTTGTGATATTCGTTCAGACTTGTAGCTAGTGTACTGTACAGTTATCCTTCATTCCTCCCACACTACTACAGTATATACTTCGCTTCCTAGCATGGAGAATCCCTATCCTGTTCTCTTTGGATTCTCCCTCTGCTAGGTGAGTAGCTCTCTCATGTATTGTAGTTAGACTTATTCATATCTTTGGATTCTCCCTCTGCTAGGCCTGCGCTGTCAGCCATCTTGAGGTTGCCCTTACAGGGATGGTAGATCATTGGCTTCATGTAACGACCATGTGCGAAATGTTGGGTCGCTCAGACAGAGGGGAGCTTGTATCCCTAGCGAGAGGGTCCCGTGGTCCAGGGAACGGGGGTCGCTGGTGACCCAGGCTAAGGGAAGGTTGACCCACTCAGGGGACAGGTGAGGTCAGTATGCGCTGCAGTGGTTGAGTAGCAAGAAGATAGATTGATTGATTCTGCGCTTGAATAAGTACATAGTATAGCCTGGGTGCGATAACTACTTCTATATGAGGTAACAGTAAGCACTCAGTCACTACAATGCCCCCCAGTCGTTATTGCACACAAGTCTTCTAACAAAAGAAAAGAGAAGAAAGGAAGAAGGTATAGGAGGTGCATATGGTAGAGGTATTCATAGCATGGGAGAAGAGTAGAGAGAGCAATGGAGAGAGAAAGAGAGAGAGAAAGAGAGAGAAAAAAATATTCTAGAAGCTATTTTCGATGATAGCATGTGTGGTTATGTTGCGAGCAATTGTCCTAGCCTTTGGGGTGTGGTGAATGGTAAAGTTCTTCTGTGTCAGGTGACAGCTGTGACAGCCATAAGGCAAGTGGTTTGTTTCGTTTGGTATTTCAAGGGGCAGTGGTTTCACGGATCGCATGGGTGGTATGGGAGGCTACGAATTGCCAAGGTGGCGAGTTGATACAAGAACGTTTCGAGAGCAGGGTAGCTCCCGGGGGTGATGATGAGGGGCAAATAGCAGAGTGGTTCGTATCTGGGGTAATTAATTTTGATGTGCTTGCTTCAAATTCGAGGCTGGCATGAGACAAGTATACTTGTGAAGGGAATGCTGTTTCTGTTGAGCGAGAGGATGAGGATTTATGAAGCGTGCTTTTGACGAATCTAGTGTTGAGCATCACAGGGATGTTCCAGAAATTGGTTGGAGAGGCCAGGTGTTTCTCAGAGTTCCTTACTTCTTCTAATGCTAACAAATACATGGCTTCGGTGATGGCAGGCCTGTCACATCCATCCGAGTTGGAGACCCCAGTGCATGAGAGATAACCCCGTGCACACATCGCTTGGTCATTATCCCCGAAGCGCATCCAGTAGATAGTCCTATCATCTTGCCAGGTGTACAGCATCTGCTGTACTTCAAAGGGAATCTTCTTGGTTATGTCCTGCAGAAGTCGAAGGAAGTCACTAGCTGAACGTATCTTGCTGGGCAGTTTATCTACTTGCCAGAATTCGGATAGCACGAAGGAATATGGGCTGTACAGCTCAGCATGTCTTGCGGAGGTGGCGTGTTTTGCCTCACTGGAGAGTCCATCCAGGGAAACAGAAGATACAGAAGTCGAAGAAGGAGGATGATCCTGGGGCTCTGTCGTCAGCAAATTCCTTATAGTGGTGCACAGCTCCAACTCATCTGTCTCCTCATAGAATTGGGTGCTCGATTTCGTGCAGTTCTGCTCTTTGAACGATCTGTAGAATGGGAAGAGTGGGGAGGTAGCTCATTGTTTTCCTTTTCTGATGATTGCTTGGGGCTCCGCAACGCTGGCAAGGGAGGAGGACCCCAGAGTCCCAAGCATGTCTCAAACAGATACCTTCAAGAGGGATTCCTTGCATGGAGCAGCTCGGTCTCACGCAAGTCATGCCTGAACTTCTTGAACACTTGGAACTTCTGGCACATCTGTCTCGAGCCTATTCAGATTGAATATTGTTCGGATGGGCATGAGCGGCTGAAGCATCAACTCCTTCAATATCCTAATGGTGGGTAGCACAGCTGGGTTCCGCAGAGACGGCTGCTGATATCCCTGTCGATTGGAAAGTGATAACGATCCCAAAAAAGGCTCATAGTCAGCATTTAACACAGCCTACTGATTCCCCGTCTCCTAGAGCCAGCGCGCACAGATTCAAGCACCTCTCGGCATGCCTCCACAGGGTGTCCTCCGCAAATACTAAGGAATAACTTTGCATGAGATTGGAGGGGAGAGTTGAGTGTGTTTGATGATGATAGGACTCCTCCCCTCTACAGTACTCGTACAAGAAGAAGCAAGCCACTCCTTCTTGAGTTAGATATAATGGGACATCCTCACAAACTTCATTGGAAACCCATATCCCCATAAATTGTTCATTCCCCTCCACAGCAAAGAGGCAAGGCATGTCCGCTGGGTCTATCAGGGCTTGATCCTTCATGTGTGGGTACCGCGTCCATGTGTCATGGTATTTGATTCCTCGTTGCATGCTTGTGATCATGTCTACCGCTTTGTCAAAGGTATCGACTCAATTGAGATCAAATATGTTCATGTTGGTGGGGTAAACAGGTCTATGCTTCCAGAGGAGCTGCAGTGTCTCTGAACTGGATCCTCATAGCCTATCACGCAAGGAGAGCATGTCCTCCATGATGGCTTTATTGCGCTTCCTTAACTTGGCAATGTATGCATTCCTTATCCTCCCTCTGTTGCTGGATGAATGTGGATAGGTCTTGGATGTCTTGAAGATGGAAATGAATTTGGAATACATGCTTGGGGAGTTCAAATGGCAGTGTCGACATATCAGCAGCAGGTAGGGCCTGCTGGATTGATAGTGCTGCAGGTGATACATGGGATCGAGTGGGCCCAGGTGTCCATCGTAGCATTTCCTTCCTCATGCTAAATCTTCCAAGTCGATGCCAGGCACCTTGATTCCTGGGTAGAAAGGCAGCCTTCACGAATTAGGCGACCATAACTCAAAATGCCTTCCTGCGATACTGACATCTCCTGACAATTTGGGTCGATCGTCCAGTAAGATGAGTTTGGAAAGGAATGGGATGGGCCCCGGTGTCACACTCAGTGGGGTTTTCACTAAATGCTTTGGATGTAGTTGGATCAGTCTGGATAGATTGAACAGTCATCCAAGTTGTTGCAGGCTAGAGGGTGTGTTATTGATAGTGATGGCTTTTGGGGGGATTATACTACGAAGTAGTACAAATAGGGGAAATAGGAGTGAAAAGGAGGAAAAGATCGGAGGTAAGAACAAGAAGTTTAAGATCAACTTCCCAACACAACAATACAGACTACTCAACAAGTGAATAATATGTAGGTAGACACAAACAAATGGTAAACTGACTGGGACAAGTAATACTAAGACGAAGGATAATCCTGACTGAGTATACTAGCAATGGCTCCAATAATACAAAACTGCAATATGACAATTCAACTGATTGAAGCTCTAGGTCAGACGTTTCTGCTAGATCACTTCCAATATTTACTAAACACCTATAGAATCGTTCTATAGTCTAATGCTTAGCCAGCAACGGTCTATATGAAATCAATATAACTGGGGAGCAATCACTAAAGTATAAAGACTTAGGTGTACACAAGACACTTAATCTTATTTCTCTAGTAAGGGTTTCACAGGTCAAAATACTCAATTATCAACTAATCAAGTCTATTATTTACTATGCAACCTAACAGTAATATTCTACTTAATAAAAAGTAGGTACTGCAAAAGGAATGGAGGGAAGAGGATGAGAAATGGAGGAAGGAGAGGGAGTTGAATGTAGAATTCAAGTGTATTCTGCAATTGTCTATCTACTACAATTTGGGGGTTTATATAGACTACAAGGGAAGGGAGGCTGTACATTGCCAAGCATCTCAAGGCTGTGCTAAATCTCTGGCTGACTCATATTTTAGCAGGAGTAAGCCTTTGATTTGCAAGGGCCAAGCCAAGGCTTAGTAAGCTAAATCTCAGTCTGACTCATGCTTTTTGGCAGGAGAAGATCTTTGATTTGTAATAGCCAAGCCAATAAATGATGACTTACTGCCTATTGGGGTCTAATCTATACATCCTAACTTATTCTTCAAATTCCTATGACATCATAGATTATATGAAGTTATTTAACTTGAGCAGAATGTTAGAATAATAATTAGGGGTCCCAGGAGTTGATAGGGGAATAGGGGAAAGAAATAAATAATGTCTGTATCATAATGGGAGGTCCATTTGATTTGATTCAACTTGCCAATATATGTCTTGGTTTCATAGTAGCATATGAAATAGCTACAAAACACTAATATTCATGTCACTTACTTCAAATTGGAATTTGAAGTATGACACCAGATCATCGGTGTAGCCCACCTCAGGGAGCAGCCTGGGGGCGCTGAATCAACTAGGATAGAAACTCATGATGGTTGTGCGATGAGGAGGCAATAATGAGTGCGGGAATACTGTGTAGGAGCATTGATTTACAGTCACATGCATTCTTTGGATCACTCAGGGGCTTGTAGTCAGCGCAGGTACTCCTGCTTGAGCTCAGGCGCACTGCACAGCTCGTATTTGGACAGCCAGGAGTCTTCAGTAGCATCCAATCCCTTCCATTGTACTAGGTATAACTGTTTCCACCCTGCCTTGCGTGAAGTTACCTTATGCCCTAGGATCGCTTCAACTTCCCATTTCTCCGCGGCTAGTAGTAAATCACATGTGGAAGGGAGCTGACCTTGTTCTCCGAAGTGGTGCTCTGAAGGTGCATATTGTTCCAAATGGGCGAGGTTAATAACGGGGTGCATCAGGTAGTTGGTAGGCAGGCAGGCACAATTGATAGACCAGAGGATTGATCTTCTCTAAAACCTCGAACGGGCCGATCATGTGTTGTATTAGCTTCCGTCCTGTGCCTTCCACTTCGACTAGCTATAGTATATGAGGGTTGACTAGGACCAAGTTCCCATGCTTGATTTCCTCCACAGGCCTCCTTTTCGCATTATATGCACAAGCTTGTTTCTCTTGGGCTAATACTAACGCGTCTCTAGCTGCTACTTGTCACTGCTCTGTAGCCTTGATGAATGATTTGGCTGTCTGGCTTGGTAGAAAGGGACGTTCTGTATCATCCTTGTTTGGAACAAGTAGCATGGTCGATAGTCGAGGCTTGTATCTGAGTAACAAAAGGTCAGGATGCTGACCAGTAGAGGAGTGCACAGACGAGTTGTAGGTGAAAGTGAGCTCACCAAGTTAAATTGACCATGAGGATCTGTCCATGGCTATGTAAGCACGCAGCATGGTCTCGAGCTTAGCGTTCAGGATCTCTGTCTGTCCATCTGTCTGGGGATGGTGCATGGAAGATAACGCCAGATGGCTTCCGTACTGAGCAACTACAGATCTCCAAAAGGCGGAGGTCCAGCGCTTATCTTGGTCGCATATTACACACAATGGTAATCCATAAACATGCACGACATTGTTGAAGAATAGTTTCGCAAATCCTTGCTAGTCTAACGTGTCGTGCATAGGTATGAATTGACTGTAATTTGTGAGTTTATCAACGATGACTAGGACAGCGGTGAACTCCTTCTTCCCTGAAGCTGGCAGGCCAGTGATCAAGTCAAGTGATACCATCTCATAAGGGTAAGTCAGGACATGAGCAGGGCGTAGGCCACCCATCTTTTTCATATGATTGACTTTGATCTTCTGGCAGATGTCGCATGACCTAGTGTAACTCATAGTGTCCTTGATGAGATTAGGCCAAAAGAATACATCCCTCAAGTGGCCGATGAATTGTCAGGTGCCTTCATGTGTGCTCTCGTAGGGAGGTTCATGTATAAGCTTCAGCATGAACAGCACTCGATCTTGTGGAACACAGAGATGATAGTTCCAGTCAGCATATATGAAGTATAAGAGACCATTGGAGCCCTTCTGGAATTGAGACAGAGTGAGGATGCATTCAGGGTCAACGATTTCTGTAGCTTCGAACTTGTCCTTGAAGTATGCATCCCACCGGTATGCCGATTCCCATTCTTCCCGAGCTTCAGGTGTAAAGGTTACAAGTAGGTGAGATTTCACAAGCATTTTCTTCATCTAGAAGTTCTTCTGGTCGAACTCCATCTGGGTATGTCCAGTGATCCTTGAGCCCTTCTGGTTTTGAAGCGGGGACATTCACAGGTTCGTCCACCGAGTCTATCCCTCCTAGCTCTGAGAGTAGAGGGTCAATGTTTGGTCCTCCGGGCTCATCTCCCGGTTCCTCAACAGCGCTTGGTGCTGGAGGTTCCACTCAATTTGCTTGCCTCATCTGATGTGTTTGCATGGCTAACATGGTTCGGTCTGAATCTGAGAGTACTTCTTCCTTCAATGCCAGAGCCTCATGTAGCCACCAAGAAGAAAAGGCAGCCTTTACGGCCTCATTCTTTCTATCTTCAGCGTTCTGAGTTACATAGCTGCTGTTTGTCTTCATCGGGAATGATAGTTTCCAAGATGTCGTGAACTGGGGAATCATGCAGGGGAACGCAAGGCATATGAGAAAGCAGGTCGACATTGGAATGAACATGCCCTTGCCGGTGAATGACCTTCAGCTTAGGGTACACCGTGAATATGGCCCACCACACAGCTAACTGCTTATTGGCGTTCTCATACGACTTAGCCCATTGAAGTGTGGCGTGATCTGTTATGAGAGTGATAGCCTCTCCTTCAATGAATGGTTGGAACTTGACTAGAGCTTCTTTGGCACCCAGAGCTTCGCGTTCCATCGCACTGTAATTACGTTCTGCGGGCTTGAGAGTACAGCTCTAGTACGCGATGACTCGTTCTATGTCGACAACTGTATCTTCAAAGGATGAAGCCCAGCTATGTGGCTGAAGAGGAGCTTCATCATTTCCTCCAGGTAGTTTGGTTACGAGCGACGGTACCATCTCGCCAGCTTGATATGCTTGGAGGAGGCATTTGTAAACTGGAGCACCTAGTAGATCCTGGATGCTCATAGGCTGCACTTGTTGCAGGCTAGTGCCTAAGGCATAGTTGGAGGTGTCTGTGTAGAGCCTGTATGGGGAACCTTGTATTGGGTGTCCTAGAACGGGGGCTCGCGCTAAGGCTTCGCGCGTGTTCTGAAACGCTAGATTGTGTTCGGCTTGCCAGTTCCATTTAGTGCCTTTCTTAAGCAGGGAGAATAACAGAGCAGCAATGTGCGAGTAATGCGGAATGTAAGCGGAAAAGTAAATGATCATGCCAAGGTACTGTTGTAATTCCTGTATGGTGGTGGGTCGAGCCAGATCCATAATAGCGGCCACCTTTTCCTTGTGTGTAGATAGACCCAACCTGGAGACCTTTTGTCCTAGTAAGAGAATTGAAGAGTATCCTATGAAGCACTTCGAAGGTGCCAGCATCACACCTGCTTTTGCAATGGTTCCCAATACAGCATTGAGATGTTTCAAGTGTTTGTCCCAGGATCACGAGTAGACAACAATGTCTTTGATATAGACAAGAGCGAATAGCCACAGCTAGGGTGACAGCACCTCCTGCATAAAGCACTGGAAGATGGATGGTCCGTTCCACAATCCGAAGGGCATCCTCTTGAATTGGAACAATCCTTGGTGTGAGCGGAAAGCTGTCTTAGGGCGATGCTCCTCAGCTATCTCCATCTGATTGAAGCCAGCTAATGCGTTGAAGGACAAGATCACCTGCGACCCTGATAGAGACTGTTGTAAGCTTACGCACTTACCTATCTCCTATTTCCCCTGACCCCTGGACCACATGTTTACCCATATATATACACGCATCCCTGAGAATAGCTACTTACTTCCCGCTTGTACTCCAACTTCCATCTTCATATGAATATCACCCCCACATTTGAACCTTTCACACCGAATGTTACCTCTGAGTGTTGTGCCTTTGGGCTCTCTTCCACTTTTTTTTTGAAATCACTCAAACACCTTTTTTCATTTGATCTAGGGAGGCTCGCGTTCTCACGTCGCAGCCGCCCTGTAAGGGGACACTCCTATTTTCTCCTATTCCCCTGTCCCTCTCCCTTCCTCCTCGTTCCTTTCTCCTTTCCTTCATCCCACAGACTCTTACCTACATTCCTTTCGTTTCGTTTCCTTTCCACTTCCTTTCCGCCCACTCCTTTCACATCCAAGTCACATCCAGTGACTCCGGAGTCTTCCTGCACTTCGGACTCACTCAGACTTGCTCAGACTCATATATACACTTCGGGGCTCGTCCAGGCTACCATTACCTCCTTCCCCCACTTCATTACTCTTCACCCTTCCTTCCCCAGGTCGCTGGCATGACTCCTGTACATTCCCCTTCCACTCCATTATCACATGCCCCCCTCGTACCTTGTGATATTCGTTCGGACTTGTGGCTGGTGTACTGTACAGTTATCCTTCATTCCTCCCATGCTACTACAGTATATATACTTCGCTTCCTAGCATGGAGAATCCCTATCCTGTTCTCTTTGGATTCTCCCTTTGCTAGGTGAGCAGCTCTCTCATGTATTGTAGTTAGACTTATTCATTATCTTTGGATTCTCCCTCTGCTAGGCCTGCGCTGTGCGGCCATCTTGAGGTTGCCCTTACACGCCCTTCACCCCAGACTCCCCAGCCCTGCCTCATTCCCAGCCCTCGTTACCCACATCCCTGAACACCAGGAGTCGCTCACTCAAGGCGTCTCAACGACTTTCCCTCCCACCTCCATCACCCTCGTCTACAAGGAACAGAACCAAACCCCCCCAGTCCCCACTTCCCCCAGATCGTTGCCCAAGAACCCAGTCAGCTCCTTACCTTCGTTCTGTGTTTGGCTTGCCACTCTCCCCACTTACGCCTTTATCCTCGCCATCTGATTCGTCCCCACTCAACACACCGTCGGCTGAGACAGATAAGGTGCATATATCAACCTCGAACTGCCTTACTGGCCGCCCTGCTCTTTTCCCATTTGCCACACCGTTTCAGTCTCTCGTTATCATGGGCGTAAAAGCTAAGATAGAACAATCAAACCCAATGAAGCCTCCCACCATGGGGGAAGGCGACATTGACGATCCATCCTTTGGGATTGGTTCAATCGTTCTGAGAATTTCTTTAGGCAAAAATCCATCACACCTGAAAATCATGTTGTTTCCATTGCCTGGGGTATGTTGGGCGTTCACACCGTTCGATGGCTGTCCGCCAACTCTCCCCTGCTTGACGCCATGTCCTAGGATGACTACAAAGAGCAAATGCGGACCCTCTTCCTACCATCAGACTGGGAGCATGCCGGTCGCATGGACGTACTTCGCCTCCAACAGGGCTTGCGGTCTTTCGTTGAGTTTTCCTTGGATATGATGAGTCGTAACAACCTTCCCACAGGAACTGACAGTTTCTTCAATGACGAGGCTCTACATGACACTATGGATGCGAACATGGACCGCGAGCTCGCCAGGGAATGCAATCGTGAGAACGTTACCTCCATCGCCTCCTTCCGGGACTGGCTCAACGAAGTCAAGCGTCTTGATGAGAGGAAGCGGCAAAGGATGGAGGAGATCGAGAGGACCCTTGCTCGAATCAATGCCAAATCCAACAACAACCGCGCCAACAGCTCCGCTAGTCGCCCCCCTTTCCAGCCCAGAAACACCAACGCGCCCAACGCCACCAATATGGGAATGTTCACACCGATGCCAAAGCTCACTGACGATGAACGAGCATTACTGTCCGTGAACGGTGGATGCTATAAGTGCTGTAAGTTCTGGGCAGGCCATGTAGGTGCGCGTTGCACTGCCCCTGCGATTGATGCCTCCAAGTACAAGACATTGACTTTCCAGGACGTCCCCCCCCCGCCCTACAAACTACTCCATCCACAACGGCGCCTTGAGGAGCACGGTCGCCGCGGCCATCATCAACAACAACAGCGACACCACAGGTACTGCATCAATTGAGCCCGTCTCTGACATTGAAAACCTCGTCGCGCCCGCAGTTGCCGCTGTCATGCCAGATAACGAAGGTTCTAGCTGGATCTCTTTGGGCAGTTGGTCGGACGATGAATACACTCCATTTTCATGTTCAAATTTATTCTGGTGTTTTGCCATTTCTACCCCATCCCCATTTGCTTCGCCTGTCTCACAATCAGTGAATGGCTTGATTGACAACAGATCCACTGTAGTTCTTATTAAAGGCGACGTCGCCGACACTCTCAAATTGGAACAACACCTTGCAAGCACGCCTTTCAAATGCAGCCCGGCCTTTTCTGGGATGGGGAAGGAAGTTTCTCTGTCTCATTACATTACGTTTCAGCACCGTTCTTTAGATGGACTATTTGTTTTGAAACCCCTTTGTGCCTTTATTTCCCCCCTCCCTCGTCACAGATACAATTCTTGGTCTCCCTTTCCTCAACTCCAACAGTCTCGTCATCGATCACCTTGCGAGTACTTGTATTTCAAGAACGGACAATGTCTCCTCTTACGATTTGTTGAATGCATCAGCGTTACCCTCTGTACCATGTCCGAAATGGAAGTTGACCCACACGAGAGCCAGTGATGTACGCACGGCCCGCCATAAGGCTCGGGTGGCTCACGAGGTGTTGTTCCAGAGTGTCGAATTCGCCAACGCCCTCAAACCTAAGCTGTCCAAGATCCCAGCGCGAGGAGCGCACTCCTCCTCCATTGTCACTGCAATTCAGAAACGCCTGGACAACGTCAATGCAGCTGTCACCTTCCGGGCCCAGTTGAAACCACTGGATCTCGAGATGAAGAAGAAGTACAGCAACCTTTTCGAGGAGCTCCCCCCCGTCCATCAGCTGCCCAACCAGGTCTACCACAAATTCAAGCTGAAAGACACCAACAAAGTTGTCAACCGTCGTGGATACTCTTGTCCTTGGAAGGAGTGCGATGCGTGGAAAACGCTGCTCGACGAATTCCTCGCCTCAGGAAAACTCCGGCCCTCTGACTCCGAGTATGCGAGTCCTGTGTTTCTCGTACCCAAATCCGACCCCAACGCCCTACCATGCTGGGTCAACGATTACCGAGAGCTTAACGACAATACTGTCCCTGATCATTTTCCCCTGCCGCTTGTCTCAGAGATTCTTGCGGACTGCAGGAAAGGTAAGATTTGGGGCAAGTTGGATATGATGAATGCTTTCTTTCAGACTAAAGTACACCCCGACCACATCAAATACACGGCAGTACAAACCCCATTTGGCCTCTACGAGTGGATTGTTATGCCCCAGGGTTGTCGGAACGCTCCCACAACACATCAGCATCGAATGGTCACCGCCCTGCGCCATCTCATCGGCAAGATCTGCCACGTTTATCTTGACGACATCATCATCTGGTCATCGTCTCTGACGGAACACATTAAGAATGTCGAGTTGGTCCTCATGGCACTGTGTGACACAGCGCTTTACTGTAACGTCAAGAAGACTGAGTTATTCTGCACATCGATAAACTTCCTTGGCCATACGATCTCTCAAGACGGAATTCAGGCGGATTCTACCAAGGCCCTAAAAATTGCTGAGTGGCCTGTCCCGCATACAGCGACTGACGTACGACAGTTTCTAGGTCTCGTCAGGTATCTCGCGATCTTCCTGCCATGGCTTGCTGACCATACTTCTGTCCTCACCCCCCTTACAAACAAAATGATTGGAAAGGAACCGATCACCTGGTTACCGGCTCATCAGAACACCTTCGAAAACATTAAGTCTCTCGTTTTATTGAGCACCTGACGGTTTACCACATTCTCACATGAAGCACATGTGTGGCTCATGTGGAGATGTGAGGTTCATGTGGGGTTCATATGAGGTTTATGTGTAGAAAAGTGAATTTTTGTTTAATACTGAAAGCTGAGAAACTTCACTTTTTTGCCACTTGCTTCATCTTTTGAACACTTTTTCCACACTTTTTTTACACATAAACAACAATTGAGACATGGTGCTTATATATATTTTATATGAATTTATATGAATTTTCATATGGGTTCCATGTGTAGTCCACATGAAGTGCACTTCCTTTCTACAGTCCTATAGTCTTACATATGAATGTGTAGTTTATATATGATTTACATGAATTTATAGGTGTAGTATTCATGAAGTACACATTTTTTAATAAAATTGCCTTATCGGGGCACTGTTAATGGACTTAGTGAAGTTATGTCAATTTCGTCGAACGGGCGCTTATTGGGCGCTTATTTACGAATATTAATATTCTTTTTATTTTACTTTATTTTAATTTTTTATTTGATTGGGCGCTCTTTGGGCGCTTATTCCGGCATCACCCGTGCTGTGCGCTTGCGTGACGTGGCAGTGTGCCACATTGCTACCCCACCCCACCCTTGCTTCTCAACCACCACCATCCCCTCAGATTCGCCCCCCTTCTCAACGACCAAACACAACGAAATGGCCCCAAGAACGAAGGCTCGAGGTGGGAAGGAAAGCAACAAGGAGCAGGCAAGGTAAGCCCATCCCCTGCTGCTTTCCTGCCTTCACTGACCATGCCCCCGCCTCTGTCTCCCTCCCCTGTCCTTGTCAATGCCCCTCTGCGTCCCCCGCGACCAACGACGCCATCTCCACGCCCCTCTGCGTCCCCCGCGGCCAACGACGCCGTCCCTATGTCCCCTGCGCCCAACGACGCCATTCCCATGTCCCCCGTGCCCATTGACGACCGTCTACGCCGCCCCCATGTCCCCCCGCGCCCATCGTCGCCCATCGGCGCCGCCCCCACGTCCCTCGTCGTCCCCCTCTCCCATCGACGGCCACCCACACCACCCCCACGCCCATCGACACCGCCCCCGCATCCGTCTGTGTGCCCCGTGCCCATTGACGCCGCCCCCGCGCCCATCCACGCTACCCCCACGTCCCTCGTCATCCCCCGCACCCATCCACATCGCCTTGCTCCCCTCGTCGTTCCCTGCACCCAATGACACCGCCCCCACGTCCCCCGCACCCATCCACGCGCAACGACACCGCCCCCGTGTCCCTCTGTGTCCCCTGCGCTCGTCGACGACCACCCACATCGCCCCTGCGCCCCTCGTTGTTCCCCTCGGCCGTCGTTGCCCATTGACGCCGCCCCCCATGTCCCTCGTCGCCCGCACTCGTCAATGACCACCCACGCTACCCCCATGCCCATCGATGCCTGCCAACGCCCGCCAACGCCTGGCCAACAGCCTTCTGAAGCCCAGGTCCACCCGCTCAGCTACTGCTGCTGCCAAGGCCCAACAAGAAGCCAATGAGTGAGTCACATCACTCTTCTATTAGTATAGTAGTGTAGTAGTAGTAGTAGTACATATATACATTAATAAATTTCTTTTAAATTCAAACAAAATTAATCAAACATTCTATGATAGAGAAGAACCTGTGGAACCTGTCAAGACCCCCCCGCGCCTCAGCTGTGAAGAAGATTAAGAAAGATAAGTGTGTACTCTCCACCTATTTGCTTGTTTCTGCCGCTCATCTTGGATGCTTGCAGGACCTCTGCAGTGCGTGATGCTGAGGACAAGGCTGCTGCGGTGACTGCAGCTAAGAAGTTAACTCTGTACGTTCTCATTTGTTTGTATTCCCGCTTGTAACATTAAGAATATGTGTAGTACTGCCAAACTTCTTAAGGAGAGTGGTGCTGGTGTCGCTCCGCCCCCTCGCTCAGCTGGTACTGGTGTTCAGCTAGGTTCAGCTACCCCCCGTATCGTCTCAGACCGTGCTAGGCGCCCCAAGTCCGATGACGAAGAAGATTCTGCTGACGAAGAAGATCCTGATGACGATGCAGTTGCGAAAGATGGTGATGATTCTGGTGACGAAGAAGAACCCGCTCCAGTTGTTGATAAGGGTAAGGGTAAGGCTAGAGATTTGCACAACCTCGGTGCAGAGTCTGATAAGGAGTTGGATGCAGATGTCGAGGAGGAGAAAGATGATGAAGATGCTGATGAAGATGCCAATGAAGATGCCAATGAAAAGGATGTTGACAGTGAGAACATGGGCACAGGTGATGATGGTGAGCTCGCTGCTGTTGGCGAGGACACTGCAATGGATGAGGACTTGATGGTTACACCTCGCAAGCCTGCTGCGACACCTCGTAAGTCCACCACATCTAAGCGGAACCCCAGTCAGTCCCCTGTTGGCCACCGCCATGCTGCCAAAGCCCAGCGCCGCACCTCCACTCATACCAGTGCCTCGTCTGCGCCTGAGGGATCTCCCTCTCCTCCGTCTGACCATCTTGAGGACCTGCAAGGTGCCTCACGTACCACTGGTGGGTTTGCACGTGGGAAGGCCTTTGGCACAGCTCCCAACATGGCCGACTTTGGTGAGTTTCTCAACCTGACTTCTGCTGTTCTGTGCTTACCTTTTGTCTAGTTCGTCATGATGATATTCCCACCTTCCAAAGTCACGGTAGTGGCAAGGTAATTCTCTACTCCACCCTCGCTAGAACCGATACTCCTCACTCGGCCACCATTCCCCGGTTCCCAACTCTTGCACCAATCCTCAAGGCCATTAGCAGGAAGTATCCAACAGTGACAAGTCAGTCATTTCCATTTCTTCTTGCTGCTGTACATGCTAATTTTTGTGCACAGCATCTCTCATTTCCATCTGGGATGGTGAGTCATGGGAAGTTGTTGGTCCCTATCTCCTCGCCCTCGAGGAGGATGGGGATGTTTCATGGCCTGATAATTTCAAATTGGCATTGCTTCTCGTGAGTTCAATTTTATTCATATCTGATCACTGCTAAGTCTACAATATCAGGAGCCTGCTGCTTCATCGTCAAATGTCTTCTTTGCCCCTTCCCTAGGCTCATCACACTCTGGTGGCTCTGTGCCTCCATCTGATAGCTCTGTGCCTCCATCTGGTAGCTCTATGGCTCCTTCGTCCATCGCACCCTCTGCCTCCATTTCATCCGTAGGTGTTAGCAATGCAGGTGGGCTTCCGCCAGCCCCTGCTTATTTGACTGCAGCCTACTCGGCAAAGCCAAACTTGATCCCCTTCGCTCAGCTACTTGAGGTACCCCCCCTCCTTGGTTCCCAACACCAAACCCAATGCGACTCTCATCTCAGCATTCGATCATTGGCGTGCCGCATCAGATGCTCCAGATCGCCTCAGAGCAGCGTACGACATCTACAACGCCAAAGTGCCTCGTCTCCCTCCTCTTCCTGCCTTCCCTTCTGTCGAGGACGCCCGTGCAGTCTATGTGAATACTACCAGCTTCAGCAATTACAGCAAGCTCTTCCCCTTCGCTATTCAGCATCCAGCTGTCCTCTCATACCTTCAAGGTGATGTTCCATCAGGCTCAGCAGAGTATGCTGCTCTTTGGGGAGCTCTCAAGCCAGGCCTGAAGACTTTGGGGATAGTGATGAAGAAGTTGACGGATGAGAAGGAGAAAGAGGAGAAGAAGGCCAAGAAGAAGGCTGGGCTGTCCAAATCGAAGTAAGTCGTCAATTTCACTCAACTTAGAATTTCTCCTCTATGCATATATCTTTGTACTACTATATTTATTGAAAATTGCATATGTTTTGCACCATTTCCTGCCTGAGTCTCAATTACATCTTGTCTCAAAACTTGCTAACTTGCCTAGTTTCTGTTTACAGGCCTACATGATGCTGCTGCTGGTGTGGTTCTTGCTGGGACTTGTTCCATGTGTTGCTGCAGCACCTAAACAAGATCCATTTCCCAATATGCTATTCACTGAGTTTGCTCAGAGCATCCAGGACAACTTTGGTCCCAAAATCAAGTTGTCTACTGTCTTGATGCTTCTGATGACTCTGGTCAACAACACAGATCTTCTCAACCTTCACGGACAACAGGGGGCATCCTCCCGACAGGAATCTACTAGCTGGATGGCTGCTCTGGTCCGCGCCATCAAAGTCAAGCTCTCTGAGCATGACTTTGCATCTTTGTTCACCCAGCATGAAGCTGAGGCTGTACAAACACCACAGCAGCATATTACCATGGCTGGCAAGAAACTGAGCAGGTTCAGTCGCTCTCTCTCTCTTGCTTCACATACCAGCATAGGAGTACTCAAGCGCAAACTTCGGCCCATCTCTACCACTTCTGTCCAACCTGTCATTCTCATCACACCCATGGTCATGGCTTGTCCCACTCTGACTTGCAACAACCACAGCCTCACTCAAGAGCTTCGCGAACGGGATACCTCCAAGGTCACTCTGCTTCAGGGGAGCCAGTGCCACTTGAATGTCCCTGTTCTGGCTGGACGCTGCCCTGTTTGCAACTCACTTTACTGGGCGGATCATGAGCGCTTTACTCAGAACAACGGCGATGATGTATGCTTGTATCTCAATGATGCCAAGTATCTCAAGGTTGGCAAAAGTGTCTGGGTTGACCGCCTGGTCTCCAGAGCTATTGTCAATGCCAATTACAGCTTCCACGCTTCGACTGCCGCCATTACCGAGTTCTGGCACTCCTCTTTTGTGCAGCCAAGTGGGGGTACCTTCAAACTCAGTCGTCGCCAGGTCTGGAAAGCCTTTGTTGCAGAGTCTATCTGTCACATGGCCAGCTTCAACAACCGGGAAATCGTGTTTGAGAGCAACCTCTCCATTGATGCTCTGGTGGCTGCTGCCTATGTTGAACTTGGAGATGGAGGAATTGTTCGCAGCGCAGTTGGGCACTCTTGTGATGAATGTTGCCATGCATTCAAAGATGTTGCCGATGTCATTCCAAGGCAGCCCAATGATCCTGCTGCTGTGGTTGGCCATGATGAGAATTATGTTGTGCCAGACTATGAGGGTCCTGATCTGGATCCAGACGCAATGCAGGTTGACAACAACCCTGCTGATGTGGTTGAACCTGCTGGTCCTATTGGTCTTGCCAATAATGCAGCAGATGTTCGCATGGTCGTCATTGATGGTATTGTCATGGGACCACGCCATTGTGCCATGGAGGGGTGTGAGAAGGCACTTCTTGATGCACAAACTGGGGTGTTCTGCGAGGAGCATGAAGAGGCTATGGAAGGAAAGTGTCGGATGAAGAACTGTGATGAAGACAAGGTTGGTGATACTCAGGCCTGTAAAGAGCATCAGCGACAGTGGGCCAAATTCCGCAGACGCTATGCCAACTCCTCACTCTTAGGAGTTCAGAGGATGTTGAGAAGAGCTCAGGAAGAGAGGCAGGAGTGGTTGCCTGCTGGTGGAGGAGCAGAGGAACTGGAACACGACAACCTGGAGGAGCAAGAGAATGAAGAGGTCAGTGGCACCAAGTACAACAACTACTTCTCTGCCCCCAGGTTCTACTGTGTGGAGACACTCTGTGCTCCATGTGGAGTTGTTATTGCCTGGCGCAAGTTTGCAAAGGCTGAAGGGGTTGCCAAGATTCTTCAATTCCTTGAAGACATTTACCCAAACACCCACTCCCGTCCCAGCTACATTGCCATTGACAAGGGATGTGCTCTGCTCAAGCATATTGTCAGGCAAGGGCACTGGCCAGCCTGGGAGCCCACTACACGCATCATTGTGGATTCCTACCACTACATCAACCACCGTGTTAGTGATTACTTGTGCCGGACTTGGTGCAATCCAGCACCACTCAATGGAGATGCGCCAAATCTTGTAGTGGTTGCCAATGACAAGCAAGGCAACCCTTACTACAAGAGGGCATTTAACACTCAGGTAAGTGGTTTTACTATCCTAGTAGCTATTCTTGTCTAATTTGGACTTAGGCCTGTGAACAGCTCAACGCATGGATTGGGGGTTTCCAGACTGTCCTCAACCGGATGACAGTTAGCAATTTCGACTTCACTATGCATGTGCTACTGTTCTTGCACACAGAACGTGTTATTGCCAAGCAGGAGGAAAGGCAGAGGAAATTAGCAGCAGGGATAGAAGTGGTAGATGAAAGTGAAGATGAAGATGAAAGTGAAGATGAGGAGGATTGAAATCTATACAATAATTCACATAGACTACATATAAATTGTATGTGTCCCTCACATGTATTGCACATGAACCACATATGTATTGCATATGAACTCCATATGAACTCCACATAAACTGTATGTGTCCATTACATGTACTGTACATTAACTACAGGTAAACTACATATACACGACACATATACTACATGTGTCCCATACATACACTACACATGAACAACACATATAATACATGTAAACCGCACATGTACTACAGATAAACTACATGTATACCGCACATATAACTTTATATATTCTACACATGAACATCACATAAACTACATGTGTATTCCATATATAGTATACATAAGCTACATGTGTACATCACATAAATCCCACATATATCACACATAAATTGCATATGTAGCTCACATATACTACATATGAACACCACATGGATCACACATCCATTCAATGGCTTGGACTTGTGTATTTTAATGTGATAAGATTTGACTTCCACTTTTCCTACATATGGACTTCATGTGAAGCACATGTGTTCTGACATACATGTGTGCTTTACATGAGCTCCACATGAAGCTCACCTCCAACTTCAAAATCTCATTATTAACAAACAGAAGTGGTGAACAAGTGGTCGGAAGGTGTAGAAAAAGTGGAGCTAAGTGAAGCAAGGTGAAACCAGGTGAAGAAAGTGGGTTTTATATGAAGTTCATATGGTAGAAATGTGGCAGAAAGATAAAGAAGTGTGGTACATGTGTGCTTCATGTGGGAATGTGGTGAACCGCCAGATATACGTTTTATCGTGGGAATGCCTCACAGTTATAGACCATGAGAACCCCGGAGACAACAAGATCTACGTCACCACCAACGCCAGCAACGTTGGGACTGGTGCCGACCTTAGTTTCAGCCCTACTTGGGAGACCAGCCGTCCAGTCGCTTACGATTCCAAGCAGCTCAATCCTGCAGAATGGAACTATGCTACCCACGACAAAGAAATGCTGGCCATGGTGCGAGCTCTCCACAAGTGGTGAACGGACCTGCTTGGTTCGGAATTCGAGGTCCACACCAACCATAAGACACTGGAATACTTCTCCAAACAATGGGATCTCCACAAGAAGCAACTACGTTGGCAGGTATTTCTCGCTGATTACAACTTCGAGATCAAGTACATCAAGGGCGAGAACAACACTGTCGCTGGCACACTCTCGAGAGAGTTCCCTGAGGCCCCAATGTCACAGCCTATTGTCGTGCCCATTCTCGCTGCCATTGCCCTCGCCTCGAAACCTGCGCCAGCCCTGCCTGCCGTGGTGGCGCCGGTGCTTGCTATCGGTATGGACTTGGACTTCTTGGAGAAAATCAAGAGGGGTTATGCCAAGGATGTGTGGTGTCAGAAGCTGCTAAATAAGGACATTGGTGTCGCTGGTGTATCCAAGCAGAACAGTTTGCTTTACGTTGCAGACCGCCTCGTTGTTCCCTGTGTCACTGACGTCTGCGAACGTTTCTTCCAGATGGCCCACAACTGTCTTGGTCGTTTCGGGTCTGCAAAATATTACGCTGCTCTGCGAGAATCGTTCTATTGGCCGCACATGCATCGCGATCTCGAGGAACCGTACATCCCGGGGTGTGTCGACTGCCAATGCAACAAGTCTCCCACTTCTAAACCTGTCGGGCCCCTACATTCGCTCGACGTGCCTGATGGTTGCTTCCAGAACGTCGCCTTGGACTTCATAGGCCCTCTGCCAGAAGATGACAGCTATAATTATCTGCTGACTATCACTGACCGTATGGGTGCTGACATCTGCCTTATCACATGCAGGACCAACCTAAGTGCCGAGTGCGCCGCGACCCTGTTCTTCGATCATTGGTATTGCGAAAACGGGCTGCTCAGAGAGATAGTATCAGACCGCGATAAGCTCTTCGTTTTCCAATTTTGGTCTGCCCTTCATAAACTAATGGGTGTCAAATTGAAGCTGTCCTTGTCTTTCCATCCACAGACCGACGGTTCGAGCGAACGGACGAACAAGACTGTGATCCAGTCATTGCATTACTTCCTCGATTGTAATCAGAAGGGGTGGGTTAAGGCATTGCCCTATGTCCGCTTCTGCTACATGAACACTGTCAATGCTTCCATGGGTTTCTCGCCTTTCCAATTGTGCCTCGGATGTTCCCCCCCAGACGATGCCTCCCCTGTTCAATGACTTGAACACTGAGAATATCGACACTACGTGGCTGGCAGAGATTGTGGAAGGATACACCTCTGACACTAAGGACTCCCTTCTTGCGGCAAAGATTGCACAATCCATTTATGCTAACGTTTCACGTGGACAGGACACTGAATTCAAAGTTGGGGATTTCATATACCTCTCCACGTCCAATCATCGAAGGGAATACACACACGGGAACGACGGACGAGTCGCCAAATTCATGCCCCGTTTTGACGGTCCCTACAAAATCACAAGGGCGTTCCCAGAGAAATCTACGTACACACTGCTGATGCCGAACTCACCCAACGTCTTCCCTACCTTCCATGCATCGCAGCTTCACTGATTCATCCCGAACAACTCTTCACTCTTCCCTTCACGAGAACTCAAACATCCTTAAAGTATCGAGACGGACGACGGAGAGGAATGGCTGGTGGAAAAGATTCTGGATGAGAAGCGTGGTCGAAAGGGTAGAGAGTTTTTGGTTAGATACTGTGGATACGGTGCCGAAGAAGACCAGTGGTTACCCCTCCGAGACGTCGATGAGCTTAAGGCTCTTGACATCTGGCTCGCATCGAAGAAGTCTGAAACCCTTGCATCTGCATCCGCACGTGAGACGCCGACAACGACCTTACGCCATCGCTCTCCTCGTAACGTCCAACTCTTGGAGGGTGGGCGAGTGTAAGCTTATGTGCTTACCTATCTCCTATTTCCCCTGATCCCTGGACCATGTGTTTACCCATATATATACACGCGTCCCTGAGAATAGCTACTTACTTCCCGCTTGTACCCCAACTCCCATCTTCGTACGAATATCACCCCCGTGTTTGAACCTTTCACACCAAACATTACCTCTGAGTGTTGTGCCTTCGGGCTCTCTTCCAACTGTATGATCTCAGACTGCTGAGGAATGGGGAATTCATCCATGACAGTAATGGCGTTCAGCTTCCTATAGTCCATGCATAGCCATGGCTTGCCATTCCGGTAGATGACGAGACACGGAAAACCCCATGGGCTGTGGGATGGTTCTATGACATTGTTCTCAAACCATTTGTTTAGCTGTTCGTCGATAACCTCCTTCTTAGCCGGAGAGGCCCCATACATTGGCATAGAGATTGGCTTAGCGTCTTGTGAAAGAGGTATGGTAGCTTGAGTGGCCACCTTCCCCAAGCGGCCAGCTAGCCCAAATGCCTTGATGTTCCTTCGCAGCACAGCTTCCAGTTGAGGTCGTATTTCATCAGGGATATTGGCTCCTAGATTGACTGCTTTCGTAACATCCTCGACACTGGATTCTTCAGGGATGGCCGTAGTCTTAGGACCCCAGGCTTCATTCTCCTCTTCCCATCCCAATGAAGCTTGCAGGCTTAGGGTGTCCGTGCTTAGGCTGTCCTTGATTACCATCTTCAAGGCTTCTGCTGTAGCTGCCCACTTCACCATCGTTTCCTTATTGCGAGGTGCATCCAGGTATTCTTGAGGATCATAAAGATGTCCTACTACATCTTCCTTCCTTATCATGACTGGCCTTTCCATAGGGTTTGCTCTCAGGATGTATGGATTGTCAGCGGATATAACCATAGTGGGTGTTGATGCGAACTCGTTGCATTTGTCTGACATAAGCATTTTCTTGACTAACCATGTGTCTTGGATTCCAAAGGGAGCATCTACCGGCACGTTAAATATGCATCCTGGGGATATATGCACGGTACAGTGCGCTAACACTGGCGGTAGTGTTGCTGCAGCTTCAAGCCTTGTTTTTTTGTCTTGCTTATATCTCACCCAATACTTTGAGCTACTGGAAGCTTCTGGGCTCCAATTATAGATCAATAAATGTAGTTTTGTATTCAATAAACAAATTTGAACAAATATCCTCAGGAAGCTTAGAATTGGGGGCGAGCCATTTTTCAAGCCAATGGCTTGAAGCCTGAAGCCAAGTCAAAGTTAGAACCACACAGCAAGAACTAATGGGAGTCATAAAATGGCCTTTTGGAATATTAAACTATCATATTATATCTAGGTTTGACAAGAGGTATCATGAAAAAATCTACAAAATTGATGGTGCAGTATAGCTTACAAAGTTTGGAGCCGAGTTGAAGCTGTGGCAACACTAACTGGTGGTGCATCTTTTGGTGATCCTCTCAACTGTCTGCAAGCTCTGACGTGATGCTTCCCTTTCAGGAATGCTTGTCCGGTGAAGGCCTTGCACAACTTGAAACCTATGTCTGTATTGGCGCTCGACAAGGCGTGTAGGCGATAGGATCAGTCTGACGGGAATACTTCGCATTGACTGGAAGCTTGGCGAGCAACTCCTAGTTCGTAAGTTGTCTGGAAATCCTCTCCCAGTAGCAAGGGAACCCCATTCCATGGACTACATACGCCTCTAGCTCGAAGGCCACCACTTCTCCAGTCGTTGTGTGTGCTAGCAACTTTGTACGAACATAGCCTAACACTCAAGCTGAACCTGTCAACTGATACAACTGCATGCACACTCCCTCCTGTATCTTGGGAGGGTCAGCGAGGGTATTCAGAAAGTCTTCTGACATCAGCGTAACATCTGCTCCAGAATCCAGGTGTGCTTCAATTGCTGATGTTTCCAGGGATCTGATGTGAGCTGTTATCTGTAGTGCCCGTATGCCTAAGGAGCTGCGCCCTTCTGGGAATTGCCTTCTTCATGTCGCATGAATAATATGGACGCCATCGGGGACTTGGAACGATCTGGGAATTAGCCTACTGTTCCTGGGTATATTGAAGGGGTTGTCCATCGCTTCGCTGTAGAGAACCTCTTCTGTCAAAGATGTTGATTCACTACCATCCATCAGTGAGCCCTTGGAGTCAGTGTCGAGAACACTAGAGGCTGTTGGTGAAACTAGACTGTTCCCTTTGACGGTCGCACTATCCAAACAAGAAACATCATCTCCTTCATTGGCTTCAGCGAGCATAGTTACATGGCGAGTACTGGGCTTCCTTCCTGCCTGGCCCTTGCCTAACCAAGATCTTCTCATCAAGTCCCATTTCTGGTAGTGTGGGCAATCCCGATGTACGTGACGTGGGCTGGCGCATATCCAGCATCCTTGATCTTGGGGCGGTGGGTCGCTTTCCTTGGAATCGTCATGCTTGAATAAGTAGCCATCCCAGGTCCCTCCTCTGGGCCACTTGTCTCATGTCTCGCTTCAGCTTCACGAGTCTATGGCATACACATCATGCGTAGGGGAAGGGGATCTGGATTCCTCACTAGTTTCACCTTTCACATTATGAGTGAAGGACTTCCTTGAATAGAACCATTGAGAGGACGAGGAGTCGACAACTGGTGAAGATCGAAAACACTTGTTAGACTCAGAACACTCCCAGTCTGTGATCAAGCCTTCATTCATCACCTTCAGCTTATGCAGGAGCTCTACCACTGTGTTGCAGGATTTGGTATTCAAATGGATAGCCCAACAAGCAGGCTGTGCTCTCAGAATGCGGTGCACCATTCCTACATTGTTTTTGTTGTTTTCCGAGAATAAAAAGCAGCTGTATTTGAGGCAACACTGTATGAATTGCAAGGGAAGCTCCTTGGTGTGCCCTGGCTGCCAGAAGCACATTTCTTTGTATTCTATGGTACACTCGTCAATCCAGTGCACGTCCATGAAATGCTCCCACAGGCATAGGATAAACTTGTCAAACGAGGACATGGCTACCCTCCGTGCTTCCAATGGTAGAGTGGTGAACCAATCCTAGGCAGTGTGAGTGAATCGTGTCAGCACTATCTGTGCTATATCACTCTTCATCATTTTGTCTAAATTGCTGTACAACATCAGGTTGGTGAGGTAATCAATGAGAGTTTTCCCTTCCCCATTCCACTCGGGGAGTGAGGATAAAGGGATCTTGTGATTGACTTGCCATCATTCTGTGCAAGGGGGAGAACGACGTCTGCAGCCCTGCCCATCTGGGTCATAGGGATCATTGGGATTGTTGGGTCCTTCAGGAGGGCCTCTTCACCTGGGACTATGATCACGACCTCGGTTATCTTCAAGCTTGTCAGGATCATCAGGATCCCTGCCTCTCTGCGGCCATCGACCTCGTGGCTGATTCGGCCTGCAGTTGTCCCCTCCAGATCTGTTGCTCCCATCGTCCAAAGGATCTCCCACGCCACCAGCTCCTTGGTGCGCTCCAGGAGGGTTGGGCAGATTGCTATTGCCCTCCCTGCCTGCTGCGGGGGGAAGTCTCAGTTGCACAACTGTGCGATAAAGCCCTGACCAATGACCATCTGGAAAATGAGGAGGAAGATCTTAGCCTCCAGATCCGGATTGTGACAATGGCCCCCCAGTCCTAGCTCTTGGAGATGAGAGTCCCGGTAAACGGCTGATAGGGTGCACAGTTACAATATCGGGAGTTTCCTTGAATTGGATTTGCTTAGATATAGCTGGCCGCAAGGAGGAGTGCTTGGCGATAGGAGCAGAATCTGTGTGGTAGGAAGGTACAGAGTACCCATCTGCTAGCAGGCTAGCCGCCAGCTGGTCAGCATGTATCTTCAGATGGGTTGGTAACTTGTTACACTTTTCTTCTTCATGCCAGAAGTGAGCTAACTCCGTTCTTGGAGATCTGGTACTGTAAACCAAGCGCAACTCTCCCTCTGTTGAATTGAAAGATATCTGGGACAGCCTAGCATCAGGCTCCGTGAAGAAGTGGTACAGAGTGCGAAGCTGAGCTTCTATGTTCTCATGAGAGTGTAGTAGCCTCTGCACTAGAGTTTCCCACATCAACTCTAAACGGGAAGAGCTCGGTGTAAGGGCAACCTCAAGATGGCCGCACAGCGCAGGCCTAGCAGAGGGAGAATCCAAAGTATGAATAAGTCTAACTACAATACATGAGAGAGCTGCTCACCTAGCAGAGGGAGAATCCAAAGAGAACAGGATAGGGATTCTCCATGCTAGGAAGCGAAGTATATACTGTAGTAGCGTGGGAGGAATGAAGGATAACTGTACAGTACACCAGCCACAAGTCCGAACGAATATCACAAGGTACAAGGGGGCATGTGATAATGAAGTGGAAGGGGAATGTACAGGAGTCGTGCCAGCGACCTGGGGGAGTAAGAGCAAAGAGTAATGAAGTGGGGAAAGAGGATAGGGGTAGCCCGGACGAGCCCCGAAGTGTATATACGAGTCCGAGCAAGTCCGAAGCGCGGGAAGACTTCGGAGTCACCGGACGTGACTCGGATGCGAAAGGAGTGGATGGAAAGGAAAAGGGGATGAAAGGGAATGAAGGGGATGTAGGTAAGAGTCCGTGGGATGAAGGAAAGGAGAAAGGAACGAGGAGGAAGGGGACAGGGACAGGGGAATAGGAGAAAATAGGAGTGTCCCCTTACATCACCCCCCCTTTAAGGTTGCGGCGACCCGACGCGAAGATTCCTGCCTGCCACGCCATGAATTCACTAGACCCGAAACTCCGGATTGCTGCGAGAAGATGTCGAAGTACGATTGCGCAGAGCCCGGAGCCTTCCGACTGCGCCAGCGCTCCCAGGACTGGTCCAGTGCTGTAGGAGTCATCCGGAGTGGTAGAGGAGTCGTTGGAGTCATTGGACTCGTGCGGAGTAAGCGTACTGCGTCCGGATGACGATCATGGAAGTCCTTGACCTTCTGGGCAGCATGCTGGAGGTTGCTCGCGGGCTCCCAGGAGTCGTGCTCGATACCATAGCCTCGCCAGCGCACCAGATACTTCAGGACCCGACCAAAACGTCTGCTATTCCGGACCTCTTCTACCTCGTGTTCCTCTTCTCCATCAACGAGCTGCGGAGGTGGCGGAGTGACAGGGCGTCTACCCGGAATGGGGTCTGGAACGAAGGGAGAGAGTTTGACCACGGGGAAGACGGGATGGAGACGGGATAGGCCTGGAGGGAGCTGGAGTCGGTATGCTGCCTTGCCAACCTTCCGGACGACCTTGTAAGGACCAAGTCGTGTGTGTCCGAGTTTCCGGGAAGGTCGGGCAAGGTTGATGTCCGACGAGTCCAGCCAAACCTTGTCACCCGGTTGGTACTCCGGAGCAGGAGTCCGACGCTGATCATAGTAGCGCTTCATGTCGTCCTGAGCTTTGACCAATGCGGACTGAGCTTCATCAACTGCGGACTTCATCCGGTCTACAAACTCGTTTGCGGACTCCATCCGAGACGGCGGCTGATGAGGTTCGAACCCGAGACGAGGGTGACGGCCGGTATCTAGGAGGAAGGGCGACTGCTGAGTGGACGCATGGACCCGGTTGTTGTACGCGAACTCTGCGATAGGTAGAAGTCGGGCCCAGTCATCCTGACGCTCTCCGACGAAGATCCGGAGATAAGACTCGAGTTCCTGGTTAGTCCGCTCTGTCTGTCCGTCGGACTGAGGGTGATATGCAGTGGAGGCAGCCAGCTTGATTCCGAGCATCCTGTAGACTTCTCGGGTGAACTCTGCGACGAATTGCGGACCCCGGTCGGACACTACGGACCGAGGGAGTCCGTGCAGCTTCCAGACGTTCTGCAGGTACAAGTTCGCGGATCCGAGGGCGGACACTGTGGTGTGAGTCGGAATGAAGTGGGCGCGTTTGCTTACGGAGTCGACCACATTCATGACAGCGTCAAATCCATCGGACTCCGGAAGCTCGACAATGAAGTCGACACTCAGACGATCCCAGCGTTCATCCGGAATAGGAAGCGGATGGAGTTCACCCATGGGCGGATGCCTCTGGGCCTTCGTCCGGAGACAGAGGTCGCAATGGCGGGTGTAGGATCCGACGTACCGGGACATGTTTGGCCACCAGTAGCTGCGCGAAATGAGCTCAAGGGTCTTCCATCTGCCGGCGTGTCCTGCGACCTTGGTGTCATGGTGCTGGGCTACAATAGTCCGACGCAAGTCCGGTGAGTCCGGAACGTAGATCTTACCCCGGAACATCAGGAGTCCGTCCGATTGAGACCATTCCGCACTTCGGACTGTCTTGCGACTGCCCTGGGCCTTCTTCAACTCCTCTGCCGCCTTTGCCACTGCGTCTTCGAACTTCGCATCTCGCACTCCAGTCCGGATAGCCGTGAGGATATCCTTCTCCTCCCCTTCAAGAGTGACACCCGTGGCACGGACGGCAAAGTAGGACGGCTTAAGTAAAACCACATCCTTGTTGTCGTCCTTACCGTCCGAGTGATCCGAGCGACGCGAGAGAGCATCCGGTTTACCCATAGTCCGACCCGGACGATGCAGGAGAGTGAAGTCGAAGCGGGAGAGGTATAGGGACCAGCGGGCCTGGCGACAGTTGAGTTTCTGGGCCTTGATGAAGTACTCCAGGTTCTTGTGGTCCGTCCAGATCTCGAATGGAGTCTCCGCGCCTTCAAGGTAGTGCCGCCATTCTTCGAGTGCCCGGATGATTGAAAGCATCTCCTTGTCGTGTATTTCGTAGTTCCGCTCCGCAGCCTGTAGACTTTTAGAGTAGAATGCGACAGGATGCCATTTACCATCATCCGGATCCAGCTGCGACAAGACTGCACCCGTAGCGTAGTCCGACGAGTCCGCTTCAACCCGGTACGGCCGATCCTCCTTCGGAAAGACCAGAACAGGTTCCGAAGTGATCAGCTCCTTGATCCGAAGAAATGCGGATTGAGCGGAGTCGTTCCACTGCCATTCTTTTGCGCAGGTGAGGTCAAAGAGAGGCCGAGCAATATGCGAGTAGTCCTTGATGAAGCGGCGGTAGAAGTTGACGAACCCGAG
This sequence comes from Pleurotus eryngii var. eryngii, assembly GCA_029467805.1. Lineage (NCBI taxonomy): Eukaryota > Fungi > Basidiomycota > Agaricomycetes > Agaricales > Pleurotaceae > Pleurotus > Pleurotus eryngii. Next base: position 140,479 of record SZVJ01000005.1, on the reverse strand, counting down.
GAAGGATTGGAGTTCAGTCCGAGTCCGAGGGGTCGGCCAGTCCGCGACTCCGGAAACCTTTACGGGGTCCATCTCGATCTTACCCTCGGAGATGACGACTCCGAGATACTCCACCTTGGTCTGTTCGAAATCGCACTTGTCTGCTCGGAGGAAGAGCTTGTTCCGCTGGAGGATCTCTAGGACTCGCTTGAGAACCCGGCGATGCTCTTCGCGTGTCTTGGTGTAGATCAGAATGTCATCCAGATAGATAATGACCACACCTTCCGTAATGAGCTCCCGGAAGAGGTCGTTCATCATGGTCTGGAAGGTAGATGGGCTGTTGGTCAGTCCGAAGAACATCACCAAGGGTTCGAAGAGTCCGCGCATAGTCCGAAATGCGGCCTTCCACTCGTCACCCTCCTTGATCCGGACGTTGTTGAAACCCCATCGGACGTCGAGCTTGGAGAAGTATCGAGCGTTCCGGAGTTTGTCCACCAAGTCCGAGATGAGTGGGAGCGGGTACCGATTCTTGACCGTCATGTTGTTGAGCTTGCGGTAGTCCTGGACCAAGCGGAGCGATCCGTCCTTTTTCTTGACAAAGAACACTGGGGCGGCCATAGGTGACTTGCTGGGGCGGATCCGACCAGTCCGAAGATTTTCTTCCAGAAATTCGTCCAGCTGTTTCTGCTCCGCAGGGGACAGCGGGTAGCACTTGGTAGAGGTCGGTTCCGCTCCGTCCAGTAGCTCAATGGCGTGGTCCCACGGACGCGGCATGGGCAGTTCATCAAAGGACTCCTTTGCGAAGACGTCCTCGAATTCCTGAAGGAAGTCCGGGACTGCGCTGTTCCGATGATCGTGGGGTTTGTTGCGCTGGAAAGCCAATGCGAGGCGCTGCGAGACCGTCTCCGAAGCCCGGATGTGTTCTTCCTGAAGACTCCGAAGGTACTTCGGAGTCGGAGGAGGAATGGCTGCAAAGATACGGTCACCCTTCTCAAGTCCGGAGTCGTCCGGAGTTGTAGTCTCGTCATCATCGTCGTCGTCCTCGCAGTCCTGAAGCTGTGGGAGATCATCAGAGTGCAGTTCCTCAACCCTTGGCATCGGACCCGTACGACACTCCCGGAGTCGCACGGACTCCTTGCGTCGGGCCAGCTTGTCATGGCGGAACTCCTTGCGACAGGTGTCGCATCCGGACGGACAACGGCTCATGGTCACATCCTTCGTCTGCCAGTCGATCTCGGGGTTGTGCTTCCGAAGCCAGGTGTATCCGAGGATGATGTCCTGCCGTCCGATGTTAGTGACTGCGAAAAGCATCCGTTCCGTGTGATCCTTGAACCGGAGTACAAGGTCCACGACTTCAGAGATGGATCCGTTTTCGTTTGGTGATCCGTCGACATTGAAGACCGGAATCGGAGCGGACAGCTTGCGTCGGGTGAAACCATGGGCATCAGCGAAGCGCGGATGCATGAAGACTCCGGTGGCCCCGCAGTCCACCAGGGCCTGAAGGGTGCATCTGTGTTGTGTATCCGTGCTCTGCACTTCAACGGGTATATCTAAGGAAAGCTTGCCGGGCAGCGCGGAGATCTTATAGCTACTGGGTAGCCGCCGTTCCCACTGCGGGCGAAACCTTCGGAGTGTGCGGATTGTAACCGGAGTCGCTTGCTTAACGTCGGACGAATCATCGGATTGATCGGAGTCATCATCTCGTATTTCGTCTACGCTAAGACAAGCAAATCGGTTATTTACCAACGAGGTCGCACTGATCACTCGTTGGTCCGGACAAAAATCCGCCGTGCCCGATTCCTCAACCGGGGCCGTTCCCTCACCATCTATTCCTTCCGAAGTTTCCACACTTTCTACAACATCGGCCGCGGTCAAGAGATCTTCAATGGCGGACATCCGCTCCTCGGTGGTCATGAACCGGACATCGTACCGGAGTGGGCACTCGCGGGACATGTGGCCGGGCTTGCCGCATGGGTAACAGAGCTGTGAAGTGGCAGGTCGGGAGCGGGTGTGGTCGACGTCCATAGGGACGCCCGGTGAGAGAGCCTTCGGAGGAGGCGGGGGTTGGAAACGAGGTTGCAGAGGTGGGAGCAGAGTCCGAGGCGCGGGAAGTACACCCGCAGGAGTCCGAGCGACTCCGGAATTGGCTGCTGGTCGGACGAGGTGTCCGGGGTTACCGGAGTGCATGCCAAAGTGGAAGGACTGGTTAGCAGCACGATTGTCAGCAACCCGCTGCGCTGCTCTGTACCATTCCTCGAAGTCATCTTCGTCCGGACAGTCTGCGGACTCGGCAACGCGGCTCTGGATGATGGAGTCCAATCCGCGGCGGAACTTCATCGTGATGTTGGAGCCCTCGGTGTATCCGGATTGGTCTACGAGATCCCGGAACTCATCGAGGTACTCTTGGAAGGTCCGACGGCCTTGGTGGTACTGGGTGGACTCCAGCTTTAGCATGGCGGCTTCGCGTTCCCGATCCGGAAGGAAGCGAGTCCAGAACTCGGTTGCGAAGGCGGCCCAGGACTCGAAGTACGGATCCTTCGGACTCCGGAGCACCATGTCCGCGTACTCCTTGGCACGATCCTTCTGAAAGAAGGAGAGACACCAGAGGATTTTGGCCTGCTCGTTCGGAAAGTGGTCCGGACAGAGCTGGAAGTAGATGGAGCACGCATTGTAGAATGCACGGCCATCCTTGCGGTTTCCGTCGAAGATTGGGGGAGAGGCAGGCTTCAGACGGGAACGCTGAGTGTTTTCGGATCGACCCGGGGCGTGCTGGGAGGCTTCGGTGCCCCTCAGCTCGGAGTCCGGAGTCGTTTTCGGAGTAGTCGGACGGGGTGTTAGGAGGAGTTCTTCGATTCGGGCAAGTGTATCATGGATGGAACGGATTTGGGTTTGGTGTTCGTACGTCTGAGCCCACAAGGTCTGCAAAGTCTCGGAGTCCGGTCCTGAGTCGGCTGGCTCGGATGGCGGGATCTGGCTAGAACCGCCCGTCATTTCGGAGTCATCAGGGGAGCGAGGGATGGAGTTCCTTGTGTCCTCAGAGGTGGGTGGGGAGTAGCAGGAGAGCGTCCGGAATGTCCGCAAAACCGGAGAGACGTCGGGAACGAGTCCGGAGTGGCGCAGGACGTTTTCCGTAGGGCTCTGGTGCCAGGATGGGAGATCCTGTTCTGCTGTAAGGGCAACCTCAAGATGGCCGCACAGCGCAGGCCTAGCAGAGGGAGAATCCAAAGTATGAATAAGTCTAACTACAATACATGAGAGAGCTGCTCACCTAGCAGAGGGAGAATCCAAAGAGAACAGGATAGGGATTCTCCATGCTAGGAAGCGAAGTATATACTGTAGTAGCGTGGGAGGAATGAAGGATAACTGTACAGTACACCAGCCACAAGTCCGAACGAATATCACAAGGTACAAGGGGGCATGTGATAATGAAGTGGAAGGGGAATGTACAGGAGTCGTGCCAGCGACCTGGGGGAGTAAGAGCAAAGAGTAATGAAGTGGGGAAAGAGGATAGGGGTAGCCCGGACGAGCCCCGAAGTGTATATACGAGTCCGAGCAAGTCCGAAGCGCGGGAAGACTTCGGAGTCACCGGACGTGACTCGGATGCGAAAGGAGTGGATGGAAAGGAAAAGGGGATGAAAGGGAATGAAGGGGATGTAGGTAAGAGTCCGTGGGATGAAGGAAAGGAGAAAGGAACGAGGAGGAAGGGGACAGGGACAGGGGAATAGGAGAAAATAGGAGTGTCCCCTTACACTCGGCTCTCCTTCAAGGGAGCGGACGTATGCATAGCTGGGGTCGACATGGAAGGCTTGACAAGGAGGGATTCCCCTTAGCTCACTGAGTGAAGATAAGATCTGTTGGACTGTGAGAATCACATGAGCTAAAAGCTCTAGTTTCACTGGTTGAACAGTGTAGGTGGCATCGAGTCCCATCCCATTTTCTTGACATCCATCGCGTCGATCACGAATTCCTTCATGCAGAAACTCGGTAATTGCTGCACTAGACTTTCCCAGAGGGAAAGATGATGCGGATACCGCCACCTCAGTAGTACATCACGTAGAAGAGAGATCTCCTCATCCTGATCAGGGAGCTGCCCTGCTAGACCTCCGAAGGCATTCAACGGGTCGTCAGCACTGTAAGGGAACACTCCTATTTCTCCTTTTCCCCTGTCTCTCTCCCTCCTTCTTTGTTCCTTTCTCTTTCCTTTTGTTCCACGGACTCTTATTTACTTTCCCTTTCCTCCCTTTCCATCCTACCATGCATCTGAGCCCCATCCGATGCATCTGGGCTACATCTGACACATCCGATGCATTTCCCGCGCCTCAGCTGCACTTCGGCTGCACTCGGCTGCACTTGTGCATGCCCGGATGTGCTTCGGACGCATGTATACACTTCGGAGCACGTCCAGTGTCATACTTCAAATTGGAATTTGAAGTAAGTGACATGAATATTGGTGTTTTGTAGCTACTTCATATGCTACTATGAATATTGTGTTTTGTAGCTATTTCATATGCTACTATAAAACCAAGACATATTTTGGCAAGTTGAATCAATCAAATGGACCTCCCATTATGATATAGACATTATTTCTTTCTTTCCCCTATTCCCCTATCGACTTCTGGGACCCCTAATTATTATTCTAACATTCTGCTCAAGTTAAATAACTTCATATAATCTATGATGTCATAGGAATTGAAGAATAAGCTAGAATGTATAGATTAAACCCCAATAGGCAGTGAGTCATCATTTATTAGGCTTGGCTATTACAAATCAAAGATCTACTCTGCCAAAAGTATGAGTCATACACTGCATGCAGCCAGTGCTTCTACCTCTGACGAAAGGGGGGGGTGAAAATGTTCAGTCACTTTTCAGTAGTTTTCTGTAAGTAAATATGACGTGTATATATATTGTGATAATTTACCTGAAATATGGCCTTTCTTCGCAATTTCTCTGCCGAGAAAATTAGATGTTCTTGTCATGGTTTCGTCTGATACCTAATTTGTTCATAAGTTAAACTTTACACTGACTTATTCCGTTCGCAAAATTACTTGTTTTATAATTAGTTTCTACAGGTCAAAAATCTGTTTCTGCTTTCTACTGAGTGATAAGTCATGGTTACGCCACGCGAGAAAGCTGAAATGAATCTTATCTTTTTGATTACTTGCACCTCCTAGAAAACATTGACTTATTTAATAGGTATTTCCCTTTTCAGAATCACATGTTTCTTTCACGTTTCATCCTCGATAAAACATAGCGACTCGCAGAGGGAGTCACTCAGCAACTCGCCCAGTGTCACACTCAGTGTGTCACAACAAGATCGCCAGCAACACCACTCTCCTACCTGCTACACACCTTCACTCCCGCCACTCACCTTCACTTCCGCCACTCACCTTCACACACTACGCACTCACTTTCATGCACTACACACTCAAGATCGCTCACAAGTGTCAAGGTTCTTTATGCAGCAGGTGTTGTCGCTGACTCGCTCCACCAATACTCCACACGCACGAACTGAAATCACACCAGATTACCTAAGCACTACTGCTCCTTTGTTTCGTTGCTTTGCTTATATGCAGCGCTCATCCTCACTATGAGGACACTTCAAGCGACTCCCCTCCCCCCTCCTCAACATGCCTTTCAAAGTATGCAAGCATGACCTTCATGCCTATCAGAATACTCAGTACCGCTTCTAGGCCATAACCGAGCTACCAATGCCCAAGGGTGTTTCCTTACGTGCTTTGACATTTGGTGATAATGCCCGTATCCTTGTCACTGGAAGTGAGTAGTGCCACACTGTGTACGCAACCCCATTCACCTCACTTATCTCACTAGATAGCGACAACCACATCAGAGTTTGGGATGTTGGCAAGTCTCGTTATAGGCAAACGATACGTGATCCAGAGCAGAGCTGGGGGCAAGTTACGACACTAGTTTGGGCTGATCAGCCGCAGCAGGTTGGGTTAGAGGCATCACCCATGCTTTGTGTTGGCTCCGGATGAGGAGTCATCGGCATGGTACCTTTCTCAAAAGGATATGAGGTGCGCACAAAGAATATAATCTGTCCATGTTGATTTGACTTTGAGTAGGCGATCACTACCGGCATTACGAACACATCTGCTTTCCCACTTGACCACCCTGTTGAAAGCATTGCGTACAACTCCGCTGACCGAAGGGTGGTTGCGGTGAGTCACTTTGGGCAGATCAAGGGTTACAGAGTTTTGCCATCAAGTGCGTTGATTTTCTATCACTAACATAGTCGTGTCGCTCATATTGCACTCTAGATACGTTGGAGCCACTATGGCAGGCACCACCTTGCAGTCATATACCCATAGGGTTGGCATTTTGGGGACCCCAGAACGACAAAGTGGTAGCGACCCTATTGCAATCTGGTGAGATGTGCGTACCATTCACCCCTCTTGTAATTTTGTACTCACCTCCCAAACCCAGCACTTGCTACAGCAGTGCCACTGGTATGATCGATTGGCGAAAGAGACTCTCTGGTGCCATGTATGTCATCTATTAGGACCGCTGATGCTTGTGCAACTGACAATAGTCACAGAGGTGGTTCAGTCTTGTCGCAAGACTCGTCAAAGTTGTTGGTCAACAACCTGACAACCCATAACTTTGACCTATATACGTTCCCTGAGCTGAGCAAATTGCGCACGTTCACTGTTCCCGAGACAAGCACTTCACATAGGATCAAAATGGGGATTTTTTCCGGAGCCAGCGACGAGTTGGTTCTATGTGGTAGCCTACACGATAAGATCTACCTGTTTGACACCATGACTGGCGCATGTCTGGAGCAACTCGTTCATGGCCAAGGTGAGCTGTGCCCCGATTTGGATTGTTCCGAGCAAAGTTTTAACACATGCCCAGATGCCTATCACAAGCTAGTTCAAATGCTTGCTGTCAGTGAATATTGTTTTGCCTTGCTTGGTTACTGATTATCTCCAGACTGATTGCAAACATGCTCCCTTGTTTGCTAGCGGGTCCAGTGGCAAAATGTGCATCTGGAAGGATACGATGGTACGTCCACTCACCAGATTCACCATGTATACTCACACTTACATCGCCTGTAGGTTGCACCCACAGTGAGAGTGGACACCGCGGAGACCAATGGCGCGCTCAAGTTACTAAGGCTTCTTATCAACACCCGTTTCTTGGTGATTCTTCTCGGATTACATGTGACGCACTCCACATGGCATCCATATACTGCCCAGGTAAGTGTCTTGCCTCCAGTCTTGCCAGAGCTCATTTTTGTCCCAAGATGTATCACAGCTATGTGTACCCGGTTATTGCTTGGTTGAATAATTTGTATCACATGCTCATAGATTACTGATTTGCGTCTTAGGCACTCACGCGCACGTATCACTGCGGATGCTTGAACTATTTCTTATTTACATATCACTTGTTCTCAGTCTATGTCCATGTCACCCACATCCATATTGTCGTCGTTTTCCCTAACATCACTGCTATCATCGGGTAGAACATGATGCTGGGCCTCGTTAGTAATGCACCATGTAAGATTTGAAAAATAACTCACCCTGCTTAGAGATATTGCGACTGAGACCTGACGATCTGCCCATGGAATCGTGCACATAGCAACATGGCTTCGGATTGAGGAAGAGTGTGCTAACTCCAACTTCTCATGAGGCAGCAGCTCAACCATTTGAGCCCCAACATCCGGCCAATCTTCGAATGGGTCTTTGGGCATCAACGCCTTGTTGAACCAGCGAACAATGAACCAAGCATCGCCATGGCTCTGCTTGTCGCATTTGAGGATGTACTCTATTTTGGCATGAAAGTCCCTTCCATTGTGTTCGCCAACTAAGATCAGACTATTTCCTTTGTGCTTTGAGGCTGTGGTGTATCGAAGCCCGTCAATGGTGAGTGATGTTAGAAAGTCGGCTTTATGGACATGGGCGTGGGACGTGAATAGAGAGGCAACTTCCGATGGCAAGGCTTTCGCCCTTGGACTAAGCGTGTGAGGATCACCATGCACGCCGTTGCCCATGTCGAAGGCCAAACCACCATATGTATCCAGAGTTACCAATTCATCAAACATAGGCGCGCAATACTGGATTGACGCTGATGATGCCTCATCGGTTTTCAAAAACAATGCCGCGAGATTGTTTCGTTGATGCCAGGTCTGTCCAATAGTCGTTTCGTACTCGCCTAGTTTATTGTTAGCACAGTGTATTTCAAGACATGAGTGACTTGCCAGGCTTGTAGTTAGTCGATATCCGCTGAAGCTTTCCAATCACCCTTTCCATGGGGAACATCCACCAGCCATGGACTGGCCCATATAGAGTGAGGTATTCGGCGAGGTGCATTGACTGATGGTGGTTCGGGTGACAGACGTATTCCGGGAAAATTTCCTTGAGTAGCTGGTAATACATAGTCATGTAGTGAAGGTATTTTCGTGCGTGTTCCTGTGATGTCGTTCTTGAGGTCACTATATTGATAGCTGATACCAGTGCAAGAGTCATCGAGAGGAGCTTCTCGTTACGGCCTTGATGGTTGGGCGGAACAGTAGTATTTTGCGAAGACCAGATGCAGATAAGGGTGATGGGATAGAAAACAGTAGCGGCTGTACGCCACTGATCTGCCTTGAGTTTCCCAGTATGATTTCCTAGATTACTGGGAACTGAAGTCAACCACGAGGGAGTGATCACATTCCGGACATCTTCCCAAAGAGTCTCCATGTTGCTCTTGGAGAAGACTTCGCCAGGGAGGAGGCGATCAAGATGATTACTGTCAGGATCAGGGATGGGTACTGCTTGATCGTGATCGACATTTTCCTGCTAAAGAAGAGCTTGATGAATTGAAGATACTCACTCATTCAGGGTAGCGACTTGCCCAGATTAGAAGCACAGTGGCAAAGTTTGCCCGAGTTCCTTTCTTTTTATGAGCATCCTCGGGAAGCTTGAGCTTCAGCGCCTTGCAAACATATTTCAGCGCTGCTAAATGGTACTTTGCATAGTGGTGTGCCCACCACTCGCGAGGATGAGTGCTGAGCGGGTGCTGAAGAACCAGGAGTAGCTTGTCGACACTTATCTGCTCACTTTCCTTGGTTGGAAGGGGGTTTGAATCACTTGGTTCGATTGGATATGGAAAAACATTGCAGATGTCTTCGGGATCTTTCCCTTTGCAGTTGAAGCCCAGTATGTTGGTGAAGTGCTCCTTGATTAGACCGAGAAAAAGGTTGTGCATGGAGTCAACAACGATGAAGCGAGTGGGGTCAAAATAAGGAAGCTCCAGCAGCTCACTATAGCGTAGACCAGACTGATTGAATGAACTTTGTGTGGCAATTTTGTCTGGGGCTAGGTTGTATGCAGTCGCCCAGGCCACTGTGTCGTAGAATTTATGGTGTTCCCAGGTAGAGATATTCCAACAGCCGAATGCATGCTCAGGCATGAGACATTCACATGATGGGCACTCCAGTGCACCAACATCTACATCGAGGCTGTGTTTTATTGATCCGGGGAGTCGGCATAAGCAGATGGCGCAATAGAAGGAGTGGGTACATGCAGAAAATCCGCCAAATTTCCAGGCACCAGGAAGGTTGCAGATGACACAGATGATTGCACACATAACAGAGCACCCTTGAGGGCAGTTGTATGTTCGAGAGAAATGAACGCCTGTATTCCAAAAGAGAAGGAAGACTTTGACCAACAGCTTCAAGTACGGGTTGACGACATATTTCAGTTCCGTCAGGCCGGGCATGATGCTGAAGACAAAAACATTTTCGGGTCGATGCTTTAGGTGTGCAGGGAGGTTCTGGCAGATCAGCATGATCACGCCGCAGGAGATATGTTTGCCCCCCATCTTGTTGGAGAGCGGGTTGAACCAGTCGCCACAGAGGGAGAAAAGATAGCACCCTTCTGCACCCCCCTCACGGAAATGGTGTCCATCCGGGCCTTGGAAGGTTCGCGGTATTTCACCCTGAAGGATGTTATCGATGTTGCCGTCGGGAGGGACCTTTGCCTGCTTCCAGGCGCCATCCATCATGTCTTCATATCCAGGACGGGAGAGAAGACCCGCTAACCAATCCTTGAAGTCGAAGACAATGTAGGGTTTGATTGGGACCTGCACAACAGCCTTTCCAACTCTCTTTGCCCAACAAAGTCTCTCTCTGCATTCCGTCATCGATGTCTTGTCAATGATAGCGGTGCATAGTTGGGGATATTTATCGACGCCTCCTGATCGCTCAGGGGCATATGTGCAATGACAGGTTTTACTCAGGCAGACAGCGTAGATGGTCTCCCACGCATCAACCTTGAAAGATGAGCGTGCCGAGCATATATCCTGAGGCCAATCCTTCTCAAGCATGTTTTTGAAGATTGCAAGAAGGTGATCGTATTCCACTAGAGCGACTAGACAAGTGTGGACGATGTAGTGAGTCATCTGAAGCAAAAAGCGGCATGCCCAATGAGATAGTCCAGCAGACACATTACAAACAACTGCCATGAACATCCATAACTGAAGGATGGGGTCCAAACGACTGAAGTTGCTGGTGAAGTGGTGATCTATTCCAATGGGCTGAGAAGCAGCGAGATGCTAAATTCGAGTGGCATACCTGTGTTGAAGTACGAGAGATCACTTTCTCTTCTTAACTGCTCGTCGAAGCTCTCCAGTTGGATACGATGTAGGCGGGTCTCGATGCAGGTCAAAGCAGATGTAAATTGTTTCAATTCTTTGAGAGTTTCAGCATGGAGTGTTTTGTCAGAGTCCAATCCTCACCCCCTTAGGGGTCCCCCCTTACGCCCCTTTCGGATACTCGGACCTTCAGAATCCCTCGGGCTCCACCCTCGAGGCTTATGCATGGTGCGCAGTACTAGGATTACCTTGTTACATGTTTCATGAACATGTGTACTTACATACTAGCCTCACTACATACATGTGTTAGTTAGTATTTATAGTAGCACTAGTACAACATGTATTCTTCACTTTGAATCTTAGTTCCTTCTTCGCCACTTGTTAAAATCTTGTCTTCGCTGCGGGCTCCTCCACGGAGCCCGCCTCTCCCCACGCTCTCTCCGAAATCGGGACACCGCAGGGCTAGGAGGGCACAGCATCAAAGCTGAAGCCGAGTCCCGTACACTCCTCTCGTCCACGCGTCCGCGCTTCGGCGCTTCCCACGCATTCCTGCGCCCCCTATATGGACGAGTCAGGAGGCCCCGCGATACGGTCCTTAACACGTCTGAACGGCGACAAATTGGCGTGTTCGTTTCTTGGCAAGTCGTAGATCTGCCTCAAACTGGACACCCCGGGCACGAAGGATTTTGAGGCTTTCAAGCAGCACTGTAACCTCCTTGGTACTAGGTTGTGTGTTACGCTGATCCAGGACATCCAGCTCATGATGGGCACGCGAAATCTGATCTTGAATATCACCGATGATGGTTAGCTTGCGCTCCATCGCCTGTTGGCGAGCTGAGGTTACGGCAGGCTGAGGGGCAGTTTCGACTGAGTCGTTCAAAGACAAAGACGCCAACGACAAATCCCGGGCTTGTATTGCAGATTGGGCTTGCGCGAGTGCACCTTGTCACATCTGTCGCCGATTGTGGTTTAGCCATGTTCGTCTATCAACGGGGTACCCAGGTTCATCTGTACCCGGAACTTTAAATTTGTTGCAGATACTACAGTGGCAGATGATCAGTGGGGCCATCGGTCGAGGACACTGAAGCAGCTTCCGTAGATAAGTACTAGCGACCTGTACTGGTGACCTTGACGGTTGACCAACTTTCTCACAAGAGGGCGCTTAACTGGGTTACCTACCTCTTTTTTGCAAGCGAGTGAGAGCATGGAAGGCAGGTCATCGTCTCAGATTGCTCTCAAGACGATTTATAGCATGGCATTAATTAAAAAAAGTAGAATACAAGTAGAAGACAAGTAGCATTGTTGTAATAGTGAGTAACAAGATCAGAAACCATCTTCGCTCTGGACCTCAATTGGATGGAAAGAGGATGAACTGGGAACTTGCGTTGCAGCCACCCTCTCTATGACATCCTTTAAACCAGCAATGACCCTTGGCTCCATGGGGACACAGCAATACGGACAAGTACCTCCAGCAGCAGTCCAGTGTTCCACGCAATCGCCACAGAACATATGCCCACAGATAAGGCTTAGACAGTATCATCAGACGTCTGCTAATCAAAATTAGCACGAATGACTCACATTTGAGGCTCTGCCATCAGCGTGTCACAAACTTTGCACCAAACAAAGTCAGTCAGTGCATCAAACGCAGCTGCTTTGCTATTTGTATCCTGAGGGTAAAGTCAACAATTGATATCAGATGGATGATGGTACGTTGCGCTCACCTCTGCTAAGTGATCACGAAGGTTCTCAAGGACTTCGCAGGTCCTTTGGAGTTGCTCGTGGTCGGTCGTGACAGCATCAAATTTGCGCTTGAGATCTTCATGAGCAGACGATAGCCTCTGGCTATCCACACAGATCCCAGTATGCATCTGGAAGACGTGGTCAGCATTATCATATACATATTGAACCAAAGAGAATAGATACCTTGAGAAGAATGTTATATGTGGTTTGCAGATTAGCATGGGACTCTTCAAGATCAGCAATGGTAGCTGTCATCTCTTCAAACCGCTGGACATCACCGCCATCAAGGCAGGAGATCTTGTCCTTGAGATCTTCAATTTCCTAGGGCTGAAATCAGACACGTAAGAAAGAAAATGGAGTACATGCTGGCTTACCATTTGGTAGGCAACTTCTCTCCTGTTGGCATCAACTGTAGCAGTTTGAAGAACGGCCCTGGTGGAATTAACTTGCTGTACAAGTTGGTCGATCATAGCGTCACTGGCCTATTTGAATGACATTCATTATAGAGTCTACCCCTTTATAAATGACTCACCACTCTCGCCTGTCCCAGTTGTTGGGTCAGGTGTAGAAGTTCCTCCGACCCTGGTGCCTCGTGGATGACTGGATAGAAGTTACGAGCACGAGAGTGGGGGGTAGGAGCGTGAGGGCGAGGATGGACATCAGGAGTAGGATCGTGGGGGGTAGGAGTACGAGCACGAAGATCATTAGGAGTGGAAGCACGAGAGTAAGGTGTAGGTGCACGCGAGTATGCATGAAAATTACTGCGGGTAGAAGCGCGAGAGTGAGGTGTAGGAGTATGTGAGTATGGTGTAGTGGTACGAAAATGAGAATGCGGAATGTTGACACGGGGCATGATTGACAATGAGGTAGATAGGAATGAACTGTTTGTTGGTCTCCATCATTTCTTGAACCTTCGGCTATATATTGCTCAACACCAAGAGCTAGGACTTCGTTCTGTATACAGCGAACAAAGAATAATAAGGGTCACCCATCGGTGGAGATAACTGCAACATGGTTAGGTCACCTGGATATGTCAAGACGCTGTCGGAGAGTCGCAAACCTACGCCACAGCAAGTGTGTTATGCTGCAAGGCTTGTGATGTCATCAAGATGGTGACACACCGTGTACCACTACAAAGAAATGGATCAAACAGACTCGGCGGCGCGAGATGCCCAATGAACAGATGTATTGGTTCCGCTCTACTTTCCACCTGTTTCCAACAATTGCTTGACTGCAATAATACCCATTGGTATTATTGTAGAATAGAAGACCCACAAGCAAGCGGACTAGTACGGTGCTGTATTGATATAGGCGCCAACCATTGTAACCCTCAGCGTCCATGTCAACATTCAAGCTCAAGTCCCACGTGTCATATGTCACTGATCGCCTTTCAAGACCGTCACTGACATACCGCACATTGCGACTACTTTGGGGACTACTTGATCTACTTGGCCTTCACCTGTCGGTAGCACTGATCACTCGCTGATTTCATATGTAGTGACTTCCTCGCAACTTCTTCCTCGTGGGTTGCTTTGTCGTGTCCGAGCACAGTAAGTCTGCATCTGCAGATTGACAAATGGCTAGGGCCCCAGGGGCAGCAAGTCGCCACAGTCGTCATCACGCACCATCAGTGACCACTGATCGCCTTTGAACAATTGGAAGCCCTGTCAGCCCGTGTTCACTAGTTCGGCCGTCTTCAGCCCTTGCAGATATGTTTGCTCAAGTCTGCACCGTCTATTGGTGGGCTACCCAAAGTTGGCCACCCGCTGCCCGGTAATCAAGCTTGTCCTCGATCCTAGATTAAGCTTTGACTCCACTCCGATACCTTTGTAGTACCACATGTTGACTAGCACTACAGGAACACGAAGTCGGCAGATTCGCCACAATACACCCCAGTGATCATCGATCGTCCTGAGGGACATTCACCAACTTGACCGCATTCATACCTAGCTCATAAATTCGCTTTGTCTTTCTCAAGCTACACCACCACTGATTGGTGGGCTACCCTAAGCCGGTGACCCACTGGGCAATGATTGGACTTGCAATCTAACTTCGCCTTCGGCCTGATACCCTTGCGGTGTCCCATTTGAGTATCTGACAGACTTGTCTTTGTCGTTCAATGGAGGCTCGGAAGTCGATAAATATAAGGCCACCATTTGAGCAGTAATACCCATTCCCAACGCCTATCGAAGCTTAACCATCTTACCAGCCTATATGTCTGAATACATCCCTCATAACTTCTCTATCCCCCAACAACCCGACGACAACAATGTTTCCATGTCTGGATCCGCTGTCAGTAGCATCTACGTGGATGCACCCTCCGACTTTGACGACACCTCCACTCATGGCTCCATCACCCTGACTGCTACACCTATGCCTTTCGCCTCTACCCTATGCTAATAGTGGTGACTATGAAATGATGTCAGCTTCACATCGACACTCCACTACCACCGACGTCCTTATGCCCTCTCAATCCGCCACCCCTGTTGATGTCTCAATGACTTCGCAATCCGTTACTCCCATAATGGTCTCCCCCCTCATTATGCCTACCGATTCTGCTATGCCTTTCATACCTACACCTTCCCAAGCGCTCTCTTATATGCCCCCATTCCATAACCTTGACTTTAATCGCTTCAACGCCGTGGATATTTTCTATGCGAAGGCTAATAATGGTGGGTGCTTTGCCTTGCTGCCTACAGATCGTCACTAACTGCTAGTTCTACAGTGTTCCAGTACAATACCATGCTGAGCATGGGTCATATTGAGGCACCTTCCTCCGTGGGTTATAACGATAGTGCGTAGTTTTGATATTATCTGTATCCTTGATGCTCAAATCAACTTCTAGATGGCTATATAACCGCTGGCGATATGTCAGGGTTATTCACCCCTGAGCTGAGCAATGATGTCGATTCACCAAACTCTGGTTCAACTAATAACTATAATGGTGTGTATCTTTACTACTGTGTTGTTGTCGTCGATGGAGCGCTCATGACTACTTTTAACAGCTGCTTCGGTCACTAACCACGGGGTGGGACCATGCCCTGACCATCAGAGTAACTGAGGTTTGTCTGTCACTCTCAAAAATCTTACCATAAGATTCTTACCGTTGTTTTAGCTGCCTCCGACCTTGCTCTTTTTGGCTCAATCATAGATGCCAACTTTACATTTGATGCCACATTCAACAGCATGCCCCTGCAGGATACCCCGTCAATGGCAGCCAGATACTTGTTTTCTGAATTATCTGGTATCACATCTGAGTGGCCAGCCCCACTTGCTGCACCCAGGCCGCGACACCCAATCCCACCTGCCTTATCTCACCACCTCCGTACAACTGAGAAAGAGCCAGCCAAGGTGTTAGGGATGAAGCGGCAGCATCCTGCCCTCAACACAACCCCGAGCAAGCGTAAACGAGTAGCTTATGGGCAAACAAGCATCACACCCGAGCCAACAACTCCCCAGCCTACGCCACCTCCATCTCTTCCTATGCTTGCCGAGCCTTGTGTCGCCACTCCACCTCCGGTCTTCACCTCATCATTGGACATCCTAGCCCTTGTTGCCGCTCCTCCTGCCACTTCTGCCACTGCGCCGTCTACCACCCCTCCTGCTGCTCCTGCTGCCCCTGCCTCCGCTGGTCCCCCCCCAGCTGCCTCTCTTCCTCATGAAGAGGCCCCATCCACGTCCACAACAAAGCCTAAGAGAGGTTCTCGAGCCAATGGGGCGAAGCCTAAGCAGACTGAGACTCTTACAAGCCTACGTTCCCAGCTCGCTACTCTGAAGAAGGCATACAACGAAGCGCAGAGTGCAGACCTCGCTCTCTCAATGTCATTTGCCCAAGTTCTTGAATGCGAGACAAGCCTTCGCCTTCTTTTATCGGCCAGGGAGAAGGAACTCGCAGATCTCTGGGGCCAGGTGATCAACCGTGATGGCTCCGAACGAGAGCTAGCTACCTGGCGTCAGAAGTATGATGAAGCATGCAGCCAGTATGAGGAACTACAGGCGAAGCAATCCCAATATACTGCCAGCATCTCCCAATTACAACAACAAATCGACCAGCTGCAGGACGATGCACAAGGTAGCTTGGAGGAAATTACACTCTTGTGCGGGCGACTGAGTAGCAATGAAGAGTCTGGGCGAGATGATGCAGAGGCTGCAGAGGTGCAATATTGTGAACTCAAAGAACGATATGAAGGCCAACTCAAGGAGCTATCCCAAGCCCTCAATACCATTCATTGTCATCAAGATACCATCAATCGCCTCACTGCAGATTTATGGGAATCCCAACATGGACACGAGAAGGACAGCAGTGAATCCTCATCGGCGTACTCCGAGCTTCGGCAACGATTCGAGAGCTTGGAGAACGACTCAGTCAGAGACGCCACAGCCCACAAGGAGGTGGTCCAGGAACTCCATGCCCGCATTGGGTCACTGGAACATGCCTACGAGAAGCTTGGTGAAGATGCTTGATCTCAACTGCAAGGGCTCAAGGATGATTATGGCGTGCAGCTACTTGCTCTCCGTGAGCTGGAAGGACAGAGAGACTTGGCGGAACAGTTGGCGACACTTCAAGGGAAGCATGACAAGAACACTGAGGCACACCGCCAGCTGGTTGGAGAACTCTGGGCTCGCATTGTGGAATTGGAGCACGCTTACCAGAAGTTGGGTGAAGATGCTCGAGCTCCATATCAAGCACTCAAGGATGACTACGAGGCACGACTCATTGTCCTTCAGGAGCAGGGGGCGCACAGACAAGAAGACATTGGGAGGGCAGAGGACTTGGAGGAGCAGCTGGCGACATTGAAGACCAAGTACGACAAAGACATTCAAGACGTTCAGATGCAGCTAGAAGGTCTCCAACAAATCCAACAACATGCCACTGAAGACGCTCAAACTCGTCACCGTCAACTTCAACAAGAAGTTGAGAATGCACGTCAAAGGGAGGCTGAAGCAGTTCACTCACAAGGTATTCACCGTCAAGTAGCTGCTGATCTTGAAACCCGCCTTGCTGCGTCTCAAGAGGATCAAGCACGGACGGCTCAGGAGGCAGAAGATCGGCTCCAAGCAGCAATACATGAACATGCTCTTCGTGTCCGCGAACTTCAGAGGGAGGCGCAGGAGGCACTTCGCCAACAATCTGAAGCATCTGAAGCACGGTACCAGGAAATGGTGGCAGACTCACAGCGGCCAGCTGAAATGCAAGCAGCAATATCAACAGCGATTGCAGACACACGCCGGGAAGCTGAAGTTCAGGCCAATGTTCGGGAGGCTGGAATACAGGTGAGAAGTCAATTTGCATGTCAATTTGCCTACTAACATGAGTTTTTGCTTAGGTGGAGAATAACAATTTATGCATGGAGATGGGAAACCTTCGTACCAGAGTTGAGCAGCTCCAGGTTTGTTGTTACGCTTTTCCATGTACACTCTAGCCTAATGGTCCTCGAAAGAAAACCCAGAACGCTAGTCGTGCACATATTCAGGTAAACCAGGGCGGACAGCAAGATGTCTTGAATGTGAGTCGTAAAGCCACTGCACCGATTTGTCGATTCACTCTTCTCATCAATTGCTTATACTAGGTTCATCCATATGCCCACTGTCCCGTTGTCATGCCTATGTCCACTCCAAGAAGTACTGGAAGTCGACTTCCAATGTCCAATGTCCGTTCCACCACTTCAAGACTACAAACACCTGTTCCATCCAGGAACACCTCCCCGGGACCATCTTGCACGAGGCCAATTATCTCATCCATGCCTCGTCCAGCACCATACCCTACCCATCCCAGAATCATTGCGCCTTCTACAGCAAATAGACTGGCGGCACCACCGGCGACTTGCTCTCATACTCACTACTCATCAGTATCCTCAAGTTGCGAAGCTACTCCTGCTAACCAAGACGCAACTCCAACACCGACAAACCCAGGTGTAGAACAAGAGCAACAAAATCCTCCACCAGCTGACGCCCCCCAACCTCCGCCTACAAATGGCACATCTGCTGCAGAGGCTCTCTTAGCTGAAGTGCAGGAGCTTGTCGCACGAGTTGCAGTACAGCTTTCTCAGGCTCATACTGTTCCAAATCAAAGCAAACCCCCTAGTCATTCACGGGTGGCAGGTGTCTTTTCTCAACAGCATGAGCCCAAGCCCCGAGATCCCGCATGCATCAGGATGATGGTGAGTCCTTTGATATTATGTACTTGCCATCTCTGATTGAAACATCACAGAACCTCATAAGGAACAAGCTCCGTGACATGCTTCATATTCAGCATGACTCTGACATCGACGCGGCCATTCAACAATATGGACTGGCCGCTAATCCTAGTGACATCACTGATTATGAAGAGGATCAAAATGCTTCTCCTGAACTCCACCCTTTCCGTCCACTATGGAACAGAATCAATCACCCATGGAACCTTGAACTTGCGGCCTTGTTTTCGATGGAATTCTGTGCTGAACACCCCGAGTTCACGTGGAGTGACATCAAAGAACATTTCATGACACGTCTCAAAGTCCTTCACACGAATGTCACCCGCAACACAACCCACCCTGATGGAGATCATTCCATTCGTCAGGTTGTCCGCATTCGCTCCCGTAAATCAAGACGTTGAGGTGCTGTATGTGTTATTCCAGTGATACCTCATATTTCTCGCTCACTATAGATCCATAGCTGTACGACAACCACATGAAGATCATTGAAGGAAATATGCAAGCTGGCAAGAGCGCCGCTTGGGTGTTACTTTATGACATGGTCAAAGGGTTAGGCCTTCTTGGGATGAGCACTGATGAGAGTGATCCCGAGGACAACATGTCTGTGATGGTGATACAGAAGGACTGGCAGGCCGCTGAAGTCATCAAGCTTCTTCAGGCCATCGATCGACATCACATTGCACTCAACTGCTATGGGAATTCACGAAGCAGTACTCAGCCTCGAGTCCAGCAACGCCACATGGGTGGGCCAGTGAGTAGCCGAAAGGCGGTCGCAGGTCTACCCATAAATTGGTATAATCCTATATGGTATGCCTCTCTGTCAGATTTCCAAGTTGACGTCCTTGGTGCTGTTGATGAGGTCCTTCTTCCCATCATTAATGACGATAACTAAACTTCGCCACTTACAATTCATGTATCCTTGTCTTATCGTCCATCTACCCTCACTCGCCCTTCTATTCAGATCCTAGATTGCTTCAGTCTCCAGTGTACAAATAAAGGTTTCAGACTTCATAGATTACTACGATGCTTGTAACTCGTTCAGCTAGTTGCAACTCATTCAGCTGCTTCCAACTCGTCCGCTGCCTCCCTGTTGTCTTTCCGAGCATGTTCTGAGGTGTATTTAAGGACGATCTTTGGGATACTCTTGATAGGCCAATTGTCCTCATATTCATCCAAAAAGCTCCATTTTTTTGACATCTGAAGAAGATGTACTTCAGTCCTAGATTCAGAAGGAGGGGGAAAGACACACCTTTGCGCATATCAGATCGACTCGATGTTTGTCCTGGAACTTGAAGCTTAATGACGGATTCAGCGTGGCCAATGCTGCTTTGCGCACAGCAGCCTGGAAATGCAATGGATACACGCTGAAAGTGCATTAAAGTGACTGACCTACCTGTATTTCCTCATATGTCTTTTCCTCCCACCTCTGGACCGATACCAACTGCTCTTTCAATGGAAACCCGCCTCGCTCTGGACGACGACCAGGCTCACCAACAGGCTTAGGAATTTTGACAGCTTCGCCAATGCTAGCCTCTGGGTCATCACACTCATCATCGGACTCTAGGTTCACTGGCTGGGCTCGACGTTTGTTGGATGCCCATCTCTGCAAGTCTCCATTGCTGAACACCAGATCTTGTGCGACAGGAGGGGCTGGGGGTGGCAGCATGAGAAATGACATGTCGGCGGCAATTGGGGGGACTGGATGTTCCACATATGCAGCAGGCATGGCGACACAACGAAGCGGGTTAAAGAGCAGACAAGGTGAATTGCAAGGTAACTGGTGATGAATTTATAGTATTCTTATAAGTCGCTTATAGTAAAGCATAACAAAGCAACGCGACCTAATGTAGTGATCAAGCAATCCATGTGCCAGATTATCTAAGGCTTGGCACTGACTATGTGAGCGCACTCAGTACTTTACAATCATAAGAGAATAACTGTGTAGTGCGTGAAAGTGAGTGTGTAGTGTGTGAAGGTGAGTGGCGGAAGTGAAGGTGAGTGGCGGGAGTGAAGGTGTGTAGCAGGTAGGAGAGTGGTGTTGCTGGCGATCTTGTTGTGACACACTGAGTGTGACACTGGGCGAGTTGCTGAGTGACTCCCTCTGCGAGTCGCTATGTTTTATCAAGGATGAAACGTGAAAGAAACATGTGATTCTGAAAAGGGAAATACCTATTAAATAAGTCAATGTTTTCTAGGAGGTGCAAGTAATCAAAAAGATAAGATTCATTTCAGCTTTCTCGCGTGGCGTAACCATGACTTATCACTCAGTAGAAAGCAGAAACAGATTTTTGACCTGTAGAAACTAATTATAAAACAAGTAATTTTGCGAATGGAATACGTCAGTGTAAAGTTTAACTTATGAACAAATTAGGTATCAGACGAAACCATGACAAGAACATCTAATTTTCTCGGCAGAGAAATTGCGAAGAAAGGCCATATTTCAGGTAAATTATCACAATATATATACACGTCATATTTACTTACAGAAAACTACTGAAAAGTGACTGAACATTTTCACCCCCCCCTTTTGTCAGAGGTAGAAGCACTGGCTGCACGCAGTGATATGGAGTCATATGACAATATGAGTAATATAGAGTCGTATGGACTCATATTGAGTCATTTAGCATAGCCTTGAGATGTTTGGCACTGCACAGCCTCCCTCCCTTGTAGTCTATATAAACCCCCAAATTGTAGTAGATAGGAATTATTGAATTATTGCAGAATTGAAGAATACTCTTGAATTCTCCATTCATTCCCTTCCCCCTCCTCCATTTCTCATCCTCTTCCCTCCATTCCTTTTGCAGTACCTACTTTTTATTAAGTAGAATATTACTGTTAGGTTACATAGTAAAGAATAGACTTGATTAGTTGATAATTGAGTACTTTTGACCTGTGAAACCCTTACTAGAGAAATAAGATTAAGTGTCTTGTGTACACCTAAGTCTTTATACTTTAGTGATTGCTCCCCAGTTATATTGATTTCATATAGACCATTGCTGGCTAAGCATTAGACTATAGAATGATTCTATAGGTGTTTAGTAAATATTGGAAGTGATCTAGCAGAAACGTCTGACCTAGAGCTTCAATCAGTTGAATTGTCATATTGCAGTTTTGTATTATTGGAGCCATTGCTAGTATACTCAGTCAGGATTATCCTTCGTCTCAGTATTACTTGTCCCAGTCAGTTTACTATTTGTTTGTGTCTACCTAACCTCTAGCCTGCAACAACTTGGGTGACTGTCTGATCTATCTAGACTGATCCGACTACATCCAAAGCATTTAGTGAAAACCCCACTGAGTGTGACACCGGGTGACCTATACCTTCTTTTCACATCCCATTCCCACTTCCCTGGGTCGCTGGCATGACTCTTGCATATTCTCTCCACCTTGCTATCACATGTGCCCGCTCGTACCTTGTGATATTCTATGGACTTGGGGCTGATGTACTATACAGTTATCCCACTCTCTTCCCACACTTCTACAGTATATACTTCGCCTCCTAGCATGGAGAATCCTTATCTTGTTCTCTTCGGATTCTCCCTCTGCTAGGCTTGCACTGTTGGCCATCTTGAGGTTGCCCTTACAGGCACCCCATAGCTCTGGGATAGTGTGCCATCGAGCTACTGAAGCACGCTGTAAGGGGACACTCCTATTTTCTCCTATTCCCCCTGTTCCCCTCCCTTCCTCCTCATTCCTTTCTCCTTTCCTTCATCCCACAGACTCTTACCTACATTCCTTTTGTTTCGTTTCGTTTCCACTTCCTTTCTGCCCACTCCTTTCACATCCAAGTCACATCCAGTGACTCCGGAGTCTTCCTGCACTTTGGACTCGCTCAGACTCGCTCAGACTCATATATACACTTCGGGGCTCGTCCGGGCTACCATTACCTCCTTCCCCCACTTCATTACTCTTCACCCTTCCTTCCCCAGGTCGCTGGCATGACTCCTGTACATTCCCCTTCCACTTCATTATCACATGCCCCTTTGTACCTTGTGATATTCATTCGGACTTGTGGCTGGTGTACTGTACAGTTAGCCTTCATTCCTCCCACACTACTACAGTATATTCTTCGCTTCCTAGCATGGAGAATCCTTATCCTGTTCTCTTTGGATTCTCCCTCTGCTAGGTGAGCAGCTCTCTCATGTATTGTAGTTAGTCTTATTCATTATCTTTGGATTCTCCCTCTGCTAGGCCTGTGCTGTGCGGCCATCTTGAGGTTGCCCTTACACACGCAAAGACTCAACGTAAATGCTGTAAGCCTGGGCTATGCCAACGAAGAGATTCTCCTGCTCTACTTCAAGAAGGAAGGACGGAGAAGAGGACCTGTCGTGTACAAGGAAGCGTAAGGAGGGAGTGGAAGATATCAAAGGTATGGGGGCGTCAGCGCTTGACAGAGGCAGTGTTGAAGGTCCTTTGGTCATGCAGGATGTAGAGTTGGTGAGATTGTACGACAGATCTACTGTATCGCAAGGAAGAGGGACTATGTAAGGGGAGGATCCTAGTGAATCGGCGATGTCGCTGGCCTTGTTCTTCCCTTTGTGATCCAGAGCCTGAGAGGGGTCTGTGGGGTCATCAGAAGAGGGCACTGATGGTGTGACAGAACTTAAGGGAGGTAGTGTCATGTCACTTTTGGTAGCAGGAGGGGCACTCAAGTTGCAAGCAGTGGGGGAGTGAGGTCCTGTACTTGGATTCATAGCCTTCGCCCCAGCAGCTGGGGGACTCACTCCTGAAGTCTTGTGTGTTGTCATTGAAAGAGTAGCTTTAGGCGAAAAGACCCCCTGAGAGTGAGGAGGGGGAGGCGCTGACTTTGAGACTTTGCATTTGGAGTGAGTGCCCATACTTGAAATGTATCTGGCCCTGCTTTTAAATGTTTCGCCACCTAATAATGAGGGTAAATGAAGAGGCTTGACAGCATGATATGCTAGAGCGAAGTCTCACGACACATCCGCTGACTCACCAGCAATAAGCAGATGCGAGAATTTTGCGTGCGACAAGAAGTTAAGAGTGGGCTCAACAACAGTGAAGTCAGAGCGAGGCTTGGGAACTTTTCAGCGCTATGGGATCTTCCTGGGCAGCGAAGACTTGAGGCACTTTGTTCGTCAAATCGTTCCTGGCTACTCAACAGTGCGAGTGCCAGAGTTTCACAACTGCTGTTCAGATGGGGCTTCTTGAAGGAACACACAAGATAACAGGCCTCCCATTCTTGAGATTGGAGGTCATGTGGTACTTGTAAGGCTCTACAGCACATTGCGCTGGAGCAGTTCCTACCCAGGCTCAACAGCTATAAGCTGGAGCATCTGGAGGAGCTAGTATGAGCCCTTGAGCTTAAGGGGGGCTCAACAGCACACCGCGCCAGAGCAAGCAAGCTGTCTGGGGTGGTCCATGCGAGCGACCTGATGACATCCATGGGGATGCCACCATTGTAACGACCATGTGCAGGATGTCAGGTCGCTCAGATGGAGGGGAGCTTGTATCCCTAGCGAGAGGGTCCCATGGCCCAGGGAACGGGGGTCACTGGTGACCCAGGCTAAGGGGAGGTTGACCTGCTCAGGGGACAGGTGAGGTCAGTACGCGCTGCAGTGGTTGAGTAGCAAGGAGATAGATTGATTGATTCGGCGCTTGAATAAGTACATAGTATAGCCTGGGCGCGATAACTACTTCTATATGAGGTAACGGTAAGCGCTCAGTCACTACAGGGGGTGCATCGTCGTCATCATGCATGGCCATAGATGGGGTTGTTGACGGCGTTGGAGGGAGTGGGGGGACATGTGGGGACATCATCGACATGCGTGGGTGTTAGGGCAACACTATACACTATAAAAGCATATGTGGGCTCTACAAGTGTCTGAGTCAGTAAGATTATAAAGGAGAACGGAGGGGCTTAGTCTAAGGGTTAGAAGGAGGTTTGAAGACGTTGACTTAGGCACTGTGTCAGTGGGAATCCCAAGAGAACGAGTTAACATCTCTGGGTATGATATTCGTCTTTATATACTACAATCCTCATGTCTACTACACACCTTATCCTGCTGGTATTCCATGGAACAATTAGCACATCACCATGAGGCATGATGTCATGGACTGCGCCCATGCAGTTACGGCAAGGTTCTGACTAAGGCGATTATAAATACAGGGACCAATGTGTAAGCATGATATGGTAAAGAGTAAGCATGGTGTAGTAAGCTACCTACGTGTTCGTCACGTGATGCATAGAGATAAGAGAAAAAGGGAAAAAGACAGTCAGACCGTAACAGTGGGCGTAGATGACAGCATCAACAGCATTGGAGGGAGTGGGGGGATGTCTGTAAGGGCAACCTCAAGATGGCCAACAGCGCAGGCCTAGCAGAGGGAGAATCCAAAGATATGAATAAGTCTAACTACAATACATGAGAGAGCTGCTCACCTAGCAGAGGGAGAATCCAAAGAGAACAGGATATGGATTCTCCATGCTAGGAAGCGAAGTATATACTGTAGTAGCGTGGGAGGAATGAAGGATAACTGTACAGTACACCAGCCACAAGTCCGAACGAATATCACAAGGTACGAGGGGGCATGTGATAATGAAGTGGAGGGGGAATGTACAGGAGTCGTGCCAACGGCCTGGGGAAGTAAGAGCGAAGAGAAATGAAGTGGGGAAAGAGGATAGGGGTAGCCCAGACGAGCCCCGAAGTGTATAGACAAGTCCGAGCAAGTCCGAAGCAAGTCCGAAGTGCAGGAAGACTCCGGAGTCATTGGACGTGACTCGGATGCGAAAGGAGTGGACAGAAAGGAAGTGGAAAGGAAAGGGGACGAAAGGGAATGAAGGGGATGTAGGTAAGAGTCCGTGGGATGAAGGAAAAGAGAAAGGAACGAGGAGGAAGGGAGAGGGACAGGGGAATAGGAGGAAATAGGAGTGTCCCCTTACAATGTCGTCAATGTGCGTGAGTGTGGAAGGAGTGTGGGGGGGTGGGATATGTCAGAAAAAGAAAAAAAAAATGGGAGGCCACTTATGTTGCTTGGCCCTCCTGCTCGTTCCTTCTGGGTGCTCCACCGCGCATGTGTAAGGGGACACTCCTATTTTCTCCTATTCCCCTGTCCCTCTCCCTTCCTCCTCATTCCTTTCCCCTTTCCTTCACCCCACGGACTCTTACCTACATCCCCATCATTCCCTTTCGTCCCCTTTCCTTTCCACTTCCTTTCCGTCCACTCCTTTCGCATCGGAGTCACGTCCGGTGACTCCGGAGTCTTCCCGCACTTTGGACTCGCTTTAGACTCACTCGGACTAGTATATACACTTCAGGGCTCGTCCGGGCTACCCCTATCCTCTTTCCCCACTTCATTACTCTTCGCTCTTACTTCCCCAGGTCACTGGCACAACTCCTGTTCATTCCCCTTCCACTTCATTATCACATGCCCCCTTGTACCTTGTGATATTCGTTCGGACTTGTGGCTGGTGTACTGTACAGTTATCCTTCATTCCTCCCACGCTACTACAGTATATACTTCGCTTCCTAGCATGGAGAATCCCTATCCTGTTCTCTTTGGATTCTCCCTCTGCTAGGTGAGCAGCTCTCTCATGTATTGTAGTTAGACTTATTCATCTCCTTTGGATTCTCCCTCTGCTAGGCCTGCGCTGTGCGGCCATCTTGAGGTTGCCCTTACAGCATGGACGCCGTTTGCGTGTTTTGAGGGCCTCTTGGTGGCATTCTGTGTGCGTGGGTTGGGGGGAAATCGAGAGGATGGTGGTGGTTGGGAAGGAAGAAGCTGTGTGCCACTGTTGCATGCGGCAGTCGCATGCGTGTGGTGTTTCTGCTGATCACCAAAGTTAAGCGCCTGCTAAGCACACAAACGAAAAGAAAAAGAAAAAGAATATTAATAGTGAGGTATAAGTGCCCAATGAGCACCCATTCGAGGAAAATGACTTATCTTCGGATATGTCTTGCTAACCCATTTCTGGCCGTCCCAAAGCGGAAATTACTAGGGAAAATGCTATAAAAACTCAAATAAATTGCTAGAAATTCATATAAAATCAAGTAAAATAATATAAAATCATATAAAATCATAAGAGTCATTATAAGGCTGTATAAAACTATATAAATCACCATAAGTCACTACAAAATCACACAAAGCCCTCATTTTGCCTACATGGTATTCACATACATATCAGGTGAGTACCACTATTTCTCACATGTGACATCCACATGGTACTGAGGTGGTATCCACATGGAAATTTATATAAATACCACATGGCTACTATGTGAATACCACTTGCCTAGTTTTGTTCTCTGGTGTCCATCTGGTAAAATAGTGGCAAAATGTGGTCAAAATGTGGTATTTCTCAGCCATTTCAGCCAAACCAAAATCCACATTTTGACCACCTAAATCCCACATGGATACCAGTTGGAGATCACTTGACCACATGGCGCCACATGGGCATCACCTGAAGATGTGGTGGACTGTCATGTGCTCCCAACCAGGCCAAAAGCAACTGACACTATCATATGTATGTATTGCTTACAAGCCAGCAAGCACTTCGCAGTACTTATGAACAATAGAAACAAGCTGGAAATACAGGCTCAATGTTGGCAGATACATGCTTCTAGGTATGTCTTTGAACAGTGTCCCATTACCTGTTATTTAAAATCTTCGGACCACAGCCAGACTGATGCGCCTGAACAGACCCATGCCAATTCCATGCCTGCATCCCCCTCACATTGTTCAAACAAAAACACAAATGAAAACACAGGTAGTTTAGAGTCAGTGACATCATCTGGTCTATGTTCATCTCGATCTCTGACATACCAGCAACTCCAATATAGGTCTTGTGCAGCTGTCAGGGTCCGATCCTCACCCCCTTAGGGGTACCCCTTTGCGCCCTCTTTCGGACAATCAGACCATCGGAATCCCTCAGGCTCCTCCCTCAAGGTGTAGGCATGGTGCACAGTACTTAGATTCACTTGTTACATGTTTCATGTACATGTGTACTTACATACTAGCCTCACTACATACACATGTTAGTTAGTATTTAAAGTAGCACTAGTACACATGTATTCCTTACTCTGAATCTTAGTTCCTCTTTGCCACTTGGTTTACTCTTGTCTTTGCTGCAGGCTCCTCCACAGAGCCCGCCTCTCACCTTGCTCTCTCCAAAATTGGGACACTGCAGGGCTAGGAGGGCGCAGCATCAAAGCTGAAGCCAAGTCCCGTACACTTCTCTCGTCTGCACATTCTGTGCTCACGTGCTCCCTGCACATTCCTGTGCCCCTTAAATGGATGAGTCAGGAGGCCCCGTGATATGGTTCTTAACAGCAGCCCAGTATATCTGTCTCACTGAGCAAGTGGGCAGCAAAATTGAAACATTCATACAAGGATCTCCTCACTTCTTCATCAACACAATCTACCACAAATACATGGAATCATGCAAAACCTCGAACGATGGCAACATGCATGTCATTCAGGCACCTACACAGCAGTTGATGAAGTGGCAGAAGTGCCTGCGTAGCTGTTCTGTCACTATTGCACAAGGTGCAGAGGTTGGTAACATCTTGAATACCATTGAGACAGCTGAACAGGTAGTCAATTATTTACAGCAGTTCCTGTGTGAAGTGATGGTGGAAACATCAGCCTTGGCCTTGCAGGTGGCTCACAATGACAGGAAACTTAGTTATCAGCAGAGATAGGCTTGTTCACATGTGTATAGACATTTCAAAGATATTGACAAGCATACAAACAATGGGGGAATATGAGATTGGACAGAGTATACAAACAACAGGGGGTCAGACCTCACCCAGAACATGTGGGGATAACACAGACAGTCCTAGCCCTCACACCATGTTGAAAGTGCTCAACAGCAAGGCTTTCTGTATGAAATCCTTGCCAGACCCCATCACTGATGTAGTCAATCAAGCTGTGGCCAATGTCACTGAGAAATATTATTATCTAAGTACTAAATGGGAGGCCAACATGACTTACAATCCTTTGACAACCCCAACTTGACTTCCTGCCATGACAGCATAGTATTGCTTGGGGTCCTTGATGTGGTTCAGGGCACCACACTGCACGCAAACGATGTTGGTGGCAGATGTCACATCTGGCTCTCCTTCAGGGGGGCTGATATTGAGGGTGACCATGTTTGTGGGGACTAAGTAGTGTGTCTCGTCACTGCCAGGAGCCTTCCACAATATCAACTCTATGCACTGTTAGCTTCTGTGATCAGCATTAACCACCATAGGCTTACTGGGGTCCTCATTGAAATGAGCATGCTGAGTGGCAAGGAGTGCCATGACTGCTGCAGCGTTCTTGGGCATGATGGGCATGGACAAGGTGGATCCAATGGAAAGGGTGGCAAAATGAAGGGCTTGCATTGAAGGAAGTACTATTGTGAAGTATGTCAATGTTGGCAGAGTGAGCTGAGGGACAAAGATACTGGCGCAGTGGTTTTATAGATGGTCAGGGGCATGCCCCTTTGAGAATAGAGATTGGGATCTGAGAGCTTAAAAAAACAGGCTGAGAGGTCCACATCATTCTCAAAAGTGTTTGAGGGGGAGGCCAACCTTATCCTCACAGCATCTGAATCCCCATCAAACAGTATGCCAGCCAAATCAGCCAAAGCCAAAACACAGAAGGGACGTTGACAGCATACCTGGGCAAAAGGCAGCAAGCTTGCATTCCTCGAAAGTTTCAAGGATGAGTATCTTGCAACTGCCAACTCTGGAGATGTCTATACCAAGGTCACAGCCCTGTATTTGGAGAGGTACGGCTACAACCACCCTCACAATGCCATACTGCCAGATGTATCCCCTGCAATCCCCAGTATTGATGACCTGCCATATGCAGAACAATTGGCTGAGCAGGAACATTGCGAAGATATCAAAGTGCAAATGCGGCTGGTGAGTTAAAATGATTGTTCTTTGATAACTAATGGGCCTCACCCTGGACTTGACTAGTGAATTGGCAACTGGCTGCGCCACCAGTATAAGCGTAAGCAGGCAGATCAGGACATGATCTTAGAGGTACTGCGCAAAATGTCAATGTTATCTGCCGAACGCCCATGCTGTAGAAATGCCATGAACATATACTGGGCTGAGAACTATGCACAACACCTTAGAAAGAACTTCAAGGTTATTTGGAACAAGGCCAAGGGCACGGCCTCACCTAATGCATGTATATCCATGTGTACAGCATATGTGACTGCAAGATATGCTGCCAAGACCCCTGTGTTCAGGAAGGAGCTTGAAGAAAGGGCTGATAGGGAGTACACTTAAGATTTGGAAGCATACAACAATTGAGACATTGCTGATGGCAGCCCCAAAGCATTGCATCAGTAAGTCCATTGAGCTCCTTGGTCTATCATGTTACTCACCATGAATTAGAGTGTGGGAGGATGCAGACAACTTCCTTCATGTGTTCGTGGATGTGATATCAAAGAAGTTTGGCATGAGCATGTCATTGCTCCTAGTGGGCCCTCTTGGTGTGGAACAAGGAAAGATAAGCATGTGAAGGTACATGACATGTGACTGCAAGTCCAACAATTTATTCTCATACTTTGTAGTGTGCACTCCAGCAATCCTGGCAGTATGACAAACCTCATCGGGCCTGAATTCGACAAGGAAGGATTCAGTAACATGCAAGTGTCACTCATCAAATATGGCCATTCTGTTGTCTGTACATCGTTTGGACTTCTTATCACAGTTTGTTAGGCTCATTCTATCTAGCTCCTGCAGAATGCAAGCGACACATCATCTCGGATGGCTTAGCCCCAGAAGCCTCATCCAATGAAGGCCTATTGATGTCACCCCTGCTGTCTTCACAACCTGCATCCATCACTATCACTGAAGAACCAGGAGAAAGGCTTTCTGACAGTGACAAGCCCTCGCTGTGAAGGGCATGTACCATATGGATGGCACAGAGATGAATGGTGCACCTGGAGCCAGAACGTTCACCCAACTCCTTGGGGACTTTGGGATGATCCAAAAAACTACGAGGACCTAGGAAACTTCGCATTCATGCAGCTGCAGATGACAGCACCACCTCAGATACCCCCATTTACACTGTCTCAGCCCACATGTTTTTTTCAACTGGCTGTACTCTCTTTGCTTCCTCAGCAAGCACCAGTGGCTCAGAATGGTTCCCAGTTGTCTCACCCCCAGCTGCCCTTGTCCATGTTGACCATTCCACCAGTTCAAGTGCACCAGGCAGCGTCAATGTCAATGCAGCAGTCCCTATCTTCAAATGCAAAAGCAACCAGCGATCCTGCCTGGCCAAGCACAGTTTGTGCCTCTCACACTGTCTCAATTCCAGCAGCCATTCTCCCCAGTATTGACTCTGTCCGTTCAAACGCACCAACCAGCCCCAGCTCAGTTCATAGCACCAATCCCACAACAGCAGCCTGTCTCTGCACCACCAGCTCTGTCTGTTCAAACACTTGTACTTCCAGTTCCATCCATTCAAACGTGGATTGCACAACCTGCCCTACCCCTCTCTGTCTCTGTGTCACTGGTTCCATCTGTTCAAACGCAGATTGCACAACCTGCCCTGCCCCTCATGGAGTCTCTGTGCCACTGGTTCCATCCGTTCAAACACAGCCTATCTTTGCACTGCTGGTTCCATCCATTCAAATGCATCTGAATCAGCCTCCACTGCCTCTCATGGAGTCTCAGCACTCTGTCTCTGTGCCACCAGTTCCATCTGTTCAAACACAGATAGCACAACCTGCCCTGTCCCTCAGGGAGTCTCAGCAGCCTGTCTCTGTGCTGCCTGTTCTGTCAATTGAAACACGCCCAAACCAGCCTCCTGCAACTCAAGTGGCGCCCACTTCGGCCTCAGCATCTGAGTGACTGGAGTCATCACAAGGAAAAGAGAACACCCAGCCCATGCAAAAGAAGAAACAAACCCAAGCCAGCAACAAGGTACAGGAAATGGTGTCACAATGCTAGAAGTGCACCAAGAAGATGCATCCACATCTTGCAACCAGTGGATATGTTGCTCCATCAAAGGGGACGAAGTGGGGCAAGAAAGCTTGATTTACCACTCCTCTATCATTGTTATCTTCTCAGCTGTTCAAATCCTGTACAGTACATTTGAGGGGATTGCCTGTATGTTGTTCTGTTCTATGCCGTGTTTATCCTGTTCTGCGTGTTCAAAAAACTGTTGGCATGTCCTTGTTTAAAGTAAAGCTTGTATGTATCTACTCATAAAAAATAATATACCTGGTAGATTTGTCAAATGCAAGGGTGATGTACAAGATAAAACATGCACAAAGCTGACTTGTCATTATGTAGCCTTAGAAAGGATTGGGCTTAGTTATGCTGAGCAGATATGCCTTGAAGAAATAAGGCATAGTTGAAATTGCCAAGTCTGAGTGATTTGAGGGGCAAACAGACATGTTGGAATGCAAGCACTAGTCACCTCCAAGAGTACCAAGCTGCAGTCTACTATAACAGGCCAGCCACATTGAAATGTAGCCACACAAGGGTGATTACAATTCAGGGGATGGTTCTGCGGACGAGTATTATAATGTGCCAGTCATATTAAAATGTAGCCATGGCAGGGGTAATTATAATTCATGAAAGTACTGTTCTGAGTGCTGCAGATGAGTATTATAATGAACCAGCTGCATTAAAATGTAGCCATGCAGGGGTAATTATAATTCGGAGGAGATACTGTTCCAAGCACTGCAGACGAGGATTATAATGGACCAGCCACATTAAAATGTAGCCATGCAGGGGTAATTATAATTAATGGAGGGACTGTTCTGATGGAGTGTCATTATAATCAAGCCTGATGGCATATTATAATGTACTGAGGGGGGTCTAGCATAGTGGTGTATTTTAATACAGGTATCTGGCCATTCCATCGTGTATTATTATTTGACTACATGGACACCTTGTTCCAGAAGAAAATAATCACTTAAATTCTGCAGGACACACACCTACTGCAAATTGGTGGTGGAGCACCATCAAAACCTTTGTGTCCCATGAATGTCTGGTTCTGTTCACTCTGCAGGACACAACAAGTTAGGGCGGATTACTCTGTTAGCAGATACCATCTCAGTGCTACTGCCAAGCTCAGGCTGAGCAAGGGGTGTAGTGATGAAGTGTGATGGTCATTGGAGACCTTGCAGTCACGCCAGTCACACACCTACAGACACAGTTCCAGCCTCTGTAGTGTTGCTTGCACTTCGGAAAAAGAAATAGTATTAGTATTTGGTGCTCTCCAGTTGAGATGACATTGCTACAGCCCGGGGGGAGAGAAAGTGTGAGGGAGGATAAACACGGCGTCAAGCATTTACCGCAGAGTGTGACACTCTTGCCAAGGCGTTCCATCGCAAGCATGTGCACACAGTTCATGGGGGCCATCGCTTACACAACCCGCTGGCCACTGCCACTGTGTGTCCCAACCCGTTCTAAGGGTTGCTTTTCAAGCAAGGTAATATTGTCCGTATCAGGCAGTAACGACTGTTCAGGGTGTGAGAAAGGTCGGTTCAACCTGTAGCCTGTGGTCTGCAAGTCGTGCGACTTCATCAACTTTACCAGGCTCCTAACACCATCTGCTCATATCGTAAGTTTTTTTCAAGCACATGACGGGCACTAAGGTGCCGTAAACAAGTACAATGTCAAGTGTACTCGAAAACTTTCGATAGAGCGGCTGGCAAAATATGCGACCGAGAACACCGATTTTGTTCCCATCCCGCTTGTCGCAAGTGTCACGCCAGTTTAGATAATATATGAGCTTACAATTAATAAATTCCAAATGTAGTAATTGAAAACTAAGAATTAGATTTTTTGAATTAATTGATTTTGTCACTAATACATGACCTCCATAACTCAACGTGTATGGATGACCGAAGAAATATGCAATGCCACATTCAAGCAATTCAATAACCGACTTGTTCGCCTTATCGAAAAACACTCTCAATAAGCTCTGATGGCTCTCCATAGCTGTCAAGATCTTGGGTGTGTACTCGATTATGCTGGCGGAAACACCACACTGATGCTCGTTGTTTGCAGTATTGCGAAGGAACAATAGAAATACTTCACCAGGGCTTGTATCGAAGTCATCGCGAAGGGTATTCAACACATCGTTCAGTTGCAGAGTGGTTAAAACCATCAGTTCAAGTGTGGTTATCAAAATCCCATCAACATACTTGTATCTGTATCATATATCTACATCACTGATTGAACGGAACATCTACATTGGGTGATACGGTGGGTATAACAATTAGGGGATGGGTTAGTGTTGCGTGACTTATCCCAATTGGTACTAATCGAGTCTGCTGACGTCTGCTGCTGGATACCTGTCACGGGTGACCACTGGGTTGCAACAAGCGGGATGGGAACAAAATCGGCGTTCTCGGTCGCATATTTTGCCAGCCGCTCTATCGAAAGTTTTCGAGTACGCTTGACGTTGTACTTGTTTACGGCGCCTTAGCGCCCGTCACGTGCTCGAAAAAAACTTACGATACGAGCGGATGGTTTTAGGAGCCTGCGACTTTACCGACTAGTCGCAGACCGGTACAACACTGGCTGGTTCTCACCGGGCCGGCTAAGTCTCACTAACGAACTTCCAACCAGTAGGCACCTCGGGGCTCCCTGAACTCCTAATCTTGTAGACTGGCACGCCACCACCATAATACAGTTGTTTCATCCCATAGTCAAGTGGGGTAGCGTGGCTTGGACGAGAATCATGCACGGGCGTGCGTAGCCGACACACACAGTTCCGGAACCTGAGAATCTATCATAGGGCACGTACCTCGTTTTCCACCTCAACGCAGTAGCGGGCACTGGGTTCACTTAGGGACAACAAATCTTCCAGAGCTTACATTCGTCACGCTCTGGCTAATCATCAAGGCCGACGAGACCATGTTCCCGACTTCTCATGTTCGAATCTACTCCAAGGGCCTTTCTTACAAGTAATGGGCAGGTTCCCCCACGTGCATTGTCGTCGAACAGGCGCACACACTTTCCTTACATCTCAACCCCATGCACTATCCGACTCTATCATTGAACCCCATTGAATGTGTCCATGTGAGGTGCTCACGTGTATCTGGGGCTCCGTCGCACACCGCTGCTTTGCCTAGTGGCTCTGCTCTGGGAATAGCTTCATTTGTTCGCGCTTTCACAACCACTAAGTACTAACCGGTGATATCACCAGTTAGTGGGAACGTCCCGTTGTGAAGGTGGATCACTTCTCACACTTCTGTGATTAGCTTCTTTTTAATCGCCCATAGAAAACGCGGTTTGTTCTTTGACTTCGTCACCCAGCCCCCCGTGCCCTGTCTCACTATGTCCATAGAAAAGGAGAACGAGAAGAGGGCGTCCGATGCTAGCATCAACTCCGCTACAGATAGTATCGATCTTCTCTCCTATCACGGTGCGCTACTATTTCCGCCCTAGTGATGTATTTGGGTCTAATGAACGACGATAGAACACAATGCGGGTCGATTGATTGTCGATCCTGAGTACGTTAGGATGCCCCAGCTATGTCAAGAACCGCAGAGTTTATGAAATTGTTTTAGAGAGGCCAAGATTGAACTTGGGGAAGCAGTCGCAGCGAAGCTCAAGCTGAGCGCCGATGGCACAAAAGTTCTATGGCCTCAGCCAACAGATGATCCTGAGGACCCCCAGAATGTTTGTCACCGTATGCGGGCCTTGTCATCCACAATTAACAGAGATTTTCAGTGGTCGAACCAGCGCAAGGCATTGCAGTTGATGATCATCACGCTGGCTGCTATTGTTCCGGACTTTGATTCGGGTATAGGTACATAAAATACATGCATTGTGCGATTTCACATACTCACCGTCGATATCCGATAGGTATTGCAGCCATATTTGCTTTGGCGGAACAATATAACACGACGACGGGCATAATCAACAACCTGACGTCGAAGTAAGTAGAGTGTCTAATACATGCGTAAAGTGTGAGCTAATTGTGAACTTGTAGCTGGAGCATCTTTCTACTTGGTACACTTTACGTTGCCGGCTCTGGACGACTTGACTGATGTTTATAAAGGTTGGGGCGGTATATTCGCTGTGATGTTGATGAGGCGACTAGGACGACTTCCCATCCTATTCTGGTCCCAGGTGTGCTTTACTACGCTATCTCAACACTAATATTAACGAGTAAAAGGTTTTTGCAGTTGGCTTCTTGGTCGGTGCAACATTTGCTCCTAATCTTAAAACCTTCGCTGGTAAGTATCATACTAAGGATGCACGTTCACGAGTGAATCATACTGATCATTCATCCTCAGCCTTCCGATGTCTCAGTGGTTTCTTCGCGCAAGTTCTTATCAAACTACCCTAGTTGTCAGTGCTTAACTCGTCACACGTAGTACCGCGCCCCAAGTTACAGTGAGTCTTGATCCACTTTCCTCCTCACGTGGATTCCAACGACAATAACCCGCGTCTAGGGCCTCTTCATAGTCAGTGACATGTACCCATTCCACAAGCAAGCACGTATGGTCAGTGATACCCTCGCCTAGTCTCCTTATTGACGACTCAAATGAACGCTAGTTGAATGTATGGACCATGGGGTTCATCATTTCTCCGTTCCTGTCACCGTTTGCTTTTGGATTCCTTGTTGCTCGAGCAAGGTATGCTAAAATTACTTCGTTACTTGACTGAATCTGACTGAATCTGGTCTAGTTGGCGGTGGGCTTACGGTATTGGGTGTATCTATGGCGCGATCGTCGTTGCTTTGATAGTCTTCTTTGGGGAAGAAACGTGAGCCATCTCGAATCTGTTTCGGCTCAACTTGCATTTTGAATACTTCCGATAGAATATACGACAGGACTGTAAAGCCTCTCCCCCCGCGGCCTGTCAAGAATCTCAGGTGGAGAGTAGAGACCTTGATTGGTATTACGGGAGTGAGAAATCAAGGTTATCGTTCGCCATGGATGGAAGGAATTTTGGCTCCGCTCAAGGTTGTGTGGCGCCCCCATGTTCTAGCCATTCTCCTTTATGAGGTACGCGCGTCGATTCCGCTGCTAGACGATGATGACCCAACGTTTTAACGTATCGGAAGGCAATGGTCTTTGGGTTTGCTATTGGTATAAACGTAGGCATACACATATCGGTTGGTTTGGCAGTCGTTGACGGCCATCCTAGGTTACAAACGCTGTTTTCTTGGGCAGCCCACCACCTGTCGGCTTCGGATTTAGCCCATTTGGCATTGCTGGAGCTTACGGTACACCTATCGTAAGTAGTTCCCTCGTGAGAGAAATGTAGTTGGATGCTTAAGAAGATACTTTATATCCATAGGTTGCCGTGTTACTTGGAGAATTAATTGGCCACTACGTTAACGATTGGATCATGAACTTCAGCATTCGCCACAACAATGGTGTTTTTGAGGCTGAGAGCCGTTTGTGGTAAGTATCTGCTATCCTTTCTCCTATCCAGCGTTAACGCGCTTTGTGTTAGGGCATGTTACCTCGGGCTCCCTCTGTATATTTGTGGATTCGTTACATTGGGGGCTGCGTTTCAGATGCACTTGAGCGTTGGCGCTATCGTCATGGGATGGGGAATTGCACAATTTGCTATCATGATAACGACTGTCTCAGTTTGTGAGTAGACCGACACGTTTATGCCCGCCTATTGACGTAATTTCGTCCATATAGATGCTTACGCCAATGACTGTTTCCCGAAACACCGAGTAAGCGCATTC
Source organism: Pleurotus eryngii var. eryngii (assembly GCA_029467805.1). Classification (NCBI taxonomy): domain Eukaryota; kingdom Fungi; phylum Basidiomycota; class Agaricomycetes; order Agaricales; family Pleurotaceae; genus Pleurotus; species Pleurotus eryngii. The sequence goes on along the minus strand of SZVJ01000005.1, from coordinate 103,334 downwards.
ATCCGTGTCTGTACGCCTTTACTCACCGCGACTCTAGGGTGAAATCAGTGGGCTGATCAACCTAGCCAGGACCCTTGGAGGTAATTTGAAGCGTGCATTGTAAACCAATCTCATGGATATCCGATAGGTTTCAGTGTTGCTTACTTCCAGGTCCCATGGGCGGAAAAGCACGGTGCATTACAGACTTTTGGAGTGGAGGCAGCGTATGTCTCATTTCCTTCCAGCGGAGCGCAAAGCCCAGAGCTCATTGTATTGTCATAGTATTGTTACAGGGCTCTTCTTCCTCATTGTGCCTACCATACAAATTAGGGGCCGAACCCTACGGGTGAGCATCCCTTTATCAAGGATACGGCGGATTAATCTTCATGCTAGGAAAAATACTCCCTTCACTGACGGAGTTGTGGCTTCATGACGGTTTCTGTACCGCCTGTACTCATACTTGCATGCCGTGAGAACGGATGATGATGCTCATTGTAAGATAGGTTGAATTTTGAGATTCCTGATTTGTAGTCTACATTCGTTGATCAATTCCTATCGACTCGTTTCATTTTACGAGGGTAAGGCGGGGGGTCACGGTCTAGCTTATGTCGGATGCTGAGATTTATTTCAAACTTGAGCGAAAGCTTCGAACTGACTGAAGACGAATATTGTTTTCTTAGTCTGGGCAATTTCTCATTTCGTTACGGACCTAAACACGTGACCTCTTGGAGGACCGTCAAAGCGTTTAGAACGTTGATTGAACGTGAACATTTGAACGGTCAAGTTCCTCAAAGTTGAAGTTAACAACCGCAAGTTACGATGGATAGAAAGCTAACATACAAGCTACCTCCCACCACAATCACTGATAAGCTCGTCTCTCAAAATACTCGTCGCGTCAAGGTTCGATATTTGAGCACATCTCGCGTCTTCTTCTTGATTGACGTTGATGAGACAAGGCTCTAGAGGAGCAGAAACGCGTGAGCCTTCTCCGCGCTTGCTGTACTTACCAGGCATTCACTGCTAGATAGCGACGCGCAGAGAAGTTTGACTCCACCAGACAGTTGGATTTATTCGCGGATTTGAGCCTTGGCGTATCTGATGATGAGGTCGATTTAAACTCAAATGAGCCAGATGGACCCGCTATCCTACGAGAGGGATTAGCCTCCTACACATCCATGCTGCCAGCGCCTTCAGAGAACGATCAAGTTGAAGCCAGTACACGTGCAGACAAAAAGCGCAAAGGCAAGAAGGGTGCTAGCAAAGGTCAATTACGGAGGCAGAGCAAATGGGCGAATCAATGCATGTACGCTGAACTGCTCGAGATGCTGGACGACGATGTCTGGTCTGTCTCGCCTGACGCTGCTGCACACGATGGATTGCCAGAGGACTTGGAGAAAGGGTGGGTTTGCGTTGCCCCCGTCCCTGTCGGCAAACGATGTTTAGCAGTAGTGACGGCCGCGCCCAATGGCATATGTATGCCGTTCCAATCTGCGTCTTTGCTTTTACTTTGACTGACATGTCGACCCACAATGACAGCGCCGAACACGACTTTGCGATCTCGGCTACTTGGCAAACCGCTCATGCCCCGCTTTCCTTCATCACTCCCACCCGAGACGGTATTGGACTGTATATTGGACGCCAACTGGAGAGATAACGGAATCCTGCACGTTCTTGATGCCATCAAGTGGAAGGGACAGGATATTGGCGATTGCGAGGCTCCTTTCAGGTACATTAATCTTCATTCATCAGAAGGAATACGTGCCTGATTGCGTTTTTAATAGATTTTGGTGGCGAGACACTCGCTTAGCAGAACTCCTGCCAAGTCCTGCACCATCAATGCTGACTGCCACCTCGAAATCCGCTGATGTTCCAATAAGTCCGCTCAACTCTCAATCCCGCTACCAGTTCCCCTATCCCAATACACTCGTACCCGTACCTTACCACACGGACACAACTCTTTTGAACCTACGCTCTCAGATTATTCCTCTCGCACGTTCCACCAGGGCGGTACCCGTCAATCTCCCTCTGTCGGCGGCAGACGGCGACGGCGAAATGGTTATAGACGCCATTGATGACGCACAGCGCCCTGTTCATCCGGCGAACTTAGTAGTAACGGTCTCTTCAGATGGTCTACTCCTCTACGTCGCAGAAGCCACTTACGAACCTGGAAGCAGTCCGCTGAGTAGTTGGATACCGGTTGCGTGTTCTGACGAAGACTCCATGGACGGACCGACTATACGACGTCCCCTTGATCGCTTCGAGAGGTGAGCGCTTGAGAACTGAGCCCACGTAGCAACTACTTCGAGCTAAGTTTTTATTAAGGCTTATCACGAGGCGCCTAGAGATTGCATCTGGCGCGCAGCTAGATATCGACATGTAGCCCGCAATTTATCGAGCATGTGACGTTCTAACTTCCCGCCGTTATGTACAAAGCCATTTTTGCACTTGCCCATTGCCGTAACGTCTCCACAAATATGTTTCAATGTCGAGAGTTTGCCGGCGCGCGTCCGCATCCACATCGTTACCCGATCGCAGCTGTCCAACCTGTCCGAAGGCACCCCAGAGCCTAAGTAACTCCTTACAATCAAGTTTGATTCGCAGATTTATACAAGGTGGTGTAGGAGTCCGATCTTGTGTTTCCCCGCTTTCTTCCACTCGGCCATGTCTTCAGAGAAAGTAGATAGTGTGTCTGTAGGCTCAGCGACCGTAGACGAAGACTGCGGAATAAATCTATTCGTGCTCCACGAAGAACGAGCTGGTCGGCTGATTATTGATCCAAAGTAAGTTTCACGTCTTATTCATATATAACTACCGCTGACATTGTCACGTACCACGAAGAGAAGCGCGTATCGAACTCGGAGATGAGATAGCGTCAAGATTGAAATTGTCTGCAGACAGGACGAAAGTCCTTTGGCCTCAGCCAACGGATGACCCCGAAGATCCTCAGAACGTGGGTGCATCAGTCTGCAAACCATTTTCGACGTTAACTTGGAAATCGTAGTGGAATGATAGGCGGAAAGCCTTCCAACTATTCATACTCGTATTAGCGTCCATAGTGCCAGATTTCGATTCGGGGATCGGTCAATTCTGTTTCCGCTCTTTCGCGTTTGTCTAATCACCAACCATCTCAGGCATCGCGGCGATCTTTGGTCTAGCGGAGGAGTTCAACACTACAACGAATGTGATCAACAACTTGACTTCCAAGTACGTTCTCACTGAGACCTGATGGAGAATCTCGCTAACCACCACCATACTCTCACTTCAGCTGGAGCATTTTTCTCATCGGTAAGAAAAGGTGATTAGTTGGCTGAAGGACAACCCTGACGTTGCGTCACAAATAGCACCCGCTGGCGTATTCGCGGCTATGTTTGTTCGGCGGTACGGACGACTTCCTGTACTTTTCTGGTCTCAGGTAGGAATTCGCGACGCGTTGAAGGAGCATGCCAGTACCAATCTGCATCCTAGTTGATCGGTTTAGGTTTTCTGATCGGGGCAACATTCGCAAGAGACTTGAATACGTTCACAGGTACGGCGACCTCTCTGCGATGCAATTCACATCCTCCTGAACCACGGTTCCTCCAGCAATGAGATGCTTGACGGCCTTCTTTGCGTAAGTCGACATCAATGACATGGTCAGTTATTGATTTGTTCAACTTTGGCCTCAGAACGGCTCCCCAAGTAATCGTATGTCTTCTACAATCGTTTACGTCTCAATGGTCGTGCTCACATCCACCGAGGGCTTGTACGTTGTTTGCGATATGTTCCCCTTTCACCTTCAGGCGCGGAAGGTAGACCTGATTCATATTTACACGGTTATGACAACCCGTTTACCAGATTCTAGCTAAATTTATGGACCATGGGCTTCATCATATCCCCTTTCTTGTCCCCGTTTGCCTTTGGATTCCTCGTTGCTCGGGCAAGGTGTGTAATTTGTGCCGTTTTCTTGATCAACTTCTCATCTCTGGCGAAGCTGGCGATGGTCGTATGGAATAGGATCGATGTACAGCGCCGTTGTTGTCCTCTTGATTGCTCTGTTCGGCGAAGAAACGTGCGTGCGGCGGCGGCATTAGACTATGACTATTCTCTGATCGTTAACTTTCTGTAGAATTTACGATCGAACGGTTGTACCCATTCCTTCCCGACCAACAACAGGCCGGCGATACCGCGTGGAAACTCTAGTGGGAATCACTGGTGTCAAGATGTCAAAGTACAGAGCGTCCTGGTCGGAGACCATCTTGTCTCCCTTCAATGTTTTATGGAGACCGCATCTGATTAGTATCCTTATCTTTGAGGTAAATCTGCCTCTTTCACTGAAAGGCAGAGTCGACTGACCTCCTGCGGCGAAGGCTATGGTATTCGGATTCGGAATTGGAATCAACGTTACCAATGCAGTCTTCTTAGCAAGCCCGCCGTATAGCTTCAGTCAAGACGCTATCGCAGGTGCATATGGCACGCCGATTGTCCGTCGGTGATTTTGTATCCCTCGACGGCTCACCCTCTAAACAGCACCCAGGTGTCGGTGATCATTGGCGAGCTCGTTGGTCATTACTTGAACGACTGGATTACGAACATTACCGTGCGACGCAATAAAGGCGTCTTCGAGGCGGAGAGCCGACTGCTGTGAGCGAGATCTATTATCAACCATTTTCGCCGTCACTCATTCTTTGAAAGTGCTTGCTACATAGCTATGCCACTGTATATCTGTGGGTTTGTGCTGTTAGGCGCTTCCCTCCAAAACCGTTTGAGCGTGGTCGCCTTGATCTTTGGCTGGGGAATAGCCCAATTGGGGATCATGATTGCCACCGTTTCCGTTTGTGAGTCAAGGTTTAGTTCTCGCCGAATATGGTCTCATCCGTCCGTTGCAGATGCGTACTGCAGCGACTGCTTCCCACGACAACAAGTCCGTACTTCCTCTATTTCCTTTACTCTATATTTAATTTACATGGCGTCTTGCACGTTAGGGAGAAATTAGCGCGCTCCTTACTGTGTCTAGGATCTTGGGAGGTATGCAGTTTCGCGTCGTACCCGGTCGGTATGATCGTGCGTTCTGATCATATGTTTAGGCTTTTCTGTTGCATACTATCAAGTCCCGTGGGCGGAGAAACACGGCGCACTTCAGACCTTCGGTGTTGAGGCCGCGTAAGTACACTCCGACTATTATGATTTCGAATTCTAATTTCCCCTTGAAAGTATCGTTGTAGGATTGTTTATCCTCATCGTACCGTTTTCTTCAGTGGAAGGGTTCATCCCTCAGAGTAAGCGCGGGCTCTATCTGGTAAATCAGGGAGTACTGAGACTGACTAGATACATTTAACAGGCTCGCTACTCATTGTAAGAAGTTACATGCATCACGACTATTGTACACACCCTAGTTTCCTTTCATGCCGCGCCATTTTCAGTAGATACAATATTGAAACACTTAGATTTGGAGTTGTTCGCAAGTTAACACTGGCGAGAGAATGTCGATTGTTCTTGTTGTTCGGCGTTATCCGACGACCCAAAGTTCGTTTGGTCAGGGCGGCCATGCTCCGCGTCAGGCTGGTGACTGCCCTTGGAAGACGTTGCGGCTTCCATCATGGCCGCAGCTCCTGCCGAACCTGATGGAGGGTAAGCGGACCGCGTAGACAACCGTGTGGAATGAAACGCACTCATGAGAGACTCTGTGATCTCCAATATGTCGACGACAAGTCGCTCAACGAGGTCTTCGCTCAAGGTCTCCCTCACTGTATTGACGGGATCGTGAGCTTATGTGAATACATTAGTCACGGTAGCAAGACTCACCAACTATGCGTAGGATTTCCACATCGTCCGCCCCTTTAGGCCCCTAATGTGCGAGTTGGAGGCATTGTTATCGGAACGGTGGAAGGACTCACGTTGTAGTTTGGTACAATCCAGCCTTTGGATCTGAGCATAGACTAGCACATGATTTAGTACACCGTAACGCCAGGAAAACAGCAATTACAAGAGGTGCACCTGAATCCAGCTTTGTTTCACATAGGGGTATTCCTTGATAAAGTCGTCAGACAACCTATACCTCTTTCAGTTTATCGCTCAACCACAAGGCAGGAGAAAGATGCCTACCGGAAAGAGACCACCGGGAGGCCACGCTGGTACAGCTCTGGATTATCGCCCTTCTCCTCTGATTGACTCCCGTTCGCAATAGCCGGCTTATGGATGTTGCTCAAAACCTAGGTTGCACTCAGTGATTCAGTTGCACGGTCGCACAAATAAGCACGTACCTTGAAGTATGTACGCTCTAGGGCTCTTGACAGTAATCTGGCATTACGTAGGCCTTTTATCGCTATCTTGGTATATCCGTCGACACCAAGATTGAGGAAGTTGTACATCTGGGAAATTATAGGTGCAGCCGGTTTGGAGAAATTCAGCGTGAACGAGAGTTCTGTGCTTCCAAGATAGTCTAATTGTTCGTGAGTAGGGAGGAGCAGGACGAGGGAGGACAGGTCTTTACGAAGTTCGAAAATGAGGTCCTTGTGTAGCAGGCTTTCATCCTTCCAAAGCACCCAGCCCAAGCCTGGGTATACCTATATAACGAGGTCAAGTAGGTTACTTTAGCGTTAGATTATATACCACACTTACGAGGCCGAATTTATGACCGGATACATTGATGGACGCTACGCGAGGGACATCAAAGGCCCACTTGTAACTGGGATAGGCAAATGGTGCAAAGAATCCGCCAGACGCAGCGTCCACGTGAATGGGTATATCCAGTCCGGTATTGTTGTGAAGCTCAGTGACTGAATAATAAATATTGATCGTCCAAAGCACGGCAGAGAACAGAGAACTCACGCAAGTCACTCATTTCTTGGACATTTTCAAAATGTCCGGTGTATGTGCTTCCAAGGATGACCACGACGCCGATGGTGTTCTCGTCAATGAATTCGATAGCATTCTTGGGATCCATAACGAAGTCACTTTCAACGCTAACCGGCACAATCCTGGCTTCGACATCCCAATAGCTAGGGGCAACTCAAGGTGAGCATAGGGGAACATCGCTCAGCTTTAAACGCGACTCACCGAGCGAACTTCTCCACGCATACTTGGGCATTGGCCCCGAAGACTATGTTGGGATGGAAATAATCTTTTCCTGCGGCCTTTCGGCCCTCTTGCCACCGCTTCTTGAGAGCCAACCCTCCAAGCATTAAACCTTCGGATGACCCAGCGGTGGCTGTTCCCAAAACTTTGCTCCCCTTCGGAGCCTTCCAAAGATTGGCGACTAAAGGTACAATGAAATGATGAGTTGGGAGACGGAAATAGCCCAAACATACTCATGGATACACATCGATTGTGGATATTTTGGGTGGCAGGATATTCGTCCAGATCAACAGCGTTCTTGTTGATGTTCTCCATGATCAGCGCATTGGCTTCTTCTGGCATCCATGTATGAACGAAGCTGATTAAACGGCTCTCACTTGATGATATTTCAAATGAATGATGACATGAACTGACGAAGCTAGATTCAACAACGGATTGCCGTCCAATGCGGTTTCATCGTGGATGATCTGATATGCAGATTTCGAAGGTATTCCGTGGGCGGGGAGAGTGTACTTTGGCAAGTGGCGGCCATCTTCGTCGCGACTCCAAGATTGATGAGCTACCCTACGACTCCCGTAACTTGCGTGCTTGTGATGGGGATGGTCCTTGCATTTGTCGATGAGCTCGTCCGGGTCGACTGGTACCCGGCGTCTAATCAGTTAATGGCTACGGACGCGACCACGAGCAACTTACTGTGTCTAGAGAGGGACATGAGGAAAGAATATGAGGCAAGTCAGTCAGTCGACAGATGACTGTATAGCGGCCGTTTGTGGTTTACTCCACATAACGTCAGTGATGGAGACCGGGACCAGGACTGAAATATGACCTGTGACTTTACTGCTATTCTTGTACTAGTAACAATCCCGGGCGTCACAATGTAGACCTTTCTGGAAACTGAAAAATATATTACGATGCATGGCAAGGTGAACTTGGATAACAATATAGTAGCGGGCTTGCAGTATGAAACGGACCGCACGTAACAGATTCTGAACTCCCCTAGTACAACTCTTCTTCATCGGGCTTCCAGTTCTTCGCCTGGTCCCAGTACCCCTTCAATCTATCGCCGAGCACCTCCCTAGCCGCTCCGTCAGTGGGACAGCTCTTCGGCTTGAAGTTGTTGAACGCTCGGTCCCTCAGCTGGCCTTCCCAGACAAGCCAGCACTTGTTCTCCTGCAGCGAAACGCCATCCCGTTCGCGTTCCTCGCTGGCCGCCTTCCCCTTCCCCTTCTCTTGCCCCTCCGCATCCGATCCCCCATCGTCGATCTCAACATCCTCGCCGCCTCTCGGACGGGCAGACTCGGTCCAGGCGATACGATGCATCATCAGCCGCTTGTACTGCTTGATGAACTTCGCCGCGCCTTCTACATATACCATGCTGCAGGCCGGATTGAAGATGCACACGCCCGTCAGGTTCATCTGCTCTGCATTCTTGCGCACTTTAAATTGATGCGCGGGGTCAGAAAGTGTCTTGATCCTAATAACACAAATGTCAACCTACGTAAACTAGCTGCGAGGAGAGGAGAGGAAACGCACTTGAAGACGGCACCATAGATGCCCTTCTTCTCCTCTTCCAGCTTCTTATTCTCGACCTTTTCGCGTCGTTGCTCATCAGTCAGCTTGCGCTCGGCGTTCATCTTCTCGTGGCCGTGTTTACGGATTGCCACCTCACGCCGCACCCGAGCCTCCACGCGCGTCGGGTCTTGGACAGCATCTGACGTCAACACCTTCATAATGTTGGCAAGGCGAACTGGGGTGACCAGGTTAATGTGGTTTGTACCCAAACGAGTATATAAACATACCTTTAGGTGCATCAGGGGGGATGAGACCCATACGAATCCGGTCTCTCTTATCTTGCAATTCGGCTGCACGCCGTCTCTTCCGCATTTTCTTTTCTCCTGAAAATACTCTGTTAACTACGGTTTGTACGTGAGGGAAAATGTAAGAACCTTTTTGGTGAGCATCAACGGCTTGAGCTCTAGTTTGTTCTTGTCACCAGGCGCAGGTATTGGTATCGGGTGTTGGATGTACAGCGATATTGGGGAGTCGTCAGTATGAATGTAAAGATACGAGAATCCGTATGTAAGGTCGTTGTAGGTCTTGTCCGGCAGTAGCGTCGCATCCCACCATTCGGCCTCTGGCGGCGGCGGGCGCTGCAAAAGTGCCTATCAGCACACCGTAAAGCGAGCAGCGAGTGCACATACCCGTATGTTCTTCTCGAGGGTATCAAATTCAGAGTCCAGCCCGGCTTTCCGCGCACTCTCTGCGATCCTCTGCTTCAGCGCCTCGAGCTGCTGATCCTGCCTCATCTGGTTGCCGAGTTGCACGTACTTGCCCTTGGGGTTGAAACCGAAAGTTGCGGCCCGTCCGTTCCTTCGGTGCGCCATCAAACCCGGAGTCCTTCGTAGACGCGGCGGCGACGGCGTATGGATTCGACGTGGTGGGGACAGCCACCGGAGGAGGGGGCGGGGGAGGCGTCGGCACATTACGCACGTTCGCCTGAGAAAAGCAGCGCGTGAGTCAGAAGCTTGGGGGATGGGAATGCACTCACCTTGATAGACGCGAATTTGGGCTGCATCGGCTTGTACCGGTCCTTCTTCGTCTGCGGTGCGGCGGGCGTCGTATCCAAGAGAAGAGGGTGCGCGGCCATCTTGAGGCCGGCGCCTTGTTGGGCTGTCTCTACCGGCTTGTTCTTCTTGATCTGAGGGATGGTCTTGCACACACAAAATGACAAAATGAGCCGCGAGACGGGCAATCAACGGGCGTGCTGCGTACCATATACGGATTATCCTTGACAGCCAGCTTCGTCTGTGCGTCGGCGACACGCCGTTTGGCCTCTGCCACCCGACGAGACAAGTCATCCGACACTCCAGGCGTCCCCGGTGTACCTGGAGTTGATACTCCCGAGGGTGGCGTTGCGAGGGCAGGCGTCGCAGGCTTTGAGGGTGCCGGCGAAGCAGCACCTGAAGCTTTGCTCTTCATAGCAGCGATCTTTGCTGCAATTTCAGCCCTCTTCTGGGCTATGATCGCTTCTTTCTGCAGCCGGACATAGGCTCAGAATGTGATAGAAAGAACTCGCGCGACATACCGATTTAACTGAATCCATTCCGTCGGAGGCGCTCTGGTGGTACAAGAAGGTTATAGAGATAGTCAGAACATGATTGAAACAGGCATATTCACCTTCAGAAAGAGGGGAAATCACACTTACGTCGCTGTGAAGGACAACATGAGCTTGCAAGGGCGACGGGGAAAACATGAATCAGACCTTTTAGCTTTCTTGTTCGACGCCTCGACGGCGCCTTCAAAGGCGCGTTTCCTATCGCTCATAGTAGATACAGGATGTCGACTGAGAGAAAGGTGTGGACGGGGAGCTGTTGGAAATTGGAAAGTGTCTCTATTTGGCCATGCTTGTCCACCCCCCCCGCCCCCCCCCCCCCCCCCCCCCCCCCGCCACATTCTCCCGAGTCCCGAGATCCCGACGCTTTATATAATCCCGCCGGGTTAGCGCAAGCAAGGACAAACCTGGGAAGCCTACTCGTTCTAATTTGGTTCTTTATTTTGCTTTGCACTTAATTTCCCCTTTCCTTGCGTCGCTTGCGCGCGTTCTACGGACGACCAGTGGACGTACATATTGATCGATGTCAAAGCGAAGAACTTTTACCCGGAACTTGTGGACGGAGGGCTCACTTTAGGTGGATGGGATCTCCCCGAGCCTGTTTCCTTGGTATGTATCGTCAACGCTTCTCGTGTACTCTGGTGGGTTTATGCATTTTGAATCTCCTTCTCCCATTCTTCCCCCCCGGCCCCGAGCGTGCGCGTGCGCGATTGGGTGCCGTATGCATGGTGGGTGCACGTTATCCTACCATTGGCCCGATCCTACAGGCAGCTTCTCCCACTGCCCCGGGCTAGCGACCGAACGAACCTCGCAACAAGCAGGACATCATTATTCGGCACCTTTCACATCCCCCGAGTCTCGCAGCCTTCGTGCTGCTCACGCCGGGCCAATATTGAGTTATTATACGGGGGTACGTAGTTGAAGATGACGTTATTCAGATACTTAGATAGCCTGCCTCACCGTCTCGCAAGCGAGGGGCTTTCGAGGGGCCATGATATTAAAATCGCCGACGAGGCTCGTTCGTCCTGCGTGCTGAACAATGTGCAGTTTTGGTATGGTGTCTTATAATTGATGGTCCCAGCCCTTAAAACTATATTCCGAACGCCCTTACTCGTGTTCGTACATCGTCCCACAACCCTCTTCCACGAAAGTGATTCACACCGAACGCGGGTTTCCCTTCACTCTAACAATCTCACCTCATCGTCGCTTCTCATTCCCTGACTCGCGGGATATTTCGCGGCTTCGTTCACGGCGCCGAAGAAGTATAATTGAAACTACTCGTGTCCTCGATCCTCCGCTGGCGTAGCACGGAAGACCTAAACGTAGTTTCTGAGCACCCCTTCTCATACCATTTAGTGCATGGCAATCCCTCAGTCGCTATATGGCTCCCTTGCGTCTTCTGGCTATCTCCCTTGTCCGGCTCTTACTGCTGCAGGCATGCGCGGACAGGATTTATTCCAAACTCACTGATCTCGCCACCACCAAGTTCATCTTCTTGATTATTGGAAGTAAGTCCGATACAATACCCCCTTCTCGTTAGACTCGCTATATACTCACGTCTGCAAATGCGTGCATAGGTGACGCAACGGGAAATGTCCTGGCTAATCGACTGACAGAGAATTCTCACATCTCTGTCTTGGTTCTGGAAGCAGGGGGCTCGTATGTTCAAACGTCATTCAAAATGCCAACGCGCACTGTGCTCAACTCTTTTCGTCAGGAATGAGGGCGTGTTGGACTCGGAAGTTCTTTTCTTCTGCTCCAAGCTTTCCCAGGCACACCATTTGATTGGAACTTCACCACAACGCCGCAGGCTGCATTGAACAATTATGCCGTAGCCTTCCCGGTTTCATGCTAGGTGGAAGTACCTCTATCAGTAAGGGCACGAAGCTTGTGGCGTGAGTCTTTTCGATGTTTTCCGCCCTAGACTTCCTAGCGTATACACGAGGCTCCATGGATGATTGGAATCAGTTTGGGACCATTACTGGAGACAAAGGGTGGTCCTGGCACCGCCTTCAACGATACTTCCGTAAGGTACTCACGCTGCTTCATCTGGTAACAATATCCGTGATGTTCCAGCAGTACTGTGCAGAGCGGACACTTCACCCGACCGGCCGACCACGATAACATCATCGGTGAATTTCATTCCCGGGTGCACAGTAGAAGAGGGATAAATTCTCTTAGTCTGGGAGGGTTTCCCCGCCCCATTGACCAAATGGTGTTGCGAGCAATGCAAGAACTCCCTGACGAATTTCTGTTCAATGTGGATACGAGTTCTGGGAGGCAAATTGGGATAGTTCTTCAGCTTCCTTGCTAACGACCATTGTAGAGGCTGATTAGCGTCGATGACCAACCGTTGAAAGGTTGGATTCAAGGGACTATCAAAGGCGGCCGTCGCAGTAGCTTTGCAACTTCATATCTAGGTCCCAGGTTTGTTCGACGTCGGAATCTCCACGTCTTATTACACGCAAGAGTGACAAGGCTTCTACAAGACGGTGTTACCGGGGGAAAGAAGTCCATTCGCAAAGTAGAGTTCGCTCAGAACGCTCCTGCTTCTGGCGTAAATAGGCCATTCGGTCCCAGAAGAACTGTACTCGCGTCCAAGAGCGTCATCCTGTCAGGAGGGAGCGTCATGTCACAAAACATTTTCATGCACTCTGGAATTGGCGACGAGCAAATGCTTCGTCGCGTCGGTATCAAACCCCTACACAACCTACCTAGCGTCGGACGGAATTTGATTGACCGCTCATTGACGCGACTCCTCTGGAACGTGAATTCAACGGATACCTACGAAACACACCTTAGGAACGCGACTATCGCTGCAGCCGATCTGGATGGAAGCTCTCCGAGACCGGATATCTGACAACAACACGGTTTAGTTTCCTTGGATGGCTTCGCCTTCCAAAGAACGCCACCATCTTCAAGCGATTCAAAGATCCCGGTGTCGGCCCCGACACAGCCCACATCGAACTTCCTATTGGGATAAGTTCGCGGTGATGAAGTACAACGGAGCACAACTGAGTCGTTGTTTTAGGAATGGCATGAATTTGAATTTGGCACCACCGACCGGTAATTTCCTCGGTCTGAGCTCGGGGGTTGTCAGTCCGGCTTCTAGTAAGTACTTCAGGTGCACCTCGATATAGTAGACTGAACATTTGTCAAGGGCTCAAACACAATCAACAGTAGCAACCCCTTCGATCCACCTCTCATCGATCCTGGCTTAATGACGAGCGAATTCGTATCTTTTCACCATGCGCGAGGCTATCCGAAGTGTGGCACGATTCCTATCTGCTCCGGCTTGGGCGATTTATATCCTGTCACCTGAAGGGGCTCTCGCAGATGTGGACCTCTCCAGCGGTCACGCAGGGGATCTTCCTCTGGCGTAGTCGGTCCAGGGGATCGAGGGGCTCCATGTTGTTGACGCTTCTGTGATGGTAAGTGTGGTATGACCATCACGTTGAGAATGCATACTAATGTCTCCAAAGCCATGGGTCCCTGCTGCGCACACACAAGTAACGACCTACGTCAGACCGAGCTGCGGATTTGATCAAGGAGGCTTGGGATTGTTATTAGCATAAGAATAGCACTCGCATGTGCCTTCATGGCATTAGTAAAGTTGCTGGTCTCGACGTCGTTCGGTAGTTTTTCTCACAATCACAGATATATTCCCACAATCACAACGATATCATAGTGCGAGACTCAGATACATGACTGAACTTCACCAAAACCTTCTCAGCGGGACGCGTCGGACGACGATGAACGTTGCCAAACTAGCGAGCCAGTCGAGTGTCGCTCTCAACGAGGGCGTTGCGATAGTCCGAAAGGTCATCAAGTCCCTTCCTCCCTCGGCTAGTTTCACCACGTCCGAGTTGTACCAACTAGCACTGAAAGAATCACCTTCGCCTGGGTTCAAACCTTTCCTGCGCAGCGGAACTAGACCTACTGTCCATGGCATTGGTCTTCCATCGTCGAAGCCAGGACCTAAGCCCCCTCACCCGGACCATCCAATATCCTCGAAAACGTGCGTGTCTTTGCAGAACCTGGTCTCCGCCCACTGACTAGTTGAATGGTAGTTTTCTGAAGAGAGAGATACTTCCAGTGCTAGAGGGTAAACGCGAAATCAAGTTAGTCGCCGCGCCACGTCTTCCCAGTCGCCCACCCGCACCGCAAAACGGGAAGCAGGGGAAGGCTGCACAGAAGCAAGCAAAGAACTCTGCGCCGCTACTGCCAGCTTCGTCGGTGTCTGCATGGGTATGGAAGCCTGTAGACAAGGCTGAACTGCCCGCAGCGCGTAAAGCGTCAGCTGGCTTGGACGGGATTTCTGCCCGAGAACGGGCGTTGGGTGCCGGAGAGGACTGGTCGCATTTGAGCAAACGGAGACAGAGGGCACGAGTTCGGAAGGTGCAGATGGATATTGATAAGTTGTCATTGTAGGCATTCTAGAATCCGTCCCCTGCTTTGAAATCATTCGTAGGAGTTCTAAGAAATTAATTCCTCTCACACATCGCTTACTGAGCGCTTTTCCTCAAACCCTCGCTTGCTATGGCTAACAACACCTTGTTGGCTCAGATACGCGGCCTTGTCACAGTCGATGTCGACTCGATGGACCCAGAGGTCGCAGCTAAACACACGACCTCAAGGTATGCATTCTCTGGAATGACATCCAACCAGGCGATCGTCTGCATCGAAGCGGTGAAACCAGAGCGAAAGCAGTTGGCCCTTCAAGCTATTGCCCTAGCGAAGTCGAAGCTCGGGGGTGCCAATGAGTCTGCACTGGTGGACCAAGTTGTGGACATACTGGTTGGTGATCCCCAACCATGCAGAAGCCTTCAGTTAATTTGGGTGGCGCAACCGTAGACAGTTTTACTCGCAAAAGAGGTCTATCCTATCATTACTGCAAACGTCTACGTGCAGACGTCTCCAGCAGCCGCGTACAATACAGAGGAGACAGTCAGACATGCCAAATCCCTCGTAGCATTATTCAATGATCAGGGAATACCAAAGTAGGTGATCTGATCATCGTCGAGCGCCCACTATAATGTGTAACACGAAATATCAGACATCGTGTTTGCATCAAGATCCCAGCAACTCCTCAATCTTTGATTGCTTGTCGCATGCTCTCGGAGATGGGGATACAGACTCTCGCTACATGTCTGTTTTCTCTGCCTCAGGCCCTTGCCGCGGCGCAAGCAAACTGTATCTGCATCTCTCCTTACTTCAATGGTACGTTAGAAACCTCCCCTTATTTCTTCTTTCATTGACCTGGACCGTGCAGAGTTACGCGTCCACTTTGAACCAACCATCCGGAAGGTGTATGAAAATGTCGACGATGATCCAATGTGTGCGATTATCCACTCCATCGTGCAGCACTTCAAAGCCATCAAGACGAAGACGCTCATCATGCCAGCGAGGTAATTTCCGATTTCCTTGTGTCGAAAAGGAAAGTTATCTGACCCGAATTACAGCATTGTGACGGTTGAGGAGGTACATTAGTTTTCCTATTCATAGAGTCTAACAGCGGATGCTCACCGTGCCATTTAGGTTCTCGCATTAGTTCGGTTGAACCCAGACCGCCTCACTTTATCCGGAGCCGTCCTTGATCAGTTAGCGGCACTCGAACCAGTAGAAGAATCGGTCTTGCAGCCCAAACCTAGTGCTAACAACCACGAATCCTATGCAAAGCCAGATGGTATTGTCGATTCGCACCTTCGCACCTCGAATTGCTATTTATTGACCGATCGTGATATGTAGACTTTCTGGCCGACGGCGGGAAGCTGCTTGAAGAGGCGCTAGCTTCGGATACGGAGGCGACCAGGAAATTGGCGGATGCGTTGAAGATTTTTGGTGAACAGGAGCTGTTGACGAAGGCGTTTGTGAAACCCTTGTTGGGGTTATCGTGATTATCCCGCAGGGTGGAGAGGGGTTGAGTTGTTGGTTTAGCCCTGCATCCGCGTATAGAGAGTGTCAACCTCTCCTTGAGGATTGAGGATCACAAACAGTATGGCGGTGAAAGGATTAGACATGTCGGTGATGGGATGTCCGAATGAGTTCAATCCGGCTCCGTTACCATATGTTGGACTCATCGCTCAGCAGATAGATGATGATCATGGGGTCATTCAGTTCACGCGAAGCATTCGAGGTCCCAGCCACACGTTTATCTGGAGGCTCCGCAGATAATAGTTAGATCTAGGAAGTAATTTACTAACACCACGCGTTGTACAAAAGGCCCTACGTATACCAACCTGGTAGTACCAGATGACCACCTCATCGTCTATAGTGTCTAGTAACTCGAGTTCCTTCAATCCGGAGGCAACGTATTGTGTACAGTTGATTCTCTCATAAAGCATAATAAATTTCAACCCTAGTTTGACTCGGTGTAATGTAAGACGTAGAGTGTATCACGTACTGCCACTTGGCCTGGGTGCTCCGCGATTGTGACAGAGGTTACCCTCTGGGTACTTCCTGGGTACGTACTCAGTACAATACCACTACAATACCACAAAAATCCCAGTACTGGCCATATTGCCACAGTACCCACGGGGGCCTCCCCTGAGTTTTTCCGCCACTTCCATAGTGCCACAATGTGTTTTTTGAGTGGAAATTTCATTAATTGTGTATTTACATGCTTTACTGCGCTATTTTAATACTGTAAACTCTGCACAATGTCATGACTACCTATTGACTTTCATCGCTCCCACTGCCTTAACTCTTAATTTTGAGCTCAATATTGTGCCTTCCGAGCATCACTTTGTCGACGGCGTCGACAGAGGACCAATGTCAGCCATTCCGAGGCGTGGAAACGAGATACCTAATGTGGGTTGAGAACTTAGGGGCCCCCATTGTGGTCCCTGATAGTCCGAATCGGGGTGGCTCAACCCTCGTTCGGGGCGGGAATCACCAATCTGGAAGTCGATACCTGCACACAAGTGGCGGAGTACCCGAGCGTGACAAAAATTGCCTTTCAAGGCAGGCCCCTGCGCTCCCCTGCCTTCTGCGAACCCCGGGTAACCGGGGGCACTTTTTGCGGACATACACTTACATGCTCGCCTTCTAAAAAGGATCAAAATTTGGATCTACCAGACTTTTCAATCTCTAACTGATGGACTTAGCGATATGTTTTGCCTTCATCGAGAAAATCGCATTATGAGATAATCAACTGTACCGTCATATCGCGAATCATTTGGGCGATGATCGGATGAGCAATCATGCATCACGAACTCACGCCGCCTTTCGGTCTTGGCTGCGACGCTACGGGTTCCACTCGCTGGCGAGCCGCGGATGGATCAAGAACGGTTTGGCATGAGAGTATTCAGGTTGAGCCGTACCAATGTGCTAACATTGGGGCCGACAAACATGGTATGGTGGCTTGGGCATATGTTGGATAGCTTTCTGGATGGGGAATGCCTAGCCAGTCGCGCTATCGGACACTCAGATATTAGTCGTCTGGTGAACAGGAAGTTTAGAAACGCTTGCCATAGCTGGCGTCTTCGCCCCAATTGATGATCTAGTTGATGTATGATGAAACGTAAAAGGCATTCGGGGTCGTCACATGCTTGCCCAACTCGCAGGTCGAAGGTGTACACAGCACAATTCTACCCGGACCATAAGCCAATGACTTGGACAAAGTGCGGGCCGTTGGAATGGGGAACAACGTAGATACTGTTCGCTGACGCAACGTTAACGGCAAAGACGTACGGCTAATAGTACATCAGGGAATTCTTGTTATCCGTTCCGTCTTTATCATCTGCCACCATTCGGCTCTCCCACTGACTGCTCGCGGAAAGCAAGCAGCCTTTCCCTCTTGCCCCCTGTGACGATGACGACGCTGACACGGATCCGTAAGCGAAGTTTTGATGAGCATGGATGAAGCAAACCTTACCATAGAATCAATCGACTTACCATACCATTCGATTTCCTTTCCAGCGACTCCGACTCCCACAATTGCGATGACAATCTCCCTCTGCTGGGATACATAAGATCGCAAGGACTCAGTGGTTCGCGGCTCGCAGCTTCCGGTCTCCAGAGAACATCGCGATCTAGCGTTTCTCAGGCGTGTGGTTGAAGGATACTTCCTGTTGGCGGCCTTGTGCTAGGTATTGACCGTGGGGATGTGGTAATCATCGTGAGATCCAAAATCAAAGTACCTCGGGCGCTTTAGCGATCTCCGACCGAGCTACTTGTTGTAAGTTGAAAGTTACAACACCGACAATGGCTCTGGTTCGCCGAAACCTCCTGTATCTCGGAAGTTACCATCATTCATGTTCCCTGAGGCGCGGTGTCGTCGACGTTAGCGTCATTTCGGACTCCGTCTGTACCACTGGAAACGGAACACAAGAACACCGTCACCGAGTCACTTAAATACACGGCCGACAAGGCAGTACTAATCGATGCAAAGATCTGAGACGGTTGGCCCCATTTGTTCTTTGTTACGAGTATCCACCTTTGGCTCATTTCCGTATGGATCTGCGGAGTCTCTGATACTTTAAAAGCGTTCTGTGAGTAAGTATCCCCTGCTGTTAGAACTTATAACGCCCTTCGCAAATTTTCGAGATGGATACATCGACCATGTATGTCCCATTGTCACTAGCTGATTGACCACTGCTAAGCGCCTCTCTAATAGAACAGGCCCTTTGGTGATCAGTCTTTGCCTTGGCCCAAGATGCCGCATCGTAATTCATGACCCTGACAGAGGTTAGGCTTTAGGTTACATGCTCGGTTTTCTGCTCTTCGGTGTTTTGGTAACTCAGATATGTAGGAGAATCTATTCTTCCAGTTACATCACTGTATTAATGTTGCATCTCCTACTAGCTTTTTACGCGACGCATTTCCCGAACGATGCCAGAATCATCAAGGTGGTTGGTAAGCCTAAATAGCATCGACCTAACTCGTACCCTCACCGCTCGTAGTGTGGACTGCCGGCTTACTGGAGGCCCTCTTCACTGTGTTCACCGTCGTCGCCGGATGGAACAACTTTGGCACGAATTGGGGTGACATGGACACTCTTCAAGAATTCCACTGGTCATGGCTAGTTTTACCACTGATTTCAGGGCCAGGTGAGAACCCGCCGTGAATTTCTTGTACAGGTCTAACCCAGGTCTCCCTGGAACGTAGTGACCTTTGCCACTCAGACATTCTTCGCCTGGAGAATTGCTAGAATCTCGGCCAAAATCTGGCTCGGTCTGCCGTTCGTCGTGGTAAGCTCTTCCGCCAAACGGCATATCCAATGCCGAAGCAACGTGATTAGCTAGCCCTTCTACAATACTTCGCATGCTTATACTGGTCAATTGGAGTATGTGGCACATGCACATCAACGATTGCTTTGCGACCCATACTCACGTCTATCAGACACTCGTACATGGTCGCACGGTTGACCAATTCCAAAGTTACAGACGGATCGTCGACGTGAGTGCCATATGTCAGATCATTGTTTCTCCCACCCCTTGAGACACCCATTTTTTCCCAGCTAGAGCTTGTTACTGGTGTGGTGTGCAATTTGTTGATAACGGTAGCAATGAGCACAATGGTGGGCCCGACATTGTCTCAGCGCTTCACATTACTAATCGAGCCTCAGACGTTGATGATGCCAACAATGTCGTATCGGTTAACCTACAACCAAATAGCCCAGCTCTCAGTTGAGACGAACCTTTTCCTAACCGTAGGCTCTATAATAGAGCTCATTTTATGGCGCACGATGCCACACAATAGCTTTCATTTTATGTTGTATGTGATACCTTTTGTGAATGCCGTTAGCCTCCCACTGACATCGTTCTAGGTTTCTCATATTGGGAAGATTGTAAGTCAATGCATCATCCAAGCTGTCGAGTTTGTACTTAGTAGCCTTCCAGGTATGCCAACATTCTACTCGCATCTCTGAATTCGCGCATCCATTATTCGACAACCCGAAGCTCGGGCTTCGAATCACGTAACGATGCAACCTTGTGGGCTGATATGTCTCGCCGCGAGATCATGGGCATCAATACAATCCGGTCCGGCGTCATGAATGTGCAAGCAAATGCGGTCATCAATACCCATCGCGACTCTGAGTACGGGTTCCGGCCTTCTGTACGTGCAAGATACCACTCCGTCGCTGCAAGTACTTGACCGTATTCTTCTACTTTTAGTCGCTCCCTGATTCAAAGCAGAATGCAGGGTTGTAGTACGGTTTAGCGAATGCGTATCATAGGGTGTAAGAGTTCTTCATATGTATCGTTATTTATGTAATGTCTTTTCGGCCTCGGCATGCGGTAGCTAAACGTATCTGCAATGTACGGTTTATCAATAGAATGAGGCACCGTCCTATGTCAGTGTAGTCCGGCATACTATTAGACGAAAAAGTCACGCGCACTATTTCACTTAGCGCCAACTATCATCTCCTCGAAATCGAGACAATGAGTTCTTCCCTTCCTTTGAATCCGCAGACGAAATCACATTCTTTTCATACCAAACCGTTAAGCTTGTCTCCTACCAACCCAACAACCCCACCTTCCCCGCATGTTTCACGGAAACACCGACCACCTTCTATCAGCGTAACTCAAAAACGAAGCCAACTCGCCAGACGACAATCTTCCATATCGTATATCGTTAGCCCATCTACAACATGCCCTTCGGCCCCTTTGACATGTGGTGCAGAATGGCTGAACAGAGGCGATCAAAGACATATCAGCCAGCTTTCGAGGAGCGCGTCATTAAGCAGCAGGACTGTATTGAAGGGGGATATCAAGAGGGTATCTAGTCGCAATGCCTCTGAAGGCGACGAGGCAATAGAAAATCAGAAACGAGTACCATTGACGCCGGTTGAAAGGTGAGTTTTAGAGTCTTCATAGTTGGCCTCAATGAGCGAACGTGACTAGGTACGCCGAACTGCTTCGTGTCATCGCGCAGAAGGAGTCCATATGTTTGGAATTGCGCTCCCAGCTTGAAGCACACGAATCGGAGTTGCTGCAACGTAAGTGCAGACCCAATTTCACTCTTGCTACATGCTTATTTGGTTCAGTGAAACGAAAGTGGGAAATTGTTGTCTCTCGTGGACTTGACATTCCTACACCTCTGAGTCTGGATCGCCTCCCCCCTACATCCCATGCCGTTGATAAAGGTTCCGCCGTCGTGCTTGAAGGGATCAAGGAAGGTGTACAAGGCGTCGGCCGCCTAATCCTCGGACAACCAGCAACTACGTCGGGGAAAAGCCGGGCTCGAGGTGATCGCCATCGCACCATGACCACGCCCCATCTATCCCAATCTTCTGACACCTCAGTTTCCTCAAACGCAAGTTCCCGGTCTAGTGTAATGACTGCTAGTACCAAACGGACGAGCGTATCATCCAGCGGCAGCGCAGGCGCTGACAAGGAGGCTCCGTTGGTGCGCCAGGACACAGGAGCAGCTCCTATAATGAGCCCGAGCCCAACATTCTCGCCACTCTTGCAGCAGATAGAAGTTCCTGCTGGGACGACTGATCTAAGGCGTGAAGAGTCACCCCTCGCCTCGTCTTCCCCTAGGGTCAGTAACAAAACCCTTCGCAGACGTTCGGCTGGCGCCGGTTTATCCCCTTCATTGTCTTCACGTCTCGATGACGATCATTCCGCCATTTCCACTACTTACCAGCACGACGAACCTACCAAATCAAGCAAGAATCCCTCACTACCGCCTCCCGTGTCGATACCTGGATTAGGTTCCTTCTCTGCTAGCGTTGGTGTGGACACAACTGGGCTGGGTAAAAGATGGGAAGATGGGTGCGTACATGGTTCTCGTTTGCTTTCCCAATAACTTAATGAGACGTTTGCACTATGTTGGTCTAGGTTAATCAAGAGTCAGAGACGAGCATCCACATTCTTGTCTGACCTTGTCTCTGCCTTCTCCCCACCGACTTCATCATCCCTTTTGCCACACTCGTCTCCGAGCGCTTCTCCTTCCTCATCGGTGACACCAGTCAGGCGTGCTCATACGGCGCTCTCACCGTTGGCTAAGAGTCCTCCGGCTTCAAGATCTCTACTCGACGACTCAGACGATGACAGCACAATCGGAGGGTTAATGAGCACCGACGTCATGATCCCAGTAAAGACGCGGACATATCCAGCCAATAAGCTGCCGTTGCGTAGGTCATCCAGTCAGAAGGCTTCGAAACCCAGCAGCATCTTGCCGGACGACGAATGGAATTGGTAGACAGTTTCTCATCACTTTGTTTGTTACTATCTCTTCCTTCCATCGGTTTGTCGCTCGTTATCATTCACTCGCTATTATATTTTCCCCTGCATCCTCATTTATCCATCGCGAAGTCTGGCTCTCTCACTTTGTATCACTCATCTATACAAACCCGGCGGTCCCGAGGGCGAATCTGGACACTCCCGTTCAGACTTCCTGGTGCGTGTGTTCATCGTGATTCTTGTTGACTTTCCCTCATGTTTCTTCATTCAGCCATGAAGATGGGCTTTCCTGATCGCCAATACACATAGCACTGTCGTCATCACTAAATCACACCAAATCCCTACATTGGAAAGCTTCATCACATTGTCATCACTCGAATATTGTACATTATCATCGTAGATTCGCGTTGGCGAGACACCGCTTAACATCCTAAACACCGGTGATCCTGAGTTCTTCAGCGATGATCAAGGCAGCTTTCTCGCCGATAGCGAGAGCGGTAGAATAGGTGTTCTGTTGGCAACATCAGCGCAACATCTAGGTGATGGGGGTCTTACTCACGGAATTGACGTTTGAAGGCGGGATAGATATATCTGTTAAAGAGAGGTAAGTTTCTCTTCGTGGCGCGAAGTACGGATACTAACCAGCTACTTTCAAGTTCTTGACGCCGTAAACATTCAAGCGCGAGTCGACAACACCTCCGTCTTGGCGAGGTTTCATGGCACAAGTTCCCAGCTACTCATCATGTCAGTCCCTTACACTGAAGCAGTCCAACCGATACCTACAGAGTGCCAAGTCGTCGCAACTATTATATAGATGTAAGTTGATGTGTAACCGTAGAGATTCCGGCACTTACCGAACTTCTGGTGGAACTCGTCAATGGCTTTGTCGTCTTCAGCTGAGTATACAAGATTAGGTGCGTCAAGGTCGACCGTAGTCGTGTCTTTCAAGGCTGCTGAACTATCCTCGGCAAAAGCTGGAGCGACAGGAGGGAACGCGCCCCGGAACAGTGGGAGGCGCCTCACAAATTCGCGACTCTTCTTGTATCCCCATCGCAAAGCAGCGACATCGGCGGGGCTAGAATGCTACTGTGAGAACATTACAGGACACATGTGTTTGGGACATACTGGTTCAAGAAGCCCGCATCGAAATCTTGAGGAGTGTAGACGTTGTCATCCACAATGTGGACGCTCCCACGAGACGCCGGATATGCCTACGAAGATTGTCAATCAATCGCTGAATTTCATCTGTTGATTGGGCATACGAGGTGATAACCACCGCATATAAACTTTAAAGGTGGGAAACCGGTCTGGTCCGTAGGGAAGCTGAGACCATTAATTTAGACGGGCAACGATCATTAGATGCGAACATACCCTGCGAGAGCACTCATCCAGAAGACGGGTTTGTCGGGCTTGTCGGCGTAGTATTCCTTCCAGCGGGTAAGGAATTCGGGGGCAAACTCCTTCAGTTCGTCTTCAAACGGACGAACTTTAACGGCCGCATCGACACCACTAAAGCCACAGTTTGGATGCAACACTCAAAAGATGAATATAGCCACCCACTTGGCACCCAGCTTTCCAGTCCCGTCAGTGGCCCATTGGGTAAGTTCCTCTGTAGTTGTACGTTAGCCAATGCTAACTTTGTCTTTCGGAAACTCACTTGTCCACTCAGCAACATCCCCTTTGAAAAGCAAGTCGTATGTCTCAACTTCCGGGTCGGAGATGTACGGCACAACCCCAAACAAGTGGTCTAGTCGTAGTCTCGTGTTACCGACGTTACACCCATGGCACTTGATGGCCCACCTTGGTAATTAGCACCGACACCCGGGAGATCAACAAGGGGCGTGATACCCGCCGCCTCGAGGATCTCCGGAGCACCAATACCCGACCTCTCCAAGACACCTGGTGACCCGTAGGCCCCGGCCGCTACGACGACGAGCTTTGTAGCCCGAACAGTATGGAGATCTTGGGGCGCCTCGGGGTGGACGCGATTGTCAAAGACGAATTCGACTCCGGTCGCCGTTTTGTCTCTGTCGCAAAAATGTCAATACGGTCGAAGCGACATTGTGTGGTCTTACTCATCAAATAGAACGCGCTTCACACGTCCACCGTGTACAAGGTCGAGCCCCGTACTTCCGATTTGATTGTACACAAAATGATGCTACCGCATTCCAGGTTAGGTCTTCGCGTCTTATCATGTTGAAGGGTGAAACTTTTGAAAACTCACTGGTACGTCCGATCGCTTGCCATCGGCACTGCACCATCTAAAAGCAATTGTCATCAGCAGTCAAGAATGATAGGATCATGGCTTTTTCTTACTTCGGCCAACGCTAATGATTGAATTCAGGTTAACATAGCAGCTCTCCGAAGATATTAACATTTGACTTACCGCAAAGGTATTGATAGAGCTCACGCCACATGCATTGCCGTCTTGCCCCAATACTCGGCGTTTGTCATACTTTGGGCCAATATCGAGGAACTGTTTTCCGGCTTCACTGAAGAAACCACCGTACGAAACTTTCAGAGGTCCGGAAGAGCCGTGGGTCGGCGCACTGGGATCGATCTCATATGTCTCCACCTGGCATTGCGTTAGCTCACGCGCAGATGAACTCTCGCCAGAAAGGCATGATTCACCTTCTGTAGCAAAGGGATGAGCTCCTTAGAGCTCCACCCTGGATTGTTGTATTCATTCGCCCAATCATCGAAGTCCGATGCGGAGGGGCGGTTATATAATACGAAGTTCACGGAGGATCCCCCGCCAACGCAACGCCCAGACTGGACGATGGCAGAACGGCCTCCCAAGTGCTTGCTGGGCTTGGCAACGTTATGGGTTATAGTGGTCGTTGTAGGAACAAGATGGGTGATGTAACGACCTGGCTGTACATGCTCAGGCATGTCCTTCGTCAATGGGCCGGCTTCCAGAAGGAGAATTCTAAGTTTAGGAGCAGCGGCGGCCAAGCGGCCTGCAGCAACGCCCGCCGATGCGCCGCCTAAGAACACAGCTAGGTTAGCCTCTAATATTGTCCCTAGTAGCTGAATGTTACCTCCGACGAAGATAATGTCGTATTCAGAATTGAAGGTCGGTAGAACCATATTTTGTATCACCGATGAGGGGGCTTTGATGTAGGATATCCCATCCTCTGAGGCTTTATATCTCTGCGAGTTGGGGCATCATCATCTAGAGCTTCTGTCTCGCCCCCCTCTAACCCATATTGCGAAAAGGAACTTGATCTATCACTACCGTAAATATGCATAAATAACCTACTGTGTGGGTGTCAAAACTCACGATGGCACATCGGCAACCACTCCCACATCTTCGTAGAAGTACGAGAGATTTACAGCTGAAGCATCGGTGATGACAATTTTGAAATTTCGTACCGCGTGGAGGCAGCTTAGTTGTCCGTATCTGACTGAATCTCACACAATATATCTCCCATGGACGCCTACCAACTGACGTTAAATGGCAACACAGAATGAGCCACCTGACACAAACGCCGGTCGTTAGTGTTAATCTCTATAAGGGCCCCTCCTCCGGTAGGACTTGGTTCTTGGTCTCTACTTTACGTTACGCGCGACACTGCGCTGCGGAAACATGGCTCCCCCACAGTCGCCCTTCATCGCGAGCATCCCTAACCTGTAAGTCCTAATTCTTCACTACTGGCAAACTTTCACAACTCACGTATCCTCGCGATCAGTACTGGACCACTAGTAAGTTGGTGTTGCCACTACTGTACCACTCGGTATCGCTGACACACGGGCAGGCACTGGGCTACATGTTTGGCTGCGGATTATTTGGCATGCTTATCGTGCAAATGTGTAAGTCCGCCACTGTCTTAAACAGTGTCAATGCTAAGCAAACTTTACAGCCGTTTATGTCTCCCATTTCCCGAAGGATAATCGTCGGATTAAGCTACTCGGTACGTTTAGTGAAGCTGCGTGTGCCAATTACGACGGTGAAAACAGTCTGGACCGTCTTCGTCTGTGAGGCCGTCTTTACCTTTTTCACCGCTATCGCCGCCTGGAACAACTTTGGCAAAAATTGGGGTGACGTCGAGACCCTCCTTATTATTGACTGGTCTTGGGATCCTCTACCGATTCTCAACGCGTTGGGTACGAACTTTGGTCCATTTGCAATATCGGAGCATGTCTAATCCCTCAAAAACTAGTTGCGTCCATGGTCCAAATATTCTTCGCGTGGCGTATCTATCGGTTGTCCAATAAGATCTGGATATCGATTCCGATTGTTTTGGTCAGCTACTTGCAGTTTTTGAAAGTTTACCTGTCTAAACTGTTTCATAGGTCTCGTTGGTCCAACTATGCGCGGCGACTTATTACGATGCAATGGTGAGTTACACATGCATTTATGCTCATTTCAATTTCCACTCAAGAGTCAATCGTTTGATCAGGTCATCAAGGAGAAAAACTCGATCTCAACCCTTTTAGCTCTTACGGAGTGGGTCGACGTAGGTGCCCGCCGAATTGTCCGCCCCGTGTGTTCTTACTTATATCCGATCAGACTTGGCTCATCAGCAGCGCTGTGTGCGACATCTTGATCTCAACGGCGATGATTACTATCGTGCGTCCGACCGTCCATAACCCACGT
Organism: Pleurotus eryngii var. eryngii; assembly: GCA_029467805.1. NCBI lineage: Eukaryota > Fungi > Basidiomycota > Agaricomycetes > Agaricales > Pleurotaceae > Pleurotus > Pleurotus eryngii. Next base: position 76,456 of record SZVJ01000005.1, on the reverse strand, counting down.
CAATGTCTAACTCGCTTGGCATTATAGCTTGCTCGAGCTAGCTTGACGTCGCACTTCCGTCGCTCAAGTTCGTCACTGAATCAGATCATCAAGTTCACAATCGAGACCGGCTTTATCACCGCAATCGGCGCTATCATAGAGATTATCCTGTGGCGCACGATGTCTGAGAACAGCTTTCACTTCATCTTGTGGGTGTCGCCATGATTATTGTTCCCCCCCGCTAATTGGCGATGGCATCACAGCTTCTTGACGCTTGGTAGACTGTAAGCACCACTTGGTTGTTTGGGTACTGATATATCCTCCTGATGCGTGGCCTAACCTAATATAGGTACTCCAACGTTCTGCTTGCGTCGCTGAACTCCCGCGCAACTCTATCCGCTCGCCACGGTGGCTATATAGATGTATCCGCAAGCCAAAACCGATCCGTCCTTTGGTCGGACATGACTTCCACTTTGGCCGGTTCACGTGCGGCGAAGTCGGCCCCCGCTACCATCAACGTGCAGACAACGAAGATCGTTCACCAAGATACTGAACTTGATGACATATCTAAGGTACTTGCACCCGATTTTCCATCATTGATTCCCACTGATCTAGTGTAGCATAACGGAACATCTTCTCTCTCAAAGCCAGCAGCGACCGAATTTGTATGATCTACATCAAATCCCGTTGTAAATACTTTGTTTTTGAATATATCGTAACGAACTTTCGTCTGCATGTGACTCCGTACGTATCATGTTGTGTCGTAATTTATGGCTCTATTGTCTTAGATCGTACCATCAACGCATGTGTGATTCGGAGAACACTTGGCGTCGGTTGAAAGACTGGCAGAATTCTCTTGTGTGTATTTAGAACGCACTGAAGCTGCACCCGGAGAATCTGATGATAAGTGTGTGTGTAACATGATGCGAGGGGGTCCTTGAGGGTACCTCGGCGGGAAGTAGATCGCTCGTGTGTTATTCTTGTGTCTCGTGTTCTACAAGAAGTTCCTTCAAAGTTACTTCCCGTCCTACCGACGGTGTCAGCTCAGTGGGTGAAATACGATTAGGTACCGCATGAATGAATCAATGTTCTTGTGTTCTTGTGTTGACTAAGGTGTGATGCTCGACGGCCAAGAATGACGAAGTATGTCCGCCGAGAGTATGATAGACCAATGGAAAACCATACCTATTAATACAAGACCATCAGTCGGAAGACAAGTTCACCGAGCGGCATGATGTGTGGACTACACACACAACCAGCACAAAGGAACGGAAGAAGCAGGGCGAGTAGTGCAGAAAGGCGCAGACCGGAGTGTTTGAAAAGAGGAAAAGCCCTGGAGTCTGATAGAAAAGAGTGACAGCACCTGTGAGTGCCTGAATGAATACCGGGTAATGCAGAGGAATTGAATGGAAACCAGGATTTTACTGCACCGTGGGTTGCCAGACGAGGAAGATCTTCCTGCTGTTTGGCGAGGTTCTAGTCCGCAACAATGTGAAGCTTCTATGTCATTGACCGCATGCTCCCAGAGTGAGTTGTCTTGACGGCTGTAACTTGTTACCGTTGGTGTCTTCGACGTTTGATTTTTTTTGCCTACCATTCAATCGGAGTGACACGCGTTGTCTCCTGTCATCCAACGACTCCAGATACACTGTAGTGTCAATGTTTCCGTGGTGTAGTCATTCTACTATGTAGAATCTGGACATCGGTTTCAGATAGAGTCGTTTTTGATGCCCTGCACGCAGACCTGCCGATCTTTGGGCTCACCTTTGGTCGAGGAGACTCTGCTCTGAGACTCTGAGAATCGAAACTCTCAATTACGCGAAGCTCGAGGCTGCGGCTACGAGGAAGCGTATCAACGGAATTCAATGCTGGGAGTATATATGTAGATACACACGCATATATTTTGCCAGATGAGTCGTCCAGATGAGCATTACGGCGAGCCGTTTGCGCCACTGAATCGGACCTTGATTGAGGGTTACATAAAATTACTCGACGGTATGTCGGGTTCTTGAGCGCTCATAATTACGGATACAGTCGACTCTGTCATAACCCATGACCCTCGGTGGACGTGCTGGGCTATGGGTTTTGAGAGAGTATGGGTTAACTCAAAGCGCCTATTTGGGCGTCTAAGAAAAATCGCCGTCGAATTAGTCGGTGGATTTATTTACAGGACTACGGCTGTAACTATAATATATATGACAAGGAAAGATTAAAGCAAGACTAAAGTCTACTATAGTTAGAGAGGAAAGCCATGAAAATGTCAAATGCTAGCAAAGTGGTCGGAAATCTTTGTTGCTTTCATGGTGCGAGAAACCTTGTATCGAGTCTGTATGCCGAACGACGTGAGGGAGTCCTCCAATCTACGGAAAAGCGGAGAATTGAGGTCACTAATATATCCACGAAGAACCGACACAGCCATGAGTGCATCCTTTCGGGAGGGCTTGGGGACAACTTGCTCATTATCTGATGTGTTTTCATCATTGATTGGCATGTCGGTTGCACTTTGAAACATGACTGCATCGAAGATCTCCTCCGAGGAGGAGTGGTTGACCAGAATCCGCTCCTTGGAAGGGTTAAGTAACTCGTCAAGATTCATCATGTTCTTCCAATGAAGAACTCCATGGGCTTGAAGCTCCTTCAGTGATTGATTAAGGTGTTGCTCAGCGAGGGAGTGATCATGATCTAGCGGGTTTGCATTTAAGAGGGAGGAAACAGGAACACGGGAAGGGGCAGATTGCGCGCCAGAAAGAAGTGAATTTGGAAGGATGCCAGCCTTTGCCCAGCAATTGCGGATCATTGATGCATCGACGTCATTCCAGGCCGCTGTAAGGGCAACCTCAAGATGGCCGCACAGCGCAGGCCTAGCAGAGGGAGAATCCAAAGTATGAATAAGTCTAACTACAATACATGAGAGAGCTGCTCACCTAGCAGAGGGAGAATCCAAAGAGAACAGGATAGGGATTCTCCATGCTAGGAAGCGAAGTATATACTGTAGTAGCGTGGGAGGAATGAAGGATAACTGTACAGTACACCAGCCACAAGTCCGAACGAATATCACAAGGTACAAGGGGGCATGTGATAATGAAGTGGAAGGGGAATGTACAGGAGTCGTGCCAGCGACCTGGGGGAGTAAGAGCAAAGAGTAATGAAGTGGGGAAAGAGGATAGGGGTAGCCCGGACGAGCCCCGAAGTGTATATACGAGTCCGAGCGAGTCCGAAGCGCGGGAAGACTTCGGAGTCACCGGACGTGACTCGGATGCGAAAGGAGTGGATGGAAAGGAAAAGGGGACGAAAGGGAATGAAGGGGATGTAGGTAAGAGTCCGTGGGATGAAGGAAAGGAGAAAGGAACGAGGAGGAAGGGGACAGGGACAGGGGAATAGGAGAAAATAGGAGTGTCCCCTTACATCACCCCCCTTTTAAGGTTGCGGCGACCCGACGCGAAGATTCCTGCCTGCCACGCCATGAATTCACTAGACCCGAAACTCCGGATTGCTGCGAGAAGATGTCGAAGTACGATTGCGCAGAGCCCGGAGCCTTCCGACTGCGCCAGCGCTCCCAGGACTGGTCCAGTGCTGTAGGAGTCATCCGGAGTGGTAGAGGAGTCGTTGGAGTCATTGGACTCGTGCGGAGTAAGCGTACTGCGTCCGGATGACGATCATGGAAGTCCTTGACCTTCTGGGCAGCATGCTGGAGGTTGCTCGCGGGCTCCCAGGAGTCGTGCTCGATACCATAGCCTCGCCAGCGCACCAGATACTTCAGGACCCGACCAAAACGTCTGCTATTCCGGACCTCTTCTACCTCGTGTTCCTCTTCTCCATCAACGAGCTGCGGAGGTGGCGGAGTGACAGGGCGTCTACCCGGAATGGGGTCTGGAACGAAGGGAGAGAGTTTGACCACGGGGAAGACGGGATGGAGACGGGATAGGCCCGGAGGGAGCTGGAGTCGGTATGCTGCCTTGCCAACCTTCCGGACGACCTTGTAAGGACCAAGTCGTGCGTGTCCGAGTTTCCGGGAAGGTCGCGCAAGGTTGATGTCCGATGAGTCCAGCCAAACCTTGTCACCCGGTTGGTACTCCGGAGCAGGAGTCCGACGCTGATCGTAGTAGCGCTTCATGTCGTCCTGAGCTTTGACCAATGCGGACTGAGCTTCATCAACTGCGGACTTCATCCGGTCTACAAACTCGTTTGCGGACTCCATCCGAGACGGCGGCTGATGAGGTTCGAACCCGAGACGAGGGTGACGGCCGGTATCTAGGAGGAAGGGCGACTGCTGAGTGGACGCATGGACCCGGTTGTTGTACGCGAACTCTGCGATAGGTAGAAGTCGGGCCCAGTCATCCTGACGCTCTCCGACGAAGATCCGGAGATAAGACTCGAGTTCCTGGTTAGTCCGCTCTGTCTGTCCGTCGGACTGAGGGTGATATGCAGTGGAGGCAGCCAGCTTGATTCCGAGCATCCTGTAGACTTCTCGGGTGAACTCTGCGACGAATTGCGGACCCCGGTCGGACACTACGGACCGAGGGAGTCCGTGCAGCTTCCAGACGTTCTGCAGGTACAAGTTCGCGGATCCGAGGGCGGACACTGTGGTGTGAGTCGGAATGAAGTGGGCGCGTTTGCTTACGGAGTCGACCACATTCATGACAGCGTCAAATCCATCGGACTCCGGAAGCTCGACAATGAAGTCGACACTCAGACGATCCCAGCGTTCATCCGGAATAGGAAGCGGATGGAGTTCACCCATGGGCGGATGCCTCTGGGCCTTCGTCCGGAGACAGAGGTCGCAATGGCGGGTGTAGGATCCGACGTACCGGGACATGTTTGGCCACCAGTAGCTGCGCGAAATGAGCTCAAGGGTCTTCCATCTGCCGGCGTGTCCTGCAACCTTGGTGTCATGGTGCTGGGCTACAATAGTCCGACGCAAGTCCGGTGAGTCCGGAACATAGATCTTACCCCGGAACATCAGGAGTCCGTCCGATTGAGACCATTCCGCACTCCGGACTGTCTTGCGACTGCCCTGGGCCTTCTTCAACTCCTCTGCTGCCTTTGCCACTGCGTCTTCGAACTTCGCATCTCGCACTCCAGTCCGGATAGCCGTGAGGATATCCTTCTCCTCCCCTTCAAGAGTGACACCCGTGGCACGGACGGCAAAGTAGGACGGCTTAAGTAAAACCACATCCTTGTTGTCGTCCTTACCGTCCAAGTGATCCGAGCGACGCGAGAGAGCATCCGGTTTACCCATAGTCCGACCCGGACGATGCAGGAGAGTGAAGTCGAAGCGGGAGAGGTATAGGGACCAGCGGGCCTGGCGACGGTTGAGTTTCTGGGCCTTGATGAAGTACTCCAGGTTCTTGTGGTCCGTCCAGATCTCGAATGGAGTCTCCGCGCCTTCAAGGTAGTGCCGCCATTCTTCGAGTGCCCGGATGATTGAAAGCATCTCCTTGTCGTGTATTTCGTAGTTCCGCTCTGCAGCCTGTAGACTTTTAGAGTAGAATGCGACAGGATGCCATTTACCATCATCCGGATCCAGCTGCGACAAGACTGCACCCGTAGCGTAGTCCGACAAGTCCGCTTCAACCCGGTACGGCCGATCCTCCTTCGGAAAGACCAGAACAGGTTCCGAAGTGATCAGCTCCTTGATCCGAAGAAATGCGGATTGAGCGGAGTCGTTCCACTGCCATTCTTTTGCGCAGGTGAGGTCAAAGAGAGGCCGAGCAATATGCGAGTAGTCCTTGATGAAGCGGCGGTAGAAGTTGACGAACCCGAGGAAGGATTGGAGTTCAGTCCGAGTCCGAGGGGTCGGCCAGTCCGCGACTCCGGAAACCTTTACGGGGTCCATCTCGATCTTACCCTCGGAGATGACGACTCCGAGATACTCCACCTTGGTCTGTTCGAAATCGCACTTGTCTGCTCGGAGGAAGAGCTTGTTCCGCTGGAGGATCTCTAGGACTCGCTTGAGAACCCGGCGATGCTCTTCGCGTGTCTTGGTGTAGATCAGAATGTCATCCAGATAGATAATGACCACACCTTCCGTAATGAGCTCCCGGAAGAGGTCGTTCATCATGGTCTGGAAGGTAGATGGGCTGTTGGTCAGTCCGAAGAACATCACCAAGGGTTCGAAGAGTCCGCGCGTAGTCCGAAATGCGGCCTTCCACTCGTCACCCTCCTTGATCCGGACGTTGTTGAAACCCCATCGGACGTCGAGCTTGGAGAAGTATCGAGCGTTCCGGAGTTTGTCCACCAAGTCCGAGATGAGTGGGAGCGGGTACCGATTCTTGACCGTCATGTTGTTGAGCTTGCGGTAGTCCTGGACCAAGCGGAGCGATCCGTCCTTTTTCTTGACAAAGAACACTGGGGCGGCCATAGGTGACTTGCTGGGGCGGATCCGACCAGTCCGAAGATTTTCTTCCAGAAATTCGTCCAGCTGTTTCTGCTCCGCAGGGGACAGCGGGTAGCACTTGGTAGAGGTCGGTTCCGCTCCGTCCAGTAGCTCAATGGCATGGTCCCACGGACGCGGCATGGGCAGTTCATCAAAGGACTCCTTTGCGAAGACGTCCTCGAATTCCTGAAGGAAGTCCGGGACTGCGCTGTTCCGATGATCGTGGGGTTTGTTGCGCTGGAAAGCCAATGCGAGGCGCTGCGAGACCGTCTCCGAAGCCCGGATGTGTTCTTCCTGAAGACTCCGAAGGTACTTCGGAGTCGGAGGAGGAATGGCTGCAAAGATACGGTCACCCTTCTCAAGTCCGGAGTCGTCCGGAGTTGTAGTCTCGTCATCATCGTCGTCGTCCTCGCAGTCCTGAAGCTGTGGGAGATCATCAGAGTGCAGTTCCTCAACCCTTGGCATCGGACCCGTACGACACTCCCGGAGTCGCACGGACTCCTTGCGTCGGGCCAGCTTGTCATGGCGGAACTCCTTGCGACAGGTGTCGCATCCGGACGGACAACGGCTCATGGTCACATCCTTCGTCTGCCAGTCGATCTCGGGGTTGTGCTTCCGAAGCCAGGTGTATCCGAGGATGATGTCCTGCCGTCCGATGTTAGTGACTGCGAAAAGCATCCGTTCTGTGTGATCCTTGAACCGGAGTACAAGGTCCACGACTTCAGAGATGGATCCGTTTTCGTTTGGTGATCCGTCGACATTGAAGACCGGAATCGGAGCGGACAGCTTGCGTCGGGTGAAACCATGGGCATCAGCGAAGCGCGGATGCATGAAGACTCCGGTGGCCCCGCAGTCCACCAGGGCCTGAAGGGTGCATCTGTGTTGTGTATCCGTGCTCTGCACTTCAACGGGTATATCTAAGGAAAGCTTGCCGGGCAGCGCGGAGATCTTATAGCTACTGGGTAGCCGCCGTTCCCACTGCGGGCGAAACCTTCGGAGTGTGCGGATTGTAACCGGAGTCGCTTGCTTAACGTCGGATGAATCATCGGATTGATCGGAGTCATCATCTCGTATTTCGTCTACGCTAAGACAAGCAAATCGGTTATTTACCAACGAGGTTGCACTGATCACTCGTTGGTCCGGACAAAATCCGCCGTGCCCGATTCCTCAACCGGGGCCGTTCCCTCACCATCTATTCCTTCCGAAGTTTCCGCACTTTCTACAACATCGGCCGCGGTCAAGAGATCTTCAATGGCGGACATCCGCTCCTCGGTGGTCATGAACCGGACATCGTACCGGAGTGGGCACTCGCGGGACATGTGGCCGGGCTTGCCGCATCGGTAACAGAGCTGTGAAGTGGCAGGTCGGGAGCGGGTGTGGTCGACGTCCATAGGGACGCCCGGTGAGAGAGCCTTCGGAGGAGGCGGGGGTTGGAAACGCGATTGCAGAGGTGGGAGCAGAGTCCGAGGCACGGGAAGTACACCCGCAGGAGTCCGAGCGACTCCGGAATTGGCTGCTGGTCGGACGAGGGGTCCGGAGTGTCCGGAGTTACCGGAGTGCATGCCAAAGTGGAAGGACTGGTTAGCAGCACGATTGTCAGCAACCCGCTGCGCTGCTCTGTACCATTCCTCGAAGTCATCTTCGTCCGGACAGTCTGCGGACTCGGCAACGCGGCTCTGGATGATGGAGTCCAATCCGCGGCGGAACTTCATCGTGATGTTGGAGCCCTCGGTGTATCCGGATTGGTCTATGAGATCCCGGAACTCATCGAGGTACTCTTGGAAGGTCCGACGGCCTTGGTGGTACCGGGTGGACTCCAGCTTTAGCATGGCGGCTTCGCGTTCCCGATCTGGAAGGAAGCGAGTCCGGAACTCGGTTGCGAAGGCGGCCCAGGACTCGAAGTACGGATCCTTCGGACTCCGGAGCACCATGTCCGCGTACTCCTTGGCACGATCCTTCTGAAAGAAGGAGAGACACCAGAGGATTTTGGCCTGCTCGTTCGGAAAGTGGTCCGGACAGAGCTGGAAGTAGATGGAGCACGCATTGTAGAATGCACGGCCATCCTTGCGGTTTCCGTCGAAGATTGGGGGAGAGGCAGGCTTCAGACGGGAACGCTGAGTGTTTTCGGATCGACCCGGGGCGTGCTGGGAGGCTTCGGTGCCCCTCAGCTCGGAGTCCGGAGTCGTTTTCGGAGTAGTCGGACGGGGTGTTAGGAGGAGTTCTTCGATTCGGGCAAGTGTATCATGGATGGAACGGATTTGAGTTTGGTGTTCGTACGTCTGAGCCCACAAGGTCTGCAAAGTCTCGAAGTCCGGTCCTGAGTCGGCTGGCTCGGATGGCGGGATCTGGCTAGAACCGCCCGTCATTTCGGAGTCGTCAGGGGAGCGAGGGATGGAGTTCCTTGTGTCCTCAGAGGTGGGTGGGAGTAGCAGGAGAGCGTCCGGAATGTCCGCAAAACCGGAGAGACGTCGGGAACGAGTCCGGAGTGGCGCAGGACGTTTTCCGTAGGGCTCTGGTGCCAGGATGGGAGATCCTGTTCTGCTGTAAGGGCAACCTCAAGATGGCCGCACAGCGCAGGCCTAGCAGAGGGAGAATCCAAAGTATGAATAAGTCTAACTACAATACATGAGAGAGCTGCTCACCTAGCAGAGGGAGAATCCAAAGAGAACAGGATAGGGATTCTCCATGCTAGGAAGCGAAGTATATACTGTAGTAGCGTGGGAGGAATGAAGGATAACTGTACAGTACACCAGCCACAAGTCCGAACGAATATCACAAGGTACAAGGGGGCATGTGATAATGAAGTGGAAGGGGAATGTACAGGAGTCGTGCCAGCGACCTGGGGGAGTAAGAGCAAAGAGTAATGAAGTGGGGAAAGAGGATAGGGGTAGCCCGGACGAGCCCCGAAGTGTATATACGAGTCCGAGCGAGTCCGAAGCGCGGGAAGACTTCGGAGTCACCGGACGTGACTCGGATGCGAAAGGAGTGGATGGAAAGGAAAAGGGGACGAAAGGGAATGAAGGGGATGTAGGTAAGAGTCCGTGGGATGAAGGAAAGGAGAAAGGAACGAGGAGGAAGGGGACAGGGACAGGGGAATAGGAGAAAATAGGAGTGTCCCCTTACAGCCGCATCTGCAATGCGCATCACTTCAAGTTGATCAATCTTGTAAATGTCAGCTGAGGGCACATCAGAATCATAGTGATTGATGGCTTGATTGGTAAATTGCAAACGGTAATGTCCTTTGAAACATTGGATGATGCCTTGATCGTCTGGTTGCACGTGGGCCGTAAGATTGGCAGCGAAATTCTCAACACAGATGTTGGTGAGATTGTCAGGTGGGTTGTGCGCACTGAAGTTGTCTTGCAGCAATAGTACTTGCTGACCTTCTCGCCGCAACCTCTTATCCCATTCCTTGATCCACTCCTGGTAGATAGTTGTAACCATCCATGCCTTCGCATTGTGGCAGTAGTAAAAGCCAAGCTGGGCCCCTGTCTTCTTCTGAAAGGCTCGAGGTTTGGCCGCCTGGCCGATAACAAGCGGTGTGTGCTTCTCACTCCCTGATGCATTGACAGTGAGTGCATAGGTAAGCCACTTCTTGTTCCCTTTCACTCCCGCTGATGGTTGGTCCCTCAGTCCACAGTCAGGTGGCATTCTAATTGTTACTGTTAGCCTTCGCAGGCAGAACAATAATGAGGTAAGTGACATATGCATAAAAGAGTCCAGTCTCATCCATGTTGAAGATGTCTTTCAACACATATTTGCCCTTACTAATGATGTCACGGATGCGCTTCTGTTCCGCCTCAACGTCAGTTGGCTTTGCTGACCCCGCCTCCCCACATCGCTTGAACTCCTTTAACCCACACCGATGCTTGAAACTGGTTAGCCATCCTTCACTCAATACCAACTGCTCGTTGTCTGGTATGCCTGCCATATTTGCAAACTGTTTCCACTTCTGCTGTATGACCTCACCGGTCAGAACTGCAACACCGTTGCTCAACGCCTGTGCGACCCATAGCTCTAACATTGTGTCGACCTCTGGATGCTCTACTTGATAGACTCGCTTTGCTCTGCTCTTACTGCTGGCGCCACTTTGTCTCATTCACTCGCCACGATGAAATTGTCAGCTGCGTGAGCTGGAGGTTTGGATAAATCCTGTTCCAATGTTTTGCCGTGCTTTTCTGTGATTCTCGTGGGTTGTTCTTCATCCAGTCCAGAATTTCGATGTGTTGCGCTATGGTGGCATTTTCTTTCTTGGTAAAAACCAGCTGTGGTGCAGTTCTCAGCTTCTTCTCACTGTCCCTGGCACTTTGCAATGATCGACCTAATCATGGGAAGTGAGTCCCGAGCCTTTGAACATGCATCACCAATCACATATGTTTGCACTTGTTTCCAGGTGGTTTCACGGTCCCTGCATCACGAAGTCTTTGTGCGACAGCCTGCTGTGATTCGTCAAGAGCTGTGAACGTGGTGGCATAGTCTCGTGCAGATTCAAGAAGCCCAATGAGGGCTTCGCCATCAACATTGTTCCCTTTGCCATCAAGCCATATTTCTTCCTCCTCCGTAATAGGCTTCTTTTGCTGAATGCGAGTTTGAAGTTCCTCTTTCCGATTCCTAGTGGCATGTTGGAGGATTTCTAGCCCCCTTTTAAGTACAGGGAGCTCAATCATGTAGAGTGCAGGCTCAAAAGTGAAAAAATAATGGTTTTTAGTTTCATAATTCAACCGCTTACAACGAATTTAATTGAATATATGACAAAAATAACATATACATATGGGTTTTGACATCCCCAAAAAGTATGGGTTATCAGGTATCACAGAGATATGGGATTTCCCTGCGAACCAACTTGGTGGATGGGAAAATGTATGGGTTTTTGGCAGAGTATGGGTTATGACGGTCATGGGTTATGACAGAGTCGACTGTACTTGCAACTTCCAAGTTCTATCTAGTCGTAGCATCACAGCGTGCATCAATGCATCAAACACCTCAGGCCTTCAGAAGCTTCAACAGCCAAGTGACCAAGTTCAAGTGGCCAAGCTCTGCCCAACCACCACCATCAGGAAAAACCTCCCAAAGATATTTACCAGTAATTCTATGTAACCCTCATAATGAAAGTAAACACGAGTAATTTGGTGTATTCATCTCAGAGTGATTAATGTTATATATAATTACAAGTAAGTACTGTACATAGAATAGAGCAGGTCTGTCAGAAATTATACAAATTGTAACCATGTCACTGAAGAGTACCCAGTATCATCCACAGAGTGAACATGTCATAAATGGTGTCAGTGTGATGGGCGGAAACATCAGGGAGTGGTTCTGAGTCGGAATATCCAGAGATGATGTAGAGGCTTTCATGCTGAGGTGGATTTTGGGACGTTGGCAGGTGGGGAGTTGTAGTAGGGTATGGAACAGTGACAGCCAAGTTGGCAACTCGAGCACGGTCTGGACATTGGTAGTAAAACGAGCAATGAGTGGCAGGAAGTATGGGAGGGAACGAGACATGTGGGAAGGGGGTAAAATTGTTTCAGATGAGCATGTTGGTGCTTCAATCATTCTTGAGTTTGTACTCACCTAGCAAACACACCAGCCACTCCCCCTTTCCTACTTATTCAGTGAGGTACAACTGTGTCAGCAGTGGACAATGAAGCGGTTGTGGACAGTGACAGGGAACCCAGTTTGGAGCGCAAGTGCACCTCACCAGGATGTCTGGGGAAAGGCGTTGGTTTCAGTGCAACAAAGCAAAGAGAACAACTGTGTAAACGGCCACAACGGTACTAGTAAAGCAGCACTGCAGAGGTCTCAGGCCTAGTACGTCGAGTTCAGGATTCTGATGTGTTTTGGAAGTTTCACCCTTGCTCAATGAGGGGGGGAGTGTACTGAAGGAGGGGATGAAACCAATGGAACAGGTGTGAGTGCCAATTCCGAAGTTGATTACATAACAACTAGATTGTGTCTGGTCATCGCTAAATGTGGTGCCAAAACCTTTGAGATGTCCATCCAGAACGACTTTCGGCCCTCCTTGAACAACGCGAACAGGAAACATTTGTACACAACTCTCATGAGTATAAAATGGTCATGATCCGATGTCTTCAAGTTGTCCCTCTTCGACCAACCTTCTCCTCTGCCTCTACCCTGCCCTTTCTATCATTGGGGACCGCCTGAAGAGTCTTCCCTGGGGCTTTCTGATTGGTATCACATGAGATAGTAGCGTAATATGTCTTGTTGCTATTTGATGTCTTTGCTGGATGTACTCACCTATCCTTTAGTTCTATATTAATGTCATACTGACATTATCTTTATTAGAACAGCACTGGGCGCAAGAAGGGCGTAGGGATACATGAGTAAACGTACTAGTAGTACATAGCCTCTCAGCACATTTGTAGACAGTAAGTGCTAGATTTAATTTTGTAGGGTCTGTCAATGCGTAGTTACTCATATTATATTCTCTGTGTACCTTCACAACAATCCGTACATTCATGATCATGAATATGCTAAAATATGATCATGTCTTATAACTTGTTGGAATTATCACATAATGTAGTAGTAATTACAGGTACAAGGCTTTTCTAGATTGAGGTGGGCCCAACATTACTCAGTAATTTTTTATCGCCATAATTCTGGAGTAATTACATGTAAGTTGCCTGAATACTGGGAATTACTGACCTTTATACACAAGAGGTTTTTCCTGATGGCCAATACTGAGTTTGCCAGCCATGCCATTCTATAACGGTGCTAGGGTGCCCCCATTGGCAATGACATTGACTTCTGTCTGAGCAGGAGATCATGTCACCTGTGGGGCAGAACATCTTCTTGTGGAAGCTTATCGTGTTAAGGTATGGGAAAAATAACACCCCTTCCAACTTGGAGAGGTCACCCTGAGAATCAATCCATGATCAATGGAAGGCACCCTGACAATATGTTATGGGTGCATCCTCCGCGGCCTTCTGCGCCCTCAACTTCTCCCGCCGTCGAATACAGGCATTGGACTCCGCAACGGATTTGTCCTGCCTCCACCACTTTTCCTCGTGTCACCGCCGCTCGTTGGCCTTGTCATCGGGGTTGGTGGATTCGCAGGCTCGTTGGTTGGTTGGTGCCATGATTGCCTTGTTCCACCTGCAGCCCCGTTCTCCCTCTTTATAATCCCGACCCACTCCACCTCTGCGCTTCTCCTGCTCACATGTGCGTAGAGGAAAATTTTCCTCATGGCGCATGGACCTCAGCATCATGATCTCATACGCGAGCGCCTAGGCCTCTATGGGTCTCGGCCTAAAGGGGGAAGTACTGTTATGGGCGCATCCAGGAGGCCCCTAGGGGCACGTTCACGTGCATTCTGGCGATGGACTCGGGCCGTGCATACACGCAGCTACCCAGACCTCCCATATTACAGACTTCGTACATACTCAAGCTCACTGTAGTTATTACCACCAGACTCCTTACTGTTTCGTGAATGTGCAGACACTGCGTGTTCCTCAAGTATATAGTCCTGTACCGTACATACAGTTACCTTAGTTCGAATATTAGTTCCTTCACCGCACTCGCTCCTCACCTCTTCGCTGAGGTCTTCGTCTCTCTCCCCTCGCCTCTGCCCGTACCCTCGGTACCCGCGTAGGACTCCACCCCGAAATACAGGGCACGCAAGAGTGTGGGAGGCGCAGCTAGTAGCTGAAGCCAAGCCCGTACGTCCTTCGCTCCCCTCGTTTCCCCGCAGCTCTACGAGGAACCGCACAACCCGCAGGTCTGCATAGCCCCGAGCCCCTCCGCAAGTGTGGCTCTTAACACAATAAGATACTCTGGATCAAAGGTGACAAGTATGACTCTACCAATGTACTTTTAATGCACTGATGAGCAGCATATGTAGTAGTGACTTTGGTGATTGCCCTGAGCTTGTACTATCAAGTTTGACATGTAAGGGCACATGCAAGGCCACTCTTGAACTTGAACCATCACCACCTTGGGGTTTCCCATAGTTGACTTCCAGTTCTCAAGGTTCGTCGTCAGCCACACACAGGCTTCCTAAGCCACTCTTGCACTACGACAACAAGGGAAGGCAGCACAGTCTCCTGCCAGGGGGTGCTCCTTCTTTAAGGAGCTTAAAGGAGGTTCACACCTTCTGAGTCCTGGATGGACTATAAACTTCTCGGTGTTGATGCTCCCTTGGTAAAGGAGCTTAAAGTGGGTGTATCCATGCCCTTCAAGTCCTGGAATGACTCTAAATTTCCCTCTCTATGCCTTGCTATGGCTATGGCCTATGTTCAACACTACCAGTACTTGACCAACCACTATCCTGCTAAACATCTCTGCATAACACTGGGAACTACCCCAAACACAGCCCAACCCTAACTTGCCCAACCCTACTTGTAACAACCAGGTGCAGTGTTAATTTGTTGTACTCAACCCACACCGTGTCTTAGTAGCTTTAGCATACTCATTGCGGTATATAAATGCAGGCAGTAGAAGAAAGAAAAATGTAAGGGCACATGATCTTTGAGTCTCTCCAACTTGACTGCCACTAAGCACTAATGAATCAAACTATGAGAATCAATGCAAATGCCCTACTGTTCTCATTTGAATGCTCAATATACCCCTTGCTCATCGGACAATTTTCGACCCAGTTTTGAGGTCTTGGGTCTTTGAGCTTAGTTGCTTGAGAACTTCTCACGGAAATGTGTCCAACGCGGACCACATCCAATGACCAATCAATTTCAAGCCAGAAGGCTGCGCTACCACCGGGGACGGAGGCAGGGCCGATTAATCACGCAAGGGAGTCATCTTACCCCAAAGGTCTTGATGCATTGATGAGCCTCATATAGCCCGATATCTGAGTCGGGTTTTCGCCAGTATGATTGCGCTTCCTCCAACTGATGGCTCTCTGTTGCTCTCGCAAACGATCGACTTCCACCTCAAATGCAATCCGACGTTTCCCATGTATGCGTTTGTAGAGGAGGGTTTAGAGCGCGTAACAGTTGTTACCTTTCTGGAGTTTGCAAGAGCATGTCACCGCGTTGCCCAACATGTGCACCATGTGCGCCCCGGAGGCTCACCCCAACAACCTGGTCAAGTAGTGGCTATAATTGCGTCCTGCGACACAATTGTTTACCAAGCGCTGGTCTTGGGGTGTATAAAAGCAGGCCTGGTGGTGAGTCGTATTGCCTGAAGTAAGATGCTGCACCCTCAGAAAATATCCAGCCTTTCCCTATCTCCCCTCGAAATTCGCCTCTCGCAGTAATCGGATTATTGAAGGCCGTGGATTGCCATCGTATTCTGAGCACGAATGCATCTCTGAAGGACCTATTTGCAGGCATTCGAGCGGAAGTCGATAAAGAAGACGAGTCCTTCTCTGTGAGCATCGAGGAGATCCCCTCTTTATATGAGGTGTATCCCCACCTTGGCCGAGAACGGGCTAGTGATGCATTTTCTCCCTACCCAGAACATCTCACAATGGCGGGTCTAAGTAGCATAGCTCTATATCTGCATTCATCTGGAAGTACGGGCTTTCCGAAGGTCATCCCGCTCACCCAGTTGGCCATCTTACAATGGGCTGCCCTACGTGAGTTTTCAGGCTGGTCGAAACTGTTTGCCTTGCTCTGACCCCAAATATCCATAGCAAGTGTGGCAGACATAAAACACTCCTCGCATCGATTTGGGAGCATGGCGCTTCCCTCATTTCATACACTCGGCATCTACTTCCAAGTACTATGCCCCATTTTTGCTGGAGTGACAGCGGGAGTATATCCACCGACAATGACGTCGGCTTCGGCGACGCCCATTATGCCTACCCCAGATAACATCTTGGATCATGCGCACCGTGCTCAATGCGATGTGATTGTGGTTTCTCCCGACACTACTTCAAATCTGGTCTCACTCGCCTGGCACCCTCGAATACCTCAAATCGCTCTACCTTATTGTAAACATTTTCTTTGCTCAGATATCTCTGCCGTACTGACGAGTATATAGGTTTGGTCTGGTGGTTCTCCCCCGCAGAAAGTAGGAGACGCTCTTGCGGCGGCCGGGGTGGCTTGCCGCTCGTTGTATGGCTCGACTGAATTCGGTGCTCCTCTCCGTTGGCTCTACAGAGATGATCTAAACGACTGGGAATATATGCAATTCCCAGAGAGTGATCATTTCCGTTGGATTCCCCAGGGCGCTAGAAGATATGAACTCCACATCCTTGTGAGCCTTGTCGACTCGCGCTCACATCTGCCCACTGAACTAAAAAGTCCCTAGTCAAGCAAAATAGGCCACATCAACGCGCCCAACTTACCGGACAATGGTTATGCGACATCAGATTTGTTCGAGAAGCATCCTACGAAGGGTAATTTGTGGCGGTTGTGGGTGTGCTCCTTCCGTGCTATCTCGCTTTATGATAGATTGGCATCCACAGAGTTGCCAGGGTGGACGATGTCATAGTGCATGCGACCGGTGAGAAGACGGTGCCCGCGCCGATGGAAACGATTATCGGAAGCCATCCAGCGTATGTTTACAGCTTTTCTACGTACACATTCATTAATAGAGATACAGAATCCAGGGTGTCGTTATGTTTGGCGAGCGTCAAATCCAACCTGGAGTCCTCATTGAACTGAGGGATCGCACTCGTTATCCCAAATCGGACGAGGGACTTGAGTCGCTTCGAAACGTCCTCTGGTAAATTTATCCTCCACCGAAGTATATACTCATTCAAGTGGCTGATCTGCAGGCAAACGATCGAAGAAGCAAATAGTACTGCCCCTGCCTTTAGCCGTATCTACAAGGATATGCTATTGTTTGTCTCTCCGGACAGACCTCTCCCCCGTGCAGGGAAGGGAACTGTCATGCGTAAAGCTGCCATAAAGCTCTATGCCGACGATATACAGAAGCTGTTCGTATACACTTCTTTGAATCATGAAGTTGCTCACGTTTGCGTAGATACGACACTATCGACGCTGGAGTAAGCTCCAGCGCTGTCAAGGATCCTGAAGATTGGTCACCCGAAGGTCTGCGCACTTGGCTTACGGCACAGATACTAGATTTGAGGCCAAATAATATCTCGTCCGTGGAAAGGGACTTATTTGAAGAAGGGTTCGATAGGTGGGTTGATGGATCCTCCGTATCATCGCAACAATAGTGTTCTGAATTATTGGTCTCTTACTAGCCTGTCCGCAACGCTGCTACGCCACCGTATCGCTGCAGCACTGCGTTCTGATCCGTCCGCTCTTCGGCAAAGCCTTGACATTTCGCAGACCTTGGTCTATGAGAATCCCTCCATCGGGAAATTGGCAGATACCTTGTCTAGTTTGGCGTCAGGGCCTGTCACGTCCATTGAAGACAGAGCGTCCCGTATCGAGGCTATGATCCAGCTGCACACCTCAAAGCTTGAGCCCATCAAACCGCCTAGCGATGCCGTAAGTAGTGGTGCGACGGTACTGTTGACGGGCTCAACCGGGGGACTTGGCTCACAGCTGCTTTGTGCGCTGTTGAAAAACGACTTCGTCCAGCGAGTTTTCACCTTCAACCGCAACGTTTCTACTCCTGCCAGTGTCAGACAACGGATATCCTTCCTTGACAAGGGATTAGATGTGTCCTTGCTGGCGTCTCCCAAGCTGGTTCCTCTTGAAGGTGATTTAACGAAACCTTATTTCGCATTAGAGCAGGGCATGTACGATAATGTGAGTCGATGTATATTCGGCTACTCAGACGGCGTTGATTGTGGTCTATTACCCTCAAGCTGCGAGACTCTGTAACAATCATTATACACAACGGATGGAGACTTGACTTCAACCCGTCACTTCCATCCTTCGAACCGCTCGTCGCTGGAACAAGGAACTTAGTCAACATGGCAAGGACTGGGCCTCGAGCGTCGACAATCCGATTTCTATTCATGTCCTCCATATCCTCAGTGCAATCATGGCAAGGCGACGGACTCGTTCCAGAAGATATTATACCCGATGCTAATGTCGCCATTGGTACCGGTTACGGCGAATCGAAATATGTTGTGGAAAGGGTACGCTCACCAAGCACTGCCCTTTTTCACGATCTCACGAGTGCACCAGATTCTCGCTGCCAGTGGGATACAAGCATGCTCGTTGCGGATAGGGCAGATATGTGGTGGCGAACCCAATGGTGCCTGGTCATTCACGGACTGGGTCCCCATCCTCGTTAAGTCTAGTATCGCTCTCAAGGCCCTGCCTGACTCCCAGGGCGTGCGTTCATTTGGAATCGACTTACCCATGCAGCTGCTGAATCTTTACTAGACTGTGTCGTGGATCCAGATGGATTGCGTCGCGCGAGTTGCCCTTGATATCGCTTTCTCCCAGTGCAGCAAGTTGCCTTTGGTCGTGAACATCGTGCATCCTCGACCCGTTGCTTGGACCTCAGTGTTCACAACCATCCAACAAGCCTTGCATGCAAACACCCGAGGCCGCATCACCCTGCCATTGATCCCCTTCAAAGAATGGCACGAGTTGCTGCAGACACATGCCACAGGGGCAGATGAGAAGACCATTCTTCAGATCGTGTGTTTTTTTTATCTAACCCCTCATTGAAATTAATCGCCCTTCTTGCAGCCTGCCGTCAAACTTCTTGATTTCTTCCGCCGCATTGCCAATGCCCCCGAGGACACGAAGGGACCGAGGGAAAGTGGCGGCCTGCCGGCACTATCGGCAGCGAAGGCGCAGGAATTAAGCCCTTCGTTGAG
This sequence comes from Pleurotus eryngii var. eryngii, assembly GCA_029467805.1. NCBI lineage: Eukaryota > Fungi > Basidiomycota > Agaricomycetes > Agaricales > Pleurotaceae > Pleurotus > Pleurotus eryngii. The sequence continues at coordinate 57,431 of SZVJ01000005.1, read as the reverse complement.
AGAAACGAAAGATGTGGCGGGTGCAAGCGTCTTGAAGTGGTTGGGATACTGGATCAATGGAGGCCTGTTGACCTGAGGTGATTATATGGCATAATAGACCACTCCTCCTACTTTGCTCTGTATCAAGGTACCATCTTGTTACTCAAGAACCATCGCGGCTTCGAAGCAAGAATTGTAATTCGTGCGACCTTCGCGATGCCGGCGTGCGTATTAACCGACAAGCAGAACTCACGTCGCGGTCAGGTGAAGGCGGGATTTATGTGATCTTGGTGCTTTAGTCACCTTTCGCCCCATGTTCCCATCATCAGCGCTGATAGACTGCCACTAGCTTGGAAAGCTGGTGTTCACTCTTTGGTCCGGCGGGCCGACCTGAGGATATTATCCACATGTAATGCTCCTTCCCGTGGCCCCAATGCCGTGATCCATATCAACATTCCAACAAGCTTGCGAAGATGGGCGCGAGGTATAATTCAACTCCTCCGGCTTCATCAGGAACTATATTGATAGATGATGCGACAGATGACCAGATGACCAAGACCGAAGAACCTCTTGAGGCATTTAGAATCATGAGCGGCGACTGCCTGTGTGCCATTTTCGGTTCCACCTTCGTCTCGCATTTGGATAGGGTGACATTGCACGTCATGCTTTCCCCTACAGTCAACAGCGTTCCTTGCACGGACCTTGTCTGCCCCACTGCGTTCCCATCTGGCACGGGTATCACCTTGGCTTTTGGCTATAAAGTCGAGGTACTTAAGGCTCTGATACTGGCACCCCCAATCCCAGTGTTCTAACCAACTTGAACACGATGGTTTCCGCGCTGTTTCAGCTGCTCAGTATCTTGCCACTCATTGCCTTTGCTGAGCCGGTCAAACATCCGACGAGAGCCTTCGCTCCAGGGAAATGGACTCTTACTCAAGAAGGGTTTGTCGCTGTGTTTGACTTCCACTACTAGGCTTTGACTCAACCGAGTTTTTTTTTAGTACTACTGGCGTCAGTGCAATGCAGCTGGCCGTAGTCTCTGACACGAAAGCCATTGTCTTCGACAAAATGTGCGAACAATCCCCGTGGAGCGAGCAATACTGACTAACTTCACCTTCTTTGCAGAGAGCATAATCCTTTGCTGGTGGACGGGCATCCCGCATGGGCTTCTGAAATAGATCTCCCGTCTAGGACTGTCCGGCCACTAAACCCACTAAGCAACACCTTTTGTGGGACTGGGAGTTTCCTTAGCAATGGTACATTCGTCCATTCAGCTGGCAACCCCATTCAATTCGACGTTGGTGCTCCCCATGGTGAGCATTAGTGACTTTACAAATCCAAACTGAATGCTGACGTGTATGAAGCTATAAGTGGTTTGCAAAGCGTACGCCTGTTTACGCCGTGCAACGACGGAAGTTTGCGATATTATCGAAAATCCCAACAGGTTACGACTTACAACTAAACGATGGTATACTACGTCGGTATGTTTGATACGGCACGGAGTGCGTCGCAGTCAATTAATCTCAGGATTAATAGACTAGACTTGAGGATGGCTCGCTGTTAATCTTTGGGTAGGTCAGTGCGTCTTTATCTTGCACCCGAGCTGACCAGTGGTGCATAGTGGATCCGTCATTGACGGGTAAGTATCTTCTAGACGCTTTGAACATTTCGCGGCCCTAAAACCATCTTCAGTTTCATAAATAACGCGTCAGTGAATAACCCAACATTTGAATTCTTCCCACCAAAGAACATACACGGTCTGTTTGTGTTCATATCCATAATCGACTATCATCATTGCCTAATTCCCACACCAACTTGCCTAGGTTTCAACGGCCTTCAAATCCCCAGCAAGTTTTTGGTAGACACTTTGATTGCGAACCAGTTCCCCACTGTGATGTCCCTGCCCGATGGAAATCTTTTCGTTGTCGCTAACCAGGAGGCAATGCTATTCAACTGGAAGACCAACAGAGAAACAAGTCTGCCTAGATTGCCTAATGGTGTCAGGATCTCCTACCCTTTCTCTGGTGGCGTCGTCATGCTTCCACTGACAATCGAAAACAACTTCACTCCCGAAATCTTGACTTGTGGCGGCGCCGCTATCTCCGACGCGCTTCCAGATATCGAATACTCGTCGCAATTCCCTGCTTCTACTCAATGCGCCAGAATAGTATTGGACAAGGCTGGGATCGCATCTGGCTGGAAGGTGGAACACATGCCTCAGCCATGGACAATGGTAGAATTGGTCCTTTTACCCGACCGCCGAGTTCTACTAGTGAACGGAATGCGATCTGGCGTCAGCGGATACAATAGCGTATGCACATACATGCTCAAAGAAGGAGCCGCTCATATATTTCGAGTAGGTCCATGATCCAGTCGGACAAAGTAACGCGGATCATCCAAACCTCACACCATTCATTTACGACCCAAGTGCACCAGCTGGACGTCGGTTCTCGTCTGCTGACGTCACTTCTAAAATTGCTAGGATGTATCACTCTACGGCTACCGTTATTCCTGATGGGTCAGTTCTTATCGGTACGTCAGACTAACAACAATTCGAAGTTGTGGAGACATGTTCTTCATTTATAGCGGGATCGAATCCTAATGTCGATTTCGTGGCTAACGCCACGTTCCCATCTGAATACAGGTATGGGTATTGTTCGCGATAACACCGCTCCACTCACAATTACAACGGCAGAATGGAGTTCTTGTCTCCTCCTTATATGTCTGAAAATCGTCCGACATTCAAGGGCCTCCCAGCCCTCGTCGACTATGGCAAAACGTTCACGTTGGATATCAACTTGCCCGCTACTGCCACTGGGGCCACAGGTCTGCCTGTCTTTGCGTACAGTCGGACGTGCTGTTGCTCATTATGCTCGTTCTGATAGTTGCCTTGATGGACTTCGGTTTCGCTACGCATACCGTCCACATGGACCAGAAGTTTGTGGAACTGAGATCCACGCTATCTCGCGATAAGAAGTCCATTCGCGTCACCGCACCGGCGAACCCACGACTCTTCTCTCCTGGCCCGGGTTTCATCTTCATCGTCACCGACCAAGGCGTACCCAGCGTCGGGAAAAGGCTTATCATTGGGAACGGTGCGTCCCCGCCTGTGGACGAAGGCGCCATTGAAAAGTACGGACTTCACAACCTCCTCTTGACGGCTTCGCTTACCACCGTTGTAGCCTACTGGAGAACACGGAGGCGCTTACGGCTTGACCCATTCCGCTTCAAAATCTCCTCAGGTTGCCCAAGGTTTCTTCGGATTTTCACCCTCTGTAGGTGTAAATACATGCACTTAGTCTACAGAAGATCTTTCGTGCAGCTGAATGTATACATTTGTCTTCTTGTATGTATTATAGCGACTATGGACTTTCGTCTTTCCTCTTTACTGGCGCCCATCATCCTCAACCTCGTCGCCTTCCATGCCTGCCTCGGGTTCTTCGCCACCCGGTGCAATCTTCTTTTGTTGTGCAGCCAGTCCGGCGACTGTGATATCCAAGCCAAACAGTCGAAGACTCAATGCACTACCGCCAGAGTCAGCATTGTGGGTTGAATGTGGTTATTCTGGCACACCTTTTTGCCTTCTTATCAACCATCAGACTTATCGACACACTAGACTTCCATATCGGTAGAATGATGTCGTGAGACAGGCTAATCATGACCGCTTGAGCATCTTCGAATGACAAAGAATGCCTTTATCTCACGTTACAGCGCCATATGTACCGGATGATACCCTGAAAATATGGTTCCCGATACCTTGAAGAAGAACACCATTCAGTCATGAACCCAAATTCGAAGCAAGAAAGAAATACCCTTCGACTCAATCTGGCTCCGGAAAGGCTCCTCAAACGACGCACACGCCGGATGGTACGCCTTCAGCAATATCCGCAGCGTACCGACCCCAGAATCCATGATCGTTGAACGATCCATGTAGGGCAATACCACCGGCAACCCCTCCCCAAGTACTCTGAACTGCGCCTCTCCGTCCTTCCCGCCCTCCTGTTTCGCGAAAACTTTCGTCCCCGCAGTCGTCAGGCGGATGCGTGTGTAGTCGTTATTCAGTATGACGGTTTTAACGATGTCGTTGGTCAGGTATAGCGAGCGCACGGCGTCTCCGCCCGGATTGCGAACCAGGATATTGGATGCGGGGAAATCGTCTGTTAGCTTCAGACGCTTACTTCGATGCGGTTTAGCGGCGGTAACGCGCACAAATGACCAAGGGACCTACATGCAACTGATCAGAATGGGATCCTTCGATGATAGGAACGTATATGGGTTCTCCTTGAAGTCGTAGGATATGGCTTTCGAATCGCCTTCTTCTGGGGTTTTCTGCCCATCGGCTTGAGCATCCTCGACAACTTGCGCAGCTACATCTACGTCGATTTTATCTTCATCTTCATTCTCTTCAATCAAACGCGGCTTCTTCGCTTCGGGGACATCGCTGGGCTCTGTTGCCTCGCGTTTCCTTTCTCTGTGGGGCTCATACAATTAATTCGATCCCAGAGCAGAGATAGATCACGCACTTCGTGTCAGGTTCTGCTTTCTGCTTTTTCTGCAACACAGCAACGAAAAAGCCGCCGGTGTCTTGGAGGTGGGGATAGATACGCATACTAAGAGAATACGTTAGTCTCCCGACATCAGTGAGAGGGAATGGTAGCACCATCGTGTCAGGTTGAGATCCACTGCGTTAGGAGGGGGCCAGTGGCCTTCCGTCAGCTTTACCGGGTCGGTGCTCGATAAAGATTCTCGGTATTCCTGATATGTATCGAAATACTTTTCGGCCGTCCTGTCAGCGGTTGGTGTCCACGATGTCAGCCCGGGCAATCGCTCCAGCTCTGGGTATCTAGAGGACACGTCGACTAGTTCGTATTCTGTCGGCGTGTTCAGAGCAAGCATCATGGCGCACAGGGCGGAGACGTATACCTGGGTACGTCTTCAGCGCAACGGCAATGACGGCCTCGTTTTCAACGGGGTTGAGCGAACAGGTGGAATAAACGATTCTTCCCGAGGAATTGAGCATTCTCATCGCTCGCACTAGTATGCGAACCTGCAATCTAACGGCAAGAGTGAGATTTAAACCGTCATTCGTTAGGAGATTGAGACCATACGCGTGTAAGCCATTGCCGTCGCCAGGCTGCCACTTGCGCCATATGCCCGAGTTCTTTCGGATGGTGCCGTCGCCGCTGCACGGTACGTCACAAAGAATTCTATCGAACAGCAGTTGGTTCGTATGGCGTTTGGAGTTGCCACCGCCGAATTTGATGATGGGGTAGATCGACGCGTCTAGGTTGGTCACCATCAGTGCTGGGCTGGGCAGTCGTGCTGACTGATGGATCAGCATGTGCGTCCGCTTTTGGTCACTGTCGTTGGCTATGAGGAGGCCGGGCGGTATCGACGTCGAGGTAGCCGTGTCGTCGGCATGCAGTGCCTCGAGCAGCTGGGCGGTCTAGGTATCACAGTTAGTGCTTGTCCTCAACCGGATTGTGTGGATAGCGGGGCACCTTGGAGCCGGGTGCAGCACACATGTCTATGACCTAGCAAAGAGAGTCAGTTGACGAGAATTGAGACGGATAAGCGGTACCTTGTGGTGGGGGAGGACATCGAGAAACAAAGGGGGGAGCATGCTGACTGCTTCCTGGCGGGAGATATTGCCGACGTCGGTTTCGAAGACAAGGAACGAGTGGAATTTTTTGAACTCGGGTTGTTTGCGAAGAACGGGTTTTGCTACGTTGAACTGCCAGGCCAGTCCTTCTGGGTACCTTATATAACGTTGAGACGCGCGAGCACACACAAAGGTGGAATGCCCGCATACCAAGGTAGCTGTTCTGGGGGTGGTATCGGTTGGCCCTCAAACAGTACATGCTTCAAACTGGGTACATAATTGTCCTGAATCAGCTTATTTATCGATTTCGCGGTCCTGAAAAGCAGTTGATCAGTTATCCGTTATCTCATCTGGGTTGATTGAGCCCTTACTGTCTACTGCCTGCAACTCGGAAGGTAGTGGGCAATGGTCGCCGCAGAGATTGCATGAATTCATCCCAGGCATCGTCTGGTATTATTTTCTGTTTCTTGTAGTATGAATTGAGCCGTTCATTGAACATATCAGACTCGGTGACAACATCGATACGAGTGTCGCGTCGAGGACCATCACGACCACCACGCCTCCCACCATGTTTCTAAAGATATTTCAGCCACGGACTTGTTGAGAAAACGAATAAGATAACAGACTTTGTTATTACGACCCATGAACAAAACGTATGGACCGGCAAAGCGGTCCGTTGAAGACGCCTGCTTGTCCTTGCTTGGTCTCGGTCACGATCACGTGCAGAGCCCTGAAATCGCAACAATGGAGTTGGTTCAACTTCAAGTTCAATTTCTCACTTTCACTCAATTATGGACCAGGAGAATATTCCTATTGCCCGGACACGACCAAAAATGTCTGAATTGGCCGTCGCCAAGCTCAGCCCTTTGAAGAGGTCGGATACCTTTTATGCCGACGAGACTTTGCAGTTGCCATCGCCACCTTCAAGTCAACTGAACATCATGGACGTGGATTTGAGGTCAATGAGGGGGTCGTCTTCGGACGCCTCAAGATCGCTAATTAGCCCACCTCCAGAAGAAGCATTGAGGGGTACAGACGACGCAGTGAGCACCTCAGTTCGCCCTTTTTTATGGAGTGCATGAACTCCACTTCTAGTCAACCTCGCCCTTCGCGCCGTCTCTCGTGGCCAACTCGCGTTCCAAGCCCTCAAGCTCCAAACGAAAGCGCACTGCAGCATCTACGTCTAATTCTACGTCTAGTTATACCGCCTTCCGGTCGACACCCATTCTGGAAGCAACCCCGAATCCCAAACCGCGCAAGCAGCTGAGGAAGCACACACGGACACTATCCAACCAATCGTCAGAAAGTGATATAGACATGACCTCCCCGTTGGCTACAGGAAGACGGGGGACGCCCACCCTACGAGTCACGGAGCATCCAGAGCATACAGCAAGCCCGCAAACAACGCCAACACGTGCCCAGCGAACGTCCCCAATTAGACGCACGTCGACACCAAGCAGGTCGCGAATCACATCACCGAAGACTTCGCCACACAAGAGCCGTTCTCAGTACCTACAATCACCTCACGCGCAGAATCCGGAGGCCAACTATATCCCGCCCTTTGCAATTGCGAAACTATCATTCGACGAATCTCGCGACCGTAATACATCTATCCGCCGTGCACGACGCAGCGCGACGCCGGTTATACCCCCATACGAGCCTCCGCCTGATGTTTTCACACCACCGAAAGTCGTCGTTCTCAGCCCACCAACCCAATCTCGACGTGCTAGCTCCAAGCCCAGGATGTCGCGAACCAAGAGCGCGACGCCAAAGCCTGAATCGGGAAAAGCACGAAAGAGAGTTACCGGCGTGTTGACTGTCAAGACTGAGATGCCTGAAATAGACCTTACCGACCCTGCTCCCCCACCTTCACCAACCGACGATCCCTTGCTCCTCAGCGGGCCCATTGACGTGCCGAGTTCCTCAAGATCGCGCTCGAGGCGTTCCTGCGACAGGACGGAAGAATCCACACCAACAGCCCGCAAACAACTCGTCTTTTCGTTACCGAAGATACCTGACTTCAGATCCAAGACTCCACCCCTCCAATTTCCTACCGAGCCACCTGCTCCACCAAGATCAGAAGAGCCACCTCCAGCTAATCCCGCCTTTCCAAGTGACCTCCCGGCATCATCTCCTTTGCCTAGTAGTGACGACGACGGCTGTAATGATGGCTCCTTGGAGTTCCTTCAGCCTGGCCCGATCCAGGAGTTTGAAACATCCACAGACATGGATATGGATGGAGGAGTTTTACCTATATTCAACTTCGACCCCAATGCCGCGGATGATGCATTCTCTGACAGTGACGATGAATTACCCCCGCCCAACCCAGCGAGCAAAGCTGCTGTAGTCGGTGAAGGAGAAGGTGAATACACTGGGCGGTGGAGGTTGTTGGATGTACCAATCAAGAACGACCCACCGTCTAGCGCGACGAGGGAACGCATGGACAAGTGGGGCAATCCTATCAGTCCGTTTCCAAAACGCTTGACTAAATCGGTTGAACGTCTTATATTCAGCCCGGACGTTGAAGCCGAGCTGACACCAGGAACCCCTCAACAATTACCCCCCGAGCATCCGCAGGTCGTCGAGCCCGAGTTCGAGCTACCGGAGGTTACCGAACCAGAGCCTGCGGAACCTGCGCCTGTTGGTGCCTTTGACTTCGACATCAGCTTTGAGTCCGCTGGTGGAGGTGAGAACGTGGGTCATGAAGGAGACATGTTTGCTTTCGGTGACCAGTCCTTTGAAGTTGAGCTCAATGATGAGGGCGCGGATGAAGCTGACGAAGACCACTTCTCTGTCCCCCACGGAGATCAAGTAGAGGTCGCAGACGCGCAAGTAATCGAAGAAAGAGTTCAGACTGTGCCACCTTCGCCACCCGCTGGAAATAATGAACTCGCCGAGCATCAGGAAACCGAAGATGTTCCCATGGTCGTCGAGGGTCCCCCAGAAACTACCGACCTTGAGATACAAACCAAGTCCGAAGATGATTTTCAACCTCTGGACCTCAGCACCCCGTTTGAATTCCACGGATGCGAAGACGAAGCGATGTCGGACGACCCACCAACCGCGCGGGTGGTTTCGCCAATGCCCACGCCGGAGGAGCATATTAGCATTTCAGCAGATGACGAGATGAAGGTAGTCCCAGACGTAGATTCGAGCAATGAAAGCGATAACGAGGTTGGTGACACAAGCGTGGTGGAGATTACTAGCGAGGATCCTGTAGCCGCCGCAAGAGCGGCAGCGATTTTGAAACAGGTCAGTGGTATTCGACCTGCGTAATGAGTCTATGTTCTCAAGCGTTATGGGTAGCATGACTACGAGCTCTATAGCAGAATCATGTTGACGCAGCGACGAAAGTCAACAGCCAGTAGGAGCACGTCGCCCAGCGGCCTGGATCAAACGGTTCGACATTCACGACGACGAAGCGCCTCCGCGGGTGGTATCAACAAGTCACGCTCGCCGAGTCAGCGGGGAACTTCGAGAAGACTTTCCCCGCGTGCCGTTGGTGGCATGATAGGGGATGCTGTAGTAATTCCAGGGAGCCCAGTGATGACTCTGCCCGAATTGCTGCAAAAAGCTGAACGTGACATTCGAGTGGAGTCGGCGCGTCGCGGCGCCGTTGATGCCATTCAACGTGAGAGTCCCACTTGGCAGGATCCGTATACGACGCCGTGTCCCCCTACTAGGCGTTTCCCTCTGCCTTCGGCTCCTCGGGAGCAAGATGCGGCTACGCCCCGCGTGTGGTTGAAGGACGATTGGAAAATCCTGGACTCTTGCTTCACCGACGAAAGGCTAGAATTGGGCGCAACTGTTGCGCTCGGAGAGGATATTGAAGGCGACTTGGATGTATTAGCCGACGTCGACGATGTGTCTTTAGATGATGTCGTTGACCGTTTCATCGACCAGATAGGCGGCGAAGCCGTAGCCGAATGCTATGGTGATGGCTGGAGTCGGTATGTCCATTCCTTAGGACCTTTCAAATCGCTTCTAACTCTCCTCTTTCAGGGATAGCCTACTGCATAGAGCAAGGGCTCTCCAGGATAAGCAGCGCAAAGGTCACGTTCCCCCACCTACGATACCTGCACATGTAAGGACGCCTAGTCCATTCACCTTCGGCAAGATACGATCGCCATCCATGGAAATACCTGACTTCACCCCCGCCGCCATGCGCTACGTACCCCGCACCCAAGCAGAGCCTTCGAACCCCTACTCTCAACCATCAACTGACCTTCCTTTCCAAAACCTCCCGGCGGAGAGGCCAAGGACACTTCCTGCAACTCTCCTTGCACCTCGATATTCGCATCTACTCGATGAAGCTATAGTAGTCAGCCAATCTCCGTCAGCTGGGTCCCGTCAGGAGCTTACACCAGAATCAGAAATCAGCGACGAACCCACGCAGTCAGAGCTCCCGCCTCATAAACCTTGGACACCACATCAACCGATGACGATGGGGAAGCGTGTAAAAGGGATGTTGTTCTCGTATCTCCCGTCACTATCGAAGACGGCACCTCAACCTTCTCGGTCCTCGAAAGCTGTCTCTGGCTTACCACTTCCTCCTCCTGATATCTTGGAGAAGCCTCGCAAACCGGTCGTCACGCCTGTGCGGCCGCCGCCTCCGAAGGTCCCCCATCCGAAGGAACTCGTCAACTTGCATCCCGCTCCAGTAGTGCCCAAGAAAGCCTCCTTCCTGCCCAAGCGGGAGAAACCGAAGAGACTCGTGAAACTCCATCCGGTGACTCCTCCCGAGGTTCGCCCCGAGTCAGTCGCCTTTCCTAGACGAAGGAGAAGCAGTGGAGGTAGTGTCAAAGATCTAGTGAAGAATTTTGAACAGATAGAGCAGGTGGCTGGCAACGTGGGTGGTACTTTGAAGAGGGTCAAGAGTGTGACAGAATTGAGGAAGGGTAAACATCTAGAGCATGCACGACCTACCTGGAAACCTTGAATATATTAATGAGGATATTATCTTTGACATCTAGTCCTGTACATATATCAGTAAGCTTTCTGTTGTATGCATATGTACCGTTAACAATAGCATTTTGCTTGAAAAGAACTGTTTTGATTGATAAGGGAACACTTCTATGTTGTTCATGTGAATCATGATTTCGAGTGAAAATCAGTTAGAGTCTGGTCAGGTAAAATCGAGTGGAATCGGCTCCGCCAAAAATTCTCGAACCTGGCCGAAATCACCATATTTTAATTTTTGTCTATTTTCCCGATTTCCGTTCGAGGGGCATTGAGCGCTTCGAGCTATACCATGTTTTCCAGATTTACTCTAATAGACCCGATCTCATCAGAAATGGCGTAGAATCAATCAATCAATTTCGAGTGCCAGTGAGATTGCAATAAGTGGCATTAACTTTTTCATGATCTCACTGGATTTATTAACTGTTCGTTTACACTATTTCCAACAAAATGGTAGTTATGTCGATAAGAAATAGGTTTGGACTTGCTCATCTTTTTTGAAGTGTTTTTCACTGGGATTATGCCACAAATAAATACGTGCTCTGAGGATGATATTATGTTATCATTATAACAAAATAAGGAAATCTTCGTAATATAATCATAATCTGGAAGCCCTAGTCGGCATGCCCACAGTATACCGACTAGTTTGTGCTACGGACGCGTGATGTCGTGGAGTTATAGCGGCGAAACGATCATAGCACTTCAGCTTCATGGACGACGGCTGCCTAGTTTGTCCCGATGTGACCGCGTCGTCACATGGATGTACAAATTCATTAGAGCCTGAGCAAATTGTGATATAAGCCGTGTAAAATCATATTGAATCAAAGCGAGATAGACAGAAAGTAGGGGGAGCGAGTCCATGGAGGTAGGGTGGGGAATTCCGCTGAGAAAAGACTACAAAGAACCCAAAAGCGACTGAATCCATGGATTTTGTTCTAGTTGTGGCCCGAAAAGCTCCACGCATTGCCGCAGTTCGTCAAGCTGGGTCTCTGTCGAGACTTCATCATCCATGTCCACGTCAGCGTCTGTGCTTGAGCGCGAGGCTTTTGAAGCCCAGGTACGAAGCAATTCTTCCACTATCTTGATACCTTCCTCTGCGATAGCTTCGGACGCGACATCTTGCGTAGAAGAGTTTTCTGTGGCTATACAATCAGCTTTGATTCGGATGCATCCAAGACAGCTATCACCTCCTCCGAAATCCTCAAGCTCCTCAGCTTTGCGTCTCGCCAGCTGCGAACAATCAGTACGACAGATGTATGTCTATGCAAACGCAATCATACCTTGACGACACTCTCTGGGAAGTTAGCCAGTTCCGCAACGTGAATTCCAAAGCTCTGATCGGATACACCTAGCAAGAAAACATTGTTAGCCAAGGAAAACATCGTTACAAGACGAGAAGCGCACCAGGCTCTACTTTGTACAGTAGCGTAATATCTCGCTCTTGATTCGTCGTTCCGGTCTGAGTAACATGGGCTACGACATGTAAATTCTTCACGTGCGTTATCTGTTGGTCCAGCGCTGTCAACTCGTGAAAATGCGTCGCGAACAGGCAGAATGCATGAATCTGAGATGCGATGTGTCTGACCAAATGCTTTCGTTAGCACGGAGGCCGGGTATACGATGTTTGGCTCACTCAGAGATCGCCCAAGCTAGTCCGAAGCCATCGTATGTTGATGTTCCTATTGAAGTTATTTGAGGGCGGTTGCTTTACCAGCGGATGGTAAAGGCGAATACCTCGACCTAGCTCATCAATGATGATCAAAGAATCTTTCGTCGCGGACTTCAAATTGTAGTTAGATCATAGGTCTACTGTTTCTATAAATATAGCGCTCACTCGAAGAATAGTAGCGGTTTCCAGCATTTCCGCCATAAAAGTGGAGATGCCCTTCAACTGACTATCACCAGCTCCAACTCGGCAGAGGACAGAATCGAAGATAGGTAACCGAGCTTCGGAGCACGGTACAAAACACCCTATCTGCGCCATAAGAGCAATAACGCCAGTCTGACGGATATATGTCGACTTTCCGCCCATGTTGGGACCAGCTAAGAGGGAGAAAGCCGTGTGAATATGTTACCTCTGACGCAATTGAAACGACGCACTGATTATCTGGAATTCACTTTTATCTGGAAGCGAGTAAGAAGACGGGTGCAACGAGCATACCGAAGCAGTCACCTCTGATCATCTCGATGTCATTAGGGATAAAGCTGATATCATCTTGCACTTCCAGACAAGGATGTCGGGCATCCCGAAGAATAAGATTGCCCGAGCCTATGTGGATCGTGTTATTCTCATCATGAATACGATCCAAGAGAGCGCTGACCCCGTTCTACCACCGTGGGTTTCACGTACGGTTCCGGGGCGTTGACAGAGACATGGGCAAAGCTTAAAGTAATGAAAATGAAGTAGTTGTGCTGAGAGAACTACCAATTCCCATACCTGATTATTACGTCAAGAGGAGCAATCACCGTGTCCAATAAATCCAGCACAGGGGTGTAAGTAGCTATGGCGCTCCATGATAGGTATCAGCCGTGTACAAACGTTCTGTACCGATGCTCACCTGCAATCTGTACGACTTGCTTCACGACGCCACTTTGAGTCCTGGAGTACTGAGAAGTGTATGTCACGTATTCTTCGGCCAGCTCCTTCAAATTGGATGTCGTGAAGAAGACCCCGGTCTTCAGGGTGGTGATCTCAGTATATTTTTTGTTCTTCATAGCTTTGGCGTCCTGGGATATCACTTAGAAGCGGTTGACGACGAAAAAAGGGGGGTAACCGACATTCTTTGTGACGCGGAAACAATAACCATAGGTAGCGTTGTTCTCCAGATGAAGCTTCTTGTCTAGCTCGAGGTCCAAGTCTCGTCCGACTTTACGATGTTCTTGATCCAAACCATCTCGTACCTACGCAAATTCAATACCTTCGCCGTAAAGGAACCGTGAAGATGACGGTCCTACCTCTGCCAGCTTCTCCGAGATTATCTTCAATTCATTATCATATTCAGGCTTGATGACGATATTGTGGTTGTCCAATTGATCTAAATCATCATCGTTTCCTCCACCATTTCCCCATATTTCGCCAGGCTTTCGACGTGTTCCTACTCTCGCGCTTCAATGACTCCATTAGAAGCAACAGAGAGTGGTCTAATACGCACCCTGAGTGACTTGAGAAATACTTCTTCAATCAATTCTTGTCCCTTCGTTGCGTCAACGTTCTCGAGGGCAATAACCATGTCGGGGAGCTAACACTGTGTGACGGTTCGCGCACGAGACGCATGATTAAGCTCACCTTCAATATGACTTGATAAACTCGGACAACATCTTCTAGTGTAGCAAGACCTCGTTGAAATCGCTTGCTCAAACGTCGTAGGTCGGGCATATACTTCAGATATTCATCCTAGTGATTGTTCAGAATGAGCAAGGTTTTGAACTGTGCTGAGGGCGGCACACCTGTAGTGCCCGACGGGCATTCGTGGCCTCAACGAATATCTCAACAAGGTTCTGGCGTTTACCTATTATCGTGAGGGAGAAAATGAGGACGCATACGATCTTGACTCACGAATCTCGTGAAGGTTGACCAAAGGTTGTTTCAGCCATGTCCCTAGGAGACGGGTGCCTTGGGCTGTTTTGCACTTGTTGAGCAGTCCCAGCAGCGTTGTATTTCGAGTGACCGCCCCCTAAAGATTTGCCTTAGCAACCATCCGTAAATTAGCGGATATCACTCTACCGAGTTTCCTGGCGCTTCGGTGAGATTGAGGGCACGGAGCGCACTAGCATCAAGTTTCATATACTGGGAAAGGTCATGAGAGCGGAGGGTATATGCTTCGTGGTTCGACATGTCAGAAAGAAGTTGGAGGTACGTAATGAGGGCGTTGAGGGCTCCCGGTGCTATAGAGAGGTCGAGATGGGCTACAATGTAAAAGTTATTGACACAGCCTCCAATAATGGTCGTTTTGGTGGACATACGTATGAGTTTGGCTGGATCCGTCGATGTGCTCGCCGACGGAGGAAGGGAAGCGGGGGAAAGTATACGAATGACATCCTCCGCGACATTTTTGGACATGAACTCGCCTGGAGGAACAAAGTGAGAAAGGACATTTTGGAGAAGAAGGGCTTTGCACACTAGGTTTGCGCTCAGTGATGACTACACCACATCGGTCCAGGACCGATTTCAGCGTGTTTAACTCAACATCTCTGTCGGTTTTCCCAGAAGATGTACCGGTCTGTACGATTGCTTCTTTGACAGACAGTTGTATTATTAAGGACTACCAATATGTCAAGAACTATTAACAACACGCAAATATTAGCTTACCTCAGTATTTGAAAACAGTTCGTTATCGACGAAGTCAGCAACCCCGAGTTCACGGGCATTGCTATCGGCAAATGCAATACCAACTGTCTTGGATTTCGCCTTGTCGCCAGTAGACGAAGGCGCGTTAGCAACTTTAATGGCCATGACAATTGGATTGGTGATAAGATCGGTGGATGAGAACAAAAGCTCTTCAACGGCTTGGAGATTTCCTGGTGAAGCCTACACCGGTTACGCATAAGCTCATGCCGTACAATAGAGTACTGACCTCTTTATCTAGCCTGAACTTCGTCGATTTTTTGCTTTGACCAGGCTCCTGTACCCATATTTCTACTTTCAACTGTTTGGTGGTAAGAGCGTCGCGGAGCATCATCATTGCCATATTGGGTCTGAGGATGACAGATGGCAATGATTTTGTTCCTATCCCGAGATGCTTGATGACTGAGTTCGTGTGGAAGACGTTGGTGGCAACGTAGTGTGCGTCGGGGCCGTAGCAAACGTAGAACTCTTCGCGGAAAAACAGACGAACGGTGCCAGTTTCCGGGGACTTCTTGGGCAAGCCATTGTAAAAGGATATGAATCCAGGATCCACGGTTGCAGCGGTATCCTGCTCGCCATCTTTTTCTTTACCGTACATGAGAGCCATAGTCGGTTGTGGTCAGTGTTGGAATGAAACGGCGCGGCGCGACAGACTCAGCAGATACATCACATCACGTGAGATGTGACAGTTCGCGCTTGCCCGTTGCTGTCGAACCGTTCAGCACTATCACCAACACCAGCCGTTGACTTTATCGTAAACTGTAAGAGTCGCAAAATGGCATTTCGATGGTCGGGACCGCTGCGGCCGGCATCCAGACGGGCGCTTTTCCTTTATCGGGCTCGTAATCGGAGCTACAATATTTGGCCGTAGCAGATGTGCTGTGCACCGCAGTCCCTTCTTGCTCTTAACCACGAGGAACAACCTCCTTGCGCAATTTTGAATTCGCCATATATATAACGCCCCTTCTAAGGTCTCTCTACTTGAACACACGCCATGGTTCGCTCTTCAGACGTCCTCCTCATCCTTGTACGCGTCCAGTATCGCCGAAGCTGTGTAGTCTGACATTATTATGATAGGTTGCTATCCTCTTCCCCCCAGCGGCAGCGGCATTCATCACTGGCTGCAGTTGCGACCTTCTCATCAACATTTGCTTGACAACGTGTGCCATCCTCTTCTCGTAGGCTCCCGAGCGCTAATGCTAGTTTCTCCTAGGCTCGGGTACCTCCCTGGACACTTGGTAAGCCTTCCGTTTTCTAGGGATGAACTCAATTAATGCCGCTACGTGCAGCATGCCTTCTGGCTTATATATAAGAAAATGCAAGCTGAGGAACGATACGGCAGTGGGGGCTTCATCTGTACGTCATTGTTCATCTAGGTAATATGACGCCCACCGATAGGCCTTTAATCGCAGATGTCGGCAACGGCCATTACGAACCGTTGTACCAGCCAGCACCAGGTCAACCACAAGCACCTTACTACGGCGCGACTTATCATGGATAAACTCGTTGCCTATCAACGACAATCCTACCACTAATTATTTGAATGCTAAAATCGTGTACCCTGTTCCTTGTTCTACACCAGCCGCAATCATGTTGTCTTGATTTTCATATGAATTGATTTCGGTCTCGTAAGTTGGTCGAATCCTAGTGTCGCGTTGTGGCAGGAAAGAGGTACGGGAGTTAGCAGACATACCGAATTTACTTAGGCTGACACCCCTTCCGCTGTTCTTTACACCTGTCCATGCAAGGGCAGGATCAAGATAGTCACATCTAGAAATAATCTGAACGTCTGGATCCTGAGTCAAGTGTACCACCAACCGGTTCAAAAACACCGTTCCCGTTTCGATTGCATCTGCGATCTTCAAAAAGGCTTCCTCCGAGTCGGGGTTGGCAGAGGCGTTAGTCCATATCGAAGCCGTCAGACCGTAAGGAGAGTCGTTCATAAATCGAACAGCTTCGTCATCGGATGATACCTGCTGTGAATGAGAAACGCTGTCTAGTATACAATAGGGTGGGCAGCGAACCCTTTGTATGCCCACAACAGGTCCGAACGTCTCCTCCTGCCAAAACTCGATGAATTTGAAGGTTCCTAGAAGGAGATGAAGTCTTACCATCATAATGTCCATCTCTGTGTAGGGCATTCGTCAATCCGCCATTGTATTTCAAAGGAAATGTTCGTACCATGATGCACGTCAACCAAAACTTGAGGAGCCACGTATGTGGTCCCACTATCCCAGCGTCAGCGAGACAGAAATAGTACGTTGTACTGACGTACACTTTAGCGACCGGGAACAAATCTTCCGGGACGAGGGCTTTCGCACCAGCGGCGACTGAACATGGACCCATGGATCAATGTCGAAACTTTCGACGATGAGAGGACTGCGTACCAGCATCTGCTATCTGCTTTCGAACACGCTCCGCGCTAGCGAGACTAACTACAGGTCCCAGATTGGTACCCTTCTCAAGGGGGGGTCCGAGTTTGTATTGCTGATAAGGAGGAGTTCAGCTAACAATTTGACGGATGGACACTGAGAACTGAGCAGCGAGGGCGTATTACCTTGACAACATCGACGAATTGCGATACGAAGTCCTCGTAGATAGATTCGTGGACGTAGATTCGCTGAAGAATGAGGCCGTCAGGGGCTATCCAGGAGGAAGCAATACAACATACGAACCTCGACGGCGCAGCAACTCTGACCGGAGTTAAAGAATGCGCCTGAGTGAGGTGGTGAAAATCCAATGCACGATGTACCTGAAGATAATCATACATACCATCCACGAGCTCAGCGACAGTGTATTGCAAGTCTGCATCGGCCCTAACGTATGCCGGATCCTTGCCGCCAAGCTCCAGGGCGACACCTTTGAAGCCCACTGCTTTGGATTCTACGGCAGCTTTCTCCACAGCTTGACCACCGACAACGCTCCCTGTGAAGGAAACAAAGTTCACCAGAGGGTGCTGGATGACATGGGTAGTAAGTTCAAGCGGGAGATGCAAAACTTGGATAACATCATCGGGAAGTCCGGCGGTTTTGAAGCAGGCGGCGATTATCTCAGCCGTCGTGGGTGTCTGGGGTGAAGGCTTGATAAGTACTGAGTTCCCCGCAAGGATGGCGGGGAGGAAGGAATTTATCGAGACAAGATAAGGGAAGCTGGACAAGACGGTGAGATATCGACTTTACAAAGGCAAAGTAGATACATACTTCCACGGAGCGATGACGAAAACGACACCGTGTGGCACACGTTTAATAAACCGCTTGAATCCTGGCTTGTCCGTGTCCGTCAACGCGACATCGGAAAGGGATGTCGAAGCAATCGATAGAAGATAATCCGCTCGCTCCAGGAAACCTCGTATCTCTCCTGGCCCCTGGGATATTGGCCTGTGTAGTAATCTAGGCTTTAATTCAACAGACTGAGATGAAAGCACTGACCGGCCCATCTCCAACGATAATGACTTGGGAATTGTATCATCTTTGCCCGTTTCGCGGAATGCATCCTGCATCATGGAGCTTTAGATGAGTATCAAAAAGAGGACTTGTAGGCTCGACCTACTGCAAATTTTCTACCGATAGCAATCCTCTCCTCCAAAGGAACTTTCGCCCATTTGGTTTGCGCGGCGGAGGACTTCTGGATTGCGATATCGAGATCGGATGCGGCGGGATATTGACGGGTAAGCAATGGCTCTTGTGTGTGAGGGCAGATAGTCGTCTGTATGTTCGCCATAATCCAGAAGTTCGATGGATATGAGGGTGGCACCGATAACTTGGGGTTCGTGAACTTCTTGAACTAATCTTATCTTATCTTTGATCTCAAGGCTGATACCGCACGTGGGGACGCGTACTCGTCTCTTCAGATACTACCACCAATGACATCCTCCGTGTTCTCGCAGCCAGGATTCGATTTCTCGAATGAAATAAGGTATTTATTGACGCGAGCCCATAAATATCTCCAGAATGAACTTTGATCAACCCTAGAAACAACTTCTTATCCAACAAAGGTGTACACTTGCCCAAGGCGACCAGTACGGGAACTACTATCGTAGGCTGCCTGTTTAAAGATGGCATCGTACTGGGTGCGGACACGCGTGCCACGGAGGGTGACATTGTAGCGGATAAAAACTGCGAGAAGGTCAGTGCCTCATCTCAGCTGTCTCCGAGCTTGCGCGTTGTTTACTGGCTGACCATAGATCCACTACATCTCGGAATCCATTCGTTGCTGTGGAGCGGGAACCGCTGCCGATACCGAGTTTACCACGGCACTCATATCCTCTAACATCGAACTACATGCTTTGACTACTGGACGCAAGCCGCGCGTTGTGACCGCGATGACGATGTTAAAGCAGATGCTTTTCAGGTATCAAGGCCAGATCGGTGCAGCGCTTGTTCTCGGTGGAGTGGATAGCACTGGAGCACATCTTTTCACCATTCATCCCCATGGTTCAACGGACAAGTTGCCATACGTGACGATGGGCTCGGGAAGTCTCGCTGCTATGGCGGTCTTTGAGAGTGATTGGAGGCCCGACATGTCTGTGAGTCTATAATCCTTCACTCAGTCACACCACCTGATTGGGGTACATAGCGAGACGAAGCGTTAGCCCTCGTCACCGCCGCAGTCTCAGCTGGTATCTTCAACGATCTCGGATCCGGCTCCAATGTGGACGCCTGCATCATCACCAAGGACAACACGGAAATGCTCAGGAACTACGTCAAGCCAAATGAACGCGTCGAGAAGGAGTTGAGATATGTATTCCGCAGAGGCACGACGGCGTTCAAGAAGGAGTCGATCAGGAATCTCATTGTAAGTGAAGAAGTAAGGCCCGTTGGTGGAGATGCGATGGATACAACATAACTTCGCGGAGAAGCCATTCCATTCTCAAACTACCAGTGTAATGCCATGTACGATTCGTTACCAGAGAGTGAACAACTCCTTTGCGAAACCCATTGTTAGTCTATGACTGACATAACATTTATACGAGTAGTCGACGAAGCGCGGGCGCTCTGCGTCACCCGCTGCCTACACGATATGGACTCCGAACGGGCCGCTGTAGTTTAGGGTGGCGGGACCTACACGGTTCAAATTCAAATTCAGTCACGAAACTCTCGCCATCGAGGGATAAGATATACCAGACGTACTTCCCTCCGCCATAATTGCAAGTCAATCCACATCGTAGCTCTTTTCTAGATCCCTTATAGGCGTCCAGTGAACGTCAAAGATGTCTCTCCATCGAACTGATCAACTTCTTCAAAAATCACCAGTTCCAATACAGACCGACTTGCTGGCCGTCATTGGCGCCATGATAGAGTTCACTCTTACGCGCGAGATGCTTTGCAATAGACTCCATTACGAATTTTGTACACCGAAGCACACCGTAGCTGTATCGTTCTTGGAAGGCAGTCAAGTCGCACATCTACGATGGGATTGGCACACTAATGTATTGCTGGCCTCTCTGGATTCGCGGTAGTTCTCGACGAAGACGCATGGCCTGGAGTCGTTCCCCGAGACAACGGAAGGACCAATTTTCTGTGAAGAGTTTCTGGACAAGAAAACACCACCCAAGGGAGCTCCTGATGAGGGCGCGAAAGCCCTACCAACAGTGGTCAAGAGATGACCTTTGCTGTAAGTTATTCAACCAACCAGCCGCGCTTTATTGAAGGCCTGCGGCCCAGCTCCACAATGTGCCTGCGTCAATATCTGGTCGGCACATTGTCCCTGTTGCTCAATGCGGGCTAGTTGTATGATGCACCAAGCGTAGTTTCTGAAGCCACAATAACAACGGTGTCGAGGGAGAATGGAGATGGGTGGACCTCTGTTGCTTGAGTCCATGCCATGGTACCACAGTGGCAAAGTTGAACGTACTTAATGAGACGTGAAATGAGGCACGTCCTTGGATAGTCTGTATAGATTGTACGGTATGAGATCGACGAATAATGGGAGAGAACGATACCAGAGATCAGCGTGCTCGACACACTACCTCTCCAGGTATTTTCAACTGCAGAGCCTCCCTCGCCTCCAACCATTCGAATTCCTTGTTCTTTGTCTTCACCACGGCAATTTCCCCCATCCCCAAAGGCTTCACCTTCTGCGCGCGGCGCCCCGAGCAGATCAGCCGTATCTCCGACACGTCCATGAACACGCGTTTGCTAGGCTTGCTTATAAGCTCCATGTCGTGTAAAACCGGCCGGTCATCGCGGTATTTGAGGTCTGCCCATATTCTTCGCTGGGATTCGGACGCTTTGTCAAATTCCGATGGGTCTGGCGCCTCGATGGTGCCACGACTGAGGTTGGAGATGAAACCGGCGCGCAAAAGGATGGAGAGGATGCCGAGGTTCTGTGTATTGTGGTCAAGCGCAATTTTATGGTGTCGCGCGCGGAATGCATTTTGTACGCGGGCGCAAAGGTCGTACGGTAGAGGCATCTGTTCCAAAAGTTTAGGGAAATACGGACGCCATTACGCCAAATACTGACCTGACCCTCGCAGTCACTACAGGAAGAGCGAAAAGAGGCGACCGTGGGAAGAGCCAGAGCCCAAGTCCGTTAGGAGCGAAACTGGGACAGGGGACCAGGGGCCAAGTAATCCAAAGGCTCCGCCAGTTAGGCATGAAAAGCCAACGCCAGCAGAAAAGAGGGCATGTATATGTACAAGACGTTGATCTTAGATAACGGCAATTTTGCACACTGCATAAGCATTACATGCTACGAATTCTTCTCGCCAATCCTCCAAGGAGCACCAATCGGAGATCCATATATTCTTTCGGCAGTCTGCATAAATCCTTTGTGCCCAACTAACAAGGTGTTTATGAGGTTGGGGAGTAACCAATACAGCCTACTTACGGGTGTTCGTAAATCTCAGGGCGCTAGAAATAACGCTTAGGATCAATCTTCTAGGGAGAAAATACTACTGACAATTTCTTCGAGGCGATAACCTTGAGACTTGAACTGCACCCCCGGCGTACTTTCGCGGTATCCCACCCATACCAGAAGGTGGTCAATGACCCAAGTCAGTACCCTCCCTTCAGGTTTGTACCACGGCTTCGCACCAAAGCTTCAACGCAAGCGATCTATGGATTGCATTTCAACAAATCGTGTATTGGGCTTACGTTGCCGGGTGAATTCTGGTATCCGAGCTCTCGGGAAATCTAAGTATCTATGAGAACATCTGACCTCGTAAACAGCAAGATAGATCGAGGGTAGAACGAACATGTCAGGATACTAGTCTGCAGAAGTATTGATAGTGAGCGAACAGCATTCACCGCAGTAAAAGCCACATACGTCTGCATAGCGTCTGGACACATGCTCCGCGGTTGAGATTCGCTTTGTAGAGAGCAGGATCTTGGATATAGACTGCTGTACGGAAACGTCAGTCGAGACGTCAAGAACTCTACGTCGGCCGTTGACTTACAATAGCGTATTTTTTGATAGTGGCGTACGAGAGGGCGAAGTACTTGCACGATCTCTTGTGCGTCTTGGATCGTCAAGCTTCCGTTGAGAAATTTGCCACCGAACTTTTGGTGAATGGCGAGATAGTTCCTCCAGCGGAGCCATCGGCGCACAAGAAGTATAGTAGAAACGCAGTAGCGATATACATGGCTGGTCCTGGGGAGAACGCATGCGAAGAGGGGAGCATGATGAGTGTCGTGGGGCGATTCCACGCATGCAAGTCTATATACATGATCAGTAGCTAGATACCTAAGTAACGCAGCACTTCAGAATTAGCTCTATGTTTCGCAAGGCGGCTGCAGTCGTCACACCAGAAGCCCAATCCTCCATGATGTGATGCCGCGAATATATCGCCTGTCACATTGAGCACTGATACACATAAGTGTTTGTCACTTCGTGGGTTTCCCCTAGATTTGCGTTAGTGCAGTACTGGCATGAAAGTGGTCAAGGTGCTTCCCCACCAAGTTGGACTGCGTCGTCTATCCGTCAATATAGCTATCAATACCAAGACCATAGGATCCGTACTGACCTGAAGGAGGGATGCACCCACCTGCACCCACAAAGAGATCGCACCGCGGGAAGGATATTTGACAATCAGCACAATCGTGCGTTGACATGCTTTCGTGACATGCGTCAAGTGACTGATATGAAGGTGTGTTCATCGCGGCATTTCCAAAAATGTTCTTGTCGCTTCGGAGTCTAGGATGAATAAACCAGGATGCCAGCGCAATGCCTAGACGGGAGAACATATTCCACCATCGTAAGACTGAATGGTGAAGGGATGGCAACTTACGATTCAGAGTGACATCGGGACATTCCCTTGGAACTGGTTAGGCCTCCTTGACCTTCACCCGTGCTACCACTGAATGTGACTCTTAATGGTACCGTGGCGATCATTGACGGGAACTCCCCGTTAATGATCACCGTAGTCTACGAACGATGATCTATGATTGGAATCCTTACAAGCTTCGCACTGAAGGTGAAGACAGCCCCTGGTGCCCCCTGGATAATCGAGAAGTAGGACTGCACTAGGAGTGAAGTGGCCCCAGCCATCCGTCAGGGATTGATGCCTGTACTGTACATAGAAACATAAATACAAATGAAAAGTAGAAGGACAACCCAAGCCTTCGTCTGAGTGTCCTATTTAGGTGTGTCGAGTGGGCTCTTCGACGTTGTTCGCTTCCTCCAGAAGCGCCAAACGCGCATGATATCCTAAGGGGTATATCAAGTAGACGTTGCCAGAACCGGGGTTTTGACTTACGCTCTGTGTGCCAAAAATAAGAGCGGCCCCAGCAGGGACTAAAATGTGGGACGTTAGAGACAATCGCGTCCGATACACAATTCTACGCACGTGTTCCAATAGCGATAGTTAAAATTCCGTCAGCGACGCCCCTCGGCCTTGCAGAGACTTGGGCCACCGAAAGGCTGTATTCGTACGTAAATGATGGCGGGCCCAGCAGTTTGTTAGGGCTTACGCTAATCCAAACACTGGTAGAATGGTGAAAATGCCGAAACGAACAACCATCTTCTGGATGTTTGCGACCTGTTGACCTTGAAAAAGACGAGACGCAGCCATATGTTTGCGTATGTGGATGGCTGTGGAGGCTGCAAGCAGGTTGAATATATCATACACGACACAGAGGATCCGTGCGAACCAACAAAGACCATTGCGATTACAATCGCACAAATAACGACAGTGCCGGTGATGTATGCACTACAGAAATTCAACTAAGGCGACAATATTTCTAGGTTAGAAACTCACGGAAGCGCGGAATCTAGGTGGCAGAACATATATGTTTTGTCTCGAGTAACCCACTTAGGATGTTTCAACCCCAACTGAGGAGAATCAGCTAAGTGGTGAGTGTATTTCTGGGTCACCTACAACGAGGACTTCGATGCAGATAGTCAGATGGACGACGTAAGGAGCGGCGATGAGCTACGAAAGTCAGGATCACAAGTCGACCTTTTAGTGTAGAACGTCGCACAATCCCGTAATCTCTAAATGACACAGTTCCTCTTCCTGAGGAGGCACCCACACGGCTTACGATTCGCCACATCTATAGCCATGTTATTGTGTTGTCCGAATTATCGGGGTGCGCACACACCTCGATTATAAAGCACAGACCGGCTGTGACCGTTCTGTAAAATGGGTGACAACTCGTGAAAGATTGACATGAGAGACCGCACTCACACTGCTGGGGCAGCGTACACCAACATCGCTTGCAGTAGGCATATAGAAAAATGCGGCATTTCTCCAGTTTGTTGGCCAAGCGTGACAAGATAAGAGATACACGACAACACCCAGGTTGACAGGAAATTGAACCAGGCCGGTGACCTACGGACAGTCGTTGCTAATGCGGCTGTGAGCAATACAATGCCCAATAGGATGAACCCGAATATCTGCGTGAAGTCGAAGATAGCGATAAGGGCAATATTGGGGGAACCTGGTCCGAAATTTAACGCAAGGCGCTACGTAAGTTGAACGGTACTCACTACTGCTAGATACTTGATTTTGGCTAGCCATGATCGTTAAACGTGGTCCGTAGCACGCTCGACGTAGTGGCGCCCTGCGCGTGGGTGGAAGAAGGGGAACAAACCGAAGGTTGCTCCTCAGCTACTTCTAAGCATCCTGATTATTGATCAAAGGCCGTCCCTCACAACGAGGTTATCTTGATGCATTGATCATCAGTTACCGGTGCTTCAGCATCAGCGCTCACTGGGACCTACAGAGCTCTGATGCAGATGCTTGAAGCGTGGTGGAAAGGAATATCTTCATTACGTAATGAATTTATGATGAATCATTAATAACTACAAGCCCGGCTGCGGTAAGCCTCAATGATAGCAAATTCAGACGTTCTTTCGAACAGGACGCAGATCGACGGGTTATTGGGCCCAAGGTAACCTACACATTTCTTGAGGACTCAGACTTCGGCAGTAAATCATTTGACTCTGTTGTCGGATTTCGCCAGAAGCACCAGACACGCATAATGTCCTAAAATAAAATGAAGTAACGATCACCAGAAAAAGGGTTGACCTACACTCTGCGTCCCAAGGATCACGGCAGCCCAGCAGGAACTAAAATACAAAACATTGAGATGGTTGTACGCAGCATGTGTGATGAAACGTACGGCTTCCGATCACGATATTTAGGATCCCATCAGCGAAGAGGCTGGACTTGACAGAGACTTGAGCAACTGAAATGCTAAGTTCACCCATCAGCGATAGGTACTGCTATAGCCGTAGTTTCGGACTCACGCTAAGGCGAGCACCAGTAGGACGGTAAAAATGCCGAAGCGAATAACCTTCTTCTGAGCATTAGAGCAAGTAGACGAACACCAATTGGTAACCATCAGCCATGGTATGCCATAATATTTGAAGACAGTGATTGCACCCCATGTCGAACACAAGGCGTAATAAACCCAGATCATGAACCCGATACCTAAGTCAGATAATACTACCACTTTCCATTGCGACGGGGTGAATATGACCGCGTTAGCTGCCGAACATCAGGAATTAGAGCAACGATTTCCATCAGACGAGAATGTGACCCACGATTGAAGTGGTTAGTCCACTTAGGATAGTCTTTCGGACCGGAAATATTGAAGCCTGTGATGAACGTTAGGACCTAAGCATCATACGGCGGGAGGACCAGAGTACGTACACAAATATGCTGGGAAACCCAAAACTTGCTGGCGGACGAGCATGAACAAAGTACATAAAGGAGTGTCTCCTAGTATCTCGTGGTAGTCTAATGCGGTTGCATTTGGAGGTATGCGCAAGTCGGAACGTGTTTTTGGAACATATACTTGGTCCTTTTCCATTGAACCACTACTGATATGGTGGCGATGGTGCGAAATCTTCCAGCTAAAATAGGGAGTCCAAAGCGAGGTATGAATGATCTACGACCAGAATGACCAAACAACGTGAGTTCAAGGTCATGATAGATCGTGGTACATACAAAGCCAATGACGTCGTTGATTCCTTGATGCCTTGAGAACGCTCCGTGACCACACTGCCCAATATGTGAGCTAGTGAAACGAAGCCGACCACGTTCAAGATTACCTCGTGGCCAATGACCCAAATGCCAGTCAATATCAAGCCCTGGAACCACCAGCTACGGATTAAATTGCGTGAGGCGTAGAGTAAGAGTGTACTTCCATAATCTTACTAGGAAAGCCATGCAAGCCATCGCAGCCCTTCAATAGCAGCTGAGTGGAGTAGTTGTGATACCGGTCCTCGTAAGAAAATGGTATCGGCTGCCCAAATCGACCACACCGCGAAACTTGCAAGTGCAAAATCACGCCCCAAGTAGGCCAATCCTCTTCGCATGTCCCTTTCAAAGAGCTCTTTCGGGATGACATTCCTAATTTCACGTAGAGAGCTTTAAAAAGCCATCAGATATAATGTTAGCTCGAGGGGAAAGGTGGTATACTGTGAATGTGACTTACTACGTTATTGGCTCGTACATTGGTGTTACCTCTTCCGAGATGGTGCTCATTAGAGACATTCGCGAACAACCGCTCTGACCGCCGTTTCAGAGGGGTGCGTGCGGTTGAGGGGAATGAGAGTGCCAGCTTTTTACACTCATCTCCCGCTTATGTTACCACAGCGAGAAGCATCTCAGGTCTGCTTCCATCGTGGTTGATCGGATCTATCAGAAGCAGATGAATGCAGTTGTATCACACCGCTTTCAAGTCTGACATGAGAATACCTACGACGCCGTTGGACATGGCGAAGTAACTGATCACTCAGACCCTGTCTGGTATGGAATTCCTCAGCGCGGGCTCAAGTCCCAAAAGGGTCTGACTCGCCGTATTCTCAGAGGGCGCTGTGTTCGTTCTATCACAGTCAACGTTGAGTCAATGGAGGAAGGTTACAGTGGGCGTCAAGAGGGGCGCCAAGCTTGTAGTTGTCTCGTCACAGGAACTGTCACGACTCAATGAACATGGCACTTGGCAAGAATAGTCAGTGGCAATTCTCTTAATGGACACTCGCTATCCTACCTTTAAGTTTTAACTATCTGATGGGAGTATATCATACAAGATAGTAAGCGAGCTGGCAATCAACCCTCGGCCTACGCTTCAGCCTGTAACCGCCAAGTGCGCCGGGTTACGGACTCTCAATTTCACTCAAGAAGACGACTCGACGAGGGGACGCTCGGGATTTCATGTGAGTATTACCCACCGAATAACCGGCACAACCACGGCCCATATGGATAGGACTCCTTGCAGCATCAAAGAACAATCAGGAGAACGACCTCAAGCTGAATGATGATTGAAGTAGACTGCACAAAGTCTGCAGTCACCCCAGTACGAACCAATTTTCCACGACAGCTGGCGCTGATTAATGATTTCTCATTGTGTTCGATCAACTATAAACACTAATAGCTCCTGTCTGCACCCACTTTAATATGTCTATACCACACCTAGGACCTGCCGAGCCTCAAGTCACTCCCTCTACACACTCAACACCTCGAATAATAGTTATGGACCGTCCATATTTCGATAAGGAACGAAGGTGGATCATCATAAGAACCCAAGTACTTACCAGCAAAGGCGACGGATCACATACCACGACCAACATTATACGCTCTCTGGCACTGACTTGGTGGAATCGAGGGGAGGTTTCGGAGTGGAATATTTCCTCCAGAACATCCAGACACTCATAATATCCTAAAGGGAAACGGTGAAATGGGGCAATGGTCAAAATAAAAGTTCAACATACACTCTGCGTTCCGAAAATAAGGGCCGCTCCAGCAGGGACTTTAAATGATCTCTCAGCCCTAATAATACCCAAATTCGATCATTGAAATGGACGAACGTGTTCCAATGATGATCGTTTAGAATTCCATCAGCGAGACCAGTTCGCCTGGACGAGACTTGGGTAATAGAAAGACTACGAGGATAGATTAGTAGGGTCGAACCCGTATATTAGAAGTTCAAAAAACACTCGCGCTAATCCAAACATTGGCAGGATAGTGAAGATACCGAAGCGCAAGACCATCTTCTGGATATTCGCAACTTGCTGACCATGGAACAGACGAGATGCCGTCATGTGCCTGCGTATATAAATCGCTATGGATGCTGATGGAACAGTAGATGTTGGTTGCAAGTCAATGAGAATCATATAGTCACGTACCAACAAAGCCCATTGCGATGAGAATTACACAGATGACCACAGCACCTGTAATATACGCGCTGACGAACACTGTGTGAACTGGCGATGTTCCGCTTATAGAGGCTTAGAGCACCAACGGTGTAGTTGAATTAGGTGACAAAACATGGACGTTCTGTCCCGTTGAACCCATTCGCGGTTCGTCAAGCCCAACTACACAGAATTAGTCAGATGCAATCGAATTTACCGATGAAACCATACAATCAGTACTTCAGCGCAAATAAAGAAGTGGACGACGTAAGGGGCAATGATAATCTGCGGACTTATTAAAAGGCCGGTCAACAGAAGGAATGGAATGTCTCACTGCTCCATAGTCCCGAAACGATAATACTCTTCCTCCTGACGAGCCTCCTGCGCGCGTAACAATCCGCCACATCTGACAGCGCAGTTGGCCAACTAGTCATCTCTGGATAATAGCTTATGCCCACCTCGATTGAAAAGCACAGACCAGCGGTGGCCGTCCTGGAGAAAATATGACGACGACGAATCTAGGACAAAGACTAAGACTCACACTGCTGGGGCGGCGTAGACCAGCATTGCCTGCAGTAGACATATCGAGAAATTTGGTTCTTCTCCAGTTTGTTGGCCAAGCGTGACGAGATAAGAAATGCAGGATAGAACCCAGGTCGAGAGGAAGTTGAACCAAGCAGGCGACCGGCGAATAGACGGTGCTAATGTCGCCGTGAGGAGCACGACGCCCAGTAAGACGAATCCAAAAATTTGGGTAAAGTCGAAAATTGCAACAAGTGTAATCTTTGAAGTGCTAGCCCCTACACACTCGTTATATGGCTTAATACTCCTCGAGAAGGTCAATTACTTGCCTGGAGAATCATTCCTTATAAATTCTTGAGCTTGGCCAGCCATGACTTCTCAACGTAATAATGAATGTAATGCTACCGCGAGCCTTGCGCAGTTGAGGGATGGAAGAAAGCTAAAAAACCCGCTCAGTAGTGATACATCTAATCGTCGTACAGGTTTGTCGAAATGTGGCTCCCTTCACAACGTTGATGATCAAGAATCGTTGATGTTACCAATGTCTTGTTCTCCGTATGTGATCGATTATCCTATAATACTACGAAGTGGGCGCAGTACGCGCGCGGCGAGTTGTCAGTATCATGTTGCCCCCCTTGTGCCGGAGCTAGTGGGAATTCTGTGATGTCTAGTAGTAATAATAGATTAATACACTCCCGCGCTGTCCATTCGAATGCTCGAGAAGAGCCAAAGTGGAACGCGACTCACTTTTTATATCAGCGCCTCAGCATACTCGACAACGGACACGAGATGGATATCCGTGTATTGACTTCTGTGAAGGCATATTTCGAAGCTTCGCCCATGCGGGCCATCTCTTGTCGTCTCTTATCGGCTTTCCGGCGCTGGATATCATGTCGAACTTTATTGTGGGTCCAGTCGTTGATGAAAATGTTAGCATCGTGTTGTTGGGAAGCAAGCGAAGGGTCCCAATCGTTTGCCACATGATGGCTTGTGTGCGAGGTGGCGTATTGTATCCAGGATCTGTCACATGCGACACTTGTGGGCGAGATGGCTTCGTAGCACATAGGGAATTTCTGCGAGAACACCACGCACCATCATGTGCATATATTTCCTTCCACCTCTGAATAGCCGAGTCTATTAAGCCTAAAGGCCACATAATCTCCGTTATCTGTGGATAACGTCGTCCGTGAGTTGTTCGCGCACCGTCTGATCAGAGGAGCTTACCATGTGAGGTGCGTCCGGGTCGGTGGTCCCTCAGGTGTTTGGTATGGCGGGGATTGTAGTAAATAGTGCCTTGAAGTCTGCGGATAAATTTGTGGCTTTGGCTTTGTTTGCTCATGCCACAAATACTTCCCAGTACGCTGGTGGCGCCGCTGAGCGAGAGCGGCATATGTTCTCAACCCTCGGGTAAATTGTATGGAACTATCAAGATATAGCTAACACCGAGATTCTTAGCGAGAAAACCCAGAATCGTAGCAATCGGACATCGCACTGTTCTTCCATCGTAGACGTGCTGCGGTGTTTGTTTGGGTATTCTTGCCCAACTCGTTTTACCCGCCAACACGTGCATTGTGCAAAAAGGCTGAAGCACGAACAAGATTTAATAAAAGACATCGTCCTGCGGCCCTAGTAAGGGCTTCACGGATTTTCTCGTTCATACTCAGTTTATTCCGAGCATGTACTAGTAGCTACAGAAATAATAACATGGATTACTTGGAAAATGTTGCAAAACCGGAGGTAGCACGAGAAAATCCGAGTGTTTCTGCGACTCGGCGCGACTCGGACACACACGGATCGTCTCGGGCTGGTTCTCACTGGCACTGGGGCTTGACACCCAGTCAAAAATCCAAAAGTTGCCATCGGGCGTCGTCAGCTGGGATCAGCTGACTGGTCAGAACTAACAGCAGCTCCTCTAATGGGCTCTCAGCTGATAAAATTAGAGGTTGCCATCAGTTCGTGTCAGCGACTATCAGTATATCTTTGTACCACTAGTTACACCAGATAGAAACCATTTTTCCACTCATATCAAGCTGGGGAATACTGAGACAAGCGTGTATTGGGTATGATAGGTTTGTGTCAGTTACAGCTAGTGGTTATCAGCTATGTGAAAACCCACATAGCGGAGTTACAATGTATCAATAAACACATCAAAGCGGAGTTATACATTGTATTGATAGGACACATAGCGGAGTTACAATGTATCAATAAACACATCAAAGCGGAGTTATACATTGTATTGATAGGAACAGTCCGCGCGGAGCCCAGCGGAAATTGCCCAATATGGTAAGTCTACAATGTATGCAATAACAACCATCCGCGCGGAGCAGCTCGCACATCGGAAGGGCCGAGGGATTGACCGGCAATGCAGCAGAATGCTGTGGAACGGTTAGTGAGGTGGCTAGGTTGTTTCCAATCATTCCTATACAAGTACAATGAGGCAGCAGGGATAAAATGTCAGCAAATCGGTCCAACATCGGGCGACCGATGTAGGCCGATTTTTTGCTATTGCGGCTGATGGTTTCAGCTAGCATGTAGCCGAGACCTACTGGGATTCTGTATATGATGCATCAGTAAAGAAGTCGGCCCAAATAAGCAAAGAATCGGTACATCCGATGTCCGGTGCAGGCCGATGTTTTTGGGATACAGACCGATGTTTTCAGGTAGTAGGTAGTGAGCATGTACTGTATTGTTATACATCATGATACCGAGACCAAAGCACCGGCCCATGTATGCAAAGCGTCGCCACATCGGCTGTACAACGGAGGCCGAGGATTTGCGAAACAGCCGAAATTGTTAGCGGATGAGTAGCTCGCATGTTCACGGATGAAGTGCATAATACCGAGACCAAAGCACCGGCCCATGTAGGCAAAGCGTCGCCACATCGGCTGTACGACGGAGGCCGAGGATCTGCGAAACAGACCGAGACTCATAGCAGGTGAGTAGCTCGCATGTTCACGGATGAAGTGCATGATACCGAGACCAAATTACCAGCCCATGTAGGCAAAGCGTCGCCACATCGGCTGTACGACAGAGGCCGAGGATCTGCGCAACAGGCCAAATTCTTAGTGGGTGAGTAGCTCCAATGTTCTTGGATGATACCAAGACCAAAGCACCGGCCCATGTAGGCAAAGCGTCGCCACATCGGCTATACAACGGAGGCCGAGGATTTGCGAAACAGCCGAAATTGTTAGCGGATGAGTAGCTCGCATGTTCACGGATGAAGTGCATAATACCGAGACCAAAGCACCGGCCCATGTAGGCAAAGCGTCGCCACATCGGCTGTACGACGGAGGCCGAGGATCTGCGAAACAGACCGAGACTCATAGCAGGTGAGTAGCTCGCATGTTCACGGATGAAGTGCATGATACCGAGACCAAATTACCAGCCCATGTAGGCAAAGCGTCGCCACATCGGCTGTACGACAGAGGCCGAGGATCTGCGCAACAGGCCAAATTCTTAGTGGGTGAGTAGCTCCAATGTTCTTGGATGATACCAAGACCAAAGCACCGGCCCATGTAGGCAAAGCGTCGCCACATCGGCTGTACAACGGAGGCCGAGGATTTGCGAAACAGCCGAAATTGTTAGCGGATGAGTAGCTCGCATGTTCACGGATGAAGTGCATAATACCGAGACCAAATTACCAGCCCATGTAGGCAAAGCGTCGCCACATCGGCTGTACGACGGAGGCCGAGGATCTGCGCAACAGGCCAAATTCTTAGTGGGTGAGTAGCTCCAATGTTCTTGGATGATACCAAGACCAAAGCACAAGCCCACGAAACAAGCCGACGGTCTGGGCCAGTGAGTATCCAGTATTTCCAATTGTTAAGTACACAATAGCAAGTGCAAAATTGTCAGCCAGTGAGTAGCAGGCATGTAGTATGATATATTATACAATCGAGCACATCAGCTACTACATCAAGTACTGCCGGCCTGACCTGAGTGCCGTCGGACTGTCTCATTGATTAACCGACGACATCGCGCCATCATCGCCTTCAGTCGCTCGACCTCGGCCATCTCCGCCTGAACTTGCGCCATCTTTTGAAGGTAGAGCCGGTGGGCAGCATCCTTGTAGGATATGCCCCACCGCTCCTGCGCTGCCTTGATTGATACATGTAGTTCTGTGACTTGTGCCTTTGTGAGAAACTAATAATCATTGTTAGTGGCTGTTGTCTGTCGGTACACCGATGCCATACCGGGTTTGCCGGCACCTGGATATCGTGTTCGCCAATGAAGGATGTATCCCCGTGAACCGGGGGAAGCTACACCTCAATGAATTGAGTCAAACTGTCTTTCCCATCCACCGCTAAAACCACGTACCTCGTCATCGTTTGTTGTGTCCACTTCCATTGCAGCCTTGATCTTCTCCTTCTCATATTCATATCTGATAAGATCAAGGAGGGACCATGGAACCTCCATCCTTTCATTTGTACTTTCGTCTTGTAGGGCGAATGTCGATTGGGCTCGGACAGTGCTGTCGTTGTTCTGCATATTGGTGGTAGTGGTGGTCGATGAAGGGCCGATAAGGATTTGGCTGATCATCAATATCACGTGACCGTGAGTGAAGTGATCTTGTGATCCGCAAATGGTTCATCTGTCACGTCAGCAACTTTTCTTCAACTTCACTTCACTTCGCACCACCAGCACGCTCAGCCGACTCAACCCCACAGCAATCTAAATCTCAAACAATGTCCGCCACCATCGCATACGACATCTCCTCGCAACAGGCCGTCACCGCCACATTCACCGAGCTGCAGCAGCAGCTGCTTGCCCAGGTCGCTGCCGGCACGGGTTTGACATGGTTCATGGACAACCGAAAGGAAATGGTAAGTGTATTTTCTGTGGCACCTGCATGACTGACAGAGCGACCACCATCATTACAGTACGCATTCGCGAAAAGGGCATCGAACAGAAAATTCAAAAAGGAGATAGAAGCCAAGTGGCTGATCACGCGGACGCTAAGCGCGTTGAAGGAGAAGACGGACGACTTGGTAAGGGAGTTCTTTGAAAACCCCGCGCACGAAGACGGCCTGCGCCGTCGCCGAGGCCGCCCGGGAGCTACGGAAGCGGCAAAAGTCAGAAGGTGGGCGGGCTGATCAGTCTGGCGTGGATAGCAGAAAGGAAGGAGAGCGGGTAGCCGAGGCCGAGGACGCGATGGAGGTGGATGGCACAGGGCCATCGGGGGTGCCGAAGGCAGCAGCAGCGCCCAAGGACAAAGCGCCGACCGCTCCGAAGCGACGCGACGTGGAGCATCATGAGGGGAGAAAAGTGGTTCGGGAACACGGTGGGGTGCAATCGAAGCCGAGGGGGCCGCGACGATCGCCGACGGTCGATGAAGATGAGATGAAGATCATTAAAAAGGAGGAATTCGACGCGCTCATCCGACCGAGGATCGAGACGTTGGATGAGGCGATGAGGCGACGGATGGAGAAGGGCAAGGGGAAGGCTACGGATGAGATAACGGTGCGTAAGATAGTTGCGCCAAAGAAACGTGCCACCGCCAAGTCAAAGTCGATGGTCGGTTCGGAGACGGATGAGGCGGGCGAAGGTGGGCGACCAGTAGCCGGCCCAAGCAAGGTAAGTGCTGCACGTATAACCGCCTATGATGCTGACTGAGCAGCAGCCTCGCCGACGGCGTGAGCCCTCGAGCGATGAGGGCGAGGAGTTCCCGGAGCCGAGCGATGACGACGAAGAAAGCGAGTCCGGCAAACGAAGGAATCCTCGTCGGCAGGCGAAACCCAGAAAGGGTTCGATGGCCCTGCCGAAGGTGGAGATAGTCGAGCGGAACATGCGTGGAACGACCCAGTTGCCGTCGCTTGGGCCGACCAACGGTTGAGTTCGAACCGGGATGTCTCCGGTGCATGAAGGCGGAGGTCCCATGTCAGCGCCTGGCGAGGAACCCGGTCGGCTCATGCCGAAGGTGCCGACAAAAGAAGGTGCGGTGTGAACGAGTGCGGGAGCTCGACGACCCAAACAGCCTCATCTCGCAAATGCGCAGACAGAGGGACGAGGTCGCACCGGTGCCGGCCGAGTGGCAAGCCTTCATGCAGGAGACAAATCGGCGGATGGACGACATGGCCCGACAAATAGGCGAGTTGGGCCGAGAGGTAAACAAGAGGTTGGAGTCGAACTCCAACAAGTTAGACAGCGTGGATCGGGGACTCAAGCTGGTCCTCGACATGCTCGGTCGAAACGGCTTGGCCGACGCGGA
Organism: Pleurotus eryngii var. eryngii; assembly: GCA_029467805.1. Lineage (NCBI taxonomy): Eukaryota > Fungi > Basidiomycota > Agaricomycetes > Agaricales > Pleurotaceae > Pleurotus > Pleurotus eryngii. Next base: position 22,238 of record SZVJ01000005.1, on the reverse strand, counting down.
AGGCTCGGTCGAGCAAAGGAGCGAGCCGGCATATCAGGCAGCGGGCTCAACAGACAAGAGAACATTGGTCGGCGAATGGGCACAACGCCATTCCAATAGACCCATCGCCCCCATTGTCGCAGAGCCTGCAGAGCCTGCCCCCCCAGCAGCCACATCGCTTCCTCCGCCGCTCCCCGACATGCCCCCCACCCCCACCGACCATTGCGCCTCCCTGCACCCCTCCCCCGGCATCGCATCGTCCATTATCCCCGTCGCAAGCCCCCGCATCCCCTTCCACGCCGCCCACCGCATTCACCATCCCCGACACATTCACCGTCATTGGCGCACGATTTGCCGACCGCCCCTTTGCCTCCCGCTCCCTCGCAGGCACGAGCCGCCAGCGAGGATGTCAACATGGACCTCGCCTCGTCGCCTGCTGCGGCGGCACCGATTATCACCGTGCAAGAGCCGACTCCACATGGGAACACCGCCCTTGCAAACCTAACCCATGCACTTGCTCAGCTGCAAGTGCCTCCCCCGCGGATGACAAGAACACGGTCAGCAAACACCGACAGACACCCTTCGTCGGTCAACTCGCTCGACGTCTCGGACACCCGCGCCTGATGATAGCAAGGCCGCGAAGCGAAAGGCTACAGGAAGTGCCTCGACCAAGACAAAGAGATTGAAGAAGTAGAATATGAACTTTATTTTAATATCGTTTTTCTTAGTTTTAATATAATAAGTTTGTTATTGTAATATAATACATTTTGTTGACTTCGAATTCACATGAGAGAGATTATTGATTAAGAGCGCGACTCGACTTCTTGGACTGCCTCTTGCTGCCCTCGGCTGCCCGATACTGCTCTGCATCCCTTGCAAGCCTCTCTTCCTCTGTTACTCTCTTCCTTGTGGTTGCACTCGGCTGGGTCGTAAGCGTATTTGTATGCTGCGCAGTGTTGATCGCACGCGCCTCGGACCGATCTGTAACTCGGCCGGCCGTGTTTGAATGTACTGGTGGATATTGTGGCTCTGGGTCATTGTGTTTCTTCTGTGGCTGGGCGTTGGAGTCTGCGAGGGCTTCGGTCGAATAGCAATCGGCTGGGAGGCGAGTGATGCCGATACGTCGGCTTTTGCTCCCTTCAATCGTTTTTTACCAGGCTTTGTCTTTCCTCCTTTCTTAATCTTCCTCGGCGGAGACGCGGGGTGTGGGCGGGGGGGGAGATTCGCTTTGTGTCGGGAAGCTCGGTGCGGGCGATCCTGAACGAGTCCCATTGTCACTGATAATTACATGCCTGGACGTGCGAGATAATCGCGCCCTTCCCGGTGGTGGCACATTGGGTAGCATGTCGCTCGCCTCGCTTCCCGCGCGGACAGACCGATCACCCGTCGATGGTTGTGCTGGACTACTACTGTTTACAACCGTCGTTGACTGATCACTTGTAATGATCTTCGTCGCCTTGACCTTCCATCGGATAGGTGCCGGGGTTGTGACCGGTCGAGTGCGTCCCAACCGGTCGGCACTGTACCTTGCTGGCATCATCTGCTTCTCCTTCGTGTTGTAATACGCCCTGAACTTGAATGGTCGTTCTGTCTCCTGCTTAGCAAGCAGTATGTCGTACCACTCGTTTGCCAGTTCCGCCACCATGTTATGTGGTTGCCCGAACTTGAACATCGGGGCAGTCGGCAGATAGTCGGCTGCGACCGCCTCTTCACAATGCTGACTTAGCACGGTCCATGGCACCTTCGTGTCATGTCGGCCTGAAGCGAGGACTATCGGCAGCATCGGTGTCAGCCGCGAATTGCTAAAGATGTTCCTACTCACAGTAATGCGCATTGAGAAAGAGTCGCAGTGTTTGCTTGACAATCTTTGAATGTACAGGCACATTGGCGACGAAACACGATGGTAGTATCGGCGTACCGTCGGCATTTTGGACATTTGGATTTGGCTGTCCAACGCATCGACTGGGATATCGTTGTCCACAGCGGTCGGATCATCTGCCTTTCCAAACCTCTTTTTGTTCAGCGCCACCACTTGTTGTGTAAAGTGGTACCAGACTTGGTCCTTGAGTCGCTTGTCTTTGATTAAATTGTCCTTAAAGATAAGCCGACCTGCGTCCGCACTAGCCGAAGGTTAGATCGGCGTTGAAGCGATGGGATCTGAACCACATTACCTTGTGAACTTCGGGTTTCCTTCGGGGTCCAAGAATACGGCGATACTGTATGTGAGCATTCCAAACCTCTTGAACATGTCGCGGCAATTCGCATCCAATGCCTTGAGTGCTCCGAGCATCGCATATCTATTCAAGGTCAATGCCGGTTATTCCGCGGTCAATGCTGTCGGTCACTTACTGTCGTCGCACTGGCTCAGAATTCCTTTCCGCCTGGAGCTTTGCTATCTCTTCCTTCACCGCATCGCGTTCTAGTGGTTCCATGGCAAAGTAAATCTGCCGCATCGCCATGCTTCGGTATCCGAGCGAATTTCGCTTTGTGGCCGCTGTCCGTATCCTGGCCTCAACATCCACCCAGTCAGGTTCCTCCTCTTGCGCCATCTCACCAATGTCTTCGGTCAGCGAACGACCCTCCGCGTAAGCCGATTTCGCCTTTTCTAATTCACCAAGCACGGCGGCCTCCAAGTATTGATTAGCATACTCCTCAATGCGCTCCTTGTAAGCGTCCATTCTCGGTAGTACCGTTCGGTAGCCGATGCGGAGCAGCCGACCGCCATCTTCGGTGACCTTTTTGCGATGTCTTTTGGCCCGCCAGTTATTTCTAACCCATGCAAGGAGTTCCTAGTGTGCAAGGGGTGAGATTTAGATACCCATCTGATTGACGATAACCATGACATTTACCCCCTCCCTCTGTTTTTTCTCTTCTGGACTGAAGCCCTTCTTCTTCTCCGCATCTGTCTTCATTTGTGTAATCCAGTAATTAAATAGTTCTGCAGCCGCGACGGCAAAGGCTGTCTTGCGCTCTGAGGTTGTCTTCGCAGCAAGGTAGCCTGGCTTCCACAATTTCAGAAACTGCTCTCTCCCCTTGATTGTATTTCGCTAGTTGCGTGACCGTCGCCATTGTGAAAGTGGGTGAAAGTCGGGGGTGATGAATACCCACACTTCCCATCTTTATACATGCGTTCACAGTGAGGGACATCATGGGACCATGCCCTGACCGCGAGGTGTGCCACCATGCATCGCAGCTGTCACTTATTACACGTGTGAATGTTACAAGAAGGTTGCTTGCTCCCCAACAACAGTATGCCTCCCAGAAAGCGACAACGAGTGTTGGATCTCGACCATCCGAGGCTTTCTCAGTCCACTTGGGCAACAACTCAATTCGAGACCGATTCTGTTGATGGCACTGAGCATGAATACACCGCTTATGATCATGTCCCACCCAGGATAGTGGAATTCGGTTTGCCACAAATGCACCGACTGTTGTCCCCGACAGGACCACACCAATGGTACTTGACCATGAATACACGGAGGATGAACAAATCGCAGTATCTGCTGCATCGAAGACAAAGGTGAGCAAATTAATTCATGCACGATTGCCAAAGCTAGACAAAGAGAATTGCAATAGAGCCAACGAGACTATTTGGAGGAATTTGTCGCGCGTGCCGGCATTGTGATGAATGCTTTGATGGAGCATGAGGCCTTGATTAGCACACGCTGTGCGTGCGAGCGCAGAAGAGCAAGTTGGCGATGCAAGGAATGTCATCAGAGAACAATGTTTTGTCGCGAATGTATGCGGAATGCACACCTAGAAATGCCCTTTCATCGGATCCAGAAATGGACTGGCCAATACTTTCGTCCAGGTAGCCTCTGGGAGGTCGGCGTGTGCGTGATCGTCGATCACGGTAACACCGATCGGCGATGCGAATGGCTGAAGCACAAAGCGGACGAACAAATAAGGTTGCAAGCCACATGCGATAGTCAGGATGAAGGGGAGGATGAAGTTGAAGAAGTGGAAGATACATACCGAGACCGGCGAGCGACGCCGACATTACCGTCGAGCAGCGGGATGGTGGGGCGGAGGAGCGTTTTGACATTGATGAAATCATTGAAGAGCTTGAGAAAGAGGAAGCCAGGCATGCACACGGTGGAGAAGAGGACCTGGATGGCGCCGACGAGGAGGACGAGGGGAAGGCCGGTCTTCCCGAGGCGCCGATTGACCACCCGATCGCTCCCAGTATGGATCCTGACCAAAATCCATATGTTTTATTTGTGCACACGAATGGTCTTCATTCGTTACCATACATACAATGTGGATGTGGGGGCCCGCAAGAGAGGATCGCTGGTGCCGTACGGATGCGACTGATGCCGGCAAGCTTCACCATATTCAAGACTATGTTCACCTTTGACGTTCTGGAGGACTTCCGCTTGGCCAATCTGGAGTGTAAGACATCGGCATACCAATACTATCAGCTACTAAGGCGAAAGACTGAGCCCTTGGCACCTCAGGTAGTCGTTGAGCGATATGCGGAACTCCGGCGCTTGTCTCGATGCTGGCGATGGTTGAAGAAAAACTGAAATGGGGTGGTCGGAACAAGACGCGAGAGAGCGATGGCAACACCATCGGCGAAGTTCGCACAGCCGAGCTTGCGCCGTTTTGTCCATGTTGTCCGCAACCAGGTGTGAACCTACCTGACAACTGGAAAGAGGATGAAAACAAGTGCGTAATGTGGTTAGCTTCTGAATCCTGATTGCTCAGATTGTTGCGTAGGTGGGTGTACCGCCGAACGCTCATGGCCGACGGAAACTTCAAGGCCGACCATATCCGACAATCCACCGGAGACAAGGATGTATGGCTATCACCTGGGTCAAGCATGTTACCACATCGTGAAGAATATGCCGAGTTTTTTGCGGGCAGCAGAGAATATCAAGACGGTGTTGTAGCGGCTTGACCGCGGCGCCAACCGTGACTAACCGAGAGACAGAAAGCGCCTTGCGAGAACAGCTTTCGAGCGATAGAGAACACTCTCCTGTACGCCAAAACATGTGATATCAATGGCATTGTGGCGATCGCCTGCCCGCGGCACGGCTGCTTCGCCCCAGGCGGTGTCGCCGACCTCTACAGAGGCGAACAGCAGAAAAAATGTTGACTGGGTGTTACTTCAGTCATTAAAGTACTCCAACATGGATCCAGAGCAGGGGCTTCTGTTCTTCTATGACATTGCCTGTCAATACAGTGTCCATTTCCAGAGGCGGATCGGCCACCGGCTCCCCGTCGGCCTTGACACGGACTTTGCGATAGGCCAATTCCACGTCCATGGGCACAAAGAAAATTGTCTGTTTCGCTTCTCGTCTATGTTCATCCCACAATCCGGGATCGTCATAGGCGAGATTTTGGAATCGCTATGGGCGAATCTCAATGCAGTGACACCGGCGATGAGGACGGCCACACTCGCTCACCGAGCGGAAATGTTGGACGACCATATCTGTGATTCGAACCACAAGAAAGCATTGAACATCGGTGTGATCCATTTGCTGTGTCCTATGAATAAACAGATTGACTCCAGATTCAGTCAGAATGCTTTGTAAACGATATGTTCTCGCCGACAAGCGGGCAGCCGATGCAGAAGATACAAGGGATGAAATCGCAGAGCGTGTTGGTGCGAAAAACATCGCAGCATGGACCGATGCCGTTGTTGAAGCAGAGAACACTCGTTACATTGATTTATCAGTGATGGATATCTATGGGATGTCTGCGAGCTATGAAGACCATCTGGCGGTTCCTGCCGAGGATGAGCCGTTGAATGGCGAATACCAGTGGATACGAGAAGCGATAGAGGTCCAAGAGTTGCAGTAAGTTCAGTTCTGATTGTTACATTAATATTGCCCTCTCATATTCGAATTTTCAAGATGGCACGTCCTATGCCGGGCTAAGCGCGCATTGAAGAACGGCCGAGCAGACGAGGCGAGGCAAATCGCTAACTTGCGGGAGAAAATATCCAAGGGCATAAGCGACATCGCCTTGCAGAGTCGTGTGTTAGGCATTGATGGGTCCGACATTCGAAACATTGACCCACCGGCATCAATGACGGGGACCGAGCCGCTTCCTGGCGACGCATTATTTTCAAACCTGAATGACTTTGAGCCACCAGACAATGAGATTGATGTTGATGACGAGGAGTCTTCTGATGAAGCCGATGTTCCTACGGTTCTCACTGCGGCCGTCGCTTCTCCTCCGCTGGCCGAGCATCCAATGATGGCATCACCGAGTTCATACCAGCGCACACCTGCTTGCTGAAAACATCATCATTCCTTTGCCATCAACAGTGCCCCAGTGTGCAGCGCAACTCAGGTCACATGAGTTGGGACTGCGAGAGCGTCAGGCCGATGCATTGCTCAAGTCGCTTCGCGAGATCATTGCCGAGAAGTCAATGTTATACAGTCATACATTGCGCGGCGCTGGCCGGCAACTCATAAAAACGAGATCGCGCGATCGAATTAACACACTGAACAAGAAGCGAAGCGATCTTGTGTATGCTTATGCCCGATGTCGGCACGCGATGATGACACTGAAGGCCGATGATACCATCCTCCGCAAGTTCAAGGAGCTGTCTAAAGCAGACATCAAGAGTAATACATATGTCGTTAACCCAAACCAACCTGGGTCTACAACCTTGAACCTTTCCTGGATTTGGCATGTTGGCCGAGATGATGAATCGGCTCCGGCCGCCCTACAAGAAAGTGAGTAATTTTTAACGACAATGGGCAGTAGTCAATGACCACATCATCGAACTAGGTAATCGTGTGCTTTATCTCAAATCGCGCGCACTCGCCTCCCGCTGGCGGGAAGAACTTCTATTGGTAAAGTACGAAATGGAGTGGACTGTTAGATATTTCAAGCACAACCATGACGTATGGGTGGATCGGAGCTCCGACAGTAGTCCGGGGGCAAAAGCTTATGCCCGACGCAAGGCCGCCCAGTACTTGCGGCAGGCTCAGGTGGCTGAAGGGGAATTCATCAAATACAATCGAGCACAGCTTCACCTCGTCACATGATTTAATTAACATCACATGCCCTTCGTGTATCTGTGAATCAACAATCTTGTATTGCTACCCAAACCTAAGTTGAGCAGATTGATCTTCACTACCACACTACCACCATGCCGATGAACGCGATCCCTCTTTTTTCATACGATCAACTCAATGCCGGACCCCTGAGACCCAGGCCGCAGCATGGGGGCGAAGAATTCCATCGCAATTAATTGTTGATTATGCTGATCATCGGTTCCTGGATATTTTGCTCACTATGAGGCGCAGCTGGGACACGGTCCCCGTCGCGCTGTTGCGCAGAGAACTTGTAAGATGCCGTGGTGTCAGTGCTCACAAACCATTGATTCCTTGATCCCTTAGGAATACATCCTCGGCACAATCGGTGCATCGGTTGCCCTGGGACACATTGTGACGCCGGGTCCAATTGTTCGGGCGCTCGCCAAAGGCCTCGAGGAGGATTCGATCACGCCCGCGTCATTCCAAGATTCCCGCGAACTCGGAAAGGCGCTGAATCTCGCGCGAATCAACCGTCTGAAACAAGCTAATCGACCATTAGCTCATAGGCATGCTTGGTGGGAAACATCGGCATCACGCCGAGCAGCCGAGGCCGACCGAAGCTCACCTTCGCCCCACATTCTATCCGCAGCAACGATCATTCAATGTCTGGAGGCATGGGGAGAGAACAGCTATCCGAAAGCGAAGGCGAGAAAAAATATCCCTTTGTACAAAGATCCAGATGCGGTACACCGCCCGCTCAGCGTACTGATTGTTCGGTACGCGGCACAAGCCACCATTCCGATTACATCGCCGCCTTGTGACCGATGTATCGAGCGGCTCGACATCATAACGCAGATGATGTCCACACTGGAGGTCGTGACGAACGACAGAATGATGTCCGTCGCGGCTCACGGGCAGGAGGCGGCCGCCCTCTTCGATATTTACGAAGCCGTAATTTACAAGGAAGCCGACAACGCGGACGAGGCCGAGACGCAACAAACCGCCACTGAGCTGGATGCTGAGATCCAGCGAATTTTGGACGACAACCAGCCGGCTCCCGAGCACGCGAACCGAAAGAAGGCGACGAAGGCCATGGAGGACCTTCGGCGGAAAAATCACGCCCTCATCGACCTTATCAACAAGGTCGCTCGCCAGTCGCTCAAGGCGATCCCCAACGGACGAACGCGTTTTGGAGCGAGGGCCCGGACTTATCGTTGGAAGAGGTATTCGCCGAGTTTCGCACGGACTCTGTCGGCCCTTCGGAAAACGCACGACGGATACTTCAGGACCTTGCCATCTGGGTCCGAACGCTCAGGCGACACGCTCGACCAGGCATCGAAGATTCGTGATGCGCAATTCCCGCTCATCTACAACTCCAGCCACTGACGCCAATTGAACCCAAAGATGATGGGAGTATACCTCACATTACCTCGGCGAATCGTCCACATGATCGGCTTGCGTCGGTGTTCCGAACACCGAAACTCTCAGAGCCACTGGTATGATTCCTTTTTCTCTTTTCCATATATCTACTCATATACTCCTCACCATGCTAAGGCGGAAATGACCGGCTTTGCAGCCCTTGACCGTGCGCAGTCATCCTTGCGCCGGTCTGAGCCGACTATTCCTCGTCACAATTCACCCGAGTACGTCCCATCTGGCTCCGATACCCCGAAACCTCCGATAATACCTGTCGTGGACGTTCTGGAAAGCGACGATGACTCTTTCCAGAGCCTTGGAGGGACATCGTCAAGCATTGTAGGTAAGAAATTGGCCATCGGACAAGCCTCGGCTCAGCCATTAGCCGGTTCAGCCAGTGGCTCCGATGCCTCTCTCGGTGGTGAATCGGCCATGGAATATGAACCTAACAAGGCGGGTCGCAACTTCCGATGATGAGGCGAGCTTGGGTGGTGAGTCAAACCGAGGACCCGAGTTCCACGATGAGATCGCCGATGATCATCACGCCTCGCTCGCGGCTTCCGATGATGAGGCGAGCTTGGGTGGTCAGTCGACCGAGGACCCAAGTTCTGATGATGAGATGGCCGATGATGAGAGTATGGAGGAGAAACCACCCCGGGCGTCGACTTATCGCGCCATCGTCAGCACACACCGCCTGCCGAGCAAGAGGCCGAAGATGACGATGATGCAATGTCCCTTGGCGGCTATACAGACGATGAAGCCGACAACTCGCACGCATTCAGCATGGTGGAGATGCAAGCCAATATCTCCCATATTCCTTCATCTCCTGAGGTTGGTCGCAGGGGTTCACCCATTGATGAAGTGGATGACGCGTACTCGGAATACTCGGATGACTCCGACGGGGATGTCGACATTCCCGATGATGTTCGGGCATACCTACAGGCCTCCCATACTCCGGGATTTCAATGTATGTTCGTTCCTTCGTTTCTTCATTTACATTGTCAACTCACCCCCTCCAAGCGCGCTATCAAAATGTCCACTTTGAACATATCCCGGATGCCGAGTTTGCCGATGATGTCTTGTGATTGAACAGTCGTCGTACATTGTTCTTATTCTTGCTGTAAATAATGACGCTTTGTTTGGACTTTGAATATATCATACTAGAGTACAAACATACCCACTACTCACCTGCCGACAAATCGGCCTAACCTGCAAACCTTCGGCCTCTGCCTGAGGTCTGATGTTGAAATTATTTAGACTTGGTACTGTATACCACATGGTAGAACATGCCCCCTACTCATTGGCTAAAATACATTGGCAGGTACTGCAAAACTCGGACATACCCGCTGCCCACCGGCTGAGACTGTCGGCTTGTTTCGCAAAAAGCTCGGTCTGCACCAGACATCCAATGTGTAGGACATTCTGTCTAAATACGCATGGCCTTCACCCGAGTTTTTACCGTACCTAGCTGCTACTAACCGGCCGCGCCGCTTTGGTCTGGTGTATCATGCACTTCATCCACGAACATGCGAGCTACTCACCCCGCTAAGAATTTCGGCCTGTTTCGCAAATCCTCGGCCTCCGTCATTACAGCCGATGTGGCGACGCTTGCCTACATGGGCCGGTGCTTTGGTCTCGGTATCATGCACTTCATCCGTGAACATGCGAGCTACTCATCCGCTAACAATTTCGGCTGTTTCGCAAATCCTCGGCCTCCGTTGTACAAGCCGATGTGGCGACGCTTTGCCTTACATGGGCCGGTGCTTTGGTCTTGGTATCATCCAAGAACATTGGAGCTACTCACCCACTAAGAATTTGGCCTGTTGCGCAGATCCTCGGCCTCTGTCGTACAGCCGATGTGGCGACGCTTTGCCTACATGGGCTGGTAATTTGGTCTGGTATCATGCACTTCATCCGTGAACATGCGAGCTACTCACCTGCTATGGTCTCGGTCTGTTTCGCAGATCCTCGGCCTCCGTCGTACAGCCGATGTGGCGACGCTTTGCCTACATGGGCCGGTGCTTTGGTCTCGGTATTATGCACTTCATCGTGAACATGCGAGCTACTCACCTGCTATGAGTCTCGGTCTGTTTCGCAGATCTCGGCCTCCGTCGTACAGCCGATGTGGCGACGCTTTGCCTACATGGGCCGGTGCTTTGGTCTTGGTATCATCCAAGAACATTGGAGACTCACCCACTAAGAATTTGGCCTGTTGCGCAGATCCTCGGCCTCTGTCGTACAGCCGATGTGGCGACGCTTTGCCTACATGGGCTGGTAATTTGGTCTCGGATCATGCACTTCATCCGTGAACATGCGAGCTACTCATCCGCTAACAATTTCGGCTGTTCGCAAATCCTCGGCCTCCGTTTGTACAGCCCGATGTGGCGACGCTTTGCATACATGGGCCGGTTTGCTTTGGTCTGGTATCATGATGGTATAAAACAATACAGTACATGCTCACTACCTACTACCTGAAAACATCGGCCTGTATCCCAAAACATCGGCCTGCACCGGACATCGGATGTACCGATTTCTTGCTTATTTGGGCCGACTTCTTTACTGATGCATCAATATACATCATCCCAGTAGGTCTCGGCTACATTGCTAGCTGCCCAAAACCATCAGCCGCAATAGCAAAAAATCGGACATTTTATCCCCTACATCGTCGCCCGATGTTGGACCGATTTGCTGACATTTTGGCATCCCTGCTAATTGAAGGTGGGATGTGTTGATCCCTCATTGTACCTGTATAGGAATGATGGGAACACAACCTAGCACCTCACTAAACGTTCCACAGCATTCTGCTGCAAGGGATGGTTAGGATTGCCGGTCAATAGCCCACCCTCTCGGCCATTCCGATGTGCGAGCTGCTCCGCGCGGATGCGTTGTTATTGCATACATTGTAAGCTACTTACCATATTGGGCCAATTTCGCTGGGCTGGCAAATGTCCGCTAAACGGCCCTACATTTACAATGTAATAAGATCGCGGAGTTTATTGGTACATTGACTCCGCTAGTTGGATAGGAACAGTCCGCGCAGGAGCCCAGCGGAAATTGCCCAATATGGTAGTCTACAATGTATGCAATAACAACCATCCGCGCGGAGCAGCTCGCACATCGGAAGGGCCGAGGGATTGACCGGCAATGCCAGCAGAATGCTGTGGAACGGTTAGTGAGGTGGCTAGGTTGTTTCCAATCATTCTATACAGTACAATGAGGCAGCAGGGATAAAATGTCAGCAAATCGGTTCCAACCTCGGGCTACCGATTGTAGGCCTGATTTTTTGCTATTGCGGCTGATGGTTTCAGCTAGCATGTAGCCGAACCTACTGGGATTGATGTATATGATGCATCAGGTAAGTAAAAGAAGTCGGCCAAAGAAGCAATAGGAAGCGGGGTACATCCGATGTCCGGTGGGGCCGATGTTTTGGCGGATCAGGCCGATTGTTTTCAGGTAGTAGGGTAGTGTCATGACTGGATTGTGATCATCATGAGACCCAGACCAAAGCACCGGCCATGTAGGCAAAGCGTCGCCAATCGCTGTACAACGGAGGCGCGGATTGCGATAACAGTCGAACTTGTTAGCGGGTGAGTAGCCTCGCATGTGCAGGAATGAAGTGGCATGATACCGGACCAACGCACGGCCATGAGGCAAAGCGTCGCCACATCGGCTGTATGCGGAGGCGAGGAATTGAGAAAACAGGCCGAAACTCATAGCAGGTGAGAGCTAGCAGTTAAAGGAAAGGAAGTGAAGGCATGATACCGAGACAAAGCACCGGCCCATGTAGGCAAAGCGTCGCCACATCACAATCGGCTGTTAGACGGAGGGCCGCGGATTGCGAAACAGGCCGAACGAAACTAATAGAAGGTGAGTAGCTCGCATGTCATGGATAATTGAATGTGCATGATACCGAGACCAAAGCACCAGCCCACGTAGGAAAAGCGTCGCCACATCGATGTATGACCAGGGACGAAGGATCTGCGAAAACAAGCCGAAATTGTTAGCAGGTAGGGAGGAGCTCGCATGTTCACGGATGAATCGTGCCTGATGCATCCCGAGACAAAGAGCACCAGCCCACGAGGCAAAGCGTCGCCACAGCCGGCTGTATGACGGGGCCGGGGAGGAGGATTGCGAAAAAGGCCGCAATTCTTAGCGGGTGAGGCTCGCATGTTTCGTGGATGAAGGCATGATACACAACCAAAAGCGGCGCGGCCGGTTAGTCGCAGGCTAGGTTACGTTAAACACTGGGTGAAGGCATGCGTATTTAGACAGAATGTTTACACATTGGAGGGCTGGGCAGACGAAGCTTTTGCGAAAACAAGCGACAGTCTCAGTGGTGGGCAGCGGGTAGGTCCGCGTTTTTGCCAGTAACTGCCTAATGTATTTTAGCCAATGAGTAGGGGGCATGTCTCTTACCATGTGGTATACAGTACCAATCGAAAATAATTTTCAACATCAGACCTCAGGCAGAGGCCGAGGTTTGGCAGGTTAGGCCGATTGCGGCCGGTGAGTTTAGTGGGGATGTTGTACTCTGTATGATATATTCAAAGTCCAAACAAGCGTCATTATACAGCAAGAATAAAGAAACAAGTACGCGACTGTTCAAATCACAAGACATATCGGCAAACGGCATCGGGATAGTTCCAAGTGGAATTTTGATGATAGCGCGCTTGGAGGGGGGTGAGTTGGAACAGTTTGACAATGTCAATGAGCAGGAAAAGAAACGGAAGGAAGGATAGGAACGAAACCATCATTTGAATCCCGGAGTATGGGAGCATGGAGGTAGGCCGACACATCGGGAATGTCGACATCCCCGCGGATCATCCGAGTATTACGAGTACGCGTCCATCCACTTAACAATGGGTGAAACCCCTGCGACCAACCTTCAGGAGATGAAGGAATATGGGAGACTGGCTTGCATCTCACCCAGCGGATGAGTGCGAGTTGAATCGGGCTTCATCGTCTGTATAGCCGCCAAGGGACATTGCATACAGCGTCATCTTCGGCCTCTTGCTCGGGCAGGCGGGTTGTGCTGACGATGGCGCGATAGTCGACGCCCGGGGTTTGTTCTCATCAATATAAGTCTATCATGGCCATCTCAAATCATCAGAACTTGGGTCCTGTCGATGGACCACCCAAGCTCGCATCATCATCGGTAAGCCGCGAGATCGGGCGTGATGATCACGGCGTCTCATCGGTGTGGAACTCAGGTCCTCGGTGAATCACAAACACAAAGCTCGCCTCATTCATCGGAGGAAGTTGCGGACGCCTTGTTAGTTCATCATTCCATGGCCGATCACCACCGAGAGAGGCATCGGAGCCACGGCTGTGAACCGGCTAATGGCTGAGCCGAGGCTTGTCCGATGGGCCAATTTTTACCTACAATGCTTGACGTAATGTCTCCATCCAAGGGCTCTGGAAAAGAGTTCATCGTCGCTTTCCAGAACGTCCACGACAGGTATTATAGGATGGTTCGGGGTTATCGGAGCCAGTGGGACGTACTCGGGTGAATTGTGCGAGGAATAGGCGGCTCAGACCGGCGCCACGGATGACTCGGCCACGGTCAAGGGCTTGCAAAGCCGGTCATTTCAGCCTTAGCATGGTGAGGAGATATGATGTAGATATATGGAAAGAGAAAAAGGAATAATATTTTACAGTGGCTCTGAGAGTTTCGGTGTTCGGAAAACACACGACGCAAGCGATCATGTGGACGATCGCGAGTAATGTGAGGTATATACTCACATCATCTTTGGTTCTTCAAATGGCGTCAGTGGCTGGAGGTGTAATGAGCGGGAATTGCGCATCACGAATCTTCGATGCCTGGCTCGAGCGGTCGCCTGAGCGTTAGGACCCACAAGATGGCAAGGTCATGGACGTATCGTCGTGCGTTCCGATAGGGCCGACAGAGTCCGTGCGAAACTCGCGAATACCTTTCCAACGATAAGTCCGGCCCTGCTCCAAAACGCGTTCGTCCGGTGGGGGATCGCCTTGAGCGGACTGGCGATCGACCTTGTTGATAAGGTCGATGAGGGCATTGATTTTTCCGCGAAGTCCTCATGGCCGTCTCGCCTTCTTTCGGTTCGCGGCTCGGGAGCGGCTGGTTGTCGTCCAAAAGTCGTGGACTCAGCATCCCAGCTCCAGTGGCAGTTGTTGCGTCTAGGACCTCGTCAGCGGTTGTCGGCGTCCTTGTAAAGTACGGATTCGTAAACGAGAGGGCGGCCGCCTCCATGCCGTGAGCCGCGACGGACATAATCGGTCGTTCGTAAACGACTCCAGGGTGGACATAATCTGCGTTATGTGTAAGACGCTCATACTCGGTCACAAGGCGGGGCGATTGTAATCGGAATGTGGGCTTGTGCCACGTACCGAACAATTTCCAGTACGCTGAGGGGCGGTTTCGTACCGCACTGGATCTGTACAAAGGGATTATTTCTCGCCTTAGCTTTCGGATAGCTGTTCTCCCATGCATCCAGACTTGAATGATCGTTGCTGGGTAGAAATAGAATATGGGGCGAAGGTGAGCTTCGGTCGGGGGCCTAGGCTGCGCGGCGTGTGCCGATGTTTCCCCCCCAGCATGCTATGAGCTAATGGTAGATTAGCTTGTTTCAGACGGTGATTCGCGCCGAGATCAGCGCCTTTCCGAGTTCGCGGAATCTTGGAATGACGCGGGCGTGATCGAATCACTACGCGAGGCCTTTGGCGAGGCGCGCCGAACAATTGGACCCGGCGTCACATGTGATCCCAGGGCACGATGCACCGATTGTTGCCGAGGATGTATTCCTAAGGGGATCAAGGAATCAATGGTTGTGAGCAGGACACCAGGCATCTTACAAGTCTTGCGCAAAGCGTGACGGGGACAGTGTCCCAGCTGCGCCTCATAGTGAGCAAAATATCCGGGTCCATGGGAACCGATGCACTCAGCATAATCAACAATTAATTGCGAGGAATTCTTCGCCCCCATGCTGCGGCCTGGGGGTCTCAGGGGTCCGGCATTGAGTTGCATGATCGTATGAAAAAAGAGGTGGGGATCGGTTCATTGGCATGGTGGAGTGTTGGTAGGAAGATCAACTCTGCCTCAATCAGGTTTGGGGTAGCAATAAAAGATTGTGGATTCACAGATACATGAAGGGCATGTGATGTTAATATAAATCATGTGACGAGTGGACGCTGTGCTCGATTGTATTTGAGGAATTCCCCTTCAGCCACTGAGCCTGCCGCAAGTACTGGGAGGCCTTGCGTCGGGCATACGCTTTTGCACCCGGAATCGTGCGGAGATCCGATCCACCATACGTCATGGTTGTGCTTGAAATATCTAAAAAACAGTCCACTCCATTTCGTACTTTACCAATAGAAGTCTTCCCGCCAGCGGGAGCGACAGTCGCGCGCGATTTGAGGCTAAAGCACACGATTACCTAGGTTGATGGATGTGGTCATTGACTAATGCCATTGCGTTAAAAATTACTCACTTTCTTGTAGGGCCGGCGGAGACGATCATAATCTCGGACAAACATGCCAAATCCAGGAAAGGTCAAGGTTGTAGACCCAGGTTGTTTGGGTTAACGGACGACATATGTATTACTCTGAGTCGCTTTAGGACAGCTCCTTGAAACTTGCGGAGGATGGTGAGGATGGTATTATCGGCCTTCAGTGTACATCATCGCGTGCCGGACATCGGCACAAGATACACAAGATCGTTCGACTTCTTGTTCAGTGTGTTAATTCGATCGCGCGGATCTCGATTTTAGGAGTTGCCGGCCCAGCGCCGCGCATGTATGGAGTATAACTTGACTTCTCGGAATGATTATCGCGAAAGCGACTTGAGCATGCATCGGCTGACGCCTCGCAGTCCCCCCACTCATGTGACCTGAGTTGCGCTGTACAATGGGGCACTGTTGATGGCAAAGGAATGATGACGTTTCAGCACGCAGGGTGCGCCGGGTATGACTCGGTGATTGCCGTCATTGGTGCTCGGCCAGCGGCAGGAGAAGCGACAAGCCGCAGTGAGAAACGTAGAACATCGGCTTCTCAGACGAGACTCCTCGTCATCACACATCAATACTTCATTGTAGTGCTCAAAGTCATTCAGGTCTGGAAAATAATGCGTCGCCATGGAAGCGGCTAGGGCCCAGTCATTTGATGCGGTGGGTCGTCAAGTTCGAAGGTCGGACCCATCAATGGCCTAACACACGACTCTCTGCAAGGCGGACGGATGTCGCTTATGCCCTTGGATATTTCTCCCGCAAGTTAGCGATTTTGCTAGCCTCATAATGCTCGGCCGTTCTTCAATGCGCGCTTTAGCCCGGCATGGACGTGCCCATCTTCGAAAATCGAATATGAGAGGGCATATTAATGTAAAATCAGAGAAAACTGAACTTCTGAACAACTCTTGACCTCTATCGATTCTCGGATCCAATGGTATTCGCCATTCAACGGGCTCATCCTCGGAGGAACGCCGCTGGTCTCATAACTTGCAGACATACCATTAGATATCCATCACTGATCAAATCCAATGTAACGAGTGTTCTCTGCTACCAACACGGAATCGGTCCATGCTGCGATGTTTTTCGCACCCACCAACCACGTCTGCGATTTTCATCTTGTATTCTGCATGCGGCTGCCCGCTTGTCGGCGAGAACATATCGGTTACAAAGCCTTCTGACTGCAGTCGTAATCAATCCATTATTCATAGGGGGGGGGGACACAGCAATGGATCAACACGATGTTTCATGCTTTCTTGTGGTTGGAATCACAGATATGGTCGGCCAAAATTTACGCTCGGTGAGCGAGTGTGGCCGTTCCTCATGCCGCTGGTTTTGCACGGCATTGAGATTCGCCCATATAGCTGATTCCAAAAATCTCGCCGATGACGATACAGGATTGTGGGATTGATGAAACATAGACGAGAAGAAGACGAAACAGACAATTTTCTTGTGGCCCATATCGATGGAAGTGGAATGGCTATCGCAAAGGCCAGTGTCTCAAGCCGGACGGGGGCCGGTGGACGATCTGCCTCGGAAATGACACTGGTATTGACAGGACAATGTCATAGAAGAACGAAGACCCTGCTCTGGATCAATGTTGGAGGACTTTTAATGACTGAAAAGTAACGACCTCAGTCAACATTTTCTGTGATGTTCGCATATGTAGAGGTGGCGACACGCCTGGGCGAAGCGCCGTGCCGCGGGCCGGGGATTCGCCACAATTGCCATTGATTATCACATGTTTGGGCGTACAGGAGAGTGGGCTCTATTGCGCGAACGCTCTGTTGTTCTCGCAAGGGCGCTTTTGTCTCTGGTTAGTCCACAGTTTGCTGCCGCGAGTCAGCGACTACACCACCGTCTTGTATCTCTGTGCCTGCCACAAAACGAGGTTATACTCTTCACGATGTCGGTTAACATGTTGACCCAGGGGATTGATTGCCATACATTCCTTGTCTCCAGAGGCGATGGCGGATCTGGTCATCCTGGAAGGTTCGTCAGCCATGAGCGTTCGGCCGTTTACACCCACTACCAACAACTGAGCCAATCAGGATTCAGAAGCTACCACATTTACGCACGTTTTCATCCTCTTTCCAGTTGTCAGGTAGGTTCACACCTGGTGCGGACAACATGGACAAAAAACGGCGCCCGCCGGCTGTGCGAACTTCCCGATGGTGTTCCATCGCTCTCTCGGTCTTGTTCGACCACACCATTTGTTCTTTCAACCACGCCAGCATCGAGACAAGACGCCGGGGTCCGCATTATCGCTCAAAGATACCGTGATGGTGCAAGGGCTTCAGTCTTCGCCTTGGAGCTGATAGTATTGGTATGCCCGATGTCTTACACTCCAGAATGGCCAAGCCGGAAGGAGGGGGAAGTCCTCCAGAACGTCAAAGGGAACATTAGTCTTGAATATGTGAAGCTTGCCGGGCATCAGGTCGCATTACGTCGGCACAGCGATCCGATATTGAGGGCCCCCACATCCACATGTTGTATGGACCGAATGAAGGACCATTCGTGTGCACAAATACCACATAGGGCTTTGGGGCAGGATCCATAGGAGCGAGTCGATCGGGTGGTCAATACGGAGCCTCGGGAAAGACCGGCCTTCCTCGTCCTCCTCGTCGGCCCATTCCAGGTCCTCTTATACACCGTGTGGCATGCCGGCTTCCTTTCAAGCTCGTCAATGATTTCATCAATGTCCAAAACGCTCCTCCACCCCCCATCCCGCAGGCTCGACAGTAATGTCGGCGTCCCCGCTCGATGGTCTCTCGGTATTGTATCTTCCCCTTCTTCAACTCATCCTCCCCTTAATCATGCCTACGCATTGTGGCTTGACAACTTAGTTGTTCGTCCCCGCTTTGTGCTCAGCCTTCGCATCGCCGCCGGTGGTACCGTGATCGACGATCAGCACACGCGACCTCCCAGAGGGCTACCGGAACGAAAGTATTGGCCAGTCCATTTCTGGATCCGATTGGAAAATTATTGAATGTGAAAAGGGCCGTTCTAGGTTGGGCCTATCCGAATACATTCGCGACACAAAACCATTGTTTCTCTGATGACATTCCTGGCATCGCCAACTTGCTCTTCTGCGCTCCGCACGCAACGAGGGTGCTAATCAAGGGGGCCTCATGCTGCATCAAACATCATCAAAAATGCCGGCACGCGCGACAAAATTCCTCCAAACTAGTTCGTTGGCTCTAGCAATTCGCTTGTCTCGCTTTGGCCATCGTTGCATTATGTTGCTGAATTAATTGCCTCACCTTTGTCTTCGATGCAGCAGATACTGCGATTTGTTTACCTCCGTTGTATTCAGTGCGTCAGTTACCATTGGTGTGGTCATGTCGGGGAACCACAGTCGGTGCATTGTGGTCAAACGAATTCCACTATCCTGGTGTGGACCATGGATCATAAGAGGTGTATTCATGCTCGCAGTGCCATAAACAGAACCGGGTCTCGAATTGGGAGTTGTTGCCCAAGTGGACAGAGGAAAGCTCGGATGGTCGACGATCAAAAACTCGTTGTCGCGTTCTGGGAGGAATTTTTTACTGTTGTTGCGGGAGCAAGCAACCTTCTTGTGATGTAACCTTTCACCAGGTAATAAGTGGACAGATGCGATGCATGGTGGCCAAACCTCGCGGTCAGGGCATGGTCCCATGATGTCCCTCAATGTGAAAGCATGTAATAAAGATGGGAAGTGTGGGTATTCATTAACCCCGACTTTCACCCACTTCACAATGGAGACGGTTCACGAAACTACGCGAAATAAAATCAAGGGGAGAGAGCAGTATGAAATTGTGGAGCCAGCTACCTTGACTGCGAAGAACACCTCAGAGCGCAAGACAGCCTTTGCCCGTCGCGGCTGCAGGAACATTTAATTAATGGATTAAACAATGAAGACATGCGGAGAAGAAGAAGGGCTTCAGTTCCAGAAGAGAAAAAAAACCCGAGGGAAAAAACAGAGGGAGGGGGTAGGTACAAGTCAGGGTTATCGTCAAATCAGATGGTATTCTAAATCTCACCCCTTGCCATGGAACTCCTTGAGGGCTAGAAATAACCGGGGGCAAAAAAAGAAATAGCAAAAGGTCCACGAAGATGGCGGTCGGCTGGTAAGCATCGGATAACCGAAGGGTTACTACCGCGAATGGACGCTTACAAGGAGAGCAATTTGGGGAGTATGCTAATCAATACTTGGAGGCCGCCGTGCGTGGGGAATTAGAAGGCGGAAACGGCATTAGCGGAGGGTCGTGTGTTCGCTGAGAAAGACATTGGTGAGAGGCGCAAGAGGAGGAAACCTGATGGGTGGATGTTGAGGCACAGGCAGGATACGGAAGCGGCCACAAAGCGAAATTCATCGGATACCAAGCATGGCGATGCGGCAGATATCGATTTTACTTTGCCGTATGGAACCACTAGACGGATGCGGTGAAGGAAGAGATAGCCAAAGCTCCAGGGGAAAGGAATTCTGAGCTCAGTGGATGACCAGGAAGTGACGCCCGGCATTGGGACGCGAATAACCTGGCATGACCTGATAAGATATGCGATGAGCGGAGCACTCAAGGGGGGCCAAATTGGATGCGAATGCCGCGACATGTTCAAGAGGTTGGGAATTGCTCACATACATATCGCCGGTATTCTTGGACCCGAAGGGAATAGGGAAACCCGAAGTTCACAAGGTAATGTCGGTTCAGATCACATCGCTTCAACGCCGATCAACTTCGGCTAGTGCGGGACGCAGGTCGGCTTATCTTTAAGGACAATTTAATCAAGACAGCGCTCGAGGACCAAGCTGGTACCACTTTTACACAACAGTGGTGGCGCCTTCTGAACAAATGAACAAAAGGGTTTGAAAGGGCAGATGATCCGACGCTGTGGACAAACGATTATCCCGGTCGATGCGTTGGACAGCACCAAACCAACTGTCCAAAAAATGCCGACGGTACGCCGATACTACCATAGCGTTCGTCGCCAAGTGCCTGTACATTCAAAGATTTTCAAGCAAACACTGAGCGGACTCTTTCTCAATGCGCCTCCCTTACTGGAGTAGGAACATCTTAGCAATTCGCGGCTGACCCGGTGCTGCGTAGTCTCGCTCAGGCCGACATGAAAGAAGTGACCAGTGGAGACACAGTGCTAAGATCCGCATTGTGAAGAGGCTGGGTCGCAGCCAGGGACTAATGCCGACATGCCCAGTGTGAAGTTTGGGCAAACCACATAACATGGTGGCGGAAACTGGCCAAACGAGTTCCGGTTCACGACATATGACTTGCTACGCAGAGACAGATCCACGGACCATTTTCAAGTTCAGGGCGTAGTACAACACGAAGGAGAGAGCAGGATGATGCCAAGGACGGTACGAGTGCCGACCGGTTGGGACGCACTAGGACTGGTCACAACCACGGCGGCACCTATCCGATGGAGGTCAAAGGCGACGAAGTAATTACAAGTGACCAGCAAAAGACGGGTTGTAAAACAGTAGTAAGTCCAGCACAACATCGAGCGGGTGCTCGGTCTGTCGCGGGGAAGCGAGGCGAGCGAAATGCTACCAAGGTGCCACCCCGGGAAGGGCGCGATTATTTCGCACGTCCGGCATGTAATGTAATATCAGTGACAAGGGACTCGTTCAGGGATGCCCGCACCGCGTTCCCGACACAAAGCGACTCTCCCCCGCCCACACCCCGCGTCTCCGCCAGAGGAAGAGGAAGATTAAGAAAGGAGGAAAGCCCAAAGCCTGGTTTAAAAAAATGATGTGAAGGGAGAAAAGCCGATCGTTATCGACAGTGGGCAGAGAATTCACTCGCCTCCCAAGCGATTGCTATTCGACCTTTGTTATATAATTGGCCTTCTGCTTATGACTTAACACCCAGCCACAGAAGAAACGAATGATCCAGAGCTTACAATATCCACCAGTACATTCAAACACGGCCCGGCCGAGTGAGTTACAGCAGGAGCTACAGATCGTTCCCGAGGTTGAGCGGCCGGTGAAGGCGTGGGCGTGTAGTGCGGCGCTTGTTTTGATCAAACATGGCGCGGCCTACAAATACGCTTACGACCCAGCCGAGTTGCAACCACAAGGAGAGAGTAAAAAAGAGGAAGAGAGGTTTGCAAGGGATGCAGAGCAGTTCGGGCAGCCGGAGGGCAGCAGCGCAGCAGTCCAGTCAAGAAGTCGATGTCGCGCTCTTAACAATTAATCTCTCTCATGTGAATTCGAGTAACCAAAATGTATTAATTACAATAACAAACTTCTTTTATATTAAAAAACTCGGAAAACGATGTAAAAAAAGTTATATCTACTTCTTCAATCTCTTTGTCTTGGTCGAGGCACTTACGGTACCTTGCGCTTCGAGGCCTTGCTATCATCAGGTGAGCG